>OY783199.1:2422812-3752836 GCA_963678675.1 Xiphydria camelus
TCACGTTCGCTACCGAACGAGCGAGTTGCGCTTTCCTCAATGCGTCCTCTTTTATCTAAGAAAATCGTCTTACGGATAGATGAGAGAACTCGAACGCCGATTGCTGCTATCGCTAATTACACAAGCACTTCTACGCCGTCGCTCAATCTTTCTACGCGTTAATTATTAGTGCGAAACGCACGGACGCGGCATTAGATTGGCTCCTCATTCGCATTGGCTCTATTAGTAATTATCGGTTGCCCTAAGGATAAAAGAATTTCATCTCAGTTACGCGACGAGCCAATTTAACGTCGCGCTCGCGTGACGCTCATCAAGCGCGAAGCTATTAGTCTACGAAACAAAATTTCAATGAAATACACTCACAACAGCTGCACAAATTTTATTATTCATCGAAGATTAATGTCAGTGACACGTTGTCGATATAAAATGCCAATGAAACTTAAAGATCGCATCGTACGTACGCGTATGTACAAAGAAACGCAACGATGGGTTTGTCGGGTGTTATTAAAGTGAAAAGTCATGTGGAATTGGCACAATCAAATGTTTCTATAATACATTACTTTTTCGTTTGACTAAACAGAACTACGAGATTTTTTTTCTCTCTCTCTCTCTCTCACTTCCTCTCTCTCTCTCACAGATGTTGTAGCATTAGTCGTATCAGTCGCATGTCTCAGTTAGCAAAAGGTTTCGAGTGTATTGCAAATTGGATGAATTACAAGCAATTGTGGACAGTGTCATTATCGAATAAGTGTATATAAATGCCTTTGAAGACTCCTTTTCTTCAGGCTCTTCATCTGTGTCCGTTCCCACGCAGTTTTTACTGCATCCGTGTGTGATTTTTCGTTATCAAAATATTTACTCGACCAACTATTCGTACGAAAGAGCGTCAAAAAGGTTTCGAATATACCATCGAAAATATAAATTCGCGAATGACTTCAGACGCGCGGAATGATCCTTTTCCGTAAAACGCGGTTGAACGGAATCTTTTCCTTTTTTCTATACGAGACTACTTGGACTCACATGTATCGGTCGGACTGCAATCTGATTAAACATTCTCTAAAGTAATTTTGCATCAGCTCATTTGCATTTACGAATTACATCCAATTTGAAAACAAAAACAACGAACATTAAACTGTATTTTCTATTGGGATATTATCAGCGCCCGTTTGCCTGATTTTAAAAGTACTGCAGTTAATAAAGGAAAAAGAACAAAGCGTATTAATACCAGCGTTCATGCATAAGCCAATACAGAAATACATTGCAGAATATTTCATCGGATTGCAACTCAATCGACAGTGCGAATCCCACCATAGATGAAAAATCGTCACCGACTCATAAAACACCGAACACGCTTGGTCCTTAAAATAAAGGATATAGAGACGCGTTCCCATGAAATATGACTTTTTAATTATGTATATTATATACAACAACATAGGTATATAGTATTGTGTAAGTAACGTCGTAAGTAATGATAACGTAGACAAAATATTTGTAATATTATGTTTTGATCGAAGTTACACTAGAATTTCATCAACTACCAAATTTATATTTGGGGATCACAAGACCTTAACTCTACCGATATTCGGACTTTTTCTTTTCAATCCACTTTTATTCGCGGATAACGACAGGGTTTTCTTTTCTTCGTTTCAATTCATATTTACACGTGTGAAGTATAATTCGACGCTGTTGAGATTCGCACCTTTTGCAATGGTGCTATGGCAGAAATCTCTGTGCGATCGTATCCTTTTCCGTGAATATTTCCTCATGGAATTGTAAATAAGTTTATTGCTCTCCTGAGAAGACAAATTGTCGCGAGATCGGTCGTACGATAAGTATATAAAGAGCAGTCAAGACTCGGTTTCGGTGCAGTTAAGACCTCGTAATTCTCAGGTACGGAAATTAAGTAATTCCCTCGCCGTTATCAAAAGCCTCTGTGAGTCTGAAAGTGTTCCGCGTGGAATTTGGACCGGGAATATCGCCATGTCGCGAAAGCTTCATCAGAAATGACGGAACGCAAATAGTCGAGCTTGCAACTATTTCCGAAAAACATCACTCAATGACGAGGCATCGCATGAGATATACCGCTTAGAAAAAAAAATACCATTTGCAGCACACAAGACAATTTCAGACGCGCAAATTTCTCAAACAGCAACGCAATGAATTCCCTGAATTTTCACACTTTTTCTCGTCGAACGCAAACTTGCCGAAGCACGATCGATCGGGTCGGTACAAACGAAACGATCGTTCGAGCGATTAATAAATGTTATTAAGCTCGTCTAAAGTAGGGCTCATCTTGTCAGGAAGGATGGGACATATGGACTGGTTCAATTCGATCTGAGGAAGGGAAGATGGCATTAAAGAATCTGGGAGTGAAAGATCCGAAATAGCGAGCTTTCATATCTTCCTATTCGCACGAGAACACGATTGCAGCTTCGCGTAGACTTCGGTTGTTAAAAAGTTTGGGGCAAAAAATTCGCAAGAAATCCTCATCCTGGTGCGACTGTTATCGATGAAATCCTTGAATAAACGCTCGCTTCGACGAGATTTATTGGTGTGATGAACTAATAGCGTTTTCAGCTGGATATACTGCGATTGTGAGTGCAATATTTTATCTCTGAATTTATAGAAATTGAGAGCTTAACAATCGTATTACCCTATAGAAATATTGATCAACGAAAAGATAGAATGTTCACAAAAGTGTTACAAGCGTAAATAAGAAGAATTAAGATAAAGATTATTGTGTGTAACTATTGAATCATTTCCCGTAAAGATAAATGCAATAAAAACGTACTTTATGCCAAGCAATGTCCAAGGATTTATTAAATGCCACTACGCGCACTGCACCAGTAACACCAGCTGAAAACGTTATGAGGTGATGAAAACGAAGTACTGAAGGCCGCTAATGTTCAGCTCGCAATTTAAAAAAAGCTAGAATGCACACGGGGCCTACTCTGTACGTGTAATTCTGCGAAATACAGTCGTAGCTGGTATGACTGTGCTGTCTAATTTCCTAACCCATAATATGAGCTCGAATTCATGAGAACGCCTTGACACGAGCAAAACTAACAAATTCATTCGTTAATAGGAAAGATGAGCCTTTACTAACTACATAGCTTGGAAAATTATTTCCCATTAATTAAACTTCCCTTCGATCATCCACTTTTCAGTAATACCATTTTTCCAAAACGTATTTTCGTTTAATGCGGCGTTTGACGCGTGAACGTAAAGAAAAAAAGTACAAGAATCAAGTGACGAAAAACATTCGTTTGTAGAAATCTGGTAGAGGGTACAAGGGGTCTGGGGGCAGGGGTAAGGGGGCTTTCTCTTTCCTGTATCTTATATAAGGATATAATCCGAAAATGTACTCTTAGAGATAATAAATCGTAGTCCTATTCTGAAAGGTACAAGTCTTTCCGCATTCCCAAAAAAAAAGAGGAAAAAAAAAAAACTAAAATTAGTTCCTCGTAAATTGCAAACACATCCCATTTCGCATCCGCGTTTCGAAGACTATCATACTAAAAGAGACACGAGTCTCTTCAAGTAATTCATTTGATGGTACGAACTCCCATACATATGTATATCGACCCTTTCGCTTTCATCCAAAACCGAAGTTATGCAGAATAGGACTGTGCATTAGAGAATATCGTTTTAAGGAACACAGATGACTGTATAATGGTCCATTTTTCTCCACTATCGATCCGTAAAATGGTATTTGGGAATAAGCGTGGAATAAAGTGCGAACGTCGAAGCTGATTTAAAAAAGTTTGAAATTTCTTCTCAGCTGATGTAAAAATGAATAACAAACAAAATTGTGCAACGTATTAATGACAAACAGAAAGTTTTAGGGAAACGTCTGCACACCACTGTACATTTTGCCGTATTCTCACAGTATGAACAAGATGTAAGCATGCTCCAAAAGTCGCACGAAAATTGATACTAAGTAATACACTAGTTTATTATTCCCAAATGATAGCGAACTGCCGACCCTCGTTAACTACATATACATTAGTCTACAACCACGGGAACAATAATATACTTTGGTATGTGTGCTATATACCGTTAAGTTTTAGGGATGGCCTTGATGAATAATTTTTTTTTCTTATAATCTCGAAAAGATGACGAAACGAGATAGTGAAATGCCGGACGGTGTCGACTCGAATAATCTGGTTGGAGGGATAGGCGATATATGCGCGAATTAATTAGATGTCCTTTTTT
Source organism: Xiphydria camelus (assembly GCA_963678675.1). Taxonomy (NCBI): domain Eukaryota; kingdom Metazoa; phylum Arthropoda; class Insecta; order Hymenoptera; family Xiphydriidae; genus Xiphydria; species Xiphydria camelus. The sequence goes on from OY783199.1 coordinate 2,427,028, forward strand.
TTTAACCGACGTTGGTTGTTGGGTCAAAGATACAGCAGTGAAACCGCTTGGTTCAAAATGTACTAATTATATGTATGAGAGCACGACAGATTTCGTGGACTGGAAAGGCAAATAATTAATTAATGCTAACACGGCTGGAAGATTAAAAAAAAATGGGAATACTCTCTCTTCGCCAATGTGGTATTGATTGCAAAATGAATTTCCGAACGAGGTCTGTAATTCGCGAAACTGAAAGCAAAGTCTCCGCGTCATTACTACCGCGAGACTACCGAAAGATTTTCAAAAATCATATGAAAGAAACGTCTGTACGGACATTCATGGACATATAGCTTCTATTTATATATACAGGACTGCTATGTCTAAAGCTATGCGAATCGACTTTTCCAGCTCCGAATTCGAGCGTAAAAAATTGTTACAGCTTGCGTTCGTTCGTTCCTTTCAATGCCACGACGATCAAGAGCGCACAATTTCTACGACATTGATTTTCAGCGGAGCTGGAGAAGCCGACCAGTCGCGAGTAAATATTCTGAGCGCAAGTCCCCTAAAACTACAAAAATATATAATCATTGTATCGTAATATTACGCATTTACTGTCAACACGGCAAAGGGTGTTATGGAAATATTCTACTACGCGCTTGAATTGTGTGTCTCGAATGAAAATCTAGACCACACTAGTTATCATTTTTCTCTGCTGGGTCCGTTGATGACGATTGCAGCAAATAATACGGCGTTTCAAAATCGTGGATGAATTGCCATGCTTCTCTTTTGTAAATTTCTTTTATCGTCCACTTGTAAAGCAGAAAGAAGGGCAGCTCATAGGTGTACAACGTGGCGTGTACTTAAATCGGGATTATTTCTTTACCCGTGAATCTTATGTCGAATTTGAATAACACTTTTTTGAAGATCACATAATGATTTATAAAAAAAAGTTCTATTCTATACAAATGTTAGCGAGAAGTTCACAGATAAAGAGATGATTGTGACTGAAGGGCAGATTTAGCGTACACTAACGAACCTTTATTTTTTTCTGGCCCATCAAATATCTCGAAATAACTCCATTTTTAGAGGTATCGATGGGATCACGTAGCTTGAAAACTGCTCAAAGCATTACGCGAACTCAGGCAACAACGAATTTCCATGTAGTTTACTAGATTCTTTATTACAATGGGACCGTGTCATCTAGATTTGCATCGAATATATATTTTCGTATATATATAATTCCTAGTACAATATCTCACAACCCCCTGCATAATAATCTTAATATAATCTTATTTTCTTTACTCCGTGGATGTTTGGGGAATTTTATAAAATCCAACAGTAGATAGCAATAGTGGCTAAAAAATCAGCAATATCAGTGTTTTCACTCGTGATTTGCCGTAGGATCAGACGTTTGAATTCGGTTTTTTTTCTGTTTCCAATTGCTACATGATCTGCAGCGAAACGTTTCACGATCACGTTTCGGAAATGCTTTGAACGTTACCGCGCAAACACGGTTTCTATATCGTAACTGTAATTTATGAATTAAATAATAGGATAATTGCATCAATGGTCAACCACAAATATCGATAGACTGTCATGTTATAAGAATTCCCTCTAGTGATTGTGAAATAATCGTCGTACATGTGATTTACTATTTTTTAAAAATCGTAAACAGTCAAAAGCAACAGTAGATTACACGTGTACCTCATGTGCTTCGTCAGCAGCAAGGAGTAAATGAACTGCCGAGATGAAATTGGCCAAAGTTTATTTTCATTTTCCTCTTCAATCGCTATTATCTTGTCACCTGTGAACTTTTTGCCTATATTTGTATAGAATTAGTTTGTAAGTCGAAGCGTAATCTTCACTAAAGTATTGTACTTATTTTACATAAAGTTCACAGGTAAATGAGCTAATCGTGTTCGAAGTGGAGATAAAAAAGTGGGCTCGATTCAATCGTATTTACAGCAGTTCAAATATAAATTCGACAGACTTTTCAATCCTAACCGACCATTGGTGCAATTATCCTACAGTTTCTGCAAATCGTACTTGGTTCCAAAAAATTTCCTATCATGTTATCTACCGTTCCTCGTCATTGATTTAATTCATTACATTGCGTCAATCGGTGGATGAAAGTTTGCAGCGAAATCGACACGATCATACATACAACGGCAAACATTACCGACGAAATGCATATTATCTCCTATCACATTCGTTCCTACGCTCATTTATTTCGAATAAAGCCGCGAAGAATCGAATACTGCTGCGGAAATCGCAGACTTGAGAAGATTGATCCTTCCTTCCCACTATTCCGCTGCAATTCTATAATCCTACAATGACTTCATCAATCCCAATTACCGCTATTATTTGGCGTACAGAAATCGCGCGTATCCCCAGAAGATTTCGTGCGAAAACAAATTTTAACTCTATATTGGTAGAGTAGCCGATATTTGAGACAACGTGATTCTCGTTCGTTCGAGGAATAAGTGTGTATGTGTATGTATGATATCGGAAGTCAGGGAAAGTAGATACGTTTCACTGCAGAGCGAATTCTGTATCGACGATTGAAAAAAGGGACTCGGGTAATTGGTATATAGAGTTGTACATTTGACGTGGTTTAGAATAAATCTGGGGTTAGTATGAAGGGAATTCGTAACCAAGACTTACACTGTCCGCCCTGCTGGGGCAAACTTCCCGAAACACCTGTTCGATGAACGGTTGCCTATAAAAGGAAATTATTTTAATTATGATCTTTTTTTTCGGCAACATGTGCGGGTTGTAAAAGCTATCGCGAATGTTCTCCTAAGCGCATACATTGCTTTACTGAACGTTTTACTGCGTTTCCAACGAAAAAAAAGGGGTGTTGGTCGTGTGATAGGTATATTTACAAAATTTGACTATATGGGACCGAGTACAGGGCACTGTTAACGAAATTATATTATAAATTAAACGTTCCAGTTAGAAACCCTAAAATTCGTTTGACTGTGATCAAGACTCGAGGTGCAGTCACTTTAGAATATGGTTGAGAAGAGTATTTAAGATTTTATTTAGACTGAAGGCCTTTTGGAATGAAGTTCAAGTTGACGATGTCCCAAAATTCATTTTCGCACTGAATAAATCCACAACTCTTGCGTTACTTGCAAGGAACGTGAATTTCATCATTGAATGTATTCAGTCTTTCTTTTTGGCAATTTATTTACTAATTCGTTGATTTGACCTGTACAAATCTATAAAAATATTGTAGAAACTTGAGCGAAAATCTACGAATTTCAAAACAAGAGTGAGGCTTTATCGCTCGGATTAAAATTTCTCGAATTCATAATATACAGACGCCCGAATTTCATCAAACTGGTCGCGACAATTTTGCTTTACAGCTCGGCAAGCTTTTTGAGCGACCGAGACCAGAAATATATTCAGACGCAAATGCTGAAGGTCAAGTGCAGTTCAATTGTGCCCATTGCAAAAGTAATCTAATTATGTACTTTGGGATCAAGCCAAATTGGTAATAGACTGCTTCTTTGTGTCCTGCGGCACCACTGTCTAACCTTAGCATGGTTTCATTACGTAAGCAATTGGGAGTTTGGCTTGCGGTAGTGAATCTCAGTTTGCACTTAAGAGACGTTAGTTCAGGACGGCATGCAAGTTCAAAGTCTCAGCGCTCGCTTTTGCAAGCGCGCATTGACGTGTTACGTATCGTATATTAAGTATGAGTGACTGTTATAATGTGTATATATACGTGCAAAAATATAAAAAAAGAGTCCTTACGTCAAAGTGACGTTTCTTTATAACAATGCAATTGCCTTGGAGATCTCCGCTAAATAACGTAAGTTGTATATTTTATGTTATCTCTCGAGCAATGATGCATGTTGCGTTACTTTTCTATACAATTTTTTTAAATGGTATTTTTTAAGAGAATGTGTGCAACGCCATGCCGTTAAAATAAGTCACATTAATTCGCTAGTATTACGAAGAACTTGTTCTTTTGACTGGTTTTAATTAGATTTATCACTGGATTACAACTGAAGCTACGTTTTCTTTTTTGAATATAAGCTTATGGGGAAGTTCCGTGAAATAAAAAAAAATCGTTTCTTTTGTACTTCGGATTATACCTTGTATCGTCAAAAAAGTATACTCATATATCAACGGAAATAATATGTTAAATACTTGGTATTTTTGAAATGGACGAGTGTCCTTCAATCACATTAAATGAAGCGACAAATCAGAAGTAAAATTACTCGCAGAAAGTTGCCAAAATACCAAATATTCCTCGAACTGGCATTTAGCCGTTATGACGTCGAATAAAGTAGCCAGCTATAAATTGAAATAGATGAGGAAATGATGCAAATTTAAGCTCTAACAGTCCAAAAGATTGTTTTTGGATTTATAATAAAAGATCCTTCAACAGAGATTCTTGTTTAATAGTGAAAAGGCAATTTGAAATTAAAGAAAGAATATTTTGACTCCATGCAACAACCCCATTGGTTCGCTAAACGAGCAGATATTGAAGAATTAATGAAAATCGACTCACTTGGCAGGAAGACCACCACCGGGGGGTAAATTGGGTAATTCCTGATCCATAAGGAGCTGCAGCAGCTGCAAAAAGTCAAAGCTCTCCTGGCCCTCCTGCTGTGCCACTATTTCTGTTGGCATAAGGACACAAGGATTAGTAAAGTTTTTCATTATTCGCACAATTTCGCCGTTAAGTTTATCACATCGAATTTTAGCTCGAACATCTATGGTGATTAGCCAATGCGCATAGCTCTAGTTCTTTAAAAAGTATTGTTTCAATTATTTGTTTAATATACGAATATCAGTGATTTATCGACGCTGATCTTTATAGCAGATTAATATTGCCGCTAGATATCGGTGTTTCATACTTTGCGATGTGCGGGAAGGACTACGTTTACCAAGAGGAACCTGGCAATTTTTTAACTATGTATTTCCTTAGTAAAAAGAAGATGCAAATGCAAGGGCTCAAATATCAAACGAACAATGCGAAAACATGCAACTACTTAGGACTGGAATGTAATAATTGTCACAGTACATTTCTTATGGAAATAGCTTTTCGCGTAGTACTCCGGTCTTAAGTAGATACATATGTGCTTTTTTTTCTTTAGAGAAAATATAACGTACCACATCCACCTTTGGAATTGCCTTACATGGCCAATTTTCTTTTTAATCGTACGCTCGATGCAATGACCATCGTTAGTGCATTTTTATGTGTGTAACGGCAATTGCAATGTTCCTCCATAAGAAATGCATCGCCGTTAAACGGAACGAGAGAAGGAACAAATTAAAAGGAGGCAGAAGGAAATTGAATGCGTAGTTGAGTCCGCACCTACCTGTATGGCCTTCTAAAGTATTTTTAAAAGATAAGACGTTCTGTCGTTACTTCTTTTTTTTTACATAGAGTTGTTCTAACAACTCCAAAGGTGGAATGCATTTTTCAAATGACCCAATGACCAGGGGTACCAATGACTTTACGGTATAATCAATCTCTGCTCGCGATGACTCAACGCAGGTGCGCAATACGTGAGTAATCTTTCGAGGAAACACAGAGCGCCGTGTTTTTACTCTCCGATCTTGATGAAATTCCGTAAAATTAAAGTTCGATTTCACGGAAAGAATTATCTATTTGAAAATGTAGCGTACGACTTTAGAAAGGGGACGACGAAGCTTTAAAATGAAATAAGCCTCGTCAGATATAACTGCAACCGATAATATCCACACGTGGAAAAGGCGCTGCGAACTTTATTTGAAGTATTCCGCCGAACAATCCGTCATTGAATTTTATACGTTTGTACTAACTTAAGTCTAAGAAAATCATTCGGGTTTAAATATTTTGCACTCGTAACATTTGTTAGTAAAAAGTGCTTAAGGTAAGTGATTCTGTGCATTCTAAGATAATCGCGTGCACGAATGTTTTCTTGATCAACTGTTAGGAATGCAATCCAATTAAAAAAATGAAGAATGATTCAAATATATTTGTCCGTTCAAATGATGCGTGTCTGACTCATTTCTTTTCCCATACTATAAATACATATAACAATGCAGTGATCAAATCAGGTATTGGAACAGCAGTTTTCGATTTTCCTTTAGGAAGAAAAGTATAATTCTTAAGCCAACCCGAAATGTACAAGTGCGAACCACCTTTGAGAACCGCTGTGCTCGAATACATATTTTGATACTGCTTAAATTGATTGCACTCTTCGCTAAACTTACATAAATACTTAAAACTATCGATATTAAACCTATAATTCACGAGGAATAACAATTTCTGCAATTTGTAATCGGGTTTCTCAGTTCTGATCAGTGCAACACTAAATAGATCGATACATAATATTCGATAGAAAGTTTGATTTTTGAAAGGCAACTTGGTACTCGTTACGTGCAGATCTATAGATTAATTGCTTTGCTGAAATCTTGTTAAATTTGGCGGTAAATCAGTGGGCACGAGTGAATAATCGACTACACTGAGAAATCGAATTCATTAAAAAATTATTAGAATGTTGTCATACAGAATCCATAATAACGACCGCTCTTTATCTCAATTTTATTAAGATAATTCATTTTTTGTATCTACTGGGATGGTATTAAACACGGTGACTTAATGATTCTAGGTTTTCAGAATTCTCTTATCATTAGACACCGCGTTTAAAATTAATCTCGTAAGTGTAGTCGATTTTTTATAGTATATAGATTTACAGAATCTCTAGTTTTGCCGCGCACTACTTCGAGTTATCGTGCCACGGTTTTCAAAAATTGAGGGTCGCCAAAGAATACTGACCGCGGCATTGTATAATTATATACATGCTCCATTTAAAAGACGGGGTACTATTACATAGAAGTATATTTACAAATATTTTTTTACGATATAATCCAACGCATATAAGTTGACTAAGAGAATGACCCAACACTCAAAATGGAGCCCGTCTACGAGAATCTTGTTGACAGTAATGCAGTTTAACTGCTGCAATGAAATACCATCGCTCGCGCAAAAGTTAGTTCTAAAAAGTTCAATATATATTGGCAGGATATTGCTATTATTATACATCTTATTAGAATTCAGTTTATAATGCAAGGAACGATTTTAGAGTTCCGCGGTCGAGAGCGATTTTTAGAAATATCATACATATTGTAGAGAAAATTAGAATTTCAATAAAAATGCTATCCCGACGATAATAACGGAACAAAGATAAGCGAATTTCTCGAATAGTGATGTTTTCTATGAAACCTCTGATTAATCTTGAAAATAAGAGCAGAGCCTTTTTGAATGTATGACTATACGATTAAAAATTTTTTAACGCGAGTAGACTAATTGAAGTTCTCTGATATATCAGGTTCCACTTCCAATGGAAAGCGGAAAATACCTTTATCACACCACTTTTTCTTATGTCTAATTTCAGGAAGAACTGTACATGATTGATTTTCCTTATCGCGTGAAGAATATATCATCATACGTACTTCGCAACCGTTATTAGTATAGTGCGTGCTAGGATGGAAAAACTCCTTTCATTCTAGTTTAATTTGTCGTAACACCACAAATATACACGGATCATTTGATCATGATCTTGGAATAATCGTGTCATTCGATTAGGCTGACAAAAACAATGGGATTCACCCCCTTCCGTCCTTCCAAAAATGTTATATCAAAGAAATTTGAGTGATTAAAAAAAAACACCCGAAAACAACTCCACACTGTTAAATTGGTTAGAACAGATGCGGTGCTCTGGATAAACATCCGCACGCTTCTTGGAACTGCGGCGGAATATAACTTCCGTTGCAACGATACATTCGAATGCTACTTTCGGTTGTCTATTTAACTGGGAGTAGGTACGGTACCGGATCATAGATTTACCATTGCAGCAAACGGTACCACTGTGGCTGATGTCAAATCACAGAATACTCCGTTCCGTGCGGTTTTGAGTCTTAACGAAATTAACGAGGCAAATGTAGTAACGGATACATATTGTAAAAATCTCAAAAGAACGCTGAGAAATCGCTGATTTTCCGGAGAAAAAAACACTTTCTCATACATGTAAAATCGCTGATATCTTGTGTTTCTTTCGAGATATCGACCTAATCAATTGATTTTTAAGGGTGATGATCTTAAAGGGTACAATTATTAGACCTTTTCCGAATTGTACGCTATCCTAAGTTTTCTAACGCCAAATACACCAATGCTCACTATGAAAATCACTGAAATTTGGTGCATTTTGCTTTTTTAAGAATTTCGTATATTCGCTCACTTTAAAATAAGGCTGGGGATTGCAACATCCTAAAATTTGTTCCCTAAACTTTATAACAAGTCGACCGTCAAGTACGCTTACGAGATCGCGTGTTAATGCAACAGCACAGAGAAAATAACGAATGTGAATATGGAAAAGTAAGTGAACCTTTGATCCTCCTTTCGATGGCCATTTCCAGCTCAGACTCCTTCTTCTGTGCTTCAGGGCTTGGTTTGGGAGCTCCGGGTAACGTAACCAACACTATGCTCATATTGTCTCTGCTTCCCTGTAAGAATGAAATACACATTCCGTTGCAGCGCGCGGACGTGTAATTATAATTTACGATTCAAATAGGGAGAATAAATCCTGCAAGGACCTTCGCTACACTGTCAATGGCACATAAGACATAAATAGATCGGCACTATATCACACGCTCCTTCAATGTATACTGAGATTTTTTGCAATGTTTAACAAGTAAACATACTGCTTTGTATTCGGCATTTTATATTTGTTAGTTTTGTTTCAAGCGTAGACGAACCCTAATGTTTGATTTTGCTCATGATTTCTCAGCAAAGGTAATTAATAAGTCTATAACAATGTGTTTTCGCATTTTATTCGTAAGTTTTTACTTAAATAAAAGATTTAAAAGATCAATCACTCAAAATGATAATTGGAAAATAAATAAATGGGATAACGTAATTATCAGGTCATGAAAATCTTATATATTCATGAGAAAAATTCCTGAAATCTTTTGATTTTTGGTTCCAGCTGTAAAAGAATAGATATTTAGAAAGAGAAGGTAATGATATTAATGAAACTAAAATTGTTACACATTATATAACGTGAATGTGAGAATGTTTCATTTCTTCCCCAAGTTCATTAATTATTAGATCTTGCAGAATGAATAGCCACATACGTAATAGAGGAAATTATTGCAATTACAATGAATAATTAAATTATGTATTACGAATGTCATTCTGTAACGTTATTAATGGAACAGCTTTATAAATAAGCTAACTGATGACTAATTGTACACTGTGATAAATGTGTTAGTGTACACCTCACCATATGATTTGCAGCTTTGAATACGACTTCTGCAGTCTTCTATAATGCTTTTCCCGTAAAATAGAACTTCTATTCCTCGAACGAAGCAATCCTATCTTACTTTATAACATTAAAACTGTCGTTCTGCTTTTTAATTACACGCGATTAACCAGATTGTATAGGCCTTGAGGACGGAACAATTAAACAACGTAAAGACGCTTTTAGTGAGATATGAATACGGACTGACTGATACATTCATTCATTTTGTAGAAGTTTCGTTTAAATTTATTATAGTAGTAAGAAGATAACGAGGAGGAATTTCTCCTCTTTTTTGCATCACATCGCACAAATACATATCTACTAATATCAACCATTCGGAAATCTTAGTTTATTTTAGACATTTGTTTACCAATACATATCATGTTTTGGAAAGCAATGGGGTGGAAAGAATAGAAGAGCTAAATGTAGCTGACTGTGTTACATATCGCGATATACAGGGTAAACTGTACGTGCAACATATGGTGCCGTTCATAATCTCTGGGTGATCCTGAATATCGCGACTATGATTTAGTCATCTTCAATTCACTAACGGTAAACGTACTATTTCATTTCCATTATTATGAATCTCAAATTCTCAAGGATTCGGATAAAGCAAGATTTGCACTATCTTGCTTTGTAATTAAATCAGACATATTGCATGGAAAAAAATATAATTTTTCATACGCAATCAAGATGATATGACTTCCCGTAAATCTATTCCATAAAATGACAAAGGGGAAAGTTTGTAGTGTATAAAATATTGATTTCTCTTGATTTTTCAGAATTTAAAATTTGGTGGACACCCCAACTACAATTATAATGTAAAGTTGAATAATGCGTCTATCAGTTTCAAGAGTCATCAAATTTTATCACGACAGTGGAAAAGATAAAGTCGAGATTTTTGTCTTGTTTATATCAATATAGGGTAAACATAATACATACATGTGAGCAGCCGCTGAGCAATTCAATACAGGTCATGCACTTGTTTACTAAGGCCGCTTATGCCTTTGATATTAGTATCGCGGAAAAGATAGAAAAACTGAATAAATAAGACTTGCGATGCGACATGCATTAAAACCTGGGCGTGTCTTATATCGTTTAGTTCGAATTATGCAAGTAATTTGATTAAAACACACTGAGATGAACGAGATACATAATCTTTCTGTATCATTACGCGTTTGACCCGCATACTGATAGACCGCGAGGGCACTAGAGTGAAACATTTTGGCAACAATTATTCCGATAACGAATTGAACTCAATTTCTCAAAACGTGTTGAACTTGCAGTTCTTTGAGCGGTTTTTTTTTAAACTCACGAAGATTTTATTATATGTACAAAAAAAAAACAAATTGACTTTTACTATAGAACTGTGTATCATTATATGATACATAATTTTAGAACTTTTTTGTAGATCAGAACCTAATCTTTAGAAAAGGATCATGGCAATTTAACCGAAAAGTTCACCGTTAACGAGAGATAATACCGTTCAAAATTAATATAACAAAATATACTCGGGCCACTCGTATTCTCAGTAGTTTATATGGAATAGGATAAAATCCATTTTCATTACTTGTGTATATTAAGATTGTTTGTTCGCTTTGCAACATTATATAGATAAAGCATGAAATTCTTACCTTATAAAGGCAGGTATCTATGACTTGATTGGTGACCGCTTCTAAGTCATCGGTGAGTAATAGCCTCGAGCGTATAAAATCACAAAGATCCTCGTTGGTCATAACATCCCAAATTCCATCACACGCCAATACTAAAAACTCGTCATGCTCGTCATCTCTGTCCCGCATGAAGATTTCCGGTTCAGGCGATACGAGCTGCTCGCAAGGGCCACGGCCTTCTACGTTTTTGTACTCATAATCTCCCAGGGCTCGGGAAACAGCCAGCGATCCGTTGACTCGTTGGATCATCACGCTACCACCCGCCTTTTGGATTCTCTCCTTTTCGGCGGGTAACACGGGTTTATGATCGCGAGTCGCGAAGACCGGATTACCGGAACGACACAATACCGCGCGCGAATCGCCACAATTGGCGATGTAGATGTGTCGAGGCGATATGAACGCGCAAACCGCGGTTGACCCGGACTTATCACTGCCTGAACTGAACTCCGGCAGGTCTCGCATCCGATCGTCCAATCGCAAGAAGCCGGAGTGAATTCCTTTAATTACGTCTTCCGCTTTGAACTCTTCAGTTTGCATAATAGATTCTAGTAAGTGCTCGGAGCTATGCGCGGACACGAGGGCCCCGGCATGGCCATCGAACACCGCGAAATAACTCCAGTCCGTTAGACCGCCTTCCAAGCCGGTTATGGCTCGGTGAGCGTCTTCCATTTCCATTCGCCAGCCCTGCATGCTGGCCACGCCGTATCGTAAACCATTGCCGGCACCATGTTCGTTATACTTGTCCGTCTTCGGTTTATCCAAAAATGCCCCCATAGTATCTGTCCGACGTTCTCTCTGTCAGCTGACTATCTTGTCGTTCTTTTGATATTATTTGACAAGCATCTTTCGTGATTAGATTTCAACGACGCTTCTTTTATTTTTACCTAGGAGGTTAAAACGTGCGTTATGAGGGAGATGCTGGATCTTTTTGAAACTTCGAAAGGTTGATGTCGAGTTTAGGATAGTTTTAATTTAGCGTTTTAAAGTTAGCGTATATAGCTCGAAGTACAATTATGATAAGACTTTCTTTCGATTAAAAGATTTATCGTCGTGATGAATAGGAGCCAAATTGTTGGTGTAGATCGAGATACGAGGAAATGGCTACTTTTTCGTTCAAAACCGAAGTCGAAGAAGCTGCGAAGCTCATGAAATTCAACGAGTTTACACAAACTACTTAACAGTTTTCATTGATATTTCCAATGTTATCAACCAAAAGGTACGAAGGACTCGAACCTGATGAAACAACGACAGGGCAAAACGCGCACGCATCGTGATTACCTCTTAATAGTGAAAACACCGTGCAACGCTTTAGAAAACAGTTAAGTACCTACACTGTGCGTGCAGGGGAAAACTTTGCGACGAAAAAAAAAGGTTTGAAAACAGAAAAAATCGCTTGCCGGTCAACTCACGCGACGCGTAACACCCTCCGGCCAACGGGCCGCGATGCGAAACGAGGAGAACTCCGGAAAACCAGGAAAATACGAGAGACCGATTGCGAGAACTTTGCGACACGGGATTCCGTGGAGGTAACGACTTGGCAACGCCGAATTTCGCGACCAAAATAGTTTGTTATGCCTTCGTCTGCGCGCCCGTAAAACTTACGCCGTTGGGCGACTGCAGCCAAATATCATCATTATTCCATGCGTGTATATAAGTTTATGTGCACTAGCGCTAATCGACTTGGTTCATGTTTTTCTCGGAGCGTACGAATATCACCGTCACCATATCCCTTCGCTAGGCTCAACACACAGAAACAACGGAATCGACTCGTATGAATGGCGGATACTCACTGGGCTGAATCTGCGCGTGCGCGAGTTATAAATAGCTCCGTAACATGGCGTCACAGAGAACCAATTAACAACTGCGATTTCCGTTCAATCCCGGGCGATCTATTCTGCAGGCTCGATCCGGTAAATTTTCAATTCTTTTTCGACGATAAACCGTGAAGTATAATTTTGGATCTTACGATAATATTTGTGCAAATCGTGCTCCTGGATGGCGTGACGTAGAAAGCGGCGTCGCCCGGTCGACGGTGAGTATTAAATTCGAACGATCTATCGTGGTGCGTTTAGGTATTTCGAGATTTGAACGGAATATTCGTTGCGCTTCGAATACCTTCTCACTACGTTCAACAAAGAGTCTTCTAAATTAAACTTCGGAATGACCGTGTGCGCGTGCTGCAGGGTTGGTGAATATTTGTTAATTTTTCTTCATAAACGTCTTTTGTAATTGTACGAAATGGCGCGTTCGTAAGCAATAGGTAGACCTCGACGAAGCTCCGATTTGGCGGGGACTATTTCCCACCTAAAACTCGTAAAGTCTAATCTGTTCTACTCAACCGTCTCGCGCTCAACGCGGTGACATTTTATATCTTATCGGTTCACAATTATCGCTAATTAATTACATAATGCGTATTCCTTTACGGTGACTTTTCAAATTATCGTGACGTTCGAGAGAGTGTAAATTTCCTGATAACGAGACAAACACCGGTGCTGCCGTTGAACAATTCTTGAATGAATGCAGAAAATGCAAAATCGCACGGTAATGCATGCTTCTTATACGATTCAATTTATTTTTCTGTATTTAAGAATGCAATTCGCCTACTTTATTATACAAAACATCACTATTGCGACATACGCTCTGATTTTTTTGAAGTAAGCAGGCAATTCGCGAAAATATATTTCATCCCTGGTTAATCTCTCCTTCACCTTATAATAATATATTTACAGGAACAAAAGACTTACATTCACGTAATCTTTTAGTAGATATTTGTAGATATATGGATTCTTTGAAATAGAAGATTTAGAGAATTTATTTTTGAATAAATTTATTACTTTCTTAAAAATCTTTTCAACAAATATAACTTACAACTAAATAGTACTGTTGAAAACAAACTTTAAGCTTACATATAGCATTACGTTAAGTATAAATGATCTTACATCTTAAGGTAAAATAATCAGGTCGATCGTTTGATGTAATCATCTTCTCTTTTAATCACAGTAGTCTTTATTGCAGCCTGTAAAAATTAATGAAAATGTCGCCAATAGGAATAAAAAAAACCGTACAATCTATACGACGAATGATGCTTCCGCTGGCGTAGGAAAAAACCGTTTATTGCAATCTCTTCGTCGTCTAGACCGTATCACTGCATTTAGCATATCGTTGTCAGTTTATTTCTTGGTAAAAAAGCCTAGATCACGAGGCTGCATGAACTTTCGCACCACATCCTCGGTAACCTTATTCTTCTCTTCTTGATGCTTTGCCACTATTTTTTGCAGAAGATCGATCAATTCTTTCTTGAGTTCTCCTGTCAGAATTGCTCCGCTGGAATATCCCTGAAATAAAATGGTCCACGTTCGTTAGTTTGGTTTAGCGAGCGCGTCTGTTCAACGCACTTTGAGTATACATAATTCTTTCGAGCTCATGAACTCACTTTTCTGAGTTGCTCCAACTTCTCGTCGTCCTCCAAGAAAAACCTGAGCCATTGGTAGGAAATATCAATGTCACAATCTCCCCCCAGTCGTCTGTGTTCCTCTATCGTGGTTTGACCGCCGGAAAACGCGTGTTTGTTGATTTTATTTTTGATCTGCTTGGGGGTATCGTTTACGAATACCGCCGAGTTTTCGTCACTGGCGGACATTTTCGTCTTCGAGCCCTGCAGCGCGGGGAAGAAGCAGGAATGAATCAAAGCCGGTTTCGGCAAACCAAGCCTCGGCGCGACGTCTCGAGTCATTCTGAAGTAGGGATCTTGGTCGATGGCGCACGGGATAAGACAGGGAACTTTCGCGTCCTTGAAAATAAACGGAAACGTGCTGGAGAACGCCGGCGCAGCCTGCGTCGGCGGAAATGAGATCTTCGCGATGGGATCGCTGTCGGTGAATCCGAAGATGCCCTTTACTTGGTTGAAAGTCACGCATTTCTGTATCCTTATCATGTTCTTATAAAATGCCGGATTACTGCCGATGTGTTCCAAGTCGGAGAAAATCAGAGTTTTTTCCGGGTTAAAACCGCAGGCGATGATGTCCTTCGCGTTGTCGTAAGCTAGCTTCGTCGCCTCCTCCAGCGTTAAGTTCTTCCATATGGCTTTCTCGTCGTCGGTCAGTTGAATCACGAGGGGCACGTTGAAAACGTCCTGCAGCCACTTGCAAAATACAAATGGGATCAGATGTCCCAGATGCAGACATTCCGAGCTCGGTCCTCTGCCGGTGTAGAGATAGAAGGGTTTGCCCTGCTCGTACAGATTCAGAATAGTGTGCATGTCTCTGTGCGAGAAGAATATTTCTCTTCGCAAAAAGTGATGCGGCTTTTGGCCGGTGACTTTCTCGAATCTGCTCAACAGTTCATCGTCGATTCTCGAGCTGCCGAAGCGTTCTGAAAGAAGAGATCGATGGTATTAGAGCGTTTTTATATCGTAGAGGATGCAGGTAGGATGATGCAACAGTCCTTACCGATTAGTTTATCGTAATCAACGCCGCTGTCACTTTTACTCTCGACATTCCACGGCGTGACGACGTCTTCGTTGGCATTAGCATCATTCAGATCGAGGCGCTCGATATTCGCTTCTGCTGTCATTTTGTCGTGGTAAATCGTTCGCAGGGTTCGCAGGATTTGAAGAGAGCACGTTGCAGCGAAGGTTATGTATCGTATATGAAAGCGGCCTTAGTGTTCGTTACAACCTTGTTCAATTTTGTTTGTTATATTTCCCGCGTAAAACTTTGGGTACTTGCGAGTAGGTGGCGCCACGCGAGCACTCCGAAGATGCTCGCGAAAATTAAACGACGTCGTAACGGTTGCAGTGCAGTAAAAAAGCAGATTTAGATTGAAATTTCACCGTAATTATAACGATAAAGTTTGTTTCGATCATGAATTTCGATCGGGGACGATCGCTCGTACGTTCGTAGTTCGTATCTCGACCTGATCGAAGCCTTTGCATTGCAGTATCGGATTGAAAAAGAAGTTGATTTTTCTTCGGCAAGGTAAGCCATTTTCTAATACGCTTTGCCATGCCTCGCGGGCACTTCCGTTTCCTACAGTCGTTTTTGGAACTACAAGCATTTCGGAAAGGTCATTCGAAAAAGTTTATCGCTAGCCCCGAGTTTATTGCAACCCCAAGCAGAAAGTGGGAAAGTAGGAGAAGCTCGAAGTTTCAAGGTATCGGCACTATATCCCGCCTTTTTCGATTCTCAACATAAAATCATTCGCCTGCAATTCGGAATAGAAGCAGTTCGCCCGTTATGGTAAATAGCCAGAACGAAAGGGACGGCACACCGAAGAATCCGTAGTTGAGTATTACGACGAATAAATCTTGCTTCGAAAGATTTAGGATCGATCTTTTTTACCCTTTCCGTGAAATTTATTCTCACGCGATAAAGCTTACGTCAGCTACGCTCAAGAGCCGATGGGGGGTTAGTTTTTATCGGTGGGTGATAAATTCTATCTGCAAAATGGAAAAGCGATCGACATTTAGTTGATCTACAATAGTCAATAAAGAAGACTAGCGATAGTCGTAGCATGATAACGAAAGTCGTCTATTGCTACTTCTCTTTGCGGCACAGGCTCTATCACAATTCGTTGTAATTGAACTGAGATTATTGCATTAGCAAATCGAAGTGTTTTTTGAACATTCCGGCCGTTCGATCGATTGATCGAAATATGCACTCGTGCGTGCATTATGACGCTAAATTTACTCGTCAGAAAAGAAACTTCAATCACTATTATCTCATTATCTATGAGCTTTTGGCTCATATTCGTATAATACTTTTTTGAAGATTACGTTTTTATCTACAATAATGTTTGACATCGACATAGACCAACAATTTATAAATAATGAGATAATAGTGATTGAAATTTCTTTTCTGGTGAGTAAATTTCGCCTCACATGGTATATTACATAAATTTCTATCCGCGTAGGTGTGGATTCAACAGAGAAAGACTCGTCCCTCCTTCTCGCTCTCTTTTCCTGGATATTGAGACATCGCACTGGTTCAAGTTCAAGGTCCACGCAACTATCGTTCTGACAACAAAAAGGTAGGAACACACACACATAATGCATGGTATCTCGTATCTCAAATTCGAAGGCTAAGCGTAACAGTGGTTATAGAAAGGAGAGGATATCATGCGATTTCTGTATAGATAGCCGCACGAATCAAGACGAATTTTTTTAGACGATTCCTTTATTTAGTTTTATTTAATTATTCTAAAGCGGTATTGGCAAGAAAGGAGCGCAGGAAATACGCGAAATTTGTTTTCTATATTTTCGAACTTTCCTTTCGATTAAATTGAGATTTAAACATCCCGAATTCGTGTATTCTGGTTTTTATTTCATTTGATAATTGCTATTCGAAGACATTAAAAAAAAGTATTCCCTTTATCCATATGAATTTTCAAATATGACATTATTTTCTCTCGTGGCAATGTAAAAAATACGCTACAATTGCAGCTGCACATAAAAATGGAAGCTTTGATGTGATTTTAACAAAAGCCGACTGATTCGCGCGGCAGCTTGCGGCCATCAAAAAGTTTAATCCACCTCTGTTAACACAGCTGCATTACAATTTAATGCTTCGTTGCGCGATTTCCGGCGAGAATATAAAACGGCGCGGGGAGAGTACACATTTGCGCGATCCGACGACGCGCCGCGCCGTAAATAACGCGAGCCGGTATCGCGCACGGAGGGGCGGAAATAAATCAGCCCCCGTGTGCGATTACATGCACATTTACCGTCGCGTAGTAGATCGCGAGCGAGGTGCAATGTATGCACGATTATAACGAACTTCCGCTCTTGAAATCACCCGGACGCGTTACGCAGTTTCCACAATTTATTCAGAGTTAATCTTTGATCAAAATTACGCCCCGTGGGATTCGGTTAATCCTGCAATTATTTGTAACGTCGTACACAAGCTGCGCTCTTCTCTGATTTATAAGAAAAATTTTCGTGTAACGAATGCAGACGTGGAATAGGTTCTGAAGGACTTTTCCATAATTTCATTTCATTTTCTCGATTCGATAGATAGGTATGATGGGTTTTCACGCGCCCACAGCGTAAAAAAAACAATTTCATTAAAAAAAATAATATACAACGTGATTTCATAGTTCGATTGACTCGCAATGCATGAAACTCGTCATAAAAAATATCCTCCATCCAGTATAATGTTATATTTACCGTTAAATCTCGGTATAACGCGATAAACGGGGAGAAACATCGTTGCCCCTTTTTTCTTTCCCAAGATGTCATCCCCTTTTAATTAGACTCGAAGCTTACGGAAGAGTTTTCCTCCGCAACGTCGTCGTCGGCGATCCCCCCTTCTCACCGGGGAACGATTTTCACTTCTCGCGCGTACACCTCGTCTTCCCGAACTTCTCGCATCTGACCCGAGCATTGCACTCGTTATACTTTTCGATCTCTTCCCCTCGCCGAGCCGAAATCACACGCACCTGCCGCGTGCGATCGATGTCGACACGCGGCACGTCGGACTGTTCCATTTTTAGACGCGTATTTTCTGCCCGGTAACGGGCTGTTTTCACTGGGTCACGAAGACCGTGACTCTGGTCCAGCGGAAGGTCGACGATGATTATTTTTACGTAAAATTGTTTTAAATTCATATTTGGGGGGGGGGGGGGTGGGTGAATCGGAGAATCAGAGAAGTGTAACGCCGCGTTGCCTGATGGTACAGTGTATGTATACCGAATTAAAGAGAATGACGCGCGCTACGTTACCGTAGCTTGGCGTGGGATGCTGCGGAACGAAATTTTCTCCGGTAACAGAGACGGGGTATCCGGAGAATTCTGGAGGGAAATCAGGAACTTTGCGTCATCTCGGCTAGACGCTATAGCGGTATGCAACCCCGTCGGAATTTGGAAAGGGGGGGCGCGAATTCTCTCGTTACGATATGGGTACGCTCTCTCGTTTGGGAGAACGCTTTCGAGTTTGCGGCGGTGATTGATTGCGGTACAATATTATCCAGCGATAGCGTGTCGCACAGTAGGCGCGCGACCGTGACACGGAAACACCTCGGGTCATTTTCCCGAACTCATCGGAGCCCGTCATTTGCCATGGCGCGCCGAGTCGCCCTGAAATATTTCAACCCCATCGCGCGCGGCATGTCGATACTTTGGTGGGCGGTGCCCCCGGCCCTTTTTCCAAGTGCCACTTATGCGCAGACATTTCGAAACGAGGGTGGTTTTTATTTAAAATTCACGCGCGCAACGCTAGACTTTCTCGAATTCATTTTCGAGTCGTACGGTCGAAGTTAAAATAAATGTAGCGCATTTTATCGTAACCTCGTAAAGAGGACTGCTCGATGTTCATCGAATTGCCTATCATTCGATAACGTCTGTCGGCGAATTTCGACGGTTCTTAACGCAGCTTCGCGAGACGAGATGGTATATCGACAGCAGCCTATCTTCGGTTGCCAAGTCTTTTGTCGAAACCACCCCACCGTGAACTCGGCTCGACTCTGCTCGCCCGCCCTGCCGTTTTTACGACACTTCCGCTCGCGTGATTTATGAACGCTCGATTTCGAGACAAGGTCGAGTCGGCCTGGCGGAGATGAAAAAAAACTCGGTTTCGTATATTTACACGTTTATTAACGTGTACAGGATAGGGGTGGCTCCGAAATCAGTCAGCTGACCTTGACTTTTCTCTAGTATTCATTTTCCTCGTGCCATAGGTATATTGCTAAATATGAGTTGCGCAATTAAATATTCTCGAGGCCTCGAGATGTACTTGAAGTAACTTTCAAAAGAGAGGTGGAACGAGTCGAAGCTAAGCGCTTTTTTAAGTCTCCCCCTAATATTTGCTGATGTTAAATGAAAGGGAAAGAAATAGAGGTCTCTCGAAGCGTGATTCGACGGTGTTCCGGAGATCGAATACGTTGGTTCGATTATCGATTGATGAACAGTAAAAGAAATAGAAAAAACAGGACGACTCTCTGAGGAACTAATTGATAATAGCTTCAAAGGATAGGTTCGCCGCGAAATTTTGGAAATTTTGCCTCGTTGATGCCGCCCACGCGATCCGAGGGTTCGCGGAGATTATGAGATCGGCTTCAAAGAACCGGGATGCTGCGGAATTTTGAAATTACTTTGCCGAAATTGTGTCTGAACGGTGGGCATCCGTAAGATCTCTATGAAATATCGGATACTTTATTAATGGAATATTTACCGGTAGAGGAAGTGGGGGTATTGTTTCGTTCGGAATTATTTTAACTACTTACCGTATTGAGTTATCGGATGAAATACTTATCGAAGGAACGAAATAATTGTCTTTCTATTTTCTTCAAATTAGTCCAATCACTATATTTCTTCTCGGTATATACAAAAACATAATGATCGAGACAATAATTACAGTGTGCGTCGACATTTACATGTCTACTTCGATATCAGAGAGTTACAGAGACAGAGAGAGAAAGGAAAGATTTGTACGGAGAGACGAGAGACGTATTATATCTAGAGTTAAGTTGTAATGAGGTGAGATTGGTTGACGGCGATGATAGAAATGAATTATGTCGCAGAACTTCTTGCCGTTCCAACATTATTATATCTCTTGTACCTTCGGATAACAAATAGGACGGTGTTTGTCACGAAATCCATGAAGATCGATGACTAAATAAATTAGATTTCCTTTTATATCGTGAATAACGTCATTTGGTTTTTTTTATACATCTCTTGGAGTAAATTTAACATTTCAGAAAAGTATATATAATTTGTTGGAAGTTCACGATCCTCCCTCAGTGTCTCCTCGTACAATCGAACGGCATTTTATCAAATGCGATATCCGTTTTAAACATTTTTCTTTATTCATGCGATAGAAATGCGCGTAAGTGTGGTCGATTCTCAGTGGAAATTTACATCTTGCTTTGCAATCTTTTCCAAATTAAAACTGTACCATGGTCGCAGTGGTTTGTGAGGCAACCGCGTCACAAGCTGGGCGATAATGACGCAGTTTTATTTCGGAGAAGCACGCATCAATGAACTAAAGCGGTTACGATTTTTTAACGCAAGTTTTGATTGATTGAACTCCAGTTTGCGATTTTTAGTAAGTGGCATTCGGTGAAACCGATGTGCGTGGCGATAGAAAGTCTTATCTTTGGTTAAAGTTAAACTGTCGGTTCGAATAATAAAACTGTGTGGCACGCGCGTCGTTCCTCATTGGCATTGAGACGTTTTACACATACGCGAAACCTCGGCGGGACGTCTTTTCGAACATTCACTCTTCGGCGAGGAACACGTCATTATATACCTATAACTACGGTATTCATATCTATTGCTTACACCCTACATAAAAATAAAGTACAGATAGTTCATAAAAATATATCGATTGGCTGGTATTTCAATAACGAATACTGGAACTCTTGTCTTTGTTTTCAATATCTTTATTCGGACGGTGTCTCGAGTGTAATTGAAAAAAAAAATTGATCAACTTATTCTTTTTGCAATCAATTTTACGTCAGATGATAAGTGGAGCATTTTGCGGATACAGATGTGAATTTATTTTGGTATTACTAGAAACTGCGAGTTTAACAACCGAAAATGTATCATTTCAAAGAGTTCCACTATATTATCATCTTAGTGGAATTTCGAGCGATCTCCATATAAATTAGCCGAACTGAATTTAACGCGAAGACTTAAATGAATTGGTGCTACATCGAATTCTTAAACGCGTCGTAGAAGTATACTTGAGAATCCATAAGAAAATAAAATCACAGAGAGAGACACCGTTTAGGTACACGAGTAATATAGGTAACAGCACGAGAATGATATTGGTGTACACCGGATAAAAATAATGTCATTTACACAGTAATGAATAATTTACAAGGATCTGTAGATATCGCTTACGTATAAAAAGTAGTTTTCTTCGCTTTGTTGGCGTCAATTAAAAATAGGACGTAGTTATGCAGTATTACAATTGGAACGGTATTGATTGGCTGAATAAGCATTTCGAAGCGGCTTTCACGGCCTGATGTGGGTGTACGAAAAATTGTGGATGTCGATTAATTGCTACGGTGTCTAGCGATCGCGACGTGAGGTCGTTTTATTTATTGAATTTTAATGCGATCATCGGTAAGCGTTCGGAAAAACTATAATAGTTATTTTTCAAATTGGAAAGCCTGGAAACGTCAGGAAACTTTACTTTTCGATTTCACTAGACACCGTGATTACGTTTCATAGGCGGTACAGTTTCAGTGGCGGATTCAATAAAGAGTAATACCTCCTTCATATTTCTCCTTTTTCAAAGAGACTCTTAGGAGGTGCTGCAAAATAGTACAGCTCGAGGCGGTTTGAAGAAAAACCTGAAACTTGACAATTTCCTTCAAATGAGGCAATTAAAAAATATCCTCGATCACTGCGATTCTGTCGCAAGCCGGTCATAATTTAGGGGTTCTTCCCTCTTCCGTGACCTCTTTTTTACCACTTTCATTCCCCCCGAAATTGAATCCCGAATCCGCCTCTGTACACTAGATTTCATTACAGAATTCAAAAGTCGCCGGAAGGGAACTCTTAAAACTAATACAAAAACGTGAATTTAACATCTTCGATAATCCTAGAGATAACGTATCTTACAATCTCGCATACTTCGAATCGCCGTTTCCAAAGTTTGAACTCTAAGTATCTTGGTCCTTCCACGACGGTGTGTGCATCACGTGTGCACTCGCTGATACACCATCATAAATACACCCCTGATCGTTCACAATGATCCTCTATATACATACAATTCGATCGGGTGGTCACGAGTCACCCTATATTTTCCTCCTAATCTTCTATGATAGTTTAAAAATTATTTCTATACATACATATACATTACTCTCGATCGAATTACGACCCCGGAAGCATCCTGTATAAATCGAGCGGGGCTGAGGGAGCAGGAACGTTACCGAGTGCACCTCGGCTCTTCCTCATTGGCGTTTTAATGCTCACTATCAACTGTAGATCGGAATGATAAATTAGTATCGGATTTAGGGATTTTCTTCAAGCGCAATTACCTTGTTACCCATGAATATTTGGCTCACTCTCTTTGGTGGGATATTAATTTTGGATATTATAATTTCATCCCTGAAGAAGTTCTGTGGATATTCTAACGTTTTTTGATACAACATATTCCTACGTTTTTCGTCATCGCTATGACCCAGTATACCAGAGTAAATCCAACACTCACGGATAACGAGATATTCGCAGTTCACAAGTGAATTGCACCCTTTTATACTAGATAAATTCATTGTCACGCGGGGTTGCTGTTCCAAGAAAGAAAAATGCACGTGAAAGAACAGCGCTCGTTACAGTAGCACGGGCTCTCCTCAAAGGCGAAATCGAGAGGACCCACTTAGGAAGCATTCAGCAAATCTAATTGCTCGAGAAAATAGAACCTTGCTTCTCGCTTTGAAAGCGAAATCTCTATACAGTATGTATAGGCACGCGAACGTGCAGCTGCATAATATAATCGAGAGGACGACGAGTATAATTGAACGGCAGCGATCACAGAGTACCTCTTCTGTATACACGTGTGATAATATGGATGATTATAACAGTTATAAATTATTTAATCGATCAATCAATTCGCCCACGCCGTTAATTTTTATAGTGCTTGCTCGTCGTCACTTTAATACGTTTTTTCTTAAATCTTAGAAACGAATATCGAGTTGTACAAGCACCTATATGAAACGGAATTCGATCCTACATAGTCTTACCGCTATACATACATACTTGCTTACTTCCTATCGCTATATATAAATCTACAATTGTATAGCCTTAGCCTCTGCGGGTCAGTATGGCGTCGATAAGGACACGTCGTCGTTCTATCACAGTCCAACTTGACACGATCGCGAATTTGTTTTGCGCGCTCGATTACATAATTTATAATATACACGATGCTCATCGAATTGACTCGATTTCTTCCGGACCACATGTCACGTCACCATCGTGGCGTTAAGGGGTTTTCAAACGAAAGGGTACGTTCGTTTTTCTCGAAATCGTAATACGCAGCTATTTTCGTTATTCCTAGACACCCTGTATATCGCAATTTCGTCGACGCGAGTCGACGACGATTTTTTTTTCTCGTGCTTTCTGTACTGTACGTACACCGCGCTCGTTTGCTTTCTCGTCGAACGGCGAGTAACGCGCAAGGTTATTATTCAGGGAGCGCGTCTAATTGAAAGCCACCGTCGAGAAGGATTTATTTCATTTAGATTTCGAATTCAAGGACCTTTAATTCGAGCACCTACGTACGGAGCAAGTAATCATTAATATTATACGCGCTGCATTCTCCCAACGCGCGCACAAGTACATACATACTCGTAGTCGAATTCGTTGTTTCGGGATAAGAGAGTTTCAAGCACTTTGCATTTTTCGAGAAGAAAAATTGGTTGCACCAACTTGAATGATACTTCTCACGATTAATCAGATGTTCGGCTACTTCGATTAATTGTTTCTCGAGGTAATTGCATATTTAGCGCGTCGCTCGAGATTTCGCGCTCCTGTTGGTCCAATCAATTTTCTCTCCCAGTGCAGCAATGCATTTTCCGGTTATTAGACCGCCGACCCTTCGAATTATTATTGTCGAATCGAATAGCAATTATCTACATACGTGCGCCTGAATTGGTTACGTTAAAGGGACATTGGAAAATTAGAGCAAATTGGTATAATCGAGCAGTTGGATGCAATAAGTTTGTACGTGGATATTTCAATGGCCCTTTGATAGAGAGTAGGATTTAAATTCCTTCAGGGGCCAATTAAATATTGACCGCATCCGGCAACTCGACTTAATTTGCGATCCGGTATCTTCGTCGATGTCTTCGTGACAATTTCAGTTCCATTTTCCGCAGGCGTATCACTCGTTTGAGACGGGGAACGATGGGTGATTAATTGATACATTGATGCAAATTATTACGTAGCTTCATTTTGCAACTTATCATTTGGTGTTTCACTATTCAGCGTTTGATAATTTTTTCAGTATTTTTCCCGTTTTCTCGATTGGTTCTACGAGTCGATTAGAATGTTTTAACGATACTGCGTGATCTTGCCAATCGTTTGGCATAAACAATTAAATGTACTAGTAATCATCGAAGTTGTCCGTCCGGCTAAATTCCAGCTGGAATGTCCTAATTAAATTCCGATCGAACGTAAATTCCGAATGAAATTGAACGAAAAACCCATCCAACTGAGGGTGTAAAATTTAATTGAATTCGAGACCTTGATGTAATTAGTTTTTAATTACGAATTAGTTTCGAAATTTATCAACGGACGTAATCTACGGCTTTGGCTTTACGTCCCATACTTCGGCATGATTTATCAATTTACAGTCCACAACGAATTTCGTTTTGAATGGGATGCAGTTTGACGTAACGATCGATTTTGGAAGATGCATTTCCATTGCGCTGATATTAATCGCTGCTGTTCCACTTGTACGTACACAGTTCAACCCAACACATTGAAATCTCACTCATTCGAAAGGGAACGAGATCACTTCATAAATGACGAATTCCCTGCGTGAGTGTTTAGTCCCTTCCCAAAAAAAAAAAAAAAACCCGCGTACCGAATAAATAATAAAGATACAATCATTTTCAAAAAGTGCCCTTCGCCGCAACTGGATTTCCATCCAGCTGTACGATGCACAGTAAAGAGACTCGCCGGTGCACCGGTGCATACTGAAGAAATAAAAAAAAAGGGAAAAGAAATTCTTCCTCGCTGAGCATTTACACTGAGCGAAATAATCGTCAATGTCAAAAATATATTTTCTTCATCAAAAACAGGTTCTAGGATATAGTTCCAGGATCAAGGCATGGTTTTCTCCGCGCAGAAAGAATCTTTTGTTCCAACGAAGGTATTCTTGCATCAAAAATATATATTTTTCCGACCAAGCATTTATATTCTTGTGTCAAGAATATATATTCTTCGATCAAGAATCTGTATTCATAAAAATCCGTAAGATCACATGTTCTTGATCGAAGACATATTTTTTTTTTCACACCAACAATTATTTCTCTCAGTGTAAATGATCCTGTAATTCGTAACCCGTACCATGGAAGCGCCTTTCGTTAGTACAAAACACGAGTAATACATCAACCCCTTTCCCCTTCAAAGTATCACACGCGAAGGGTGCAACCATATATTCCCTTATCAAAGACGATTAGAATTCAAGAACCCAAATATCACGCGAGTCACGTTTCTATTCGTCCCAAGTTTTTTACCCGCCGTATCGTTCAGGATTTCAACCCCTCTCCTACTTCGTGCGAACCCCTATACACGAATAGATGTTTCGAAGTCGATAGACACTGACTTACTCCGATTTTATTTATTCCCGACGGTTGACGGCCGGGCGGGGGGTTGACGTGCTCCCTTCAATGACGATTCCGAATGCTCCAGTCGGCTGGAACGCGAAGGACTGGAGATCGGGAGCGAGAAGAAACCGCGATTCGGGGGAGTCGAAAATCTCGGCCTTTATATCGCGCGGGATACAGATATCACGCGTACCCCGCCTGTGTTCGCATTCCGAAAAAAAAAGCTCGCCCCTCCCTCCCTTCCTTTCTTCTCGTCGATAGGCGCGTATTACGCGAAGAAATGCCGTTTCGATTTTCGTCGATCGACATTTCCGCGTCGCGGCCTTACCCCCCGGCCAAAGGGAAATAAATAGGCCTCCCCCGTCGGATCCATTTCCAAAGTAAATATTCCGTCGAGTGCGGTGAACGGCTCTCCTTCGCCGCGCCTGCACAACGGTCGCCCCAGTCTTCGCTTCGCTAAATCAGGGCTCTCTCTCTCGCTCGGAAATTTCCCCATTCAGCCTCTTAATAAATGTATACGAGATACCGGCGCGGCATTTATTCTCGCTTCGTCTCGGCAAATTGCCCCTCGCCCCGCTCGCCGAATGGAAGTGCCGAGTACCAACCAGGTATTACAAAAGTGCGGTGTTGGGAACTGTCGAATGGCGAAAAAACAGACTAGTTTTAGATTGCAGTTTTGGAGCTCAGCAATGCATCAGAACAGGAGAGTGCACACGTAATAATTTGTTTATCTCGCAAAATGACGTCCGAATTCTTAAAACCACCAGTGAAATCGAAAGGTAGACTTCTTTGCTGCGTTCCTGGCTGTCAAAGTCGTTTAAATAAAGACGACGTGTCTTTCCATTATTTTCCAAAGCCCGGGCAAACGCTTCGTGTACACTCCAGGCGCGTTTGGAAATGTCGAAAAAATCGATCTTTAGAAAAGTGGATGATAACATGAAAAATCAAATCAGTTACGCCGTACGTCAAAGTGTATTCGCGTCATTTTTCGAGAGTGCTGATTATATTTCCGTTGCCCATGCACGCGCATGCTTAACCCAAATGTTTGCTCCAAAATAGTTATTCTTCAGGTGTTCCAGCTTCCAAGAGATTTTAAAACACGCTCCCTTCTTCAAGGAAGTTCCGATTACGCGGTTTTGTATTCGCCCACAGGCAAATTTCATTAACGTTAATCATATTTAATACATGGAACCTGCACTTTTAAAGCCGTCATATTAATTTTAGCTTCGCCCATAAGACAGTTCCCAATATCGCGTCATCCATCGATTCCGCGTCGCGTAGCGCAAAAGCGGAGTGTATTTAGGTACACCACCCACGCGCCCGGACGCTCGTATCGTCATTTCGGGCTTCGCGTGTACCTACTCGCGTCTTCGAGGGTCGGAATCCGAAGATGTTCGACATTCTTGGGAGAGGCATTTTTTTCCCCCGTGGAATTCCCTCGACTTTATCGCCGGGACTGCGAGCAGTCGTGGGCGTCGTTCGCTCAAACCGCGGCACCGTCCTCGAGGGACGTCCGAAGACGTATACAGAGCACGACATCGGGCGATGAGCGCGCATCGCCGCACGAGCAAAGCTCGGCTTCCGGAGAGGGAAAGCGGGATCCTCGTCGTCCCCTCGAACATCGAAATCCGACGCGAAGGTAGCAACGAGGAAGAACCTCGAGAGAGAGCCGTCGATCGTCTTCCGGAAAGCCGCGGACGAATCACTCCTATCGCTCGCCCTCACACCCTGACGCCCACGCTGCTCTCGCTCTTCATCTCCGAGACGACATCGAAGCCGGGACTACAGATTTCCGTGGGCGTCGGGACGGCGAGCGGCGCCAGCCTCAGCGTCCTCCCGGAGGTAGCGGCGAACACGCCCCGACGCAGAGACGCCTCCAGCCTCGCGATCAGCCGTGGCTCCATCATCGCCGTCGCCGTAGCCGCCGCTCCGCCGCGACGACACACCGACTCGGTCGACCTGCTCTGAATCTCGGCGCGACGCGGCACGCGAGTCCCGCACTTGACTCGGAGACTCGAGGAGGACCCCGAAGAGTGGACCGCCGCTGCGGCCGACGGACGTACCTCGGGCTCCGGCGCGAAGGTGCTCGCGTCGTTCTCCTCCTCGAAGGAGGCGAAGATATCGGAGTCGGGTACGGAGGGGGCGCTGAAGAAGGACTCCCGAAGCGAGGAGCTGATGGCGTCGGGACACGCGAAGGGATCCAGGCAGCTCGCGTCGTTGAGGTCGCTTCCGCTGGTGCAATTCTGAAGGTTGCTCGCGGAGTAGGAGGACTGGAAGGCGTGGTGGTGGTGCTCGCCGGTGACGTTCGACAGCACCTCCTGACTCCTGGACGACTCCGACCACTTGGAGTCCGAGGGTCTTCTGGAGCTGAAGCGAGTGGAGTCGTGCTCCGTGAAGACGGGCTCCTGCAGCTTCGTCCTCTCCGAGTTCCTCAGCAGCAGCGCGTCGTTCAGCTGGTGCGGATCGATCGGCGAACCGTTCGCCCAGCGGGAAGTCAGGACTGGGTTGCCGGCCGTGCGCGTGTCGCTGCAGTCCTCGATGTTCAGGAGGACCGAGGGTATCACGGGGTCGGAGTGACCGACGGGGCTCCGCGGACCCCGACGAGCCGTTGGCGAGCGCGTGGGCGACCTGGAGGGCTCGAAGCTCTTGGCGGACGTGTCCTCTTCTTGCAACGAGTCCAGGGGAAGGGGCTCCACGGGACTGGGCGGCTCGGAGTGAACGACGGGCACGCCCAGGGTGTCCCGCATCCCGCAGGGTTCCGGCAACCTGGAGCGATTCATCGGTTCGATGACGTTGATCGACTCCGAGTGCCTCAGTATCTCGAGGTTCCTGCGCGCCTGCGTTAGTCCGTACGCGGGGTCCGATCCGCAGACGTCTGCTCGTCTGTCGCAGGACGCCGAGCCCGTCGAGTGTTCGCGATGACAGAGATTGGCCAGCCTGTTGGCGGTTATCGTCACGGTCGTCGTGTTCGGGGAGAAGTTGCGCCTCGAAGCGCCCCGCGTATACCACCTGGTGGAGCCTTCCGGCGTGGGAAGAGACGCGACGCTGGCCTCCCTCAACCTCAGCTCCAAACCGTGCCCGGGGTTTCCGGGACTCGGTCTCGTCCGCGGACGAACGTAGCCGTTGAGCTTGCGCCGTGTCTCCAGCTGACGGCAGTGCATCGCGTGCCTCGCCAGGCTGTGCTCGGCGCATCTGCTGTGCTCCAGATTTTGCACCGAGCACCGGTGAGCCTCGACGGCGTTTCCGCCGGTCGGGAAGAGCCGCAGACTGATCTCGGAAGACGCGTTCGCCGCGCCGGCTTTTATGTCGGGATCGGACATCGAGGCCAGATTGGAGTTCCTTCGCCGGCCGAGAACCGGATCGCGACGGAGGACCACGTCGTAGTCCTTGGCGTCCGGCGTGGGACTGTCCGCGTTCAGCACGGGATCCGACATCGCGTTGAGCTGCGGCGTCAACTTGCCGCTGGACGCACCGCCGTCGCTCTTCAGGTTCTGATAGGAGATGAACTTCGGATCGATGAAGCGGGGAAAGCTCTTGCCGCAGTTGACTCGCCTCTTGTGGTTGAGCTTGCGCAGGTGGCGTATCTTGTTGAAGGTCGGATCGAGGAGGTACTTCAGGTTCTTGATCTTGTCGATGTTGTGGTTCGAGTCGATCACGTGATTGCGGTCGATTATGTACCGCGGATCGAGCATCTTCGTCAGGTCGTGGATGTCCTCCTCGACGATGTCCGCTTGACGCGTCTCCGACTCCTCGAGGGCCTCCCTCTCCGGCGAGATGTCGGCGTGCCTGCTCGACGCCTCCAGACACTTTCTGCCCGGGTAGAGCGCGGCGCCGTGTTGCTTGGCCGCGAAGCAGTTCTCCGGCGCGTGGCGGCGTGCCTCGTTGCTGTTGTTGACCTCGGCGAGCTCGAAATTCGTGTTCGAGCCGCGGCGCGCCGGCGAGCAGCCGTAGCGACTCGGCATGATGCCGAAGAGGGCGACGATGTCCTCGGCGATCTTCCCGGCGGCGACGCGCATCTCGCCGTGGTGAAAGGCGTAGATCCAGGGGTTGGCTCCGCTGTGCGCGAGGATCGGAAGGCCCAGCCAGACCACCGACCAATCCGACAGGATGTTGGTGCCGCAAAAGATGTCCAGCAGCATGCAGGTCTGCAACACGTGAACGGTTCGAGCTTTTCTTTTAGTACCTTCTTGCGATACGCGGGGATTTGATTTTTTTTGGAGGGTTGATTCTTGGGAGGGCTGCTTGTATTCGTACAGTTAACAACGCGAGTAAGCTTCCCTGAGCTACCCTGAGGGCTGTGCGCGTAAACGCGTGTGACTGGGTACCGATATTCAGGATTCTCTAGTCATGTATGTATACCAGATATACCGTTGATGACGAGAGGATTAGCTGTTGGAGCTCCTCGAAAGCTTACGGGAGTGTGCTTCTTATACTCGCGACTACCATGTTTCCAACTTTATCATTCACGATGGAATCTCAAGGACGTCTCCGAGTTACGTGTCTCCGTTTCAAATTCCTTCTTCATTCGTTTTTCCAGTTCACCGGTATACCGTAAAAAAAATGGAATAGCTCCGCCACGAGTCAATTCAATATTTGTAGAAATATAAGGACATCGAGAAAAATTCTGAGAAATCTGGGATTTTTATGTTGGAAGTCTGGAAATCTTATGAGTCACATGGAAAAGTCGGAGGTGAATTTAAAAAATGATAGAATTTTCTGATTTATTTTTATTATTTTCTTTATTTATTCGATTTTAATGTATGCCGTCTATGAGAAGAGTGTTAAGGGAAATTAATGATTTCAAACCAGAGAATTACGTTCCGTATTTCTATCTAAAATTTCTCTTTTGTCCAGTTTCTTCGTTCAATAGTCCTTCGGAGATTTAAAATTCCCTCGGGGAAGCATGTACGGAAAAGAGGGGCGATTTTTTCGCTGTAATCTTTCAATACAATTGAACGGCTATGAGCTGATCGAATATATTTACATGCGCATACATAATGTGTACATATACAATTTATTGTCCTTGACATTACCCATTCGAAGAGTTTATAAATAACAAATACTCTTCGTCTTTGTCAGAGTCGAACTCGTAATACTACCAATCGTACACGATCCGAGTTTCGACAGAAAACAGCAGCTGCGAAATAATGAAATATTCTCCTCGCGATCAATCTACTTTCAGTGGAGCAAAGTTTTACTACCGTAAATGGAAATTCTTGATAAAATGGTACCGACGAAAGAATTGCAGTAGATTGCAGTACTTTTCCGGTGAAAGGCATCTCGTCAGCGTATTATAAGGGGGGAATTTTTATTCGTCATAAAAGGAAATGCCCTTGAAGGGGAATCATTGTATTTTTCTAAGGGAATGGCGTCCCGCGTTTCTTTCATTCGTTTATACTCGACCGACGAAGGAAAATTTCTTAGCTCTTATTTATAGCTCTAGTCGCAATAATCGCAAAGTTATTATTACTGTACCTAAAATTCCTGCATTGTAACAAAAAATTGTGTTTTGTAATATACTTTTATATAAAACTTTTTTCTCTCTCTCTCTCTTTCCAATAGGTACGTGATTATGAAAATAAATATACTCTTTTATTTTGAAAATTAGTATATTTCTTTATGAAATTGCTCTTATAAATTTCACAACGGAGTATATTAATTTTTATAATCACATATTATTGGATAAAAGCTTCAATTATAATTACATTCAATGTAATACGAATTTTTTTAACAGTGAACATTACCTCGGAATAATATTTCTTGGGATGTGGAAGACTATATTATTTTGCACTTTGTTAGGTATCGACGAAGAATCGATAAAGATAAACGAGATCGAGTGTCTGTCGAAACACTGGAGGATTTCCGTCCGCATGCTTCGCTCACTGTAAAAGCGTTCTGTACAAATTTGCGTGCATT
This sequence comes from Xiphydria camelus, assembly GCA_963678675.1. Lineage (NCBI taxonomy): Eukaryota > Metazoa > Arthropoda > Insecta > Hymenoptera > Xiphydriidae > Xiphydria > Xiphydria camelus. Next base: position 2,459,176 of record OY783199.1, read on the forward strand.
ATGGGAAGAGCACCCGTGCGCCGCTCCAATATACCTTCGGCAAATGTACATAAATTTCTCGTTCCATTATGTATGCACACGTTCCCCCGTCTTTTTTGTTCCCTCCGATTGTAGGTCTCAATTGATATGCCGTATTAAAAAGACTGGAATTTTGATAAGGTAGGCTGAAAACGAATTATAGCTACGAAAAACCGTAGTTAAATGCTACCGTATCAATTTTCCGTCGTAAGCTACGTCTTTTAAATCGCTGACAGACGGTGAATTGGAAAAACGATAACGTCGCATTGCATTGAGAAAGAAAATTGATTGGATCGATTTATTTAATTTGAATCATTTCAAGTAAATTGAGTATTTTTTTATTCACATAATTGTATTCGATTTAATACCCATTCATTCTCAATTAAATATACGTTTAATCACTATGAGCAGAGTTGCTATAATTTTACATACTTAAGTCCGCCATATACATGACTATTTTTGTGCAGTCGGATGGATTCAAATTTTTTACAATTTTTATATCAATATTTATTCACATTTATTATGCGGGTGTACTTGCTGTGAATAAACGAGTATCGAATTAAACGCTATTTCCTTAACTCAAATGAATATATATTCATTTGTTTCGACTAATTTAAACCAATTATAAATCTTTCGATTAAATCTTTTTCTCAGTACACATGACGATAGAGTGGATATCGAATTGAAGAGTGATAGCGTGACTTTCTTCGCCTTGCTATAATTTGGAATCGGAGCAAATAGTAAACATTAATTTATTCTCATCGAATTTACCGAACAAGCAGAGTATAGCCATCGAGCTTCTAATCGGCGTAAAAAAAAGCTTACATCCACAAACGCGATTCAGTCGCAACGACCTCCGTGGTAGCTCACTGCGCCTGACGACGATTAATTCCCATTAGTTGCGAATTAATCTTTGGCTAATTAAGCGATTTGTCACCGATCTTTCTCCGAGGCGGAGGGCGAAACGAACGTCGACGCAGTTCTCGCAGAAATTTCGAGTTAATAGAGATCGAGCTGCTGGAGACTTTTCTCACGGCCGACGCTTCCCATCGCCTGTGAAATATGTGGAAATTACCGCAGCGATAACCGCATAATGTCGCCACGCGCCCGGAGGAAGCGGTGAATCGCAATATCACTCTCCGACTGCTCCTCTTCTGGCGGTTCGCGGAGGGGAAAAAGAGGGAGAGAATACCGCGCCGGGGAGTGGACAGAGCGACGGAGAACGGCTGCTTCGAAAAAGCGCACGACACAGCGCCGAGGAAAAAATATCATCAGCGCTCGATCGTCGATCGCGAGCATTTCTCTTCCACGAGTAGGAATCGAGAGGTATTCCGAAAGTTTTGCGAGACTGTGGCAGGGTCCGTTTCTCATTTTTTTCCCCATTCCGCGGAGACCCACGTCGAAACTTTCTGCGAAGCAGTCCCGCGTCGACGAGGGTGAAATGATTTTCTCGCGCGTATGTAAAGTAGCCGGAGGCTCTTCTCGAGGGAAGTGGAAATCTATCAGTGCGGTGGAGTAATTATAAATCCGGGGAAAAAATACATTTTCCACTATTCGCCGTCCGGATCGCGGTTTGCATCGAGGTTTTCATAAGGAGAAGGTGGAAGATTGATTTACCAAATTCTTTTATCTCACGCGAGTAAATAATTTTTTCCGGGTTCGGACTTTTTTTTCTTTCATTATCACGCGCAACGTCGTCGTCGTCGTCGTCGTTACTCACCTGAAAGGGTAACCAGAGGACGAGGAAGGCGCCAACGGTAATTGCCAGGGTTTGTCCGTAGCGCGGCAATGCCAGGGTTTGGGTTTGATTTCTAAAGGAGAGCTCGACCGTGTAGATCGCGCGGGCGTGCGCACGTGCTACGAGGTAGACGTACATGTAGCATCCCAGGAGAACCAGGGCGCTGGGCGCCCACACAGCCACCACCAGGAACACCCTCACCGGCGGTAGAACGGCTGCTCCGAATCGACAGGTTCCGCTGGAGCAAAAAATATTTCCCTTCTTTTAGCACGTCTGGGATAGCGTTTTCTTGATTCGAGAAGAAAATTCGTTCGATTTGAACACTCGTTTTCTCGGGGTGCAGGATATATATATATATGAAGGGCTTATTTTTTGGAAAAACACGACAAGCCGCAAAATCATTTTATTGAGAAGACGAGCTTTGAAGTTTCAAAGAAATCTGTAAAATGCATATTTGATTAATATCACTCCTCGGTGTTTTTAACAGATGTACTCTAGCTCATATATTAACGTCTGCAATCGTAAAATATGAAACAAAAATGCAGGGGACTAATACAAAGTAAACTGTTTATTTTTGAACAGAGTGTGGCTTGTCACGTTTTTCCAATAAGCCCCTCATATGTGAATAACGGATAGTAATAATTCGTGCGTAAATTTTAGATCCCTTAAATAAATGACATTTACTTAAAGTTAAATAAAAGTTAAAATTGATTAAAATTTATTTATTTTAAATCTCTTTGAAACAAATATTATTTATTTAGGAGACTTCAAAATCACGCGCGAATTATTATTCGTAAAGAAAACTCCTGCGTCGATTACAATTTATTTATTTAAGAGATTTAAAATAAATACATTTTAATCGAGGCAGGAGTTATTATAGAGAAAATAATATCCTTTATTATAGAGAGAAGGACGACGACTAGAATAGCTCTCGAATGACTATATTAGACTTCCGAACGACTTCCGCATCAGTAATGTCCTTCGTTCTCATGAGGCACGTGTATTACTTTCGAGCCGTCAATGAAAAGGTTACACCACGCGTGGGAGAATATAGCTATTAGCTGATTGGCGGTGCTTGTCAACTTCGTGGAAAGGGATTAGATCCGCTATCGTGGAGTACGTGTATGGAAAATGGAAGCGATCGTTTTGCTATCGCTACACGTGATTTTCTCGGGAATAAGCCGTTTCTACTCGGTCGGGAATTACGTGCTTTCGAGCTTTGCACTTCTTTCGTCCAGTTTACGTTGTACTATTAGTATTGAAATAAGCAGAGTTCGTCTGCAATGTTTTGTTATCCATACGAGGGAAAGGCAATATTTAGTTCGATTTTAACTTGAAACTCTGTTACGGATGACGAGATATCGCCAACTTCATCGAAGTCGAGATGCGACACCTTCGCGCACCACCCATTTCCGAAACTCCTACCCGATAAGGACGACAGCGGGAAGTCCCGTCGCGCGATAGAAATTTTAATTCGATCCATCGAATCGCGGCGCGTCGCTGCTCCCGATTCCCTGTTTCTCGCGAGTCGATTTTCGATCGATGCATCGCTCACGGGCGACACGACGAAGACCCAATTTTGACTCTGCTTCAGCGGTACACATACTCCGTGTCTCTTTCGCGCATCCCACATTTTATGCCGCATAAGGAACGAGAAGAACATGATCTTCGCTGTACAGTATACGGAATGCTTTTTGAACGAGCCAATCATGCGGCTGGCTTGTGAAATAGGCCAATATAAACAGTGATGGAACGCGTAGAATTTTTCCCCCGCAAAATGCATGGGAAAATTCGGCTCGTACTTACGCATCGATCCGCGCGAACTTTCCACGACGCACGACTGATTTAAATGTTTGTTTCTTCAGTTCGGTTTTCTTGATAATTTCCTTTTTTTACTGCAGATTTCAGTAATTCGGGCAAAATTATGTACTCTGTAATTTTTTTTAAATTTTCGGCCTTATTTAAAGTGGAGATCGACATTTAAAATAACAGCTACGTCGTCGTCGTCGTCGTCGTCTCTCTGGCGTTTCGGTAACGTCACAATCTTATAGAGAAAAACGCGCGTATAACTTTACGAACAATTATTTTTTCAGGCACTTTCTTCTTCGCGTGATTTTGAATACCTGTACAGATTACAAATTGAATGGAAAAATATGAATATTCTTCTTACGCAAAGACCAAATGCGAGTGTTATTGAAATGGCGGGTAATTGGCAACCTTCGACGAAGAATTTTTTATACAGAGAAAATGTACCGCGTCTCAACGACGAATCGATACCTAACAATTACCAGAGTCTAAAGAGCAATTATTCTAAAAAAAAAAAGTACTGCAAATTCACCCGAAGAATTTATCATCACGTTTCAATCATTCGACCTTCCAATTTTTCCACCAATTTTACGGGGAAGGGTTGAAGCAACGCCGCTCGGACGACCCCTTATCACGGGAGTTCAACGGTTACCGAGGTCGAGAAACTTCGCCTTCCTTGGCAAGTCGTTCGCCGCGCAATATACGCCCGATCGTTGGCGACAGCCGCGGCACGTAGCGCCGTCGTCGGGTCGCATATCTTCCCCGCAATCGTGTGTGCTAACGGTGCCAGGTGTTTCTATGTACGAGTAACAAGTTTCCCCGTATCGGCGGCAGCACATGACGCACGCCACCTTTTTCGAATGCAATATATCGCGGCGGCAATCCAAAGAGTGAATTCAATGGGAAGGGGTGGGTCGGGAGGGGGCGCGTTTATACGTCGGGTCACGTCTCGAGCGCGCGAGGCGCCGCGTGACGGTCGCGTTTATTATGCAACCGATCAGGGAGGCGTGGAACTCTCGTCGTCTTTTCCTCGAGGAAACTCGTTGCCGCTTCTCGCTTTGCCGGGCGCGGAGGGTGAAGGGGGTGCGAGGGGTTTGCGCGCGCGCGTATAACTATTTAAATGGTAGCGCACACAGGGAAGAGAAACAGGACTATAGAGGTATGGAGTACTGCGACCGGTTACGTATTCTACACGCAGAAAACCGTTTATTTGCAGTTGATAAATGTTTCGTTGAATAATGGCGAAATAAACATCTTATCGGGCCAAGTAAATGTTCGTTAACTATTATGATATTTGTTTGGAGCGATGCAATTTTTTTGAGGCAATCATTTGAACGAAATAAAGATTTTAGTGTGTTAGTTAACAAATATTTTCTTGTTTTAACGAAATATTTATTTCACTGTATTGGAAATCTATTCGCATTAAGCAAATGTTTGCGTACTTCATAGATCGTTTTCTCGTACTCAAATAAACTTTTCTCCGGATTTTTTTGACAACGTTTCAGATGCACATTGCAAGGAATATGAAGCAAGAGATAAAAGTTCATCATAGCAGATGCAGTACTCCATATTTCGAAATACATAGTTTACATAATTTTGACACTTCCTACGCTCCCTAGTAAGCCTACCGTGACTTTACTTTTCTGTGCCTTTTTTTTAAAATGAACACCTTCCATCATCCCAAATCTGACGGAAATGCCCCCGATCAATGCGAGGGCTTATCGAACGTTGAAAGGTCTTCGACAGAGGCGGTCTTTGTACTCCGCGCAAAAATATCCCGCTTTCAAAAATGTCCGAGGCCCGGTTCTTTCAGTGTACCTACACCACGAAGGACCGCGAAGCCCTTCCATTGCCTTTCTCAGAACTCGAGACAGGCAATATTTGCCCGGGGTGATATTCAAATCAGCCCGGTATATATTGTCTTTTACTGGATATATTTTTGGTATACTTAATCCGAGGGGGAATATCATCAGCATTGTCATGTGTACATACCACGGCTTTCGAAAATTTCTTTCTCCGTTAATTGCTGCAGCAGTTTTTTTAATTAACATCGTCAGCAAACTCTCGAGGCGTAAATTTAAATGGCAGAAAAATACAGACACCTGTCTATATGATAATGGTAGATCATCGCATTGGATGCGGTCGTATATTCGATGATCTAAAAACTGAGAGAAGAATTTATTTGTAGTTAATAAATGTATATTTGATTATGGCGAAAGAAATATTTCGTTGGGCCAAGTAAATATATGTTAATTATTAGAATGTTTTTTTTTGTATAAACAGAAATAGAATATTGGCCCAACAAATATTTCCTTGACCAAAAGAAATATTTCCTTCGCCGTAATCAAGTATACGTGTATTAACTATAAATAAATTGTTTTCTCAGTCTAGAGGCAGCGCGTGTAATAACGTCCTTTCGGTAGAGTGGTTCCGGAGTGAAACTTGAACTCGTACTCCAGATATAGTAAGATCTCGGTACATGCATTCGAGAGGAAGCACCGCGGAATCCAGCGCAAACGCCATCCTCGCAAACACTATTTGCTAGATACACACGAAATGACGCCACTATTTGTACTATATCCGCAACGGGAATTTAACTCCGATATCCACGTAAGTGCTCCTCTGGCTGAATCTGGCGTACACCTACTGCTCCACATTCACGGCATCCATCTATTATTCAATATTTAAAGCGACGTATCGGTTCGAATCCTCCAAATACGACAGCAGGTATCTCCGTCGCGGTGGGACTGTGAATTCTACAAATTTGCACAACCAATTAACGGTAACGATTCGTTACGTGATCCGTCGCAGTGGTTGGATAATAATCGTTACGTGAAATTTCGCTTCCGTTAGCAACGTCACGTTGACGCTCGAATGGATGTCACGTTTCTCGTTACGCCACACTGAGAAAAATAATAATCTGGTCGATTTAACCAACATCCTGGAGACCGTAACCAAATCGTTTGGTGAAATATGAATCCTCCATCTGTGTGTTTGGTCAAGCTGACCACTTTTTGGCTGGACTAATTAAACGTTCGGACGAAATAACTAAATATTTTGTTAAAATAACTTGATATTTCTCATTCAACTTACTAGTGTTTTGATTGGAATGACTAATCTCGTTTATCCAGATGTGTTTCGGCATTTTGACTAAGTTATTACGATATTTTCAGTGCAGGGATTGCTTATATTCGATAAATGTAATGAGATTCACAGAAAAAAAAATTTGCTTCTATCAACCAGGTGATTGTTTCGAGTAGATATTCACTCGTTTCAACATCAAATTGATTCCTTTAGTATTGAAACAATTACCCCGTGAAGTTCGCCATATTCAACCTCACCGACGGTTGAATGAAGCCAATTTTTTTAGTGTACACAGTAAAAATTTGCTGTTAATTTTTAACACCATTGTGGTCTGTATAGATCCAAGCCGCAGAAGTTTTTACAATGCATAAGTATACCTAGTGAAAAGCAGCGAGTGTTTTTCGCGATGGCGATTTTATAGCGGGCAAATTCGCTTATCAGAGTGAAATGAGCGATATTAAAGGCAGCAAGGCAAAATCGATTCGACTGGCTGAATAATGTCAAACGTATTACACTGTTTTTGCGTACACACATACAATAAGCCGTGTACGCATTTGATGACATAAAATTCAATTTGACGGTAAGAGTCTCAAAGAGAAGGTTTCGAGAGCACTTTGCTTTTAATTCGACGCCCAATCCTCGACGTCGAACGAATATAGAAGAGTTAATTGCATTCCTCACTCATCCCCTGACTTTTCGGGGATCGAGTGATTCCAACGCGACGCATAAAACGCGACGGGGCTCGCGTTGCGACAATTTCTACGTATTTGGATATCTAGGACAAGCCTGCGCCGGAGATTCAGCCACACGTTTCATGACTCCCCCCTCAGGATTCATCCCCAGAAAACGAAACGTAATACGCGGCACAATGCTCGGCTCGAACAAATCCCATTACTTGTACAGTAGGGGGAGACAGACGCTCGAGTCTCTCAGGGGCAGCTCTGCTCAACTCGAGCTTCGTAACGTTGAATTTAAATTTTGCGCGCTGTCACGACGTCGACGTAGGTGCGGGACGTCGACGGACGGCTCGACGTTGGTGAAACGTCAATTCCTGAGATAAATCACCGGTATAACAATTATTTCCCAATGGAATTCCGTATTTTTCGGTATCCCGGTTCAACCCTTGTTAAAAATTCCCGATAGATAACGGTGGAATATAGCAAAAATGATTCAAAAATACCGTAGAGCGAGAAATCAATAGTTTCTTATAATTTTCATATAAAATACCATAAAAACTTGTACAGATCTTATGTCGATCTCATTGCTTTTTATGATATTCAATGTGAAAATTATAAGAAACGATATCAGTTTTAACTCTATGGTACTCTCGAATCTTTTTTACATTTTTCGATCATTCTCTATCGGATATTTTTAGAGCAGGGACTCTAATTCTTTTCCCAACGTTAACAATTCTACGATTATTTCATCGAAGTAAACATTCATTTGCCTCGCGTGCTTACCGAACGATCAATTCGATCTGCACAGATTTTCATCCGATTTGCGCACAAATATTTATTTGCCGCAGATACTTCATTTATTTGCAACTGCAGTCCCCAGTTCCGCAGCAAACCACTCTCCACTCTCCACCGCACATCGTTGCAGTTCTCGTTACACATCCCGGCTATATAAACGCACCCCTTATTTCTCACCTCTATCCCCACCCCCCCGCCGGCTTATATTACGATTTATACGAGGCGGCGCGGATGCCGTTAGAGGTGAGGGTAGCCGAGAAATGACTCGGTTATCTGTAGCGCGGCTGGCGTCTGCACCCGATAAATGCGCGTTCTTACGCGAACGCGCGATTGTGCCATTATCGGTAGTAACGCCGCAGATCGTGGCTATAAACTGATCCAGCGCGCGCCCCTTTTTTTTTCCCCGCGTCACTCGTTATTAAATTTTCTCGCTTCCTGTGCGGTGGGTGACATGCGAGAGGCGGCTTCGAACCTGTCGAAGTGATCGCGTGGACCAAGTAGGGGGGGGGGGGAGAAGGGGCGGAGGAGGAAAAAGCGGGAAAAGCGGGAATATAAGAGAAAGAGGAAACGAGGTTCTCTTCGGCGAGAGAAGAATCGTGACGTTGCTTAAAATTACCAAAGGATGCTACTTTTCCACCTTCAGCGGGTCTCTTTCGCTCTTTCTTCTTCTCCTTTTCATCCGTTTTTCCCCCTTCCTTCCACGGGTCTTTAATTTCGCGTTCAAATGCCACGAGGAGATATCCGATCTCCTCCGCACCGAGCGGAAAAGTATGTCACTCCAGGGACTGCCCAGGGATATTCCTCGAGCGTCGCGCGCGTCGAGACCACTCTACCCACCTGTTTACCATGCGTAGGATCGAGGGGAGAAATGAGGAAGAAATTGAGCGATCGAAAATGCTCGAACTGCTTCCATTTTTCGAGCTCCTCCGTGTATTTTACGCTCTCTTCCTTAATTTATTTCATGAGTTTTTTTTGCTCTTTGCCGGTACCGATGGAAGCATGACGGGGAAGAAAATAAATCGACGAGATTTGATTAAAAAGGAGCGTTTATCGCAAATTATTTTTTTTCCCGATATAAATAGAGTTTTAATTATATAAGGAGTGTAATTTTTAGTAGTTCCCTGTGGAAATCAATGATTTCTCTCGATGGAAAAATGGAAATTGTCACGTGGCTGCTTTTCCCATGCAGGCGACCCGTTATATTGGCTTGTATATTTTGAGATACGCGGTATATCGCGAGCGTGTGATATATTGCCGTCTGTGAAAAAGAGCGGGAGGCAAGGTCTCGCAGCTTCGATAGGAAAAATGTCACTGGCAAGCTTAATAGGAATTGATGTGCAGAGAGAGAGAGAGAGAGAGAGAGAGAGAGAGAGAGAGAGAGAGAGAGGGGGAGAACTGAGAGGGAGAGAGAATAACAGGGTCGAATTTATTCCCCTTTCGATCACTCTTTGTACCTCAAGTGATTCGGGATGGCTACTGGGTAAACGTACAAAATCGACCTTTTTATTTTCGGAAAATCTAGAAAGTCTATAAATAGGGGAGAGTTGCCTATATTGAACCGGTACCTAAATTGAACCTCCTGGCTATTTTAAGTAATTGAGCATTTCCACGTCATCTATCAGTAGAAATTAAAACCTTAGTACCGGTCAGTATGTCTACAAAAAATACATAAGATAAGAGATTTTAATTTTTAACTCCCTTAACATTTTTTCAATCAAACTCTCGACCGCCCTATTTGATGTATTTTTTCACGCTGATTCCGAAAATGGCAGATATTTTGGCGATATCTCAAAGGAAATATAAGATACCGGTTATTTCATGTAGGTACCAGAAAATTATTTTTTTTTCACGGAAAATCATCGATATTTCGGTCTTCCTTTGAGATATCCTCGATATATCTATAATTTTCGTAATCAGCGCGAAAAAATACATAAAATAGGATGGTCGAGAGTTCGATTTTTTTGCAAAAATTGAAATCTCTGAAATTGATCTCTGGACCACCCTATCCGATGTATTTTTTCACGCTGATTCCGAAAATGGCAGATATATTGACGATATCTCAAAGGAAATATGAGATATCGGTGATTTCATGTACCAGAAAATTACTTTTTTCACGAAAAATCATCGATATTTCGGTCTTCCTTTGAGATATCCTCGATATATCTATAATTTTCGTAATCAGCGCGAAAAAATACATAAGATAGGATGGTTGAGAGTTCGATTCCAGAGATTTCGATTTTTACCAAAATCTAAGGCATATACCTTAAGATTTGTTCAATTTTTCGCGAAAATTGAAATCTCTGAAATTGATCTCTGGACCACCCTATCCGATGTATTTTTTCACGCTGATTCCGAAAATCATGGTTATCGGGTCCATATCTCAAAGGAAATGTGAGATATTAGCGATTTTATGTTCGGAAAAATTATTTTTTCATAAAAGAGTAATGGATATCTCGGTGTTCCTTTGAGATTTCTTCAATATATTGATGATTTTCGCAATCAACGCGAAAAAATACACAAGATAGGATGGTCGAGAGTTCGATTCCAGAGATTTCGATTTTTGTCAGAATCCTATAAGCACTGATTCCAAAAATCATGTACTACTTATTGAGGAAATCTTAAAAGATCGCCGAGATATCGATGATTTTCCATGAAAAAAAGAATATTCTCGTACATGGGAAGGGTCACACACAATTTAAAATGGGTTTGACCTCATGCGCCTACTTAAGGGTTAAATTAGCCAAGAGGTTCAATTAAGGTACCGGTTCAATATAGGCAACTCTCCCCTATTGTGTTACGTAGTGGTACACATTAGACGCTATTTAATAATAATACTTCTTGCAAATATACTCATATGTACAGACATCCTCGTATGAAGCATAAGTACCCCATTCATCGTCGAATATCGGGAAAGCTCTTCGGGTGGTGTCGAGGGTGCGAGAATGGAAAGAAAGGGAGGAGAAATTAGGGCAATTGAGAGAAGAGCCCCTCACGGAATCGGAATCCGATGACTAAAGCGTTTACACACATGCTGTTAAACGGGAGGGTCGTCGTTTCATTTACCCCCGCGTAATTCGGGCAGGTACTGAAAATAGCGGATTCTTTTTTTTATGAATTATATATCGCGGGGGTGAGAAGACCGCGGGAATGACGGGTAAGTGAGCCTACTACGATTCTCAGAAATTTTCTCATAAGGAGAATATGTTATTTAAAAAACGATGTTTTCAACCCCGCGTGTCGGCCGACTGGACTGTCGCGGGGGAAGAATGACCGGTCGATGAACGATTGATTTTTTTTCTCGAAAAATTCTTTTTGCAGTAAAGAGAGGACGCGAGCGTACGTACAGCTTTTCCGGACGAAAGGGTTTCGGTGTTGCGACGCGTTTGCGAAGCATTGACGCGTGCACGTCTCGCTTGTGAAGTTTCGCTTTGGTCGGACGTGCAGGGTGTGTGAGAAAGAGAGATCTGGCGGGAGAGCTTTGATGTTCAGGCTTTATTATCTCGCACTTCCTAGGATGGCGAACGATGTACGCGATGAAAGTCTTTACGCTTTCACATGGTAACGCAAGGAGAAGCGTTGCGTATTATTATTGTCATATATGTACGGAGCTAAATACGTCCGGTACTTCGAGTGACCACCGACTGAATTTCTGATAGATCACACTGAGAAAAAAATTCGCTCGATCGAAGTAATCATGTTTTTAAGTGGTCCTAAGACTACGTTTATTCGATTAGTATGAATATCAATCGGACGATTATAAATATCATTGATTTGATTGAATATTATCTGGATCAGATCGATATTCATTCGAATCGATTAAATGTGGCCTCGGGACTATCCGAAAAATGCGTTTATCTCGATCGAGCAAATTTTTCGTCTCGGTGTGGAAATGAAATAGTTCGCATATTTTATTGCGAGTCGGTCATCAAGAGTTGGGATTAAAGAACTATATAAATTAGCAACCCCCCGTGTCAATTAAACGCGGAAACTCACCTGTGCGGTTGCGTGATGCCGGCGATCTGGGCGTAGATCAGTGGCGACAGGCCGACCGCGATCGCGTAGATCCAAAACGCGGCGATGTACTTCTCGATACTGCTGTGAGTGATGATGTTCTTGTAACGCAAGGGTTGAGCGAGAGACGTCAGCCTGTCGACGGCGATCGCCACGGTGACCAGCACGCTGGCGCTGCACAGGGCGATGACGATGCAGTAAGGCGCGATGCACAGGGTCGACACGCCGTTCTCCGGGAGACCGGAAAGCTCCAGGTGAATTCCGAACGGCATGAACACACCAACCTGTCGATTAGAGGTTAGACTATTTTATCGAGCCTTCGGTCGCGTCTGAGTTTTTCATTTACGACGCTCCTCGAACGCGAACAGAGCTTTGAGTAGTTTGAAATTGATCGTTGAAGCCAATCTTTGTTTTCCTCGCCTAAAACGACCGGAATTTCACCCAAAAAACACAAATATACACGCTTCCCCGGCTTCGACACACTGAAAAAACAGTTTATTTACAGTTGATACACATATAGGGTGACTTCGCCGGTTAGCCGACCGCACCCTGTTTTCGACCAGCTTTGAAAATAAGAATATCAGCGCATTTTTGATATTTTTGACTACGCCACTGCATAAATCCACCATTCAACAACACTTGTAAGAAGTGGCACCCCCTTACGGTTTAAAACTAGCCTTAGGAAATGGGTGGTCGAGAATGGGGAAATACAGAATTTTTTATCATATACGTACTTTTTTAATTTTCAGAAAGATTTAGACACATTTTTAACATTTAGGCCAATTCTATAGTTCCTGTGGATTCGAGATATATATATGTTTTAGTTTAAACATCTGCGTATATGTTGGATTTGCGCATTGTTGAAAACCAAACTAATGTAATCTGGTCGGAAACCGGCGAAGTCACCCTACCCGATTACGGCGAAAGAAATGTTTATTTGGGCCAAGACAAATATTCATCGGCTATTACTCTATTTCTGTTTGAAGGAAGGAGACGTTCTAATAATTAACACAGATTAACTCGGCCCAGTGAAATATTTCTTTCGCCATCATGCATTTATCAACTGCAAATAAACCCGTTTCTCAGCGCAGTCACTTACCCCGAAGTCGCTGACAGCCAGTGACACCAGCAGGCAGTTGGAGGCGGTCCTCAGCCTCTTGTACTTGTAGAAAGCCGCGAGAATGACGGAATTTCCGCTGACGGTGATAGGCGAGAGGATGAAGACGATGGAGACCGCCAGCACCACCGAAACCGAGCTGATCTCCAGTCGCGCGTCAACCCGGGTCACGGTTGGTATCAGACTCGTGGTCAGCTCACCGACGACCGCGGACGACAGCGTCTCCGTCGTCAGGGTAGACATGGTGGTCCCGCGCGTTGTCAGGATACTTCCTCCTCTTCGGCAACTTCTTCTAGGTCAAATTTCTCTCGCGCGAGAGTCGTCCGCGCCGCGGCATCGCGCCCAACATTTTTTCACTTCTCAGTCTTCGCGTCCGCGAAACTCGCCGCCGGGAACACGGCGAGTTTCCGTATTCTTCGCGAGGGTTCCTTATTTTGCGAGGCAGTCGCGCGCGGACCTCACGGCTTACCTGAAAACGAGAAAAAAGAACGTGTACTCGCGAGCGAATTGGCCGCAAGAGCGCCGCGGGTGGCTCCTCATTCCCTTGGCTTCCTCCGTCGAGGAAACTGATTAAAGTTTTGTGCTACTTCTCGCCGAGGGAAAAAAGGGAGCGCGCGCATGCTTTTGGCCCTCGATATTTGGCTTTACGAGTTTTCGACAGATTCGTTTTCACATGTTCGGTGTTTGTTACACTCGTGCGGGATTCGTCGTTCTCGTATGCGTTTCCTTGTTTGCCGTATAAATTGCGAATACGTGAACTGCAGGGCTTATCGCGTAGACCCGATATTTGCGCTGTATTAAATCGGCGACACGAGTTTGGAGAGTTTGACGCGCGTGAAATTAATCTAAGCGGCGATTTGGAGAAGCTTCGATGCATCGTAATATATTAGTGAGAAATGCAGAAGAATGCATTCGCGCGATTTTTATTTAATCGAGCGCACATCGAAGCTCGATTCGTGTTTCTCTTTATACGATCTGTATGATTGTAAATGCATTTTAGTTAATGCTCGATGACGGTACTCGTTAGTCTGTGGTGCAAAGAGGGTGGTTCGCTTTCTCTTTTTCTAACATTCTTTTTACGGCATATGTGTGTACATTGATATTATATTATGTATATATTCATTGGCTAAATTTCTTCGAATCGAATTTCACGAACAGATTCTTTTTTGCTTCTTTGCATTGAATTGCAGTCAACATTTTTTCTACTACTTACATATACTTTCCTTTAACCGCGCTATCATTTATTTAAATGATTTAATTGTTGCATTTTTGGCTCTGTCAGTTGTACAGGATTTAGAAATGAACCGAGTATCGTGCGAATGCGACTAGGGCCACTAAAGATGCAGCAGAGGACGACGTTGGAAAATAAATTGATCACGCTAGCTACCGATCAGCCGGATAATCCTATTTTTCAAAAATTTAGGCTTTCAAAAAGGCTTTCGGTAACCCGTGAGCGTCAATATATATATTCGTTTTATTTTCCAACTCCCCCTTTTCAGTTCGATTTGAAGGATCATGCTGTTTTTATAACTCACTGGATTATCGATTTTTTTATCGATCGAGCACGACAAGTTTACGGCATTTGCCGTCACGCGACGCCACCCTCTTCCGCCGGTCGAATCGCGCACCTCAGTGGACCACATGGCGTCTTGTCGGAACGCGTCGCACAAAAAGTGAGAAATTTCGTGTAATCGAGCTCGGGCGTATCTGAAACCACGAAATATCGATTTCCGACGTCCGGCTCGTCATTTTGATAAACGGGGGTAGTAGTTTTCTCGAAAGATGCGACGGGGAAAAGTGAATTAAATCGGTGTCGTTCCACCGCCGTTCCAATGCGCCTAAGATCACAGAACACCACGCTATTACGATCGTCTCGATTGATTGAAGATTTTTTCGCGAAGGGATGACGTAGGAATACCGTTCAAGATTGAATATCGAAATGTAAGTCTTCGCTGTCGATGCATTTAGTAGAAAATATACTAGCTCGAAGTATTTGTACACGTATGAGTGAAGTGTGTACGCAGAGAAATTGCTATTCATGTAGTACACGGGCGCGTGAATGTGTGCCAGCGAGAATGCGATCGCACACGGATACAGGTAGAAGAGTTTACTTATCGCGCACTCTCCGCCCTTGTAGATAAATCTACCCCTTGTAGATTTATATTCTTGTAGATGAAATTCTGCCTGGTGTACAAAATTTAATAACGCAACAAATTTAGGTACCCCACGCATTGATGAAATAGCTAAAAATTATATATCGACACGACTTGGAAGAATTATTCCCCATCCCGCGTTATTATTATCCGTCCCGTTCAACATTTGCACTTTTTTTGCATTCTTTCAGACTCACTCGGAATATTCAAAGATTTTTCATGGATTTTGCTGGCTCCCAGAGCCATGAAGCTGCGGATGACGACTCTGAATTTTTAAGAGATCGCGCGCAATGCTTTCTCATAGAATCAGTGTTGATTGCGAAGTTTTCCTTATTCCATCAGTCTCGGTCGAACGGCATAAATCTCGAAGTCATTTATACACTCATCTACCGCGATTAGGGAATCGCACCCGCGTGTGTGCACACTGTTCGACCCCGAGATTTTCCAGACCGCGATGATAGAGTCAGTGAATTTCGTCGATGCAAACATCAACCGTCGGTCGCGATCTTTTGCCGGTCGGCGCTTCTTCATCGAAGATACGATCGCGGGCGTTCGTCTGGCGTACCCGCGTGTACGCCCGCGTGCCGACCGGCCCTCCTCTGTTGCCCGAAGCGGTTTTAAAGTCAGTGGTACTCTTTTTTTTTTAACTTAAAGCAACAGTGTGAAGTAGAGTCACGGGATTTTTGCTCAAATCCGATAGAGTCACCTCAAGACGATCAGGTATGCCGCAGATGACGACGCTGGACTGAAGAAAGAAGCCATCAATGAAAGGCCGGTATAAGTCCTACGGTCTGCTTAATGATCGATTTCCGTTATCGCTGGTTAAAATTTCATAATTTTAATCAGTGATCGGGAAATCGTGATTGATGGGAGGGATCTCCGAGGCAGCCAAGAAGATATGGAGATGCAGCCATCGCCTCGACGAAGGGATGAACGCAGAGAGGTTCTATGACCTTTGATTTCCTCGAGTCCCCATCATGCTGCAGGACATTTGGTCCGAACCAGCACGGGGACTGGTTGTAATGTATATGAGACGTATAGTGGCGGCAGGTCGACCTTCATTGCGTCGACTTGTCTGCAACTTGATTTTATGTATCTATGTCATTTCATTTTTCTCTGTCAGGATCATGTGTGTGAGGGCGCCTTTCTCGTCTCCTCGCGATTCCATGCCTTTATTCTTCGCGATAACGCGTAATCCGAATTAATCTTGAAGTCGGATGACCCTCCGACTTCGTCATTCTGTGTCTTGCAACAGCGATCGAAATAATCCGCGAGAGTATCGTTGCTGTTTTTAATATGGAGCGAGAAGGGGTTTCGCGACGGGTCGTTTCTCGAATCGAAGCGGGCTCTCCAAATGAACTCTAAACTGTCGCTCATCCGCTTCTATGAGGGAAAGACCCGAGGGCTTATTCAATGAAATTGTTCAATTTCATTCGAGCTCTTCAAGCTCGCTTTTCATTACCAAACTCTCCAAATGTATTCTTCTTAAAGCAAATGATCAATTTTAAATAATTTTCATTTACGGATATTTGCTAAATTTTTAAAACTAATTTCTCATTAAATTATATCAATTTTAAATGAATACAATTTCTATCCGAGCCATCTGTAGACCGTTTAGAGCATAGTTATTCTAATGAAGCATTATAGGATGTTTTCAGCGATTGTAAAGTAAGTGAGTTTACTTGACCGCGTTTGGAATGAGTTGATGAAAAGTGATCAAGCTCGGGTGACGGATGCGTCCCGGGACGTTATCCCTAGTGTAGGCCCTTGCACCCGGGCGGAATGAATGCGAATCGTGGAGTGTGTTGGTGTTTCGGTTGGAGTGACTGAGTTTTCAATTTTTAAATATAGCTATAGGTAGGTAGGCTAAACTTCTGGAATGAATGGTAGTTAAGTAGGTAGGGCCAGAGGGGAATATCCACTCCGAATTTCAGCGAGGGGATGTTCTCGAATCTGGATTTAGTCGATAAGATATTTTGCTGCTCGCGCCCCGTAAATGGACGAGCAGCGACGACCGATAAGCGCCCGCGGTTCTAGACCCGGACGTACGCGAAAATGAAGTATATAACAGTGAGACGAAGTGAAGTGAATCGGACTCGGGATTCGTATAAATGTGCACAGACGCACGGACTGCGATTTTTAAAATCGGAGGTCGTCGTTTGGGCTAGCTACTTATTTAGCTTCGCGACTTTTTTTTTATAGCGTAGAACGGAAGAGCTATTTCACTCGCAGGATTGTTTCGTTAAATTGAAATGTTTCGCTACTCGTATAAAATTTGAAGCAGAGTCGGTTCGAGAACTTTTTCAAGGATGCTTCTTTTCCTGCCTTAAAAAATCTTTGTGACAACTTTGATTTGTTGGTCGGTATTCCTATCTAATCACGCTTAAGAACAAGACGGTCTCGGGATGGCTTACGAAATCTTTCATTCGTCACAACGTTGTCTTGAGATCATCTTCGAATACCGGCTAATGAGTTTACAAGTTATTAGTGACATTTCGTTTCGAGTGAACAATTCTGAGGGAGAAGTCACACCGTCTTGCTTGTTTGTGAAGTCAGGGAATCTCCGAGTCCGCTATGAAAGATGTCGGAAGAGCTCCAGGGGCTTCGGCCCGAAGAGGCGACCAGCCGAAGAGAATTCGTATATCGAGAATAACACTCCGCGTGTAACGGTGTGTTATTCTTTGCTACTGTCTCTTGTCATATTGTCACTATGCGTCTCTTATTTTATAGAATACGTAGCCTATTTATGAAAATTTGCAATCTACTTTTAATAAATGATTTCCCTATCTTCGTGTCACGTACTTCTTCTTGATATTATAAATTATTGTCGTATTTAATGCTTATCGACAATTCTCGCGATTATCCTATTATAGAACTGATTAATTTTTTCGGACTGATTCTGAGAATCGCTACCCCTAAATTGATGTTACGTGAATATCGTTTTGATCGGTATCTATAATTTTTGTAAACGGTATCAAACAATACGTCATACAGGATGGTCTTCTGATTAATTTTAAAGACTTTCATTTTTCGCAAACTCTTCTGCCATACCACTTAAGGATTTGCTAAAAATCCAATTCTTTGACTTGAATCGCTTGACTATATCTTATATGACATATTCTTCTCGGGCTGGTTCCGAAAATCAATTATCTGATTCGATGTTTTAAAGGAAATTAAAAAATCGGCAGTGGTTTTAATTTTTTCTTTCAATGACAATTTTCTTTAAGAGGCTGCGTATTTTATATAACTTTGAATGGTCATCGATGAGCGTTTTCTCGGTCGATGCTAGTTCGTCGAGAAACGCCGTTTGTGGCTCCTCAAAATGTCTAATTTATCTCACGTTTTCTGTTGCAATGTTTCAGGGTAGCCCCTTATTTTCAGCAAAGGACAGATGAATATAAATTAAATTACTAAAGGATGAGCAGTGGAATCTAAATAATATCTACCACGAGAAAGAAGATTTATATCAAAGATGTAATTGGATGATGGATCATTGTCTGATTCGATTTGGAAATTTGGATGACAGAAGGTAAATTAGTATCTATATATTTTCAGTGGTAATAATATTTAATATATGTGTAAATATTTCAATTGAGATTAGAAAAATAAATTGTCGCTAAATGATTATTCGTCACACGTTGATTTCACTCTAATTTCAATGCCGTCTTACGTGATTACGGAAGCTCGATATATCGCAGATGCACTTCAAAATTAAATTTCTCTTTGAAGTAATCGCATTTTTTCAAATAATATCTGACGAATTCTTAATCATTTATATTCTGTTTCGATTTATATTGGAAGTACCTACGTAAATTATGGATTCTATGATAGAATTAGTGATCGAGTCCTTCTCGATTTTTATAATATTTACATTAACGCATTAACGCATTTCTCTTTTCGAAACTCGATCACCCATTTCAATATTGGCACAGACAACATTTTAACTATTTAAATTGAAACCTGTGCAGAAAATCAGAACATTTAATCCGAAATCAGCTTAGCGATAGAAATATCTTAAAGTGGAGGGGAAACAATTCGGGTCGAGTCTCCAGAGTCGTCGGGGAAAATGAGCTCCGACCGCGGGGGGTGAGGGTTTATAACTTAATTTAATAAAGCTCAAAACTCGTGGTTGTGCAGTCTTTCGTCTTATTTACGTAGTATTCCGTAGGCGAGCGCGACATTTCGCGTGCAACATTTTTACTCGATCAAGGGAAGAGCTTTCCCTTTCTTCATTCCTTGTCTTTTTTCATCCCGACGTCGACTAAGAATTCTTTCTTTCTCTGTAAGGCGGGCGGGCTTGGGGGAGGGGGGCGATGATCACACGAAATGGTAGAAACATTTTATCCGTGCCCTTTTGTCGTCGCCCCGGCTGCGGATACTCCGCGAAAGCTTGTTAGCGTTGCAAGCACGAGGGACAGATAAGATGGAGGGGTAGTGTAATGGATGACGTCGCAAAAGTTTCGAGAACTCGTTATGTCCGACGATTAGGCGTATCGTGCTTTGCCGAGCAATTTATTCGTCTGGAAATTCTTCGATAACTGTTCGCGACGTGCATGGGCTGCATTCGAAAAGCTGCACGCAATTCGAGTTCGTCACGCGAGGTTCTCGGTCGATCAGCGAATAATCTCAAATGAGTATTTTGCTTGGAAAAAGTAGTGTTTTTTTTTGGATTAGAAAATAAGAAACCTCAACTGTGTGCGTTCTATTTTCATCGGCGCCACCCGTCAGACGATGCGCTTTTTCATTTTCGCCCTTCGAGGCGTCTATACGCGAACGCGTAACCTACGCGGAGAGCTGCTTTCTTCTCGCTTTCGATAAAAAGCCGTCCAGGATGTCGCGATTGAAAAATGCACCATATCGAATGTCGAGTGCGTCGAGGCGTGCATCGACGGCGGTGCGCCAAATACGTCGCTATTGTCGAGCTATATTTAGACGACGTCTCTTTTTGCGCGTTATCGCATACCTTCTCCAAGGATGCCCTCTTCCCCGAATGACGCGTCATCGAGACGATTTTTTCGCGTACCGCTAAACATCTTGTGCCGCTATTCAAGGCGAAATTATCTCCCGGGAGGTCTTTTGAAGTTTTAGAAGCAGTTAGAGCCGCGTTATATATAAGGGTTGTAATTGGTCTGGGACTTGAATAGAAGGTTTAATTATATCGCCACTCTCTCTCTCTCTCTCTCTCTCTCATTCATCCATCCATTTACCTCTGTGTTATATTGATTGCTTCGATAACGAGGGTCGGTATTGATTTTATTATCAAGATAACCCATATAAAGATTCCAGTACAGATGTGCCAATTACTGTCTCGGCGTTTAAATTAGGGTTAAAATGTCTGTGTTGTCCTATGTTTCTCGTCTGGTTTGGGACATTCGTGGATGGTCAGCAAACGATATTTCTGAGAGAGACAACTGTTCGAAGATAAGTGCTTTTATGGGAAGATTTGAGGGATTAAAATTACCAAACGCGCGAATCAGGATTTTACTTCTCTTATGCTGACCGCACTCCAGAGAATACTCTCAACCAATGAGCGAAGACTATTTCACCTTACACTGAAAAAAGTATTTAGCTAATCCAGCTATATTTCTGGCTGCCTCAGACACAACTAGATAAATATTTCTAGCGTAGCAAGAATTCTTGCTATTGCGAAGAAAATTATCACTGCAATTACTATAATTTTCTAGTTGTGGCCAAATTTTTTTGAGTGTACCTCCAAAATGATACAGAAGTGATGTCCCGAAAATAATTCACCCTCCTTCATACGTCTTATCGTCACTTTTCCTTCACCTCGATTCACCTTCTCGTTTATATCCACTGCAAATTGGTACCGAGGTAAAAGGGAATTAGAAGTGAGATGAGATTAAAAGAATTTGTTTCATATATTCTCGTTTACACCGATAAAATTTCCACCTCTCGCCGCTACCTCGCATTACCTTCATCTCTCCGGCGTAAACTCATTTTTAGTTATCGTTCCTCGAGTACTTTCGATAACGTGGTCTCGCACTCGCACAACGCGTCGAGAAGCTCATTGGCAGTCGAGAACGCGTTTGTTCATTTCACGACTTCCCTTCCGCCGACCGTAACTCGCCAAACAGTTGCGTAACCCCCATTGCCGGGGTGAAAGGTGCAAGATCGACTCGCGACGACCCACTCAATCTCCTTCCGGTCGGTTTACGGTTCGCGCGTAAAACCGGTACCAGGTAATACGTGTCTCGTTACACCCCTTGGCTATTTTGCGAGCATCTTTACGCCCTGTCACTGGATTAGTTCGTTACGGTCGGATCGCCGTGGCATCAAAGTTTGATGCGAGGGATTCATGGAAAGTAAATCCACTGTATCGACGGTGGCTTCAGCCATTTTTCGCGCGATAACTGCTGTGGAGTTCGGGGCGATTTCGAGTAAGATGACACACGGACAGTTGCGCGATTTCGCAAGATTTCTTTTCATTTTATCACCGCCCGACGTTATGGGTCGCGATAGGGGTTTATTAAATATTAGAGCGCACGATTACAGTCCAATCTCTCGCGACGTCGTCTCTCGGGAGGTCGCCCCCTGCAGTATTCATTACACGGCCTTGGGGTCGAGCTCGGTCCACGGCGGTCTCGATCGTAAACTCAAATAGCCTCGGGGGCTGCATAACCCGGAATGTCGAGTGCACTCGAGAAAATAGGGCACCCTTTCCTCAAATAAATTATAGATCCTTGAGAAAAAAATATTTACTCGCGCGTCGAATGAGTATTCGATCGAGATCGTAAAAGGTCGTAAGTCTCTTGAGACGGAGCACATTTATTTGATACTTTCTCGTCAAAATTCAAAGGCCTATACCGATTATATCGTAATTGACGTTTTCGCGCAGTCCTCAATCCCTTCAATTAGCATCATCTTTAATTTATTATATCACACGTACGAATACATTTTATTCATTTCCCTGTGTTTTTTTTTTATCGGGGTAAATAACTCAATGAGTAATTAGCTTCGATTATGCTACCGAGGACGATCGAATACCTTCTCCCATCCGAAAACTTCGCTTTCAACAAACGAGCACCTAAACTAATAAGAAGCTGCGGAGTACTTCGCCAATTTATCGCGATGAAACGTTAAGTATACCCGTATAGCCGCGGGATACGAATTCCTCGGAGGATCGACCTCCAAAGTCCAGCTTCCTCCAATTGGATATCCCCTTCGGTAGTTTTATTATTAATTGCGTCATTTCTCTCGGGTTTATTTTAGCTCTACCTTCCCTCCTCCCCCCCTCTCCTTTCCTCTATTCATCTCACAAGCGTACTAACGTGATTAAGCAACCCGCAAAAACGACCCAATTTTTTCTCCAGTCTGGAAACTTTCCACTGAATAAATAAGTATCGCAAGGTGGAGCTGCTTCGCTTCTACGGGGATTACTTCGTACCGCGGGAGAAAAGTATTACAGAGGTATTCGGCGAATACTGCATACGTGATATCTGAAGTCATACACGCCTTGACGATTATGAGAAATACTTATTTTTATCTTTTTTTTTTTTTCGCGAAGCAAAATTCGCTCCCACCGGAACAAACCGGCCCCGTCTTACGCTACCACGATTAATAAAGGGAGTCGCGGTCTATTTTTCTTCAATTCAGAGCGATCGAACGTAGAGCACAGCCGCGGGACACGAATTCCCCCCGAGAACTCCCGTCGACTTCGACGACGATGTTCTCCTTCCGCCGCTTTTCCCGCGGCGAGCCGCGTTTACACGCTCCGGAAAGTCTCGAGTTAAAGCGAGGGCGGAAAGGTCCGCCCGCCTCGCTCTTCGTCCCGCCGTACTCAGGAGCCGCGAACTTCCGCGGCGAGATATCGCGTCTGGTGTGCATCCGTATGTGTATACACATACGTACGCCCCGGAACGTCGCGCGGCCGCAGCCGCGCTAGCCACGAAGTGGTAGGCGGAGAGCGCGGAGTCTGGCGGAAAGTTTTCCTTTCAGAATGCGGGCAATATCCTGTCCTACTTTTCCTCATCTCGTCCTTCTCGGGTGCATCGCGCGACGCGCGCGCTGCTTTAGCGCGGTTACGGCGGGAGAAGGTGAGGCGGCGGCGGCGGCGCTGCGCTTTTAGTTTTTACGATACGACGGATATACTCGCGGGAGGCGACTCGTCGTCCGCCTCCGACGATTGCGTGTCTCGTGCCGCCGCGACGTTGGAGAATAAGGGCGTCTCCGTCGCGACGATTATACCGCGCGGCTCTGCAGGACGTTCGCTCGACGAGATTAGTCTCGGAATCTCTGGTGTCTCTCGCATGCTGTTCATTGATTGCCGGTATCTTTCGTTCATTCAAATTTTCGAGGGTTGAGTGTTTACGGTAACCAAGGTCGTGTAGGGTAAAAGTGGGATAAACGCGTCTGGGTCGTAGTGCAAGTTCGAGATCGATTATCTTCGAAATAGTGTGAGATATCAGGAAACGGTTCAAATGAAAGATATTCGTCTGTATTTTTACTGTAGAAAAGATGCTTTCGAATTTTTACGTATCTCCGTTAGGTTTCGAGATAATCGCATTCAAATAGAAATTGGGGTGCTTCATACCTTACGATAGTTTGAGATCGATTATCTTGAAAACAATGGGGGATATCGAGAAAAAGTTTAAATAAAAGATGTTCATCCACCTTTTTACCGTAAAAAGTTACTCTTGACTTTTTGCACATCTCCACTGCGTTTCGAGATAATCGCATTCGAATTTAAATGAAGACTGGGGCGTTTTATATCCTTACATAAAATCGTCGGAATAACTTCGTCGTAATATGTAGTTTGACTTTATATCGAAATATGAATTTCAAGTCGAGTCTCTTTTGAAATTTTATAAGTCTAGGGAGACGAGCTGGTTTCGATTACCATCGACGCATTAATTTAATATTGTCAATGCACGAAGTTCTGCAAATCATGCGAATGAGCGAGACTCGCGTCTCATTCAACTGGAGCAATTCCGAGAGGGACAAAATGCTACCATAACGCGCCATACCGCAGTATATAGTTACCAACGTTTGTCGTTAAAGAACGGAACAAGCCCAGTTTTGTAAAATAATAAGTAGGCGGTTGGATACTCGGTCGAAAGTGTTACAATGGAATATGGGGCAATGTATAATTCAATTTTCATGGGAATTGGGTGAGACGAGATTTTCACTGTATGCTTCGCATCGGTCGATGTCATATTGGATTTTTTGTAGCGTTTTTCTTTTACGGCAATATCCATATCGAATAGCAATGGTATGAGTAGGTGCTCCGCTTTTTTTGCCGAAAGAATGAATCTGCGTGGTACGAGTATTTACATTGAAAACATTTTTGTTCGTAATAATAAAAGGTTTGGCAGAGAAGAGTTTAGAGTAAGTATTCGTTTAAATTGAGTGATGTATTTTTTTTTTATGGTGAAACATGGGAAACCATTATCACAGATGAGTTATTCATTATATTTATGCACGAACAAATCATTCTTTTAAGAGTCGAAGTATAATTCGGGTTCATAATTGGATTTTCGTAATACAATTTGATGCCGATCGGATAAATTGGTACCAAAGCTGGCGAATTCAGTGATTTAAGGCTCGGCTTAAGGACGGAAAAATTGGCCCGTAGTCGCGTCGGGAATATCATCTTTCCAGGAATTCTCTGCGCCCTCCCTTGCGATAACAGTCGCCGTCACGTGGCACGCAACGTCGGACACCACCGGATAAATTCCATCGGAAAAGGAATTTCGCACCGATATCGGCACAATTCCGCTTGCCCTCCATCGACGTTGCTTCGGACGGATGGATTGGCCGAAATGAGAAAGTCGGTTTATTCGACAAATTTATGAAATATATTGTCAACGCTTCGCAGAATGCAGAACATTTAATTTTAAACCAGCACTCTCTTTGGCCCCGTCGATCGAAACACGTGCCTCCCGTATTAAACGAAACGACATTCCACTCAATTTCTCTCTTCCTCTACACTTTCGAGTCCCGGTCAGACATTCTCAACAACGCACAGCCGCGACTTATTTTCTCCCCTCTCATTATGCACCATCGATCGCTACTTTATTCGCAACCGGCGCCGATATTCCAAGCGTCTAACGACAGCCCGCACAGCCGGCGGATTTAATCAGAGGAACGACGTTCCAGTTTATCGAATCGTCGCGTCGCACAATCTGCGTACGAAGGTCGATCCTGCTAATTGCAGGACCATGAATCCTCGACCTCGCTCTCCTCGCGTCTCTCGCGGCGTTTATACGGCGATACGTACATATAATGGTCGTATAAGTGTCGCGCGTTTGAGAGTGCACGAACGTTCTCGCAAACAGAGCGTTACCAGGGACACGAGACGGTCGAGGGGAGAGTCTCGTGACGGATCTCCTTCCGCGATTCTAGGTCACGGCGCGTAAATCATAAATGGGGCGCCAATATTGGACGAAGGGACGACGAATTCGCCGCGGCGTATACATACAGAGGGTGACACATTGAAAACTTGCCACCCCAATATCTCAGAAAGTTACGGAGATTTTCTATAGACAAAAACACGATTTCGGCAGTGGAGAGGGGGAACCAAAAGGACATAATCGGAGACGCACCCCCTCCAACCACCTTAGGGGTAGCCCCCCCAACTTTGTAATCTTAAACAGCAACCCCCCATGTGTGCTACAGCGTTGGAAAGCTCTTAAAAAATGCTGTACAACAACACCAAATTTTGGTACCTTTCGATGAGTCGTTTTCGCGCAAATCGAGAAATAAACTGCTAGAAGTAAGTTTTCAATTTATTTATTAAAGGTCAATTACGTTAGAATAAATTTTCGAAACGATTTCCATTGATTTTTCGAACTTTTTCAATTGTTGTTCTCGAAATTTTGCGACATTCTTGCGTAATTCTCTGTTTCAGTTGGTTAATGCTTGCTGGTTGAGTTTGAAAAACAACAGATTTCAGATGTCCCCATAAGAAGAAATCGCAGGGAGTAAGATCAGGTGATGGAAATCACTTCGAAAATTTATTGTAACATAATTGACCCTTACCAAATAAATTGACAAAACTTACTTCTGGCAGTTTCTTTCTCGATTTGCGCGAAAACTACTCATCGAAAGGTACCGAAATTTGGTGTTTTTGTAAAGCATTTTTAAAGAGCTTTCCAACGCTGTATCATACATGGGGGGTTGCTATTTAAGATTACAAAGTTGGTGGGGCTACTCCTAAGGGGGTTGGAGTGGGTGCGTCTCCGATTATATCATTTTGGTTCCCCCTCTCCACTGCCGAAATCGTATTTTTGTTTTTAGAAAATCTGTAATTTTCTGAGATATTGGGGTGGCAAGTTTTCAAAATGTCACCCTGTATACGGATGTACGCGTGGCTCGTTCCCTCTTCCGGTCTTCGGATGTTTCGGGAGATTCGTTCCGCGTCGATGGATCTCCGACTCCAACTTCTCGATCACCGTCTCCTTTTATTTTTCGCGTTTCCGCGTGGAACGTCTGCCGAACCAATTTCGGGGCGGAAAATCAGGATGAAAGGTACATCGGTGACGAAATCGAACGCTGGTAAATTCAAAATAAATTCGGAAAGCTGTCAAGAGAGAGAGAGAGAGAACTCTTACCCACTCAAAAAACTAATTTGCCGATCCAAGTAACCGTTAACATAAATAATGCTAAGAGCATATTTATTTAAGTCTGACATATTGCCATTGAATAAACTATAAGAAAATTCGAATCAAGACTTGTAGATTCATTCAATTCAATGATAATACACTTGCCTTAAATAAATACGTTTTCTTGGCACTATTGATATCGTTGGCTACTTGGATCGGTAAATTATTTTTTTCAGTGCCGAAATCAACGTCTTACTGTGATTTTTAAAGGAGATAGTGTTAATAAGAGCTTTTCGGAGATGGACTCTGGTGTCCGCGGCAAATGGCGGTAATGTGGGGCCAGCTCCAAAAAAAAAAAAATTCGATCCCCTCCTACCATCGAATCGCTTTGACTACTCGAAATAAAATAAATCGTAGCATTTACAAAGTTTGTGATAAATTTCGAATCACGGCCAATTTATCGTTATGATAAATACAACTCTTTTTAGTAAAAATTGTAGCAACGCTTGCAACTTCTACAAGTTTTACTATAATTTTTACTAAAATTAGAGTTATCGTGACGACAAATTAGCCGTGTTCCGAAATTTGCCATAAACCTTGTAAATGCTACGATTCATTTTTTTCCGTGTACACAGAATCGGTGACTTCCAAAATTCCTTCTTCGATATCACTTTGACCCATAGAAAACGGAGCGCTTTATTCGTGCCACGGATAGGATTCAACGATCGGTCTCTCGGTTGAGTCGCGGCTCCGTTCTCAAAGAGCCACCGCTATCAGTCATCGGCGTACATACGATACAGGCCGCTGTCGAAGGCGCGACGAGAGTAAAGAATCCCGTGAGACGAACGGCGACCGGCTTCCCGGCTTAGTTCGACTTTGATTGCTTTATCGCGATGGCGAGAGATGCAAGGAAGGAGAAACGCTTCGAGCCTCTCATTCTCGTAAACTCGCGGCAACCCTCGGGATTAGCGTCGTAGGTGAGGCAGAATTTTAATTAAGAAACTGCCGCCAGGTAATAAGACGCCGCTAATCCGAACTTACTACGAACGTACTGGATGCTGTGCGTACCAAGCAAAATTTCGCGGAAAACTTCGCCACACTCGATGACGCGTTGTCGCACGCTGACAGAAATAATTGTTGATGCCAAAAAAATGAAAACATTTTTTTTCAATGAAAAAACATGATATCATTTCAGAATCAAGCCAAGGTCTTCTTCATGCAAGAAAATATTTGATAGGCCCGAGTAACTATTTTTGTTTTCGCGCAGAAAGAATTTCTTACTTCAATGAAAGTATTCTTGAATCAAGAATATAATAAATTCTTCAACCAAGAATCTGTATTCTTAAAAATTTGTAAGATCATATGTTTTCGATTCAAGACATATTTTTCTGACACTGTTAATTATTTCTCTCAATTTTTTTCTTTTTCGTAGAAATTTGTATAGTTGTTTTTCGCGCAGAAAAAATTTCTCGTTTCAACAAAGGTATTTTCGAATCAATAATATGTATTCTTCAACCAAGAATCTGTATTCTTAAAAATTCGTAGGATCATATCGAGGGTTTCCTGCCAAAAAGACGTATCAACAAAAACATGATTTTTGTGGATACGCCCTTCTGGCAGGAAACCCTCGATATTATGTTCTTGATCGAAGACATTTTTTTTTCACACTAACAATCATTTATCTCAGTGTATCGGCTCGTATACGTACAGAGATGTTTTCTCGCTCATCCTTTCCTCGTGTCTTCTTTTCATCGAGAACGAGTCGCGCCGATGTTTGAAAGGGTCGCGTGCGACGAGGATGTCGCATCGTGGCGAACTTTATCGCAAAGAGCTTCGTCTATTTTAAATATTGCTCGCCACCGGGAAATTTCTTTTCACCGGCCTCTCAGTGATAAAACGCTCGTACGAGTCCGCGCGTTTCTCGTAAACCTCTATCGCAACGGTGCGTCGTTTCTTGTCAACGAATAGTTGATGCTACGGGGGCAGATCGTTAAGCGAGACCCGAGGCACTCCGGCAAAGAAACACCTTCCAAAGGCAACGAGAGAGAAGCTCGACTCTAAATTATTCACAGTCCGGTCGGGCGGGGATTCGCCGGGTGTTCTCGGTTGCACCCCCCATGGGGGGTGCGGCTTTTTCGATTGTCTCCCCCCTCGCGTCTCCAGCGCGCGATTCGTACGCTTCCTCCGTTAGTTATTTGTAAAATTGTCATTTCGACGTGTGTCTCTTATCGACTCTTCGTGTGTAAATATCCCACAACGCTTCAGTTATCGCGTCTTTACATCTAATCGAGTCGTTTTCCGACACCGAGAGGACAGTTTATCAATAATTAACAAATGTAATTTCAAATACTGCTAAATAAATACTTCATCAGCACAGGAAGACATATTTTAATTATGATAATGTTTATTTCAGCCAAATGATTGCCTCAAAAGATTTAATCGTGTCAAATAAGTATTATAACGGTTGACGAATATTTTTCTTGATTCACTGAAATGTTTATCTCGTCATATTCAAGCAAACATTTATTAACTGCAAATAAACTGGTTTTTTTTTTCGGTGGACAAATCGTCGTTCGTAGGAGATACGACGGGTTGGATGGATGGCTCTATTTGCCGCTTCGCGGATCCCGAAACGGTTTTAACGGCGGAGAGAACCGCGCGCGATAATTAACCAAACAGCGACGTTTTAACGTGCAATTAAGGCGGATAAGAGGGTATGGCGGGAGCTCCGAGCCTTTCTTGCTTCCGTCTCCGCGCCGGATGATATAGATGTGTATCTCGCCCCCGGCTCTCCCTTCCGTATGCTCCTCTCGTCGCAAAAACGTCTCGTCGAACGAATCCCCCCTCCGTTGTCACGCGCGCGGACGTGCGACGAAAAAGACGTCGTGACGAAAACACGATCGTCTCTTTCCGGCCCTTACCTTTCCCTACGTTTCCATTAATAATGCGATATACGATTTTTATGAGTGGTGGGGTGGAATCGCTATCCCTTCATCCGCTCGAATGAGGAAACCGATGGTAGATTCGAAGAATTTGATTAATTCGGTTTTCTTATAAATTATTTTAATTGCGGATTCGAAAAATATAGACATTATCAACCCCCCGGATTTAAACATTTTTTATTTTTGGCCTTCTTTCACCTAAAAATGACATTTTGAAAATGCAGTTACGTTATCGTGCTCTGTAAGCCTATTTCTCTCGCACTCGTTGCTCAGCATAAGCGCGTCTCTCTTGCGTTTCGATGATGTCACAACGTTGTGGAGAGAAACACGCTCAAAATTTAGGGAATAATTATTTTCTCAGACATTTTCTTTTACGTGTGATATATACATATGCAGATTACAAATTAAATTTAAAAGTGAATATTTTTTTATGAGGAGACCGAATTTGAACAATTTTGATTGTAAAATTATTTAACGACCTTTTTAAATTCTTTGTTTCACAGAATCATTGATATAGGACTGCGTTGTTCTTACAGAAGTTACTTTATATCTAATAGAAAAAAATTAACCATGGAAAGCATTTAGCGATTTTATCGCGATAAAAATAATACTGATTGATCTCGCAGCGAAATCTCTTATCGCGCAAAAGGCGCCGATCTGGGATATCTCGGTGCTCGCCACTCGCCCGTCTCGCTCCTCCTTCCCGCGGCGCAATACGTTTCCCCTTTGTCCTCTTCCTCTACCGGTTTTTTCCTTTCTTTTTTATGGAAACCGATCTCACGAAACCGGCGCTCTGCAGTCTCCCCATTTTCCAAAAGGTGGCTAATAATGCGGAAAAAATTGCGGAAATATCTCTTTCCGTCGGTGATCGCGCAGTGGAAAAAGACTGGGTTGTAAACACCGGTTTTTCGCGAGGCAGCGACACTTTTCGCGTGATCTCTCATAATGGAGATGAAAGAGGGAGAGAGCGAGCAGAAGTGGAAAAGGGGAGGAGAGTCTTGGTGGCATTAATGCGCCCTCGAGCAACGTTATCGTCGGTCGTCTCATCTGCGGCGAAGCCTCTGGCACAAATTATTGCTAATTTCAGCCACCATCTCATCGTCCTTGGGAGAAGTTTGAATTGCGGAAGGGAAGCGATTTGAAACAGTGCATTTCGCGATGCATTTTCTATACGACGCAATCGCAAAATCATTCCTCGAAGAGAAAGGCCGCTCGTTCCGATTTTTTCCGAACAATGTTCCTCATCTTCGTCGCTCAAATTTTAAACATTTCACGCGTAGAAAGAATTTCATTCCCCACTTTGCTCGTCACTCCTTCTATTCTCTTATCCCAACCCTCCTGTTATCTTTTGTCCTTCGAGACAATCGCGATACAGTAGCGCATAATACGTTTACCCGGACGAATAAGACCACGCAGACGCTTCTGTTTTCGAATAAGACGACCAAAACGCTGTTATTTTTCGATCGAAGGAGGAATACGTTTAACTTCGTTATCGCGCGAAACGAGGAATTCAGAGCTGCGCGGCCGTCTCTTTCGAATTTCGAGAAGCCAAATCAAAGCCCCCCGCACTTTACCGCGGACAAACTCCTCGGGGAACGTCGTTACGTCGACCCTCGAACGACGGAAATCCTTCTTCCTCTCGTCTCGCTCGATATCGAGCGTCCCGGCGCCGCGTGGGCTGCCGCAGTCCCGAAAATTCATTTGAATGATATTCACGCGAGGGGTGCGCGTCGGTGGGCTTCGAGAATTTTTTCCTCCCCCACCCCCCCCCCCCCCCCGGAAGGGAGCAGTCAGTCGCGCCACACGCCGCTGGAATAACGTTACGCGTTTTCGCGTGCGATCCGCCTCCCGTGTCCGACGTTCGCGACAGGCTGTTTCCTACACGGACACGCGGACGTGTCTCACAACCCCCCCGAGGAGGGGTTGGCGAATGATCGCGCGGAATACCAATGATCGCGTTTTTTTCTCTCTCGCTTTCGTTCGCCTCTTCGAGATCGCGACACGAGATTTGACCCGGCTGATTTTTTCTTATTCCACACTTCGAGGGGAAAATTTCTTTGATCCGAGCGGGTTAATCGTCCAGGCAGATACCTTATCGCAGTTCGGGGCTTCGAGAGGAGCGAGATGGTTTTGAAGCGCCGAACTACGAGTATCTGCCTAATAAGAAGAAATGTGGAATAAGAAAAAATCAGCTAAGTCAAGGGAGAATAATAATTACAATTAATTTTTTTATTTTTACAGACATTTAAATTTTAATAAAAAATAATACTATAATTATCTAATGAGTATAATAATTATAATAGCATTTTTTATTTATAACAACCTTCCCGTTGGCTGTTTCAAGATCACCAGATGATCGAGGTCCGTCTGAAGTGATCAGTTTTGGTGTATAGGTACGACTGGAGTTGTTGGTCTCTCGGTGATGTCTTCTGCTGTAGGTACACACGGGGAAAAGGTCTAGTTGAATAAGGACCTGATAGAAGAATTTGTTTGAGATGAATAGGAATTCATTAATAGGAATTAAATAAATATTGTACTCGATTTTTTCGTACTCGATTAAAAGGATATGCGAAACATTTATCTGATTCAAATAGACTTTTGCTCGATGTGAATAAATTCCTATTTATGTGAACTAAATTTGACTATCAGGTTTGTATTCAATTAGACCTTTTTCCTGGGTTTAAAAGACTACTTGGAGGAGATTTGATAAATTATACGTGGATTTATACGTGGCTCCCATCAAAATTTCCTTCATTCAGCCGAGTTTTTTCCCTTCAGTCTACCTATGACCCAAGTCGTCGATTCTCTCTGTAGAGAAACGTTTCTCTTTTATATATGATAACATTTTCGGCTAGATTACCCAGGGGAGCTTTTCGTAATTTATTCGTAGCCTTTTATGCCGCTTTATCGCGCGTACCTTTGAAGTAAATTTCTTTGATTCAGCCAGGTCCTCTCTTTTCGGTGTATCACCGAAGGGCACGACCTTCTAACGACATCTCCTGGGAGGACGTTCAAGGGAGATTTCCCTAAGCTATGCTCCTTTTTGTACGTATGTGGCTTCGCGCGTTCTCATTGGCGAACCTGTCGCTCTTCCCGAGCTAATTGAAATTCGAAGCGCGTATAAAATCAGACGTAAAAGCGCGATGCCTATAAACTACGCAGTACCGCCGAAATAGCTGTCCTAAAATATTTCTTCGACGGGGTTGATACGGGATCGTGATTTCCTCTCGAGAACGTACGTCGCGGAATCTCTCCTTTCCAGAGTCATCCCCGTTCGAGTTTGACCAATGCGACCCTTCCGACCCTTCTTCTCTTTTCTGCGATTGAATTTATTCCGCAAGACAGTAGCAGGCGAAATAAATGAAACAATTTTTTTCTCTTATTTTTTTGTTCAGTGATTGCTTATCACAGGGCTAATTTATGTAATTCCTTTTGCGCGTAATACGGTACAGATATCCTTATAATTAAATTATCTCTTATTTTTATTTTATTTTCTAACTAAATTATAATTAATTAGAGCCTTTGATTAATCATCGAGATTTCTGCGTTTGCGATAGATGACGTAGGGAAAATTCAAACGCGTACGTCAATGTAATTCGTAGTTACGGTTTATTAAGTTTACGTATTTCTGAATTTTTCTCTGATCATCAGTGTAACTCTTTACACAGTTGGAAATTTTGTGCTGGAATCGGTCCATTCACTTTTACATGTTAAGATGTACCGATGTTTGTGCTAATTGAATACTGTTTTTGTTAATTTTAATATTCTCTGTGTTAACTTTAACACGGATAAATGACGACTGACACGAAAAATCGGTTAATTTTAATATACAAAAATAGGTGAACCAATTTCAACGCGGAATTTCGAACTGTTTACATATTCCATTGTAAACGTGCCGTAAACTCGCGGAGTGGTCTTGTTGATGCAAATAAACCGACTTTAATCAAATACGTTACATGTGTAAGTGCGCATACACAGAGCTTCGGGTCGAAGATGTTTAGACCCTGCAGCAATCGAGTATACGCGTTACGTGAAATACGACGATGTTAAGATCTACTTGCGGTAATAAGCTGTCGACGGCGTATTCCAACTTTGCGTAGATCAAGTTAATTACTATAGTTAGATTGCGAATTTAATGACTCGTACTTGCGCAAGTGCATAGCCGTCGTCCATAAAAATGTGCATACTAATATACGTGCGAGAGGAGAAATTGGAGCAGAATTTTATTTTCCGACAAAACGAAAAGCTCCGGTTTTTCCAGCCGATCGAAGAGCTTCCTTCGGTATTTCACGGCACGTCCAAACGTATGTACATATAAGTATATGTATTTTAAAATCAACTCATATATAATCTCCGTGTGGAGAATACGGTTCACACTTTTTTTTTTCCGGGAATCCTATCTCGAGAAGGATGGCGCCTACGAGATTGGAATTCGTCGAACTGGAAATTGGCAATCGAATGCGCCGGTGAAAAACTGCTCGTTCTCCAAAATCTCGAATCATACGCGCGAGTGCACGCAAAATGGAGGTGTCTGGAATTGGCAATCGGCTCAAAAATCAGACGTCGAGTGCAAATATGTATTTAGTGCATGGAAAGGCTGGTACCAGTAAATGTTACCGTGCGTTTACAATAAAATAGGTACACACAAGGATTTTCGGATGTTCCTACTGATCTGAAGCACAATTTTTCCTTAGAAACTAGTAAATTGCAGTGTAAGCCATCATGATTTAATGTTTCCAAAGGAAACATTTCTATGCCGCAGTGTAAAAACGTTCTTTTATTGTGAACCCGAGAAAAAAATGTTTATGTGTAATCATAAATGACTATATATAATTGATCCTGATTATTATTATCGTATATGATTATTTATAATCATATGTAATAATACATGATCAATTGATCAGATGTGATTATAATATACATTTAGATTTGAATAAAGTCAACAATGTTGAATCTGATTATATCTAATTAAATATGATCTTATATGATTATACGAGTATATAAATATTTTTTCCCGGGAATGTGCAGTAAAATTTACTGTTATCAGTCTTTTCGTGTGGGTAACGGATGCGCCTATACTCATTTATTAATTTTTGTTTCCCCCGCCAAAGTCATGCTCCGATGGCGTCGAACATTTCTCGGCTCTCATCTCCTTATCAATTTTTCAACGCCCGTCTCCCGCGGAACCGATAGGATTATTGCGCAGCGCGCGACTACCGGAATAACGCTATCACCTTCTGATTGGCACCATGAATATTCAGCCCTAACGAACTCATGCATTGATAATTAATTCGTTCCCGTAAAATGTAAATGACGAACGACTTTATAATTCATCTTTACGCAAAATATACCAACAACCTTGTCCATATGGCGGAGGTGGTGAATTTACACGCGAACCGTTAACTACATGTACATTGAAAATGGAGCTCTTAACAAGAACCCTCCCCTCCCCGTCCACTCGTTACGGCGAGTTTCTCTTTTTTTTCGAAGCAATCGGGCCAACGAGGGAACTTTGGCGTACTCTGAATATTTCCCTCTTTGAATCAAGACCCTCGTCTCCCGTTTTATCTTTCAAGTCGGTTCGCTCCCCTCCATTGGTCCTGCGAATGGGAACCAAGTGCAAAATTCTCGAGTTTCTCGCGGAGAATAACTGATCGAACTGTCCTTTCCTCCTTCCTTTCGTCACTTCTATTGCAATTTTACGATGGCGCGAGATAATAATCTATTGTTTCCTTTAAATTAATTTTATCTACTGTTGTCCAGACTTTTTTCCTCATCCCCTCTCATCTCATCTGCGAGTATTCGTTCGGCAGTCGTGTCGAAATCTCGAAAAGCGTCGCATATTATTGTACCACAGTGGAAAGGTTACTCGATCTCTCAAATTCGAGAAGGTTGACAAGGTAGCCAGGTGCACGGTGGGTCGTACAGGAGGGCATCAGGCGCGAGTATTTAGCCAATTTTCCTCGTATAGAAACTCTAAACTACCGCCCCCAACCATCCCCTCGCCCGAAGTCAATTACTCGAGCGTTTCAGTTATCCCCGCTATGCGCTGCAACTGAAACAAAACTATGGCCAATATCTGCAACGCCTCTTCCACTCCGAAGCTCCGCTACTCCTCGGGAATCTCCGCCGCGGGGTCGCGGGTGGCCAATTTTACGCGGAATACCCCGAGTATCGTATCACGGGGTGCGTGAAATTACGCGCGTATTTTTATGAGATAATTCTCATTACAAGGTCCTCATCCGCGATGAGCGAGAAGTAGAGCGTGAATCGA
This sequence comes from Xiphydria camelus, assembly GCA_963678675.1. Classification (NCBI taxonomy): domain Eukaryota; kingdom Metazoa; phylum Arthropoda; class Insecta; order Hymenoptera; family Xiphydriidae; genus Xiphydria; species Xiphydria camelus. Next base: position 2,495,352 of record OY783199.1, read on the forward strand.
TCGTTTGATAAGTTGATTAATAACATGATCCTATTCCGACGGGAAATTTTTTTTATAAATTTTGCAAACCTTGAATTTAAATTCGCACCCCTATTTTCCTGAGATCGGCGTATGCGGGATGCAGGGCGGGATGCAGGGAGAGACGCTGTAATCAGTCAAGGGCTCGGGTAAATTCCCGGTTCCCGTGTAATCGTTCCACCGAAGCGTCGCAACACGACGAATATACACCCGTTCGTAAAACGAGGCAGACCGCGGCTTCGCGGCCGTTTTGCTACGACAACAGTTATTGTTTGTTCGTCTAACTACACGCCAAGAGGCGAATTAGGTATGCGCAACGCGAAACGTTTGATTCGCTCGCCGAGTCTGTTTGTTTCTACTGTACAGCGTCTGAGGCGCGCAGAGCTCGGTCAGATATCAGCTCACGTTTATTATTCAGCGGTTGTGTAGCGCGGGAGTGGAAACCCGGAGAATGTTGCTCTGGATACCGACCATATGACGCTAAATTTACTCGCCGGTAGGAAAACTTAAATCGCTGTTATATTTCATTATCTATGAGCTTTCTCGGCTCATGTTTGCATAATATAATAATTTTTTGAGGATTACATTTTTATCTACAATAAAGTCTCACATCGATGTAGGCCAAAAGTTCGTAAATAATGAGATAGTTGTGATTGAAATTTCTCTCCCGGCGAGTCAGCTTAGCCCCGTACTCATATGAGGCTAAATTTACTCGCCAGGAAAAAAATTTCAATCGCTATTATCTCATTATCTACGAGCTTTTGGCTTATGTTTGTATAATACTTTTTTGAAGATTACGTTTTTATCTACAATAAAGTCTCACATCGATGTAGGCCAAAAGTTCGTAAATAACGAGATAATGGCGATTGAAATTTCTTTCCTGGTGAATAAGCTCAAAGGGAATAGGAAAATCACTACCTATACTTTAACGTTTCCCTCTCGCGTCGAACCATCGATATTTCGAATTTATTTTCTCAAGTTCACCTAACGGCGCGAGTAGCAATTTTGTGAGAACGTTGATACGGAAAACAGAACTGTGTTGACAAGCTTCAAATTTTAAAAAATCGACTCGAATTCCCTGTATTCTCATAACCGTTGAGTTGTTTACGACTAATGTGTTGTTATTTTGTTGGCATTTCAATTGTTCGCAATGGCGCGTACGCCGTATTTTTCTTTTCTTGCGTAATTTATAAGAATTCGGCACGTTTGGCTAATATGCATTGTTATTTCTTTCTCTCTCTCTCTTTACACGCATTTGACTTTCAGAAATACGTATATTATTTTCAATGGCCTCACTGGCGCGTGATGAATTGAAATGGACGATAAAAACCGCCGATGTGCGAAGATTGTATAAACGAATAAAAATTCCGCTGAAACGTCGTGGAGTGTGGAGAAATGGAATGAGCACGTATTACACTCGTGGAAATGGAAAGGTGACGAGGAAAAAGGGTAAATGTAGGTAAAACCACAGTTCTAATTCCACGATAGAGACCAGTTATAATTATTTCAGACTGCGTTGAATGGTTAGCATTAAAAAAAAAACACGCATATCTCCCATTATTTCGATTTTATTTTGCAAAATATTAGGTTTGCAACCACTTCGAGACACTCCATCACTCGTTTTATCCGCCTACTTACGCCGATTTCGAAAACCACAATCGATATTTTAAGGAAAAATAAGGTACCACTGATTTTACGTATTAGAAAATATTTGTTTTCCCACGAAAACCTTTTTATACGAAGAAAAATCTATTCCCACTCTTCAAATCTATATATATATATATACCAGACTAGAAAACCACTGGATCGCACTTTCGATTTTCACTAGACACCGCTAATTCGCCACCCCGAAAAACGAGAGTAAGCGCGGCTGTGAGTACTGAGTTATCCGCGGATAATAATAAAGTGCAATTATTAAACGCGTCTGAGAATAACCGACCGAACGAACGGCCTTAAAGTTTAAATAAAAGGAGCCCCCGTTGAAGGGTGTGAAAAGGACGCGTTATTAACGACTTCGCGAACGCCGTTAAATTTCTAGAGGCGTCGCTCTGTTGCTCGCGCGCGCGCGCGGACGGCAATTTATAGCGCCTCTACATTCTCCCCGATATTCTCGTTAACTTCTCTCTCTTTCTCTTCCCCCTCTCTACATACCGCGAGTAAACACTCCACGGGCGATCAGAGAGCGACTCCACGCCCCGTTATTCGCGTCGTCCTTTACGCAACGATACGCGTTAGCGCGTCGCATTCGTTCTCTCCGCTCGTGAAAATCTCGGCTTCTCCGAATATTGCGCGCGCGCGCCGCTCGAGTTCGTCGGCGCGAACTTCGCGGAGGGAATTTACGCGCGGATTTAATAGATTGCGTAATGGCAAAATTGGGGCGCTCTCTCTGTAACTTTGGTTGGAAGCCTCACGAAGGGGCGGGAGGGGGAGGAAAACTTGGCTACATCTTCGTCGACGCCGTTGACGCTCTCGCTGGACCGTGAGAGGCTGTGCCAGATAATGAACGTTCCGTTTCGTTCGGGACTGGGGCGCGATATGCGCAGACGAGGATCCTGCGCTCGCCTTTGGGACGAAGCTTCGGAGGGGGGGGGGGGGGGGATGGAAAGCGCGCTTGGACGGATCTTTTAAATGGACGAATAATTCGTCGATCTCGTTACTCTCGCGCGGCAGGAGGAATCGCTATGTTCGTTGTGACTTTGGGAAATTTTTTTTGAAAAAAAAAGTCGGGGATTTTAAACCCGAAATCGACGTCGTGGATCGTGCGAGACTCGGGGGGTGGCTTCGCCGGAGCACGCGAGATTTTCTCTCGATGCCGCTCCTCGAATTGAACACGAGGAAAATAAAACCGTAGCGTTTACAAGGTTTGACATGATGTGATAAATTTCGGGAAAAAAGGCCACAATTTATTGTTACGATAACTGCAATTTTAATCAAAATTACCGCAACGCTTGCGACTTCTACAAATTGTACGATAATATTTACTAAAATCAGGTCGTCCTGAAGTTGACCACAAACTTTGTAAAAATGCTACGATTTATTTTTTTCCCGTAGAGCATTCGTCCTCGCGGACTAAACTTCGCGTTCTGCAATCCGTGCGGTTCGATCTCGCGAAGTAGATAATATTTTTCCGTCTTTTGTCATCGAACTGTAAAGATTAAGTGCGAGCGTCTCGAGGAAAAGTTTCGAGATTGGCGCGCGACGTCAGCATCGATGACGCCGACGTGGAAACGTCTTTCCGCGCGTTCGGCATTTCTTCTTTCCGCGTTTTCGAAAACCGTCAGACGCCGCGCATCAGGAAAGACGCCGCCGCGGAAATTCGAACGAGTCCCGCGCGTTAAACGGAGCACACCCGGGGAGTCGGTATTAAATTTGAATTTATATTCATGAATTTCCTCGTCGGCGCGAACCGCGCAGCCGCGCGGGGAAGCCCATCAGCGGCCCCCGCACATGTATACACATCGCGCCGAGGTTTTAGCCAGATTAAGAGGACCCTAATTTTGGAATTAGATCGCGAGTCGAGTCGCCGCGCAAACTAGTTAGCTGCGCCTTGACGAAGTCGCGCGACAGTGCCACTCTAGGCTTCCGCTTGCGAAACTTGCAGCGAGATCGGTGCGTGTGATGCGCGTTTAGCTGTAATTTTCAGAGCACGGCTGTTTGTGAGCCGACGTCGTGAATTATGACCCGACGGAGTTTAATTTCATCTTTCATTTTTCCCTCGGACGATCGACACGGAATTCTCGTCCAATCGGACATTCTTACAGGATTCGATTCATTTCGCAAGTCGATACACTGCGAGAGAAATTTGTATTTTTAATACAATTTCAAGTAAAAGACCGGTGCGCTCCGAAGTATCTTGAAAAATGAATTTTAATGCGCACTCTTGACCAGGATTCTTTTTCGTAAAAATTCAGAGGCCTAAGCGATATTTGAAAATGATATCGGCGATATTTTTTTATCATTAGATACGCCCCTTCACCGCGACTCCCTTCTTTTTTAACCAAATTTTACTTCCGTCGTATTATCTTCTCGCAGCTGATGTGATAACGGGTCGTTATTGGGAGACGACTATTGACACTTCCGCGTCGTCATATCGTTAAAAAAGAATTGGATGTAAAAATAGGATTCCATTGCAAAGTTCTATCGCCGCCACCCCGGACTCGATTATTCGTTCCTCCCATCTTGCACGCTCCGTCGGCTGCAATTTCCAACGTTATTATCGCGTCGCTACAGCGCGAGGCGCGTCTCCTACGAAGTCCGAGAAAAATACGATTTTCTGATCCCGTCATTCTCGGGAGTCGCGGGGCGACCGCGACTACGGGAGGAGAGACGTCGTAGCGAAACTTTCTTAATTGAAAACCCGTCCAGTCGCCCGCCACTCCGCGAGAATTATCGGCTTCGTTTTCTCCGAGGTATCGTCGCGAGGAGATTAGAGTTATCCTGCGCACGGAAAAAAAAAAACTACTCTTCTTAATCATTCAAGTCGCGTTTATATTTTCGGTGTGCCTTTGAACCTACTTTATAAATTGAGAAAAATATCTCGGTCGATCAAACCAAAATCCTGGAGACGACAATCAGACCGTTTGGTGAAATGTGGATCCTCCAGCTGTATGGTTAAACTGACCACTTTTTAATCAGACCAACTAAATATTTGGCTAGAATAACGAAACATTTAGTTAGAGAGAATAACTAGATATTACATTCGACTGACCAGTATTTTAGCTAGAATAACTAAGCACTTTGATCAGAAATATTTCTTTTCATTTAACCCTGATTATTTTTCTCTGCGTACTTTCGGTTTGCCTTTAACTTCCCTCTTTAATCGAAAGAATGAAGAAGAACAAATTATTTCGACCGTATTGATCAAATTCACGTACAAATGGATTATTCGTCTCGTCGCGCTGCAGTTTTTGCGACGCCCTCCTCGGCGATGCACTCCGACAGCCCTCCGCGTGTTTGCGCGTCGCCTCGCAGTTCGGTAATTCCACCTTTAATCGAACGACTTAATTGAATTCGCGCCTCGCGACGATCGATCGTCGCCCGAGGCGTCGACGGCCGATTGGTCGATTCCCCGTTGCCGAGGAGGAAGCGGAAGAGGAAGAGAGGAGAACGCGATCGTTTCTCGCGCCTCTACTCTCTCTGCTCTCTCTCGGCACACACGCGGGCCGTCGTCGAACTAGGGGGCGCGCGCGCCGTGAACATTGCTTCACGGTGGAGGAGGAATCGAGTTACCGCGCGCGCTGCGAGGATTTATCAGCCCGCGACATTTTCGAGCCGGTATCGATCCCACTCCTCGCGCCTCTGCGGTTCCGGCCGAGAAATACGTGTCGCTAATTATTTCGTCCCATCAAAATCTATCGGTACAGCTAAATTAGTACTGATTGGGAGACGAAAATAAAATACACCAACACGATGGGAGAAAAGTTCATTTGAATACGAATCCATCAGAAAATTTATCAGTCGCAAGTAGGATTTTTTTTTCATATTGAACATAGGATCTATGTATTTGAATTAAATAAATATTTGTGTACATCGTAGGACGTTTGTTTACTTCAAAATGTTGTTTGCTCCTGGTAAATAAATTCCTTATTCGTCGCGAATAAACCGCACCCTCAATGGACGAGTAACATAACTAAAAGCAGAATAGTTTTGGGATAAAGTGTCCTGAAGTGTAATTTTCTTTGTCAAATGACATGAAACATCCTAGAAACGAGCAAATAACGAAGTTTTTTCATTTTTGAAAGACGTTTGATGTCATTTTGCCAAAACAAATTACGTCATTTATTCAGCGACATTATTTTAGGTAACTAAAGTGTGTCGTTCGGGGATGCAACGTGCCAATTAACGACTCGAAACAGCGCGTCTACTCGGGGAATTAGTTCGTCCCGAGGGAATTAGTCTACCGTCGGATATACGCTATACAACAACTGTCCTCGGGTACCGTGTACGAAGGGACGGGATTTTACGAGATTTTACGAGCCACGTAACCCTCCGTCGCGCGATATCTTCTCCGTCGGCACTAAAGTAGTATGGTCACTCTCCAAAGTGATCGTTGGGTGTCCGTATAAAAAAAGTCATCAAAAAACTATGATTTATAATTGAAAATTCTCTTGGTGAATTATAAAATTTATGAGCATAAAAATTAGTCGATTATTTTGATTATTTTTCACTTATTATTCAAATAATGTGCCTCCTTTGACTAGCGTCCTTTTATGTGTGGCAACGCATATTATTATCAATGGACTCGTGGGCCAGTAGAGAAAACCACGATACCACATGATACGTGGGGTAAACGAGATTTGAAATACACGCTTGTGAACCCACTCCACTGACGCAACATTACCGCATCTACTCGACACGCTATTTCCGAACACCGAGAAGCAGAAATTAGTTATAACTAAAGTATCAAATGGTCAATAATTTTCATCAATTATTGTAAATTTTTGTTTTTTTCCCCCTGTTTTTTGGCATTTTTTAAAATATTTTAATCTCAGATCTTACATAAGGTAAAAGAGTGGGACAGATGCCGCAGTCTGTGCTTAACTTTGAACTCGATTATCTCGAAACGCAGTAGATATATGTGAAAAATGTATAGCAACTTTTTTACAGTAGAAATATAGATAAACACTTTTTACCTAAACTTTTCTTCGATATCTGCAATCGATTTCGAGATAATCGATTTTGAACTTGCTCTTCCACCGCGGCGTCTATCCTACTTTTACTATACAAACCCCGAAAAATGTAATTTGCCCATAAGATTCTGGGTTATCTCCTACTCGGTAATTAATTTTTATCAAACACATACTAAACGGTCAATCTACCACAAATTGCACCAGGAGGTTTCTATTGATATTAACTTGCATACAAAATTCTTTCGTATTTTAATCTTGGAAATCGATTCGTGACCATACTACTTTAACGGAGGGATGTGCTCGCTCGGTTCGCCGTGCGAGAGCTCTATGCCAGCAGCATCGGCGTCCGCGTGTGTACCAGGAGCCATCATCGGCGAGCGAGAGAGTTTCTCGTCTCTGTGTATACGCCGCGGAGCGGAACTCCGAGAAGTAACATATTTCCCAGGTGTATCACCGTCCGGCCTGCCATTGCTGGCTGCAGGCGATGCACGATGCGACTGCACTATTGTTTCGCACACGTCTCTCGCGGTAACAAGCTCCGGGTGCGGCTGAACGTCCGGTTCAAGCCGGACTGTGGCAGTGAACTAATTTTCAAAGTCACCCCTACGCGCGAAGCGACACGCGGATGTCGACACGTGAGCTCTTGTGACAATTTCATCTCGCGCGTGTATATCGCATTTCGACTAATTTATTTGCATGGAATACACAAATATTTGCGTTCGACGAAGATATGTTATTTTTGGTGGGATGAATTTTTTTTCGGCGTAAACTGCGCCTCTTAAATCTATACCAGGGGGTGAATCGGATAAATCGTTACGTCACGCTATGCGTGACGGCGGAGCAGTTAACGAATCGAAGAGTGTTATGGTAAACCTTCGTTATTGTAACGAGATCACGGAGGAGCCGAGAAATTGGGTATTCGTGTTAACAAAATTCGTATATTGTCTGAGTTTTTTTCTAATCAGCGATATTCCTGCTCGGGGGTTCGATTCTTTTTCGGGTTAACGAGGATATACCGTAGCGTGACTTTTGTCGCGTTGCCGTATAACCATGATGCGACTACACTGAGAGAAATAATTGCTGATATGAGAAAAAAAAACACGTATCGAATCAAGAACATATGATTTTACACATTTTTGGGAATGCCGATTCTTGGTCGAAGAATATATATTTTTGATTCAAGAGCACCTTTGCTGGGACGAGAAATTTTGTCTACGCGAAATAAACAATTACTCGAGCCTGTCAAATATTTTCTTGTATGAAGAAAATCGTGGCTTGAGTCTGGAATTATATATGGAATTTTTTTTGGAAGCAGCAATTATTCCTCGCGGTGTATTACAACGATTTTATTGAACAGAAATATTACGTTAATCGCGAAACTTAATCTTCTCATAGATTCGCATACGTGACATATATCAAGCAAATAAATATATGTTTACACGGCTCGACAAATCGTCAATCCTGTCGAATATATTTTCGCCTAATGTGAATAAGTTCTCTCGCACGGCACACCTTGACATGTAGCCCAGTTTCTGAATATACAACCTTGTTTTGGTCCTATCTACATATATTTACACATACACGTACCGCGTGCCTCGTCGAATTACTTCAGGGTAGGTTCTTCGGGGCCAAACAAACGCGAAAGGGCCGAGATCCCGTCGCCGCCGACTGGAAGGATCGTCGTCGAGTTTAAATAATACAGAGCGTTTAAATTATCCCCGAACTTCGGCGTATCGGCCTCGAAGCGTCAATATTTCAAACCCTTCCGCCGCTCGAGGATTTTCCGCGCGTATTTTCCACTATCGGCGCTCGAGCACTCAAACAAATTTGGCCACAACTAGAAAATTATAGTAATTGCAGTGATAATTTTCTTCGCAATAGCAAGAATTCTTGCTTAGCTAACAATATTTGTCTAGTTGTGTCTGAGGCAGCCATAAATATAGCTGGATTAGCTAAATACTTTTTTTCAGTGAGGTGTAGCGTCGTCCACCCGGGAGATTCCTCTGTTTCGAATTAAATTCTTTTTTCTTCGCTTCGCTCGGAAGCCAACCCCTCCGAGCGATGCTATTTTCGGATTCTCTCCTCCGTCCTTTCGCCCGCGAAACTTTTATGCGGCTCGAGCGGTGACACGATCGACTTTGAGAGTCGAGAAGCCGGATCACCCGTCACTCCCGTCGTACAGTTCGCGCCTCGTTAAAGATTCGTCAAGTATAACACCCCGAGTTCAACGAAAGGGTTGTCGACGCGGCGAACGTTAATAGGTGTAGGCGAGAGCCGACGACGCCACCGCCTCGGCGCCACGGCGCGACTCGTTTTACGCCTCGTTACGTTACATTGCCTACCTACGTTTGAAATCAATTTTTTTATCTCATAAATCTTACGGGCGCATTTACTTGCCGCCGTTCGATCGGCGTTTTGCTCTGCGAGTTAAATAAGGTCCTTACCGAAGTATTCGTATTTTTTAATTCTGTTTTTAATTCGTACACATATTCTCGGTGTCACGTAAAAAAGAAACTGCGTGGAAAAAGAATTATTCGCTGAGTTATAAATGCGTTTCTCTCTGCTGTATTATGACGTCATCGAAAAGCCAGAGAGACGCATTTACGTCGAGCAACAAATGCGAGAGAAATAGGCTCGCAACGCGACTGTGTAACGTTGCATTTTCAAATACCGTTTTCTAGCTTAAAGAATAAAAATTACGGGGTAAATAATTTTGTCGAAACTTTTCCGATCCACGATAAAAAAAAAAGTTAGCGAGAGAACTGAATTCAGTGAAGAGCGATAGATTGCAACACAGGAGAAATACGAAAATACGCGCGGAAAATATAAACCGAAGCGCGGTGAGAATATCCGTGAAACTTACGTCCGATGCGACGACTAACGTAGTCACGTCCCAGGACACGGTTCGCGCTGCGATGTACCTACACGTCAGCTTCGCGTCGCCAAGAGCCGCGGACTGTCCCAAAAAAATATCTATATACCTCTTATAAGTTATTAGTCGCCCGCGGGGGCGTTGCACTTCCAACTCGACGAGGGTCACCCGCATTCGCGCGATCACCTCGACGCGTTTGTCACCCGCGGGCGGTGAACCCCGCGCGCGCGTTTGAATGTTTCGCGAAATCGCGCCGGGGCGATGTCCGCAATTTTTAAGCGGGCCTCGAGGCTTTTCAAGCGGTGCCGGTAGGCGAAAGGGATGTAAAATCGAACCTCGGCTTCGATGGACGACAGTGGATATATTCACTGAGAAAAATCAGCTAAAAATCCGAATAAATGTTTTTCTTCGGTTTACTTGAAACAAATACTATTTGTTTGGATTAAAGAAAATTGATTAAATCTAAGCAAACATTACTTGATTCGAGTAAACCACATTGAGACGAATAGTGCCGAGAAAACTATTTACTTGGATTCGCCAATTATTTTTCTCGGCGTAGAGTTACACGATATACGGGCGAGCGGAAGAAGCGATACGAGGCTTTTTTGACACCTTCGAGCGCACGAAGGGCGAGTATTCCCGCGCTTCAGCCTAGAAAAAATATAAGGCAGCAGTAACTTTACAATTCATTTAATAATTGTTATTTTAGTGGGTGGGTCAACTGAAGCGGGACCGGGCTCGTGGTCCATTCACTAGTGCCTAATTTATCCTGCGAATCTACACTGAAAAAAGTATTTAGCTAATCCAGCTATATTTCTGGCTGCCTCAGACACAACTAGAAAAATATTGCTAGCGTAGCAAGAATTCTTGCTATTGCGAAGAAAATGATCACTGCAATTACTATAATTTTCTAGTTGTGGCCAAATTTTTTTGAGTGTATATAGTAAAATAAGAGGAAACTCTTAATACGTGCGATGTGTTGGTCGTAACGCTCAATTCGCCTAGTCTTCCTTCGCTTAAAATTGTAAGGGGGTAATCTGCTGAAAAAGTTGCTCGCGGGAATGTGTAACACGTGGAAACGAGATAAAAGTGCTGGGAGGTAAAGTTCTGGGGTTGCAACGCTTCGTTGGCCCCTGGTTATTACGGTACTCGGTGACGCCGCGGTGCCAGCTGTGCTCCGTAATTTTGCACGAACTTTCCCATGTACATTCGTTCATATTACAGCAGCATTTACCTAATTGACGCGATAGTGCCATGAATCGTGATACGCGCTATTATCTAATGCAGAGTGCAGCTACCGCGTCTTGCGGATAGGTGCGACAGGCAAACTAATATAACGATTTATTCGAGCTGCAGGCGATACGATTATCAGATAGGTTCATTTTCGGTTTATTTCGGTGTTCACCCGGGGCAACATTTAGTTGCGTCAGATGATAAAGCAAATATATTCGACTGCGTTGTTGGGTTAATTAAACAAAAGGAATTTGCATTTGTACTATCAGATCTTATTTGACCTAATTTATTTTTATTCGACTCGAACAAAAATGCGCGAATTTCTAGTTATCTCTACCAGAAATTTTATTCATCTCCGAACAGAATCAAGTCCGAGAAGCTCTGAGCTTGCGCGCATCCGTGCCGATTTGGTTGTCCCAAAAATGTCATCCTGTAACCAGCAATGAAACTTCCCGTCCTCATTGCAAACCGCTAACCATATAGTCGGTGGGCGAGAAGTTCGCGTTCGCGCGATAGTCGGAGAAGTGGCAAATTGGCCCCGTATAAATTTCGCAGTCGTAACGGAGACCAGCAGCGGCACGTGGAGACAGAGTGACGCCCAGCGTCGCCGCGCCGGCCTTGAACCTCGACGCTCGTAAGCAGCAGTGGTCCCGTGTCTGGAATCCGTATGGTTCGTTCGGCGCTTTCCAGATCCCGGCCAGAGAGTCGGAATCGACGCTCCGGAGGGTCGTTCCTCCGTATCGCGTTGGTCGCACGTTGCAACTCCACCTTGAGCCTGCTGTTTAATTAATCGGGCAGAAGGACGAGGCCGGAGGAACCTTGACCTATCGGGAAGACGTTACTTCCTCGTGCGCGCTCGAGAAAGATCTGCGATATTTCGCTAGAATTTCGTGTCCGTTTCCCGGAGAAAAATTTGGAGGATGAGAGATAACAGATAGATATATTTATCTCGGCCCAGCGGCCATGAAATGGACTCGGTTAGCTGTCCTAATACACAATTTTTCTCTAAATCACTCACACTTCATACATCGCACTCCATAGCCTTGTATTGTTTTTCTCATTATCTTTCCTTGCTTTTTCCATCTTTCTTACCCGCTCTACCTCTTCCCCTGTTCCCGAACTAAACAATATTTGGCCAACCCCCACCTCTCCTGATTTTAAGCCTCCGCAATTCACCACTAGATGCTCAAGAGACCCTCCTTCATCTCCGCATATTACACATCTCTTATCTTCTCTCTGCAGAGGATGAGAGATAATAGATATAAAGTATTATAAATGACACACGGAGAGCGGGTCGCATTACGTTAATGTGGACAATGGGAAATTAGCTTCTTATTATTCTCTGTTTGGTACGAGTTTTTTCCTTCCAATTCACAGGGAGCGGTTCTCGCGTTTTAAATCACGCGAGAAGCGACAATTCGAGAGGGAGGGTGGGAGGCAATAATTTTTAGCGATCACTCGTAGACCCCTTTTTATTCGCACGCATCGCCGCGTGAAAACATTCGCGAGGGACAGAGATGGGGGTCTCTTCTCTGTAACTTTTTTGAGGTGATCGTATTTTTATAGCGAAGCCGAGGGAAAAATGTCGAAAAATATTGCAACACGCGACGAACGAGGGTGTATTCGTCGATTTATTTCACGGATCTGGACATTTTCGGACAGTCTCGTCGATTCGGTCGAGACGCTATCGGGAGAACACAGAGATTGGCCGCTTGCCCGACGCACTTGACCCTGCACTCGCGATGCTCGAGTTGAAGGATTAGACCTTCAGTCGTTCCAAGTATTGTAATTTCAACTTTTGCAGTCCCCGAAATAATGCATATCTGTATCAGAGAGGTAAACAATGGTATGTCCATAAAAGAAAGTATTCAGTAGTGAGCAAAAGAAGTTTACCTTTACCCCACTGATACACGGAGATGCTACCTTTTCGAAACGGAAAATATTGGCAACCAATGAAACGGGACTTGCGATTTTTTTTTTACCAAAATAGCAAGCTCAAAGAGTGTAGTTTGAAAATGACATTAACTCAATATTGGGTAAAATTGGAGTTACGACTATTTACCTCTTTGCTACAGATATATTATCTCTATGGGTCGACGTGAGACACCCTAAAACGCCACGTGAAGCGTCCCCGTCACATTCCACCGAAGGATAACTGCACGTTCGATATTATCTCGCGGGGCATTGTTACGTGCCACGTGGCGCATCCTCATCGATTTCCTCGGGTGTCACGTGGCGTCGAGGCCACGGTCAATTCCTCTTTCGCAATCCACGTGCAGCTTCACTCTTGTTCGTATTGGATACGCGTATCGGGTAGGTACACAGGCGATTGCCGTATATACCTACCTCGGTACATACATACATATATGTGCCTATTTATCTCGCGAAGACGTTGCATCGCTACCGCTGAATCGCAAGCGCAATGCGTTCAGATGTCCTGTTTTCGTATAATACGAATAAAAGAGAAGTGGTACGTTTTATTATATGATATTTCTCGAGGAGTCAGAGAATGTATGGATGATTTTGACGATTAGTAACCGTTATTTCTTGCATGGTAATTTCCTCGAGACGTCTGCTGTTTTATACTAATTTATATAGCTGATAAATAATTAGAGTATCAAGAATAATTGCGATTAAAATTGTTCAAATACAAAGGATTATAACACTGATCGTTATAATCGTCCATGCGTTCTCTAACTACTGTAGAAATATGTGACAGAGCGCGTCCTCTATTTATTTTCATCGTGTCATCCTCGATCGTATGCGATTCCAATAACACACCCCCCCGCGTTTCCCCAGCGACTTTGTGCTTCTCGAAAACGCGTCGCCACGAGTCACCTCACCCCCCGCCGACTCTTTCGTCAAAACACTTCGCCATTGTGCAATTTCGCGAATTTTCCACTCTTTCCTTGCGCGGCATTTTTCCGATAACCGCAAGGGAAAATCGTCGTCGCAACGACGACGACGTCTGACTCGATCTTCGATGCTCGGAGGTACGCGCGAGCCCCGGGTGGCCGCTTCCGGCGGGAAATGAGAGTTTTCCAACAAAGTCTGCGGCCATTGCGCGCGATATACCCGTTGCCTCGATTATTCCTGATCTCGCATATACATAGACGCGATATCCATGGCAATCGGTACACTCGATTCCCTCGTTTTCCATTCGTCGTCATTGGCGAACACATTTTCGAATAATCCCAAATCGTATATTTCAGCGTTCTCCGACGAAGTTCGGCGATATCCATAATTGTTTATCATCCTGCTTATAAACGCATCGATATAAGGGGGCGCAATTTACGACTGACGATTTATGATAAAGGAAAACGACAGTTTTTTCGACAAAGTCCGCAGCGACGCGATTGTCCTTAATTTCGATCGTTTCGATTCGATCACCCGCAAAAATCGACGTGGATATTCGAAGTATAAATGCAAGGAGCGACAGCGCAGCCGCGGCAATTCGTCGAGAATGACGCATTCGCCGAGATGGCTGGGCTACGCGCTCCTTTTCCGTGTTTTGTTCACATCGACAGCCGGAGGCACCGATCGGTTTCGACGGGGACAAGACCTGGACGAGAACCACCATCGCACCACGATGACACGTTGCCTGGAGCGCGTCGCGATCGATTCCTTCGTTTGGAACAAATTCGTTCTGCTCGTGTCCGACAACGACACGTTGACCGACGACGTGCTGAAGAGGTGGACACCGCGATTCACCTTCAGCGTGATCAGCGTGAGCGTCAGGATGAACTTCACCGGGCTGAGAAACGTGGTGATCGTCGAGGACGACCCGGCGACCCTCCTCGACGTCTTCACCGGCATGAAATCGAAACACTCGGCGTGTCGGTACGTCGTGGTGATCGACGCGGCCGAGGATCTCCTCGAAGAGTTGACCGCGAAAATCTGGGACATGGATTTCCTCGACGTCATCTTCTTGAAGCCGCGATCAAACGACTCCACCGTCGTCGTCTACGGATTCGACGTGCCCACGGGTGTCCGAAATTCGACCAAACTCTTCGTTCTGGATCATTGGAGGGATGAGGGGGGATTCGTGGCTGGACGTCAATTGTTCCCGTTAAAGATGAGGAACATGATGGGCTATCCGCTTAAGATAATCACGATCTTTGGCCCCACCAGTGCGCCGGATACGTTTAAAATCGAAAAGGATGGCAGGTATTGCGATACGCGAGAGATCGACGACGAATCGCGATCGGCCGATCGGAATATTCGGTATAAAGTACAAATAATCTGTGAGAATGTCATTCGGTTCTGAGGAAACATAGAGTGCAATCAAACTTTATCGATAATTACTGTGCATTGCTTCGAACTTGATTAAATATAAGTTTCCTTGCGTTGAAATCGCATAGCAAAAAGAAACTGGAATATTTCGCCGATCGATCGACCGGATCACCGACCCTTTCCATATCATCGAAGATCCCAATCCACAAAATTCTCAGCGAGGCTACCGATGGATCAAAATTAAGACAAAAAGAAGAATACCGATGATCACATTTGCACAGTTTGAAATTTTATCTTGGAATCGGTACATCAAAGTGAACCAATTCTTCGTGTTGACCTGACATTTTTTTGTATGAAAATTAACAAAAAGTATGATAAAATTGGATGCAAAGGATGTTCAATTAACACGAAGAATCGGTTAATTTTAACGCACAAAAATAGGTGAACCGATTCCAACACGACATTTCCAACTGTCCAGGTATTACATCTACGGCGTGTACGCCAACATGCTCAACCTCTTCTGCGAGACGTTCAACTTCAGTATGGTCCTCGTGACGGAAGTGCCGCTCTTCATCAACACGTCCTTCGCCTCTGGAGTCACGAACGTGATGAACGCCGTGGCCGCGAAAGAAGTGGACGTGAGCTTCGGTGGCTTCGTACCGACCATGGACAAGTATCGCAGGGTCGCGTTCTCCAACTACTACGGATTCGAGGTCCTCACCTTCACCATGAAGCCCCGCTACCGCGGGATCTCCTGGAGGAACATCCTGATGCCTCTGTCCGCCGACGTTTGGAACTGCTCCGGTTTGACGCTCCTCGCCTTCGCTGCTCTTCTACTGGCGATACGTCGTCTTCGGCGATCGAGCCCGACGACGGAGCACATCGAGCTCTTCGACTTGTGGCGAATCTGTCTCTTTCAGAACGCCGTGCAACCGAAGCGCTGCGCCTTGAGGATCTTTTTCTTCACGTTGGTCTTCTTCTCTTACATTCTCGCCTCCGCGTACACCAGCCTCCTGGTGAGCATCCTCTCGAAGCCGTACTCCGCGAATAACTTGGATACCTTCGAGGAGCTGAGGAGGTCCGACATGATCATCGAGGGAAGCGAGACGATCGCGAGTTTCTTGGACGACCCGGACGATCCTTCGCTGTACGAGCTGTACAAGAGGTGTGTGTGTGTGTACCTACGTCAGCTGATGCTGTCGTGGCACTTTTGAATTTCTGTTCGCTCGACCGCTTTACTTGAGTTTAGCTTAACCCATTAGGCACTAGCGTTCGATAAAAGGAACACGAATTGCTCTCTTAGAAAAACGACCGAAAAAAGACTTTCATTCGCCAAACTCCCCGTCAGAAAAATGGTTTTAGGTCGCGTAACACCTGCCCGACTACCTCCTTACAGTTCAGTCGTTTGATAGTCGCCGAATGGCGTGGTTCGCTTACATTTGTGCAACGGTTTGTCTGAGTTTGCTTGAAAATGTCTGGTCGCAAAGAATGTCTACATTACTTTTAAAGTAACTCTGTGGTATTATTTTACTGTCTTTTCATATTCGTGTACAGATCCTTAGAGTTGGACGCCAGTTTTTGCACGCTAGGCCTTTTTTTTTTTCTGATGTATCGAATGTTTTATCACGCTCCGTATAAGGAACGCCCGCAATCTTGAAAACGACTGCAGGAAAACCTATATTTTTGAAAAAAAAACAACTATCGTTACTACTAATATTTGGTCTACAAAAACGCATTTCAACCTGAATTTTTTAGAAATTGAACAATTCTGCACCTAGTGGGTTAAACAGGGGATGTCCGTATTTTTCACACGTGCTCCACGAAGCAACTAATTTTTCATTCGGCGTACATCTTGTTACGTTGTTCAAGTGGCATTAGCGCAATTGCATTTTCTCGTCTGGATATTCTTCCCCTTCCTGGCGACATTCGCACGTGTCGGGGAAATAATATTCTCGCCTTTAAAACGGGGTCATTTCGAGGGTCGTCTTTCGCGTGTAATCAGATATACCCGCACCCCGCGTAATTCCCGGTTGCGTCGCTGACGAAGAGCCATCGCGTTTGCGCTCTCACCGGATTAAAACATCCTTGCGGCTTCCGCCGATAGTACAAGCGCGGTGCGATTACGAGTGCAGAGAATAGCGTCTCGCTCTCTTTTAACGTACTTTTTAGCGTCGCGACACGCGCGCTGCAGCTGACGCTGAAATACCGCAACTTCCGTAAACCGCAGGATTAAATTCCTCAACCTGAAGAACATCGACTCCCTGGTGGTGCCCGACAACGCGGTCTGGATCGGCCCGAAAATGTCGATACTCTTTCACAACTGGAGGAACAGGGCGAACCCGTCGCAGCAGATCTACATGCTCGGACAGAAGATCGTCAGCTTTCCGAGCATGTTCTTCACGAAGAAAGGCCATCCCGTCCTGAAGACGCTCGATCGATTCGTCGGTTTCGTCCACAACTCGGGCCTGGTGACGAAGTGGTCGAGCGATTACGGCGCGACGACGACGCAGGCCGTCCAGAAGCAGGACGTTCCCGTGGTGTTATCTCTGACGAACCTCAGCGGCGTATTTTTCGTTCTCCATCTCGGACTGCTCGTCAGTTTTCTTCAGCTTTTGCTGGAACTGCACCGTTATCGCAGGTCGAAACGTTCCGGCCGATCGGACGGCAGCGTCGTCGTCGTCGTCGCGCGCGACGCGTAATCGCCGAGGACTTCCGAGGACTCCGGGCGTTTATCCTTATCGCGCCGAATTTGTCAGGTGCGAGGCGCAGTGCCGCGCGTCTCGCCTATTTTCTATTCCGCAACGGTGAAACGTTATCTCCTCCTCGTTCGCTTTCGCGGAGAAGGCGAGGAAAACTGCGCCACCAGGCGTCGTCAGTGCGACGTGGAATGGCAGAGCCAGCGCAGCAAATCCATGCCGCGAAATTGCGTCGCGCTTCTGGCTCGACGCAAAATGCTCGCGATTGCTCATTCGCCGGCTTGAAAATCGCTCGACGCGGTTCCGCTTGTCCCTCCGTGAAATTACACCTATACGCGGAAGTCCGTCTTCAGCCACCTCGACGTGAGATCGTCTCGTCGATAGTAAACGTAATTTCGCATATATAAACTGAACGAGAGAGCCTCCGGGGACAGTCGAATTTGATTTCTCCCGCGATCTACGCACGGCTGGATATTCGAAGGAATTCGAGAGCGGCCGAAGTCATGTCGACGTCGTTGCATATTTTCACGACGGCGATGGCTGTTTGTTCGGTGGGATCATCGGGATTTCTCGTTGAAAATATCCCCTTCGAGCGGAGCTACGACGTCGCGGGAAAAATTACTCGCTGCGTGGACATCCTGAAGAAACACTCTTTCTTTAAGGAAACTCGCGACGTCTTGATCGCCTCCGACGACGTAGACTTTAAGAACGAGATCCTGTTTAAAATGTCAGTCGATTTTACCGTCGTTCTGAACCAGAAGACCAGCCTCGACGGGTACGTCGTTCGAGACGAGCCGAAGAACATGCTTTCACCGTGGCAAATTCCGCCACCGTCCCACGTATTGCCGCTATTCGTCACTCTGAGCACCCTGCAAGAGGATCCTTTCTCGGTCGTCACCATTGAGGAAATTCAGGATCGCGTGACCACGAACCACGTCCTGATAAGGCTCGATCTGAAGGGTGACATAATGATTTGCGAGCTGAGATTTCTCTTCGTGAGGGGAGATGGCAGAATTCTCCGCTGTTGCGTCGACATCGACATCGAGGAGGACGCCGACGAGTCCACGACCGAAGGTGAAGAAGAAGGAGGAAGAAGCTGCGCCAGGAATAAAGGTGAAGCTTGCGTTCAATCGGACGCAATTTCGAACGAACCGCGTCGTCGAAGCTTCAACGAGGAGGTCGTCGATCTCTTCATGCGGCACTTCGACATCGACCCCTTTGAGACTCGCGCGCTCCACCTGAAACCTCCGAAGGGATCCAGCGTCACTGGCTCGCAAATTTCACGCTGCCGCGGCTACAACACGCGGGATGTCGATTATCTCACACGCAAATTGACGTGGAAGGCCCTCGTCGTCACCCACATGCGAGATGAAAATGTCGTTATCGTAGACGTCGACAGAGAGATGAAAGCGATTTACAAAGGTCTGGGAACGGACATCCTCGCTGTCTTCTCAAACCACGTAAACGTAAACGTAAACGTAAGCATCATCAACGTCATGAAGCCTGTTCCGATGATGCCAGCGCTCTTGTTGTCGAAGGTGGACCAAAAAACCGCGCTGGCGATGATCCTCAGCGACCGAGCCGACTTGGCACTGAGTACCCTCCTGTTCGAGCATTCGACGCCGTTTCATCAGCTGGACTTCAGCACGTACCTCAACATGGCAAAGATGGTTTTCGAGTCCAACTATTACGACGAAGACACCAGCTGGACCAGAATGTTCTCGCTCTTCACCCTTCATCTGTGGGTGTGCCTGTTCCTCGCCATAGCCGGTTACCTACTGCTGCTGGGCGTCATCCAACTTCTTCACGCGAAGAAACTGATGAAGGAACGCATTGAGGTGATCCGCGCCTTGTCCATACTCCTCGGGCAAAGCACCAAGCACCCGAAGAAGCTCGGCCTCCGCATCGTCCTCGGCATGTGGATCATTTGTTGCTTTTACATAAGCGTGGCTTACACGAGCAGCTTCGTCAGCAGCTTCGCCGTGTTCCACACGCCCCGCGAGCTCGTCAATATGAGAGACTTGGAGAAATCCAAGCTGCCATTGGGCGGGCCCGCCTACGCCAAGGCCTACTTCAACGACTCGACCGACGACGTGATGTGGGGATTGTACAACAGGTTCAGGGTCATGCCGTTCGAGGCCGCTCACGCCAAAATGACCATCGGCGATCTGGTTACGGTGAACGTGATCGAGTCGAACTACCTGTGCAATAGAGCGAGGAGCCGCAAGAAGAGATCGCATCTTTGCTTTCTGGAGGAGGCCATCGTCACCTATCCCGTCGTGATGGTCGCGAGGAAGGGAGACCCATGCTTGCCGTACCTGAATGGATACTTCATGCAGCTGCAGGAGTCGGGCCTCTTCGCCAAGTGGTTCAGCGACTTCCAGAAGAAGCACTTCGAATCGCGGGCGAACGAGGGGGAGGAACGGTCGCTGGGGTTAACCATGCATCAATTGGAAAGCCCGTTTTACTTCTTGATGGTGGCTCACTCGATCTCGTTCGTCGTCTTTCTTCTGGAGCTATTCGCCAAGTGGCGATCGCGTCGCTGAATCGAGCGGCTGGTGGCGGATTTAGAGTTTTTGTGCGACACATTTTTTCAGCAACCCATCGAACCCTCATCGCATCCGTTTGCCACCACGATTGTTGGAAGATTGAAACTTTAGTAGCACTGAATGAGACCTCGGGGACTTCTAGTTTCCCGACACGCGTGTCTTGATGGGTTTGTGAGCTTTAATAGGTAGAAGACGTTTAGGATTAAGGATCAATGCTAGATTTTTAGCACTTTTACGAATCGATCAAGATTCTCGTCGCTTTCAGAATAAAGTATTCACCACGATTGTACAATATATCGTAGGCTGCCCATAGACGTTCAATATTATCGCACAATAATCGAGTTTGTTTATAACCTTGCGTTACCTCGCCACCGGGGATACCTTTGAAGACCTGAAGTTTTTAACTGCTGCTTCACCACAATAAATAGTTCGCATTGTGATATAAATATGCACAGCTTATTTTCTAGGTATAATTTGGCATTTGTAAAACCGGCCCTAAAAGTTCGATTTGACTTGCACAATATATCGTACAACCCTTCAATACTGAATACACACGATCAATTATATTGCACAAACCCCAATATTGCGCAATAATGTTGCACGTCTATGGCCACCCCTTAACACTAGAACTACCTCAACCGGTCAATTTGACCGGTGTCTTATTCAGAGTTCCACTCAACCTCGATTATTTCGTAACCCGTGAGGTTTTCGTCAAAATTAGTAAAATACTTTTTCGTAGAGCACATTTCGGGCTACGAAAAAGTTCCATAGCAGTGTGGACGAAAAATCCACGGATAACGAGATAATCACCCGCAAAAACGACCGTCTTGTAAACCGCGACCATTCGGTAGTTCTAGTGTTAACTCCGTTGCTCAAAAGAACCGTACGATCTCCCTTCCTTCCACAAATTTTCATCGGGTCGCGTAAGTACGCAGCGACCGCGATAAATTCCCAATTTTACGCAGCGAAATGTCTCGCGCGCACACGATACGAACTCGGGCGCCCCGCGGCTGTTTCCCCGGCGAGCGGAGGTTCGAGCAACGCCGAGGGCCGCACCGACGAATGCTCGAAGCGCTTGGCGCCGCTCCAAACCCTTCGCGAACTCCTCCGCGCTTTACGATACGTCTCGCATTGTCAGCGGCTCGTCTCGCCGAAACAGATTCCCGCTCAACGGCGAATTAACGCGCGCCCCTCAGACGCAGGGATCGATGCCGTTCGGAAGGTCACCCCCGACGACGAATCGCCCCGTTTTTATAAAACCGCGATTGCAAATTGATGAGGCAATTCTTCCTCGCATCTCGAGCTTTCGTCTCGAAAAATGGACCGCCCCGCGCTGTCGATATCGCGGTGTATGAGCGCGCCAGTGAAATATTCGCGCGAGCGAAATTTTGTAATGAAAACTTTCACGAGCACGTCGAGGAGTGGGTGATTCGATAAATCAACCGCTCGGGACGCGGGCGGAATGATAAATTCGACAACTCTGCGCACTTTCTCGTATATGTGGCATTCATTTTATTTGTATTTTTTTTTCTGAGTTGCAATGGTTGGTATAGGGGTAAGTGGGTTTATAGGGTGTCTCATTTTAAACATAGTATCGGTTTGTCTTGAAGGGAAATTTGGAGCGACCAAAATCATTGAAAGCGAATATTTCTTTCGTGTCGATTTTTTTTCTAGGTCGAGGACTTTTATTAATTCTTCTGTATCATTTGTCCGACTTTTTCCTGTACACTGGATATTAAGTCGAAACAGTTTCACGTTTAATTGCAGCGAAATATCTGTATATGTGTCTAAAGCGTTTAAACGCCTATATTTGTCGTCTTTTCAAGCGCGCATACGGATCATTCTCGAAATGGCTTCGCGCAGGATCAACGAGGACCTCTCCTTTCTCATTTTGTCGCCGCCATCTGCAAACGTGCTACGAATATAAACTCGTCCCTTCTCCCTTATCTCTCCCAATAGACCCTTTTCCACTCACCGATTATTCGCACGGCTTTTCGGTTACGTTATTTTAATCTCGCAGAAATGAAATTTGTAGATCTCCGGGCGATGGAGTATCCGCATACATCACTCGGCATTTATGCCGCCTTTTCCCGAGAGTGCGCGCATTGCTCGTTTTCGAAATGGCCCCGCGCGGAGGACCGGCGATAGCTTTCACTCGGAAAATTAATCTCCTCGCCTCGTCTGCGTCCCTCGCGCAGTTTTTGCGACGGGCGAAACGCTATACATCAGCAGCGCCGAGAAAAACGAACGAAATAGCGGGCGCGACCTTGCGGTGGCGAGGGTTTTTACGAAGGGTGTGTGCAGGTGAAATTACCATTGGCAGTGTGCAGCAGCGCGTACTTCGTTGCACTTTACATCGCGCGCTCGCGTCAATGTCCCCGGAACAAGGCCACTGCAGCCGTCGTACGACGAATTCCCACGGTGGTAATACTGAGTGAGAAAATTGCATTTATTTTATCTCGTAATGGTGGTGATACTAATTTGAGCCTATCTTGATATATAATAATTATTATTATTCGAACGTCATTTAAAAGATATTAGGAAAAAAACATCGCGCAGCAATTTCGGTGGAATTTTTGAGAAACGATCCATTTATTTATCTTCACTGATTTTCTCGAAAGGCATAATAATATATTTCCTTCTGCATATATATATGCATATATAATTTCCTTATTATAAGTATTTCTATATTTTTCCACGCGTTACAGGAATCTCTCAAAAAAATTAATGATTTCGACTTCTTACATCATCTCGCTTTCCCTCTCCCACATACACGCATACTGCGTTCACAGCACGAAACAATTTCTCGCCACGGAATTTTCCCACGTGAAGACGAGCGGACAGGGAAAGTTCGATCGTAAAACATATCCGTTAAAATTGCAGCGACGAACTTTCGTGATAACTTTGCGATAAAAAGGACGACGTTAAAGGCACGGGAGTCGTTCCAGTAGAGGTACTTCGTTACCGGGCAGACTTGGTTACCGAGGCTGAAGTTCTTCCCCGTCAAACTTAACGTCCGCAAAGTTATTAACGAATCGCGAGTCGCGATCGATCTCCCCGTCGTTCCATACGCGTTCTTATTCGCGAAACTTCATCACAAATGCATAAAAGTTTCCGCATTGAAAATGCCCTCCTTATTGCTATTTTTTTAACGCGTGGATTTAAGGGTACGTTATACTCGATCATCCCCCTCGAATTTGATATTCGCACGGACTCGTTTTTCCTCCCTTATTTTTTAAAATACACGACTTGGAAAGACTTCAGTACCAGTAAATCTTACTTTAATTTATAATAAAAAAAATACATAAGAGTTTTTGAATGTTCCTACTGTATCGGAGGACAATTTTTCCTTAGAAAGTAGTAAATTGTAATGTAAACCATCACGATTTAATGTTTACGAAAGAAAAATTACCGTAAAAACATCCGAAAATTCTCATGTGTTCCTTTTTTATTGTAAATACAGTACAATTTACCGGTGCCAGTCTTTCTGCCAAAGTAATAGCCGGACTCGCGTATATAAATCGAATCGAACGTCCGCTCGGAACAACGACGGACACGATGGACGGCTTATCGAGGAGACGCAGTCGAAAGGACGAGAATCCTTTCAGAGGAGATACCGAGAGACGCTAGCCAGACCTGCGCTCCCTGCGGGCTATCACCCCGGAGCTGGACGCTCCGTGACGAGGGTCCGGAGCTGCCGCGGAGATTCGATCACGATATTTACTCGGGGTTCGTTATATAACACCGTTCGAGATATAACTTCCGTCTCTCTCCTTGTTCTCCTTCTTCTTCATTTTCTCCCTTTTCCTTATAGCTGCCAGGAACTGGTGACGTAATTTCGCCGTAAACCACGTCCATTCATGTCAGATGGTCAATCGGTGAGCGAATGTATGCGCTGAGAAGAAAAGACGACCGATTCGAAACAAACGTATTTTTGAATAGTCCTTAGAACACATTCATTCGATTACGAATATACAATACTTTGGACGTATACCACGTGGGACTAAACTTATTCGCCAGGAACGAAACTTCAATCGCTATTATCTCATTAACTATGAACTTTTGGTAAAATCGATATATGATTGTTATAGATAAAAAGGTAATCTTCGAAAAAGTGTTGTATAAATATGAGCCAAAAGCTCATAGATAATGAGATAATAGTGATTGAAATTGTTTTCCTGACAAGTAAGCTTAGTCTAATACGATATAAATATTATTGACTAAATTAAATATTATTTGGATCGAATCGGTATTCATCCGAACCGAATAAATATTCTCTTATAGGGCTATCAAAAAATACGTTTATTTCGATCGAGCAAATTTCTTTCTCAGCGCGAGAATAAAAATTAACAACGTCACATAGAACGTCAACTATTGCGCAGATATACGGGACAATGGACCCGTTCGCAGACCCGTATGTGTCGACCAAGGTTTCCGGAAGCGCCGTGACATGCTAATCGGTCGCCTAGTTAGGATGCGCGCGGTATACGTGCGGCGAGTAACATAATTGGAAGGGCTTTGGAAACCAGCATCAACTTCTCCGAATAGGATCCCCTTGATCGAATCCCTCTAATTGTCGCGTGTGGGTGGAATTACTACTCGAGGATTTCGTTTAAAGGCTCGCGATGTATCGTATACGACAGGTGCATCGACCGTAGGATGCATGCTATTTTCGTATGCGCGATCAAAATCGCGGCGCGCGGATTGCATTTCCCACTCTATCGCGAGTGCAGATCACAGCCGAGCTTAAAGTCGAACGGAGACAAGGTTTTCGTGACGTATCCAAATGTGACGCATTCGACGCGCAATGGTAAAGAAAAATGGTGCATTTTAAGATATTCTTCTAAATTTGACTCCGATGATTTTTTAATTTTTCGCTCCAGTCTGATTTGAGTAAACATTTTTTGTAAGATAAATTTCCATCCAAGTTGATATCTCGAGCATCGTTTTAAACGTCAATTCAATTCAAAAAGAAAATTACTTAAATAAAATTATTCTGTCAACCATCGGTCGGTCGATATTTGTCGACAAAAAAATCGTCGAAGTTAGACATTTTTCATCAGCCCATCGATACACGGCAGTTATAATACACCGTTAAATTTATTTCGCTCATCATGCTTTATTACGCTTTATCGCGCACTTATTTATGTTTATTGTGAGCTCAAATTACTTTGGACGCGTAAACACGCCTCTGCATTCGATCGCTTTTGGACTGTAGAATGTTTACGTCGTTTCTATAAGGTCGAACAATGTATGTATAGTGAAAATCTGTCGGAGCGAATTAGGGTACCTATTATAGCCCCGTCGAGGAGACGACGTACACCTTGGTGAATCCCTGATAGAGATTATGCGTAGCCAGTTTGTCTAATTTCTAAAACATTTCTAAAATTTAATATGCAACTCAAAACGTTCATTTGAATTGAAGAATCCTTTCCTCGATACACGTTATAGAGGTACAACTCTTCGCACGTCGTATAAAATTGATGTAAATCGTGTTATGGGTAGAACTTTATTGGCCCTGCAACGAGTAGCTATAAACTTTGGCAAAACTTCATTTCAAGAAAGATCAACGCGCCACCTCTTTATTTTTCATGAATTATGGGAATCTCTCGACGTATGCTTATGCATACGGATACCGCTATGCATTGAAATATCAGCTGTTGTATAGATGTACTTAAAACTATACATACAGCGCATTGAACAGAATAATTACTAGTATCAAAAAAATTTTTTTAATCAAGAACATATTATGATCTTATAAATTTTTTAAAATACAGATTCTCTTTTGATCAGAGAATATATATTCTTGATTCAAGAATACCGACGGGGAAAGGAGATACAATCACGCGAAGCTATCAAATATATTTTTGCACAAAGAAAACCATGGCTTGATTCTGAAATCATAATATCGTGATCGAAATCAGTTCATGATCGAAGAAAACATTTTTTTTTCGTCACCAGCAATTATTTTTTTCAGTGTGCGCGGCTCAGATTTGTCACACCCCGATTAAAACAATTCGATGAGCAAATCAATTGACGAAAACGAGGACGACAAAATTTCCGTATTTATTCGGAGATTTCGCATCGCGTCTCTCAATGAACATTGCCCGGGTGGATGAGACATGAGAGAGAGAATCGTATCGCAGACAGGATGGTATGTGACATTGAAAATTGTCGCCGACTCCCACGCGATGCCCGTCCCACGCCTTTTCGTCTCGATTGGATATTCGTACGCCGCCGACGCAGAGTTATCGCTGCAGTCGGTCCGACGCGCTAACGCGACGCGACTCTCGAGAATTATCGAGCGTCACTCGCACATCTCGCGCCTCCGATACGCGCGCCGCCCTTTCGCTCACTCTATATTTAAAGCAGGTTACCGCGTCAGTGGTTCCCGCGGTTGGGTGGCCGCTATTCACCCCGGGACATCGCCTCGGATCTCGCTGCACGGATGCGTTATGCGGGATGCGCGTTTTCCGGGGGCGTGGCGCTCCTTAACTTTTAACACAGGCCTGGCTGTCGGGGTGAAAGTCGTACGGGACTTTTGATTCAATAATTTGTATAACGGATTAATGCAGTAGCCGATATAGGGCTCGATTTCGATAAGACGAACCATTTTATGATTTCTCGTTGATTATCAGAGATGTGTGATAATTATTTTAGTAATTCCCGAATTGAGATATAAAACGAATAGCCATCGAAGGTGAGACGAGTCTATCATACGATTCCATCTGGAGGTCAATTCTATTTCAAGTCCCTCGAATGTACGTGTATATATCACGAGTCTAACGGCAAATGTCTGGAGGGGTCGCGTCACCTAACCACTTCGGGATATCGACCGGAGGTCCTCGACCTGGCCATTCGCGAGTTGATATACGCGCTCGCCTCTCGGGGTCTCGGGAAATTAGAGGGCTCTATGTTTGTTTCGCGCGGGACGCTTTCTCTCCGGTTTAAGGACGAGTTATATTTACCGACGGTGGCTAGAACGTTGCCTCTCGCTAAATATACTGCTTTTGTATTCTCCCTTTTTTTTCCGATCTTCGGATCTGCTCCGAAAATGACATGAATTCGATTATTGGATTTCGCCGTGGCTCTCTCGTAAAATCGATTTTTATAGACGAGGAGAAAAAATCGGGGATATTAACTTATCGCTTTTCATCGTTTTTATCATCAAGTAATTATCATCGTCGTCACTACACCAAGAAAACAGTTTATTAATAGTTAATAAAATTAACTTTAAATACGGCCGAATGAATATTTCGTTAGGACCAGAAAATATACGTTAATTATTAAAATGTTTATTTTACTCAAACGATTGCCTCGAAGGATTTAACTCCGCCAAATAAATACAGCACAAAGTGAACAAATATTTATTCGGTCCAATAAAATGTTTATTTCGCCATATCGAAACAATCATTTATTAACTGCAAATAAACTCTTTTCTCGGTGTATTATCGACGGTGGAAATTAAGAATCGTCAGACGCGCGTTCCAATCGAAAGTATACCATACTTACCACCGATATCGCGTTGATATCGCGAGCCGCCGACGCTTTGAATTCATTTTCAGAAAACTTTATCCCATCTGATACCGCGCGCGGGCGATTCCACGTTTTACAATTGCACGCGCCCCCGGGCTAGCATATATATTGCTCGCATTAGATCCCGTCTAACTTTAGGAAGAGTGCCGGTCATTTGGCGGAGCGCCAAATCTCATCCTCCGGGGGGACGGTGAATCCCCGTCCACTCTTTCTTCTTCTCTTTTCCGCGATATATTTCCGGATTATTCCGTTTCCCGTTTCGGAGGCGCCGAGAGTAACCGTGTAATTGCAGGAACTATTATTTTCGAGGAGATTGTTTCAATCGGCGCGAGGGAGAGAATCGCAGGAAAGAGGATTCCCACCGATTACACGGGAATCGGGAATAATGGAGACTTAATTTCAGTACCAATTTCTTCGAGAGACGGTATTTATCGAAACAAAGTTCAACCTTGACCGCCGCCACCTCTTTACACTGAGAGAAATAATTGCTGATGCCAAAATATGTTTTTCTCTTTTAAACAAAAACATGATATAATTCCAGGATCAAGCCATGGTTTTCTTCGTGCAAGAAAATATTTGATAGGCTCGAGTAATTGTTTTTTTCCCGCAGAAAGAATTTCTCTTTTCAACGAAGGTATCCTGGAATCAAGACTATAATATATTCCTCGACCAAGAAAATGTATTCATACAAATTCGTAAGGTCATAATATGTTCTCGATTCGAGATATATATTTTTTTGACATTAGCAATTATTTCTCTCAGTATATGGAGTGCGATACGAAGACCTCCCGATAGGTTTACACCCCCCGAGCGTCGACGCCGATCGATGGGACGTTTTCATCAGACTAATTTCCATGTTCGTGACTGGCGACGATTCGATCGGCGCTTTCGAAGACTTATTTCGCGAGATCGATGCGTCCTTAACACATTTCAGCAGCGGCGGGTGCGGTGGCAATGGCATCATCGTATATCGATAGACCGTTAAGCGCCGGGAAAGTATGCGCGACTGCGGACGAGCCATAGTCATATATTTGCTCAAAATGCAGCGGAAGTAGTTCACGGCCGGCGTTATGCGGAAGTAAAGGAGAATACGATTTCACGGACTTCTTCGCGGCGCGAGAAGTCTCAATTAAACATTTTACGGGGAATCGCGTCCGTCACTTGTGTATCTGCTCTATATCGAAGGACGTCTCCTCGAAGTTGGCCGAAAGTTAAACGAGGACGGTCTTTCGCGCACGGAAAAGTTCTGTGATTTTTTTTCTCCGCCTATAAATCAGAATGAAAGTCAAGTCGATAGCAACTCGGTGCATTGAGAAAAATAATTGCCGGTGCCAGCAAAATATCGTCTTCAATCAAAAGCGTGATATAATTCCAGGATCGAGCCATGGTTTTTTATTCGCGCAAGAAAATATTCGATAGGCTTGAGTGTGATTGTCTTTTTTTTTCGCAGGAAGAATTTCTTGTCCCAACGAAGGTATCCTGAACCAAGAATATATATATATATATATATTGGACCAAGAATCTGTGTTCTGAAAAATTTGCAAGATCATATTGTGTTCTTGGTTCAAGAAATATCTTTTTGATACCAGCGATTATTTCTCCCAGTGTGCGTCGAGGGAATATTTACATTGCTGAAACTTTTTCAAACCCCGCGGCTACGTGTATCAACAGTCTCGGGAAAACAGCGAGAAAACCGGTATATAATAGCCCCGTAAATTGTCTTTAATTAATTCATGCTCTCCCATTTATATCACGCGAGAGAAATTTATTCTCGTATCTCTGATAACGAATACACGTACGCGAATGTCCGATTCACTCTGCAAGTTTCGTGCTATATGAATTACTTCCGCTTCGTTCGCGCCTCGTTACATTTCCAGACGGGAAAAAAATCATCCCTTCCGAAACCCTTCGAAATATTCGCCTATCCGTTTAATTACGCGATACCGTCGTATAACTGGCGTATAATCTGGCTCAGCTAATCCGCAATCGCATTACGATTCCAATCTGCTAATTTCGAACGTCGAAGCAGGTCATTCGTGGATGATTTGATTTGCAAAGGGATGGTGGGAGGGATCAGCCGTGCCGGAGCAGCGATAAGGGTATAACTATCCATTTGGAGCAGCTCGGATTATGCGTAAACTCTATTTCCGGTAGCGAGATCCTTGAATCAAGGGGTAATCGTTCGAGGCCCGTGCGTCACTGTGCTTAATACCGCGCGGATTTCACCCTGACCCATATTTCCTACGCAGAAATGCGAGTCCGTCATGGAAAGTTACGACCGGGTGAAACGAGAAGGTGCGAGAGGTGGGAAAAAATAAACGAGCGGCGTAAACCTATTCGCGCTTCGCTGAATGCCGCCTCGCTTAATTGTGCCTCTTTTTTTTCATACGTCATACGCGAGCCGTCCGCGCGGAGGATGAAGCGCTCGCTCGTATCGCGAGATAAACGAGGGGTTGGGATTGTCGAGGGATTCTACATTTTTCGAAAACTACTCTCGTTAACTGGAAGATTTGATTCATTCGTCTTTAACCCTTAAATGCGTAGGTCGGGTCTGCGAAATTGGGTAATAAAAAAAAAAATACTATAACTAGTAATTAACGGTCGATCGATTCACGTTTATTTTAATTTTCCGATGATAAAAATGTTTCGTGCATTATAAAAAAGCACGTATAATATCTAACGTTATTTTCTGCGTAAAAAAATATTAGATTTTATAATCAAAATATAGTTTATATCAAACCAAATTTGTATTTAGGTTCGGGAGATCCGACTTGTGCACACGCGTGAAATTATTCGCGCATGCATCTAAGGGTTAAAGGAAAAGTTCTCGTTACTTTGCTCTTTTGATTCTATGCAGTCAAAAAAATTGTCCACCCCTTTAGGACACTTCTATACAAATTACACGTGTTAATATTAATTGCCATGGGGTGACTTTGACGTAAATTGAGAGAAACGGAAATTCGTCTCGCAATAAAAAATAAATAGGCATCGAACAATGGTTGCTGAAGAAAGAAGCGGAAGATCGCTATGTCGGTCACGGTCGACGGCCCGCCGCGCGCGAGCCGCCGGGGAAAGGGGTCGAAAATTGCGTGCGACGATGACGTTTCGTGTAGCGCCCGGCGGGACGACGTTTTTCCCGAAACTCCGGGGGTGTGTAACCCCCTTGATCTCGAGCTCGCCCGAGGGTCACGACCTCGCTCCCGTCCGACGTGAATTAATTGTTCGATTCGAATCTCGGTGAGATTCGGGGGTAAAATAACCTCGTGTGTAACGCTGGGAAGATAATTCCGATGTGAAGCGGAGAAAAGCAGGTGATTTGATAGATGAATTATATGAGATTATGAGATTATCATGGTGTGCAATTTATATAATCAATTTCTGAAGCAGGGTCCAAGGGGTATTTTGCTATAATTTAGTCAATATTTATCATAAATATTTTTAAAAAAAGGGACTGGTTTAAATTTAAAGAGTTAATTCTTAGAATTTTCATAAACTGGAGCGCTTTACTCTGATCACTCGTAAGGTTTCCAAAATGTAATTGATATCAATATAACTTTAATTTCAAGGGGTGTGCTTTCTCGATAGGTGCTTTTCTGAATGTTTCAAAAATTCGCTACTGATTTGCGTTGCATGGTCATTCTTGCAACGCTCCTTTCCTATCTTACTGTGATTTTGTCTGTATTTGTCATAAATATTTTTAAAAAAATGAACAGTTTACACTTAAAGAGATAATAGTACTATGAGATCATTGCTAAAGATTTCAAAACGTGGTTGTGATATCGATGGGTGTCTTTTCTCGGTAGGTGCTTTTTTGAATTTTTCGAGAATCCCCTACCGATTTGCGTGGCATGGTCATTCTTATAACGTTCCCTTCCCCATATAGTAAGGAAGTTCACAGCAAACTGTTTCACGCCGTATTAATTTGATCGCAGCTCATACATCGTTGGACATTATGGCGTCCCATAACCGTGCCCCTATATATTCCCCTTTATATCCCTTTCCTTTATACCTACGTATACGTAATATCGATACACGTGGGACGTTCCCTCTTTTATATTCGCATCCCTTTCTTTTTATACACCTCTATAACATCGATATCTACAAATGCAAATACTCCATCGGTTAGCAAATTTTCCGAGCAGAGACGATCGCAAATACGCATTCGTCGGAAAACCAACTGGGTGCGATACTTTTCCCTCGCGATCGACGCGTACAGTGCGAGGGAAGAGCGAGTGAAGCGAGTCAGTTAACCTTGCGCGGAATAATCGAGGAATTATTCGCGAGGAGAAAAATCGATATCCTCTGATTACGTTTCCTCGAGTTCCCCCAGTCAAAGTATAATGCGATTGCAATTGGAACGACGGAACTCCCTCGCGAACTGTTCATAAGCGCATAGATACAGACACCCGCCTATTTGCTCGGGCTCAATGATGGGGATTAGCCCTCCCCATCAGTTTTCACTTGTTTGCGCTACTACGTAGAATGTGGGTCAAATTTTCGAGGTCGGCAGACGTCGCGGACGTCCCAACGGAGTCTTCGGAGCAGTCGAATTATCGCAGCCACGATGTTTCGATACATTTGATATTATTAATTAATTATAGTCGTTCGATCGTTGTGCAGAGCTTACTCGAATCGCGTCATCATACTGAGCAACGAAGACTGGCTGCGACTTTAGAATTTCTCGCTCCCACAACTCCGAGATGTCAGGTGCCTGGTTACCCGTATCCATTCGAGCCGAAAGACGCGATTAGCCACCCCCGTCGGTTTCTCTCTGTCCGCGCCGCGCGCGGGAATGTGGGTCACCGATTATCGAGGCCGATAAGCGCCATCGACGTCGACGTCGAATGATTTTCCATGCAATCCTGATTCCCTATTACCGCCCGTTTCGACAGATACGACAGTTTTCGCGAACGAATCTGAATTATTCGAGGCGGAGGGCGATTCCTCGTCGCTCGACGCGAATTCGAGAGTCGACAGGGTCGAGAGCAATCCACCCCGACGAGCCGATCTCTATTATTTACGAGAAGAAACGCGTCCTTCTCCCCACGTTAAAGTTCCTCGAGTTCTTAATCCGGTTACCTGCTTGCCGGAGTCGAAGGAGTAGATTAACCCCTTCCGAGAACTTCCGCCTGAGCCATGTATGCAGGAATATAGGTCAGGCTCTCGAGGTCGCTGGCTCAGCTCCCATGGAGACCCCATACGAGGCGATTGCACGGCGGGTGGGCCTGTTACGATCGGTCAGGAACGTTGCACTTTATTTGTCGGGGGAACAGATTGGTGCACTGGGTCAGGGTCAGTGGTGGGCCGCAGACGTCGTACCCTTCGACGGGGAGGTTCGTCTATGGGGAAAATAGTACGTGCCGCGCGCGTCGCGTTTTTCTTTTTCATCGACATCGATATAGGGTAAAAGAGTGGGATAGACGCCGCGGTCGAAGAGCAAATTCAAAATCGATTATCTCGAAATCGATTGCAGATATCGAAGAAAAGTTTAGATAAAAAGTGTTTATCTATATTTTTACCGTAAAAAAGCTGCTACGCATTTTTCACATATCTCCACTGCGTTTCGAGATAATCGAGTTCAAAGTTAAACAGAGACTGCGGCATCTGCACCACTTTTACTCTACATGGGTAACTCGTACGTCTGGAACTCCAATCGTCGATCGTAAAAAACGGAGCGGACGAAGCGGCGAGACCTACGAAATTGCAATTTCTCAAGTGCACCTTCTGCCGATGACATTTTTATCTTCTCATACGCGGCGCACTCTCTCAACCGGGCCGACGGTTTTATTTTCTCCTCGCTGGGATGTAGGGGTGGCTGGGGGGATTCTCGAAGAACGATCGTGGGAATTTTTAATGTACGTTTGTCCGGGATTGCTTGCAGTTATTTTTATTTGCGCTCAGCGAGGTGCTAACGATTCGTTGATTAATGATAATTATATCTATACAGTCACCGTTCAATATCAACTGTACACGAGAGAGAACGATCGTTATGATATCTCCTACATTTTTCGCATATGCCGGGAAACTTTTACGGGGGTTGGACCTCATAAAAAAGCCTGTATTTATATATAGGATATTTACCGTGTCCGGGTATTCGGGTGCCAGCAGGAAAGGGAGACGGAAGTAATATCGAGATACATGTTTATACGTACCAATTTCCAAACGCGGATGTAAACGGACGACGCTCTTATCTGCGTTCATTCGCGTTTAGCGCGCACGATTTTGATCCGTTTTTATTCGCCGCGGAGAGCGGGTAAGATTTTGATCCATTTTTATCCGCAAACATGCCATCCGGCGAAATGGAGCGGAAGGCAACCCCTCCTCGCGTCAGCTTGGAACCCTCTCCCCCGTCGCGTCGGGGATCGTCGATATTTCGAAATTTATTTCCCCAAGTTTCCAGGGAAAGTTGATGTGAAAAATAAAACGGCAATATGGTTCGACATTGAAAGATAATCGAGTCGAATTAATTTTTCACCTTGTCTAATGAATTAGCATAGTTTATTAATGTATTTTATTAATTTTATCCGCATTTTATGCTTTCAGAAATACGTCGTTCCGATGATTTTACCGAGACGCGGCGAATCGAGACGGACGAGAAAAATTATCGGCGTGCAAAATTTATATAGGCAATTAAAAATGCCGTTAAGAAGCTATGGAATATGTGGAGAAATAAATTCAATACGCGTGTAGTGCGCCGGAGCGAGAGAAAAGGGCACGAGAAAAAAGGGGAAATAAAGGTAATTAATTCACCATTCCATAATTCTACAATAAGCTATATTCATAAGGCGTAAGCGGGATTTTACGTACGAGAAAATAAGTTCTTCCGTATAACATTATCGCGATTACATGTCGTATTTCCTTCGAAATGTCGATATAACGACTCTGATTTCGAACACTTCGACCCTTCGGCTGGCGAAATTCGAATTCCTCACCGCGGTGCAGAAAAACACAGTCCCTCGTGAATTTCGACGGATAACCCGTCATTCGATACCCGTCAAAGAGCCCCCCTTCCCTCCCAGCCCTTCTCCTCCCGAGATACCACCGTAGTCTCTGCCGGAGGTAGGTATTGATGACGCTCGACGAGAGGGGCCGCTGCTATCACAACTAAACACGTTATTCCCGGTCGGGTCGTACTCGGCGAAACAGTGTAACGCGAGCCCGAACGGTGCTCTCTCCGTAAACAACCGGAACGTGCTATCCACTGCTTTTAATGCGTACTCGCGATCCACAGCGGTCCTCGTCGTTGCGACGCGAAGTATTGCACAACGTCCGGAATTCGGAATCTTCGTTATTTTCCGGCTCGTGGTAACCGATCGAGTAAGTCACGCTACCGTTGGTCAAATCGAGAAAACAGTTTATTTGTAGTTGATAAATGTTTGTTCGAATATGGTGAAATTCACATTTTATTGGACCAAATAAATAATCGTTTACTACTGCAATATTTATTTGGCACAATTAAAGCCTTTGAAGTATAAGTCTTTAAATGAAATGAATATTTTAATAATTAACATATATTTTCCTGTTGAAATTACACTTATCAACTGTTAGTACACTTTTTTATCAGTGCATCTTTTAATCATCCTGTTCCTGATTGAGACGCCTTATAAGACCGTCCTTTAGATGCTTCCCTTCTCGAGATATTTTTATTCATTTTTACAAAACCGGGGAAACTAGAGATCGCTCTACTTTCTCTACGATCGACGTATTTGATTCCTTTTTGGAATCAGGAATGAGAACCCGATCGACGACGACGCTTTTCACGTTAAAGTTTAACGTCCCTCGTGTGTAACTTCACGCAGAGCTGCGCGTTATTCGGTTTTCCGATGAAAAATATTCGTATTTTTAAATTCAATTTGTGTAATCAGTATATTTAATATCACAGGAAGAAGGAAATGTCCGAAAAAAAAAAAATAATTATTCTCTCAGAGTTAAAAGCGCGTTCCTCTACAACATTGTGACGTCATCGGAAAGCAACAGAGACGCTCTTATACCAAGCAACGAGTTCGAAAAAGATAGTCTTATAAGACGATGACGCAGCTGCATTTCTAAATATCGTTTTCCAACTTGAATAAGATCGCGAATGAAGAATGAAAAAATACCGAGCAAATAATGTTATCCAAATTTGTCGAATCTGCCGTAAACGAAAAATTAGCGAGGAAACCAAATTCAGTTTCCGCTGAAATTCTGCCGGTAGACATCGGAAGTGCGCGGTATCCGTGTACAGAAGACGCGGCGGAAAGCGTAGAGAGGGTTGGTAACGTGCCTTATCAAACATTTAGCCTCGCAGACTCCGGGAGCCACCGAGGCTCGGGCATTTCATGAAATATCTCAGTTTCGTGTTCATAATTAGTCGGGTTCGCTCTCCCTGGTCCGGAGAGCTCAACGTTGGGCTCCGTGGGCTCAGCGCCTCGACGCGCGTCTGAATATAAATGACTCGCGGGGCAGCACGCGCGGAATGCAAATCTGCGCGCGACGTGTGGCCGCGCGTAACGCGCACGACACCCCCTCGAAGCTGACAATTTTTCTTTCTCCCGTTTCGTCGCTTCGCGCGCGAATTGGCATGCAAATGACGCCTTTAAGGGGAAAATGAGATTTTGCTTCGTCTAATAACACGCGAATTATTCAAAAGCAAGACGACTGGCACATCTGGCATCGGTGAGTCGATAGTTTCACGCGAATGTGTTTAACGGTTAGCGACGACGTCTGATCTGAGCTATGTGAGGGAGGAGGGGGAAAAAGTAGGGTGAAATTTGATATGCACATCGAGGAAAAAAAATCCGAACCACAACCACCTCGAGCGGCCAGCTAAATATTACAGTTATCTCGACAAATGTGTAGTTTGAGTAACTAAGACTTTGTCGAGGTACCTTGTGATACGAGTATTTAGCTGCTTCGACTAAATCTTTATTCAAATAACTATGTATTTAGTTGGCCGCCGTAACCTCAAAATTCAACTGAATCAAAGAATTTCTCTTCTCAGTGTAATTGACAGTAAACTTCCATAGTTCATCCGACGAAAACTTTTATTCAAACAAACAAACTCGGATTGATTTAACAAAGCAGTGAAGTTAAATTGATTTACATCCCCACCGACAAAACGAATTTTATCGAATGAAACGAACAAATTTAGTTATTCCAACTATACCCAGTCTAGTCAAACACATAATGGCTGGTTTGACGAAATTTAACCTTAAACCCGAACAATTTGGTTGGAACAACCAAATGTTTTTTATCGGCAGAGGCGAAACGACGGAAAACTTAATTTCTCTTAACACTACGGTGTACGATAAATCATGCGTTCCACAGTCCGGCTGGAAGCCGTTGCATCATGCAAAATCATACTGGACCCCTGGTTTGTCCCGTGAGAAATCGTCGGCTGCACTTCCGTTTGCAAGTGCAACCGAAAGCGCGCATAACGGTGACGCGTTTTTCCTGACTTCCAAATGTTTCCGCAGGGACGTCGACGTGCGGTGATCTCCCGAACAGGACGATTTTACATCTTCGAGTATCGATTTTCGGGAGTACTCCGGGAAAGTACTCACGGACCGTAAACTCTCGCGCCACTCCATCACGCGACGCGTCGTGCAGCTTCCACGAAACTCTCTATCGCGTAAAAAGCAGAAGATACTTTGCTCCGTGTGGCTTCAAGGTCGGCACGAAGAGTCACCCGGGTAAACACTCTTCGCGAGTCATAAATTCTCGTCGAATTCACGACTGTCCCTTCCCCTCCGTTGGCATCTGCCGTCGTCCTTTCATTTCTCTCATCACCATTTGCATATCTCGGACGAATCAGTCAATCTCAAATTGATTCCGAGGAATGATAAACCTTCCATATACTTAATCGTGTTGGTACGAGCGTCCCGCAAAAATTGCTGACGACCAGCAAAAAGCTGCCTCGCCACTTCGAAACGGAGTGGATAATTAGCGCAGTTCGTTAGGCCCCTCTTAACCCTGTACCTTAACCCATTAACACCGACGGTCTCGCGCCGGCTACACGTACAGGTATATACCGCATCGTGTACCGAGCCATATAAGGCATTTCGTAGAATTAACATCAAAAATTGTTAAAAAAAAATCGTGTTAATTTACATACAGAATTTGAGGGCCGCACCCTTTGACGCGGTCGTTTTGCGTATCAAGTGCGTGTTCGCGGTGCATAAATACGAGTCTGGCCGGTAATTTCTGTTTTCCCTCGCCGCGCGAGATAAATGAATGAAAAGGGCTGAATAGCGGCTGGCTGCACGGGTTTTCGAGCTTTAATATAGGGGTGTTGCGGCTGTTATTATCCTCATCAGAGTCTTCGTAATTTAAGAGAGAAGAGGAGTCGAGAGGACTTTTGAATTCGCGTAAAGATGTACCTATAATTGTGAACTGTATACGTGTAGATGTATTTTTGGAAACGAATATCGGAGGTCGCGTAAACAGACTTGGAAAATACGATCGGGTAACTCCGCCCGAGACACTGTGTTGCGAATAATCCTGGAAGGAATAAAAAGTGATTTTTTAGAATCGCGCTAAATTGACATTTTTTGTTCACCGGTTGGAATACATTGGAATTTCTGCGATAAAATCGTGATTCTCTTAGAATCAGTCTTCAGATTTTGCGGGATCGGTGAATCGAATATTCGATGGGTAGGACTCCGAGTGTGACGGCGAGTGCTCGAAGTGCCCCGATAGCAGACGATCAAATTCCATCCCTCCCGACGCACGATTAACCGCGCTACACCGCGGGACAATGAAATTAGTCGCGAGCTTCCAGTGATGGATCGATCCTTCCGACGGCCAGCTCGATCTCTATCGGAAGGACATCTGCTCGGTACACTGATGGCAATCTCCCGATCGTGACTCGACTGAAGAAACGCGCTGGATCTCTGACTCCTACTCGTACAGGGGTCTGACGTGCGGGGGTTAAAAAATTAACTTGCCCTCGATTAGTCGTGGACGACAATCTTGTTCTTCTTTCTTTCGGAGGAGGGTTAAAGCGAATGTTTTCCTCTGTTAGAAGTAGAATACCCTGTCGATTGTCGCGTAATGTGACGTTACGATTTTCCAAATCACTCGTCAACACCGATTCAAAAGTACTCTACCTCAGAATCAGCAATCCAATATCGTTTCAGTATCGAGTCGCTCGATTAACTCCAGCCGTAATCATTCGGTGCTAACAATCGATACCGAGTCAGAATTGGTACACAGAAAAAAAATAGTGTTAATTTTTAACACCATTTCACACCGGTTTAGATCTACCTACATATATCACATCTGCTGTCATTCAGTCTTATGCCATTGTTACACTGAGAAAAAAATTTACTTGATCGAAATAAACGTGCCTTTGGATAATCCCAAGAGCATATTTATTTGATTTAAATGAATATTGGTTGGACGCAAATATTAGATTATTGAATTAGTTAGATGTTATTTGAATCAAATCGATCGATATTCATTTAAATCGAATAAATATGCTCTTGGGACTATCAATACATAATTAATAAATTCCTACACGGAAAGACTGTTGTAATAAATTTTATTACGTCTACAATTAAACAAAAAGGTACATATAAGGGTTTTCCAACGTCAAAAATGGCCTGTACAGGTCCACACCGCAGAAATCTCTTTTACGGTGTATCATTATCCCCAGTTATCACCCCTGCAATGTAACGCTAATCCCTGATTGACCGTCGTCACCCAATCGGCGAAAGGCCCAATACCGGGCCAATCGTACAGCTTTCGCTGCGGGCCTGTCTATACCACGTTGTACTCTCGCCCCATGAAAGACCCCGTGCAGTCTCGGCACTCGGCCGCTAAAGCGGAGAAGTAATTAAGCTCGGTCCACAGGATCGCAGCAGTGTCCCCTTAAGCGATAAGACCAAGCCGGAGACGAGTCCAATCTCAAGGGACCCGCGTGTCCTCGGGCATCGCCTCGCGCGAGAGCTTCTGTTTGCCGTGGAACAAGGAGATCGTCACTGCGCGCACCAGATGCTTATTAATCCCGACTGTTTGGGACGGGAACGCGAGTGCTGCGCAAACTGAGGGGGCGGGGGGGGGGATGAGAGAGAGGGAGAGAGAATTCGCGTCCTCGCATCTATTCCCGCCGAGATATATGCATGATCTCGCGTATACGTGACGACGACATCGTTTCAACTCGCGTGTCGGCTACGAGATTGCGCTTTCGACTTGCACTGTATATTGCTCCGTGCGATCCGAATTGAATCCGTTCTCGGAAGGGGGAAGGTATATCGCGTCGTGCCTCTGATCTTCGCGGAGGAAGCTTGTTTTGTCGAATCTACAAAGAGGTCTCGTCAAATTGGAGCGAGGTGCACGCAATTTTTATCGATTTTACAATTATATTATATGTTATATGCATGGTAGGACGAGAGTAAGGTGTGGGGATATTTCGGAAATGTGCAAATTGCAGACAAGCGGTGTTCTGATTGAAGAGTGCTATTTGTTTTCGAAATACACTGAGGAGAATAATTGCTGATGTCAAAAAAAAATGTTTCTTCAATGAAAAACATGATATAACTTGAGGATCAAGCCATGGTTTTCTCCTTGCAAGAAAACCATGGCTTATATAAAATGTTTTATGGGTTCGAGTAATTGTTATTTTTTAGTGCTAAAATAATTTCTTGTTCCCACGAAAGTATTCTCGAATTAAGAATATATATATTCTTCGATCACAAGAATCTGTATTGTGAAAAATTTGAAATATCATATGTTCGTGATTCAAGAAACATTTTTCTTACACTAGTAATTATTTCTCTCAGTGTAAGCTGAACAATGACGATTGCTATGACGCAGGCTGTTCAGAGTTTCGCGTCGATATTCTGTAAACAAAGAGTACAGCGTTAAACGCTGAGGCTTTCCTCATTTTTTTTATTTATTCCGCTAAGATCCTCGAGTATATCACCGCAAATTAATATCCGCTCGTTACGCTTCGCGTAATCATCTCGCTCGGTCTCAATTTTAATTATTACATTTCACCTCGTTATTCGTTTTCCGCCTTATGCGCGCATTCGAGCTTCTTCGTTAACTTCCTTCGTTATGGGCTGGAAGTGTAATTTGGAGAGGTATCTTTATAACGGGAGGTTATAGAGCGCATGAATTTTTTCATTATTACCTACGATTAAAGAGATTAAAAAATAATTTACAGAGTGCGACGATTTACCGTTATCGCACTCTGTAAAAAGTATTTAGAAGACCCGGCAATACTTCAATAGTTACCCCGATAAAAATATTGATGCTCTGCAGGCAAAGGATATTGCCGCGGTAGCTAATCGTATCGCTGCAGCAATATTTCTTCCTACCGCGGGAATATTTACGGCTGTATAAATATAATATTTCTCGAGCGGAAATTTTTACAAGATTCTTCCCCCTTCCCGCACCACTCTGCAGAAAAGCCCGTGCAATTTTTATATCCTTATTTATTATTCCCGGGGAAAATAGAACGTATCTCGTACAAGAATTCCCAAGTCGAGTGGCCGTTAGTTGGAATCGTCGGGCTCGAGCGTTAAGGCAATTTATAACGAATGCACCTACCGCTGTGTATAGTACGTGATAGAGCGGATGTAAAGATATCCATTCGGTGGTTCGAACGCCGAGAAAAGGAACGGCCACGGAGGGAGTGCGAAATAAAGAGTTCACTGCACTCGCTGCGATATAAAGTTCTATCGAGAGAACCGAGAAATTGGATAGTGCGTTCCAGTTACTCCTCCACGCTGCACAGAGGAACATTCCCGCTAATCCCTCGGGCCTAGACCATAATCAATTTTAACTCCCTACTCCAGAAATTATGTTTGGCTTTCGAACAAAATATTTACTTCGGAGGAAAAACGTAGTAACGAGATAAACATTTTATTTCCTATTTTCCAGTGGCAATAACTGCTCTAAATTTATTTGACAGTGGCCTATAGATATGTTATTTAATTTTAGATGGTTACATATTCGTTATTTACACGTTTCGCAGTACAGGGATTGTTCTGAATGAACAGTTAGAATCCGATTATTTGATTAAAGAGATCGCGAGAGCGTAAATGCACTCGTTAACCATCTCGGTGACAGACGCCGGAGCTCTTAGCGTTATTAGATTTTTTGCGCATTTATACGATTCTATATTCCACCTAGCTTTCAACCGACGAATCGCGGAACGCGCGTGATTGGTCGAATTAATCTCTCCGTAGATCGCGCGGGCACTTTTCGCGAGCGTGAAATCTAATAGAAGCAAATCGAGTACAATCTACTCTTTTTAATTCTTTGTATCAATCTTGCTGTACGTACACAGAGGAAAATAATTAATTGGATCTACTAAAAATTACTCGCGGAGTTGCAAGTAATTACTTATTTACATGAATTAGATCTTTTTTCATATATTGGTTTGATATTTCTTCCTTGCAGTCACATACTATTCTATATAATTGCAAAAAAAATATCTCATTGACGCGTATTAAACATTTTCATTGGTATAAATAACGAATTACATGCAGATTGACTTGGTAACGCGACATTAATGAAATGTAGTATCGATTTAGATATGAGGAACGAGTAATGCTTGATTAAGTTACTCGACGAGACCTCAACGATTTAACGTGTCAAAATGCGCGAATGATAATTAATTAAGTTCCGTTGTTGAGATAATCTTGCAGCGCGTGAAACGCGAAAGCTCGTTATAGACGCCGCGCTCTCTACGCATCCCTGCTTGCACACGGAAACTTGCGTCTCACAATTAACGCCCGTAATTACTCCACAATTGCAATTACAATTTGCAATGTGATTAATTACACGCACTTATGCGAGCGACACTCGAAACGGGAACGTATCCCTCACGTTCCGGAGAAATATGAGGTCACCGTGTGATTAACGATCCAAGGCCACGAAAAGATGGGACGAAACGAAATACTGCATTCGTAATTATAACGAGGGGAAATATCTTCGGTGTAATCTAATCTATTCTGTCATTTTGTCGTGGGAAAGAGGGATCTATTTTTTCTTTACTTCGTATTTCGTCTATTAGACCGCGAAAAAAAGGACGAAACGAAATACCGAATTCATAAAATATCTTCGGTATGACGTAATCTATTATGTCACTTTTCTATGCGAAAAAGTGGTCTATCTTCGCTTTGCTTCATTTTTCGGCAATTCGTACGAGTCGATCTGACTTTTCAATTTTTGAAAAAATTATTAGATCACCAGAGATACTCTAATTAATTGAATATTTATTGGATATTTGTCAGAGGAATTTCTATTAATAATTGCTATTTAACGACCAAGGGATTACAGGGGAAGCTTGAAATAGTTTGGGACTTTTACTTTCAAACTTCATGAAAAGCGCGCACGTCTTTTTGGTAATTCCGATCGATCCGTACCTTTGCCCGTAAGAACCATGCTGACTGCACGAAGAAATTGTAGTTGAAATATTGGAAGTGAAAGGGCTGATCGATGATGAACGCGAGAGAGAAAAGACCTCGCCGAAGAGGGTGCGTGGAAGACGAGGCCCTCGAAGCCCGAACGAGAAGAGTGCTCGCACTCGACTGGAGTGAGCCGAACCTTTTCTAGATGGGATATTAGAACAAAGAAAATATTTCTCCGTACCTTATTGTCTCGTATATTGAGTTACTCCGACTCATCGCGTCTTCTTCGATACGACCGGAG
Organism: Xiphydria camelus; assembly: GCA_963678675.1. Taxonomy (NCBI): domain Eukaryota; kingdom Metazoa; phylum Arthropoda; class Insecta; order Hymenoptera; family Xiphydriidae; genus Xiphydria; species Xiphydria camelus. The sequence goes on from OY783199.1 coordinate 2,538,760, forward strand.
TACCGTTGTTGAAAATATCGCGAAAAAAAGGGAGAGTTTCAGAAATGCCGAAACTCTCCTTTGAAAATATTTGAATAATTCCTCCTTCGAATGGCTCGAGTTAGGTATCGATATCTCGCATTATATATTCGTCGGTTAAAAATACTTCGAGCTGAGAAAATGCTGAAAATTCTCTATTTCATGCGGGATAACAGTTGATATTTCAACAATTCACGTATTCGAAGACCGTATGCGCGCGAGCAGTCTAATGCACCCCTATTTAGCTGGAAGGAAATTTCCGGTCGACGTAGACAGTGGCTGCCTGAGAGCTCGCATATGTGAAGGTTAATAATTAATAATCGCGCCTTGACGAAGGGCCGTCGGAGCCGCCGCAGCACATATCAAATTACCCGTCGCTCCGCGTTACTACCTCTTATTGTAATTTCGATCGATTTCGAGGTAGAATAACCTCGAGGCATTTCCGTCTCGAGGGACTCTCCATTCCTTTGAGATTATGCAGCGACCCGTGCACCGCACCGCTCCCCCTTCTCTCCTTTACAGTCTATCGCCATCCATTACTTCTCTTTTTTCCCCTATCACTCAAAAAAGTTTCAGCAAACCCTGCCGATCGGCATCGCGTTTTCTCCTCCACGGGTGAGCGGCTAATTCGGTGAACTTCTCGGCGGGCCCCTTCAGGACTTGGCGTTATGTGAGTCCTGAAAGGCTCCTGAGATTAAAAGCTCCGCACGCGGCGTCCCTCGCGGCTACATTTTTCCCCGTGGAAGAGAATCCCGATATCTTTGAGGGTAAACGAGAGATCTTAATTCTGGATTACTCTTCAGTATCGAAGCTTACGAAGCTCCTCAGCTGCTTAGGAAGGGGGGTACACATTTTTTTGTTTCGATAAATACGTACGAAAAGCGAATAAGGAGAAAATCCAAGTAGAGCAATTTTAATGGGATTTTTCACGGGCATTGTAAATTCCAGGATCTAAAATCGAATTAACGTCACGCTCGAACGCGATCACAGTGAAATTTCTGAGAATATCGTGGAATGCGTTTAATCAACTCGCCGTCGAGTAATGCACTTCGACGCTTTTCGTCGCTCCGAAAAGCTCACATCGAGAAACTGCGATCGTTATAATCGGGAGTTCGAAGTGGCTTGCGATGAACGTTGCGCGTACTGTATTATAAGGGTTCGCGGTACCGAGCCGAGGTCAAGGTCGCCCGCGATCGCCTATACCCATGCGACATATATGTATGCAGCGGTACACGCACCCGCGGATACGGGAATATCGTGTGGCGCGCTGCGTTGACCAGTGACGTTGTGTTTAATGCAGACTGCAATCCGTCCTGCCGAAATTCGTATGCGTTTCATCGGTATTGTTGATCCGTTGGAAATTGCCAGTGCGAATTGAAGTAACGATTATGAATATCGAAAGATTCACGCGATTGGCGGCATCGCGAACGTCGGCATTTGTCGCGAATTGACGAATTGACGAGTGGGGTAATTGCTCGCGCGTTATTGTCGACCGCATTCGAATAATTCGGTCTTTAAATAAAAACAAATTATTCATATTTCAAAATTCAATTTGTAATCTGAATACATATTCAATATCACACGAGGTATATAATTTTTCCTATTGCTTCTCTCTCAACATAAAAAAGAACCTAATCTATCTATGCTCTTTTTAATAGCTTCATTTAATATATTATTTTTTTCTTTTCAATATTTCGATGCCGAATCGATGAATTCTGCACAGAGAGAGAGAGAGAGAGAGAGAGAGAGAGAGAGAGAGAGAGAGAGAGAGAAGGAAGAAACGGTTTTTAATTCTCATTTAAACAGCAAGAAAATTATTCGCTACGAACGAATATTTTATCAACGCGGAACGAAGAACAATTCCGGAACTCAACGTTCCAATAAAACGGGGACTCGCGAGACGACGGAAAGGTGACCGACTGTCGTCGCTCTTCCACAGGAAAACAACGAACCGAAGGATGCTTCGGTTGACTAACCGCGGTATAACGATCCACGTCGAGCCGAGCGATAAATTTCTTCGGGCTTCGGCCCCGTAATTTCACCCGGAAACGTCAAGAGCGCCGCCAGCCGCTCGCCGCGCGTCGATAGAAGCGGCGGAAGCTGTTCGACCCTCCGACGTAAAGTAATCTCAATTATTAACGACACGGCCGCTGATCTCGGCGGTGCACGCCGCCAGGGTTGCTCGTGCCAAATTATTATCGGCGCTTTCCGAGCCGCCGCTTCGTTTGACAACGCCTTTCGAACAAAGCCCGATGCCGACCGATGCGCCCGGAAATGATTCTCCGGCTGACGAAAACGCGGCGGCTGACCCGCGGCACATCGGATAAATCGTTTCGTCGGGGGGAAAGGTCATCGCGTTTGCTCATCGGACACGTCCGCCCGTACGTATTTCCGACGATTGCCTGTCGCGAGAAACTCGAAAACTGACGCCTTTTGATCCTCGAGTGTGGATACGCACTGGGACGAAGTTACTTTCACTTCGATCCCAGTTATCTCCCCATCTGCTGAGTCCTAGACGAAATTGGTGTAATACTTTTTTGAAGATCATACCTAGACGCTCAAAAAAGCTCTATACCAATATCCGCGTAAAAGTCACGGTTAACGAGATATTCGCGATTAAAGTCACGCCTCGATGGAATTATTATCCCCGGCGCTTTATTCGCGCCGCGCACTCGACATTGCGAGGATCCCGGCATTTCCTCGCTCTTTGCTCCTCAGCATTCTCTACCTTCGAGTGCCTTTGAAACTTTTAACCTCGCGCGTTTATAAATATCTATACCCCATTTCTTTTCTCAGACAATTTTACTTCCAATTCATTCTTCTCGACTCGAATTCATTTCCGTTTCTATTTTCGCCGAGGCCTATAACGATCGGTTTGCGCAGAAGTCTCAATCCCGATCCGAGTCGAGATCTCGAAGCCGCGGGACGCGCGGTGACGCGAGCCCGTTACGCGACTGTTTACCACAAAGGGTTATTGATAGTGCACGCTTATACAAGGCGCACAAATGCGCTTCTGTTTCCCATCGAGGCCGAGAATAGCCGCGATTATAAACGACGGTCTCGGGTCGGGTAACCCGACGAAAGGCCGCCTGCGAACACTTCGGCGCGAATGTGAGGAACGAGGAGCACCGCGAAGTCGGTGGCGCGGCGTCGCCCGTAATCGATGCGGAAACTTCGTCCCGCGGCGGGTAATTGCGAGATTAGGAAACGGGCTCGACCTGCGAACTTCTCGAAGATTCCGCGGCCCGTTTATCTGCGCGCAAAGTTTCGGAAGAGGGACGAATTTTAGGAGCTCCTCCAACTCCCTCGCCGTCCTTTAGCCGAATTCTTTCACCGCCTACACGTGCGCCGCGTCCCGGAAACGGATAAATATGAGCACGCGCGTGTAATTGGAAAACTCGAAAGCCCGCGCTGCTAATTGAACATTGTCGAGCCGGTAAAAAGCACCGGAAAGGGAATAATTAGATTACTCGCCCGTCGGGGAAGAAATTTGATATTGCGGCGAATAGAAGAATTGAAATTTCGGGGTGGAATTTTATTAGGAAATCTTCTGTGTATATAAGATATATCTGCAGTGAGAGAAACAACTCGGTTGAAGTGACGAAATGCATCTGGTTAAATGAATTTAGTCATTCTAACCAAAATACTAGTAATTTGAATTAAGTATTTAGTTATTTTAATTACGTGTCTAGTTATTCTAATGAGAAAATAGTCAGCCAACCCAAACAGATGGAGGATTCATATTTCACCAAATGTGGTTTGGTCATGGTATTCAAGATTTTAGTTAAATTGGTGAAATTATTTTTCTCCCTTGGACTTCGAGAAAAATTAGGTGGTTTCGAACACTTTCAAATTGCATTCGGTTTAAAAAGTTAAATAAACGTAGTTTTCGTGAATAATTTTCCCCGTTAATATTAACGAGATCAGACGTACAACTTGCTTGACACTTTCCTCGGCCCTTATTTTTACGGCCATGTGCAGGATAGATACGTACTATCGCGTGTGTACAGAGCGCAGACAGAAAGGATTAGTATGATCCGTCTATACAACACATTTAGTCGCGCGCAATGTCGACTCATCCAGACGAGAGAATCGTTGTCGAATGGAAGTGAAATGATAAAGGCGTTAATCGCGCGCTAATTGGAAACCGTCGAATCGACGAATGATGTCGAAAAAGAAGAAATAACGAAATTCACACGCGAGAGAAGGTAATTCAACGTTTAGAATAACGGTGATGTAACGCGAAACAGAAAAATCGAGAATCTCGTCGAATTTCACTCCGCGATGGAATTACACTTAATGGAGCTCCTACAACGTGCTTTGTTAAGCCTAACCGAGGGCTCGGCTATATTTATTTCAATGCGTCTAAATATACTCGTTCGATATTAGTAACCATATGTATATATAATACATACACGTGTTCGTAGTTACGCACTACGTGAACCCGGTGGGCCGCAAGTACTCGCGACAATGAGCGATTTCAGGAGACCCTAAATTAGATTGATCAGGAGATCCTAAATTAGCCCCGCTTCTACCCACGAGAATATCACTGCTCCGTTTGTAATTTCGCGTCAAATCTATAAACGATTTCGGGTGATTCTTATTTGGGAAGAGAAATTAATTAACTCGGGTGAAAGTGGGGTGTAAACGCCCCGGTTTTTGCTTATCTTTGGACACGATTATCTCAAAACGCGGTGGGGTGTGAAAGATCAAGGACATCTTGTTAATAGTAGAAATATAAATGAATGTCTTTTATTCTAACTTTTTTTTCGTTATTCCAATTGAAGACCATAATGTAGGAAGGCACGAAATGCCGAAAACCTAAAATTTCAGTATTTATATTGAGTTTATTTTAAAAATAAGCTATTTTTTATGACGTTTTTCGTGAATAACTCTTTCTAATATCTTTAGCACTTAGCACTTTTCTAGTTACTCTTAATCTTCAATTAATTTAAGATAATTGATTTTGAATCTACTTCAATCGAGGCATTTAATCCACTTTTACCCCATAGATTTTGCCCACTTTTTCGAGACTGATATACAATTCCCGCGTCTCAAGATCCGTTCAAATTTAATACCGCCTCAATTGCAGGATGGAACGCGACTAAAATGATCGTGATACAATCGATATCACTCGTCGAAATACGCGGTTTAACGCGGAATAATCGCTCGTCCGATTTGCATACTCCGCCGCTGTGTTTCTTGAGATCGGGGAGGGAAAAATTGGGGAAAAAATTAATACGAAAATACGTAGGTATTGGTTGATTTCCAATTCAAATGTGTCAATTAAAAAGAAGAAATATCAATATTTAATTCAAAATTCCGGTTTACATAACGAGGAAGGAATGTAAATTGAATTAAATCAAGCCTAAAAGCGTTTTGTACTTAATACACAAATTTAATTTAATCGCGTAAATGCTTCCAAATACACCTCTTTTCACGGGTTCCCACGTTCGAGGTACAATTCGGTCAACATTCCATCTTCGACATTGTATATCTCTCTCTTTTCGGAAGTTCCATTCACAAAAAAAAGGTTATCACGGGGTAAAGAATGCCTTTATCCTCGGGGGTAGAGTTTCTAAACACGACCCTGCGTGAAGACCGAGGGCTGTACGGCAGCTTCGATCGCTTCGACGAGTTCAATGTTATCGCGCCGAGAAGATCGAACCGTAGGTACCGCGGACCCGGTTCAACAAGGCACATATTGACCGAGACCTTGCGCACTGCCGTTGCCGCAGGGTTCGATCGTAACGCGAAAATAATGGCTCTAACGGCCGCGGAAGATCGATCCCGGATGGTCGAGGAGAACCTCCGAGCTTTTCCACGTAAAGCCTTAAGAATATACGTTCTACTTGTGTGTACAGTGAGATAGAATCTTTCATTTTTCGAATTTCTGGAGCATTCATTTAATTTCCACCAAATCTGTTTCCGAGATCGAGAATAAATTTTCTCCGCTATCTCAATATCGGCGAATATCGATTCGAAGCACTTGTACGTGTACACCGGGAAAACGATTTATTCGTAATTAATAAATAATTGTTTGAATATGGCGAAATAAGCATTTTATTGAATCGAATTAATATTCGTCAACTATCACGATATTTATTTGGCACAATTTGAGGCAATCATTTGAACCAAATAAACATGTTAACAGTTAACATGTATTTTCTTGTCCCAACGGAATATTTATTTCGCCGTATTTAAAATTACATTTATCACAACTGTTAATAAATCGTGTAGGATTTCGCGTTATTTTTTCCCAAATTTGGAATCTTCTGGCCGATAAAGCGATATCCTCGATTATTCCCCGCGGATAAAAATCTCGCCGGAGAATAGGTACGGCTTAACTTCGCCAGTTCCCATACATCGCCGACAAGCGCGGCCGAACTCCGTAAAACTTGGAGATTTCCTCACTCAGCTTCCTCGGATTCTCCTTCAGTCGCGTATTCGCGCGTACGTGCAAATCGTCTTTTGAATTGGTGCTTGGAAATGCACTGTATATAGTTCAGCGGAAATTTAATAGCGCAGTGGGCACTCGAACTTTAACGAGGCGGTTAGCCCCACGTGATTCCAAGTTTCGCGGGCTTTAGTGCTGTACGGCTGTCCGATGCTAGTAGTAGAGGTCGATTGCGATCAGACTAGCAGGCGGCGGGAGTGAGGAGACTGCGGTCCAGGCGTTAATCACCGTTCCCTCGGCGTCTAACGCGGTCAGGGCTGTTCTTTAAGGTTCTGCCAAAAAAGTCACAATTTCTAGAATTGATCGCTCGACCCCATGTGTTTTTTCCGCATTCGAATTGCACGCAACGGTCTAAATAGTACGAGTGAGAGAATCGAGGATATTGGAGATAAATCGATTTGACATTCTCGGTGTAAAATCGTCGTTCGCCACAACCCGGTCACAAGGGGTTTATGGCTCGCGTAACGATCAACAAGGTCAGACATAAATATTAATCCGCACCGGACACGAGGAATGCGTCGTATCGCGAAACGTCGGGACCGCCGACCGTTGCGAAGGTCACACACGGGTTAACCCCATTGGGAAACGCGAATCGCGTATCTGCAATGCAAGGACCCTCGAGTGCAGCTTTGGCGGGTAATGTAGTCGCTTCGGCTTTATCGCAGTTCACCCAGGCGTAACGGTGATCGCGTTTCCAACGAGTAAAAGAGAATTCCAATTTTACTTTTCATCGGCACTGGAGGATTCGACGAAAATTAACCCCTTCAGACCTGATTTTTGTCTCACGGAGTAAAGAGAATTGTTAATGATGTTTTAGCCCCTTTGGGGTAACGTATTTTTGCAATCTTTATTTTATAAATTTTCTTACATTTATGCGTAAACAGTACAAAGTTGTATTTTTGCGTAACATTCTTTAATAAAATAGCTCAAATCCAATGTACATTCTCGTGTAGGTACTACAGCTCTGAAGGGGTTAAGCTATTCTCGAGATCTTATTTTACCCCTAAGTAACTGTGATCGCATTTCTAGAGAGCAAAATAATTCCTATTATGCTTTTCGTCGGAACTCGAAGAATTTAGGAAAATTAAGCCATTTTCGAGATCTCAGGTATCGCGTTCCACACAAAGTTTAACGAAAGTCACCGGACGAGAAAATTGCTGGAAAGTTGTAGTCGTGGAAGTCGCGAATTATGCGGCGTTAGGTCTTGGTAGTTCGTTTCGAGACAACTCGCACTCGGACATTCCTTTCGGAAGACTTGGGGCGAAATGCCGGGGGGGGAAATTAGTCACCGAACAACTTCCACAAATTCCTCACGCTCAATTTGCTCGGTTTGCCTGGATTCGATTAAATGGTCGATGCGAGAATTCGCGTGCCATGCTTGAAATAGCCGCACGAATTCGGTGTAGTCATCGGCGAGAGAGCGTGGCCGTTAGCTAATGGAGACATTTCTTATTTAAAGGAAGTTACGATCGCACGACCCCGTGGAAACTCTCGCTTCGCGTTCAATCATTCTTGATCGAGGAAACATTCTTCTCGCAGCGTCGAGAAGAAAATTCTTTTCCTCGATTATCGATGACGTAAGATTTTCGGCCCTACCGTGGGGAGTGAAATGTCGTTTTACCCCGAAATATACGACTTGTATTGTAACTAGGTAAAAAATAATATAATCAGGGGGATGGGGAATAAATCGATTCTTCAAAATCTCTTCGACGTTGCGATCCTTATTAATAAATCGAAAAGCGTGTAACACGGTGGAATCGCTTTAATAAAATTGCTAAGACGACGTATAAAAAAATGAAGCACAGTTAATGTCATCGGAACTCGGTTATCGACCGATCGAGGGGAGATTTTTCTCGCTTCGTTAGGAGCGTTTCAGCGTGGTGTCAAGGGTCAGCGACGATGCGGAGGGCGAAAAGTCTGTTAACTTCCAGCGGACCGTATAACGACGTTGCTCGAGTTTCGTAAAGTAATTTGCGATAGCATCCTTCATAAATTGGGTATGAAATGAATTTTCTTGCCAATGAGGAAGCCTCTTTAATTGGTTGGGCGCCCCGGTAAGCAGGCCTCTCTTTGTAACTTAATTGAATATACACAATGAGGCCGTTAATTTTCCGAGGGACTAGTTAATCGGGGAAACAAAAGTAGAATCAAAGTATACCTCGCTTGTGTCGACGTAAACTGAAAGCGAACGATCGCATCGTTCCTCCGCACTGTGCTCTTTTTTTTCTTTCCAGTTCTTCTTTCTTTCATCTCATTCTTTCCTTTTTTCTTCTCTTTTCTTCCTTTCTTTACCCGTTACGCCACTCTCATTAGCCCCTCGAACCACGATAACAATTCGTCCTCTATGTTTCAGCGAAAGCCATTTCTTCGATTTATCGTCCTCCCCCGAATACCCCAAACGCCATAAAAATAGTATTTCCGCTCGGTAAAACGATTGCGAGTCGATCGCTGCTTCGAAATCAATCCTGTCCGCGAGGAGCCCGACCCGGTGCTTCCTACACGCGCAGGGGAAGTGGGAGAATATAGTCAGACGGCGGTGGTCTAGAGAGAGGAAGAGTATTTTTAGAGCCTTCAGTAGTGCGGAGAGCGATTGGTCGGACTGCTGCAGTACGAAAGGAAGGGATATTTTTAACGCATTCAGTAAAATCGTGCGCGAATGGTCAGGCGGTTCGCTTATCGAGGCGCGAGCGTCTCATCTTCGCTTTTCGAGAAGTGAAAGCAGACGGACGCGCAATCAGACGACGAATAGTATTGTCGGGAAATACGTTTTCGGGGCTTTTAGTAAAATTGGAAGCGGTTGCTCGAGCCGTTTCGTCGAGGATTTTATTTCTCTCCGAAGCGAGCGTCTCTTTTTCGAGCGCGAATGGTGAAAAATAAATGGACGCGCGCGTAATATCGGAGTAATTGATTGGACGACTTCTTCGATAACTTCCGAAGGGAGCACTTCTATCGGTAGACGTAGCAAAAGCAAACGAGCAGTCGGACTGCGGTAGGAAAGAGCGGAGAAAGCTATTCCCAGCACTTTTAGTAGAGTAGGAAGTAATTGGTCAGACCGCCGCTTGAGAGACTCGCTCCTTCCGAGACGCGGTCCGGTCGCCTCCGTTGCTCGTACAACTTAACCCCTTCAGACCTGATTTTTTTTTTCGCGGAGTAAACAAAATTGTTAATGATGTCTTAGCCGTTGGGGTATTATTATATTTTAACATATTTTTGCAATCTTTATTCTTTAAATTTTCTTATATTTATGTGCAAACAGTACAAAGTTGTATTTTTGCGTAACATTTTTCAATAAAATAGCTAAAAACCAATGTACATTCTCGTGTACACCAGGTCTGGAGGGGTTAAAGTGGTCACGATCGTGGTCAGCCCGCGGAAGAGCGGAGGACAATGTTGAAGAGCGATTCATGAGATAGACGTATTTTTTGGATGTCACGGTGATTACTACTTTTCGCAGTGGAAGCAGAAGAATATGGTGAGACGGCAGTCAGTGGAATTATAAATGACTGGTCAAACCGGCGCTTCGAAATCGCCTCTGTCGCTCCTATCGGGCCTTCGACAGTCAGTCCTCGGACTGCACTGAGTGCCGTAAGAAATAAGAAGAAAGAGATAAGCAGAGCACACCGAGAAACCAGTCTCTGCCACTTCTGGAACTGTTATAAGAAATTGGCCAGACCGCGCCGTTTCAAAGTCTCCTCTATCACTCGCGCAGTGAAAGCAGGGCGAGAGTAGTCGGTTAGCGTTAACGGCGTGGGAAGGAATACTTTCCACGCGGACAGCAGAGCAGGGAGTGTTCGATCCTCTGTTTAACAATTACTATCAGCAATAGAGAGGCGTTCACGTGGTACCCCATAAAAAAGCGCGTGCGTAGTTAAACGACGCGCGTTCAATTAACGCCCGCGACGATTAATTTCTCTTTCCCTCTCCGACGTTCAATTCGTTTAACCACCCAAAACCCCCGCGAGTACCTTTCTCGCTGCGTAGCATGATAAAAAACTTGTTCTCTCCTTCCATAGACTCGTTTACATTGGGTAAGTCTACACATTTTCAAGTTTACAAGCAGGATGGCAACAAGTAGTGTTATCGATACACAGTTTCAATGGGTTTTAGTTTAGTTTTTAACGTGACCGAATCAAGATCTGCAAACCCCACCATTTCTAACAATTCCTTCAATAATTTTTCGAATGCGGTATCTCTTTTCATTTTTTATTTACGTATGTGATCTTCGCATCTAATGCCCCATAATACGTCATATTTTTCACACATTCAAAAATTGAATAATTATGTCGCTATTCCACTTGTTCATTTTGCTTTAATAACTTTCCCGAATCACTTTCGTGCAGTTTACACGTAGCCAACGACAGGAAGTCGACACAGGAAAAACGGCCACTAAACTAGCCGACCCGCCAACTTCCACTAACCGCTACCAAATGTAAACGAGCCTTATCGATATTATCCCAATCTCTATCCGTCTACAGTGCAAATAACATTACGCAAACCGTCCCACAGACTCTCCACTTACCCGTGAAACTCGTCGAACAGCAGCAGCAGGCTCCGCTAAACCGCAGATCCGATCGGCGCACGAACTTCCACCTCAATTTACTTTCGCGACACCGAGAGAGAGAGAGAGAAGCGGCAAAAATTTTTCTTCTCCAAACTAAACTCTCCTCCGCTACCGCGTCTCGCGCACCGCAACACCGCGCGACGCGATTCCACGCGGCGATGTCATCGCGACGGAAAATTCGACGCTCGTACTATCCCTCGTAAAGTCCGCGCCTGGTCCAGCCGCGGCGATGCACACGGCACGGGGATGCGAGCGAGTGACGGCGACGGTGAGACGAGGACAGAAACATGGCAAGCGTCGCGAAGCCGCGTGCCGACTGAGGAGCATCCCGCCGGGGCGTCCCGGCGCCTCCGCTCCGACGCGCTGCACGCCGATTTGAATCCACGTGCCGCCCGCGCAATCGTACACGGCGAAGCGGGAAAAGCGGCGCGGATGCAACGCGGCGATCGATTCGCAGGCTGTGCGCGCGTACACGTATACGCGGAGCGTCCCGGCGGGAGGGAGACCGACGCGTCTGCCGTCCGCTGGTGCGACGGAGACGGGACGGAGGCGAACTTCGGCGACAGCTGAGCGGCGAGGGGCGTGGGAGGAGAGGGTGGCGACGGTACCCGCATAAATTTCATGGGTTCACAGTTGGCAAGGTCGGGTCTCGGACGAATTTTCGTGCGGACGAGAGGGCGAAGCGCGACGAGGGCTGTTCGCGACGTTTATACATGCAACTCGCGGGAGTTTACTGCAAGGGGACTCGAGGATCGGGGTCCAGACTGAAACGTCAGCGATGCGCGGAGAGTGAGTTTTCGTTTCACGGGAAATCTCTCAGCCTCGATAATTGGGGGATTGTCGGGTTCGATGGTAAAATTCGCGTCCAAATTTTTCGTGGGTGTGATCAACGTGGATTTGTTTCATTCTCCTGAGTCTTTCCTTGTTCAATCCTGCGAAACTCGACGATAAAAATAAATGCCGTAACTCGTAATTGATGGTAGATTGATTTACGTTCATTTTCATTTTCCGATGATAAAGTAATATATTTAGTGCAACATGAGAAAGCATATGTATAATATCAAACGTTATTTTCTTCGTGAAAAAAAAAAAACATTAGATTTTGCAACCAAAATATAGTTTATATTATAATTTGTATTCGGGTCTGGGAGACCCGAATTATGCACAGGAGTGAAATTTTTCACGCGTGCATCAAGGGTTAAAGCCAATGGGACGTAGGGGAAATTGGAAATTTTAACTATTGTACTTTAGTTTCCAATGACAGTCACTAGTGATTTTATCGCACTCGAAAATAATCAGCGTAAGAAGAAAAAGCCCTCTCGAGCGCCGATCGAAAGCTCACTCTGCAGTTCCTCCACGACGGGAATTATTTATCATCGCAACGCGCGCGGAAGTCGATTCGATCCGATCGCGTCGTCGCCCTTATCGCGAGCTCCGGTGCGATTGATTTTGTCCCCCCGTCACTCCCGCTGTCGCTTTACGACGAGGGTGACGACACCGATCCTCCAGTCGAAACGACCGCTCGACGAACTTCTAGGAACAATTCTATTTCGCTTCTCGAACAAGGTATTCATGACTGATTCATACGATCGTGGCCGCCCCCCGATTATCACTTTTTCCTCTCTCCTTCGGTAACGTCGCCCGGGATTCTAGCCATGAGAACCCCGGTGACGAGTATTGTTACGTCGGTATTGGAAATCGCGCTGGGCGCGGCTGCGTGGTGAGTCTGGATAGTCTCGAGGATTTCTGCCAATGCAACCTTTTCCTCTCTGCCTTCAGACGTTGAGTTTTACGTCTGATAGTCCCAATACGGGGCCAGACATTGCACGAGTTCGTCTAAAAGTCAGTTTGAATATAGGTATCGACGGGAAAGGGGGACGAGAAAATTTTTTTACGAAGCAACCTCGGCAAATTGCGTAATTTCGTTCGCGCGTCTCTTATCATTCCAAAGTCGCTTCGAAGTATAACACTGTACGATTTCTTCCCTCGATATTCGTCATTTCTTCTCATCTTTATTTTACGCTCGATAAACTTTCCTACCGCATGGCCTCTGCCGGAGAAAGCTCAACGGTATACGGCAAAAAAATCATCCCTTCCCCGTTACTTCTCGAATCGCCGCGTCGACGGTTCCCTTTTAGTGACGCTGTACGCGTATCCGCGGCTTTCCGATAGTTTTCGCGACACGCCTTTGTACCCGAACTTACGAAGGTTAAATCGGAGCGAGAAAAAACTTCGGTTGTGCGCGGGGGAGACGCCCTCGGGAGAGATTGAAAGGGCCCGGGCTGACTTTAGCAAGTGAGACATCGTCGTTTTAATCAGCTCGACGCCACCGGCGTTGATAGTCGAATTTGACTTTGGAGCGCGGATGCTTTTGATCTCTCTTGACGATATTTTGTTGCGCGACAAACTCTATATATCGCCAACCGCGCGTAGCGTTGATTCCAGCCGAGAGTGAGCGTCAGTGATAATTCCCGGTATCGCGCGGCCAGACGCGATTCTCCTTCCCTCGCGATCTCGCTCTCGGTTGAACGCCTCCCGCACGAGTTCGCCTTCGATTTTCGAAGCAATCTCTTCGCGACGATCTCTCCGCGATACCTTCGCGCCGCGAAGCGTGTTTATCGCGGCTCACGCGCGCGAAGCTCGTCGATGCCAACCCGCATGACATCCGACGGAGCGGACAAGGTCGGTGTCGTCGTGGTGCTCGAAATTATTTTCCTCGTCGCGGTTCGACGCGAAAATGAATACGAACGATTAGCGTAGATGGCTCTCATCCGTTTATTGAAACATCATCGGCGTGTCCTCAATGCCGATACTCATTTATCTCGTCCCGTTTTCTGTTTCTAATTCGACCGATCGTTTTGCAAAAATCTCACGGAATTTACGATTTCACCGAGTATCGAGGCTTCTCGGCCAATCCACCACGAAGACAGGCTGGGATTTTAACGACGAGCGTCGAAAAAGTGAATGCATTCGTTCAAAAAGTCAATGTAAATGCGACATCACGTCTACCAAAATGATAAGTAAAAAACTGTTACAAATCCGCCCGAAAAATTCGAGCGATATCCACACCACTGACACCTGTCAAGGAAATTGACAAGGAAGATTTCACTGCTTCTTTTCCTCGCCGTCGTCGTCGTCGTCACCCTCGCCATCCTCCTCTTCGTCGTCCTCCTCGCAGGACTCCTCGGAGCCCTCGTCCTTCGTGTCGTCCTTCTGCAAACCGCTCTCGGGCGACGTCACCGGCTGACCGCCTTTCGGTTCGCTCTCGGTGGTGCCGTCGTTCTTCGCCTTCTTCGTGGTCGCTTCCGTGCCGTCCTCCCCGTTCCCGAGGTCCTCGTTGTCGTCCTTGTCGTCGTCGTCGCCGCCGCGCTTCTTATTTGCGAGATCGTCGGTCCGGTTGTCGTCGGGACGATCGCTGTCGTCGTCGGACTCGAAGTCGTCCTCGTCGCTCTTCCGCTTCCGCGATCGCGCGTGCTTCGCCTCCTTCGCTTTGCTGCGATCGGGGAAATTATTTGTTTCCTTTATCGCGCACGGAGATAATTGAATAGCAACGGTGTTGCCGGCGAGAATAGTGAATAGGTGACAGCGCTTCGATGATATCGCATTGTATAATCCACTGGATAGTAATGATCACCATTCGAATAGTGATGATTAGTATTCTGCAGATTATTCAACGCGATGTCGTCGAAGTTGTCACCTGTTTACTATTATGGCTGGCTGATCGTTACTTTTCAATTTTCTCCGTGCGAAGTTACGAGCAACGGGGGATGAATACCTTCTCCTCCGCGGCCGCTTATTCTTCGCGCTCTTCGTCCTCCTCCTCCTCCTCCTCCTCTTCCGCGCGATGGAACTGCTCGACGACCTGGCCCGCGCGCGCCTCTTCCGCCTTCCTCTCTTCGTTCTCACCTCCTGCACTTCCTCGTCCTCCTCGTCATCCGACGTCGCACACCTGTCGTGACTTTTGCAGTTGCAGCGCATACCCGACGCCCGGAAACGGGAGGGACGCTCCTTCTTCGCGCGCTTCATCAGTGACGACGACACTCGCAGTAGCTTGCAGCTCTTGTCCGTCGGGACCAGGTAGCCGCTCTCCACTCCGAAGGAGAGGGCCCTTTTCATATTTCTCTTCTCTCGCTCTCGCATGTCTGACGGAAATCAGGGGCGTACGAATTTCCGTGGAAAATACACCGGGAGAAAAAATGGTATATCGAATTAAATCTACGCTCACGGATTGGGGAACGCAGAATTAGTTGCTCCGACTGATAAGTTCGGTTATAACGATTACCGGCTATTTAAAAGAAACAAGTTGTGGTCAATTCGGTCTTTAAATAAAAAAAAATATTCATATCTTTAAATTCAATTTGTCATCCGCATACATATTCGACATCACACGTATTAAATATTCGACGTAAATATTATAATTTGGCCCGCATCTTTGAAATCTGCGATAAAAAAAATTGCTTAAAAACCAAATTTAAGTTAATTATTAATCCAAGTAACTAGATCTGCATTCCCCCGCCCGTAATCGCCGATTTAATCAAATTTACCACATCCTCCTCTCAGTGTATACAGTGAAACGCGAGTATTCGAGTCGATCTCCCCCAGCCTCCCATCGAGAATCGCGAAATTTTATCCCGCTCTCGTCTACTTCTCTCGGCGTTGGCAAAAAAAAATCAGCGGAATACACCGAGACGACTCGTGACGGTCGATTCGGCGTGGACACGTCGAGGCAAAGATAACACGATAAGAAGCTTCGAGGATCACGCACCACCTTCGTCGTCGCTCGATCCGCGATAAATCTCGGAAGACGGTTTCCTTCGGTGTTGCCTTTTCTCCTTACCGCGATCGGCTCGACGCACCCGGCCGGAAGTGCGGTTGCTCCTCGCGGCGAGACTCAACGATCTCGGGCCGTTCTTAGGACCCGGCTTCGCTCCCGGGGGAGCGCCGGGACCCGGGCGACGACGGGGGATCCCCTTTTCCGCACCTAAATCGCAATTGAAACTCTGGACCAACGCGCGACGCTACCGGAAACGTCGCTCGAAGTGCGCGGACGTCCCTCGCCTTCCCATATCCTGTCCCTAAGTCGATCGTGTACCTCGAGTTCCGCGTGGACCGCCCATGCTTCCCAAAAACTTGTAAACCAACTCGGTCACGCTGATCTTACGACGAGGTTGCTCATCGCGGTCACATTGTCGGCCGTCGAGCCTCTCCTCGCAATCCGGGACGATCCCCTGCTCGCGGTGACGACTGCGCGAGCGGCAGCTGTCGTCCTGCCTCCTCTTCGGGGCCATTCGCCGACGGGGGTAATTCTGCGCCCTTTTCGCGGGGCCGGGATGCGACCCGTGACCGGATCAAGCGTTCCGGAGGTCGCGGAGCGGAATTGTGACGCGTAATTTTGCCCGCTAATTTTCGGGTGAAAGTGAAAGGGGATCGGCGAGAATTGCCATTGCCAGAAACAAGTGCTGTCGGAACGCGAAGTCGGACGTATTTTGTCGGCTTTGGCAATTGACGCAAGTACGGCGTGTCAGTTGTTCGACGCGGGATGTGGGCGTAGGCGTAAGCTCGGGGTGATACCACGGGTCGGTCGCAGCTTCCAACACGTTTGTGAATGAAATCTACGAAATTAATCGCGAAATTCACAAACCGTGGGGAATTGATGATATGCGTGTAGTGATTTTATGATGTCGTATTGTGATTCAACGATATATTCGTCGTGATTTTCCTATACATTCCTTGTGTGTGGAACTCGTGTTTTCGCATCAAATTGTCAGTAACTTTCCAAACATTTGTGTTCGTTAAAAGCTTACAACGCATTTTGTAGATACAAAATAGAAATTTATGTTTTCGCGTCAAATTGTTAGTAATTTTGCCACATTTTCGTGCTCGTTAAAAATGTCCAACACACTTTGCGAATTCAAAGCAGATATTTTTAACAATGCAGTTTCGAACTCTCACTGCCAACTTTCTTTCTTATTCGCGAATTAAAAAATAGATCGAGCAATACCAGAGACAAGCACGCATACTTTCACTGTCATTGATACACACCGTAATTCGTTGTCACGTGAGGGAACATCGTAAGTCCTTGTTGTCATTGGTGTGATTTACCGCTTTTCCTTGCACAGTAACGAATTATGACGTTCTATAATGACGGTACAAAAATACGTGCTTTTTTCTAGTACCAGTCGAGGTACATCCCGTTTCAATCGAACTGAGGCCAATTCGAATTGCGGTCTAAATTAATTCAGGGAATAGAGAATTTTCTAGTTGACTCATGGGGCCTATTGCCAAATCAGTTACGTTAAACTGGCGCATTAAACAATTGATCTTACTACCGGGGAGGAGGAAAAATAAGAGACGCTCTTTAGCACGACTGACGATCATTGTACAATTTTATTAAGACATTATAAACAAGTATGAGACAGTCGACTGCAATCTCGATCGAACGGAAAATCACACACCGGACGTCTGCATCGATCCCTCCTCTTCTAATCTCCCCGCATCGCCGCGTTCTTCTCGTCGGAACCGTTCAAACTGACCTCCTCGTCGTCGGATATCTCCTCGTTCTTGACCTTCGTCATTTCCCCTCGCCGGGAGTTACTCGAACGCGAATCTCGAAGCTCCGGCGCTTCCTCCATCTCCACGTCGACGTTATCATCCCGCGGATGCCGCGCGTCACTTCGCTGACAAATCGTGGAATCCCTCTCTTCCGGCGGAGGATCTACAGGGCTGCGATGGCGCTTACCGGGTCGACCTACAGCGCCCTTCTTTTCGCTCCTGCGGCGAATAAAACGTAAGTCTAGCGTCGGATAAAGAACCGCCTCTGTTTTCGTCTTATATCAAGGACTACGAATCTCATTTTAAAAAATGCCGAATGCATCGTTCAATTCACTCGATCTCGTTCTGCCTCTTCTTTTTCTTCCGGCCGATCGTTCTGCGAATCCTCGTCTCGGAAGCCGATCGCGACGCATCTTCGTCGCCCGCCGCTACGAGCGCGCTTCCGGGACAATCGTCGTCCGATCGCGCCCTCTTCCGCGGCGCTAAATCCACCCTCTTTCCGCGACCCCCGCGCCTGGACGGGTTCCACGACGATCGCGCCTCTCCGGACGCCCTCGCGTCGCTGCGCTCCTCGCCCCGTCGCATCCTCCTTCTCGATCCGCGCTCCTCCCGGCGTTTCCTCGAGTGTCGGGCGTCGAAGTTCGTCAGGGCCGAGGAGACGCGCAACACCTGACCGCCGGGATCGGCGGGGATCAGGTAACCCGAATCGACACCGAACGAGAGCGCCTTGCGGACGTATCGCTTGGCGCGACGCTTGCCTGCGAGGATTCGATAAAAATGCGTCGAGTGAGTAAGATTGCTCTCGGTGCGATCATCATGCGAAATTATAAATTGTAGCGAGAGAAAATGAATACCGAGACACGGTACGCGCTCAGGGAAGAGGTCTAATTGAATGCGAGCCTGATGGACCAATTTATTTCAGATGAACAGGCATTTATTCACATCGAACGAAAAAGTCTGTTTGAATTGAACAGATATTTTGTATGTCTTTTTAATCGAGCAGGAATCTGGTAGAGCGTCAATCTAATTCTGATTAGATGTGAATAAATTCCTCTATTCGTCTGAAATACATTTTTCTATCAGCTTCGTATTCAACCAGACCTTTTTCCTGGGTTTATAAATCTCTAAGTACTGCTGGAAATTGAGGTTCTTTCCTCAACCTCATATATAACAGTGTATGACTCAATGGGGAGCTTGGATTTTTTTCATTATTGGCGAACTCTTTCAAAATTAAACATATACGATATTTTCCGACGCGTTAAACACACCGAGTTCTACGTCAGTCTCGGTCGAAGCTTCACGGAGGACGAGATTTACGATCGCGCGCAAAGTGCATTTGGTCCCATCGATCTCATCAATGACGTACCTTCCTCGATACCAGCCTTGATGTAACTATTAATGACCTGTATCAAGGACCGTCTCTTCAGCAGCGTCTTCGTGGTCTTAACAGCGGAGCGCGCCGTCGAAGCAATCGGGATCGGCCCGGTACCAACGGTAGAAGCGCTACTGGCGGACGTACTGCTCGCGGTACCGGGTCTACGCGTCTTCGCCGTCGTCTCCGTCGCTTCGCGCGTACCCTCCGCGTCCCCCTCGCCCGTCGGCACGCGACGTCGTCGACGGAACCGCGTCTTTCGGGCGTCGCGTTTATTCCTCGCGCGGAAGCGACCGAATTCCTTTCGCATCCGCTCGGCGTGCAAGACGGCCGCGTTGCCGAGGAACCCGTAGACCACTTCCGCGATGTTGACGGGCTTGTAGGGCCGGGCGCGTCGCAGGGCGTCCTTGCGTCGACGTCGGGGAGCGACCCGTCGAAGAATCCTCTCTGGCTTCGCGTCCCACGCGCGCTTGGACGATGGTTTTTTGGATTTTGGTGCCATTTCACCTCGTCCGTTTCAACGCGTTCGGGGGACTCGACGGCTGCTCGTCGGCAGTCGGCATGCGGGACGCTTAATTTTGACAGGTCTGTCGCGGCTGACAGACGTTTCGGGAAACGGAGGAGCAACGTTCGACAAGCGAGGATCGATGTCTTGGCGGATCCCCGAAGCGCGCCTCTCTGGATACCCGACTGGCGAACTCTGAGCCGAGACTTGAAACCGATATGTACCATGTGTTCGAGACCGCACCGGAAATGGTATTGCGCGACTCTCTTTAATGAGAGACACGTGGAATCTATGGGTGAGAGTTGCCTGTATTGAACCAGTACCTAAATTGAGCCTTCTGGCTATTTTAAGTAAATGAGCATTTCCACGTCATGTATCAGTAGAAATTCAAACCTACTGTACCGGTCAGTATGCCTACAAAAAATACATGAGATAAGAGATTTTAATTTTTAACTCCCTTGACATTTTTTCAATCAAACTCTCGACCGCCCTATTTGATGTATTTTTTTACGCTGATTCCGAAAATGGCAGATATATTGACGATATCTCAAAGGAAATATAAGATATCGGTGATTTCATGTACCAGTAAATTAGTTTTTTCTCGGAAAATCATCGATATTTCGGTCTTCCTTTGAGATATCCTCAATGTATCTATAATTTTCGTAATCAGCGCAAAAAAATACATAAGATAGGATGGTCGAGAGTTCGATTCCAGAGATTTCGATTTTTATCAAAATTTAAGGCATATACCTTAAGATTTTTTCAATTTTTCGCGAAAATTGAAATCTCTGAAATCGATCTCTCGACCGCCCTATATGATGTATTTTTTCACGCTGATTCCGAAAATCATAGTTATCAGGATCATATCTTAAAGAAAATGTGAGATATCAGCGATTTTATCTTCGAAAAAATTATTTTTTCATAAAAGAGTCATGGATATATCGGTGTTCCTTTGAGATTTCCTCAATATATTGATGATTTTCGTAATCTACGCGAAAAAATACACAAGATAGAATGGTCGAGAGTTCGATTTCAGAAATTTCGATTTTTGTCAAAATTTTAAGCGCTGATTCTATAAATCATGCACTTATTGAGAAAATCTTAAAGGATCGCCGAGATATCGATGATTTTCCATGAAAAAAAAATGTTCTCATACATAAAATCATTAATATTTTATATTTCCTTTGAGATATAGCCAATATATAGGGTATATATGTTAATAAGTGCATGATTTTCGAAATCAGCGCTTAAGCTGATTAAGATTTTGACAAAAATCGAAATCTTTGGAATCAGTAGAAATGCTCATTTACTTAAAATAGCCAGGAGGTTCAATTTAGGTACCGGTTCAATATAGGCAACTCTCCCCTATATATTTTGAAACTCGGCAAGCGAGACGTATCGAACCGTCGACGATACAATTTCGTTGAGGGATCCAGGCTTGATTTTAACGTCTAGCCGAAAGTTCGTACACGGAGAAAAAGGATTAGTTAAAATCATGGGGAAACCTATGAATGTTTACAATTATCCCAATAACAGGGCTCCTCCAGGTGAAATATCGAAGTTTTAAATAAATCACATTTTAATTGAACAAACATCAGTTTGTACGCTAAAATTGACCAATCTCCCGTTAATATACGTATGTGCTGGGTGTTTACAGATTTATACCATTACGACTGTAAAAAATACACTGTGTCTGTTAAAGAATTGAATGTTTCACCTCGAGGAGATCTCCGTCACTGGAATTCACCATAAAAATCACTAATCCTTTTTCTCCGTGCAGCTGATCATTCGATTACCGCTTCGCCGATTTTCCAAATCGCGCTCATCCTCCACAATCCCCTTTCCGACGACAGCGTCTCATACGAACGACAGCGGCTGCGAATAAGAATCGTCTGAGTGCATATCGGGACACCCGATTCGTCCGCACTCTAGCGAGCTTCCAGCGGAAAATTTCCGACTTTTTCTCGTTTGCTCCTCTCACTCTCGTCTCCTTTTTGCAAGCACCATCCGCGCCGCGACTATCGTTATCGTCCGTGCGCTCGCGCAGAATGTCATTCGATGGATACGGTTGATATATCCGCGCCATCGTAAACGCCAGACGGGGCAGACACGTCTTTCCACCGTGGCGCGGACGCATTCCGCGAGGAATAATTTAGGGAAGAGTCTCCCGTCTCGGTGACACGCGTCAGTCCCTCTTTTCTCTCGAATTATTCTCTTTTTCTCATATTCCCTCCTTCGGTCCGAGAAGGTTGAATTCTGCTGAAATTCAATACAAACGAGCTGGCGGCACAAGAGCCCGATAAAATCGATGGAATAACCGCGAATAATTCGTTCGTTGCTTACTCATTAACGCATAACTAGTTAATTTCAAACGTATATTGCTCCGGTTCAGAAGGCAGCTCTTATTCTCCGTGAACCAGGCCGTACCTTGGTATCGGGTACCACGTGTACCAGTAGGTTCTCGTTCACCTCTCGCCGCCTCTTTTCTCGTTCTCCCTCATTCTTTCGCCTTCCTCCCTCCGTAGTTGCGCGTCACTTGCTTTGGCAGCCCCGAAGTTATCAAGCACGCGGCGGGGACAATCGGCGATATCGAAGTTTCGATTGCGATTAGTTCCTTCAACGTATGTATGCGCACCCGACACGTACGCGTACACCTATACACCGCGGAAGAGGCTCAACGGGCGAAGTTCGCCCGTCGTTCGCTTGTCGAATTAGCGAGAGCCTCGTCGAGGAGGCGTCCTTGATCCGCACCGCCGCGGCGGAAGGTCAGCGACGGAGAGCTCGTACATAACGGCGTTGAGAAGCCAACGACGAATGTCACGTGTCCGCGACGAGCTCTTTCGCCCCGCGACCAAGTCGGTCACCCCCTCCGGGCGTCATCCTCCTTTGCAACCCCCGCGTAACTTACCGTGGCCTTGAGACTCGGTCGAGTATACACGACGACGAGTGGGAGGAGACCTTGAATAGCGCCAGAAGCGGAAGGTTCTACTTGTATTTTTGTTGGTAACTCGGTGGAAGGTCGAACGCAGGGAGGGTTGGGGGGAATAAGAGGAGCAGGGTAGGTTGGTTTATGTAATATTACCGACTAACTGCTCCAGTCGTAGACTTGCAATCAGCTTATTAATTGAACTATTACGGTAACGGAAACATGTGTGACAGTAATTAGATCTCACCTGGATAAATAAGATAACTATACATGGATACCGGATACAAAGCATACTTGTTCTACGAATCTCCGCAGTGCCATAAATTACGCGCGTTTCGTTGCCCGCGGAAAATTCGATCCATTAATATCGCCCACTCGTGAATGGCTGGCGTTAATAGCGGCGGTCCTGCGGGTCGATTGAGTTCCATCGCAATTGAAAGCGTATACACATCGCGAGATTGCAGCGCGCAATTGCCCCGCGCGCGTTCGCATTTCGAATCGTGCCCCCGTCGATCGACTGTCGTTAATGGGTATCGAATAACGTCTAGCGACGTAGACGGAGAGAATTTTAAAGGAAAAATTACCCATCATGTGTGTGCAGGCTAATCCTGCATCATAGTGACGTTTCACTGAGAATTTACCCTGCAACACAGTAAAAATATAATAACGTATTCTATAAAATATCATTACGCGTAGAGGATTATTTTCCTACCACCGCGGTAAATGCTCAGTGAAATATCACTATGATGCAGGGTTAGTCTGCACTGATGGGTAACTTTTCCTTTAAAATTCTCTCCGTGTACCTCAATCTTATGAAAAATCTATTACATTAAAAAAAGAACAGTGCGGCTGGCAGTATGAAGCGTTTACTCGTGACTCATATTCAGAAATTAGCGGAATACGGTAGTCGACATTACTAATAATTACCAATATCAATTATTTAATATTCCAGTTATCGAATACGCCGCACTAGATTGCTGTACTAAAAACCCGAACCATTTCTTCGCGGTTATTAGAGCGATTATTATCAAAGAGAAAAGCGGGAGGCTCTTGAAGATAACGAAGATGACAGTGTCACGTACTGCTTTTAATTTTCCCTCCGCCACAAGGCGGATAAAACCCTGCTACCAGCTCGCGCTCGAGGCACTGCGGCGCGTTTTTTCCCTTTTTCCTTATCTTTGCGTCATATTCTAATCCTGAAGAATCTCTGCTTATCCTCCTCCTTATCCCGTCTTCCTCCATTGTAAAGCGGACCCTCCGCTTGTACCTCCGAAGAGACTTTGCAAGGGCTTTGCCTTTTTTCTTCGGGCCGTTAAAAGTGCGACGGACGATTTGCAGGGAGGAGGAGTAAGTCTCAGTTGCGCGCTGATAATCCATCGTATCGAGTTTAGGGGATGACGCTGCACAATGCGTCGTCCTCAAAGAGGTTTGAAGCTACTTTAAAATCTATGGTCGTCCCCTTGTCATCCAGTACTCGGAGGTTTACATACTCACGCGTGATTTATCACGTCGCATTCGCACGACGTGCGATAAACTGCGTACAATTGCAGTGTCGGTGCTCTCGAAGAGCATTAACGCAAAGTGGCGATTCACAATGCGTCGTAATCTGAGAAGAATAAATAGTGACGCTCTCTCTCTCTGTGGGATGAATATTCCGATCGACTAAACATTGATTGACATATTTGCTTAAAATTCTTTCTTTTATCTAAATGAAAATTAATAACGATATCTTACTATGATGAAACTAAGACCTCAATTTAATTTTCAATAAGTAACACGACCTGGTAATTAATCTGCAACGTCACGTGCCGTGTGGAACCGAAAGCAGAGATTCACGAAACCGTAGAACTCCACCGGAGGACACGTAATTACCATCCGACGTAATAATTACGGCCGGGGTCTCGTTTTTAATTGGACCAAATGATAAACCACGAAAAATGCGACGCCTCTTTGACCCCCGGCATGCAAAACCGACGTCGAGGAAGCACAAACAAGCGCGTAATGATGAGAGAATCTCGCTGCAGGGCTACGTCGTTATCCGAGATAATTGGAATTACGTACAACGCGTCGAGCGTCGATTATAGACTTCGTTCTTCATACTCCTTTGAATCGCTCTAAGAATCTGAGCGAAATATTTCACCAACCATTAGCGGAAATCTTACCGTTATTTGCGCCGCTCGTATTTCACCCTTATCAATGAAGAGTATCGCGACGCAATCCTGTACAAGAAGAGCCCGGTTCCCGTACCCACGATACACTTATTCAAAGGGGTGATAATTAATATCGCAAGAGCTGAATAAATGAGCAAGACTATTCTCCCAATTTCTCGATGTTCTTCTTTTATTACTATTGGCATCACACTAGATATATTGAAAGCGTTCAATAATGACTCGTTCGTACATTAGTGGATAATGGTTCTAAGATGAGTATGAGGATGAAGTCTTATAGATATGGAATGGAAAAGACTTAGTAAACAAAAGAACAGGATATTAATACTATGGAATAGGGAACTTAATTCTATGCGGATGGGGAGAAGGTCTTACGTAGGTATCGGAGGTGGGTATCGTGGAAGGAGGAATTAATACATGGGATATATTTAGGAATAGCAATTGGGGACTTTAGGAAGAGGAAGTTCAAGCTATTACCTGGGACTCATCGAGTCGTTTCCAGAGTGGCCTATAAGGGATGCTACATCGGGCGGCTCTTGTATAACCAATGCAGGTATTCTACGCGTCTACGTAATTTATATTAAATTGAATTGATGTGGAAGTAATGAAAATGATAGCGGATGAACTTCAAATAATGTTACTATATATGGGGCATTTCACAAGAAAACAACAAAGCGAAACCTATGAGAGGTCGGGAATTTACTTCATATACTTTTTTTCTTAAAGGTTTTTGGGTTCTAAATATAATCCTAAGTGGATCTCTTTCTATTGCCCCTTTGTCGTGTTCATCGATATCAGTTGAGGATTAAAACGCATAATCTAGCTCTTACTGGAATTGCGTAAATTATATGAAAATACAGAATACTTCACTCGCTATGGAAAAATTTTATTCCTGCTCCGGATTTCGGTGAAACTCAGCCTATGATCTTTGGTATGATTTTCGAGGCGCTTAAACGACTCGCCGGGTATAATATATAAAGACATAATAAATATAATATATTATACCCGGCGAGTCGTTTAAGCGCCTCGAAAACAATGAGGCACCAACTCCTGGTGGAGCATAGGGCGCTTGCCTGCGCGGCCGCCCGGGCTGGCTCACCCCATACCGTCTCCACGCTCGCCGCGAGACACCTGTGACGTCACCTGCCTCGCTTCGGTATCGCTTACTTCGTTGCGAGCCGATATGAGACGAGTGATACCGAGGGGGTTTCACTCACCGCGAGATTCTACTGTGGCGTGATTCGGCTGGCCTCGCCATCACTCGTCTCATATCGGCTCGCAACGAGGTAAGCGATACCGAAACGAGGCAGGTGACGTCACAGGTCTCTCGCGGCCAGCGAAGTGACGGTATGGCGTGAGCCAGCCCGGGCGGCCGCGCAGGCAAGCGCCCTATGCTCCACCAGGAGTTGGTGCCTCATGGTTTTCGAGGCGCTTAAACGACTCGCCGGGTATAATATATTATATTTATTATGTCTTTATATATTATACCCGGCGAGTCGTTTAAGCGCCTCGAAAATCACCCCAAAGATCGTAGGCTGAGTTTCACCGAATTCCGGAGCAGGAATAAAATTTTTCCATAGCGAGTGAAGTACTCTGTATTTGAGTGTAATGAGTGTAATAAGAACGATAATAAAAGAATATACTATTGATAAATTAAAGACAATATTATTTGACGCATTCTCCTACCAGTCCTAGATATTTAAATTACATTACTGATAGGACCCCGTTTAAAGAGACAAATGAAGTCTCTATCTACGGTAGCCTACGGTATTAGATTGTGACTTGAAGTCAAGAAAAGGTTAATGATTCTACATCCGGATTCAAATGTCCGGATATTTTTAATTTAAACTTGGTCTAGTGACGTATTCGAGTAACTAAATTGTCATACGGTACTTGGAATATCTCCTCGATCATTCTTTGCTCCTGATACCTCGATCGATTTTTAATGCTTTGCAACTCGAAATTTAAAAAACTGTTCATTTATACATATTTGGTACTTATTTGAGGGATATTTTAATTTTGCGGGCACTTGCCGCGTTAGAATGGCGCGCATTCTATGAACCAACGTTGTAACCAAAAGCGTATAGCTCTCGTGTCGGTTATATCAGTACCTGTCATCAGTCGTGGTGGTACCGTTCTACCTATAGTGTGGTGAATTGTATCTCTTGCAAGAATGGCGGTGTTTTTTATGCGAACTATTGTCAGGCAGAGGTAAATTGTCATATTACACATATATACATTTGACTCACCATGAATTATAATTGGTTCTAAGATGCATCCTCAATTATCAGAGATATTAATTATTCTTATCAGTCAATTCTGTTACTAGTTAAATGTATTCTAACCTATTTGTACCTAAAGTTGCTACTAAACGTGTTTGTTTTCTATGAAAATGTGAATAGAGTATGAAAATGACTGATTAACTGTTGTTATTGTAACACGTAGTATGTTAGTTTTTCCGTTATGCAACAAAATCGCAATTATAGATTTTTATCTAGCGCACGTGTGTAAGTAGTAGGTCATTTAGATCTATCGGCATTTTGCGGGAATTTCGTAATTTATTAGGGAATCGTACATTGAATTAAGAGCATGAATCGTTTCCGTTTTCGGAGTATTATAATTAAGCTATGGACAGTAGCAAGAACTAGAGTCAGTGCTTATAGCTGGCCTATAAAGAACCTTTATAGCTATACTAATTAAAGGCCAATGGAAAGTAAACTTTAATTACAGCTAAACTATTAAATATTAAGAAAAAGATGCATGCTCTTAGAGCAACATATATTTGATAAATATTAGTGCAGTACTACTTCACGTATCATTAATGAAATTTTTCTGGATATCCCTCTTTACTTGTATCGAAACACAGGAGAATGATGGCTGATATTATAGAAAGCAATAAACTTACCGACTATAGAAGTAGCCTCTTCGCATTGACATGCGTGCAATGTTGCTCGTACCACACAACACCTGTATGTTATAAAAGAAGGAAGACTGCCGAAGAAAAGGTACAAACTTCAGGGTCCTTCCAACTAAACGCAATTTAAATTGGTCGACATCTTATGACGTTCTCCCTGTTTAGAAACAAGCACATATAATACAGTACACTCCAAAAGCCAAGGTAAAAACCCGGGTAATTAACGTATGGCCTAATATGACTGTGTTGGAGTTGGCACAGTCGGCAGAGAGGCCTTTAAAAGACATAGAAGCTGCAATGTCTTATGCTAGCAGTGGCCCTCCCTTAAAACCATACGACATCATGCACAACATGAAATACGTTCAAGCGGTCGTAAAGTTTCTAGGATTGAAACATAAAATCGTATCGAATCCAAACAACAGCCGTGAGACAGAAGAGAAAGATGCGGACGTGGTTAAACGGTGAGACCTTCTATTATCAAACAAATTGATCGCCTCATTGATGAAAGCGAATGACCTGTAAGTAATACGATGATTCGCAGCCTCGTTCTTTCCCAGTCTGCCGCCAAAACCCGAAGACCTCGTCAAACGACATCCGATAGTCACGGTGATGGGTCACGTAGATCATGGAAAGACCACGTTATTGGATTCTTTGCGCAACACCTCGGTCGTGGCGACCGAATTTGGTGGGATTACACAGGCCATAGGTGCATTTAACGGTGAGCGGGCAACTGACGAAGGTCTAAAAACGTGAGAGCCAAGGGGGAATACCTACTTTTCCTTGAACTTTACAGTTAACTTGAGCACCGGGGAAAGAATGACGTTTCTGGATACACCCGGTCACGCTGCGTTCAGCGCTATGCGAGCTAGAGGCGCTCACGTAACGGATATCGTCGTCCTAGTTGTAGCAGCGGATGACGGAGTTATGGAACAGACCGTGCAGAGCATTCAAATGGCCAAAGACGCGAACGTACCGATTATCGTGGCGATCAATAAAATTGACAAACCTGACGCCGACATTGTAGGTAAACTCAGGGCAAACTTTCTAAATGGAATAAAGTAAGGCGAAGACTCCACATAAGATATTAAATATAAATTATGGCCGGTATTGCAATTAATCGATTCGAACGTCTTAATCGAGGAGGTCGATATTATATAAGCGGAACGAAATTATACGTACACATATAAAAAGAGCGTACCTACTCATGTTACAAAAGAAACGAGCAATGTAAAAGACGACAGCGAGACGATACTTACGTTATTTCTCAGCCAAGAACGCAGAAGATGCTGGCGCGGGCCGGTATCCAAGTAGAGGATCTCGGTGGCGATGTGCAAAGCGTTAACGTTTCGGCGTTGAAGAATACCAATTTGAACTTATTGACGGAATGCATAGCCGCTCAAGCGGAAGTGATGGATCTTAAGGGCGATCCGACTGGTTTTGTGGAAGGGGTGATAATCGAGTCCAGCAATCATCCCGGTCGTGGAAAATTAGCGACTGCTCTGATACGACGCGGAACGCTCAGGAAAGGAGCCATACTAGGTAAGTTGATTTAAATTATTCTATTCGTTGACTCGCACCGCATCCTGCAACCACGCGCGTTCGCGTTACCACCGCGCTAATGTAAAGCGTGATAGAAAATCTGAATCGACCTTCGTTACGCGCAAATAACAGTCAGCGGACTGGCGTGGGCGAAGGTGAGGTCCATGTTCGACCACACCGGAACCCCGGTGACGGAGGCCAAGTTGTCGGAAGCGGTTCAGATCATAGGCTGGCGCGAGCTGCCCTCCGTGGGCGAGGAGATCTTAGAAGTCGAGACGGAGCGGAAGGCTCGCTCTGTTATGAGATTCAGAGAGGGCAAGGTGGGGGAACAGAAAGCTATTGAGCAAAGGAAAGCCGCGGAAATAAAGCTCCAGGCACACCTCGTCGTGAGTACTCGACTCGTTGCATCTCGAATCGTCGAGACGCGTTTACTCGCGAAACCTTCTCCAATCTCAGTTTCGATTTTTAGGAGTACAAAGCATTTCTGGAGAAGAAAAGGTTGGCCGGCAAGTTTAAAATGCGACCCGAAGGACCGCGAAAAAAGGAAAGCGAACCCGACGACGGCATTCCCAAGGTTAGCGTGGTAGTAAAGGGTGACGTCGCAGGCTCCGTCGAAGCGATTCTGGACGTTCTCGACACGTATACGAACGACACGCTTTGTCGCCTGGATGTCATCCATTACGGCGTCGGTCCTATCACCGAAACAGACATAGAGTTGGCTAAATTGTTCAACGGTGAGTAAACAAACGCGCTCTTCTCTGGAATCTACCGTACATTTCGCGCGGAATATTCGATGAATCGCGACGCGCTATATATTTCAGGGATCATCTACAGCTTCAACGTGGTCTCGCCGAAAGAGATGGTAGATCTGGCGAAGAGTGCCGATGTACCCGTTAAACGGCACAACGTAATATACAAACTCATTGACGATCTGAAGGAGGAGATCAATAATAAATTACCCCTGGTCGAAGCTCAAGAAGTGCTAGGTAATTTGTCATTTCGATATATTAGATTGCACCTTCAATATAGTCCGATTCCCCGAGATAAAATTCAATTCGTGATTCACTCGACAACCGAATTGTTTAAAGTTCGAATATGCCGTGTAATAGATTCTGCTATATATAACTTACGCGTCTTTCGCAGGAGAGGCCCATGTGCTGCAGCAGTTTAACGTGACGGAAGGGAAGAAAAAAGTCAAAGTAGCTGGATGCCGTTGCGTCAAAGGCACTCTAAAGAAAAACGAAATGTATCGATTGATTCGAAACGACGAAACGATCGCGGAAGGTTAGAAAACATGTCCGACTCTACTTTTCTTTTCTCCTCCACCCTTTATCATTATGCTTTTATCTGTTTTCGCAGGCAAATTAATATCGATGAAGCACTTAAAGGACGAGGTGAATTCAATCAGTACCGGCGTCGAGTGCGGCCTGAGAATGGAGGACCCCCTGGTCTCTTTCCTGCCAGGAGACACTTTGATCTGCTACAGAGTTTACGAAGAAGAACAGAAGACCGACTGGAATCCCGGTTTTTAACTTTGTCAACTCGTAGCACTTTGAACAAATCACTGATATTTTATCATTTACGCGTCCTCGTATTCATTTACAATTATTTACGTATATTGTATTCCGCCGGTAGCGGCGATGCGTGCTACCCTCGCGATACGGAAGTCAGTTTTTTAGACAAAAAATAAACTGTTTTTTCATACGACTTCGCGAGACGCGGGCCAGAAGTAGCGCGCACGATGTTATCACCGTCAATAAATCGTGTACATATGCATAGAAATATGGTAGAATATACAATGACGCCAATTGTAAGTAACGAGGAAGTGCAGAAGTGAGTCGTCTGCATTTAAATAATAACGACTTAATGAATCGTACTATTTTTGTATGTACAAACTTGTGTACATTATTTTTCATCAAATCCTTAAACCGACAGAGTGTTGGTTTTTCGATTATGATTGCAGAGAGATTTTCATCCAGCAGCTCTACGGCCGTAACGTTGGCGAAACGGATTAGTATTTACACTCGCTTACGATGGTATAACATGTGCACCTTATCCACGACGCGTGCCTTCGGAATACCAAAACCCGTGCTACAAACGAGGACAGTTCCTCCAGCAACGTTAATACATACTCCGACCGCCAGTGAATCGTATTACTCGTGCATATATATACCCCAACGTAAAATGAATAACAGCGGCTGTAGATAAACAAGGAAATACGGAAGGTGATGCGGTGTCGGCATTCAAATAACAAAGACCCGATTACTCCCGAACGTTTAAGTACGAACCAGTGTATTATTGCCGAAATCACGAGACGCGTTGACCGGAGTAGAAAGCGGCTTTCCAGATGTTTCACCAGTTTCGGAACGCGCGACGAGCGTCCACCGACGTCGCTGTGTCGCGATCGAAAAATCGAATTCTGCGCGAAGAATCGTCACGCGAAACGAGCGTTACGAAGCGTAAGTCTCTCGAAATCGGCGTTGGAGATGGTGGTAGGCAGTAAGGACGCCTCGCTTCTTCTTCTGGAGACGACAGGGCGCCGACTCCTGGCTGGCAGTCTTCGATAGATTCGTGGCGAACGGCTCGATCAACGTGTCGTTGTCGGGATGGACGAAGAAAGCGATGGAGTGGCGACCGCGACCGCAGTGCTCCGGCACGACGACGCGGTGCCGTAGGGCCGGCAACTGGTCGTTGGTCCAGGTGGCGAGGATGTCGCCGGTGTTCACGAGAATGGCGCCCGGTAAGTGACCCACTCGTCCCCAGCGTTCACCGTGGGGAGTCTGAACTTCGAGGCCTCCTTCGCAGTCCTGCGACAAGAGGAGAAACGGCGGCGAAATGACGGTCGCACTTTAATACCAATGAACAACAATTCGCGAACACTTCAATTAATTATATCTTTGAATTAGATTGTTCAATTAGAATCCGCCGTTAAATGAAATCAGTGTACCTGAGCCAGCAAAGTAAAAGTCCCATAGTCCCTATGGGCCCCGCAACGCGTCATACCGGGAACGGGCGCGCCCAGCGGTGGGTAGTAGAGAAGACGCAGGGTGGATTCGTTGTCTGGGCCCAGCATTTGCTTGTGCTTCGACAGCAGAAAGTCCGCCGGCCGTTCCAAGCCCACGGCCAGAGCCTACGAAAGGATCTTTCCTCTTACAATTAGCGGGGGAGCGGAAGGTGCGAGATAGGGGTAGCGATAGGTATAGCGACGGTTGCGAAGTTAATCGCCCGACCGCCGAAGGATTGGGCGCGTACCGTGAGAAGCATCGCCGACAGCTGCTTCAAGTCCCGAGCGAGTTCGTCGACCGCGGACCTGAACCCGGGCACCTCGTCTTCCGGTAGCACGCCGCCGCTTCCCGTAACGTTGAACGCGTGGCGCGCCTCCTTCTCCTCCTTCGAGAACCTGATGAACGCACACGGATCGATTCTTTGAGACACCTTTTTACGAGGGTTCGCTGTACGAAATTGCGATAGCATTGGAGCAATCGCGACTCCTCCCGCTTGCCAATTAGTCGAACAAAATTCGGTCGGGCTTTGGCTATCGAGATAAGAGTACGAAAACAGCACACTCTATAAATATCACGAGATGCACCGAATCTCCATTTGCGAGTCGCGACTTTAGTTTAATTGCCATCCGCGAAATTGATAATCCGTCTCACGCTCCGACGTAACGATTAAACATTTCTTTATAGACGCTCGCGTTGAAGCGCTACGAATGCGGTCCGCGACGTTGCGTCAACGCGATACGATATAAATTATTTTCGGCATGCGAGATTGGATCATTTGGCAGTGCGAGGATTAAACGCCGTAGGATCTGCGCTGTTTTATTTCCTGAAGCAGATCGTCTTCCGGGAAGGCCTTGCTTTCCTCCGATTCCCCGAAATTTTGCGCCTTATACGACTCGCGCGCAGAATGTCCGAGTGAATTTCCGTCCAGGGAAACTTACTTCTCCATTCCCGGCTTGACGTAGCCGTGGTTGGAGGGCGAGGTGCGCTCGTACTTGGAACGCCCCTCTTCCGGCAGCTCGCAAAATGCATCCAGAACCCTGTAGACCGCTTTCAGCTAGAACCAACCGCGAGATGATCGTGTGAATACGGTAGTCCGAGTGCGATGGAGGCCGCTCGCTGTCCGCGAGCGTTGAACGCGTACTTTATGACCAGCTGCGCGTAGCGGACAGTCATGCCGATCATTTCGTAGGGTACGCTAACGTCTGTCTTTGTCGACATAAATTTCTAGTTACACGGAGAACGACTATCAGAGTTGACTGTAAATTTCGGTCAAGAAATGAAACGTCGGTGTAACCAATTTTAAGATGACTTTCAGGATTCCACTATCGGCACGTAGCGTGCACGCGTCGATACGCGATGAAAAAGACGTCGTCGTCGCGCATGACTCTACGAACGCGAACTTATCCGGTTCTTTCCGCTTAATCGGCAATCTGAAGGAGGTGGGAGTCCTCGCGAGACGGTTAGCGATTAGCGCACCCGAGCACCTACCGGCGAACGAGCGACGGGTCGCGGCGGAACGGGTTTTCGATCATGCCCGCACCGCGTGACTGTCGCCGATCCCCGCAGCCGGATCCGCGCGTCTCCTTTCTTTTGCACTCGCGTGCGCGCAACGCGCGTCGCCGCGACCTCACCTCGTGTTCCCGTCGCGGCGGGCTACGCGTACCTACGCCTGATAATAAAGGCCGGCCGAGAGTGGCGCGCCACTTTTAGAACGGTCCGCTCTCAATTTTCCTCTTCGCGTCTGGGTGCCGCAACCCCGCGACTCGGGATTTCCCGCTTGTCGCGTATCCGGTGTGGAGGGACGCGATGAAAAATCGCGTCGGGCAAGGCCGTCGGCCGTTGCGTGCGCGTACGCGTATAGCGCGCGCGACCTAGACACGTCGACGCGTTATCGCGGCCCTTGAAATCGAAGCGTCTTGGCTATCCTCTCATTCGTGAATAAGTAGGCGTGTGCTGGAGTGTTTACCACGTGCGTGGTCCAGAGTTGGTCGTTCGCTTTGTTCGCGATTATCTCCGCTCCTGTGAATTTTTCGCCTGTGTTGCTACAGAACTTTTTTGTAGATCGAGATGTGGTCTTCAAAAAAGTCTCGTATCATTTTACTCAAAAGTGCACACGAAAGGAGATAATCGGGGTTCGAGTTTACGTCGTTATGATATAGAGGGGCAGTCGATTTTCTATCGGGTCAATGCACTCGCACGCACGCTTGTCCTTAGTTTAACGAGTAGGACGACGTTAGGGCGCATACCTTGCAGTCGGGGACTCCGTGATTCACCAGGAGCGCGAGACCCTTCTCGTTAAGGGCTCGCACCAGCTTCGAGGCGACCTGCTTGACGACTCCCTTCTGGGGACACTGCTCCGTGCCTGAAACGCGAGAGCGAAAATAGTAATTAAACGTTCGCATTCTTCAGACCGAGGTATCAGACTTCGAAGACGAATGTTAAATGTTATCGTGCGCGCGCGCACGTTTAAATATAACAAACTATAAGATCATTTAAAATAAAGGCATATATATAAGTACAAATTTCATCACCCATATTCAGTAAGATCGCCTAAATTCAAGGGATTCTTACGAAAAGCTGCGAACCGTGGTTTGACGATTTTTTAAAGTGCCCCTAAACTGAATGCAAGTATAAGCAAAAAATCGTAACCGCTTAACAAAAGAATAAGAAGTCGTGAGCCACTCCACGGCCTTCTCGGAAAAGCTTAGCAGCAATTCTAATTGTCGTAACTCCATTTTCATATGCAAATCGACGATGTGCGATAACAAAAAGTACCGAGAATGAATTACACCGACGCCTTCGGTCGAAGGAATCGTCGCAAAAGCGTGCTTCCACCGATTTGAAACAGCCTCTCGCAAACAACCTTCCATCCTCGCCTCCTGTTTTCCCGTTTAACGCGTCGACATACGACTCTCCCTCCACGCCGCTCGCAGGGAGGCGGAGGACTGACTCACTGCACCGGGAACGAGGATGGAAAATCCGCGAGCTCGTTCGCTCGGCGGTATACAGCCCCCGCTATTTCGAATCGGCAGTTCGGAATTATTTTTAGTCCACCGTCGCAGTTGCTCGGCGCGTCTGTGACGTACAGAGGATAGCCTGGCGAATCCCGCGTGTAGCAATTATACGTGGGAAGTTTTCGAGAAAGTGGCAGACACGCCGTTCCCCCGTCTCCGCTCTTTGTTTCTCGCGTCGGAATGGGCGTTCGTTGTTTATTTACTTCGTTCTCTTTGCTTGACGAAACGACGAGAAACGTCGGGCGCGATTAATTTACCGAGCCCCGAAAAGCCGCCGCAGCGCGAGAAAGACGTCGATCCGTCTGTGGAATCTGACGCTCGGATCGCGAGATAATCGCGCGGCGGGGGCGTCGAACGCGCGTCGGCGATAAGGAAGCTGCGAACGGAATGGGAGGAACCGCGTTCGGCTGACGATTCTCGGCCATTTGGCACCAGCTGCGAGAGGCGAGCGCGCGGCGTCGTATATTTAAAGAAGAAAGAATAAGGGTGACGTGTCGCGCGTACGGGGTTGCTAACGCGATTTCCGGGCCTTTCGCAAGTATCCGTGTCGTAAAGTGGACCCCTCGGCCGAGTGTCTCGGCGGATCATTAAACGACCATTCGACCCGATATAAATTCCGATTTAATAACATTTAACATCCACTGAATGGAGATTTTTATCGGCGACGTATAAGTCTGAAATTTTTATAAGCTCGTATTGTATTATATATTGAAAATGAATTTGAAAGCCTAACCAACAAGAGAGAATCCAAGAGAGTGACTCTCTCCGAGTAAATATATGTACAGCTGGCGCGTAACGGAAGCAAGGGAGGCTCGTTTGTCACCCGGCGAGACGGGTTACGATCCTCCGAATCTTCCGTTCGAAATGAACCATCTCCGCGAAGAATGATCGTGTGTCGCGACATCCGGCTTTTCGCGCTTATTTACATACGTGCAAAGTCGAGTGTCGCGCAGCATTTCACAGGGATTTCTTTAAGCAGCCAATCT
This sequence comes from Xiphydria camelus, assembly GCA_963678675.1. Lineage (NCBI taxonomy): Eukaryota > Metazoa > Arthropoda > Insecta > Hymenoptera > Xiphydriidae > Xiphydria > Xiphydria camelus. The sequence goes on from OY783199.1 coordinate 2,574,777, forward strand.
AATTTTGTTAATGCCGCGGAAAATTATTCGCGGATAATAGATTTTACAAATCGTAGAGTCTACTAATTTCCTATCGTAAGATTTTGACAATTGCGACATGCAACACGTGGCAGCATACACTGAGAGAAATAACTGCTGGTGCTAAACAAATTTTGTTTTCAATCAAAAACGTGATATAATTCCAGGATCGAGCCACGATTTTCTTCGTGCAACAAAATATTTGATAGTCTCGAGTAATTATTTTTTTTCTTTTTTTTTCATGTAGGAAGAATGTCTTATTGCAATAAAGGTATTCTCGAATCAAGAACATATGTGACCATCGACGAAGAAACCCACCTAGTGTGTCAAACCTCGAGAAAGTGATGAATTCAATGGAATATTTTTCTATGAAAATACTGTATTTTTTATCGTAGTTTATTGCTATTACAGTACATTTTTCGATATTAATGATTTTGTTTTGACATTTCGAATGGCATCGCATGATTCGATACCCTTAAAACGACCCGATTCCGGTCTTAACTCAAAAATAATGTTTTGACACACTAGGTGGGTTTCTTCATGGACGGTCACATATATCCCTCGACCAAGAGAGAATCTGCATTTTTAAAAATTGTTAAGATCATAAGTTCTTGATTCGAAAAATATTTGTTGGTACTAAGCAATTATTTCTCTTAGTGTAGAATATTATTTTTCAGAAAGATGCAACGAGAGAGCCCGACGCTTGCTATCTTTATAAACGAGCTACGCAGAGAAAGGCGGAACATGCACTGAAATGTCGCGAGAATTCGCACACCCATGCCCCGATGAAGGATAGAGCTACCACAGAAGTGATTTACGTCGACTCGTTGAAGCTAATAGACAGCTGGGAAGCTGGTGCGTGTACTAGTGACGCGAGGGTAAAAAGTGTCGGTAAACTTTCCATCGGTGAAAGATATACACTCGACGAGCGAATATATAGTAGAATAAAGTGCCTGAAAAAATACTGACTTCTCTCGAGCCCATATATCTTGAGACATATCCAATGTAATTTATAGATCGCCTCGCTCTTCCATACAGTAACATCTTGCGCGAAGCAGACTCTATGCCTCTCGATTCCAGTATGTCTCATGCTTCGCTAATCGCACGGGGAAACACCGTGGCAAGTCGTCACGCGAAGTTGGCCCTTCGTTGCCACGAAAAGTAACGGCTACGAGGGGCCAATTGTCAACTCGCTTCGGTTTCTCCCACACAAACGTCGCGATTCCTTCGCACTCGACACACCCGCAAACTCGAACGTCGTATAGACCATATCGTCGATACGCGGAAAAGAATACCGGCCAATAACTCGTTATCGCGACCGATAAGACCTCTCAAATCGCCGCGCGACCCCCAAAGTGTATTCGATGCACGCGCCGTCGCCGCGTACGTTACATTGTAGCAAAAAACCATCGTCCCAGCTGCTTCCGGCTTCTCGCATACGCGCGACGTCGAATGTTATCGCGCGCCACGGCTCGCTGCATCGACGATGCGTCCTTGGAGAATTCTATTACAATCGACGGCTAGCTCTGGTGGAAACGACAGTGGTACGAGAAGCTGTACATACCGTTCCAGCCGACGATTGACTACGACAAAAACCGCCAATGACGGCGGGGCGATAATGAAATTCCTCGGGAATTTCGTCAGTGCGCGAAAGCTGTATGTACGTCGACGGACTGTTTGGCCGCGGCAACGAGAAACGTAGATATGTACGTGCAATGGCTACGGAGCGATAAAATTCTCCAGGGACTCCGTAGATGGAGGCGGTCGTATTCCGTTTAATGGCTTTACTGATTTCGGCGAAAGCGATCGACGTTAAATAGAGGAATGGAGTTTCTCCGAGAATTTTCTTCAGTTACGACGTCGCGGAGCGATAAAATTTTCCACAGATTTCATCGACGCGGAAACCACGTGTTCCGAGAAGCGATTTAATTGACTCTGGAGAGGGCGAGACAATAACGATAAAGAAATAGAATTTCTCCGGAGGTTAGAAAACGACCACTTGGTCGACGCTAATGGAAACAACCGATATACGAGGCTATAGCGTTACATTATTTTTGCGGTTGTCTTCCGTTAGGCGCAGCATCACTGACTGCAGTCGAAAGGCAATCTCGAAAATCGTTTACTTCGCAGCGTTGAGCGTATCTTCGTATGCGTATGATTCGATAGAGTTCCTTGGGAGATACGCGTCGATATGCAGACCGGTATTCCGAGCAATGACACGATTGGCTACACCGTAAACGTTATCTCGCGAGAAAAGGATACTGTGTATAATAATGAATAAATTCACAACAATAAACGGGGAGGGGATATTCATTAATCCTAATAATCTTCCGCCCTGACAACTGAACGAACCGAGCAACGAAAGCAATAATTTACTTGATCGAAATAAACACGTTTTTTGATAATCCTAAGAGTACATTTATGCAATTGCATTTACTTCGATCAAAAAAATGTTGTTTCCCGATTTACCTACGAATGCTAGAACGCCATTATTCGATTCTTTCCGATCCACGATTTTCGGGACTCCCCGCGTTATCTCGAGAATTACGCATATCCGGCGCAAAATCGACTTCGACCGGATTCTCGCACGCGCACCAAGCGCAAAGTTCGCTTGCCGCGAAATGCACTTGCACTTCTGCCATCGAATGGAAGCTATTACGAGAAACCCGACGGTGCAGAGGCGAAAGATCGGACTTTTGAGACCTCGTGCGGGTGCAGGGAACGCCGTGCGGTTCGCACCGCTAAGTGCTCGCTTGTAAATCACCCCGGGCTACGTCGACTCGCTCTCCTTCGAGCTACGATCACGCGCGTATACGTGTATGTACTCAGACTTATAGCGGGATTTTCTGGCTCGAGAGCGAGGCAATTTCGATGTCTCCTATACGCAATTACCGCGTGCGCCAGACGAGTAAATGAGTCGGAAATTCGGTGCCATTAAATTCATCGCGTAATGAGGAGAATGACGTAGGAGAAATTCGTGCAAACGAAAACAAGCCGTCTGATGCATCGCGTACCACTGCACACACTTAATTCGTTGCATGTTCTCACTCGTCATCCGTCGTTATCGACGAACCGAGGAAATATGTACTTTCCGCGAAGTGATCCGGCTATTCCCTCGAAAATGTATAGTCCGTTGCAAAAATTATACGCAAGTGCAACGGGTTTTATATTGATAGGCGCGCCCCTCCGCCAGGTTTACCCGCAATTTCCTGCAGGTGGTTACATCCAGGGAAAAGGTCTAGTTGAATATGACCCTAATAGAAAAAATTTATTTGAGATGAACGGTAATTTACTCACATCGAACAGAAGTCTATTTAAATTGGATAGATGTTTTACTAGGCTCGTATTCGAGTAAAAAGACATGCAAAACATTCATCAAATTCAAATAGACTTTTGTTCGATGTGAATAAATTCCTATTTATTTCAAATAATTTTTCCCATTAGGTTCGTATTTAACTAGACCTTTTTCCCTCAGTGTAATTTCCGGAAGCTAAAGTCAGGATCGAGTGAAACGATCGAGCCAAAAATTTCGATGATCGAAACGGTCGTGATATTTGGTTCGATCCGCTTGCCAGTGATATCTGCTTTCGCTATCACCGCGAAATTACCAAGATAACCTGGATAGCGGAGGGGTGCGTCTATCGATACGCAACCTGCCGCACCGGCGAGCAAGTTTTGCAGCAGGTTGTACATACGGGCGACGATAAGATTCTCGCGGTTCGGAGCGGACGTTTTATCGTCGGCATCCCGGTTCAGCGGGCGAATAGAACTCGCGTATGACTGTCCTCGCTTTCGTTCGACGTGGGACGAGATAAGGAAAAGAAAAAACTCGCGACACGAGGAAGGAAGCGCGGAGTTCGAAGCGAACAGCGGGAGAATATCGCTTTACAAAACTTCCTCGTAATGCTTCCGCCTGAGTTACGGCACTATTGTCAGAGACTAGCTTTTTGGGCCACTCGATTGGACGAAAGAAAAAAGAAAGGGGAGCTGAGTTGGGAAAGGAGCATCTGACATAGATGCCAAGGACTCTTGTACCGCTGAGAAAAGAAGTTCCCGAGTTTATGTACGACTCGTCCACCTCACCGCTATCATCCGGCTGGCCACCTTCTCCGAGCCGAGCGAAGGGCGCCGCTCCTATCCGCGAGAGGATAAGTACGCCGCGGCCGCAACACGGTTTACACCGCCTCGCCGCTCGTTTGGCAGCGAGCGAGAACCGTTTAGAAACTCTCTCCGTCGGTGGCCGGACGGCCCGGTTAACTATAGTGCGGCCAGGCGCCAAGTTCCCGGCGTGCGGTCGATCCTAAATTTTGCTACCTTTCGGTAGAGGGGACGAGAGGGCGAAGCAAAGAGAGAGACAGAAGGAGAGGAGGAAAAGAGGAAGAACCAGGAGAAAAGAAAAATGACAAAAACTCCGAGCGCTCATCATCTCGCTCCGCGTTAACCGCGGCATCCGGCCAGCCCCCTTTTCTCGTACGAAGGGGTCACCGCTGCCGCAGCTGTGCGAGGGTCTATTTAAGATGAGGAACTGGTCCGAGAGGGAGCGATAGATTATACGCCGGGGTAAGTTGTATACCGCGCGACGACCCGCCGTCCCACCGCCTCCCACCTAGACGCGTCGCGTATCGCGCTCCGATCCGTTCGCCGCTCGCGCGATTGGAGCGGGGGACACCGTTAAAGAAACTCTCTCTCTCGAGCGACGCGCGTTGCACCATCGAATCATCGGCGTTGCGCTCGTCGTGCATACGCGGCGGCACCGACATTTCGCGCGTTCTTTTCTTCCGCGCACGACCGTGACCGATATGCGAATGGAATCCAGTCGTGAGCGAAGCGACAGCTAAGCGAAAGGCGGGTTACGGGAGAAATTGGAGGAGCATATGTGATGTTTCACGCGTGCAAGGAAGTCTGTTTCGCGAGGATGCACCTATCGTACACGGGGAAAAAATGAAGCTCAAATTATAGGAAATTGTACTTGAATATTTGAGTTAAATATACTAGTACGCGGTAAGGCTGAAACAAATTGTTCATTTACCATTTTTAAGTGATCAATTTATAAAGCATTCAGTAAAATTCATTATACTAGTAGTGAAAAATGACGATTTCAATGTTATTATCTTAAACACTTAAATTTTTCACCGTTTCGCCGATCTTTCGTCCCGACGGCGAGACTTCATACTAAGTTTCTCGATCTCTGCATCCGCGTCTCTTTCTTTCCCCCGTACATTTGACATTTCTCGAGCGCCGCGCGTACAAATCCACATCGCTGGACACGATTACACGCTCCGCCGAACCCGCACGCCTCTGTAAATGCAACGCGGACGATCCCACCGGTAAAACCGTCACGCCAGATCGCGTCCAGGTCGCGCAACAGACTGCACATACCTATACGTATACAACCGCACACGCCCACCTAAACACGCGTTCTATACGCGCGCGGCGGCATAATACGTCCGCATAAGGATCCCGAGTCGCGCACGAAACTCTATACGGACGACCTACATCTCGCGAGTCCATTCCGCGTGTGCGTACGTAGGTGCCCCGAATATGCGCGCGTCTATGAATCATCAGAGCCGAACGCGACTGGGACTCCCATCCGCAGACGCGGATTCCTCCATCCGGTCCATTTGCGAGCGATTTTCGCAGGCATGCCTATTTTCGTCCGCGCGCCTCGCGATCCTTTGTCAACCTTCGCGAGCAATCGTCCGATCGGCGTGCGCGTGACCCCGATAAAATTCGATAACGACCGCACGTCGAACTTTTGCGCGGGGAGATTCGATTCGATTCGGACACCCCGTACGTCGCGACGAGGGGAGGGACGCGAAGGGGGGCAACAGAACGCGAGAAGGCTGGGCCGGGCTCGACTGCGGTCGGTCGCTAGACGGAGCGAGGGGCCCTTCGAGCGGGTGTTCTGACCTCGAGGGACGTCGGGCCCCGGGGCACGTAGCCTCGGCGTCGGCGTCCGTCCTCCGCATCATCCACGTTGCCAGGCAACGCGGCGCGGCGTCTTCGCCCCGGCTAACGACACGCAACTGGCACGCAACGTTGATTCGAAATAAAATACGGAGCGACGAGAGAGAGAGAGAGAGAGAGAGAGAGGGACGGGTTGGGGGGCGTGCACGCGATCATCTGACACGCGCGCAGACTATGCCGTTAAAAACGTTGGTCCGATACTTTGCGTTATTTGGAGGCGGTTTTTAACCCTGGAACGGTACACGTGGGTCACAGGTAGGTACCCAGGGGGTTTCCGATTTGTCCGGCTTTTTCCGACGTTGCTCTTCTCCTACAGGTCGTATTCCGTTAATTAATTAATAATTGCTCTTTTCGCCAGTTTCGTACATACAGCTTACAGTCTGGCGCTTCGATTTCACATACTCTGAAGGCAAAAATAACATTGCGGACAAGAGTTGTAGCGCTTTCCGTAGGCTGGGTACTCGTGACTCATGTGTACCGTTATGAGGGTCAAAATATATGTGTACAGTTCTAGGGTTAAAGAGCGTCAAATTTGATACGATTATCTGAGCTTCGGGTGCAGGTTTGTGGAATGCGTCGGTGAAATGTCGATAATTGAACTGATTCGAATGAAATCGGAGCTAAATAAATCGATGCCGCATTGTTGCTCTTGCGTACGGAGGCCGAGAGAGCTCCATTTCAGATTGAAACTAAATCGGAGTTAAATCAACGGTAACTTACCGCGCGCTCCGATTTAATTCCGATTTCATTTCGATCGGGAATGGAACTCTCCGGGATGCGCGTCAATTAAAGTGCTTGATACGCATTCTAATTTATATCGCAGTGTAATCTTCCATTCCCAGCTCACAAAGGATCAATTGAATGCTCTTCCCGCACCCTTTCATTAGCTGCAATAGAAGCATACACAAAGCGAGGGATGAGTAAAGAGCCACCCTTCGTTCGAATGAAAATACGATGTCCCTCGGGATCCAAAGCCATCTACAGCCGCGACAGCTATAGCTCCTCTTTCTGCATCGCTCGTCCATATGAGGTGCTTTCGAGCAAATTATTTCCCCCCCTGAAATAGACGATATCTCGGTCTTCCTTAGAGATTTCCTCAATATACCCGTCATTTTCGGAATTAACGCGAAAAAAAATACGCAAGATAGAATGGTCCAGCGATCGATTTCAAAGGTTTCGATTTTTGCGAAAAATTGAAAAAATCAATATAGGTAACACTCGAGTCCGAGAGAGAACATGTGGCGAGTGCGCAAGAGGAGCCTCTCTGTCGCATATTTCCCTAGTCTTGTCCAGTTGGATGTTGTGCGACAGAGAGGCTCTTTATGCATTCACCACTGTTCTCTCTCGCACTTGCGCATCTCCTACGCCAAGTTTCCCCGAAAACACCCGGTATGATAAATCGCTGCACACGGCGGAGTGCATTCACCAACGAGACACACGACGCCGCGACCGTGGGAGAGACCCGCGGACGCACATCAGCGGAAACTCGCCAATAACATTGTCGAGCGCGACGCGTCGGGAAAACAAAGCGAGCCGCGCGCCTCAAGTGAAATGTCACGAAGCGAGTACCGCACGCTTCGCTCGCGAGACTGACGCTTGCCGATACTGCGTGGCATTCGCCAAAGAAAGCTCATCGGCCGTTTGACGTCAAAACTCAATCGCGAGTCTTATGTAATTCGTACATGATTCGTGCGTTGCGTTTTCGTCATCGAAATCGGCGGAGACGCATTTGTCAGGGATTTTTATTTCACTTGAAAAATCGTCGCGAGCGCGCGAAAAGCGTCGCTGCGTCGACCCACGTGAACGAGGAAGACGTTCGACGCGCCGAGCAATCAAGCGTCGATCGAACTGTACCAACGTATAGGTACAGTAAGGACGGCCGGTGAAAGTGCAGCGGGGGAGCGTCGTCACGTACACCTCTTTCGAACGTCCGATCGGTCGTGGCGACGCTTTCGCGTTCGCATAATATTTGACTCCGATCGAGGGAGACGATTTGTTTGTTGGTATGAGGCAAGTTGGTATTGATTGATAGCTCGTATAGCTTAATTTTCCATGAGAAGAGTTCGATATAATAGTGGATAACAATTTTACGAGAATTACATTTGGGAGGGATGAAAATAATATATCCGTCGAGTACGATCGACACGGCGGAAATATTGTTTGGAATATTACATAAAATAAGAGGCGGAAGTATCGCTGAGATATCTGTGCTAAATTTCTCTGCGATGTTTCCATCGCATGCTCGGAAAGACTGCAATAATTGTCATTTTCCCGAGTAACGGCATTGCAGATAATGACGGCCTTCCCTCCCAAGCGGAAGATCGCAGTCGATATTCCCCACCGACGGTTGCCGTTACCAGGGAAAATGTATATTGTCAGCACACCGCGGCACAAGATGCCCGTACGATTTTAAAGGGAAAATATGCAAAGTGCGGTATGCACACAACTTCGATAAGCCAAGAATAAAGCGAGTCTCCGCGCCGCTACACGTTCGAGTACCTTGCTCGACTTACCCATATGACCGAGGTCGATGATCGGTATCTCGCACTTGCTGATCAGCGTCTCGCAGGTCTGGTTGACGACCGCCGGCGCGCTGGTGCAGCTCATCTTTTCACCTCTCGTCCTCTATCTCCCCGGCAAGCAAAGGAACACTCCGATGTCGGAGATCGCGGCCCACAGATCGGATCCCGAACGCCGCGTTTCTCCTCGCTCGCTTCCCGCTGCAAACGGACGATGGCCGATTCTCGTGCCGTCCGCGGTGTTCAACCGAGCGTACCACGCGCACTGTAAACTCACCGCGCGGTCTTGCCTGGACGTTGCACTAGAATATCCAGGAAAAGATCATAATATCGCACTGCCGACACGACGGCACGCAGCCAGCCCTACAGGGGTGGGAATCGTACGCGCCCGCGCGCCTAGGCGAGGGTACGAACGGACGGCGACCTTAACGGTAGCCGTAAGAGACGAGTTTATTGTGGGGCTGGTGCGGCGGCAGGTAAACGTGTACGTGGCTGTGGACGGGTGGGCACATGCTACGATCTCGACGGAATGGCGAACAGGCGGGAACTGAGGCGACTTGGGGACGGACGCAAATTCCACGCAAACCTCACCGACCGAGCGCGCGCGCGAGACACGGCCCCCGCGAGCCGACGCGTCTCGCACGACTCGCCGACGCGCGCCCGAAGGTTCGCGAAGTCGGCCGAGGTGCGAGCGGCGCGACTATTCGAGCGCCCTTCGATTTGAATGCGCGCGGAGACGCGGAGTCGGTTTTGAAAAGTGCGATCGGGACTGAGGTGAAACGCGTTACGGACACGGGCGAAGGCGAGATAAATGCGCGCGTGTGGCGGGGATTTCTTTTCCTAACGGTAATAGCTGAGCTCGTGTGGGGTGTGTTGTACGGCTTATACGTGGGGTTGCACTTGGTCGCACGTAATTTCAGTGGGAGAATATCGTCGTACAATTTGAAAACGTCAATTTTCGGTATCTTTGTACCTCCCGGTAAGTCGATTGTAATATTCGTTAAAGCTCTAGCGAGAACTGTCGGTATTGATGCGCACATTTTCTCATACTTCAAGGAGCATACGCAACGACACCGAAATTTATCGTTAGAGTTCTAACGAATAACAGAATCGGCCTGTAGGCGTGTTCTGTTCGAGGTAATTAACGAGGACGAGAGTCGCCTTTAATGAGACAAGTATGTAGAGGTCGACTAAAGTCAGTATTCCATTAAAAATACAATGAGCTGAGCCGGATCCTGACGTCAGCCCACCTCCGTAGAATTGTCCTAATGAATTTCAGGATCCCCGCAATTCTCGATCCTATCCGATGTCTCCACAAAGAAAAAAGTGCGTGGTCGCTCGATATTAATTTGGAAGTTCCCCACGCCCTCGAGTCCTTCGCTTCATTCATCTCCCGTCCCCTCCACCGTATCGAAAAAGGAACAGCGATCGCTGACCTTACCGAACGTATCGAGGACGCGTACCAATTACAGCAAACGCACCGACACTCATAGAGACAGAGTCCGCGTTTCCGTAGATTAATTTCCATGAAATCTACATTACACCTTTCTCGTCTCGCGTATCATACCTTCAACTATCGTCGCCCTCCTCGTTTCTCTCGCTGCGCGAACCTCGAATCTCCGAAGTTAACAGACGAAACCGTAAAATCGAATTTCCGCGTTGAATATAAACACCGTGTAAGCGAGCACTGTATATTTAGAATGGGAAACGATGCACTCGCGACGACCGTCGCCTCGAGACACGCGTGTCGCTCCGCGCGAGTGGTGTACTAAAACGCGACGATCCAGTATCTCAACGAGGGGACCTCGAATTATTTACTCCGCGCCCACAATAGAGCGAGGCGCAGATTGCCAGGAACGCGAAACGCACCGACCGCGACCGCAACCGCCGTCGTTCTATTAAAGTCGAAACGCGATGCGATCTCGTTCGCGAGCGAAAAACGCGGCGAAGCGAGCGCGATATCGCGCGCGGGGTATCCGTGTCGCTGACGATTTCCTACCGGTTTACATAACGCCGATATTGTCGAGCCGTGCAAATAAAGCGACTAATTGCCCACCGGCGGGTGCGTTATTAAATTGAATGTTGTTCTCGCTGCGAATTAACGCGTCGCTCATACAACTCGTTGTCGCGAACTGGAGCGCGGGAAACGACTTCACCCCTCTCGACGGACTCGACCATAAATATCCCTCGCGTGCCGAAAAAGAGGCTTTCCCTCCACTCGACTTCTCGTGTAAATACGGGGATCCGAAGCGATCGATTTGAACCGACGGAAAATCGATTCGAAACGAGATTCGACTGACCGGTCGAAACGGAGAGGGGGAATCCGTTCACGATCGAACGATCCTTTCGGAAGTGCGCTCATTATGCGAAGGTGCGTTTGGTTCGATCAAATGTACACTGAGAAAAAAATTTACTTGATCGAAACAAACGTGTTTTTGCATAGTCCTAAGAGCGCATTTATTCGATTCGAATGAATACCGATTTGAGCCAAATAATATTCAATTAAATGAATAATATTAATATGTATGTTCAATCGATATTCATTTTGAGCGAATAAATAAATGTGCTCATAGGATTATTCAGAAACAGATTTCATTGATTCCAGTACATTTTCTTCTCAGTGTAGCAATGAGTAGAGGACCGATGCGAAGCGTTGAAGACAAATTGAAAACAATTTTAATATAGGTCCATTAGTTCTCCTCGTACTCTAATTGCCATTCAATTAATCTTATCTGCTTATCGCCGCGCGCAGACGTGGGGGGCGTAAGTATTTAAGACTCTATCGAATCCCCCGAGACCTTTTTGTGACGTTTAGACATTTTGACCCTGTGGAGCGATGTGTGTAGGTATGTACGAGTATATATTCGAGGTAGAGGGGAAGAGGGAAGAATAAATCAGGCTATGAAATGGTTTACAGAGCGATATTCGTGCTGATAAATAAATTAACGGGATATCACATCGAATCTATTACCACCCAATCTGCGATCGAGTGGATTCTATCGTGCATCCCAACCCACCGAGCATCGAACGGACGTTACGAAATGGACATAAAAGTTACCTGTCACACGTCATCCGCTCGACGTACAAGATTACCGCACGATCGTCTCTCGGGAAGTCTGAGTTCCACGTGAACGCTGGGCTTTATTCGGGCGGTTTCGCATCGCAGAGTCGTCCCGACATTCGCGGAGGACCGCGAGCTCGTCGAACTCTGCCTGGAATTCGCGGAACGTCCGCCGTGCTTTTTCGGTCGCAAAAGATTCATCGTTGTAGTCGTCGTCGACGTGCTCGACTCGCAGTCGTTCTCCGAGGAAGATTCGGGTACCGAGCTGAGAGGACGACGGTGAACGAGCGGGTAGAGAATTGCGAGTTGTGTATTATTGTAATCCGCGTCCAAAATGATTAAAGTAATTCGACACTTGCCTATCGGTCATCGTATTTCCGAGCAAGGATCTCTCGCACTCGCAATGACGAGTCACGAGAACCTAAAAACAAGTAACATATCAGATATCCGAGGGTGGGCTTTATCGGCTCTCCAATACAACGCTAAAGATAATTCCGGGTTCGGTCGACTTTGCTGTAATCTTGTCGTCGTTTCTATTATATCATCGAAATTCGTCCCAATCTCAATGTCACGAGAAAATGATCGATCCAAGTCAAATTTACGTCAATCGATCGGGAATGACTTGCCCTATTCGCGATCGCGAAATGTCCGATGAAAATTCGCGCCCCTCTCTGAAATTCCTCACCCCTCAACCCTCTAAAGGCGGAAACCGAGGGTGCTGCAATTACGGGTACTCACTCTCGGCACGAGAAGCGCCAGAAGGAGCTGAGTAAGAGCGATGACGACGGTCATGGCGTAACCGACGACGGCGAACTTTAGCATGGTTCCGCTCAGAGACGAGGCGCATCCCTCCGCGTTCACCGATCGAACATCGCGGTCCGTCATCTGCGTGTGCGTGCAGGGCAGGATCGTCTCCCGATTGCAGCAGCTGAACGGAACGCCCTTCGGTCTGACTTCCTCGTCCGACATCCTCGGCTGAACGGCCATGTCCTCGCGCGGCCCGTAATCCGCGCGCTGTGTTGCCCGCGATTCAACACGGACACAGAGAGAACAATTCGCGCGTAATCTACGTGTGTAATCGTCTATATAGGATGTTCTGTCGTCGGACGACGACGGCTGATTCATGCGGCGAGACGTGCAAGTCTTTCAACTCGGGGCCACTTCACGTTCGATATGCAAATTCGTACTACGGTATGTAAATTATTCCAGAGTACGATTTTAGTTCCAATTTTACGCAGCTGGGCTCAAGAATTTCGCCTCCGAACGTAGAAGCGAAATTACGACGAGTCGGAGACCAACTGCAGCTAGTCACGCGATTACGATATCACCGCGCGAACCAAGCATACAAACGACAAAGAGATTTCGTCGTCTCACCTGCCAATCGAACTCGAACCAATCCCTGTAAGAGGAGTGACCGCAGCACCGAAGGGTCAGCTGGAGCTCGTCGAGCTGATACTTGCGCGCGGTCGAGCTGACGTAGAAGCGCATCGAGGCGTTGAAGACTTCCGCGAGGGCCGCCGGCCGTACGTTGACCGCACAGCCGATCGAGATTAAAGTCGCCAAGTTCAGTATCGCGCACGTGGTCACCGCGGACGTCAGCAGATACTGAAACGAACGACGACGCACCCGTCGCCTGTGCGCGACGTATCGCGCGCAAGATCATTGACACTTCTCGCGGGAGAAGGCGCGCGAGGCTGTACTTGCGGATCGCGTAGACCGCGGCTAGTGCGCAGGGCAGGCCGAGGGAGACGTCGACGAGGGTGAGCACGACGGGGCTCAGACCGCCCGCGAAGTCGATCACCTGCCACTCGACGAACATCTCGAGGGTGAGCAGGAGGAAGCGCTTCGCCTCGAGGAAGGCCAGACTCGCGGCGGCTGCGTGGCCGATCTTGGCTTCCCAGTCGCGGCCGTCGATGGTCATCTGCGACAGCGACCGCCTCGGATCGCTGCTCGAATACCACTAGGAGGGCTCTCGAAGCGGTACCGCCGTAGGTGCTTCGACGTGGCGATCGTCGCGCATCTTGGCAGGGCCTCGTGAACCGCGAAGTGCTACGAGCCGATTTCTGACGTCGGCACCGACAGCTCGTCGTTGTGCGTCTGTTTCGTCGGTGTGCGGGATCGACGGAGCGTCAACGCTTGCGAACGAGTGACGATCGAGCGCAGTCACGGGGGCCTGGCACGCGAGGGAGAGTGGAGCGTAAATATACATGTATCGCGCGAGACGCGAAGAGTTGGCACCGTGCCGTCGAGTATACGCGTCAGCTCTTCCACCGCCTCGTAATTCTCCGTATTCGCGAAAACGTAAAAGCACTTGCGAGCTAGTCAATACGCCCGCGAGTACTTCAAGCCGCGAGCGTCTAGACGCAGTCGTTGTACGCGTGACGCGTTCCACCGAACGATTTCGAAAACACGCGTTTATTCGAAGTCTCTTCGGCGCATTGCGCTCATGTCGCGCGCAGTCTTACTTGACTACCCGAAGTGAAGTTTACCGAAATGCGAATGCAACGTAATCCGCTGTGTCTAAACTACGATTGTCTCGAATTAAAATTAAACCTTGTTCTCCGTTGAGCGCACAGACTCCTATCTCCGACGATATCCTTCCCGGAGCGCATCTACGCTCTCATTCCGAATGAATTTTGTACATATCAACGCGGGATCGCTTCCTGCCGAAGCTCCAGTAAGCCAGGAAGGGGAAGTATTTCGTCAGGAAGACGGCGATGTGCATTTGCGTGTTGAAGAAGGCGCGGAAGAGGGCCGACCATCGATATGACGTCGGCATGAGGTTCCGGTGGACGAATAATTGCACGGCCAGCATAAAACGAGCGAACAGCGACATGTTGGATGTGTCTGCGCAAAAAGAAACAACCAGATAAAGGTACCGTCCGGGTATTTACGGGACTGTGTCGTACCTATGACGATGGAATGATTGTTGTTGGCTGCGGCTGAGACGGCGAGGTGCAGGGTGAAAGCCTTGAACGCGTCGTGGTGCAGGTAGGGGTTCGTGGGCCACAGCCCCTCGATGAGGGCTCGGCCCATCTCCTCGAAGTTCTTGTCCTTCTTCGCGAGGTACGGGAGGAACACTTCATCGAGCACTCGTCTGCAGAGCGCGCGCGTCTCCTCGACCGTTCCGGCGCACAGGTTAAATCTGATCGAGCGAGAAAGCAATGCTGTGTCTAGGTATCTGATTTCATGGGGGGCAGATACAGGCGTATCGGTGGTTCCGAGAAGCAAGGTCGTATCTCTCGCTGGCCGTTGGAAAGAATCGTATGTCGGCTAAGGCTGTTCTCGTTAGTCGAAACATTGTGATTAGGAAATAATAAGAAAAAAATATATACTTGGGATTTAAAAACTAGAAGATATAGGGTATGTCGCTAGTGGGGCAATGAATCTGCGTGAATTTGTTGGTTCTAAAAAAAGTACATTTTGGATGTTATAACTCAGTAGAATGAATAATTATACTATAAGATTGTCACAATATTTTTGTAATAAATAATACGTGAAAAAAACTAGCCGGGGAAAAAGCATTTCAAACAAAAGTAGAGCTACGAAAACCGCGCAGCTTTTATTGCAAATATATATAATGTCAATCACATTCACGCGTGCGGGATGGTATCGAAACATTGCAAACAATACCATCTTGTCTCACCAGAAATTACTTAACGGATGGTCGATGACTCGTCGGGAAGACACGTTGTCTCTGGGAGGTCACGCGAGTTTAACACGTCGGTCCCAATGAGGTATATCTGTACGTTTCTCCGACGTCAGATACTTGTTTATATAGGTGCCTAACGTACGAAGGGGTCAGAGCATAAGTGTTATAATTGAAGGAGTGACAAACGCCCTTTCTGATAAAATGTCAAAGCTGTTTAAAGTGGGGGAAATAGGATTGAAAAAAATGTCGACTCGTGTCTGCTTTAAAGCCAATTTACGATTCGAACCATTGACTCCACTTTTTCGATCACGATTGAACCTCGCAGCCAAATCTGAGAAAAATGCAATTTCGCAACTTACAATTTATTCTTCGAGAATACGCCATTATGATTTTTCCAATCTACCCCCCAGCGTCGATTGAATAGACGTATTGTAGTTTACGTCAACACGATACACATTTAAAGACTTCCTTTTTACGAGAAAAAGGCAAAGGAAAAGTGCTTATGTGCAGGTCACAGATGAATAGAACAAAAATTCATTTCAGAGCCCCCTCAACACTCCATATACAGTAGGTACCACGAACCTTTCCTCCATTCCCAGCATATTACCGATGACCCTCCAAAAGTGAACGAGGCCATCGAGTTCAGCTTCGGTGGCGAGCACCCCCAGCTGCTCACCGCTCAGCAGGGTGAACCCGATGAACCCGAATTGCGTGAGGGCCATATCCAGCTGAGATATTCGGTCGAACCCGACGGCGCAAGCCTTCTTGGAGGCGAGACAGTGCTTCCGCCTGACGTTCTTCAGAGAGTTGATGAACCTGCCACGATCACGCGTTGCGCTCTTCGTTAAATCGGTGTGACACGCGGTGGCGAAAGAACGCGAGCACAACTGTCGACTTACTTGATTTGTTTGTTCGGCTCTTTCTCGTACCAGAGTAAGGTGTGAAAGATCGTCGAGACGTATCTGCGAAAGACCAGGCACGGCGTGCCGCTCTGCTTGGTCAGCCTTAGCACTCGCTGCACGGAGGGAACCGCCAGGAGTATCAGCAGACCCGCCAGCTTCGCTATCATCATCGTGAAGACGTTGTTGAAGAAGGCGCGCTGTCCCAATTTGAACTTCCCCGAGTCGTAATACTCCGGCAGCGATAAGTCGGCCACTTCCGCGTCGGCCGGAACGGTTGCGCCATCCTCGAGGAGCGCCCGAAACCGTCTCTCCGTCGCGTCTCCTGCATCTACGCGAAGACACGCTCACGCAACGTTCTTCCCTCTTTTCGAAAGTCTTCGCTGGCTTTGGCGACGTGAACACGTCGCACTGTACAGCGCGCCAAATAGAATATTCTATTCCGAATGACATTTCGCGAGTCGTCGCGATCTTATACAGCGCGTTGAATGACGAAAAGTGGTTATTAAAAATGCACATGACATGGACAACCAAGACGAGGTGACCAGGAACTGCTTGCCGACTATTTGCATACACGAGCGGTGGTCCTCTTCCCATCATCATTCGCAGTAAATACTAACGGTTAAAAGGAATCGCGCGAAAGGTCAAATAAGCATAGGCAACAGTGACTCGACTCCTTTTCGCTGAATGGGTGGTGGTTATAGATACAGGTATACGAAATACAGGAAGATCGGATTTTATAAAGTTGGCCAAGAGAAGTGGTATTCCCATCGTTGTACTTTTCGACATGAAACGACGATTTTTAAGCGAATGATTCAACCTTATCTTCAAGTTCCGTAGAAATAATTTTCGAAGGAAAATTCTTGATATATTAGATAAAAAAAATCGATCCTCTACGCGAGTGAAGCGAGAATAAATTTTAAATATTTATTCATACAATTATTATCGGAATACAAATTAGAAAAATCCAACATTTTGACCGCAGTGCATGGAAACTCGTGTGCGACACATTGCCACGGTGCTGATGTCACGACTTGGCACCACAATGCGAATGCACGCGTGTTCGCGATTTGGAGTTATTACATCACCCCCACTCCACGGACTTCGTAACGTCAACGTGCGTGTAACTCGTCATCACTTTTTTTTATCCAGGTAGCAATCTTCGCTCGCAACTTTGTAGCTCTTTGAAGAATTTATTTTCACTGTGACTCTAACGGTAAAATAAGGCGCAACGAAGGAGAAGAACACTTCGATAACCCTGGACTGGTATCTCTTGAAATTAGCATAAGTGTAATCGACGTTAATGGATTATGCAAACCGACGAGATAGGTAGGCGCGAACGGCGTCCGAACGAGACAATGTAAAAAAAGGAAACGAGAAAAAAATGTATATATATAAACGCGCAATACAAGAAAGGAAAAAGTTACATAAGTCAGCGCTAAGGAAATCGACTTCCGTTGGGAAACCGCGGTAAACGAGGTTGAAAAATAACGCAGAAAACTTTATCGATCTTACATTATTCTGCAACCTCGAGATTAATAAGAGCAATATTAACACTAATGCCCTGGACGATTACAGGACATGGGCGTGAACTTGAACTACGTCGGAGTGTGCAAAGTAAGCGACAAACGAGGAGAGACGAAATGTGACGAGAAGAAAAATTCAGAAAAGGTCGATCACTCGGTAGATGAAGTCCATTAATCCTGTGAGGCGCTGCACTTTTCTCTGCTGATCGAATCAATGAAATTATAGGTAATCCATATGTTTTTGGAATGACTGATTACGATTTTAAGTTGATTTTGAAGAATATAATATGTTAATGTGCGAAGGACATAAAAAAAAAAAGAATTGCAAACCCCCGAAGCTACGCATTCGAACACACTTGATTTTACGGTGAAAAAAATAGAAGTTCTTTCGCAGAAATTATTTATAATTAAAGACCAAATGTGACGAATAATCGTCATTTTTCACGGAAATGACATATATCATCCTCCTCGAGGTTTGGGAAAGTATTAAAATGCCCATTTGTGAATCGCGAGAGACGATGAAAGAAAAATGAAAAAAACTAAGAGAAAAAGTGATACACAGGTGGAACCGCCCCTCAAAGTGTTAACGTACCGATCCAACAACAATCGCACTTACCTAAAGTCCGCACTTGGGCGATCGCGCCCCCGGCTTCGAAACGCGCCGACATCGTTCCAAGGATCTTTCGCGTCCTACAGCGCGAAACGCGTTTCAGGGTAATTCAAAGCGGAATGTCGGTCACGCAGCTCATCGTGCGATATAAACTGCATCGCCACGGCGGGATGCAACGCGAATCTCTTCCCGCGGATCGCGTCCCAATTTGGAGAAATTCTCCGGATACCGCGAGAGAGTCGAGGAGGACGAGCACGATCACACGAGCACGATCACACGATCACGAGCACCGACCAGAACGCGAACTGAGCGTCGAACCCGCTGTACGATTCCCCTCTCTTTTACTCTCTCTCTATCCCTCTCTATCCTCAGTCACGGTTCGAACGGTTCCAGCTAGGTAAGTCATCTCTGGAGAAAGGTTCCGCTCGACCCTCCCACGAGAGTATCCCCGCTCGGAGCGTTTACCTCGAAGCTCAACGTGCCTCGCGAAACTCGTTTGCTTCAGCTGTCCCAGCCGGTCTCCTCTTCCGTGCGCCGCCGGAGCATTGCGGGAAAAGCTCGACTAATAAATTCGTCGCGTCTCGATCGGCCCGACTGACGCGATTTTCATCGAGACGGCTGCCGCCGCGTCGTTAACGGGAGCGGTGGGCCGAGTGAAAGGGAAAGCTTTCTAATCTAGCCGCGCACACGCTCGCGCGGAATGTCCGCGGCGAGATGCGTGCGCGCGAGAAGGTACGCCGGTGAAAGTAATACACTTAAGGCCACGCGGCGTATACTCGCGGTCGTGCGACATCGTGTAGAATACGTGGTTCGACATCGCGTCGAGCATCGGGCGTGACATCGATGTTTTCTTCCTTTCCGTTAATTTCAACTCGGCGGGGACGAGACCCCTTCCCGACGCCGAGCGGAAGCGCCAACGTACGGAGTGCGAGGATGGATTTTGGAAAAAAAAACGTATATTATAGAATAATAATAGATTACAATATTAATCGTTACGATATAAACCATAGTAATATTAATAATATGCTACAATAACGTTAATACTGAGTACGTACTATTAACAAGTATGGGGGGCGAGGGGAGAGGGCGGATGGAAGGTTGAAAAGGGATGATGGAGACGCGCGAAAGGGGACGAAGGGATCGAACCGCATTTTATCGAGGAATCCTCAATTGACGAGCTGCAATTCTTTCTTTTCTTTGCAAAGAAAAACACGTGAACCAGATGAGAGAAAATGATCGTCGATGTAGTGATATCGAAATGTCCGATGATATTGAAATAATTTTTTATAAATAAATCGACAATTTTACAGTCGATGCAGTAAGTGCGGTGCATATCACAAAGAAAAGAACTGTTCCCTTGGAAAATAGGACTTTTTAATATCCTAGGAATTTAGGCGAGATCGTTTTTTTCGCGATCAATTTTTGATACGTACGAGTTCCCCGCGAGTGTAAGCGGCTCTAGGGATCTCCTCGCACTTTTAACAACTGCCTTTCGAAGGCAAAATTTGTAAATTACTGGGGAACTTTAATGTTTTCACGCGGATCGATTCCTTCCTCCGGAATTTTCGGCTCTGACGGATGTGGATAAAAACCATCGTATCCTTAAAGTTACCGAAGAAGCACCCGGATACGCCGACGTCGCTTGAGTGTCCAGCAAAATCGTAATCTACAATAGTAAGGGGAAGGGGAGAACACTCTGGAAGAAATTCGAGGCCAAATCAGTGGGTTAACTGTAGCTTGAACGTTTAAAACAAAAGTACGGAACGATTTTGTATATCGACTGCCAGACACCCCGTAGTATTTCTAGACGAAATCTACGCACAGGGGAGAGCGAAGCTGTTGCGCCCACTTCAATCGCGATTATCTCCCAAACTGTGAATTTCAGGAGCAAATTGATATAATACTTTTTTGTAGACCATACATAGATGTACAAAAAAGTCCTATACCGGCATGAGTGAAAAGTTCCCAGGATGGGAGATAATCGCTACGAAGCCCAGGACTCTGCGAGCGAAATAGCCTCGCTATAATGTCGATCGATAAACTCGATTATATACGATTATCGAAGCGCCGCGGAATTTTTTCTCGTCTCAGTCTAGTCACGTAAAGTTTGAAATAACAATTTATTGTTCTCGCTGCTCTCAATTTTTGGGTCGGAATCACTCGGCGTGAACTTAATCGCAGATTTTATCGCGGTAAAGCGTTTACTCTAAACGTTTCTCTTCCGTTCGGTAAGGAGAAATGGGGGATTGCGAAGAACGCGTAAAAAAAAAAATTCGCGGACAGCGAAAAGCCACGGCGGAAGACCCTGCATCGCGCTCGTCAAACGTGACGAATCAATGGAAATCTGCACTGCTGACAATTTGACGGGCTCATGTAAAAGAGAAATGTGCTCGATAAAATCAAAATGTCGAAACGAACTTTTAAATAACCTTCCCGTATAAAAATCAATCGTTTTCGAAGTATTTCGATGTGTTTCGAATTTTGGAATATCAACGATACGAATGGGGTGCATTACCGACACGATGCACAATATTGACATCAATGTCATAAAGCAATGTTTATGTACAATCGGCAGATAAAAAAATGGTCCATCGAGTTAAAAAAAGAATTTACAGCAAGGTATCCCCCGTAAACTCCACTCGCCTCTTTGAAAAATGCGAAATCGAAATTATCCTTCGACGCATATAGCAAACGTCGACTCGTGTGCTTGCTCAAATGCGAGGCTCATACAGATACACGCAGAAACGTTTGAAACATTCCATTTGACGAGCGTGACTCGCGCTTCGCTGGTCTGTTTGTCACCGGACGTATATTAGCTAAAGTAGAGGCATGTATACACGTAAAAAACCATACGTGAGAATCGCGGCACGGACGCGCCGGCTAAAAGTCCTTGTACGAACGCGCGTGGGGCTAGGGGGACCGCGTCCCTCTTCTTTACCACTCCCATCTCTTTCCTCGTAGAGCGACGCCCGGTTCGCCTCGACACGGATGCTCTGGACCGAGATTCCAGTCGATCGAAGATCGCGGCCTGATCTATCCTTCGACCGTCCTTCAACCCGGCGCGCGCTCACCGTGCCTGGAATAGTCTGCGTAAGTTCAAAGTAAATGCCGGTGCGTACTACCATGAATGTTACGCCTAGTGCCCCACCGAAGGATTGCGCTCGGCGGAATCGTCGCGACGGTCGTTTCACGCCCGACGATATTATCGCGAAAGGCGCGCGTTGCGTGACAATTCCATTTTTTAAATTCTCGCGCGGCGAAGACGGGGGAGGGATATCATCGAAACGGGACTCGCGATCAAAGCTGTAGATGTATTCCTGTATTCATGGACCACGCATCGGGATAGCTCCCGAAAGGTCGACTCGAACTAGACGATGGAAAAGCTCGACTCACTGCTGAAGTCGAATGGGATTCCGTGGAAATGCGAAGGGTAGAGTGGTACTATACTCCGATCAGCTTCGATCAATGTTATCTCATTACCTGTAAACTTTTGGGACAAGTTGGTATAAAACTTATCGGAAGATTACATTTCGATCTTCAAAAAAGGTTATTATCAATATGGGCCAAAAGTCCACAGGTGACGAGATATGATCGTGATCGAAGCTGATCGGAATGGTACCATTCTACTCTGCAGGTATTTTTTGTTATCTAGTCTGTTTCTTTTGGCTCAGATAGGGGTAGTTTTCGATGGCTTGGGAGTGGTTGTCTTAATGATGAGAATGAGGAAAAGAGAGCTGGTTCTGCTGTGGAATCTCTTGCAGGAAGGATTGAGTATAGCGTTCGGTATAGAAATTTGAATTCAATAAATATCACGGAAGGATACAGGAGTTTAGTGATCTATGAGAAATTACCGGTCATGCGCCGATGATGATGCCACTCTAAATTCGGAAGTATCTTTGATGACTTCATCAATTGATTTCGCGTCGGTTGCGGAAAAATGGTATTCTTAACGAGCATCCATGGAAAAATTGGGCATTCGAATTTTTATCGGACGCATTATTTCTTCGGCTCGGAACGATGTAGTTTCCCCTCCCTAATTGGTGGTTTTTCTATTACTTCATAAGTTGAACAATTCGTGGACACAAGTGAAATCGTTTTTCCGACGACTTTCCACCCATCTACGGCGTTGCTCAATCCGAGAATCGCCTATTCTCACTTCTGAAAGTGGGACTAGGTGAGCCTTGGAAAGGAGCGTCCTTAAAAAACGATTTTCGCCGCGGCTCGCGATGATGGGTTTCGCTTCGCAGCCGCCTAATGAGAATCGACCTCGAGTCTTTCCTTCTCCAAGGACATTGAATACGTCTCGAATGACAGAGGCGCTCGCACGACTCTAGAATTATGAGGCTCTGTCGTTTAAATACGAAAATCTGGTTAATATCAAATTTTTCCATCGAGCTGACCGGCAACTGAACTCATTCCCTTTCCTCCGGGAGGATCGTGTCTCGCAAGGATACGATAAAGATCGTCATATCTCGCTTCAAACTGGTCGGCGAAAAAAATCTTTCCAACAAAAGTTCTAGAGCTGGAAAAACTGTATAACTTTCGTTCGAAACTTATCCCTTTGCGTTCAACCAATCCGGAGATATAGCGCCTCTTGGCGCATCCGTTTGCATCCCTGTCGCTTTTTTTCGTACCTACGCAGTATTATCCAATAAATAATTCATAATTTCACGCAGCAGCTTCATCAGCTGATCACTCGTATCGATTCCAGTCGCGTCTATTGATGACGGTAATAACGTTAAACGAGAATTCTTCCCAAGAACCCAAAAAACAGACGACACGTCAAGATTAACGCGCGTGAAACGCCATCACAACGCAAGTCGAACGAGTCTGCTGACTTCGCTACCTCTTCTCTTTACCTCTTTATTCGGTAATCTATCTATGTACACTGATTCACTTACCTGTGGGCTACCACACTTAATATGGGGTAGGGGGGAGAGGGGAGCTATAACTAGGCTATCACGAGAGCACGGCGCTGACTTCTGTCGTGTCTTTGCAGTCTTGAATGGATATCTGAGCGATCTCGCTCAAAACGTCTTCATGCGTAGTCTCAGCCTTTCTCAATATCGTGTATCCCTGATACACCTCCTCGCTTTCCGCGAGCTTGCCGTTGCTCTTTGTCTGAGCGTTCGCTTTCCTCTTTCCGGTGTCCTCGGCGGACGTGCCGGGGTGAATTTTGAAGACGCTCTTGAGGATGCTGTTCACCGTCTGCGAACGCTTGGGACTGTCCGTCTTCTGCTTCGCCACGAAACCGTTTCTACCTTCGCGAATCTTCTTTTCGAGCTCGACCAGGGCGTGATTGAGCTGCTCCTGAGAACCGGCCTTCTCCTTCCCGTCATCGGCCTCGTTGATCTGCTGATGATGGCTCGCCGAGACCTTCATCCCGTTCTTCACGACCTTCGGATCCTTCGAGCCGCCCTTCGCGTCGCTCCCGGATTTGTTCCGCTTCAGCACCATTATCTTCGTCTTCGTCGCTTTGTTGGAAGAGTTCTGAGCCGCGGGACTCTCCTCTTCTCTCGTCTCCGCGGAGTCACGCTGCGTCGTATCTTCCTTCGAGTGTCTGGCATCCTTCGTCGTGGCTGCTGCTTCCGGGGAATCCCCGTCGTTTTCATTACTCACCGACGCCGCACTGCTCTCGTCCTTCGCCGCGGGTTCGCCGGTATTCCTGCTCTTCGAGTCCTCCTCGTCCAAGTCCGTCACTTGCACGTGTCTTGCTTCCGTGACGACCTTCCTCGGCACCGCGCCGGCACTTCTCGACAGTCTCCTGCTCTTTTCGAATAACGACGCGTGAGGCGGATTCTGCCGGTCCGTCGTCGGAAATTCCCGCTGCAGCACCTTCACGGGACTCTTGGGCTTCGCTCCGTTCTCCGGGACGTCCTTGCTCTGAGAATCCGAGGAATTAGGCGGCCTCGAGTGGGCCGGCGAGTCGTTCGCCTGCTGCTTCCTGCTGGCGTTGCTCTTTTGCGCCACTCCCATGTGCGGCTTCCGCAATCTGAACCCATTCATCGGTGACGAATTCTGAATGTTGAACGAGGGCGCGGACGGCTCGTACTGCGGGACGGGCTGCTGCATGTGCATGTGCTGTTGCTGCTGCATTCGATGTACGTCCGCGTGAATCGCGCTCTCCAGCTGCCGCTGGCCGACCATTTGCTGCTGCAGTGCTATGTACTGCTGAAAATGGCCCGGCACGTTCGGATTCATTCCCGGATTGACGCTCGCGTTGCCGCCCGGGCCGTATGTCGCTGCGTTCAATCCGGGATGAACGTTTGAATTGACGTATTGAGGCACCAGTTGCCGGGGCAGTTGCTGAAACTGGTACTGCGTGACCGGATAAGCCGGGCAGCCGCCCTGTTGCGATTGATTCGGCGGCGCGATGTTTGGCCTGCCGCGTTCTCGGTAATTGTAGCGATCCTGCTCTATCTGCGGGACGTTTCCGTGATACTGTTGCGCGACTATTTGCCTCGGTTGATAGATCTGATCGCTCTGATTCAGGGGAGTTTGCGATTGATGGCCGTAGCCATCGTAGTTCGGTTCCTCGTTGCTCGACACTCTGCCGTGGCCGATGCTGGAGTGGTACTGGGGTGGTTGCGCCGTGTATTCTTGATGTTGGTGTTGTTGTTGTTGCTGCTGCTGCTGCTGCTGCTGTTGCAATTGCTGTTCTTGATATGGCGAATATTGCGGCATGGGTGGCTGAGCGTCTATCCACGTTTCTTGCTGTGGCGCTTGCTCCCGATCGCGTCTCGCTTGCACGGCCATCCATACTTCTTTCAATTCCCCAGTGATATCTCGATCTTTTAGAACCGTGTATTGACGAGTGAAAATGACCCCCACGTTCATCGCTTCCACGAAATCCAGAAGGAGTTCGATCAGTGTCGAACGTTCCTATGGGGTAAATGACAATACTTCCTTATCGTCCCCGGGCAATTGTCATTCAAGGTGAGAACTTATTTATCTTTGCGTGCCGAGAACGCGCGGGGCACGTGCTAAGAATGATGACTTACTCTCCATGCGTATTTTTTTAATAGGATGCGAACGATCGAAAGAAGAAATATAATGTACATATATGCAACCGGATCTCGACGATTGCTTTTAGCTGTGGCGAAAATTACGTGACAGTCGAAAGATCTATGACAAATTCTTCCATTCCGTTTTACGAGGAAGCATATTCTACGAATAAATGCAGGGTGTGGCAATGAACATCCCGGATTTCGATTTGCTATTGGTTAAAATCTCAGAGAATTTCTGCCGCACCCTCTACAAGGTATACATACACTTTATACTTCGCAGAAAATAAGTTCTGTGGTTGCCTTTTATTAGACGCAGCTAGAGTCTGTAGTATCGCGCCTGCAGAAGGCAACTATAAAACCGAAATACTATGAAATATAAAGCGTAATATAATTTACGAATAAGTTTACTCGTAGGATTGGCTCTTATATAAAACTGAAGTTAAGAGCATTTTTTCTATATTCCAATTTTAATTTTTCTGTGACAGAAATGTAATCTTCATTATCAAGATAATTTGTTCTTCTTAAAGGTAAAGGGTATTGAGGGGGTACAATTTATCGAACACAAAATAAGAAGCTTGAAAAATAACTGTAAATAAAACAAGTATTTACATTGTAAATGTAACCAATTTTAATTAGCTTCAGTTGTTTATTTATCATTCCTTGTATAAGGAAAGAAAGAAAAATTTCGTAGAAGCGCGCGCGCTTAGAATCTCAGGGTGAGTACGTTATGTGTAGTAAATGATTAGATTGTGCGCGCGCTACTTTGGCGGCTTGTCTACGTTGAAAATGAGACTGCTCCAGTTATTATTCATGAATACAAGATAAAAGAAATGATCGTGTAAATAATCTCATATTCGAAAACGTTTGTGTCAAATATTGATCGCCTTTAAATAAATGTGAAATAGTTCAATGGCTGGCAGTATATCTGCGCAATTTTTCTCCCCATATATCGCATTTCATAGCAAAAGGGTACGCAGTTAGGGCTCGCAAAATTTGCGACAAAAATTATTATAAAAATAATTCGCAGTTGGTGACTAGCGTCAACGAAATGGACGATCACGTCGTCAGTGAAATAAACTCTCGATTAAAAGAAATATATTTAATTCCTAATCGTAAATAATAAATGCTTCCAATGATAGTGCACAAAACATATAAAACATACAAATCCATCAGGAGCATAAATCGTGATAAGTAAAAGTTTTACTTACCTTGGGATCCTCTGCATTTTTGCCGTTCAGCCGGAGAATCTCAGGATTAGCGATAACAGCGAACACAGCTACCTGAGGCTTCTCCGTACGAGGTGGCGAGACTCTCATGCCACCGTATAACGGAACGGGTTGGGAAGGACTACATGGCATGGCGATCCGTCCCCATGATAATACATTAATATAACAGGGGTCTGTGGATCCCTGCACACACAAAAAAAAAGATGTTCTCTTCATTCTCAGTTTGAAATATCAACGTATGTTGCACGATAGGCAAGTACTAATATCTTTTAGTAAAATCATGGGAATGCAATAATAACACAGAATGAAAACAAGAAACATACGAACCTGTAAGTAATCCTGGATGCACATGTGCGGCTGAGGTGGATTTTTGAAAACTCTAGCACCATTGCGCTTCATCCTCATTGTCGCTCCACCTTCTCCGACTATCATATTTTGGAGCTGAAATCAAAGGGAAAAACAGTTTTCTTAGTCTTATGTCTTAGAAACGATGATGTCGTTACCGATCACAGAAGATCATTCCATTAGGAGTGCAATTTTAATGTCACTGATAGCTCTGATTCAATCGTTAGCAAGTTGTTATATCAATTCTAACAAACAGAATCAGAGAACTTTTGTGTGTCGGGTAAAAATCTCTTTAGAACATTCTAACTTCAACGTGCACACATTTTGGAGCAGTTGACAAGATAATTCAAAAACGTGTCGATGAAACTGACATTTACGCGTCAGATGCAACATATCTTTACGTTTTAAAGAAACGGAGAGACGAGTAGAAAAAGAAGAACATGAGAAACGACACGAGAAAGAGAAGAGAGAGGGGCGAGGAAAGTCGAAAACGCACCGAGAGAGCCGTACAACTCTCTGCTTCCTCTCGTTTTGGCAGAAGCAAGGCGAACGGAGGTGGGGGCCCTACGTTAGTTCATTCACCGAGACATTAAGAAAACACGGTAAAGGGTTAATCGTGAGTTACGCCTTCCATCGCGCGAAACACTGCGCGAGATGCGATGTAGGGACAGAGTACGGAAATAGGAATATTTTTACGAACTCCCGGACGTATCAGAACTCTTTCTCACTCCCTCTCTCTCACTCTGCTCGCCTCTCCGCCCGCTATTCCTCACTCTCTCCCTCTCTCTGGCACGGCGAAGCTGCAGGGAACTGTCAACATAACCTCGAAATCCGAAAAGAGTTTCCTGTACCTGTTCTCCCGAGAATTCCAGCACTTTATCGTGTCCGCCGAATCGAACACATCGCGCACACACTCACGCGATTTTCGTCGGGAAACTTACCCCGTGAAGGTATCTCAGACGAAAGGAGAACACCCGCAAACGAACACCGAACGGATACGACACATTATCAGGCACCTTTGGGGGAGAGATCCGACGGTTCTTTTGTTTATTATTTTTCCGGAGGATGCGCGGTATCGCCAGGAAGTGGCGAAGAAGGTTACCCGGTGGCTGGACCAGTAACTAAAATCCGTGTCAACATGGCCAACCAACTCCCGAGCGAGCCGGAGCACGACTGTGAACGGGCCTCGCGAAAGTTCCTAGGTGGCACGAGATGGGGGCAACACACTGCGATTCGACCGCGACCGTTTGAATCGTCGCGACTGTTTTTATATTTCTTATGGATGCTGTCGAATCAGATTGTTATCGCCGGCGTAGCTATAACTGCTTGTTCTAATTTAAAATATACGCGATATAATGAACGGTATAATGTAAGTCTCCCTCTTTTGCCAATAATAGTATAATATAATAATTAGTATGTACGAATCTCGCGAGAGAAGGGTTCGAAATGTAAGCATCTAGAGAAGAAGTAGTATAACATTCATTCCATCAGCTTCAGCCACTGTTATTTCGCTATCTATGAACTTTTGAGCTAAAGTGGTATGATACATTTTTGAAGATTATATTTTAATCTACGAAAAAGTATTATATCTCACTTTGGCTGAAAATCTATAAGTAATGAAATAATCGTGGTTGAAGCTGATTGAATTGGTAATACTTTACTCTATTATGAAGACGATTGCAATATTATTGTGCTCAAAGACTATTACTAGATGATTTACTAACGAATGTATCTACTTTTCCGTCGAATTAATATTTAGAAAATCGACACAGTCATCTGTATGAAATTATATACTTTGTACAATTAGGGGAGTTGTCTATATTGAACCGGTACCTAAATTGAACCTCCTGGCTATTTTAAGTGAATGAGCATTTCCACGTCATCTATCAGTAGAAATTCAAACCTTAGTACCGGTCAGTATGCCTACAAAAAATACATAAGATAAGAGATTTAAATTTTTAACTCCCTTGAAATTTTTTCAATCAAACTCTCGACCGCCCTATTTGATGTATTTTTTTACGCTGATTCCGAAAATGGCAGATATATTGACGATATCTCAAAGGAAGTATAAGAGGTATCGGTGATTTCATGTACCAGAAAATTATTGTTTTCACGGAAAATCATCGATATTTCAGTCTTCTTTTGAGATATCCTCGATATATCTATAATTTTCATAATCAGCACAAAAAAATACATAAGATAGGATGGTCGAGAGTTCCATTTTTCGCGAAAATTGAAATCCCTGAAATCGATCTCTCGACCACCCTATTCGATGTATTTTTTCATGCTGTTTCCGAAAATGGCAGATATATTGACGATATCTCAAAGGAAATATAAGATATCGGTGATTTCATGTATCAGAAAATTATTTTTTTCACGGAAAATCATCGATATCTCGGTCTTCCTTTCAGATATCCTCGATATATCTATGATTTTCATAATCAGCGCGAAAAAATACATAAGATAGGATAGTCGAAAGTTCGATTCCAGAGATTTCGATTTTTGTCAAAAATCTAAGGTATATGCCTTAGATTTTTTCAATTTTTTCGCGAAAATTGAAATCTCTGAAATCGATCTCTCGACCACCCTATTCGATGTATTTTTTCATGCTGTTTCCGAAAATGGCAGATATATTGACGATATCTCAAAGGAAATATAAGATATCGGTGATTTCATGTATCAGAAAATTATTTTTTTCACGGAAAATCATCGATATCTCGGTCTTCCTTTGAGATATCCTCGATATATCTATGATTTTCATAATCAGCGCGAAAAAATACATAAGATAGGATAGTCGAAAGTTCGATTCCAGAGATTTCGATTTTTGTCAAAATCTTGAGCGCTGAGATATCGATGATTTTCCAGGAAAAAAAAAATTTTCTCGTACATAAAATCGTTAATATTTGATATTTCTTTTGAAACAGAGTCAATATATAGGGTATATATGTTAATAAGTGCATAATTTTTGGAATCAGCGCTTAATATTTTGAAAAAAAATCGAAATCCCTGGAATCAGTAGAAATGCAAACCTTAGTACCGGTCGGTAGGCATACTGACCGGTACTAAGGTTTGAATTTCTACTGATAGATGACATGGAAACGCTCATTTACTTAAAATAGCCAGGAGGTTCAATTTAGCCTACCGGTTCAATATAGGCAACTCTCCCCTAATAAGACTCTGAAATCGAACCACCATTCTAAAGATTCCTACTTCTGCATACCGATTACTTATGATTCAATTTAGAAGGTGCTAATCAACATGAAAGACAGTTTCGATCTAAGCACCTCTCCTGATCTATTTCCAATTATAATTAAATATCCCACTGATTCAAGGTACATAAAGGTACGATGAAAATAAGCATTATTTAAAATGACATCACACCTGCATCAATTAATAAAATATCGTCCAGATGTCAAAGCCTGAAATCTAAATGAAAATGCTCAGAAATTGTCGCGCCGATATCATTCCCACGGATAGAAAGCAATTTCGAAAGACACTCTCATCCCCTTCTCCTCACCCCTTCCACTGATCTACGCGCCCACCATTCCATTAGCTATATAACTATCCTATAATCTATACTTCTAGCTACGCTTCTAGTTACGAAAGCCTAAAGGTAATTCGATTCCGAGTCTGCTCTCGCTCGTCCGAGCGGTTGACCGAAAGACGGTGCACGCGGATAGCCGGCGAAGGTGATATACTCGTTGACCTCTCGAACATAACGCCTATAGCTAACGATCATCACGATAAACAAGGTTTACAAAGGAACGATTCCCGTTCAATTCCAAGGCCCGACTTTTCCGTTTCGCGAATGTGGAAGACGGATAAAATTATCTCGCAATCCACGCAAAGTATTTCTAATCAATCGCTTCCTATTCGAAAAAATGTTCTGCGAGAAATATCGAAGGCTCGACAAATTGAATTAGTCCCGAAAAAAATATCCCGATGCGATATGGAATCTCTCGGTATCCTTCGCCGCCGCTCTCGAGCGCGTCGAGGGAGGCACGAACGATCCTCACCGCCTATCATTATGACGCCTCGCGGGCAGAACTATCGATCCTGATCGATGATATTAATAGTCGCTAAATATAGTGTTTCGCTACGCTCGTGCTCTACAATATTCGACGAGTCCCCCCTCCTCACCGCAGACCGGCAATCATGAAAACCGATCCGACGGAAGGAAGTCCCTCCGCAAGGTGGTTGTACAGTCCGGTCTGCATTTCCGACTCGGCTGGAAATTGTGGCTCGAATCGGCCTCTATAGCCACCGCAATGTATCATTCAATTACTGAAGTAACACATTAATTTTCACGACATAAAAGGCAAAATATTTCTACACTTGGAAGAAAATGTGCTTCATCGAAACAAACGTGTTTTTGAATAGTTCCAAATAGCACGTTTATTCAATTCGAATAAATACCGATTCGATCTAAATAATATTTAATTAAATGAAGAATATTTTAACTCATCCAATCGACATGCATTCTAATCGAATAAATGTGTTTTTAGGATCTCAAAAGCACGTTCATCTCGATGAAACAAATTTTTGTCTCGGTGTGTGATACACCGAAACTCACACGTTAAAAATTAATCTATAGTCGAACCTTCGACTAGTCCGTCTCTAAAAAATATTTTAACCTTCCCATCAAGATTATATAATAAAGCACGTCAGAACTAGGTATCTAATCCAACTGGAGCACCAAACACGACTCGGAACAACAATCAAATAATGGGCGGTCAAAGGAAACAAGGGGAGGCATTTGTAGGGTTCCAACGGACTCCCGGTAGATGTTGAGGTCCAAAGCCGAGGGATTATCGGGGGGGGGGGGGGGGGGGGGGGGGCTGTGACTGCGCCCAAACTCGACGACGACTTTATCGTTACATTATTAGGCGTACCACGCGATTTGACCCGGGAAGAAACGGGAGAGCCAACGCGTGAATTACGACGATCCCTGCGCGGCATTGTCGCGCGACAATGCTCCTCGGGGTGTGAACGCATCCCTGCAGCGTCGGCACCGCGCGCGCTCACTGAGGGTGCGGAGCAGATGTAACGCGCGACGTCGACACGAGAACCTCTCATTTGTATTCATTACCGAGAGGCCGACTTCCCTCCTAATTGAATCGTCTTGTCCCGTGAATCCGTAGGCCGCGAGGACGAGACGTGACCGCAGTGACGTTTCTTCCCGCGCGGGCCGATTAGTCGGCGGACGCGTTATGCTTATCAATCGTCGGGCGATCGGAAGCTCGATCGAACGGTGGAGCAGCCGACTGCTCTTCCCCGGACAACACAATCCAAAAAAAAATCATCTTGAAAAGGCTCACTTTTTGTTAACTTAAATTTTGTGTCATCCAAAAGATGACTATTGGATAATTCGAAATTTGAATTTACGAAAAATGAGACATCGAATTGCCTGCACAGAGAAAAACAACTTGGTCCATTTAATCGAAATCTTGGAGATGATGACGAAATCGTTTGATGAAATATAGATCCTCCATCTGTCTGATTAAACTGACCTCTTCTTGGTTAGAATAACTGAACGTTTAATTGGAATAACTAAACATTTGGTTGAAATAACTTGATATTTGATTGAACTGATCAGTGCTTTAGAATAACTAAACGTTTTTAAATAGATGCATTTTTTGTCGTTTTAAATTAATTATTTTTCTCGGTGTACGGATGACTGAAAGACAGTTTTCTGGCTTGTGTCGTCTGGGATCTACATCGCGCGCGAAAGATCGAATCCGCGAGGGAATAAAAAAATTCTAAAAAAAAAGGAGAGAAACAAGAGCACTCGTCCGGCGAACGCCAGGTGCGCGAAACGCGGCTGGTCTCCCCTCGCGCGCGCGGTACGACCATTTAAATTAGTCGAACCGAGCCTCTTCCCGAAATTAATTGACGTATCGATCGCGCGCTTGGTATATACTCACACACGGACAGGTACCACATGTACGTCCGAAGGGGGAGGGCTTCTCGCGAGAATCCTCGATTATAACCACACGGAGAAAAAGAAACTGCACGAATTACACAGTTTGATCAGCATAAACTACGATTCCTGCCCAGGAAGCTTTATAGAATTAGACGATAATTTAGTATCTTTCCTGAGAAACCGATAGATATTCCTGTGCAAACGGATACTGTACCACGTGAGGCTAAACTTACTCACCAGGAAAAAAAACTTTATCACTATTATCTCATTATCAATAAATTTTTGGCGAATAGCGATATAACACTTTATTGCAGATAAAAACATAATCCTCAAAAGAGTATTACACAAATATCAGCCGAAAGCTCATACACTGAGAAAAAAAAAAGATTAAAAATTATTCCGTTAGACGGATAATCTGAGTACGAAAGGTAAACTAGATCAAAAATTATCCCAGAGAAGGTTAAATTTTAAACCCTGGAAGGATAACTTTTTGATTTATTTTACCTTTCGTACTCAGATTATCCTTCTAACAGAATAATTTTTAATCTTTTTTTTTTCTCAGTGTAAGATGTGAGATAATAGTAACCCCGAAGTTTCTTTCCTCACGAGTAAGCTTAGCCTCATTATAGTTAAACTAGTATCGTCTACAGTTTTAAACGGTAAATAGAAATATGTCCTCCGTACAAATTCTTGAAAATAAGCCCGAGTCTCAGCGACACTGGATGAAACGGTAAAAATTGCTGGTTCCCTTTTTCACGTGCGCGCCGCGCTACCGTTTGCAGCGAGCTCGCGTAGCCCTCAACTTCGGCGCGTTGGCCCACAACCACGGAAGAGGAGGGATCCGCCGCTCGGCGTCGTCCGTAGCGAGGTAACGGTCGTTGCGTTGCCGCTGTCAGGGGTCACGAACCGCGCGCCTCCTTCGGCTTATTACATCCGAGAGCGATGATGACCGTGTTTAGGTGTTGGCCTGCCAGATTTAAGAATACACTCGCGCGATCGGGACCCCATCGCGCGGTTCGGCCGATTATGGTAACGAGGCCTCTTTAGTCACGTTCGCGGTCAAGAGGGACCGCGGGCTCCGTTCGGAGGTGTACCTATACGTATACCTATAGCGACGAGTTTTATTGAAACTTTGCAGTCGGCGCGGTTATCTCGGCGAGGGTATCGCGGTGCGACTCGGATACGCGCGTTCGAGGTGCGGCGGATAGCTTTCGATGTTTCGCCGCGATCGGACTCGACTGTGTCATCCTCTAAATTGACACGAAAGTATTGCCGTATATCCGGTGATACGGTACGCAAGGTGATACGCTTTATGTACTTTGCGGTAAAAGGGTTTCGTCGTTGCCGTTTGCGCGCCCACGAAAGGCAACCGTGAAATCGAATTGGTGCAAAGTGTAAAGCGTATCGCCTTGTATTACGAATATATCGCGTGAAACTTAGCGCATTGAAGGGGCAAGTAGATACGTACGTTTTAAGTCCGCCATTCAGCGGGAGCCGAAGAAAGATTCCGCTTCGAGCGCGCACCTCTTAAATGCGGTAACGATCGCTACGACAGAATAACAATTTGGTGGCAGCATCGACGATATCGTGTTGAATTATCGGCAGAATAGCAATCATCACTATTCGAATGGTAATCGTGTCACTATGTTGCACATTTTCAACACAATATCGCTGAAGCTGTCACCAACTTATACTATTCTGGCGTAATGATCGTCACTAAGTATTTAATTTTCTGCGTGTACTTTGGAACTTGTGCGCAAGTACGCACACTGTAAATAAAAATTGTATTGCATTCAATACAATTGTACCTACGTAAAGTTTGTATCCACAACACGTGATTATCAAAATTAATATATGTACTTCGTTATGAAATTTATCAGGGCAATTTCATAAGAAAATATACTAATTTTCATAATCACACGTCGGAAAAAAAGTTTCATGTGAAACTACATTAAAAAAGTCAACACTTTTTTACAGTGCACATAGAACGTACTCGCGATCCAATCGGAAATCTGCGCACATCATATATCGTCGGTATTTCTCACAAATTATCCACAGTGGAGGGGGCCGGAGGCGCGGAGGTGTACGCGCAGACTCGCTAATGGGCGAGAAAGCACGGCTTCGATGTCATTTGTTTGTGATGTTGTCGGAGGTGCGAGATATATCGATCCTAATGACAGGCCGCGTCGCGCCGCCGATGGGGGATCGTTATCCCGCGATTCGGGCGCGACGGCGCACGTGCACTCGCTGCGGAGTGCATATCGAGACCTGCGGTGCAGCGCCTGGCTATACGGACACGCTCGTCGTACGTGTAGGTACCACCACCTCGTGTGGTAAAAATAATTCTCTGTTTAAAATCGGCTTTTCTACGAGTCGTCGAGTCCCCCTGCAATTCCAGATTTTCCAGACCGGGTTCCAATTCCAGCCGGGTTGTAAATCTACACTGAAAAAAGTATTTAGCTATAATCCAGCTATATTTCTGGCTGCCTCAGACACAACTAGAAAAATATTGCTAGCGTAGCAAGAATTCTTGCTATTTCGAAGAAAATTATCACTGCAATTACTATAATTTTTTCCAGTTGTGGCCAAATTTTTTTGAGTGTACGAAGCGATCGCGCCGTATCGAAGAGCAAGCACATATCGTCGGCTAAATATGTTAACCTGCTAGCTCACATGTAGTCAGATTTTCAGAAGCGAGAATAAAACTGTCTTGATCAATACAAAAGTTCTTACATGACAACGGATTTTAACACAATAGAGATGTCAGTATTTGTCTAACCTTATTTTAAATAAAATGTATGTCAATTATTTAGTCTAGTCTAGCCATAAAGTTGCCGAGTATATCAACACATCTTAAAATCGTAAAATATGGAGTTAGCAGGTTAACACATTTAGCCGACGATATGGAGAAAAATGTGTGGTCACCATTCTCACAATCCATGTAGTAAGATTGAATTATCGCGGTACATGACGTCGTAAATACCATAAATATGTCGATATTTACTAAAAGCATTGTCACGCTTGCTATACTTTCAGTATTAGATGTACAACTTTGCTTCCGCCGTTCGCTTCAGAAGATGACCAGTTTTTTCAGCGCAGGATTTATACGCTGCCCGAAAGATACGAGAGGAAGCAGTGGCCAGAAATGGACAATACTTTGAATCACAAATGTGCAGCCAATTTGCTACAGTAAAGCCTCGAATTTCGGAAAAACGGCGGATGCAAAGTTGTGCGCGCCTATTAAAAATATCAACATATTCGTGATATCGAATGTCACGCGTCGCAATAATTCAACGTCAAACGCGTGGATCATGAGAATGATTAGACAAAACTTTTCTCCGTCTAGCTTACTACGTCTCTTGAGACTTTCACGACATCGGCGCGCGCATCTAGACACATCCGACGGAAGCTGTACACCTCCGCGAGCCTCACAGACGATCTCCCGAGCGAAGGACTCGCACAGCTCGAGGCGGCTCGTAAATCTGAACGGGTCTAACGCGCGCTAATACGTATCGCAGCGCGGCGGCGGCGGGCAATTCTTTTCTCAAAGTCGATCCACCAAATTTCCCGGCACCCGCGCCCGCCTGAGTCCAATAATGAGGCTAGAGCGCGACCGGCGCTCGCAGCATTTTCTAGGAGGGGGGTTTACAGAGTTCGAGCCAGGCCTTAAATCTCGGCTCGTATAACGCGCGTCGGGCACGGTCCGCGTGGGGATGCGGGGCAATACATTACATCGACCTCCGAAGCCGTCGGGGGCTGCTCGTGCAGGCGCGTTAAGTTATCAGAGAATCAATTACTCGTCGCTATTGTTTATGACGGCCCAAGGGCTTCGCGCTCCCTCGATCTATCGCACCGTCTTCCTCGCACACTCGCCCGGCCGAGTCCTCCTCCCCCCTTTCCTCTCGCTTCCTCTTTTGTGGTAGCATCGTCCGAGCGGACCGGTGCTCATCTCGCTGTTGGGCGCGTCACGAGACGCCTCGTGACGAAATGACCATAGCCGCGCACGCGTATCACCCTCCGGAGGATTCTGTGAAAACGAATCAAATCTGGGAAAGATCGTTGAGATGGAAATATTCACGATCCGGACGGATCTCGAGATCCTTCAGGTTTCTCGAGCGGTACAGCGGCTTTTTCCCTGCTAAAAGTTAGTCCACTGAAGTACAGTGACACTGTAAAGTATGTCCTTCGTGCGATGTGGCGACAATGTTTGACGTGCAGTAGTATGTGTGTATCTGTGAGTTCGAAAATGGAGACCAAAACATCCGGTCGTGCATCTGTACGTCATGCAACGCTGCCACATTGACTTGTCAAAGGTTAAATTTACAAAGAACAATTAATAAAAGAATAACGGGCTTCTTAATGAACGCGAAAATTGGTATAGATTATTTTAGTTCGTTAAACGTGCTGTTCAAAAAATTTCCGAATTTTTTCACTATTTTTCTCAGAAATATCGCGGTTCGTTGGTTATAACCCACAAGAGCACATGTTATTTCGTTATTCAAAAATCTTTGCAACGAGCTTCGTAAGAGACTTGAAAATTTCACTGAATTTTTTGTTTACTTCAATCTACCGAATAATGCAGTCATTTTCAAGCATTTCTCACGATTTTTAGTATAACGCTCAACTCTCCGAATACAGCGTTAATTCGAAGTGGTATCACGAAAATCACGGATATGCCCGTGAAGACGGGCCGAAAACCACGGGAGATGTACGGAGAATTGAACTTCGGAGAAATCGTCGCCAATGTCCACGATCCATCTCGATCTCGAGACCCTCGATCCTATACAGGTAGGCACAGGGCATCGATCGGAGCTGGTACCAGGAAACGCGCGGATACACCCTCGAAGACGTATCGAAAACCGCACGAGACGCGTGTCAAATCGAACCTCGGAGATGTCGACGCGAGTATCCGCAATCCATGGATCTCGAGATCGCCGCACCTGGGCCCAGCGTCGACTGTAATCGGTACCACGAAACGGAACGGACATACGTACCGCATATACCGACGAGGGTAGGGGTCAAAAACCGCAGCGGACGCCTCGAAGATCGAGGGACCCGGTGACCGCTTCGATCGAACGCGGGAAGTTCACCCGAGGGGACTCGCCGACGCGACGGTGGCAAATTACGTGGGCGCGACGAATACGAGGACGGACAGCGTTCCGAGGAGATTTTCGGTGCCAGCTCCCACCTCAAAGGTCTGCCACGGGTGGTCGCGATCGCGCGCATGAATGTTTCATGGCTTCTAACTATCCACGGAACATGATCGATGGCCGGTTAGCACTCCGCTCGGCGCGCGCGTGCGTGTGCGCCGGGGATGAGCGCGCGAGAGGCGCAGTTCATAAATACGCGACGGTTCGGCAGTAAATCTTGGTAGCCACCGCGAGCGGCCGAAGGTGGTCCCCCGGTCCCTTCCACCGGCCCGACGTTCCCCGTTGTTAATTACCGTGTTTTAACACCTGACCCTGCACCGCTTACCGCCGACGCGGGGGTGCCTCGTTCGATCGGGTCGAATCGATCGGGGAGTCGAGGGCGCGAATGCCTTTTACGGCTTTCGTGGTCTCCGTGGAAATGTGGGAAAAAAAAAGAGTAGGTATATTTTCTACAGAGCGACACACCGAGACAAAAATATACTTGATCGGAATAAACGTGCCTTTGGATAGTACCAAGAGCGTATTTATTCGATTTAAATGAATATTGATTTGATTCAAAATCAAATGACATTTAATTAATTCAATAATCTAATACTCGCGTCCAGCCAATATTCATTTCAATCGAATAAATATGCTCTTGGGACCGTCCAAAGGCACGTTTATTTCGATCAAGTACATTTTTTTCTCGGTGCATAGTCGAGCTGAGAATGTGTGACGAAAGAACGTAGGGCTAACAGGATCGCCGCTGCACTTTGAGAAGAATAATTGCCGATGCCAAAACATTTGTCCTTTGATCGAAAATCTTGATATAACTCCAGGATCAAGCCATGGTTTTCTTCGTGCCAGAAAATATTTGACAGGTTTGAGTAATCATTTCTTTGGGGGACGCAGGAAGGATTTTTCGTTCCAACTAAGGCAAGTATTCTTGAATCAAGAATATGTATTTTTTCGACCAAGTATATCTGTATTCTTAAAAACGTTTATGTGATATCGTGTTGTTGGTTGAAGAAATACTTTGTCGACTACTGGCAAATTATTTCTCTCGGCGCAGCTGGCGAAATGACTGCGAGAATAGTTCTTATATCGCTGCTGCCGAGTAATTATCGCGCGATGGAGAAGATCGATACACGGAGACACTTTTTCCAGAGCCTATATCGGATCTAAACAACGTCAATCCTATATATACCTACGTGAAACATATGTACCTACAGTCGCATGGCTCGTGTGTTATACATAAATGCCTATTTATATACGAGGTTGTAACAAGGTATCCCGTGTGCCTCTCGTGCCTCGTTCGATAAGAGATAAACGTCGCGCGAAGGTGGAAGGGGTGTGAACCCGGGTGGTACGCATCCGCGCCCTCGCCTCGTCGAGGAGAGCGCTGGCGCGCGAGGAAAAGGGCGTGACGTATGGTCCCCCGGGGTCTTCCGCGGCACGAGAGCCTCGCGCCTTCCCAAACACCCATCGCCATCGCCATCGCCTCGCGCTTATATTATTACCCCCATACATATTTATGCCGAGAACTCGGGAGAGGAGGAAGAAGAAGCGCGAGAAAGGGGGGTAAAGAGAAAGAGAGAGAGAGAGAGAGAGAGAGAGAGACTCGCGGCCTCGTCTCGACTGAGTTAGTTATTACCGAATCAATTACCGGCCGTATTTATAGGGTGTAGCGAGTTCTCTCTGTTTCTCGGTGTTCGCCACGTTGACCCTCCTCTCCTCCGCGCCTCTCTTCGCTCCTTATACCGGGTCGAACCGCTCGCACGACTCGCGTTCTGTTCTCCGACGCCGGGGAACGAAGAAAGAAGAAGAAGAAGAAGAAGAAGAAGAAGCGTATATTTTGCTCTGGGGCAAGCCCTCTAAGAGCACACAGGAAAGTACATTTTAAAGTAGATAACTAGCAATAAGTAAGTCATAGTAACATGAGTAACAATATGTAAATAAGAGTAAGGTACAAAAATAAAGTCAATAACTAAGTAAGTAACTAAAACAGTAACTATAACGGTAAGAATAAAAAATAAGAAATAAACAATAATACAAAAATTCAAAATAAAGAAAGAGAGAGAGAGAGGGAGAGAGAGAGAGAGAATGAGAGGAAGGGAATGATAAGAGTAAAATACAGTAGAATAGATATAAGCGGTACGAGAGAATGTAGAAGAGCGTTGGACAATTTTACGGCGCCTGACTGCCGTCATCTGTCGCTTTAATTACAAGTCAACAAGTTCATCGGAACTTTACAAGATTTTTCCCCGCGTCCGTGAATGATATTTAGATATTTCTTTCAACATGTCGTATAAGCGATATGTTTCGATAATGAGGAACTTGCATGAAAGTTCTTTTTCCTTGAAAATTTTACCGAATGAAGCTATATCGTGTTACAAAAACCAGGGAGCACTGTATTTTCTAATAATATGTAACTATATTAGAGAAAAAGAATTAATCAATCGTGCCTTAAACGCCTAAACCACGCGCCGACCCAGAACGCGGTATGATTGGCCGAGAGCGCTTTTACTGTTGCGTGACGTCACACATTGCTCCTCGCTGTTTGCGCGGCTCTTTCAAACGCTACATTATTAACTCAAATTTGCGAACGTACCTATCCGACATGTCAACACCATAAGTTTACATACCGTTGAAATTGCAATTTCTTACTCTATTTTTTTAAGCCAATAAAAAAAATCACGCAAGTTCCTCATCACGTATCAAATAAGTACCACGAAGCGTCAAGTCCCGTAAAGATACCTCGCGGTGATTTGCCTGCTCGCAGCGGCGGTTGCGGTGTACCAACCCCAACGACAGTGCGTCATCCCCCACCGCGCCTATGCCGATCGCGGGATTGGTGAAAAGTCACCCCCGGTGTACACGACGAGCGTGCAACTCCTTGCGACGCGAATTGTTCTCGTGGCTCGGCTCGGAGTGCGAGGGGTGTAAATCCGGGGTCTCTCCGGGACCCGAGCCATCTATAGATGTATACGCACATACCGTAGGTGGCAGGGGGCTACGTACCCCGTAACTCGAGCGACGCCTATTACTCAACCCGTATCTAGTGTCGTCGTCGACGGTACTTCTCCACCCACGACGAATGGCGCGCAATATAACGGGCAATGTTGGCAAACAATTACCGCGCCACCCTTACGCGGCTCCCGCTGTAAGCAGGTAGCGAGCGATTTACGAGTATTGCATTCGCCCGGGCTCGTTTCATTACCGATGCATTGCCGGATGCCACAATGCGCTCGAGAGTCACGCGACCGCTATTGCTCGACTCGTGCATTCGAACGAATGGAAGGTATCCGCGCCATTTTGAAAGGCCCTCGCAGCGCGAGGACGTAGACCCGAGCGTGTACCCCGAAGAGACGTTGTTAATAAACTTAATTGATCGTAGAGATGCCATTTTACGGTGAGGTATAGGTATAGCTCCGCGCGAAGGTATTAATTCAGGTCGATCTGATAATTGAAAAAAATGTTACTTCGTATCAAAGCGCCAGTGGTGATGATCGTTATCGCCAGGGCAATCATTTTCCGCGGAAATTCTTTCTATACCATGCCAATTATTATACATTAATCAGAGGTGAATTGCTTTATATTACTCCAGTCTTTCTCATCTTCTTTTTATAGTTCTGTGTGGCTTGACTCTTGCTCCGCTTTAATAATTGCATATTTTGCACACTGAGAAAAAAAAAGATTAAAAATTATTCTGACAGAAGGATAATCAGAGTACAAAAGGTAAGGTGGATCGAAAATTATTCTAAGGATCCTTCGAAGGTTAAATGATATACCCTGGAAGGATAATTTTTGATCTGTTTTACATTTCGTACTCAGATTATCCTTCTAACAGAATAAATTTTAATCTTTTTTTTTTCTTAGTGCAGTAGATATATTTTTATATCTACTGCGATATTTATATTTGCCTACTACTGCAAAATATATCTATTGCAAAAAATGCTATTACTAAAGTGGAGTAAGAATGTAAGATTCACATTACCCCTTTCGTCTACCATGATGGCTAATAGCAGCTAGAATCCACCATAATGCATTTTATTCCACTCCACATATTTTTACGTCTTCAGAGATAACGTTTACTGTACCTCTGACGTTGTATAACAAGTATTCGCCAAGTCCTGTACGTCCGGATCGTTAGGAGCTTGCGGCCTTTGAGCGTAACAAGACTAATTCGATGAGACACGATAATGAGAGGGCCGACAGGGTCGGGCCCCCGGTTCCCCTCCCTCGGAAAATAACGAATCCTCGCCTAATGCCGAAATCGGCGCGACGATGCGCGCGGGAGCCACGTGTCGCTATAGCGGAGCGGGTTGCGCGATGTGCCGCAACTGCGTCGGGATCGTCGCGGCAGGCAGCGAATTTTGGACCACGGTGTCGTGATTTCTATCCGCGTGCACCTCAACACATACAAGTATATTTGTTACTCCCTATCTCCCGCTCTCTCTCTCTCTCTCTCTCTCTCTTCCATTATCCGACGCCGTCGTTTACGGAAGTACACGTGCTTATCCTCCTACATCGCACGTGGATCGACACGTGTGGCCAGTGTGTCTAATGCGTGGCTGTAATGAGGTGCCGTCAAAAATATTCCTCGCGAAGGACGACGAAGGATCGCACGCGGTGTGGTATCGCGAAAATATTTTCTACATTTGTACAGGAAAGATATATTCGAATCATTAATCGTACTCCCACGTTGAAATATCGATCCAATTATGTACCTACCTACTGTAATTTACAGTTCATTATCCTGAAAATATCCATAATTTAATATCATTTCACACGCGCTTTTCAAGCAATTTTCTTGAAACCGGAGAGTTCGCAACCACTAGAAATCCCTTTTAAAAAATTAGAATGATTTGCGATTTTTTTGAAACTTGCAGAA
Organism: Xiphydria camelus; assembly: GCA_963678675.1. NCBI lineage: Eukaryota > Metazoa > Arthropoda > Insecta > Hymenoptera > Xiphydriidae > Xiphydria > Xiphydria camelus. Next base: position 2,617,553 of record OY783199.1, read on the forward strand.
CTTATGGCGGCCAGGCCACTTTACAGAATGAAAGTGACAAATTTGATTTTTCTTGAGATCTAATGATCAAAACCTCATGAAAGATGCACGAATGATATAAATAAAATTTCCAAATGGATGAGAAATATATAATACAACGGTAACGATTAGATCATACCTACCGTTCAGAAATTGTATTAAATATATAATTGAACTAGTTTAATCATCGTAAGGTGACCAGTAAATCCTAGATAAATAATTAAAGGAACAAAGTACTTTCACAAAATTCTTCCAACTCCAACTTTCCCTCGTCATACTAACTTTAACTCGTCCTTTACACAAATGACGTATATCAAATTCCTTAATAATTCCAGCTCTTTCAGAATTCTCTGACCACCAAACACTGCAAACACGACAGCAATACCCCGTTTGATTATACGCCAGAGCGATGACATCATCGGAGTAAGCACGCGTGTGACAAGAGCCGGTACTCCTACATAGCGTCTTATCGCCGAGTACCATCCTACGTTGGTCATACGTTGCGTCTACTCTGCTCGTGTATCCGCTGCGCGGTCAGCTGAATTCGGAAAGGGCATCTGTAAGACCCCCGTAGCAGACAACTTTTTGAGATCATTTCACGGACGCGTACATTTTAACGCACGTCGTTCGATGAATACAGCGGGACCCACCTATGCGGATATATCGGTTGTATACGTCGACTATACGTTGTTTGGGGTATATGATGGCGAGCGATGGGATCTTTCGGGGGAAGCATGCGGTAATAGGCGGGTGGGTCGGTTGCGGTGTTTCCCGTTACAGACACCCCTCGATGATGGTATCGATTATACACCGTTCTAACAATGCGGAACGCGGGGTAGGCCATCTACGCGTGGGGTGTGTCGAGAGGGGCTGTTTTAATTATCTAGTGGAGTAATTATAAACTGTGTATATACTGCAGCGTCGCACGGCGTTCAATCCGGGCTCGCACGGTCCGAGTCAAAGGGGCAAAGGGGGCGAGTTAAGCAGGTCCTGCCGAGCGAAAGACATTTCTCATCGGGGAAGATCGGAATAACGTTGTAATGAGACGTTGATTTTTTTTCTACGCCCCGCGACGTTGCGATATTATTTCGAACCTCCCGTCGTTCCGATGGTGGTGATAATGGATCGAAATCGAAGTCGATTCGTGTCCTCGTGATCCAAAGTTTGCATCCTTGAATTTGCCTTTCTTGCGTTATTTATGTAATTTAGTGTAAAATAAGTCGGATTATTTCCCCTCTTCCTATCTCCCTCTCTTTCCTGTAATTAAAAAAATCTACTCTCTCCTCAACAAATTCTCCATGAGTTCTTTATCAGTTCCTCGCCCTCTCCCATCGTTTCTCCTCTATAGTCTCAAGAGACGGAGAAACATAGAGAATAGGAGGAAAAAGAGAAACAGCAAAAACGGTAAGAAAAACTTCCAACCCCCCGCGCCACCCTTTCGACATACTTTCGCGCAGAGATGGAAATGGACCAAAAGCGAAGTCTCCCCCCCGTACAGACCTCGCCCCACGGATAAATTCAGCACGCTCTCTACTCCCCGTGACGAAGTTGACGAGTCCTTTTCTCTCTCTCTCTCTCCCTCCCTCCGTTCGCACTTCTCCTTTCCTCTCCATCTCTCCTCGCACTTTTCTCCCGCGCTCCTCCCGTGTCCGCGTACGAGCCAGCGCGCCGTGGGCCCGCGAGTAAGGGGCTCTCACGTTACGTTCGGTGCGGCCAGGTGTCGGGTTACCCTCGACCTCATCTTCCTCCATGCCTCCGCGAGTTTGCCACCATCAGCATCGCCGGCCCCGCGAACGTCCGACGCGGCGCTTCTCTTCGTGACGGAGTAGCGGCGGTGGAGGACGAGGGGGTGGCGGGGTATTGGAAAGCGAGGAAACGGCATGGGGTTGCGGGAGGGAGAAGTGAAAATGGTAAAAGGAAACGTCGCGGGGAAACGCGTACGGAGAGCGCAGACGGTGGTAGCCGCACTGAGAAAGAAATTTACGTGATCGAAATAAACGTGCCTTTGGATAAGTCCCAAGAGAGCATATTTATTCGATTTAAAATGAATATCGGTTGGACGCAAATATTAGATTGTTGAATTAATTGGATGTTCTTTCGATCGAATCGATATTCATTTAAATCGAATAAATACGCTCTTGTGACTATCCAAAAGCACGTTTACTTCGATCAAGTACATTTTTGTCTGAGTGTATCAATACGAAAGCGTCGTATATACGTGGTGTTCCTCTGTTTCGTACCGACGACTCTGAGTGCGTCCGTGGAAAAATGATGGAGTTGATTCACTGAATTTCTACTCTAACTGAAGTTCTACTGAATTTCAATTCTAAATACATATATAAATCCCCTATTTGGAATAGTCTCCCTTGATATAATTGTACGTACACCAAATCTCAAATTGCACCAAGGGAAGAGGTTTAGTCGAATACGAACCTGATGGAAAAATTTACTTGAGATTAATAGAAATTTCTTCACATCTCGAACAAAAGTCTATTTGAACGCAATTGATGCTCTACTATAGGTTCGTCTCTATTAAAAAGATGCAAAACATCTATCTAATCCAAATAAACTTTAATTTGTTGCGAATAAATTCCTATTTTCCGCTGTGGGTTCTCATTCAACCAAACCTTATCCCTCGGTATGGAATAAAAAGAGCCTCGGTATGCGAGCATTTACAGTCCTTGATTAAAAATCCCATTAAATCAAACGCTCGCAGCCCTCGTCGAAAAATTCTTCCGAAACTCTTCCATCCTCCGACGAATTCGGATAATAAACGAAACGACGAATCGGAATGCCCTCCCACCCCCGAGACGCGCACGTTTGGATTCGCGGTCGAACGCGCCCTCCTCGCGCGCCGGAGAAAAGTGTGTCGCTACAGTTTCCGACGGTAGGTTAAGTAAGAGAGTTGCCACATAGGGGCTCACACGGGTAATTCAATCCTCGGACGTAGGTAGGCAGTACGTAAGATCACCGCATCCACACCGAGCTCGCCTTGCATGGCGGCCTCGGCTACTCCCACCACCGCGCGTCGCAAAACCGTCGCTACCCCGACCCACCTTCGACGCTGCCACCGCCGCCGCCGTCGTCGTCGTCGTCGTCGTCGACCCACCTAACCTCCGCGTATCCTGCACCTTCAGGGTGGCGTCACGCTCAAGACGCTTCCGGTGTTAAATTACCCACGCGCCTCGTTCTTTTTCCGAACCTTTTGTCTTTGCGGACTGCGCGCGCCATCCAGCGACCGACGCGGCGCACAGGACCCAGGCCCGGGTTTGCGGGCGGCGTAACACACTGACGAAATTTGCGACTGTCGGGGTGAGTATGCAGCGCGTCGACCGCAAAGTGACGAGTCGTGACGGCGTGGATGCACGCGCGGGGTCGCGGTGGGGTTTGTTGTTGCAGATCGCGGTTGGACGTGGGCTTTTTTTTCTCGACCATACGAGGGCAGAGTGAAAAGTCCGATACTTTTCGAGTAGGTGGTGGCGCGCCCCCGAGGTCTGTAAAGTGGCCACCTGCCGCGGCGATGACCTCTTCGTTTGATGAGAATTTCTTTTCAGCCGGCTATTTTCTTATGTCTGGGAAGAGAAAGAAGTCGCAGAGAGCCAAATCCGGTGGATAAGGTGGATGCGGCAGCAATTCGAACGTCGGATCGACGAATTTCGCTGTTGCAACGGCAGACGAATGGGCAGGTGCACCGTCGCGGTGGAACGGAACTTTGTTTTTTCGCCAAATGAAGGCGTACCTACACTGAGGAAAAAAAAGATTAAAAATTATTCCGTCAGAAGGATAATCTGAGTACGAAAGGTAAAATAGATCAAAAATTATCCTTTCAGGGCTTAAAATTGAACCATCTTTGAGATAATTTTTGATCTATTTTACCTTTCGTACTCAGATTATCCCCTTCTAAAGGAATAATTTTTAATCTTTTTTTTTTCTCAGTGTATACTCATCATCGGATTTTTTACTCTGCCCTCGTATGTCGGTACGGTGTGGAGAGATTGTCGTTATAGAGCAGCTTGGGACCCCAATAGAGTATTATAACTCGCTGATCACGCTCTATATTCGGTAATTCTTCGTGATACGTACTCGAGTGATATCATCACTCGACGGAGAAATATTCAAATTCCTTATAACAATTATTCGAAGGAATAACAAACGTTTTATCGTCTCCTGGATAATTGAGGGGGTGAGTGGAAAAGTGGTACAAGTCACAATTTGGATTATTTGAATTAACTGCAAAAATGCATAGTTAAAGTAAATGTCTGTTTAGAAAAAAAATTGTATAATATGTATAATGGTATGGTTGCCACTTATACCACTGTTTTTCTAAAGAGATATTTACTTTAACTATGCATTTTTGCAGTTAACTCAAATAATCCAAATTGTGACTTGTACCACTTTTCCACTGACCCCCTCAATTGTCCGTATCAATATGACTTTCGGTGCCATGAATACCTATGTCGATATTTACCACAAGTATTGTTACATTTGCTATACTCATAAATATTATGGTTACATTTTCATGGCACTGAACGTCATACGCGTCGCGATAATTCAATCTTCCCACGTGGATCACGAAAGTGGTTACCACGGACTTTTCTCCGTGTGCAGAGACGAGGTCTGACCTCTAATTTTCGTCCACATCCACGCGAGGCGACAACAGACCAAACGAAACGGTTAAACAATCGAGCGACATCGACGGGGCTGGAGAACCGAGTTCTAAAAATATACCCTCGAAGCAAAAGTGGTGCCAAAATTGCGACCACTACGAATCGGTAGCGCGTGCACCGCGCTCGCGTACGCGATGCAGGCGGGCCCTCCGAGGTGAATCGCCGCAGGGCCCCCCCGTGAGGCCCGGCGGCGCCGCGCGATACCCCGCTGTTCCACCCGTACTCCCGACGCTAAAACAATGCTTCCAACACCCTACCTGGACACCCGAACGTCCGTCTCTCGGGGGCCCCGACGAGCCTCGCTCTTCCGCGCTCGCCTTTTCGAACACACCCGTTGCACCGCACGGGAGTAGGGTACACGCGCGCGCGCGGAGAACGGATAAAAATATATGCGGGAGCAGGAGAGCCAACACCCCGGGATCCGTATCGCGGCGCATCTTTGTTCCTCGGGGCAGAGCGAGAGATAGCCGTCTACGCGGTGCATCCACTATACCTACGCGCCTATATCCCGTGCCTACGGGGAGGTGATGCAGAGCCGAGAGGGTCATTATTAGTCACCCGGATATGATAATCGCGCGCGAGGAGCGACCATAAATTGCCCGAGAAGTTCAAGAGTCCTTCGGGATTGGGATGGTCGCGCGCACGCGGTTGCACCTCCGATTTGGATGCAGGAGGGATGCTGGGACGAGGGAAATTGGATCGAGGTGCGGATGGAAGCGCTGTCGATTTTGTCGTGACGACGCGATTGGAGAATGGTCCTCGTATTATATAATGCGAGTTTTGTGTGCGAATGATTATATATCCGGTGAACCTTAGCGTACATGCGTCTATGTATCGATGGTTGTACGATCGAAGGGGCGAGTAGATAAGTACGTTTTTGGTCGGCCACTCGCTTTTGTTCTGTAGAGCTGTTGCAGAGGTGTTGCCCTTTCGATTATGCAATTATTAATACACAGACGTGTGCCGAGGTTCACGCGATATGTATAAATCGACCGGTACCGGAGAAAAAAGCGCGTATCTTTTTACCGTCATTGAGAAATGTCGTGTATCTCGTTGCCACGCGGGGCAATATCGTAAGTCCGTGTCGTCACGAACGTGACTCACGACTTTTCCCTGCACAGCAACGAATTACACCGAGAGAAATAATTGCTGGTGCCGATAAAATGTCGTCTTTCGTCAAAAATATCATGCAAATAATTCCAGAATCAGACCATAATTTTCGTCAGGCGAGAAAATATTTGACAGACTTTAGTAACTGTTTTTCTTCGCGCAAGAAGAATTTCTCATCCCAACGCGAAGGACGTATCCCTTGTGAATCAAGAATATATTATGTTCTCCAACGAAGAATCTGTATTCCTAAACATTTTTAAGATCACGTGTTCTCGGGGTTCCAGAAATATTTTCTTGATACTAGCAATTATTTCTCTCGGTGTACGCTGCTCCGTAATGACAGTAAAAAGATACGTGCAGGTTTTTTTAACTGCTACCCGTCGATGTGCACCGTTACAAAATCTACAACAGAACGATCCGAAAAGAAACTCAGTCCTTCATCCCCAGATTCAACCACCGCATAATGGGCATGTTCACAACTTTTTGTACAACTGTTTAAAGTGCATGAATCGGAAGATTAAGGTATTAAAGTAATGTAGGTAAAAAATGGGCCATTAAAAAAATGTTTTTTCCATTATTTTTGAGATGTTAAAAAAGGCATTCGTTTAAAAGCGCCGGACTTTCACCGCCATTTTAACTGACCTATCAGAGTCGGGCGACAGATTCCCCACCATTCACAAACCCCTTGCCAGTGGCTTTAGTGACGTCACTAAGGATTTCGTTTGAATCGAAGTCAAACTGTAAACATTAAAAAAAAAATAGAAATTAGTGCTCAGAAAAAAAGAACAAACACATCTTATTAATAACCACACGAAAAGTATTAATGAATGAGCAAACCAAAAATCGTGAACATGCCCGTACGTCGCAATCGACTACCGTATAAAAAGCTGTCCAGCAGTCGCACACTCGCCGTCGCGTTATCGCGCGAGCGCGCAAGTGGTAGCGCGTGTATCGCCTACGAGCAATTACAAGGATCCGCACTTAGATCCAAACCCTCCTCCTCCTCCTCCTCTACCGGGTGGCCGAGTTCTTTCGTAGCGTGGGCGAGGCCCTCGCACGGCGTGGGTGGATGGGTGCAACGCGTGGTTTCCACCGCGGGAAGACCTCTGACCCCTCGCGGGCGCGATTCCCCACAGATAACGACACCCCGGAACATCGCCGCCGCCGCGACGTGTCGGACGTCGGGGACGCCTCGACGACAGGTACGCGTCGATTCGTCTCTCGGCGTGGAGATGCGCTCTCCTATCCCCCCAACCCCTCCTATATCCGTCACGGAAGCGCGTGGGTAGCGCGACGGCGTGACTCGTTCAAATGTGAATGCCGCGGGACGAGCGGCTGTACACACCGGGGTCCGGACGTACCCCCGGGGGTCGGTCGTGACGCGTCGAAAAATCGCGGTGACACGAGCATCGCTGTCGCTGTGCACACCGATATATCTGTACCTTGGAATAGAAAGGACGGTTGTCCAAAACCCTGCATTCGCGCAAACAGTCGATTCTGTGAGTGCGGTCAAATAGGTCAATGTTAAATTCATCTCTTTTGCTAATTTGTTAGGGGAAACTGTGATTTTTGTGACTTAAAATTCGGCATTTTAACCGTGCCCAATGAAAAGATCGGGCTTTTTTATTCCAGAATATACATTTATCCCAAAACTTGAATTTGAGGACATCCGCCCTTTCTATTCCAGGGTACAGATATATGGCTAAACTTACTCGCCAGGAAAGAAACTCCAATCATTATCTCGTTATTTATGAGCTTTTAGCCTACATCGATACGAGACTTTTTTGTAGATAAAAATGTAATCTTCAAAACGGCATTATACAGAGAGCCAAAAGTCCATAGATAATGAGACAATAGTGATTGAAGTTTCTTTCACGGCGAGTAAATTTGATCTCATACACTGAGAAATTGCATAGAGGTTGCACGGCAATGCTAGCAGTTTGTTAAAATAGAAACAAGTTACCTCAGTAATACGTATTTTTATCAGCCGCGCGTGCGTTCAGCTGTACGTATAGTTATTTCAGCAATACAATAGGTATTGCTCTCGTCGCTATTTTGTATTACCATATTACCCATACCACATCTAGTTAACCTCATTTAGCCTCAAAGCATAGCTGTCACAGCTATGCTTATTGCCCCCTGCGGCCTATAAATCTCGCCCAGTGTATGATACGTGTCCCGGTATGTACCGCGACAGAAGATCGCGTCCCGAACGAGCGGATCACGCCAAGGAGGTATATCCCTCTCCCGCTCTCCCCGTCCTCACGAAAACGATCTCTAATCGGGACAAATTAGTGGGGTCTACCAGTGTCTCGCCCGTCGAAGCGTGGGTGTAGGTACCGGCGCACCGCGTGCCGAGCCGACCAATAACTAACTCGACGCATACGAAAACGCGCGCGCCCCCCTCCCACCCTCGCGCGACGTCGTCGCGGCGTATACGCGCTACACGTACACGCGGGGCGCGCGAGGTTCGACGGCGCGGTGTGGGTGTCGTGGGGTGGCCACCTGTCTAGCGAGGTATGCGCCGATAGCATCACGAACCAAACGGAACGAACGCCCAGCGCTAAGCAAAGACAAGGGCGGTAACTCACCCCGACAAATTATAGAGTGGCCAGACAGCGCGACTCTCTCGCTCGTCCTCCTTCTCGCTCCCTTCGTGGAGGGCTCCCACACGCGCGCGTGGGGGTCCCCGCATCTCCTCTCTCCGTTCCTCTCTCTCGCGCGCGCGCGCGCGCTCTCTGCTGATCGCGCGGGACATATCAAGCGCGCGCCGTATAATGTAGCGCGTTGCGCGCGCATACGCGACGCGGTTGGTATTATATCGACACGACGAGAGGAAAGATCCGACGGCGCGCGCGAAAATCGGGTGCCGTGTGTACACATGCGCGCCGCGCCGTACGTACGCGTACCCCGCTGCGAGTCGAGCGCTCTAACGTCGGTTGGCATGATCGGGCGTAGTTAGCTCTCGAGTCCGCGTGGCAGCACGCATCCTAAACTTTGATTAAACGAGTCGCAGGGACCGCGGGCCGACTCATTTGTCTGCCGCCGCCGCGGCCGCTTCCCCTGCCGCACGAACCCGCAGCACCTTTGCCGAGTTCTCCCCCCTCCTCTTTCACCTCCGTGCCTCGCGTATAGAGCGCGCCGTAGCTTCTGCTCGCTACCGAGAATTTCACTCCTTCTACGAACTCGCTGTAAGTATATGGCATACGTACGCGCGGCGGTCGATCCTCCCTCCCTCCCTCTCTCGCGCTACAGTACCTACCCTCTCCTTCCCTCCCGGTCCCCTTCGCCCCTTTCCCATATCGTCGCCCGAATCGATTGCGACTCTTCGGCCGGAGAGGAGGCGCGCCGTGTTGATATATACGCGCGCGGTGTTACGCGCGTATCCACCCCTCACTCCCCCGCGCAATAGAGGGGAAAAGAGAGAACCAACGCGCGCGTCTCTCAAACGTGGTGGTTTACAACCAGAGAAACGGCCCGTGTGTGGTCCCGGTTGTCTCTATCCCCGCGCGGCTATCCCGTTGGCCGCGCGATGGCCCCGCGCGCACCCCCCACCCGCCCTCGCCTGTATCCCGCGGTCCTGGATGATGTTAGTAACCCGATATCGCCAGCATCCATGCCCTTCCAGACGGCTTCCATATAGACGTTCCAAAGGGAATAGGACCGTGCGATACGTGCACGTGTACACACGCGAGGTGTTTAGTTTTCTCCGATTATGGGCGCTCGTCTCTATCGGCTCCGATAAGCGGAAGGACCATGACGCGTAGAGCTGTACAATTGCGAATATTCGACTGCGCGGCGAAAATTAAATAGTAACGATATTGTCAACCAGAATAATATATAGGTTAACGGAATAATCTGCAGCATAGCGACGATTACCACTGGAACAGTGATATGATTGCTATTCTGCAGATTATTCAACACGGTATTGTCGAAGCTGTCACCCATTTACCATTCTGGCTGGTAATCGTTGCTATTGAATTTTTTGCGTGTGCGATTAAAAATTGTACGGCATCGAGACGCACGGAGAAAAAGAATTAAATCGATCCATTTCTAGTAGATCCATCTAATTCTGTTTCTCTGTGTCACAGCTCGCCGTTTCGCTTCGTATTTGCCTCTCGAGAGAACTTTTACCCCGTCGAATTTTGAACGAAATGTCGATACGGTGATATAAAATCGTCCCTCGCGCGAATATAGCACATATGGGAACAGAACTATCGAAGCGGAGATTATACTCGGTGCTGCTCGCGCGAGAGCGAGTCCTCGTTTTGCGTTGCACACACGCACGCATGGGAGATACGTATGCCTAGGTGAGGCGCGAGGCGCCTACGCGCGTATACAGAGACGGCAGATATAGAGCAAAGGGGTAGGGGCGTATATATCGCGAGTGTGCAACGGAGAACAAACATATCGCGTTACTATAAAGCAACGCCCATTGCGGTTTCGGTTAACGGCGCGAGGATCGACGCGCTTCGACGTTGCATTCTCCCTTTTCGCTTTTGGAGTTCGATCTTTTTCTCTATCGTCCATCTTCGGATTCTGAGATCCTGAGGAGAATTACATATACGATATTTTTCAAGATCTTCCTCGTCCAAGTCACGTATATCCACTCTTCATTCGCTCTTCGATCGTCTTTTTTCCTCCGGGCGAAATCTACGCGACTTCGAATTCGACTTTCAATCTACTCTTCTCGAAATTCCTCGGCCCTTCATCTTTCCCACGCGTTTCTATATTTTCGCCCGCTCCTCTTTCCGTAAGGAGGGAGACCCGTCGCGGAGAACTCATCGCCTTCCACTTTGAAAGTCCAAATATAGCGAAGACACGCGAGAAGCCGAAGCGCCGATCCTGGGAGAAATTGATTTATATCGAGAATCCCTCCGTCCCCGGTTTTTCTTCTTCCGCGATGCCGGTGCACGGTCGATCGTAGATTACGCGCTTTTTGCATCGTAAAGCCCCGCCTCAACGCTTCCCGTCCGGGGATTTATGTGTTATATAAACAATAAGGAAGTGGCGAGACGCGCGCGAGGGTTCCGGTGGCGCGTCGCGTACCATTTTTTCACCCTCCCACGGGTCCCTCCGCCGGAGTCGTTTCGTGCCTCTGTTTTGTCTCGGTTAATTTGTGGGGACGGTATCTAGCGAGAAGGTGATGTCTTCTTCTTCTTCTTCTTCTTCTTCTTCTTTTCATCATCATCTTCTTCATGTTCTTCTTCATCTTCTTTTTCATCTTCTTCTCCATATTCTTGTTCTTTTTCTTTATTATCGGCATTTTCTTCTTCTTCATCATCGTTTTTTTCTTCTGCTTCTTTCTTCTTCTTCTTCATCAACTTCTTCATGTTTTTCTTCATTTTCTTTTTCATCTTCTTCTTCATATTCTTCTTCGCCGTCTTCTTCTTCTTCTTCTTCTGCTTCTTATTCGTCCATTTCCCTCGATTGCTTTAGGTATAATATACCGAAACATATTAAATGAGCAAGCCTCGCAACGGACGTCCCTCCGATCCGGCAATTCATATTTCTTCCACGTATGCATAAATTCCCATTTGTCGCAATTAAGCGCCCCGATAATCCTCCTCCTCCTCCGCGCGCGTAAGCTCCAGCGCAGTCGTCTTCACGGCATTTCGCAGAACGGGAGGTGCGCGCGAGTGCAGCGGGAGAGGATATTCTCTTTTTGTTTTCCAACGCCGGAGGGTCGCTCTGAATTCATGAATACGAGTGCGCGCTCCACTCTCTCCTCTCCCGTTTCTCCCGCGAACGCCTTACTTTATTTCGAGCTTAGATCGGCCGCTGCTCCAGGTAGTCCGACACCGGATTACGTTACAGGCGTACGAACGCGCGTCGGCGGGTGCGCATCGCCTAACTTTAACTTTGTTTAAAATTAATTAAGTTTCGCCGCTACTGACGCTCGGAGCGGGCGGCGTGCAGGCAGGGTAATGGATTGGAGCGACGGAGGTGCCGAGCTACGCTATATGGGGAAGAGAGCAAGCGAGAGAGAGAGAGAGAGAGAGAGAGAGACGTCGAGGTCTCCGCGCGCACCCGCACAGTTCGCGTTAGAGAGTTTGCCTAGATCGATCTTATCTGGTGTACCCCATCGTTACGCTCACCTAGGAAATCATCAATTTCGACCGGCGTTAATTAATAAGTTACGAGAGCGACCGCGTTGGCTAAGTGAAATACCGGTGTAACGCTCGGACGTGACTTGGTAGGCTTAGTTCTTTTGTCTTTTTTTATCCAGAGATTACCGTTATCGGGTAGGTTCTGAATAAATGAATAAGTGAGCGAAGGAGCCGATAGATGCGTCCGAGGGGTATTTTGATGCGAGATCGGTTCTGGGAGAAACCGATCAAAAATGAAAATCTTCGGAATCGGAGTCTCGACCACCCTGACGGATGTATTTTTTGACGCTGATTCCGAAAATCGCTATTATACTGTTGAAATCTCAATGGAAGGCCGAGATATCGATGAGATTTTTCGTGAAAAATTATTATAATTTTCCCTGAAATCTTGCATTCCCTTCCAGCTATCAATCCGATGCCACGATTTTCGTTTGCAGCTTGAAGAAATACATGAAATACGGCGATCGAGCATCGATTCCAGAGATTTCGATTATCAGCAAAATCGTAAGGTTAAAATTTCGAAAAAATAGAAATTTTTAGAGTCGATCTCCCGATCCTGGTACGTCAATTTTTCTATATACACGGGGTAGATATATTTATTAAGTACTCGCACGTCCTCTTCTCAAAGGTAGTCCGCCCGCGCGCGGTCTCCATGGAGGCCAGTCATCGATCCGACGAGAGTCGCTCCGCGGCGTAGAGAGGCGGTTGCAGTGAATATAGCCTTCCCATGGTGCGCAACTACGCGAACTCGAGTGAAATTTTCCGCATGTTCGCTAACCACACGATACGCTGAATTTTACGCCGGTAGCAGCGAGATACGAAAATTAATATAAGTATTAATTTCCACGCAGTGGCAAATTTTGTGTTGAATTTATCCGGCTATTTTTTTTGCGTTGAAATCAACCGATTCTTCGTAATAATTCAACGTTTTTTTTGTGTGCTAAAATTAACACAAAGAATGCTGAAATTAAAACAGAGAATCCGTCGATTCCAACATACAAAAACGGGTGGACGAATCAAGGAAAGAATTTTACTGTAAAATTTAACACAAAGAATGTGTTGAAATTAAAACAGAGAATAAGTCGATTCCAACATACAAAAATGGGTGGACGAATCAAAGGAAAAATTTTGCTGTAAAATTTAACACGGAGAACGTTGAAATGAGGACAAAAAATCAATTGATTTTAATATATCGGCCAATCATCGATCGTAATTCGCGCTTATCGAAAGATTCGCAACTGTTTCCGTATCCGGGGAACCAGAATCCGCGATTCGAAGTCTGATCCACGAGTATACCGCGACTCTCGAAAAAGATGACACGCCGCCGTCAAAACCAACCCCCGGAAATGATCCGGTGAAGGCGAAAACATGACCGGCGAACCTTCAAAATTGTAGTACCCGCGTCGCACTTCCGCGCCCCGAACACCCGAAATCACCGCGAGAAAAAAAAACAACCGGAAAAATGAATGGATGCGGAAAGCTCGAGAATCGACTGCTGCGTGGGCTTTTGCGTCTGCTGACGGGCGGATCTAAAGGTGCCGGTAAACACGCGGGGTTCGGCGAGTCCCGAGCAATGCTCGCCGATGTCAACGAGGCTTTAAGGTCGAGCCCGAACATTCGGATTTTGGCGAATACCGAGCAACCGCTCGGTGACCACCGAGGGACAGCTCTACCCGGCGAAGACCGAGTAGTCTGAACTCGGAAGGTCGGTTCTTACCTGAGGCTTATAAATAAATGCAAACTTCTTCAATGTTCTTAAAATGCATGTGAGTTTGGGAGTTATTTGCAAAAGTCGAGAGAGCATCCTGAACGAATACTTCGGATGCAGCGTTTACACAGTGCTTCTTTAGTTATAACTGAACGTTATTCCCATACGCATCGATGTAATATTACAAGTACATTTTTTCAACTTTTATAATAGCAGTGTTCCATCGCACCTTAAGCGGACGTCTATATCGGTTCTTACCGTTCATTATTATCGCGATAATTAAATTTAGAGTTAATCCCGCCATCCGTCGCAATGGCGAGACGAGTGGTATGTTTCGATGAATCTAGGCTGTTATTGAGCTTGCAGCCCCGTCAATCTTTCCTTGAAGAGGATTATAATTATCAAACCGGTTGTCGGCTGAGAATAATCTTCTGGATACTAAAAGTGAAAGAGTTGAAAAATCAGAGAAAAATTGCATCGATCAAAAAAAAACTTTTTTAAATAATTTTATTTGCAATTGATTTAAACAAATGACGTATTTTCATAGCTGGCCACTTTTTAAAAATCTGAAAAAAAGCAAGCATATACTTTGATATCCTCTCTTTAACGACAAATAAACAAAAATAACGACACTTTAAAATTGACGACACAAAAATTAATTGAAGTTGACGCCGCGTCGGCCTCGCCGCGTCGGCCCCACCGCTAGCGTGTCGCCAAGCCAGTCGAACCCACCGACCGTTGGCTGGTGGCGGGGCCGACGTGCCAATTCCGACGCGGCGTCAACTTCAATTAATTTTTGTGTCGTCAATTTTAAAGTGTCGTTATTTTTGTTTGTTTGTCGTTAAGGAGAGGATATCAAAGTATATGCTTGCTTTTTTTCAGATTTTTAAAAAGTGGCCAGCTATGAAAATACGTCATTTGTTTAAATCAAGTGCAAATAAAATTATTAAAAAATTTTTCTTTTGGTCGATGCAATTTTTCTCTGGTTTTTCAACTCTTTCACTTTTAGTACCCAAAAGATTATTCTCAGCCGACAACCGGTTTGATAATTATAATTTAATGAAAAAAAAGCAGCGTTATTTTTCAAGTGGCTGTAAAACCAACAATTTTCAAAATTTTGAAAAATTCTTCGAGATACGGTTAAACATCGACAAAGACTACAATATATCCAAATTTGAGCAAAATCCGAAATGTTACTCCAAAAAGTGTCCGATTTGGTATGGAATGACCCGCACTGCATATGATCGAAAGGAACGAAACTGAAGAAAATTGTTATATCAAGTCCTTCAACCAAAATCCCGGCCGACTGCAAAGATTTTTTTTCTTCTCAAAACAAACTGCAACCTGTTCAATTTCTCTGCACGTATGCTCCAACTTTTTAAAAAATCAATGCTGTATCATCAATAGCAGTATCTATTTGAATGGGTATTGCGAGAAACGGTTCATTACCATTCGTCCGACTCGGGAAAGGTGGGGGACTGCGAACTCATTAGTAGTCTAGATTCGCGGATACAGACCGCCTGCCTTGTTATTGTGACCGACGGTGGGATTAACTCTAGATTGGCGATTATAATGAAGTGGGGTGTGTTTACGACTGCTCGTCTCCTTTGATGTGCCACGAAAGACCGACAAACTACGGGAACGGCGAATACTTGGACGAGCACGACATTCGGCCATCGGCGAGTAGCGAGCAACCCGTGTACACACTCGGGATTCGCCGAGCAGTCGCTCGGTGTTCGCCGAGTACCGAGTGTCTACCCACCCTGTTTGATAACGGGAACCAAGCGAACAATACATTTGGCCATCGGCAAACAGCGAGCAACCCGTGTACACACGCGGCATTCGCCGAGCTTTCGCTTAAAGCCTCGTTGACATCGGCGAGCATTGCTCGGGACTCGCCGAACCCCGCGTGTTTACCGGCACCTTAACGAGGTATCCAAGATCGAGAGACGCGCGCGCGCCTTTCGAGGCCTCGAGACCCTCGAAGCGAGGAGGAATCGCCTCCCGAAGCCTGAAACCCGCGAAAATGCGACCGCGCTTCGCGGAAACGTCATTCCCCGATCGCATCTCGACTCGTCGTCCTCTCCTCGCGTTTTCGAATCCTTCAAAAAATACGCCCACTCGCAGCTCGTCGCGAACAAATTCACGGACGCTCCGGAGATCACGGAAAGGCCGCGGATCCGGTCGCGATCGACGAAGAGCTTCGACGACTCGTTCCCTCGTCGAAGGCCTGCCGTTTTCCGAGCCGCCGGCGAGACGTCGTCGTTGCGGACGCGCGAAAATCGCGCCGGTTGTCCCTGCGGCTTCGTCTGCCGACGGTACTGCGGGAAAAGTAGCGGGGGCGACGAGAAAAGCGGCAGATTTCTCGCGAAAGTTCCGAAACCCGGCCCCAAGTGCAACGACGACGCGGGAGGAACTTCCGGGCGGAAAGGAAGGGCGAGCGCGTCGTCCTGCCGCGATCGGAAGGCGGAGAAGCGAGACGGCGGGGCCGGATCGGCCGGCGAGCGGCCGGAGAGCAAGCAGGACAGGTTGTCCAGGGAGGAGAGGGAAATTGAGGAGTGCAAGGGTGCCGCGAGGAAGAAGGAGAGCGTGAGCAGCGCGTGCAAGAGCCGAGAGAAGCGGGAGAGAGGGGAGGTGGACTCTTCGTGCGAGAAGAAGGCGAGGAGGGGGGGGGAAACGCAAGAACGAGCCGAAGGGGAAAGAGAAGAAGGAGAGTCCTTGCAGGAGGGAGTCCGCTTGCGGGAAGAGGAAGGAGGAGAAGGAGAGTCCTTGCAGGAGGGAGTCCGCTTGCGGGAAGAGGAAGGAGAAGAAGGAGAATCCTTGCAGGAGGGACTCCGCTTGCGGGAAGGGGAAAGAGAAGAAGGAGAGTCCTTGCAAGAGGGAAAGCAGGAAGGAAGTGGGATGCGAGGGAGGATCGGGGAGTCGAGATAGCAAGGCGTGCTCCTGTCTGCGAAATCGGGGTAAGAAGAAGGAGGATGGTTGCGCGAGGAGCGCGAAGAAGAGGGAGGCGAATAAATGCGCGGGAAGTGCGGAGGAACGCCGTGGCGAGGACGAGCGCCGAAGAGCCGCTTGCGAGAGGAGGGAGAAGAATATGCGCAGGAGCGACGGGAGGACGAGCGGAGGAAGCGACTGCTCGTCTAAGAAATCCAGTTGACAGCGACTCTTTAAAGTTGACTTGTGATTTTTGGGCGTAGTGGAAGAACACGGTATTTGACTGAAAACAATATTCACACTCAAAAAAATTTGGCCACAACTAGAAAAAATTATAGTAATTGCAGTGATAATTTTCTTCGGAATAGCAAGAATTCTTGCTACGCTAGCAATATTTTTCTAGTTGTGTCTGAGGCAGCCAGAAATATAGCTGTGGATTAGCTAAATACTTTTTTCAGTGCATGTTTTCAAATTCGATTTGTAACCTGTGTGTACATATTTAATATGATGCGAAGAAGAAAATGTTCGAAAAAAATGATTAAATGCGTTTCTCTCTACTGAGTTGTGACGTTATCGCAGAGCCGTAAGAGATGCATTTATGCGTCAAGCAACGTATGCTGCATTTTTTAATATCGATTTTCGGCTTAAACGAGGCCGAAAATGAAAAATGAAGAAATACGGGGTTGATAATTTTGTCAAGATTTTTCGAATTATTAATAAAAAAAGAATCAGTCGACTACCCTATTTGCGACGTTACGATTTCTCCGATCTACTGAAAATTAATTGTGGGTGCGTAAGTTATTATTTATTTATATAAACGAAACCTTTTAATACGTCAATTAAATATCTCTTCCTTACAATGATACGGAATAGAGTATACCTACCTATATATAATTGCGAGAAAGAAATATCGGATTAATATATGAAAACAAGATCTAATTGGCATAAATGAATAATTACTTGCGACACCGCAAGCATCTAATTATTAGTATATCCAACCAATTCTTTTCCTCTGAGCGCATATCGATGGCTTAGGCGTAATAGGTCGTATCCCCGAAACAGTAAATTTTACAGGAGGCACAAAAAACTTCACAGTGACAATATTCGCTGGGCACATACGACCTTTTGAAATAATAAAATAGAGAGCATTTTAAATGGAGATAAGGCTTACGATTTATCGTAGGGACATACTTTTGAGGGTTACAATCAAATGGCGTTAAAAACGCTTTGCGGGTTACGACCTAAGTCATCGATATAATAGTCCAGGCGAAAAAAATATTCCCCAAAATCATCACAAAAATGTGCGACAAACGCGACAATCGCGTTCGAGTTGGAATAATGTAAGCAAGTCGCCGCGATAACGTTGCCCATTATTATCGAAGCCGCGCACACGCGCGCGCGTCCCACGTATCCCCGCGCAGGTATCCTCGGTTCCCATAAACCATCGCGCGATTGGACGATCGTAAATTGCTTTCCCTCGAATCCCAATGCCGAGTGCACACGCGAGTATATGTGTCGCGCACACAAAGGTCGCGGGTTCGGCTCCCGTTACGATCTCGTTTTCGTGAATGGACCGTCGTGGTGCAATTACCGGGCATTCAGAGGCCCGCCCCGGTAGGGTCCCGTGCCAGGACGAATTCTACCTGGCGCCTCTCTCGCCCGAGCAGTTTTACCTGTGGCGAGAGAACAAGGAGACGACGTGGCTGTCGTACACGCGGAGCCCCATGCTGCCTGCCACTTATGGGAACGTGATACCGTGCTTTTCGCTGCCCGTCATCTCTGTCCCCCCTCCTATACTTGCATTTTCGCATTGTCGTTGCCTATGTACCTCGCGCGTGTGTGTGTGTGTGTGTGCGTGAAGAAAAAGCCGCGCGGCGCGAACGACGCGAGAATGGCTGCCACGCGGGGATTCGGATTGAAAGGGAACGGTTCTTCCTCGTCGCGGTGGACCTATCGGACCTAATACAACGTATGTGTAAAGCGCGAGGCTCGAGCCGCGAATGGTGACGCGGCGCGGTAGTTTCAGTTTAGCTCCAGTTTCCGTTCAGCTTGAAACGCGGTTATCTCGAAATGCGGTGGAGATGCGTAAAAAATCGACTAAGCTTTATTGCAGTAAAAATACAGAGGAACATTTTTTATTTCAACGTTTTTTCCGATATCTCCAGTCGTTCTCCGGATAATCGATCTTGAACTCGAACTTCGAACCGGAGCGTTTATCCCGCCGGATATCTACTTTTTTTATCCCGGTAGCAGTACTACTTCGACGACCTGCGATCGGTTTCAGTACAACTGAGGAAATTTGCCACGATTCTCAAAGATCGAGGAAATCCTTCGGCTATCGCTGCCGCAATTATAACAGTATATCCTCTCCGGCGGTAAATCTCGATAAACTCCGTACGTCTCAGTCGAGTGCCCGGCTATGTACTCGTAATTACAGTTAAGCTCGCTAAACACTCGGCTCTCGCTGTGCTCGCAAGCTCGCCTGTATACCTATATATCAACCCGCTGCACAGCGCAATCGACAGGTTCGTCCGTTACAACGACGAAGGACGCCGACTGCCGGCGCCTCGCGATTACGTATGGAAAGCGACTGCGAGTTATCGCCCCTGTAAAGTAATAGACGTCACGCGCTTAAGCCGCGTAAAATAATTATACGCGCGTCGCCCCCCGCGCGTACCTGCACTTGCAACGATACCCGCGCGTTATACGCGACGAGCCGTCCGCAATATTATAATGGGGTGGAAAGCCGTCGATCGAGGCGGCGGAGGGTGGAGGTCCGCGTCGACGAACACACAGGGAGAGAGAGAGAGAGAGAGAGTACCGCGCGAGGGAGAGGGTCTATTGTGGAAATCAATTCACTCGCTCGTTTACGAAGCGAGTCCTCCTCCGTCATTGTGTAGCTACCGTCGGGCAACGTCGACGATGACGACGGCGACGGTAGGTACGCGATTAGGTATCGAAATTGAAAACTGCCTTTATGCGATAACGATCCGATGCCGCTTCGCATCCAATAAAAATCGACCTGGCGTTATTGGCTGTCGATGACCCAGCAGACTTGCACGCGTCCTTCCTTCCTTCCTTCCGACCAATTTCTCCTCGATTTTTTATACGGGCATCGACAACAGAGGAGAGTGAAAGATTTCGTCAGAATTGGGTCATTTCCTTCGTGGTTTGGACGGAGGAAAAACATTTCTACGGGGAAATGCTGCCCTTTTTTCTCGGAGAATACGTTCATGTCGAATGTGATAAAGACTGCAGACATTTCTTATTTCTTAAATCATTCAATCGAATATATAGAAGCGGACGTCAGGGAACGTCGAGTGAAATCTCCTGCACTGTAAAACAAATTTGTATTTTTAACATTCTTTTATAATGCATAAGGCTTTTTTTTTCCGATACGTGATTATGAAAATGAATATAGGTACCCCACAATTATTATGTTTAGGTAATACATTTCCTCGTGAAATTGCCCTTACAAATTTCATAACCGGACATATTAACCTTCATAATCGCGTATCGGATAAAAGCTTTATACACGATATTGTGCATTAAATTTGATGCACATTTTTTTAGAGTGCGAATTACGATCATCAATTTCTGAAAAATAGAAATAAATTTGAGATCTCCAACGTACAGACGAAACGATAATTTTGATAAAAATTCGAAATTTAATTTCCAGCGCCACCGTTCCTCAAATTTTTCCGCCCCTCTCGCTTTCTTGACCCCGAAGCGCAGTCCCGCGTTTCTCTCCTCGTCCTCTCGTTACGCGCTGCACGTTTCCCTGAGAAAGACGACAAGTAAGTAGGTAGATATACCTATACCTACGCGCGGTGACGGATCCGTGACGGAGAGCGCGGAAACTCTAGACACCCCGCGACGGAATTTCGCGGAAGCGTCGAGCGCAAAGAGAGAGAGAGAGAGAGAGAGAGAGAGGGCCTCTGGAAATTCTCGACACGTGTACGCGCTGCCGGTCGCACGGGCACTCGACGTCCCCGCGTCAAGAGCGTTCCGCGGCGCGCGAGACGAAGGGTGCGTTTATGCAAAACAAACGACGCGCGGCAGCGGCGGCTCGATCGTGAGGTCGAGTTGCGGGGAAATGTGTTCGCCACGCATTATTTTAGGTCCCACGGTGTTTTCCCTTCGGACGCTTCTCGTCTGAGAAAACACGGCCGACGTTTTGTCGAACGGGGAAAGCGCCCCCGTGCGTTGCGACGGCCAGGGGGGGCTCTTCGCGTCGCGGCGGCGGCGGCGCGTACGCGCACGTGGGAGTTGGTAGTCCGGTTAGCGAAGGTCTGAAATACGAGTTTTTACCAACCAGGCTGCATTTTTGTTCAACGTTGTCATTGGACCCTATAAAGCTCTGGGTGAAGTATCGCGGGTTTTCAACCAGGGGTTACGATTGAAAAACAATAACGAATACCCCAAAAGTGGGTTATTCGAAAATAACTCGAGAACTAAGCGAGGTATCGAATGAAGTGGAAATCCGAAATTGTAGAGCTTAAAATTAGGTCACCCCTACGTCATAGTAGCAAGCCTGAATTTTATATATGTTACTTGGGTTATTATTTTAAGTATTTAAGTGACATTTTAGCGACCTCTTAGTGAAATTTTAGTGACCTTTCAGTGACTTTAGCGACCTATTAGTGACTTAAGCGATATTTTAGTGACCTTTTAGTGAAATTTTAGTGTCATTTTAGTGAAATTTTAGTGATATCTTAGTGACTTTGGTGAAAATTCACTCAAGTATCACTAAAAGGTCACTAAGGTCACTAAGATGTCACTAAAAGGTCACTAAAATTTCACTAAGAGGTCACTAAAGTCACTAAAAATTCCCCTTCCTAGCTAGCTCTCCCAGACGTCCCTTGTTACCACCATTATTCGAACGATCGTACTTGGGATATCGCTGTGAATTGTGCAAATTCAATTTCCCGAGATGAAAAATGAACGAGCCAAACAACAGATCTATCGAGAAGCGAAATAAGAACAAAAACGTCGACGGGAACGACTCGACATTCCTCGACGTCCTCCCGCGGTGTAAGCCTATATCCCTCTGTCACCCTCCCTGTCTCTTCGTATGACGCGAAGTTTTCCACGACTATAATAGCCACCTCGTTTATTCGTCCATACCTGTTAGATCTTCAGTCCGCGAGTGTAAGGAATAACGAAGGAACGCTTATTACACCGAGTTGGTATATAAGGTTCCGCCGCGTAGGTACGTCGTAAAGAGCCGTGCCGGTTATAACGATTCTCATCAAACCTCCGTTCGTACGACGCCCACCCGTAAGAAGAACGCGCGGGGGTTCCGCGCGCGTTTCGTCCCCTTTCCAGTGGATTATAATTACTACGTTTCGAACGCGCGTTGGTAATTATATTGATCACGGGCCCGCGTCGGAACGATCGATGACTCTTTTTTTTTTCCTTAAAGTAGAAAGTGAAACGTGTCTTCCATCACTGCTGTTATGACTGTGACTATATGGTAATGCTCGTTATCTACACTGTAAGAGAAAAATTTGTATTAAATTGAATACCATTGTATGTAGAGCTTTTATCAGATACGTGATTAAGAAAATCAATAAACTCCGTTATGAAATTTATAAGAGCAATTTCATAAAGAAATGCATTAAATTTTCACAATTACGGAGTGGCTATATTAATTTTCATAATCACGCATTGAACAAGTTTTATACAAAAGTACCTATCTGTGTTAAAATAATACATTTTTTTCCAGTGTATGCTTCAATTGAGATTACATCAGGAAGGACATTCTACATTGCTTGGTACCTACGTCAAATCATTGCAATTCCTCTTTCGTTCTTCGATTTGGTGAGTTGATATTTTCAAAATATCAATCCTGTCGCTGCAAAGTGCTTACGACACATTCGATATCAAAATTTCTCGCAACGGTAACGCAAAATATTCATTTCTGCGGTAAAAGGAATTCTTGAAAAACTCCGTAAATTTCAAACGGATACTTTTAGAGCAAAGTATTATAAATTTTCTGAAAACCTTCTAAATTGCACTGAATTATAAATAAAAAGAGCCTCACGAGGCGTGCCATGTCAAAATGTCGGAGCTACCGAGCCACTGAAACTTTTTCGTGGAATATTTTCTGATCTGGATGAACTGCTCAGACTATTCCCACCAAATAAAGCATTGTTCATCCATCTACCCATCTACTTTCGCTCTACACGATTCTGCAACCCCGAATATCCCTTAAAATCGCCAACCTACAAATACACGTGGAAAAACTCCACAAGACGACGCACATGGGTTCCTCTCTCGCTGTGCATAGTTTCATTTCGCGGTTGCCCTCCGCAGACGCAGCCCTACTTCGTCCGCTCCTAACGGGAGGCAACCACGGAAGTCGTTTACCGCGAAATTAAAAATCAATCGCCTCGTACAGGTATCAAAAAATCGCACATCTTTCCCACAACAAAAAAAAGTCCCACCACACGAGAGCGACCGCCGCAAATGTTTCCCCCGTATACAGTACCACTGTCGCGCGTCGTTCGATCTCCTCCCCTCCCCTCGTTCCCTCGTTAAATCGCGAAGCCGCGGATTCGCGAGGGGACGAAAAAACGTCAGAACGCGCGAGGGTGTAATGAAACTTATTTACCGGTCGCGCACCGGCCGACCAATGGCGCGACGGTATGGTGGACGAGGCCACGCCCACCAACCAATGACACGCGCCGCATTGCGGTAATGTTCAGGCCACGCCCCCATCCAATAAGCCCGCAGTTCGCGCATGACGGTGACGCGCGTTGAGGCGACTGTAGCGCGCCACCCGGTAGTAGTCTCGGGTCCGCGCACAAGACGGGATCTCGCGTGGTTGTGCGTATCGAGCGCGTCGTCCGATCGGTACCGTTCGGTTCCACGATCCTCCCCCGCGTCTCGTCCCGCGCGGAACTCTCGCAGTGCTCCGTGGCGAGCGATCGGCAGGGGTGTTTCGCTTGGGGTTCGGCCGATATTTTCTCTCCCAGTGACAAACGTCGAGCCGAGTGCGCAGTGTGCATGATCAATTATAAACCTACTGGAGTGATGTAAATCGGTGACGAGTGCGCGTCTCTCTCTCTCTACCCACGGACGCGTCGTTTCAACCCGTGGTGCGACGTCGAACGAGATCGCACCCCCGTTTAAGGGGTCGAGGAGGAGAGTATCGTCGATCCGAGGATAACCCTGCGTCTCTCTCTCTCTTTATTGAAATCTCCGGAGCTCGTCGAGTGACTGGGACGAATTGAAGAGAAACGAAAAACCGAAAGAGAGAGAGAGAGGGAGAGAGAGCGAGAGAGAGCACGCGTGGAGAAAGAGAGAGAAAGAAGATCGACTCTTAAACGCGCCCTCCTAATAATAGCTGACGGCGCGCGTACGCGAGAACCCGAGCGGCTATAAATATCGCATCGAAACGAAACACGAACCTCTCGCGGGTGAGGATCGTTCGCGCGAGATCCTCCGCGCCGCGCGCGACGAGAGAGAGAGAGAGGAAGAAGCCGTGAGAGTCGCCACGGCGGACGTATCGAATCTCCGCGTCGCTCGTCGATTCCGGGAGATGTGCGGAGCGCGTACGACGCACCGGTGCCGCGCGCGACGATCGATCTAGGCGCGCGCCGCGCCTCCGCTCTCGTCCGCCGCGCGGTAATCGGATAGAGCGCGGTGAGAGAGAGAGAGAGAGAGAGAGAGAGAGAAGCGTGTAACGGGAGGTGTAACGCAAGACAATCAAGGCGCGAGTAAAGGACCGAGAAGAAGAAGAAGACGAAGGCGAGAGAAGCCGGTGGTATTAGCGAATAATAATCGAAGCCGCTGGCCTCAGAGCATCGACGCGCGTTCGCCGTTATCCCGGCGCGGTAACTCGAGAAATATCCCGCGAGTGTTGCACGGCCGGCGGCGGCGGCGGCGGCAGCGGCAGCGGCGGCTGCTGCGGCCCCCGACACCCGAGACCCTCAGCGCCGCCTAAAAATATCCCGCGTGCGCGCGGCAGCGCACGTTACCTCACATCCGCAGGCGAGACCCTCTCTCTTCACCGCGAAGAATTCGAGAGCAAACCCGAGACTCGCTCCGATTACCGAGCGACACGCACCGATGTCCGCGCGCGGCGGGACCGGCGCACGGCCGCGCGGAACGAGCGAGCGACGGTGAACGCCGCGGTCCTGTGTCAAGAGGCGGAGTGGCATGCGCGGAAGAAGGATCCGTCGGAAGGCGAGTTGAGACGATTCCTCGAGGGAGAGAGAGCGGAAGCCGCGCGGCCCGGACGGAGCGCGTTGGAGGAGAAAGGCTCGCGCTCGCGCGGCGGTAATGAAGCGCGCGACGCGCCGCCGGCACTGACGCGGTTCACACGACGTCGTCGGCGAACCTGTCGCGACGCCGTCGCGTCTCGCGGCGACGACGACGTACGGGGCGGCGCGAGCTCCGCCGCTGCGGCCGGTGTTCACGGTGGAGGGCGGCGGAAGCGGCGGGCGAGGGGGCGGCGCGGGCCCCGGAGATGAGGTGATGATGGCCTACGGAGGAGCGACGGCCAGCGGAAGCGGGATGGGAGCCGCCGCGGGTGGCGATGTTCTCGGCTCATCCGCGGGGGACTACAGCCCTCAGGGTACCCCCGCTCCGCTCGCGACGACGGCGGGTCACGCGGCGGCGGTGGTCGAGGCCGCCGGCGGGCCCTACGGCCCGACCACGTACAGCCCGCAGGACAGCCCGGCCAGCTCGGTCGGCGGCGGCGGCGGCGGCGGCGGCGGTAGCAACGGTCAGCTGCCCAGCTTCGGGTTCACCCAGGAACAGGTCGCCTGCGTTTGCGAGGTGTGTCTTTTTTTTCGTTCGTTCGTACGCGCGGTACACGCGGCGGATTCCGCGTCGGAGGGAAGAAACGGGGCGTGGGGGACGCGCGTTTTTAGATGTCCCGATTTCGAAGAGATCGTAACACGGGCTGTGTTTGTAACGAAGTCTCGGCTGCACACTGAGAAAAATACTTAGCAGCTGATCCAGCCGTATTTCTGGCTGCCTCGGACAATATTTGGTGTGACAACTAGGAAAATATTGCTACACGGAGGAAAAAAAAAGATCAAAAATCATTCCGTTAGAAGGATAATCTGAGTACGAAAGGTAAAGTGGATCGAAAATTATTCTGAGGAAGGTTAAATTTTATACCCTGGAAGGATGATTTTTGATCTGTTTTACCTTTCGTACTCAGATTATCCTTCTAACAGAAAAAATTGTAATCTTTTTTTTTTTTTCTCAGTGTAGCGCAGCAAGAATTCTTGCTATTACGAGGAAAATTGTCACTGCAATTACGGTAATTTTCTAGTTGTGGCCACATTTTTTTGAGTGTGCTTGCGTTAGACGAGGGTCGGGGGTTGATCGTCTTGTTCGGGAGAACTAGATCTGACGTTTGTTGGAGTTTGTTCGGGGGCAATTTCACGCGTCCGTGCCTCGATAACGCAAGTCAGAAAGCTGTCCTCTGGCCATTCGTAGGCAGCCTGAGATGTCTCACTTTTTGATAACTTGAGTTTCGAGTTATACAACAGTCGTCTTTTGAATGACACGGAATTTAAGTTAACAAAAAATGAGATATTAAACCGCCTATGGATAACTTCAAGATGACTTCTTGGATTGTCTTATCTCGGGTATCGACGGGGAAGAATCACCTGCCCCTTTAAATAGTACGTTAGATTGCAGACGTTAGATTGCAATGCTTCCTAAATTTGCGACTATCCTTCAACCCTTCGTTGCTCACGTGGGGTGTAGGCGACACCCCAGCCTCCTTTTTTTGCACGCAACGCCTAGTTTTTTTTTTCGAGGTTGGCACTTTTCAGTACCTTTCGAGAACATTTCATTAAAAAATTCGGCACCAAAAGCGCGAGACAAAACCGATTTGTTTATCCGACAGAACGCCGCAAAGTGTTAAAAAGTGATTTTCAACAATCTGTAATTAACTTAATATTTGATATTTGTCTATAAAACTTGTTTCGATTTGTTAATTTGTCCTTTGTTAATAAAACGAGAGTATGACAGCTATCCTCAGTCTATTATTTATACTATTTTTCAATAAAAATCGACAGGGAGATATCTGAGCGTCCGAAAACCGAGACCTCATGTACCGAGATTTCGAGTTTAATTTCAATTAGAAAATTACGAAATTAATTTTTTTTTTAAATGTTGAGATCATTAGGCAATATCTCAAGCTTTAAAATAAAAAAAAAGTATTAAAAAATTTCAGTTTTTCACACCCCAGGTGAGCTCTTATGTTGCAAAAACCCACGTGAGTAACGAAGAGTTAACAGAGAAATTATAGGGAGTATTTCGACGAGTTCTCTTCGTCTTTCTCATCCGATTCTATACCAACGATGCTTGCGATTTGATCTAGTTCGCGCGATGCTCATTCCACGATTCGTTTACGCGAAAAGTTGGAGCCTGGTTAAAATAAATTGCACGCGGAGCCGCTGCAGTGATGCACCGAGCGAAATGCGAGGAGTAATAGCCGTACAGTGCCAGACAAATATTTCCTTCGACCACGCGGCAAATAGAGACGCGTTAAAAAGCACTGATTATTATCCGTTCGAGAAAATACAGCGTTACGCAAATAACGCGAATCGATTCATCGGTCTTTATAAACAGTTTGTCAACTCTGCCGCATTTGTTGGTTCGATTAAAACGCTTCTCCTTCCGCCAACGATGATCTTTCAAACTCCCCGTCGCTCGGTTAATCGTAACATTTTATCTCGATCGCATAAGCTGACATTGAACAAAAATGTCCCGATTTCCTCAACCGTCGCGAGCTGATAATTTTTTTAGCTCGACGTAATAAAAAATTGAAACGTCGATTGACAACGCTGCGATCCCATTCACATCCGTTCGCGTTCGCCTTTCCGTCGGAAAGCGTAACTCTGGTCTTTTCAAAGCAATTTCTGCAGTCAGCTTTAAATGCACTTTAAATATCGTTCAATCAGTTATTACTGTTATCGTTACCGCGATTACCGCGAGAAAAGAATATAATTAATAACGATAAAGACCTTAATTAACGCCTGCCGTTGAATATCTACGATTAAAAAGAAATTGAATCAAATTTGACGCTGTTACGTCTGATCGACATCAAAATACAGCCGCGTTCTGAAGCGCTATCGTTTCTCTTTTCAATCACTCACATTGCTCCGTAAATTCCCACCCAACGAATAATTGGCAGTGACAGATATAATATGTCTCGTGGAATGTCGAGAGATTTACCTCGGACGTCTGCAAATGAAGATTTTACCACGAGAAACAAAACCGAGCGAGGAGAGAACATGAATATCCGACGGGAATGTGTTAGATCGTAGATCGAAATTTATGACGCGTGAAATACCGCGAGGTACGACTTAAGCGCGGCTACTTTTTCCTTCCGTTTAATACAGCTGCATCTTTTTCGCGCGATAGAACGCGACGGAAAGACGTGCGCGGTTTATTACACGGATTATTTCTAGTGTTATAATTAAAATACGAGACACTCCGCGTCAAATCGATCAGCGGCGACTGCGGGATGACTTCATATCTTGATTAAATTATTGTAACAATGGGAGGGAACGAGTCTGTTCTCTATAAAGTCGGATCGGCGTCGGAGCTTCCGGTTTATAATCGATTTTCGATGCAGAAAGAAAATTCCAATTAGCTTTCCTGCGAGAAAAGAAGACGATTCCGTCGTATAGCGTCTCCTCGTGTGGAAATGTGCGTAAAAAAATGTTTAGAAAATATTTCCCTCCCTGACATCGCACGGAATTATTTTAGAAGGCGAGGGTGACTCTTGAAATGGGTCCCCGATTACCACGCCAAGTAAATTTGTCTTAAGGCGATAAGGGGCAGTATAAAAATAAAATCACTTGCCAAATGGACGAGTGGCTCTATAAAACAAAAAAATTAGAACCGGCAAAATCGCTTAAACCTCTTTCTTGCCCGCGTCACACGGATATCCCCCGCGATTCGACGTAGGTGGGCGTACCTTCTCGTCTGCGTCTAGTATAAATCTAGATTTATACTCGAAAAAAAATTTGTATTAAACTCTTGGTATAATTGTATATAAAACTTTTATTCGATACGTTGATTATGAAAATTAGTATACCCCGTTATGAAATTTATAAGGGAATTAATTTTCAAAATTATACCTATACGTATTGGAAAAAAAGCTTTATGTAAAAGTACCCATATTAAAAATACAAATCTTTTTACAGTGTATCCTGTTGCGACGGTATACGAAAATCCGTGCTCTAATTTCTGTTTACAGCAGTTAACTTCCAACTGCATCGGGAGAAAAATTCCTTTTACACCGAGAAAAATTAGTTAACCAAACTTTGGTTCATACGGGAACAATGAAATATTTCTATTGCGAGGACAAATGTTTCATTGTCGCGGTCAGACATTTTAGAAACGTTGCGTATTCACAATCAAAATTTATTTGCCGTAACCGAAAGTTTATCGTTCCAATACAAATATTTCGTTTTTTCCATTTCAACCAAACGATTAATAAACATTATTATTCTTTTTTTTTAAATGTAGAAACAAATATCAGTTACCACAGAGTTATTACGCTCTTCTGTCACCAAAGGAATGGCAGAGAACGCGCGCGATACCTTACATATGTATATCGACAAAGCATCGTTGCACCGTTCAAGCGCTGCAAAAAGTGCACCGTAGATTCGTGCGTCGATGCGCAAATACGTTTAATGCTTTACAGCGCACAGCTGTCCGTACAACCCACACTCGGGTTCCTTATATACTTGTGTATACATGTACACACAGTGCGTGACTATACGTATGCACGCCCCATCTATGCGATTCGTTCTGTGTGACGTGGGCGCTAGTTGTCTCGTATCGCTAAATTGCAGCGTTCCGATTCGACGTGCGAATCGTTGGTCGACGAAGCGAGGGAAGGAAGAAAGAAAGAAAAAGCATTTATATTTTGCTCCAGGGCCCGGCGGGACCCTCCAAGAGCACACCAGAAAAGTAAGAGCTAATAGATAACTGAGAAAGTAACAAAGAAAGTGAACGAGTGAATAGCAGATAGAGTATAGTAAAAGAGTGGGACAGATGCCGCAGTCTCTGTTCAACTTTGAACTCGATTATCTCGAAACGCAGTAGAGATGTGTGAAAAATGCATAGTAACTTTTTTACAGTAAAAATATAGATAAACACTTTTTATCTAAACTTTTCTTCCATACCTGCAATCGATTTCGAGATAATCGATTTTGAACTTGCTCTTCAACCGCGGCGTCTATCCCACTTTTACCCATAAGTATAAAGTAACGGGCTAGGCTAACGAAATAATATAAATGGAAGTATACAGTGCAAAGTCCGAAGTAATACCGTCCGCTGGGAGGGAGGGAGAGAAAGAGAAATAGAAAGAGAAAAAGGAACGATGTGGAAAGAAAATCGTTAAAGATACATCGGAGAAAATTCGTGCCGAAGGTTGGCCTCTGTGTACCATTATCCACGATGCTGATCGGGGGCCAATTTCGTTCACCGAATTTTCTTTCCAGCTCCTCTCGCGCAAATCGCACTTGACGTAGCGAGAAAAATAGTCTCGCCCCGCGTCTCCATTGACGTCATCTGTCGCGGAATAGTGACATTTCCGATAACTCGTCGCCTCGAAAATGTGTAGGATTTTTGCGGTGTGACGTCAAACGGAGATTCAATCGTTTTTCTCGTAGCGTTTCCGTAGATTCGGGAGAAAGGCGGGCGAGGGAAACGAGACGGTTGGCCCCCGATCGCTGCGAGGAATGATCGCGATCGGGGGCCAGTGACATAACGGTGAAGCCGGAAGAGGCGACACGATTCAACGATTTCTCGGTGGTATCTTTCCGCGAAAGGAGCTCAAACGCTTCGCTTGGTGCATTTCTAAGAGTAATCGGATATAGGATTGTCGCGCGGAAAAGCATAAATGAGTAAAAGAATCCTGTAAATCAATACTACCGGCTCGGCAATTATTTGTTATTACTCTCTAGTTTTATCTCAATCCCGAGGCAATTATCGAGTTGGCTTGCAACTTCGGTAATGCCACGATAGAGCAAGCAGTGGTAAAACCCATAATACCACGGCCAACGTCGCCTCTTCTCTTGAGGACAAAAAATTCATCACTCTCGCCTGCCTCTCCCCTACGTAACAAGCGTACAATCCCAAAGCGAACGATAACACTAACAAGAGTGATCCCCGAATTTTTCACGCATCCACGAGCAGCGAAATATCGTGTAATATTCCAATTGCAACGGCAACCAAATGCACTGTAAGAAAAATGTGTATTCTTAATACAATTATGTATAAAATTTCGTCTGATATGTGTGTACCAATCTAATTATGAAAATTAATATAATTCCTTGCGA
This sequence comes from Xiphydria camelus, assembly GCA_963678675.1. Taxonomy (NCBI): domain Eukaryota; kingdom Metazoa; phylum Arthropoda; class Insecta; order Hymenoptera; family Xiphydriidae; genus Xiphydria; species Xiphydria camelus. Next base: position 2,648,427 of record OY783199.1, read on the forward strand.
AATTTCCTTTACGTACAATTATATTAAATCGAATACCTACCTATAAATATTTCGCAAGGGATATATATCGTCATAATCACGTACTGGATAAAAGCTTTACATAGAATTATGCAAGAAATTGTATTTTTAATATATTCTTATATAATGCTTTTTTCCAATACATGATTGTGAAAAAAAAAATGAATGTATATTTCCTTACAAATTCCACAGCGGAGTAGGTTAAAAGTGGGATAGACGCCGCGGTTGAAGAGCAAATTCAAAATCGCTTATCTCGAAATCGATTGCAGGTATCGACGAAAAGTTTAGATAAAAAGTGTTTATCTATATTTTTACCGTAAAAAAGTCGCTACGCATTTTTCACATATCTCCACTGCGTTTCGAGATAATCGAGTTCAAAGTTAAACAGAGACTGCGAAATCTGTCCCACTTTTACTCTATATTAATTTTCATAATCACGCGTAACGGATAAAGGCTTTATATGCAATTACATCAAATCAATACACATTTTCTTTGCAATGCATACGAAAGAAACTCGAGCGCCACTCAGTTTCAAGTGTCTCTCGTTCGATCGGAGATTTTACATTTGTCCCGCGTATCCCGCGTTATCTCGGAGAAAGCGAAACGGGGAAATTTCTCGGGTTCGGCTAAAGGAGAGAAAACCCGAAAAAATAAACGAGATACGCTAGAATAAGAAGAGCGAGACCCCGCGGGATCAGTTCTGCCGACTAACAGTGTGCCCCCCCTGTCTATCGTCTTCAAGGCGATGGTGTCCTCTGTCCAGGTACTCCAGCAGGCCGGTTCCGTCGACAGGCTCGGCAGGTTCCTGTGGTCCCTTCCGGACTGCTCGCGCCTCCATCGGCACGAGAGCGTCCTCAAGGCGAAGGCCATCGTCGCCTTCCACCGCGGTAACTTCAAGGAGCTCTACCGGATCCTCGAGAGCCACACCTTCGGCGTGCACAACCACCCCAAGCTGCAGGCCCTCTGGCTCAAGGCGCACTACATCGAGGCCGAGAGGCTGCGAGGGAGGCCCCTCGGTGCCGTCGGTCAGTATCCCGCACACGCATACGTCACCCTTTCGGCTTCCGTCTTCCCGTGGTGATCCGGTCTTTTCGGTTGCGCCGAGGGAAAAAGGTTGAGTACGAACCCGATGGAAAAATTTACTAGAGATATATACCTAGGAATGTATTCGCATCGAACAAAAGTCGATTTCAATTAGATTGACGTTTTGCGTGTCTCTTTAATCGAGTGCGAATCCAGTAGAACATCGATCAAATTCAAAAAGACTTTTTGTTCACTGAAAACAATATTTAGCGCGCTAATCCAGATATATATTTCTGGTTGCCTCAGACATTATTTGGTGACGACTAGAAAAATATTGCTAGCGTGGCAAGAATTCTTGCTGTTGCGAAGAAAATTATCACTGCAATTACTGTAATATATTCCAGTTGTGGCCAAATTTGTTCGAGTGTTCGATGTGAATAAATTCCTGTTCATCTCTGATACATTTCTCCATCGGGTTCGCATTCAACTGGACCGCGAATTTTTTCCCGGCGACGCGCGACTTCCGAGTATCGCGCGAGATACTTTTCACCGCCCCAACCAAGATCGCTTTCGCGAGTCGGCTAAATCGTTGCGGATCGTTGCGCCGCGACTATCTCGCGCAGCGCTCCGAACGTCGCTCGCCTCGGATTCCACTGTCGTGTTGCCGGATCGGATTTTCTCGATTTCCGGAACCGTATGGCACAGAGTTCGTTCGCGCGACGATTTCACGGGATTTCCCCCCGATCCGTTTCTTCCTCTTCGCTTTCGCGGATCGACGAAATGAAAAAAAGTTTCTCCGTTTCCGGTTGGGCCGCGCGCGCCCGCGCAGGCAAGTATCGCGTCCGGCGCAAGTTTCCGCTGCCGAGGACGATTTGGGACGGCGAGGAGACGTCGTACTGCTTCAAGGAGAAGTCGAGGAGCGTCCTGAGGGAGTGGTACACCGCGAATCCGTATCCCTCGCCGCGGGAGAAGCGGGAGCTCGCGGAGAACACCGGCCTCACCACGACTCAGGTCAGCAATTGGTTCAAGAACCGGAGGCAGCGGGACCGCGCGGCCGAGCACAGGTGAGTCTCACTTTGTCGTCGTCGAGTTTTAGCGTTTCTAACGCCGTTCGTCTCCGGAGTCGTGCATCGGTGAAGGGTTGAATTTCCAGTTAAATGTACGCTGGCGATCGAATTTGTTTGATCGAAGTAAACGTGTTTTTGGATAGTTGTGAAAGCGTGTTATTTGCTCGAGTAAAATGAATACCGATTTAATCCAAGTGATATATACAATTGACCCGTTAATACTCACTGGCGACTGGTTTACGAACAATTACTTATTTAACCGTTTTAGTGCCGGAGGCCGATATCGGCCCGCACATTGTAGCACTTATACCTTTGTTATTTATGTAATTTTCAATGAATATAGAAAAATTAGCGTCACTGTTTTATTCTCTATTTTGTCCTTAATGCACTGCTTGTTGAATTATGTAAATATAGCTTTTCGTTTGGTTTTTATGGGCCTTTTTTCCAAATCCTAGTAAAATCGTAAAATTCGGCCGGTCATCTTCGCACAAGCGCCTCTTTTTCGCCCGGCACTAAAAGGGTTAAGATGTGTATTGGATTAAGCGTGTTCGCATTGTTGAAAAAACGTCTAAGAAAGCTTAATTTTATTTTTAAAAAATACAGTTCCTGAAACTAATTCTTAAACATCGCAAAAACGATTAATTGCATATATCTGCGAACAAAAATTGTTCGACGACTCAAAATTACGTTGAGCACTAACGGGTGCGTTAATCAATGACATTTATGACACGTTCAATCGATATTCATTCCGATCGAATAAATGTCCTCTCGGGATTATTCAAAAACGCGTTTAATTGACTCAAGTAAATTTTTCTCCAAGCGAAGGTAAATTTAACGTACCTATCAGTGTCTCCGTGGCCTGATAAAACTCTACGTAGAACGGTAGTAAAAAATACAAGGCGACACGATCAGCAATCGTCGAATTTCCCGAAAGACACCGTCGAAATAACGACTACAGGTGCTTTCTACCGATTCCACTCGCCGGGAACGTCGCGTCGGACAGGAGGGCAGCCGCCGGCGCGGAAGACGACTCTCGAGAGTCGGTCGAGCGCCGCGGCGGCAGGGAAAATACGTAGAAAGGACCTCTACTCGCGAGAGAGGCCGGCAACCTCTCGAGACGATAACCCGGTGGTCCGGCTAGGCCTAAAATTAGCATAGGCCGCGCATCGGCAAACGATAAAGACCTTCGGCAGGAGTATAGGTAAATAGTGCGGCGGGTTTTGGCACGGCGACGAGAGAGCGAGGCACCCCGGTAGAAGAGGGGAGGTGCAACGGTGAATTCCGATCGGAAGCTCGTCTTCACGAGGTTCGAAGGGGCTAACGTGTATTTATCAATTCAGGACGACGATAAGGGCGGGCTCTAATCGTATCCTTCGTTTTATATCTCGCGGGTGGAAGCTCGCGTTACGCCAAGCTCTATAAGTGCAGAGAATTGTATTCTCAATGTTTCTCACGTGCACACTGAGAAAAAGAAAAGATAAAAAATTATTCTGGTAGAAGGATAATCGGAAGGATAATTTTTTATCTATCTCACCTTTCTTACTCGGATTATCCTTCTAGCGGAATAATTTTTTATCTTTTTTTTTTCTCAGTGCACACTGTAGGTACTGTGAAAAAAAATTGATTAAACTTAATATTATTATATATATATAGCTCTCATTTAATATGTTATTATGAAGATTAATTTACTCCGTTGTGAAATTTATAAGAGAATTTTAATACGGAAATATATTAATTTTCATAATCACGTGTTGAGAAAAAGCTTCATATAAAAGAGTATATTGTATTAAAAATACAAATTTTTCTTATAGTGTAAGAAAAATAATTTGCCGATCCGAATACCTAACCGTCGATAAGAATAATGCGAAGAATACATTTATTGAAATCAGACATATCGTTGAATCAAATATATGTTATTCGAATCAAGTGTAGATTCATTCGGTTCATTAAAAATACACTTAAATAAGTATGTTCTTGGCACTATTCGTGTCGACAGTTACTTGGATCGGCAACTTATTTTTCTCATCATCACAGTATAGTACTCATGAGTACTGAAAATTATCACTGCAATTACTATAATTTTCTAGTTGTGACCAAATTGTTTTCAGTGCATACGAAAAATAGAGTATGTGCATGCTTTGCCCCCTTCGAAAAAAAAAGTTATAATCGTGGAATAAGATAACGTTCTTCGAGTTGCTCGGTTGGCTCCCCGTTTTCGCTAAACGCCATTCCCTTCGTTCGAACGTCTCTTCGCTCTTCTCTACCCCCGCACGAGTGGCTCCGCTCGGCCCTCGATTAAACGCGCGAGACTTGTATGCTTAGTCCAAAGTAGGGTTAAAACTGGGACGCTTGAGTTGGCCACCGGCCACACTGTCGTTTAGAGAGAGAGAGAGAGAGAGAAGGTGAAATAGGATTTAGCTAACAATAAAACTCAGCGTCTGGCGGATACCTACGCTAACATCTACATCATAGCCCGCGTTTCCGAGAGAAGCAAAAATATCGCCGCGCGCGACCCAGACCCCTGCTTTCTCGGTTCGGCGTGCGTATGCCGCCGTTTGTAACTGTATATCTGAGCTTCTCCGCGCTTAATCCCACCGGGTATAGCGAATGTCGAAGGAAAGAGAGCGCGTCACGTCACGGGGTCCCGTGTTGTTTCGAAGGTCGTTGCTCCACATCCGATTTTAGATTCGGGCGACCGAACGCGCGCGCCTTGGCGTAACGCGCGTGCCGCGTACTCCGAAGACCCCGCGTTGCGCGAGCGCGTTGCACGGCTTTGTACGCGCGACATTCCGCGCGCGTGGTGTCTGTTCGGTCCATCGCGGGGAGATGAGAGGGATCGTTGGTCTCGCACGTGCTACTAAAATCTCTGCAGTTAATAGTTAGAAGTTTTTAAATTCTAAAGGATTTATATGAGTGCCTGAACTCGATATTTTTTATAACTTGGTTTGAAGTTCTTAACACAGAGTCAATATTTCTTTATTTCATGTATCTCGGTTAAAGATTTTTTTGGCACTCTTGGATTCTTTAGAATTAACCTTTGCTTCACACGGGAAGAACAATAAATCATAGCGTTTTTCAAAGTTTGTGATAAATTTCAGGACAAGGCCAGTTTATCGTTACGACAACTGTGATTTTGGTAAAAATTACCACGGCATTTGAAACTTCTCCAAATGTCACTAAAATGTTTACTAAAATTGTACACTGAGAAAAAAGAAGATTAAAAATCATTCTGTTAGAAGGATAATCTGAGTACGAAAGGTAAAAGAGATCAAAAATTAGTCTTCCAGGGTTTAAAATTTAACCTTCTTTAAGATAATTTTTGATCTATTTTACCTTTCGTACTCAGATTATCCTTCTAACAGAATAATTTGTAATCTTTTTTTTTTCTCAGTGTAGTTATCGTAACGATAAATTGGCCTTGCTCCGAAGTTTACCACAAATTTTACAAATACTACGATTTATCTCTCTCTAATTTGACGTAGACGTCGATGTCGATCGAGTAGCGAGCTAAAAATTATCCCTAGGAACGAGAGTTGCCCCAAATTTCCAAGAACAAAACACGAGCAAAACGAATGCAGCGAGCTAAAGGCCAAAACGCGCGCGTCTCTCTCACGAGAGGAAGTGGGAAGCACCATCGACGCTGCAACGATTCGTACGAAATTTCCGTCCACATCTCGACGCTCAGCCTCGATTTTTCGCACGTTATCGAACCGATGCAACGGCGTGTCGTCCTGGGACGGCCTTGCACTCGCCGGAAGGGTTAATCAGACGGCGGGACACGCGATACCCGCACCCCCGGAGTCGAAATAGCGAAATGCGGTGCGGTGGAAACGCGCATCTTTCTCTCCTCCGTCGCCGGGAGGAAGTGGGAAGCACCACCGTGGCTGTGCGCGAGTTTAACGGTGAGAGAGAACGAGAGAGAGAGAGAGAGAGAGAGCACACCACGCCATGGGGAACGTATCGAATTTCTTACGGCTTCTGTGTGTATTCCCATAGACGGCGGAGAACCCCGGCCACATATATCGAACAGGTTTACGTATCGCGGATAAAGATGGTAGGTATTCGCGGCATATTAATTACAGGAAATCCTACAAAGGACCGGAGCCCTCGGGCCGCGCGCGCGCGCGCGCGAGCGAGATAGATAGACGCGGGTACACCTACCGAGTTTAATTTAATTTCACGGCGAAACCGACTCTCCCCTCCTGCTCCTCGCTGCAGCCCTTTTTTTCCCCTTCGCGAAGACCCTTCGTCTTGTCTAGGCCGTTAAAGATACAGGCGAATTTCGGATCGCGCGGTATTTTCGATAGGGGGTGAGCCGAATGCTATATTTACTCGGAGAAAAAAAGTTTCCTCGACGAGTCAGTGAAACGTGTTTTTGAATAATCCTAAGACCTCGTTTATTCGATTTGAATGAATATCGTTCGAAAAAGTACGTATATAAATATTTCATTGAACATTGCTCGAATCAAATCAGTATTCATATTCGAATTGAATAAACGTGCTCCTAGGATTATCCAAAAATACGATACGTTTATTTCGTTGAAGCAAATTTTTGTTCGCGGTGTATACGGGATTTATTTTCCAGTTCGAAAAGAAATTGAGCAACTGCAAAATTGCGATATCAAATGCGATCTATACCTACAATATGCATGCGTATGACTGTTACCTAATAAAAGCATTTGTCTGAAATTTACTGTAATTAACTCGAAGGTTCTTTTAACGAGTAGAACGATTGCTCGTTTAATTTAAGGCGATGCTGTTGAATTTAAGATGGATTTGCATTAATTCGAGAACCACGTCTTTAACTTGATGTATTATATTTCCATCAAATGTAGTATAATTGTCGTAGTACATTCAATGAGCAATTCTACACCCTAAAAACTTTCCCGTGAGTTACTTCACTCAACAAAATTTGGCCACAACTAGAAAATTATAGTAATTGCAGTGATAATTTTCTTCGCAATAGCAAGAATTCTTGCTACGCTAGCAATATTTTTCTAGTTGTCACCAAATAATGTCTGAGGCAGCCAGAAATATAGCTGGATTAGCTAAATAGTTTTTTCAGTGTTGCGTCAAATTGCGGTCGGAAACCTTTAGCGGGGCGGTAAATTTCAATCGAACGTTCGCGAGTTGATGTAAACGGTTTTTTTTTATAGCGTACTCCAGGGTGTGTATAGTTTCCGTTTCGTTCTCCGGCTGCGTTCGGTGTGCGCGTAATACATTTCGCTGAGCATATGCCCGATAAATTGAGATAAATCGGTCGCGCGGGGCGGTTTGCCAACGCGACGATGAGAGGTGGCGATCCCTCGGGACGGGGGCGTCTCGTGGGCGTCGATTCCCGGGTGCAGCGGAGCCGCATGCTCGACTCCGTCGCGTCGTCGCTCCCTAATCGCCTAGCGAGATATCCCGCGGGAGCCCTTATCGAACGATTTAGCCAAAGCCGACACCAACGTCGACTTAACCGGTGCACACGTCCCACCGTCGTGAATGCGCGGCGTTGAAAGTCGCCGGATTGCACTACGCGAACTTCCGTGTGTGGATTTAGAGATTTGCATATTCAATGGGAAGAGTTCGTTCGTTCGTTTTGTATAGTGCCAACGCCACGTTAGAATTTTTCACGTGTAAATATGGAGCCCAGGCTTCAACCGCTATTATCTCGTAACCTACGAACTTTTCGACGAAGTTGATATAATACTTTTTTGAAGATCACGTTTCGATCTACAAAAAAGGTTTATACCAATATCAGTCAAAAATCCACAGGTGACGAGATAATCGCGGTCGAAGCTCGTCGGAGAGAGTAGTACCACTCTAGCGGCGGGTTATAAAAGAAATAACGATAGACAATAGAGTTTATGAATCGTCGTTCGCAAATGCATTCGGCTATCCCCTGCACAGCTGTTTCTCACCATCTATCGCTACCCTACACTGAGAGATATAATTGCTAGTGTACAAACAACATTTCTTGAACCGAGAACACACATGATATCGAAGATTTTCCAAGAATACAGATTCCCGTTCGAAGAATATATATCCTTAATTTTTTTTTAAGGACACCTTTGTTGGGATGAAAAATTGTTCCCGCGCAACAAAAAATATCACTCATTCCCATCAAACATTTTCTTGCACGAAGAAAATCATGGCTTCATCCTGGAATTATATATCATGCTTCTGATTGAAGAAAATATTTGTTTGACACGAGCAATCATTTCTCTCGGTGATGATACCGCGCCGGACTGCGCGACGAAAATTAGAGCGAACCGTTTCCCTGAATCCACGCGCGAGCCGCGGACGCATTTCCGGTTCGATCGACGTCGATTCAACGCGGCCGCCTTTCCTCGACATTCGACGCCTTACGGAGAAAAGCCACAGCATCTGCAACTGATATACCACTCACCGCGCGCGGACCCGCTTGCCCGTGCAGTTTTCACGCCGCGGCGCGGTGACGGCGCGCTTTATCTGCGCCGGCCGAGCGACGTAAACAATACACAGAGCCGCGAGACGCGATTGCGTTATTATTCTTTACCGCCGCGATTATATCTCCGTATATATGAGTCATCGTAGCGTCGCGCCGCGACGTTCGTCCCGTCTACGTCGTCGTGTGGGCGCGTATCGCCACGACGTCGTTTCTCGGACGGCCACCGCTTGCGTCCAGCCTGCCATGCGCCCGATATTCCTGGAAGACGCACCGGAATGAAGATCGGCGCGTTTCCGGCGAGTCGCGCGCGCGCGCGCGCCGGTTGGCGGCAGCTTGTCGGCGATCGCTTTGTACCGTGCGAGAGTTTGGCGTTACGACTTTGCCTTTACGACCCTCCCGCGCGCGCGAGAGAGAGGGTGCCGAAAGGGGTGGGTTTCCTTTTTCCTCCGTCAAAGCGACGCAAAGGAGACTTTACGCGAGAGCGCCGCGTCACGCGTGATGCAGACGTTAAAGACGCGACACGGAGACTCGACGAGAAGAGGATTGAGTTGAAGATCGTAAGCAGGTGCGCGGGAACTTTGCCCGCGTGTAATTAAGGGCTAATTGGACGAGCGCTATAATTCACGGCTCGCGAGGGAAAGCGTCTTCTCTGCTGCGAGACTTTCTCTAATTTGTAGGCACTGCTTTAGAAAGAGGGAGAAATTGTTTATTTTCTGGCCAAGGACTCGTGGTCCTCAACGACAGGCCAAGAGGAATAAAAGACAATAAAGAGAAAAAGCACGAAAACGAAATAAGGCCAACTCGGTTAAAGTTTCTCGAGCGTTATACTAAAAAATAGTGAGAAATGCTTGAAAATGACTGCATTCGGTAGATTGTAGTAAAACAAAAAATTCAGTTAAATTTTCAAGTCTTTTAAGAAGCTCGTTGCAGAGATTTTTGAATAACGAAATAACATGTGTTCTTGTGGATTATAACCAACAAACCGCGATATTTCTGAGAAAAATAGTGAAAAAATTCGGAAATTTTTTGAACAGCACGTTTAACGAACTACAATCATCTATACCAATTTTCACGTTCATTAAGAAGCCCGTTATTTTTGTTATTAATTGTTCTTTATAAATTTAGCCTTTGATAAGTCAATGTGGCAACGTTGCATGACGTACAGATGCATGACCAGATGTTTTGGGCTCCATTTTTGAACTCACAGATACGCACATACTGCTGTACGTCAAACGTTGTCGCCACATCGCACGAAGAACATACTTTAGAGTGTTACCGTACTTCAGTGGACTAACTTTTAGCAGGGAAAAAGCCCCTGTAGCGCTCGAGAAACCTTGAAACAAGCAGATGGAACCGAAAGTATAAAATTGCATAAAAATTAAAATGGGAAGATGAAAGAAAATAAGTAAATAAACTATAGAACTACGATGCAGAAAAGGGAAAACATTAAAAATAAAGTAGGTGTAATTCGCTACATGCGTTACGTCCACTGAGAAAAAAAAAGATTAAAATTTATTCTGTTAGAAGGATAATCTGAGTACGAAAGGTAAAACAGATCAAAAATTATCCATCCAGGGTATAAAATTTAACCTTCCTTAGAATAATTTTCGATCCACTTTACCTTTCGTACTCAGATTATCCTTCTAACGGAATAATTTTTAATCTATTTTTTTCTCAGTGTCTGGCATTGAGAATTACAGAGGCATGACTGCGAAGAGAAATCCGAAATTGACATTTTTAGCGTAAACAATTCGTACAAGTATTTTATCTGTAAATAGTAAATCTGTATAAATCTGCTATATAATTGTGCAGTTTTCTCTAAAACACACGATACATACGAAGCGCGGAATCTAATAACGGCATCGAATGATAAATATATCGATAAATAAATTCGCCCCAATTGCGAGGGCTGTAATTTAATTAAACATTCAAAGCCGTAGAGAAACTCTCAAATTTGTACCGGTCAGTCGCAGTCGTGCGACTCTAAATACCGTGAGAGAAAACGATCGACGCCTTTTCGGACGTGGAAGCAAACGGTACGACGGACGGATAAAGTCATCCGCCGCTGCTGCAGCGCCGCGCGGTCAGAGTGCCGCGGCGGTTCGGTCTCTGTGGGGCTGCAAGGGTGGGTCGCGGTCCCCCGGTAATGGCTTCATCGCCGTTCTCCGTGTCAACAAAACATTACTAACGCAACTCACCCCACACCCCGCGAGCTTTCTCTCCCGTCGCCATACTCCCGCTACACACTCTCACCCCTCGCCGAGCAGCCCTCTCGGTATGTACGCGCGCGCGCGCGCGCGATGCGTGGGCGCGCGAGTGCGCTCCACCTCCGAGCGCCTCGTTCTTTGTTCTCTTTCTCTCCCGACGCGCATTCCCCGCCATCGCGAGCCCGATTTCTCGTCAGACTCGCTTTCGAGTTTTGTGATGGGATTCGTTGAAGGATTTGCACGAACGTGTGTGCACGCTGTAGTTATATGTATGTGAATAGGCGGAATGCAGTTGTGGAGAAAATATATTTGGTGTACACAACTTTGCTTCCGACGTTTTTCCGAAATTCGAGGCTTTATCGTAAAAAACTGCACAGAGAACAAAATTTACTTGATCGAAATAAACGTGCCTAATGAATATTGGTTGGACGCAAATATTAGATTATTGAATTAATTAGATGTTATTTGAATCAAATTAATATTCATTTAAGTCGAATAAATACGCTCTTGGGACTATCCAAAGGCACGTTTATTTCGATCAAGTACATTTTTGTCTCAGCGTGGTATATATATATATATTTATGATTCAAAGTATTGTCCATCGCTGGCCACTACTTTCGCCCATCTTTCAGGCAGCGTATACGAATCCCGCGTTGAAAAAAATTGGTCATCCGTTGAAGCGATCCACGAATCGAACACGGCGGAAGTAAAGTTGTACACCTGATAACTCGATTACAAAATTGTGGCATCGCAATTTCCTTTCGACGAGGGAGAAGAAACAAAATTTTCGTATTTTGGAAATTTCCGTCGAATTACTCGTTGGTGCGAGTTCATTTTATAAGCAGGATCCACGGAAAGACTGTGATACCAGTAAATTTTACTATATTTACAATAAAAGATGTACAGCTGAGGATTTTCGAATTTTTGACAGTGCAGTACAGTAATTTTTCTTTCGAAAAATACAGTTAAATACAGTTAAATTTACTGGTATCAGTCTTTCCGTGGATGCTATTGAGCATTGATCTGCAAAAATCGCTTCGATTAATTATCGATTCAATGAAATTCGAGCAATTATGCCTGCGTAGTACGGAAATATCGGCGATGACCAATGATTATCCCTCGCTAAACCCTCCTATTCACTTGATTTCATCAAACAAATCGCAAACATCCCTCAGTACCCTCCCAATAACCCTGATTTAAAATTATCCTCTCATCAGATCGAATTAACGCTCGATTCGTTCAGCGATGACGTACAAAATTCAAGCGATTGTACCCTGATAATACGAAAAACAAGAAGAAAACCAGTAACTTGCCAGCACTGAAAACCCTCCCTTACTCACTTCGTTTTCCAAATTAACGCGGACGTAGAGTGGCAATCATCCCCCATCCCCCGAGAACTCTCCCGACGACCCCGCGGTTCGGAAGTTTCGCGTTATAAAATCGACGAGCGGTGAACCGCGAGAGACGAACACGAGGGGGGCGGGAGAGACGCGGGTTTCGGGTGCGCTCACCCACACTCGGTCGTGCTCGCGGGGGTGGCTTCCCGGATACGAGGGGACAGATGGAAGAGCGAAGAGGGGGCGTAGCGAAGCGGCCGACCGAGTAGTTTGTCGTAAGGGTTGGCGGGCGCGCGGTTGCCGTGGGGGGTGGCTGCGCCAATATTGACTCTCGAGGACGGGCGAGGGGCTCGTCGGAGGGGAGGGCGATGGGAGGGTGGCGCTACGCTTTCCACGAGCGAGTTCGATGGCGCCCGCTCGCCGTATGACCTCACTTTTCTCTCTTTTCTCTTCCTCTCCCTCTCTCGATGTATATAGCTGAGGATCGAATCCTCGCACAAGCTGTTATTTTTTTTTGCCGACGGTCGCGGGCGCGCGGAGCGAAGAGAATTGCGACGGTACACTAAAAAAAGTATTTAGCTAATCCAGGTATATTTCTGGCTGCCTCAGACACAACTAGAAAAATATTTCTAGGGTAGCAAGAATTCTTGCTATTGCGAAGAAAATTATCACTGCAATTACTATAATTTCCTAGTTGTGGCCAAATTTTTTTGAGTGTACTTCGTTCGCTGTACACTGAGGAAAAAAAAAGATTAAAAATTGCTCTGTTAGAAGGACAATCTGAGTGCGAAAGGTAAAATAGATCAAAAATTATCCTTCCAGGGTTTAAAATTTAACCTTCCTTAGGATAAGGTTTGATCTATTTTACCTTTCGTACTCAGATTATCCTTCTAACACGATAATTTTTAATCTTTTTTTTTTTCTCAGTGTAGGGAAGCACACACTGATAAAAAATGTAGCTGAACGAACCAAATTTTATCAACTGACTCTTTTGCGGTTGACTCGTAAGATATTTCTTTACCGAACCGATCATCGCTTCATCGATTCGATAAAAATATCATTCGAGTAAACTAGAGAAGAGTCAGTTGATAGCGTTCATTCGGTTTAACTATATTTTTTCTATCAGTGCATTTTTACCCAAAAAGTCTTTTTCTTCTAGAATAAAAATAAGATGACAGACGCCTCGATTGAAGAGCGCGTTCAAAACCGATTATCTTGAAACCAATTGCACGTATCGGAGAAAAGTTGAAATAAAAAATGTTCATCTATATGTTTACCATAAAAAAGCTTCTTTACATTTTTCACTTATCTCCACTGCGTTTCGAGATAATCGCGTTGAAAGTTAAACATATACCGGGACATCCGTTCCACTTTAGTATGAAACCGATCACCGCGAACTTTTCCCTGAATGATGGATAAATACGTATTACATAGCGCGAGTGACTGACCGACGCAACACGATCGATCGATAAATAAACGTTCCTCTGGCCCTTTTCTCAAATCCGCGTCACCTGTGCCAAAACCTGATCATTTCTATTAGGTATATCATCTTTTTTATCGTCGATTTCAAGACGCGGCCCGCTCAAACGGCGGGCGCGAGCCAACTCATTCTCGGATTAAGATTAAGATTCCCCCGGTGTCGCGTTTGGCACGACGAGAACACGAACCACACGCGCGTCCCCGGCAAGAGCGAGAGTGGCACGCGCGACATTTCGATGCGAAACTCCGTCGCGTTGGCGTACCACGCTCGTATGCCGACGCCGCGCGCGCGCGCGTAGTCTCGTCTCTCGCGAACCCTCGGAATCCCCGAAGCGGCACCGAAATAGCTACGAGAAACTACCGCTCGAGTGGTCTACGGTTTCAGCCGCTACGCGGCGATACTCTGAAACCGGAGAACTCGTTCCGCCGCGTTGTGTGTGCGCGGGGTCCAATGGAATCTCTCTCTCTCTCTCCCCCCTCTCCGCGTGTATGCCGTTACGCGAAAAACACGGCGTTCCGCGCGGCGACGGATGCCCGCGGAGAGCGCGGAGACGTGTATATCTGCGCCCCGCGGGGCTGACAGGAAGAGAACGGCGGCGCTCCCAGCTGGGAGGAGCGACTTCTTGCTATTTGTATTATGTACTCGCGCCCGTCTTTCGTTCGTTACTCGTTACAAGTACGCAGACGACTGTAGGACGACGCGAACAGCTGAGGGAACAAGTGGGTCCACGGCTACCGCTATTCGTTCGTCTCGGCGCTCCTGTTGTGACTATATCTCGTTACCGGTGAACGTTTCGCCCAAATGGGCGTTTCCCCGGACCGCGTTTTATTCTCTAAACAAAGTTGCGGGGCGTCGAGCGCGGTCAGAATCGGCTTACCTGTACGAGGTGAATAAAAAAAGGCATTCTCTCTTTACGCTGAATTCGCAGCACGAGCTGCAACCCATCCCTATCGACAACGACGCATCAATGAACTCTCTCCACCGCGATTAGTTGCACGCAATTTTTAACCTCTCACCCCAAATACGCGAGCTAAAATTGTATATCGATGACTAGAGAAAATCGCGATTGAATAATTCGGATGCCATCCCTTCCCACCCCTCCTCTCAATACCGTATTCCCGGCGCAACTTCAACCACCCCGGCCCTGACAATGCGGTATACCCCGCAAACGTCAATTTCCCGACGAACAAAATGTGGGGACCCCGCGTCGAGGACGACGACGACGAAGGGAATCACACGACGGCCATGCCGCCTCGGCCATTTTCGAACTGGCGCAAAAACGCCGGGCATGCGTAACACACTCGTAGGACTGCTCCGCGACCCCCTTCGAGAAACACGTCAAACCTGACAGCTCGCGAAAGGGAGAGGGGGGACAGCTCCTCTCTCGGGCACACATCAGCGACAAGACCCGCCTCGAGCATCTCCAGGCCGGTGGCGCGTTGAAAAAGAACGATCCTCCTCTCTCTTCTTTCGCCGCGGGGCCGCGCGGGGGGACACAGAGGGGGCATTCATTCATGCACGCGTTCCTAGAACGCAACTCGCGCAGCCCCGAAAGACGTGTTATTTCATCCAAGCGCGTATACGTGGTATATGTATATATGCGTGTGTCCTTATACGCACACACATGCGTGCGGACGGGGACCAGGACTCGCGGTGCGGTCCGCTCGGTCTCTGAGTATACTCGCGTTCTCGCGCGAGGGTGGAGGCGGTAGTGGAAGGGGGGGGGGGGAGAGTTAATTTACGATAGCGCGGATGCCGGACGGGCGAGAGCTCCTCGCGCGTCGCCCCTCTCGCGTTACACGATATGGAGAGCTATATGGTAACGCGCCGGCAATTAACGACACCTCGGGAGGAGCACCCTCGGTGTGCATTTCGACTCGTCGGCACTGCTGTGCGACGCGACTCGATCGCGTCGATCTGCTCTCGGATGTGGGCTTCGGAATTATCGCGCGACTGATGTTAGGTACGTGTATCTAACGTGAAAGGTTTTTTGGTACAGTTTTCTTCCTACACCGAGAGAACGATTTATTAACACTTTTAGTGCCGGACGACGATATATCGTTGTTCGCTCGGGACCGATATTGGTTATTTTATTAAAAATGATTGAAAATTTAATACTTACGCTCTTCATGCTACGTGATCTACATAAAAGTATAATGAAACGACGATTATTGTTATGTGCAAATATTGTTTGTAGAAGAGACACTTGTTTATATGGTTTTCATCGTGTTTAATATCTATGTTATTCGTACGATTTTCAATATATGTATATTGAAACACAATTGACATTACATTATTCTCTCTTTCTTCTGTAATGCGCTGCATTTTGAATTTTTTAAAATATCATTCTTAGTTTGGTTTTTATGAGCTTTTTCCTAAACTCGATAAATTCGTCAAATTCGTCCGGTTACTTTCGCATAAGCATCCGGTTTTCGCTCGGCACTAAAAGGGGTAACCTCTTCAGGGACGATTTTTTTGTGGCGAGAAAAAGGTGACAATGTTTTTTTTTCTTTTGCGATTTATTTATTTTACGTTAATGGGAATTTTTGCTTCTCTAATTGGGGGATTCTTGTAGTGAGTGAGTTGTTGTCGGGTTTTTGTTCTATTTTATTTCGCCACGTTTAAATAAACATTAACAGTTACAAGTAAACCGTTGTAATAAGCAGATGTCGCTAAATACAAAGTACCGTCGACGAAACTGAAAAGTGATCTAAAGTTGGATGAACGCCCCAGTCGAAGTACAAATTCAAAGTCGATTATCTTAAAAACGATTAGAGATATGGAAAAAAAGTTCCAACAAAAAACGTTCGTCTGCGCTTTTACCATAAAAAAGCTATCATTGACTTTTCGCATATCTCTGCCGCATTCCGAGATAATCACGCTCAAAGTTAAACGGAAACTGGGGCGTTCATATACACTTCTACAGATCGATCGAGAAGCGGTGTGTTCGATGTACGCGTATTATGTGAGTTAAGACACCCCGCTGCCGAGGCCGCAACGCAAGTGCGTGCCCGTGAGCGCGCGCGTATGCGATCGTATACCGAAGCGGTGTCGAATTACTCGTCAGCTTGTACGCGAGGCTTATGTAAATACGGGAAGACCTTGCGTGGACCATTCGTAATTTCGTGTGTACGCGTATTATATATTTCGTGCGAGCTCGACAGACTGCGACGCGCGTCACGCGGAGTGGACGGACAAAAGTACGTGTCGTTGGGACCGAATAAACGCGGTTTCGTCGCGGCCGCCGCGTGGTGGGTGTTCCCTCGGCGATTCCGAGGAACGAATACGTCGATCGCGGCAACGAAAATGCGTGATATAATCGGCCGAAGAGTTTTTCTAACCCACCGGCGAAGCGCCGGTCGTCCCTGGCTATAAACGCGGGCTCAGACGTAATCCGGATTAAAGAATTTCGAAACACCGAAAACGTTTTAACGCGGGAGCGTATTCCCGTGGACGCCGCGGCGCGACGATTGCGGGAGGAAAATTGTCGAGTCGATGAATCGATCAGGCGCGCTCGTGGTGTGATCAGTGCGGATTTCGATCTCGATGGTGTTATTCCGATGAGAAGAGCCGTTTATCGATCGCTGTGGTGATCGTTAACAATGTCTAGCGAAATTTGCAAGTCAAATTGGAACACGCATGCGATTCTTCCTCGTTTTTTTTTTGACACACTGAAAAAAGTATTTAGCTAATCCAGCTATATTTCTGGCTGCCTCAGACACACACAACTAGAAAAATATTTCTAGGGTAGCAAGAATTCTTGCCATTGCGAAGAAAATTACCACTGCAATTACTATAATTTTCTAGTTGTGGCCAAATTTTTTTGAGTGCAGATATCATTAAGATTGTCAGAGAAGCGTTCATCCGAATACGAACCACGCAAACATTTCTTTTATTCGAATAAATCTTTGTCGAGTAAAAATTCGGAACTCGCTTTAAAACTTTTTGATGTTAAACGGATCCTCTTTAGGTCCTCTTCATCCCCGTTACGACAACGAATAACTGTATCGTTGGATATGAAAAAAATTCCTATTCGTGACTGATAAATTTTCCAACAGAGAGAGAGCTCGTATTCGAGTCAACTTTTCTTCGAGTGCACGAATTAAAAAAGAGTCAAAATCCGCCGCCTCGTCACCAGCTCGCATTCAGTACATTGTACACAAATTTGTATATTCAATTTAACATAAAATAACTGTATATAAAGCTTTGATCCAATACCTACGTGATTATGAAAATTAATATACCCCGTTATGAAATTTATATGGATGATTTCACAAGGAAATATATTAATTTTCATAATCACGTATCGAAAAAAAAAAGCTTTACATAAAAGTATTATACGTTAAAATTACACATTTTTTTACAGTGTATAGATACACCCGAACGAAACGCATACACGGAATTATCTATAGAGCGCGACATCCTAATACCGGTGTCAAGGAAGTAGCGTATATCTTCGATCTTGAAAACCTGCACGCCTGGCGCCGCGCCAAGAAATTTTACACGTACCCCGCGGCGCGTGTGTATAACCGCGGTCGACTTTTAAGAGAGAGAGAGAGAGAGAGATGGATCTTCTCTCCGCGCGACGGCCGAGCGATCGACTTCGGAGATTTTTCATTCTTGGCGAAAACTCTCGAGGGTGCGCCTCTCCCGGCCGCGTGTGCAACGGCGCGCGGGACGCGGTCCAGCGCCGCGTCGTCGCAGGTTAGTGCGGAGGGCGAGCGAGACGAGAAATCACGGCGGCTCAGGTACGAGGCGAGTCGAAGTTTGTAAACAGAACTCGCGCGATGTGTACACGGTAGGCTGGTTCCCCATTATTTTAGGCCGAAAAATTTTCCCTATCTGCTTATAGAATCAGCTGCCTGCGCCCCGCGTCTCTTCGTTCTCCCCGGGGTGAGGAGTTCCTCGGTCTCACCTGCCCTCGTCGACGCGCGGGGGGGGGGGGGGATGAAGTGCAGAGGGGTTCGCTTTGGGAAATCCTCCGATTCGTCAAACAGAGCTCTCGCTCTTCCTTCCTTCCTGACTTTCCGCGCGTGTCCGGAGTGAACGCATCGATCGATCGGTCGATTTATTCGAATCGATTAAACGTATTTTCGATTAGAATGAATATCGATTGGATAATATCATTGATTCAATTCAATGTTATACGGAAGAAGATGATTTTTCGGTCTTAGCAAAACTGGGTTTTGCTGGGAACTTTTTGCTGTCATGCCAGAAATATTAGATATAGCAAATGTATAACTACAGTCACGGTGAGATTTCTTGTAGTAAAAATATTTGTTATCCCAACAAATATTTGGACTATTACTGAACACATGTACATATTTTGCTGCCATAGATAATATTTGTATCGTAATAGCAAAAAGTTCTTAGCAAAACCTAGTTTTGGTTAAAACTGTTATACACTGAGAAAAAAAAAGATTAAAAATTATTCCGTTAGAAGGATAATCTGAGTATGAAAGGTAAAATAGATAAAAAATTAGCTTAAGGAAGGTTAAATTTTATACCCTGGAAGGATAATTTTTGATCTGTTTTACCTTTCGTACTCAGATTATCCTTCTAACAGAATAAATTTCAATCTTTTTATTTCCTCAGTGTATAAATTCACTTTCTTCCGCGTATTTGGATCAAATCGGCATTCATTCGAATCGAGCAAACGTGCAGTTATAGGATTAACCAAAAACACATTTATTTCGATCAAGCTAATTTATATCTCAGTGCCTGAAAAAATATTCGATTCGCCTCGAATTCGATCAAGAGCGTTCTTCAATTTCGCCTTTACGTTGCACGCGACGCGAGCGAGGCGCGCGGGATCTCGATTAGCATAATTCGCTATTTAATTTCTCTCCATAAATTGAGCGCGCGCACTGAGATCTTATCGCCGCGCTATTCCGCTAATTCGCATTTGAGTTTACGCCCTTAGCGCTGCGGTGCATATTCGCTCGCGCGAGCTCGACGCGATAGTATCGCCCGCGACCGCTTCGCACCACGAGAGCCCCTCGTAAAATTAGATTATCGCTTTTGTCTCCCTCGCCCCCCATCGATATTGCTTACAGGGACGAGTCGAGTCCCCAGAGTGACTTACGACTTTCGCGATTCAAGTGGAACGATCGTATCGATCCGACTAATGGACAACGTATAATTTTGGATGGATTCGAATTGTCATTCGTTCATTTTTTCCGTCAGGTTCGTGAGAAATTCAATTGAAATGAAATTCGACCCAATTGTTTCACTTCCTTGAGTCATCGACTCTTCCTGATTTCTTAAGAATTGATTAAATTTGAAGAAAGAATTCTAATATAAAGGGAGATTATACGTAAAAAAATATCTTCACGGTTAAACGTAGGTATCGATTCTCCGTGATAACTCTCATTGCTGTCTCCATATGTATCGAGAGAAAAAGTATAATTAAACCAACGATATTTTAATTATACCGGAAGGCTGTGCCTTCAAATTAATTTCATAGTCGATATAAATGGCACGGTGGACCATAAATTATATTGTTCGTAAACACAAAAATTTACCATCTATTCACTAATTTACCATATAGATTATTATTTTCAGTTTATCAATTAGGAACGATACCTGCTTTTATATACTTCTTTTGTGAACTTTACGGTAAAATCTCGAGATTCGAACGGACACGCGAGCTTCGCAAATTCGAAGGACGCGAGAACAAGGGCGACGCGCACCCCCCGACGCTCGGCGCCGGTCAACACCCACGTCTCGAGCGGCTGGACTCTCCTAGCGCTTCCT
Source organism: Xiphydria camelus (assembly GCA_963678675.1). Lineage (NCBI taxonomy): Eukaryota > Metazoa > Arthropoda > Insecta > Hymenoptera > Xiphydriidae > Xiphydria > Xiphydria camelus. Next base: position 2,668,730 of record OY783199.1, read on the forward strand.
ACACACACGCCGCTCGATCGACGTACCTTCCCTGAGTCACAGTTGAGTCCGAGAACCGTAAAAATAACCGCGCGCGCGCGCCCCCCCGAACTCTCTCGCGACGTCTCCGCCGCGCGATCAATTCGAACTCTCTCCGCTCTCTGCTCCGTGGCTGGGAAAGCCTCCTATGCTCCGCTCGTTCGGGAACGTCCGCGCGCTATCGCGAGACAATTTGATCTCGACGGAAGATACGACGGCGTGGAGGGGGCGGAGAAAGGGACGAAGGCCCCCCCGGTGCGCCGAGTTAACGTTAATTTATATACCGACCGGTAAATAAAATTCGCTCCGTACCTCCGACTAGAATGTCGACTGCGCTCGATTTAACGAGCGCGCGTCGTCTCTCGGGCCGTGCAGCGCGCGCGCGCGCGGAGGGACTAGGCGACGCGACGGGCGCAGCGGCGAGAGGAACGCTCTGGCGTCGGAAGCGCGAGCGCGGCACGCGCGGCGATGGGGAGGAACGCGAGCCTCGCTACGCGCGAATGCCGCGGGGTGCTCGTATGGAGCGAGAAGCGTAATTATAACGTCGGAGAGCGATTAAACGACATATAGATGGCGGATACATCCTGCCCTACATCGGGCAGGTGGTGGCCCTCCGTGAATTCTACATTGAGGGAAAACCCGATGGAAAAATGTGTTTGAGATAAATAGGACTTTACTCGCATCGAGCTAATATCTATTTGAATCAGGTTGATGTTTCGCGTATCTTTTTAATTGAACCTGATAGGGGAAAATTTATTTGAGATGAATAGGAATTTATTCACACTGAACAAAAGCCTGTTTGAATTATATTGATGTTTTGCATATATTTTTAATCGAGTACGAATCTAATATAAGTAATAGAACATTTGTCAAATTCAAAAGGACTTGTTCAATGTGAATAAACAAGTATAGTGAGTGAGTGAGTGAGCGTGAGTTTTTTTATCAAGTTCGTATTCAACGAGACCTTTTCCCTGAGAGTGTACATATATGTATATCTGACTCGACTATGTCGTAAAGAGAAACGAATATAGTGTTCCATATTCCTATTACGGTACTGCACTGAGAAAAAAAAGAGATTAAAAATTATTCCGTTTTAGAAGGATAGTCTGAGAGTACGAAAGGTAAAATAGATCAGAAATTATCCTAAAGAAAGTTAAATTTTAAACCCTGGAAGGATAATTTTTGATCTATTTTACCTTTCGTACTCAGATTATCCTTCTAACGGAATAATCTTTAATCTTTTTTTTTCTCTCAGTGTGCACCGAATAAAATAACGGAGGATACCGATGACGTTTCCGACTAACACAACCGACATCGAGCGACTCGAAGATCGATTCGACTCACAGGCGATCGCCCCCCCAAAAACGTAGCACGTTCCAGCCGCCCGAACATCTTTACACCTGTACGACAAGCCGTATATCCGAGAGAACAAAATCAAAGGAACCAAACGAACGAAAAAAGTAATACGACCGTCGATTCCAATTCGAAGAAACGAGAAACGGAGAGTCCACGTCACGAACCCAGCACCACTACCACGCGCTGCGGTCATTAAGAACCGAAAGGAACACGCGAAGAAGTTTGGTGCGCCGCGCTGGTGGCGTTCGGAACGCGCGATAAATATCCCCCGATGACTCACAAATCCTAATCAAAATAATGCTCGAGAGGAGAGAGTGCCCTCACGAGTCCCTCATGGACCAGCGCGGATAAATTTACTGCGAGATCTCCGGGAGATAGGACATACCTGGGGACACCTCTTTCGGGTTACGGGGCCCGGGTTGCGACGGGTGACTACGCTCCCCCTCCCACCCTCTTTCTCACTCCCTGCAGCTCTCCTCTCCCGCGCGGACGCCTCTGCTCGGTGCGGCGTACCGGGGCGCGAGTGCGTGCATCCGTCTATCTGTTCGGACCCTGACGCGCCTTCGCTTCGTCTCGTCGTGGGATCACTACGGGGATCGCGATCGTGTCGCTTAGAAATAACTCTTCGCTTTACACGCGTCTGACGGGAGGCCTCCAGTATTTTCCACGCCGAACAGATTTATCGCACCTTCCACCTCCGCCGGGTCACGACGTTTTTCGTTGACTCTCGTGTTGACTCTCCCTCTCTCACTCCCTCTTCATCCTTGCGCTAGATGGAGCGATAGGGATCGTACGAGCTGAGTGATACGCGAAGATAATTTTGTAGACTCTTGGCACCCGGCTTCGAATGTCAAGCGGATTTGACGTGGTTGAAAAAATTGGCAAAGCCACGAAATGGATTAATTTTGGACACGCCGTAACTCTTTACCGAAAAGACCAAACGAAAGGAGCTTCTCTATAAGCAACTATAAATCAATTATTACATTTTGTAAGAGGAACATGATTGTTAACTGTTACAATAGTTCAAATTCCTCGCGAGTGATTCCTTCAAAACTCTTGTTCGAGATACAATCGGATGTCGTAATAGTTAACGAATATTTCGATTACATTTCAATTTCAAGAGCAGAGATCAGACTTCCGATATTTTCTGTCAGACTGATCTTCGCACTGAGAAAAAACTGTACTTGATCGAAATAAACGTGCCTCTGGATAGTCCCAAGAGCGTATTTATTCGATTGAAATGAATGTCGATTTGATTCAAATAACATCTAATTAATTCAATAATCTAACATTTGCGTCCAGCCGATATACATTTAAGTCGAATAAATACGCTCTTGTGGGACTATCCAAAGACACGTTTATTTCGATCAAGTACATTTTTTTCTCAGCGCAGAAGTAATCATTTCGTCGCCTCATCGCCACTGAAATTAGGACGATATATCCAACGACGCCAAACCATAACAATGGCTTAAAACCGCGCGGTACACGGATGCCAGCGCGCCGTATCGAAGAGGCGCGGTGCTCTTAACGACTTGTAAAACAAGCGCTTAACGATTGCCCGCGTACCTGCCTGGTAGGCAGGGGATATAACAGAAACGGTCGAACGCGAACGAGGCGCGTCCACCGAAGGAAGGCGCGGGGCCGCCGAAGAGGCTCGTGTGCCGCGGGGCTCCGAGGAGGTCCAACCCGCTAAATTGAGTTTACGAGATAGCCCGTCTACAGGTGTTGCCCGGCGGATAAATTCGTCATTCATTTTTTACCTTTTTTCCTCCCCGCTCAACGCGTACAAGCGCAGCAGCCAGCTCCGCGCCGGTGCGCCGCGGCACCAATTAGACGGTGTCGCCAATTATCCACGTGGCGGATCATCGACGCGCGTGAGCTCCTCGCCGAGATTCTCGATATCACAGCGTTGCAGCTGTACCCGTTGCCTCTTATCAACCTGCCGTAATGATTGCTAATACGGCAGTGCCGTGGGACTCGTCGATAATTCTCTTCCTCCCTCTTCACGTTCCCATCTCTTCTTCGCATTTCTCGGCTGCAGCCGAGTACAGACAATTTTTTCAACGTTTTGTCCTCTCCTCGTTTCAGCGGCCAAAGGGAGGACAAGGGCCACGGCGGCGGTCTGGGCGACTCGAGCAGCGAGAGCGGCGACGACACGAAGCGGCAATCCGTGAGCCAGCAGCAAACATCCTCCTGCGCGGTCCAGCAGCAGCAGCAGCAGCAACAGCGACAGCAGCAACAGCAGCTGGCCGAGCATCAGCAACCGCCCAGCATGTACCACCAGCTCCCGCCACCGACGTCCGGTTCCGTCTCTAGTCCCCACTCTTATCACCAAGGCCACGCGTCGACCTTGAGCCACCCGCACACGACGACCCACCACATGCAGCAGCAACAGCCGCAGCAACAGCAGCAGCAGCAGCAGCAGCACCACCATCATCATCACCACCATCACCACGACACCAGCAGCGAGAGCGGCGGCGACGACAAGAGGAACATCCACCATCAGCTGCAGCATCATCTTCAAGCGGGCCACGGTACGCACGGTCTGCTGCATCCCACGGCGACTTTGCCACCGCCGCCGCCCAGCTGCGCGCAGCAGAAGAGTCAGCTCGACTACATGCAGTACTGCAGTCCGCAGGTTCGTCGGCCGTAAATCTCTTATCTTCGTTTCTCCCCGCTCTTGATATCGTCGCTTGGGGAATGTGCGTTCAAACGTCTCTTTTGTTTTGGTAATCGAAAATGAATCGGAGTGCGTAATTCGTATACTGAAAAAAATATTTAGATAATCCAGCTATGGTTCTGGCTGCCTCAGATATTATTTGGTGAGAACTAGAAAAATATTGCTAGCGTAGCAAGAATTCTTGCTATTGCGAAGAAACTTATCACTGCAATTACTATAATTTTTTCTAGTTGTGGCCAAATTTTTTTGCCATAATATTTGCTCATATCTTTTCGCGTGTATTTCCACATATCCTTATTCTCCTCGTAAATTTCTCGACCCTCTCAAGACTCTTCGCTTCGTTCCTCTTCATTGCTGTATTAAAGAGATGGATATCGCGGCATGGAATATATGCATTCCAATTTCTTTTCAATTCCCGTAATTATAAATGAACCGCAGTGCATAATTTCGAAAAATTTTCACTTATATCTTCTCGTACATACTCCCACGCGTCCTCCCTCGTGTCAAGAGTGAGAAAAATAATCAGGATCAAAACGACAAAATGCATCGAGTTAAACGCATTTAGTTATTCTAACCGAAATACTGGCCAGCTGTGTGTGTGTGTGTGAACGGAATATTTAGTTATTCTACACTGGGAAAAAAAGAAGATTAAAAATTATTCCGTTAGAAGGATAATCTGAGTACGAAAGGTAAAATAGATAAAAAATTATCCTTCCAGGGTTTAAAATTTAACCTTCCTTGGCATAATTTTTTATCTATTTCACTTTTCGTACTCAGATTATCCTTCTAACGGAATAATTTTTAGTCTTTTTTTTTTCTCAGTGTAGCCAAAAAGTAGTCAGCTGAACGAAACAGATGGCAGTTCCATGTTTCACCGAACAGTTTGATCATCATCTCTAAGACTTTGGTTAAGCTGACCAAATTTGTTTTTCTCAGTCAGAGCAATTTAGTAAAATTCTTCCTCTTCTTCTTCTTCTTCTTCTTCCCACGTACAATTCACATCCGTCCTCATTGCGAAACGCACTCGTTCTCATCGATCCGCGCGCCCGCATATTCCAGGACTACCTGATCGGCACGCCGACTTCCGCGGACCTGCAGAAGTCCCTGCCGCACACGACGACGTCCATGCAGATGGGAGCGATAGCGCCGTCCATGGGTGGACTGAGCCCGATGGGGCCGTCGACGATGCTGCCGAACGCCATGCAGAGCGTCAACTCGATGAACGCGATGTCGATGAACGGGATGGGAATGGGCGCTTATCAGGGCATGAGCTCCATGGGCATGTCCACCTCTCACGCCGGCTATCACAGCGGACTCGTCCTGGGCGACTACCACTCGTTGTGACACTGGGTCCAGGGCAGCCAGGGCAAGCAGCGCGACCAGGAGAAGACCTAGGCGCGGGTACCGCCTCCTCGACGTAAGATCGCCCGGTTTGCGGCGGACGGAAACGAAGCCGAGAAGACATTTCTCCAAACTCGAAGACGCATTCGTTCGAGTAGTAAGTAGAAAATATCCGTTCGACTCGGAGTACTGATTTGACGCGTGTGCGATGACGTTTGGCCGCGACCAAATCGGGATTCCCCCTCGGATCGAATCGATTTCTACTACCGAAACCGAGTATTCGTTCGAATCGAAGAACAACGTTCTCGCAATCTTCACGGAACGAAATCGAATCGCGCCACTCGCGTCTGTCAGTGGCCAGCGTCCGTGGAAACTGCCGTGGAGTGGAGTTTTTCCGTATAAGCACATACCAAAAAAAACAAGGGAAATGGAGAAGTAACTCTAAATGAAGTCGTTACGTAAATCGATCTGCCACGCGCGCGCGCGGAGTGTGTTCTTCGGGAAGAAGCAGAGAGAGAGAGACTCTTCGAGGATCGTTCTCTCGCTCGTACGTACCCCCCAACAAATTCTATGCTCCTTCAAATTAGATCGCCGTATCGCTATCGACGATTTTCAATGCGCTGAATCGATGAGAGGCCCTAATTTGAATGATTCACGCGGGGGAAGCATACGCGTACAGAGTCTCGTCGTATATGTATTAATTATATAAGATAGCCAATCGCCTCGTCTCTTCCTCCGTCGTGGTCCAGCGGCACCGGGAAGAGGGAGACGAGCCCGAGAAAAAGTAGCAAAAGACACGTCGGCATTTCCGTTACCGCGAAGAGAAGAATCTCTGCCCGGTCCTCGCAGATTTGCTTTTTCGTCGGTCGAGCCGTCGGTAACCGGTGGACGAAAAAACAAGGAAACACGTACCCATCGCGCCCCGTTAAAAGTATACTTCACCAGCGCAACGCTCTACGCGTCTTTCCGCACTACGTAGATATACATATACGCTTCTGTGTGTTTGTCCTGTACATATGTAGATAATTGACGGGACACATCCCACAGTTCGACCCAGTTGCGAGGCGAGTGCTCTCGTAAATGGGGAGCGTGCAGAAATTACGCGACGACGAGCACTTCCGGGGGAGCCGTCAAACGCGACGTCTGGCGAACAAATAGAATTTCATCGCCAAACTCGTCTTTCCCTCTTGATCAAATCCTGGAGCGGCTTAAACTCGACTCGCTCCAAGAATATTCGTACCGAGAATTTCAAAAATATAATTAGAATATTCAATCGACGTCTCGCGAATAAATAGAATCTCATCGTCAAACTCTTCTTTTCTTCTTGATAAAATCACGGAGCAGCGTAAATTTTATCCGCTCCCGGAATATTCGTACCGAAAATTTCAAAAATATTATTAGGATATTTAATCAACGTCTCACGAACAAATAGAATCTCGGCGCCAGACTCGTTTGCCACTCTTGGAAAAATCTTGCGAGCAGCGTAAATTTTAACCGTTCCAAGAATATTCGTACCAAGAATTTCCAAAATATAACTAGAATGTTCAGTATCACTGGTATTTGGATGTAACTCGAAACGCACAAAAAATTAAATGAAAAACTGCAAAATGCCCCCGATCGATACGAAAATATTCCAAAAATCTGAGCGGAAGGCTGCAGTAAAAAAAAAAACAATTATCATCCATTAAATAAATTTAGAAAGGACGCAATTTAATTTCTCTCGCCCGGACGATGACTCGTGTAATCGCCTCGAATAATTTCCGCGCGCGTTTCACTTACGACTCCAGCCGCGAGACAAAAGAACTCATACACGACACACGCGGCCCGACACTGTAAGTTAATAGTCCTTAAGCAAAGTTTATCCGTTAAGCAGTTCGCTGTCTGTATATAAGGTATATAGTGTAAGGGGAGGGTCGCGAGATGAGAAAAGGAGGACGAAGGGTGGTGCGTCGAAAGAATGGCAGAAATACGGAGGGAGGACGGCGTGGAAAAAAAAAATAGAGAATGGAGCTCTCGTTGGAAACGTCTCTCTGTCGCATCGCTGCAGATGTCCGGGAACTCCGTTAGTTCGAGGCGCTATGCACGCGCGCGCGCGCGCGCGCCTATCCAGATCTTATCGGGAATAGGGAACCGGTTAAGGGTTTCCCCTTTGGCGAGTCCTCGGGACGAAACAGGGTAGGAGAAGTGGGAATGTCGGAGGAGATATAGACGCGCGATCCTCCGATCGCGTATTTCGAATCGATCTTACGATCGTGATGATGGAATCGATCCTCCTCTTAAATCTGAGCCGTTCGATCCGAAATTCCACGGCCACGAAGTGCGCGTTATTTCGATTCCAAACTTTTGCTAAACGGGCTGAAAAAAAATGATTCGGTCAAAATGACAAAATGCGTCTAATTAAACGGGTTTCGTCATTCTAACCAAATATCAAGTTATTCCAACGAAACGTTTAGTTATTCTGATCAAAAAAAAAATGATCGGTTTAAACCAAACAAATGGAGACACTCCGTATTTCGTGAAACAGTTCAGTCATCGTCTCCAAGATTTTGGTTCAACTGACCGAATTATTTTTCTCGGCGTGTGCAGGACGATCGGATTTTTCATCGCGCGCGCCCGCGAAGCCCGAGATCGACAGTCGTCCGAGCAGAGAGAGAGAGAGAGAGAGAGAGAGCGCGTCGACGTCGCCGATAATACCTAGTTTATCCGTACGATTAGCCACTGCAGTTATACCGTTAGAAGCGAGCGCGTATAGGTACGTATATCTTGCATAGAGAAGCGTTAGGTGTAAGCGTATAAATACGAGAGAAGGAGAGAAAGGAAACGAGCGAAAGAGTGCGAGAATGAATCGGCGTCTCCTCGTCGCGAGAAGCAAAGTGCACAAAATAGAGTCTCTCTCGCGAGTAGGCGCGCGCGCGCAGGGCGATCTCGTTCGTCGTGTAGCGCGCTCGCGCGTCGAGCTCGCGAGACGCGCGCGTAATATGCACAAGCGAGTAAAGTAATTGTAAGGTAAGAAGTAAAGAGCCCAAGACGACGATGTACGATCGAATTGTACCGAATAAAGTTGATGTTATTTAAAAAAAAAAAAAACAGATTGAGTTTATTGCGCGCGTTGAGACAAATAATTTGGCCAATTTAACCAACATTTTTGGTGGAAATGTGGATCCTCCGTCTACTTGGTTAAGCTGGCAACTTTTAATTAGACATTTTTGTTAACAATAACGAAATATTTAGTTCAATCGAACAGTTTTGTCATTTTAACCTAATCATTTTTCTTTTCAGCGCGTGATTATCCGTAACGCGAAAAAAATTATATCAGGAAGATATCCATACTGTCACGATGGCAAGACATAGTCGAGAACTTCAAAGAAATAAATCTTGCCGCAGATCCAGTCGATCCAAAAATTGCGGCATTATTTCCACTCATTGTCGCTATATTCGGAAGTACATATTCTCGAATTTTTTCAAAATATTTAAATTTTCATTCACCCGATATAAGTACCGGTCTACGTGTAACAATCCAACGGTGCTTCAAACCGATTATTCCTTCTTGGAAAAACAAATTCGCACAAATTAAACGAAGAGTCACCTCCCGTGAAACTCGCATCGATCCACACGAAATACAACTGCATCCCCGGAAGCTGAGAACTGCATCCCCGTACCTGCTGCAGCCGTAGCCGCGCAGAGACTCCCGGGACGGAGGGAGACTACCCGGTAATTATTTCAAAATGACTACCGATAAGATCGAGCCTCTCCTTTGTGTCGGGATACTTGCCGGGAGCGCGCGCCTCGCTTTTCAAGTATTGGCAGTTTCTGCGGGAGGAAGCCCTCCGCGCAGTATCTGATGATAGATACTTCTGCTCTCTCTCCCGGATCCGCCCTCCCTCCCTTGATCGTCCGATCCGGGAAAAGCGCATCTGGCCGAACCGGTCTCCTCTCTTTGTATCGGCACGATTCTCGCGCTCCTTATCCCGGGCGGCGATCGTTCGGATTTTTCCGAAAATGTTGAAAACGCCGTCGCACCCTCCCTGCCCCCGTCGTCGTTCCCGAACCGTGAAACGAAAGCGACCCTCGCGCGCCGCGCCCGCGCCGCTCCGTCCTTCGATCGCCGAGCGTGCGGAAGCCGGCTGAGCGGAACTGCAGCTCTCTCCTCCGCCGTCCCGGTGGATATTGGCGCGATGGGGTGGGTGTGGCGCGCGCGATCGCGGTGAGGTTGCAATTTCGTTCGATGCGCGCTTATGAATTCCGTTCCGTGATGCGTGGAGGCGTGACGAATGACGACGGGCCGGCGCGACGCGCGTATACCAGCTCGGAAACGAAATTGGGAAGGATGCGCCACCGCGCGAAGGAGGACTCCGAATAGAAGGGGATGTTATGCGCGCGGGGGCTTCCACCTCATTTTTACCGGATTCGAGATAATCGGCGTTAAATGGAAACGCGCGCTCGATCGACTCGGACGATTATCTCTGCCGGCAAGTTTGCTTCCGACGAGTCGGAATTTATTTGGACGCGGCGGAAATTAATTTCGACTGGACGCCCCCTCTGTACACTGAAACAAATATTTAGCTAATCCAGCTATATTTCTGGCTGCCTCGGACATTATTTGGCGACAACTGGAAAAATACTGCTAGCGTAGCAAGAATTCTTGCTATTGCGAAGAAAATTATCACTGTAATTACTATAATTTTGTCTAGTTGTGACCAAATTTTTTTGAGTGTCGTCTCCGAATTCTCTCCGTCAACGCGGTGGGATATATTCGCCCGAGTCAATTTCGCTTACGCTTCGTACGAATAAATGTCGTTTTCCAGCGAGTGGATGAAACATTTTTTTTTATTACGCATACGACTCATTTCCCCGCCCCTCGGGCGTTTAGAATTATAAAGACCGATCTCGCGGAATTTCGCTCGATCCACGACAGCACGATCCGATGCCCTCGAGGAAGAACCGTTCGTCTACGCGGCGACCTGATGGGGTGGTCTCTCGCGCCCCCGTCCTCGCCCCCCCCCCCTCCCTCCTTCCGAAACACGGGCGAGTTTTAAACGGGGGTTTAAATAATCGTGCCGGTCCCGGCAGCCAGGCGGAATAAGAGCAGTCGACGCATGTTCATCGGCCTGTTATAATTTCGGTTCTATTAGCTTCGCAGGCCGTAAAGCCCCGAAGGGATTTCGAGAGATCGTAAAGTTAAGCCCCGGGTGGGAGCGAGAGAGCGAGAGAGAGAGAGAGAAGGAGAGGTAGCAGGGTGAGAGGGAGGGTTACGAGACCGCTTGATCTGAAGAGGGTCCGGTCGAGGGGACTACGCTGTCAAGTAGCATCTTGACACGGGCCTCACAATGGCTACTTGTTAGCGCAGTGCGCCAACAAAAAAAAAACGCTACTTTTCATCATCCCCGATCGGGACCACGACGAGAGGAATACGCGCGCCGAACGAATTCTACGGGACGAGTCACTCGAGCGTGCGCGGTTCACCTGCTAACAACATTTTCATGGCGGGTACGTCTTTCTGGCCTGGGTGGGTCGTGGGGACCCCGGGCTGTATAGACGTGGCGCGTCGAGAGGACACGGTATGTGATCGGATTACGCAATATTTACATGTGTACCATGTGCCTATGCTGCCCAACTATGGAGAAAGGCAGTAACTAGCAAAACAAACCGAGATGCGTTTATTGGTGCCATTGAATGTCTTGAATCATTTTGTACCCAAATTTTGTACCCTTTTTTAACGTTAAAGCTAGGTTTCATTAGTAATCTGGAACCCCTTGGAAACCCTTCGGCTAAAGGCATCAAAGTTACAGTTGATTTTCCACAAGTTTGTCGGTTAGCAGTTACTGCCTTTCTCCATAGTTGGGCAGTATGGTAAAATGCATTTTTGAGTGTCGATTGCGCAGTCACGACTGCGATCGAAACAGTACAATGGATATAATGTTGTTTTAACGGCGAATTCGTCGGCAATTGACTGATATCTTGGCCAGTCTTTTCGATGTACAGAGAACGAATTGGTTGAATCGAAGAATTTACATCTATGAAATAAATTCTTCGCTTTGACAAATGTTTACTCGACTCTACGAGTGTGATGTTGAGATGATAAATTGATTGTTCGACATAAATATCGATATTTTTTCAGTGAAATATTGTAAATATTCTTTAAACTGAAAGAATCAGTTCACAGATATGCCGTCGAAGGGTGTGATTCTTTGATTCGATGTATCTTTCACAGAATTGGGAGAGAGCGAACGTAATTTAACTCGGAGGAATCTTTAACTCTACTTTCACCACGAGAAAGAGGACAGTGAAGGAGAAAGCTCATTATGCTGTCAAAAATAGAAAAATACTAAAAATTCAGAAGAAACCACCCGTGTCCAAATTCACCTGCGAATGAAATATCGTAACTCTACTTTCACCGCGCGAAGAAGAACGAAGAAGAAGAAGAAGAAGAAGAAGAAAACTCATCGACCAACCCCGTCCTTCCAAAATCCCTACCGCTGTCAAAAATAGAGAAATATTAGAAATACGGAAAAAAAACCACCCGTTTCTAAATTCAGCCGTCATCGAAACACGCAAATCCCATGTGATACGGCCCACAGTTGGGCCCCGAAGAAAAGAGCCGTCGACGAACCGGGGCGTGCTCCAAGACCGTGAAAAGTGGACGACAAACGCGAGGGTTGTTGGCGTTGCGCCATTGGCGTGCCCATGCCGGCGCATAATAACTTTAATGCAGTTACAATGCAGTCATTACGCGGTTGTAATGACGGCGCATTCAGGCGAAACGACCAAGTGAGCTGCGCTCCGGTCCTCCCCGTGCATCTGCCCCGTGCAACACAAAGGTTTGCATACCTCGCGCCCCCCATCCCTCGCAACGCCGGTGAACCGTCTCGCGTCCCGACGAAATAAAGTCCACCGCGCGCCGGCAGGACCGTCCCGCGACCGCGGTCCCCTCGATAATCATCATCTGTGCGAAAACGAGATCGAATCGAGCCACTGTTATTTATGTATTTTTAAAAATCAGCTGTGTGGCAAAATTAACCTCGTCATCCTTACACTGAAATAAATAATTACTGGTGTCTCCAAAAAGTATCCCTTGAATCTCAAGCACATATATTAATTATGATCTTACAAATTTTTCAGAATACAGATTCTCGATCGAAGAAGATGTATTCTTGATTCTCAAGAATGCCGTCGTGGAAAAAAGTTCTTTCTGTGCAAACAAAAAAGTAATTACTCGCCGAGCCTATCAAATATTTTCTTGCGCGAAGAAAACCATACCTCGAGCTTAAAATTATGTACATAATGTTTTTGATCGAAGAAAATATTTTGTTAGCACTAGCAATTATTTCTCTCGGCGTGCAGAATCGTTCCCTTTCACGAGTGTTCCCTTCGACAAACAATCTGCGTAAGGACAGGTATTTTTATAATATTGTAGGAAAAAGAAGACGAAGAAGCGATTTATATAGAGGATAATCGACGAGATATAAGAGAAAGGGACGAAGATAACGAGAGGGAGAGAGGGATCGAGAGAGAAACGTATCCACGCGGGGGATGATTTCGAGCGGGACGTATAGTCCGGGGTCGGGCGAAATTAATTTATCCGGCCGCATAGACTGCCACGTAATTTATTTGTGGGAGGCGCGAGCGATCGGTCACTCTCCCCCCCTCCACCTTTCTCACTCCCATTCGACCACGTCGCGAGCGGTAAAAAAATCCTCCGGCCGTCGGGAGAGAAAGGTTTACGCGTCGTACGTGCGTCCATCCGTGCGCACGTGTCGCGTGATTCTTACGTTACGCGAGACGTATGAGCGAGTCCGTCGAGAGCGGAGACGCGCGCGCTAAGGGTTGCGTACCCTTGACGCTACCGTGGCAGGTTCATCCCATATATACGACCGACGTGCGTCGATGCGTATCGCGAGGACCTTTTATCGCGTCGACGTAATTCACCGATTGAGAAAAATGTCAAAAGGTGAGTATTTATTTGAACTCTGATCACAGTTGACGCAATTATCTATGATTAAAGGAAATTCAAAGCTTTTCACGCTGAGAAAAAAGTGTGTCAACCACAACCCCCTTTTGGGGCGGCCAACTATAAATATATAATTATCTCGACAAATACGTAGTCAGTGTAACTAAAATTTAGTTGAGGTAACTTGACGCTTCAACTAAATACTTGTCGAAACAACCATTATCCTATATATATACTTAGTTGGCCGGCCGTAACTTCAAAGTTTAGTTGAACCGAACGATTCCAGAATAATATCTGTTTGATACTAGCGATTATTTATCTCATCGTAGAACTCGAACAATGTGCAGTTACACAGAGAACAAGGTGGTAATAATAATTGAAGAGGCAAGTGGATGAAGGGGTTATGTGACATTTTTGGAACAAAAAAAAATGAGATCACTCAGTGGATGAAAACGTTATATCCGAATGTACCTACCCCTAACTTCTGGTAAATCTTGGATAGCTCTCATTCCGTTCAAAATCCAGATATTACGCGTGGATGAAGGAAGTGTTTAGTATATTGCGACACGTCTACTGCAGACAGTTTCCCAAAACTCAAATATCTCAAAACCAACTTCTCGTCACATAACCCCTCTTCATCCACTTGCCTCTTCAATTATGAACCCCTCGGAGTTGATTCCCCCGAGATCGACACGCCGATAAGAAATCTCCTAACGATCCGTACACCCTCTGTACCACTCGCACTCCTGCCGGAGACCGCGTATCGTCCTCACGAGAGCGAGATGGACGCGCGCGAAGGGTGAGACGCTCCCGGCTGCGCCGTGGCAAGTTTATCCCGCACGTCGCGTGCGATATACATATGCGCCGCGCGCAGGTACCCACCGCGCAACCAACGGCGGCACACGTATCGCGGGGACAATTTGTCGAGGCAGGCTCCGGGCGCGGAGAAGCAGTCTCCCGGACTCAGCGGAGACCCGGCGCGCGGCGAGAGAGCGAGATCTCTCCCCCGCATCTAGGTGTAGGTACCACCGGCCGGGGGCCGGCCGCGCGTTATGATTTGTGGGGCCCCAGATCCCGATCCTCTGTCCGCCTGGAAGAGGCACCCACGCTTTCCAGGAACCTCCGGGGCCCCGCGCTCTCTCTCTCTCGCCCCCGTTCCCCGAGGCGCAACTCGAGCGGGGGAGGACGGAGGCTGTGGAGAGATGCGGGGCTACGATTGCGCGGAGGGTGTAATGGACGAACTAATATGTGAAATTTAAATTCCGAACCCGACGTTTTATCGCTCGGCAACGAAGGCGGGACGTACGATGTATGCGCGCCTGTATATGTAGGGCCTAGACGGTTTCCTGGAAATACAGAGCGCGCGCGCTGCACCACCGGCGCGGGGCTCGCGCTCCTCGAGGGTGGCCGAGTGGAGACTGCTCGCTCTACTCGCGGATGTCTGGGAAGCCTGTGGACTTTCACGCGAAAATCGCGCCGCAGGGGAGGAAGTATACCATTTGTTTTATTCGAGTGAATACTGATTGGACGCGGTGGTCCATGCTGCGCTGTTAACCCTTCGTTGCTCACGTGGGGTGTAGGCGACACCCCGGCCTCCTTTTTTGCATGCCACGCCTAGAGTTTTTTTTTTTCGAGGTTGGCACTTTCAGTACCTTTCGAGAACATTTCATTAAAGAATTTCGCACCAAAAGCGCAAGACAACGCCGATTTGTTTATCCGCCAGAACGCTGCAAAGTGTTAAAAAGTAATTTTTAACAATCTGTAATTAACTTAATATTCAGTATTTTGCTATAAAACTTGTTCCAATTTGTTAATTTGTCCTTCGTTGATAAAACGAGAGTATGATAGCTATCCTCAGTCTATTATTTATACTATTTTTTAATAAAAATCCGCAGGGAGATCTGAGCGTCTGAAAACCGAGACCTCATGTACTTTATTTTCAATTAGAGAATTACGAAATTTATTTTTTTTTCATGTTGAGATCATTAGGCAATATCTCAAGCTTTAAAATAAAAGAAAAGTATTTAAAAATTTCAATTTTTCACTAAGAAAACGTTAATTTTTAACTGGGATGTAGAGGTGAGCTCTTATGTTTCAAAAATCCACGTGAGTAACGAAGGGTTAATAGTATCTTATGTCATCAGGCGAAAATCCGAGATTTTTTCAGACTGTGTTTAATTAGGTCGTAGCACGAGACACCGTGAGGCTCACATCCTTGTCACCGCTCGGTGTCACGCGGAAAAAACGCCATATTACGGTCTAAAAACAGGCTGGAAAAGGCCTCGAAATGGGCATGAGTGAGGAAAAAACATTTAACTCAAACTCTTCACGAAAGTACTGACATTTGTATCAAATAAACGTGTCTGAAATGTCATATGATTTTCCCTTGAAATTCTGGATCGTATGGATTTCTGTAAGGTTGCCCTTTAAAATTAAGAAACAATATCTATATATCAGAAAATCATTACTTGTGGATATCAAACAAAAATACGCGTCCCTGAAATTAAGAGTGAAATTTCATAAATTTAAAGCATATTCGTGTATTATCGTATTTGAAAAATAAGAAAACTTTTAACCCAGCGTACATACGTTTGCTCTTCACTCGAGACCGTGAGCTACAGTAGGTAATGTAACGCGACGAACGTCACATCAGCATCCTTCGATTCGATGAAAAAGACATGGATAATCTACCCCATAAAAACATCAATAAGGAACCCTCGCAGCTGTAAAGAGATAGCTTGATTGTCCTCGAACTCATCGCCAAAAATCTTTTCAATCCCTAAAAGTCCCTGCCTCCGATTCATCACTCGAGTCGAAATTCGGGGAACCTGCTTTAAACCTTTTTCATTTCAAGTAGAACCTCTTTAGGTCTACCTCTTCATCCTCGTTGCCCCATCGAAGGTCTGAATAACTCCCTTATGGACCTTGAGATCACGAACCCCGCAAATGCCATTATCGATCTTTTAATTTACTCCGCAATTAAACGAAAGCCTACCGCGAAACACAACGTCTCGTACGACTATCCAACTCCTCGTCCCTCTCGCGCGAGAGGACCCGCGGCACGGCGGTCCATGCGGACTGGCGGATTAGAGGCGGCTTTTCACCATAGCCGGGCCATTGTCGAGCGCATAATACGGTTATGATTTAGTTTAGGACGTGAGGATGCGAGCGAAAGGAGGGGGCCTGACGGGGGGACTCGGTGTCGGGTTACAAACTAGAGCCCCGCGCACATCCACACGTCCCGTACGCGCTCCGCGTACGCGCACATTTCGTGGGCTGTGTATACAGAGAAAGAGAGAGATTGAGGGAGAGGGCCCGCGCCGACCGACGACGAGCCCCGCACGGTAGGTCGGACGGGTGTCCCGCTATCAAGCTGTCCGGAGCTACCTACCTACCTACTACCGCCCACCTACTCGTCCTCCGTCCTGGTCGCGTCGCACGATTTTTCCGCGCGAGGAATACGTACGATTAGATCCTCTCCGAGTCGCGGTAGGTATGCATATGTAAATCTTCCCGGGACTCGCAGAGTCGCCGATAAAGATGCCATTCGCCTCATCTTCGCGTTATCACCTTCGTACCAAAAGTGCACTGTGCAAAAATAGTATTTTTAATAGGGGAGAGAGTTGTCTATATTGAACCGGTAGCTAAATTGAACCTCCTGGCTATTTTAAGTAAATGAGCATTTCCGCTTAACTGATTTCAGAGGTTTTGATTTTTTTCAAAATCTTAGGCGCTGATTCAAAAAATCATGCACTAATTAATATTATGTTGACTATATCTCAAAGGAAATATCAAATATTAACGATTTTATGTACGAGAACATTTTTTTTTTTCATGGAAAATCATCGATATCCCGGCGATCCTTTGAGATTTCCTCAATAAGAGTGCATGATTTTTGGAATCAGCGCTTAAGATTATGACGAAAATCGAAATCTCTGGAATCAAACTCTCGACCATCCTATCTTGTGTATTTTTTCGCGTTGATTACGAAACTTATTAATATATTGAGGAAATCTCAAAGGAACACCGAGATATCCATGATTCTTTTATGAAAAAATAATTTTTCCGAACATAAAATCGCTGATATCTCACATTTCCTTTGAGATAGTGACCTGATAACCATGATTTTCGGAATCAGCGCGAAAAAATACATAAGATAGGATGGTCGAGAGATCGATTTCAGAGATTTCAATTTTCGCGAAAAAATTGAAAAAATCTAAGGCATATACCTTAGATTTTTGACAAAAATCGAAATCTCTGGAATCGAACTTTCGACTATCCTATCTTATGTATTTTTTCGCGCTGATTATGAAAATCATAGATATATCGAGGATATCTCAAAGGAAGACTGAAATATCGATGATTTTTCGTGAAAAAAGTAATTTTCTGGTACATGAAATCACCGATATCTTATATTTCCTTTGAGATATCGTCAATATATCTGCCATTTTCGGAATCAGCGTGAAAAAATACATCGGATAAGGTGGTCGAGAGATCGATTTCAGAGATTTCAATTTTCACGAATAATTTAACTCTCGACCATCCTATCTTACGTATTTTTTTCGTGCTGATCACGAAAGTTATAGATATATCGAGGATATCTCAAAGGAAGACCGAAATATCGATGCTTTTCCGTGAAAAAAAATATTTGTCTGGTACATGAAATCACCGATATCTCATATTTCCTTTGAGATATCGTCAATACATCTGCCATTTTCGGAATCAGCGTGAAAAAATACATCGGATAGGGTGGTCGAGAGATAGATTTCAGAACCGTTCGTCTTCCACGTCCGAAAGACGAAGAGGAATCCGCAAAGTAACTAAATCTCAGGAATAATTAGACCTCAACTAGCTTTTTCCGCGCCGCGGCGCTCGTTACGCTCGACGCAGGATAATTGCTTCGCGATACGCGGCTGCGCGATGCGTACGCGTACGACGCATACGTACGAAAGCTCGCGCGGCGCGTCCCGTCAAGTAAATCCACCAGGCGCATTATCACCTTTCCGCGCGCTGAGCGAGCATAATAAATTTATGGGGTAACGTGGTGCCCCGAGGGGCGAAGGAGGGATCGGGTCCTGGTATTGCCTGTATCGCCGGGTCCGCGATAGCGATCGCGCGAGCATCGGGGAGGCGCTAAGTAACTACCGATCGTATCGGAGATAGCGCGCGCGTTCCCCGCCTCGGAGCGAGTCGCTCTACAGCGCGAGTCTCTCGCGGAGAGGGAGATTATCTGCTCTCTCCGCGGTGGTGGCTGCATAGACGGGGGGTGTTCGGCCTTTGTATGGGTAGAGATGCATCTGTAGGTACCTATATATGCGCGCGTGTAAAGGGTTGTGAGAGCGTTCCGATATTCATTGCCGCGACGGTCGAATCGTAATTGCGTCAGCCCGACCTCTTTGATACATAGTTGACGATAGGATTGACTGGATGGATAGTCCATACATATACGTACTTCTTCTTGGATCGTGAGCTTCACCTCATTATTTTTTATCTCGGTAAATTTCAAACTCGAGAATTTTGATATGAACTCGCTGAATAATTAGGCTACTATTATCGGAATTAGTTTCTGGAGATGTTGCGATTTCGAACGAACAAAGGTGCGATAATCCTTCGATGGAATCTGACGGGGATGCTTTACACGCAATTTTAGGGTGCCCCGCGTCGAATAAAGTGTAAATATCGAAATTATTTCGGTAGCTAATGTGGGAAGAAAAAAATTCAATATTTCGTACGACTGAAGCTGCAATAATCCTTCGATAGAATGTCACGGGGATACTTCATCTGGCATTTTAGGGTGCCCCGCGCCGACCCACGAGGTAATATCGAATTTACATTAAAATATTAAAAAAACGTGAAATTGCAGTTCATACACTGAGAAAAAAAAGATTAAAAATTATCCTGTTAGAAGGATAATCTGAGTACGAAAGGTAATATAAATCAAAAATTATCCTTCCAGGGTTTAAAATTTAACCTTCTTTGGAATAATTTTTGATCTAGTTTACCTTTCGTACTCAGATTATCCTTCTAACAGAATAATTTGTAATCTTTTTTTTTCTCAGTGTAGATCCAACTACATAATTATTTTTCTCTGTGCAAATATCTCCGCGTGCCGATAAGAAAATCCTCGGCGTACGTACATAGGTTTTCAATTACGAAAAGCTTCAACTAATTTATCGAATGATGAGAGCAGTATTTGCGCGAATCGATTGCAGCGTCGCAGCGTCCAAGAGCGAACCGACTGCAGTCACTGCAGCGTCGCCGAAACGTCAAGAACAGCAACGAACACGACTGGCGATGCACGGTGTGTGCACGCAAACGCATGGTGGCGACAGTGACACACGGCACCCCTGCGCGATTACGCCGTGCGATTGGCCGGAAGCGTGAACCAATGGGCGCTCGATCCGAGGGGGGAGGGTTTGCGCGCTATGGGGTGAAATTTATGGGATTAGCCCGCGGTGACGCGAACGTAATGCTGTTAGGCCAAATTATTTCCTGCCGCGGGATTATGTCGGATTATGCGCGTTTCTCGTTCAGTCTCGGTACTGCTAAAGGGATTTCGGGGTCGATGAAAGAACGACGCTCGTGTAAAGTGCCTTCCGTCGGTCTCGCCTGACGTATTTATACACTCGCGCGCGTCAAAGTTCGCGCGTCGTATGACAGATACGTATATCGAATTCTTCCAACGATCCTAGATTTCCCAAACTCCGATTATTTTGGCGCGTGTCAAGGTGCTTATCACACGTTGCGGCTGAAAGAAAAACCACCCCTTATCCAGTACGAATTTAGTACCACACCGAAGAACAATTTATTTGCGGTTGATAAATGTATACTTGAATACGGCGAAATAAATATTTCTCGTTGGGATGAGAAAGTATTGACTAATTATTGGAATACTTATTCGATTGTAAAACAGTTAAACGGAAATAGTTAACGAATACCCGTTCGTCTCGACGAAATATTTCATTATTTCGCCATATTCCAGTGTACGTTTACCAGCTAAAAACAAACAATTCTCTCCCTGCAACTGCACTAAGACAAAAATGTACTTGATCGAAATAAACGTTCCTTTGAATAGTCCCAGGAGCATATATTTATTCGATTTAAATGAATATATTGATTTGATTCGAATGACATCTAATTAATTCAATAATCTATTATTTGCGTCCAACCGATATTCATTTAAATCGAATAAATGTGCTCTTGGGACTGTCCAAAGGCACGTTTATTTCGATCAAGTAAATTTTCTCCCCAGTGCGCATATTGCTTCGCCGCATCTAATAATACACTCGCCACCTTCCGAACGACCGCATTTACCTCATCGCCCCGATATCGCGTATTACACGGCAACACTCAAAAAAATGTGGCCACAACTAGAAAATTATAGTATAATAATTGCAGTGATAATTTTCTTCGCAATAGCAAGAATTCTTGCTACGCTAGCAATATTTTTCTAGTTCTCACCAACTAATGTCTGAGGCAGCCAGAAATATAGCTGGATTAGCTAAATATTTTCGTCGGTGAACGACGAGAAATCGATAGTCACGATACGCGCGGCCAAAGCGATCCGTCGCGTCGACTTTTCTCTCGCCGCCCGCCGAGAACGGTCAGTAGCCAAAACGAGTCGTCGACGAGTCTCGCGCGCCGAGAAAACCGCGCGCATCCGAACAGAGCTAGGCGAGTGGAAGGACAGGTGAGAGCGACCGTCGAAAGTCGATCGCGTCGCGAGATAGACGGCGTGCAGTTTGCGGCTTGCAATCCGATACGCTTGCACCCCGTACGCGTACACGCGAGTACAGGCATACGCCGTTAAATGTAGGTTGCGAGAGACCGCGCGAGCTCCCAGATCGATCGACTCGATCAGAGATCGGCGGGGGAATTATTTAGCCGAGAGACTCCGAGGCGCGAGACGGACCCGCCTCGCCTTTTCCGGTGGGACGAACGAAGGAGGGGGGGAGGGACGAAGAGAGAGAGAGAGAGAGAGAGAGAGAGAGAGAGAGAGAAAGAGAGAGAGAGCTGTGAATGAGTAATTCTAGACTGTACGCGAGGCGACAATGGGCAGAAAAGGGGAGAGGGGAGGAGCGCGGCGAAAACATTCGGAATCCCGGTCCCGGGCAATGCTTTGCCCGGGCAAATTACACGTATCGGCTCTGATGTGGCGCGTGCGTGCACACACGACGCCCCGCGCACGCGGCGCCGACCTACCCCAGTGAGAGAATCGTGTTTCAATACAGAAACCGAAAACCATATCATTACGCTGGAAGCTCCGTTTCGTCGGTTTCGCGCTTCTTATATGCGCGCGCGTGTACGGGTCACGTGTGACAACGTATATATACCTACCTACGGCTGCGGGTCACGCGATACCCGCCGTTCGCCGTTCGCGAAATTTCTTCGATCGGTCAAGCGTTTCTTTGCGAATTGGTGGGACGTTAATTGAAAGATTAAGGGGGAGGTTGACTCGGATGGCCCCTGGTTTTGGCTGTCCGCAGTTGCGTTACATAATTCTTGAGGAAATTGATTGAAGACGTTAAAAATCAATTTCGTATGGAGGGGATTATATGAGAAAGCGATTCTCACTCGAATTGGCTCGAATCGAGAAAAAAATTTAGAGTAATCTGAGCTATCCGACGTGTAGATAAAAAAAACCAACCCGTTCTAAATCGTAATCTCGAATCTTCGCCGAATCAAAAAAAGAATTCCCATATTACACGGTAAAAAATTCTGCGGCGTGGACCTGTAGATCACTTTTGGTGTTAGATAACAATGTCGATTCTCACCGGAATTAGCTTGAATCAAGAAAAAAATGTAGAGTAATTCGAGCTATCCGACGTATAGATAAAAAAAAACAACCCGTTCTAAATCGCAACCTCGAATCTTCGCCGAATCAAAAAAAGAATTCCCATATCACACGGTAAAAAATTCTGCGGCGTGGACCTGTAGATCACTTTTGGTGTTAGATAACAATGTCGATTCTCACCGGAATTAGCTTGAATCAAGAAAAAAATGTAGAGTAATTCGAGCTATCCGACGTGCAGAAAAAAAAACCAACCCGTTCTAAATCGCAACCTCGAATCTTCGCCGAATCAAAAAAGGAATTCCCATATCACACGGTAAAAAATGTCGACCTATATAGATCACTTTTGGTGTTAAATAACAAAATGCTGACATTTAACGCGATACATATCTACAGGTCTCAACCAGTGAAATGGTGTTTTAAATTAACACCAATTTTTTGACCGCATGCACACGAAAAAAAAAATGAATCGTAGAACGTACAGTTTGTATTAAATTTCGAAACGAGGCCAATTTATCGTTAAAATAACTATACAATTTTAGTAAGAATTACAGCAATACGACTGCAACTTCTACGAATTTTACTACAATTTTTACTGAAATCTTAGTTATCACAGCTAACGATAAATTGGCTTTGTACCGAAATTGACCAACGACTTTGTAAATGCTGTGATTAATTTGTTTCCCGTGCACCACAGCCACCTCTACGAGTCACACGCACGATGCACCGAGAGCCTCGTCGCGTATTCGACAAATTGGCAATCACGTACGTCACACCTACGCCGCCAAGGCGATTTCTTCCCGAAACGTGCGCAACACTGGGGCGCGCAGGAGTTGCGCAACTTTCGAGACAATTTGCATGATTAGCGAGCGCGCCGGCTCGCACGCCACGCGAGATATCCCGGGATTCTCACGGTACACGCCAATTGGAGTCAACTCATCTAAATACTCTATCCACGCGGCTACAGTGCGCCCGCCGTCGCTCGCCGTTATGTAACCGCTCCGCGGGATCGGTCTCGCGCGGTCAATGTGGTTCGGCAACAAAAAAAAAAAACTGTCCCTCCGATGGTCGTCGATACCGCGCGGCGGGGAGAACGCACGTACCTGTGCGCCTCGAGAGACACGCGAAACCAAATTCGCGCTCGCGACTTTCTCTACGTGCCGCCCGTCGGCGGGAGGAAATTGCAGCGATATACGCGAGGAGGAGTGCAGCGCGCGGGGGGCTGCGACGATGCGCGAGAGGCTTCGCGCGGCCGTCAATTGTGATTAATTAGAGCGGAGACTGACAGCGGACGCGCACCGGCTACTTAATACTTTAACTTGCTCCAACCCTCCACCCGCGTTCACTTCCTCCGTCGGCGACAGACGTGACTTTGCTCTCTCTTTCTATATGCTCGTCGGCTAGGACGTTTCCTCCTTCTCTTTCTGGTGTTCCTGCACATCGAAGCGCATCGAGCGACGTGCGAATGACGCCTGGAGGAGTAAATCGTTGATTCTTAGGCCGATATTCATAATCGGAACTCTCTCCTTGTCTTCCGAACGATGAGTGAATTCCTGCATGTTTGTTTACGAGCTCCTACTGTGAATAGAGTAGAGTGGGACCGTTCCGATCGACTTTGATTGCGATTATCTCGTTACCCGTGGACTTGTGGCTTGATTCGGTATAATCCTTTTTTGTAGATCGAAGCGTGATCTTCAAAAAAGTATTGCATCGTCTTCGTCGAAAAGTTCATGGGTCGCGAGATAACAGCGATTTAAGTTGATTGCGATAATTGAGGCTGCACTACAATCGATTGTAGCTAAATGTGATTGAAAGGGAGGTTTGAAATATTGTAAAAAGTTAGGACGATAAATGACCAAAGAGAGAAAAATATAGTGCGTCAATAAATACCGAATAAATGAAAATTAATTGAATCTCATCGTTCTTGTCCGATAAGAACGTGGACGATTTTGTTCAATCTTTCGCGCTTCAAAGTCGTTCGAAAACAAACGCTGCGCATCACGAAGCAGAGCATCGCTTCTGTCCTAGACGGTCCTACGGAAACACACACGTACTCCCGTACACCTACCAAACCGTACAGTTAGTCGCGTAGACGGACGCGTTAATGCGTCATTTACGAAACTGCCTCGCGCCGGCGTCTACGAGAGTAATGATCGTGTCCTAGAGACGCGACGGTGCGCGAATACAGAACGAATTAGAATAATTCGTTTCGTCTGGCGAGTGTAGCCGTCGTTTCGTCATAGTCTTCGTCGTCGTCTTCATCGAGTGGCAAACCTACAAAGGGCTGCGCTAAAAAAGAAACGATAATAAAGATCGACAAAGAGTATCGAATGTATCGATATCGTGCATTACATACACAGAGAAAAAAATTAACTTGATCGAAATAAACGTGCCTTTGGACGGTCCCAAGAGCGTATATTTTTCGATTTAAATGATTATCGATTTGATTCAAATAACATCTAATTAATTCAATAATCTAATATTTCCGTACAACCGATATTCATTTAAATCGAATAAACACGCTCTTGGGACTATCCAAAGGCACGTTTATTTCGATCAAGTTAATTTTTTTCTCAGTATAACTTAAGAAATGCGAACTGAAAGAACCGATTAAAACCGCAAAAGCAAAAAATTTCTCGTAAAAATCCCCCACAAAAAAAAATACCGTATCCTGATCATTTTTCCCCCCCACACGGGGAAACCTCGTTATCCCTATATCGCTTTATGTGTATAGACCCCCTCCTCACCCTCCCGATATTCCTTCGCATCTCTCGATCTCATCGCGGAGCGGTTCCGATAATCGGTCGATATTCCGTAGACCATCTGGCACGATCTCCGGAGATCCTTCTCCTCCGTTCGAGCACAGGATCGATCGATCGATCGATACCTATATAAAGACCGTTTAGTACTAAACCGTGTAATCACGACTCGACTCGAATTTACATGCCAAATTAGACACACCGAGAAACCCTCCGTCTCCCTCCTCCCCCCCTCAGCCGTTATATATCTATACATCCACGCACCGTATAACGCGTTTACACGTGTGCAACTACCCAACGCGAGCCCCGCGTATAATTTTCCACGTGTGTACGAGGCCGATACGTAGTCCGAGCTGGAGCTATACATCCGGTGGTGGTGGCCCGGGCGAAGCGTTGCGTCATCGTTTGCTCAGCGGCCGGTTTCTGTTGTGGCTTGTGGCACGGCAGGCCGAAAGTCGCACGCGGGATCGTCCGTCGGCGTCGCGTCGTCGACGTCGTCGTCGTCGTCGTCGTCGGAATGTGGAGCGAACCGGCGAGTGAAGGGGGGGGTGAAATCGTAAGGCTATCCCTGCACCTCTCGCTGTAATATCGCACTTGAGAATGTTTATCGAACGCGAGAGTTATTTACTGTTATTTCTGCATCGGGATAACTGCGCGCCCCGGCTTGACGCGGGATTGATATATGGAGCGATAAGAGAACTCTGCAGCCGGCTGAGATCGCCGGCTAATCCGACGAATCGAGGCGGCGCGGCTTGTTTGAAAGGGAAGCTGGTCTGCCCCGCGGATTTGTGTTATTGTAAAAGGATACATATACGTCCTTTCCTCGCTGGCAATCCTTCCGGTTTCGTTGCTCTAAATACGATATGAGTG
Organism: Xiphydria camelus; assembly: GCA_963678675.1. Lineage (NCBI taxonomy): Eukaryota > Metazoa > Arthropoda > Insecta > Hymenoptera > Xiphydriidae > Xiphydria > Xiphydria camelus. The sequence goes on from OY783199.1 coordinate 2,694,493, forward strand.
GTACCGCGTTCTGGTCAACTTCGATCACGATTATCTCGTTACCCGTGGACATTGGGACGAAATTGGTGCAATACTTTTTTGAAGATCATACTACGGGCTACAAAAAAGGTTCATACCAACATAGGCCTAAAGTCCACGGGTAATGAGATAATCGCGGTCGAAGCTAATCGGAATGGTACAACTCTATTCCGGGTCTCTACGCCGTGCGTGGCGAACGAATTAATCGCGAGAGTAATAGTTTTTCAGGACGAGAGAAGATACACGTGATTTCCGAGGGGCTGAAATCGGAAAATTCTCGTCTTATCTCCGCGTTATTAAAATTCGAATCTTTTTTTTTAAAACTTTCCGTTCGCGATAAAGTTCCACGTAAAATTCCACCCGATCCGCCGCCGGCTGGACCACCACCCCACGCGAGATAAACCCCCGAGTACCGAAAGCACCGTATCGTCCCGATGACCTTGGAAGCGCGCGCACTTCCCATTTTCATGCACCCGCGTCGAAACAAACCGCTGGTGCGTTGCGACTCGTGCATTTACCGCGGACTGCCGCCAACGCAAACACGCCGTCGTTCGAGCAGCAAACACCCGTGAAATTAGTGTTTTCATCGATGAGTCTATACCGGGGCCGCGTAGATGGCACCGCCGCGGGACCCGTGGCTACACCCGGTGACGGAGTTTACACGCGTCACATCCTGCCAGCCCTCCCGTCGTTTCGCTCGCTCGTCGACCGCCCAACCTGCGTCTCTATACGTACACCAGGTCGAACCACACGTCCTCCCGCGATCAATCTCCATCGTCGACTAGCATCTCTTCGGGGTCGCGTGCGCGGAAGGCTAATACATCGCGTATAATGTAAAAAGATTCGTATATTTTAAATGTGTGTGTAATATAGGTACTTGTATATAAAGCTTTTATCCAGTACGTGATTATGAAAATTAATAAATTTTGTTATGAAATTTTTCAGCGAGATTTCATAAGGAAATACATTAATTTTCATAATTACATCTTAAAATTCATAATCACGAATTGGAAAAAAGTTTTATATGAGAGTATATTAAGAATACAATTTTTTTTACAATGTAGGTACTCCGTTAACCAGAATTGCCGTGAAAACTTGATTATAAAATTATCTATCAAAGATGAAGTATTCGTCGATATTTTCATTTATATCATGAGTTCTGTATAATCAAGTGTGTAAACTCCACTGTGTGAATATTGTATGAACGGTGAAATTTCGAGAAATTAACCCTATCTGCTTTACTTATAATTTCCAGTGAACATTCAAAATTCCCTGTCTTTTCTCTAACGGATCAAATTCCCTGATACTTTCCGGTTTTCCAAATCTGTATAGTCACCCTGTTATCTTATCGCGACTCTCACTGTTACGCATATGCGCGCCAAGTGCGGTAAATGCAAAAAAAAATCAAGCAGACGATCGTTGACGATCCGTACGTCGAATGCAACGACAGGGGAAGTCGAACAATTGCCGTCCGAATGGATAAACCCTGATAAAAAGCCTCCGTTTTCGGTGATATCCCGCACTCGAATCCCGAGCGCGCGCTCGCGGACACCAGGCAGCGCACCCTCGAGAAGATCCGCGCGAAAAAGAGAGCAGACAGACGTCGTAATACGGTAAAGGGCAATTTCGTAAACAGGCCGGCAGGCGAGGCGGGCAAGGCACGATCGCGGCTCCACCTTTTACGACCGGCAGGAGTTCCGAGAGCGCGCCGCAGGGGCCACACAGCTAGGAAAGGGCGAAAACGAGTGCGCGCGCGCACGCGGGGTATAGCGAAGGCGGAAAGGCGAGGCACAGCCCGGGAGCGCGGCGAATGGCTCTGCCAAATTAACCGAGATTTATGGTGGTGGCCCGGCCCCAATATTCTATTCTATTAACATCGCATTACGCGCCCGACGAATTGCGGGACGAACGGGTCCCGGTGCGCGTTTCGAAGCGCGCGAAGCGCCTGAACGAATCGCAACGGTGTACATATATGTATAGCTATAGCCGTGTGGGTATAGTTAAGGATAATATATGGTCGAGGGGTCGGTGCACAGGTACGCGAAACGCGCACGGGTTACGCGGATACGCAAGCTCGAAGATGACAATGTGCATCGACGAAGACTTGATTGTTTTTCCCGATAAGACACGACCTCGACTACTTTTTTTATTCTGTACTTATTTCGTGCTCTCGATCTACCTGCTCCTGGTATTCAGGGGGAATCGTGGGGCGTTTTAGCATCAATTGTCTCGAAGAGAATAGTCGTATGAAAGTGAAGAAAAAACTTCCCTCTGTATGGAAAAAGATTGATACGATGAATTTTTTACTGTGTTTACAATAAAAAGCGATACCTACATTCGAAGTTTTTCGGATGATTTTACGTTGCGGTGGAGTAATTTTTCGTTCGAAAATATGAAATCGTGAAAGTTTACAAGACTTACTGATTTCTGAGGAAAAATTATTCTTCCGTCATACCGTTATATACCTATAGGTACAGTAGTATTTTACGAAAACCCTTATATGTACCTTTTCTTTAATTGCAGACGTAATAAAATTTATTACAACAGTCCTTCCGTGTGGCGATTGATTAATTACCTACCCGGAAAAATACGTAAAAGTATACTGAGAAAAAAAATGTACTTGATCGAAATAAACGTGCCTTTGGACAGTCCCAAGAGCGTATTTATTCGATTTAAATGAATATCGATTTGATTCAAATAACGTCTAATTAACTCAATAATCTAATATTTGCGTCCAACCGATATTCATTTAAATCGAACAAATACGCTCTTGGGACTGTCCAAAGGCACGTTTATTTCGATCAAGCACATTTTGTTCTCCGCGTAAAACCTCTCCGAGTACCGAGAATCAAATCGCATTTAGATTCGTGAAATCGCGATCACACGGACTACACGCGGATCACCCTTCCTCTCGACCACGCGATTCGCGACGTTTTTCTCTTCTACCCTCCGCGTACGCGTGCATGGTACGCGGGTTATACCGCACGTCGGATCGGATGAAGAGGCATTCCTCCCGGAGGACGCGCGTATATGTATAGCGGTAGTATCCGGTCACCCGTTAAGAAGGAAGCTCGGGCGATGTCGAAGATAAGGCGAGTAGAGGAGAGGACGCGCCCCTCGGCCGAATTTCGGGGCCCGGCGTAAGGCCCACGTAATCCACGCCGTGGGGGGACGTCGAACGCGTCGCGACGAATTTGTTGGGCCGTCCGATGAGCCAGAAGACACCCCACACCATTCGTCCTCCTCTTCTTTACCCGGGCCATGCGAGGTCCTTCTTCGCCCCCCCCCCCCTGCCGCCCTTCGGTCGATCGCCCGGCTGCCGAGCATCGCGACGACGACCTCCGCCAACTCGCTCGCGTCTTCGTCGATGGTGGTATATGTATACGCGCGCATATCTGTGCGGCAACAACGTAGAAATCGACGCGCGGAGTTAAAAAAGGATACCTGCTTTTTTGAACTATAGTACGATCGCGGTGAAAGATTTAGTCGCGCGAGTTGAAATTTCGGACCTTCGTAAATATTTTACAGCAACATTTTTGCTACAAATATATCGAAAGCATTGCAATTGGTATGCTCGAAATAACAATATCTTGTGTTAAATTCATGAATTTATAGTGAATTATTCTTGTATTTACGAATAACACAAGTTATAGTCCATTGCGCCCCATTTGTATATACTTGAAATAAATATAAGGCCACAGAGAACTCCTTCCAATGTAGGTAATTAAAACGTATCGTGGATCGAGCCACATTTCTCTCCACAATACGCCGAGACCAATTATTGCCGACAATCTACATTCGCAACCCCCTCTTCCAGACGCAATTCGATATCGAGAAATAAATCGCCAAAGTTTCGCGTACAGCATCGACTACTCGATGGAAAAATCGCTGACCGGAATTATGCGATTTCCCCCCAAAATATAAACGCATCCAGGATACCGACGCGAGACTCCGGTGGTCGTACGCGCAACCGGCGCGCGTACGGCGTACTCGCTGGCGTCGCGGCTGGCGGCGGGAGGGTGGGTACGGGACAGGGGGCGAGAGAGCAGGAGAAGAAGAGCGACGCTCGTGTTTCCGCCCGGGCGAGCAACAATGCCCGCAGACAAATGAGCATCCCGCCTCCATTGTTCGTTCCGTCGGCACGGTACAGCCTCCCTCCAGTCCCTTCTGCCTCGCGCGGTCCCCACCTCCGGTCCCTCGCTCGAGTCCCCCCCTCCCCCCTTACCTGCTACCCGCGCCCGTTAGTCCCGAAGACCGACTGGGGGGTCCCCCGATCAACCTGATGCGGGCCAACACCGATTAAACATCGCTGCTTCGTCGCGTCTCGTCAGACGGGCGACGATTCCTCGAATTTTCTCGAGTTCCGCGCGCGAGGAGTGAGCGCTGAGAAAAATCGAGAACACTCACACCTATCCGCGCTTGCGGTGTAATTACAGCACCGACGTCGGAGGAGAATCGAATTGAGGAAATATATACCGTCACCGAGACGGCTGATAAAACGTTCGATTAATTTATTCAACGCGGCTATCGTGGATAAACTTTGCCGGGCGGAACTACGACTGTACCTACTCGAAAAAAATCATTCGCAATTTCTAGATTTTGTCCCATCACCACAACGGGGCGAGATTTGGAAGAAATCGAAGACGACGAGCATTTGGGGGTGACGCTCTCGATGGACGACATCCGGCGAGTTCCGCGATCCGGAACTGCACGCGGATGCGCGCCGGACCCCACGATAAATGGCTCGTTGTTCGGGGATGACGAAAAGACGGAAGAGAGCGCGGGATATACGAGATAACCGACGGGGCCTCCGCGGTGGTGTGGTGACGCGCGAGGGCGAGCGCGACGAATGCGTCCCTCGATCCGACGGAAGCGGAACCGAATATCATTTTTACGCGCTGAATACGTCGATGTATTTCATATCGCGGCCTCCGGCGGTCGATGCCTCCGTCGCGCGGGACCGTCGCTGACCGTTTTGCACGCGGGGTGGGCCCCGGATGGCCCCAGATGTCACGCGAGAGAGTGACGCGACCCGTAGGCCCTTCGGAACACCTCGCGCTTCGGACCCGGGGTTTAAACTGCTCTCGATCTCTGGCGGACGCGAGAAATTCGATACGCGTCGCTTGCCTGCCTACGCGACACTGCAAACGGCAACGCGGGTTATCGGGGGCATGCTGGTACCTACGTCGACGACGGAATAGGGGAGGAACCTGTACGAAGCTGTATTACGCACTCGCCGTTACAGAGGATCTTGCGTATTAGCGTGAAATTAATCTGTATTTAATGTAGAACCACTGTTAAATTTTGCAGTTCCATTACACGATGTCCTTCTCTTGTGTCCTTCGTTCTAACTCCTTGGGATTAGTTCCTTGAAATTTGACTGCGGGCGTTTGGTAAATTCGTACGCGCGAGAAAAACTCCACCTGAACTGATAAAATCTCTGAATTTACCTACGTTACACCCGGAGAAGGGGTCTAGTTGAATACAAACCTGTGTGTGTGTGTGTGTGTGATAGAAAAATGTATTTCAGATGAATAGGATATTTATTCACGTCGAGCAAAAGTCTATTTGAATGAAATAAATATTCTACTAGGTTTGTACTCGATTAAAAAGATATTATGTAAAACATAATCTGATTCAAATAGACTCCTGTGCTCGGTATGAATAAATTCCTATTTGTGTCTCAAATAAATGTTTCCATCAAGTTCACATTCAATTTGATCGTTTCCCCCAATGTAATACATCATTACTCGACGTGGGAAAAATGATCATCGAAAACTGACGATAACTGTACAGATAACGGTCCGAGACATTTTTTCATAGCTCACGACACGTTCGACGGAGCGAGAAAAATCCATGCAACGCGATCTTGGAAAATCTAATCACCAGATTAAGGGGGAGCGAGATGTCGGTATTTCTCGGAAACTTCGTAAGCGACGCTCGGTTCTCCCCGGGTTCGAATTCGTCGGTCGAAGGCCTTCAGGTCGGCCATTATCTCGTCGTAAGGCTGCGCCACGGAGTCCGCCAAATCCGAATCATCCTCGAGACACTCGGAACGACTGAACAAAGTTCTCCGATTACGCATACATAGGTGTATATTATCGACAGCTTCCGCCTCTCGCGACCGAGCGAAAGGGAGGGCCGCGTAACTATACGAACTCGAGCTTCGTCTCGGCCGCGCATCGCTTGCAGGTGCCGTCGGCCGCGAGCGCAGTCGCATCCAAGCCCAATCGATGGAAAGCTCGCAGCTCGTCGTACCAAATCCGTTTTCTCTCGCGCAATTCTGCCTCGGATCGTGATCGTCGTTTCGAGCCGGAGTCGTCCGCTGTCGAGATCGTCCGGCCGATCGCCGTCGCTTCGGGATCTGCGATTAATCGTCGTCGGGAATTCTACGCGAAGATTTGACAACGGAAAATCGCGCAACGTTGACGGATTTCCAATATTTTCTCAACTCCTTTCTGCGCGAATATCATTCTTCGACGAAAAGTGTTAATGACTCGAGGTGGAGAATAAATAAACGTAAAGTCGGTAAACCGGAAGACACTGATTTCATCGAAATTTGTCGCAACGCGCGCGTAAAATGTGGAATTCGTGAAATCTCTCATGTTCGAAAATCCGTGTCCATGTTCATCGAAGAAAGCTTCACGCGTGCTTCGTTATTTCGGCTGTAGGTAATTTAGCTCGTATTTTCAACGTGCGTGCATTGAATAATTATGGACCGTCCTTAGAATATATTTGTGCAATATTTCTTTCTGCAAGAGTATAATTGAATTTATTTCGTAAAAACAGCTGGAAGAGTTTTCGCGCCGCGGCATTTTTATTTCGAAACTTTCATATCTGCCGGATACTATTCCCGAGTGATTTGACTTGTAGATTCTTCTGCGACGAAATCTCACCGTGTACCCGGTTTTCCATATAGGTTTATTTCGTGAATAAATTAAACTCGTGGAGAGTGAACTGCTTCGTAAAACCGAGCGTTAGTGACCCACAAACCGCGGTTTATCCGTATCACGCGTGGCATACGGTGCAGAAAGGGGTTATTCCTCTCTGAGAGAAAAAGTCGAGAAGGAATCGGTAATCGTGCCGTAGATACCCTCCATGCCCTCCTGCGGCTGTAAATCCTGTCGCGCGTCTAAGAATTTCCACAAGTCCCTCACTTTAGCGCGACGACTTGTACCGTGACTTCTGGAAAATACGAGCTCCATGCAAACCCTGTCCTCGTCCGTCATGATTTCGAAATGACGCGCGATTTTAGAGCGAATTTTTTGTTGCTCGGAACCAGTCGGAACGATCGTCATTTTCCTACCCGACGTACAGTATGTCCGCGATCAAACGGCCCATAGAATAACTGCGAGTTTCGCATGAGCACACCTCTGTGCGGTTGAGCACCCCCTTATCTAGTGGCATCCAATGGAGAGTCAGCGTGGTAGTGTCACTGCGCATGCGAAATCATCCGCAGTGTCGGTGGATGGCGTTTGCATGCTGTCTGCGTTTTCTGGTTAAGAAGCCATCAGCGTTTAAAGGGTTAAACACACAAAATTCCGCAAGGCCGTAAGACGTAAGCGTAAGCGAATAGATCAATCAGGATCAAGTATTCCATTATGGTGGGGTTACGGACAACGGAATACTTGATCCTGATTGGTCTATTCGCTTACGCTTACGTCTCACGGTCTTACGGAATTTTGTGTGTGATGGCCATAACACCTGGTGGTCGATTCAAATCCCAAAAATTTTCCCCGCCGATATACGACACCTAGTGGTCGATTCGAGATCCAAACATTTTCCCCGCTGGTCGACGACACCCGCTCGTCGATTCGAGTCCAAAAAATTTTACTCTTTACGTCCTGATATTTTGAGAATTTACTTTCAAGATGTGTCGGTTAGTTTAATCAAAACAACAACGAGAGCTTCAATCAATTGGCGTGGAAAATAAATGCTAAATAAGTACTAAGTGCGTTTATCGCGGCTCCGTTGACAACGTCGTCCCTTTCTTGAGGCAAATCGGTATTGATTGCCCCACGCACTACAATCATGCGGAATTTGGTTAAGCGCTAGATTATTGATTACTCTTAAATTTTCATAGATTCTCATAGAAAACTTGTTAAAAAAATTCAATAGAATCCTCATGGGAATTTTATGTATTTTTGTCACAGCGATTCGAGTCCAACAAATATTTCCCGCTAGTCGACGACACCCGCTCGTCGATACGAGTACAGAAAATTTTCCCCGCTGGTCGACGGCACCCGCTCGTCGATACGAGTACAGAAAATTTTCCCCGCTAGTCGACGTCACCCGCTCGTCGATTCGAATCCAAAAAGTTTTACCCGTAAGTCGACACCTGCTCGTCGATTCGAGTCCAAAAAATTTTCCCCGCTAGTCGAAGACACCTGGTCGTCGATTGAATTCCAAAAAATTTTACCCGCTAATCGACGACTTTTTTGTAAAAGACTCAAGCACCGTCGGCAAATACTGCCGAAGGTAAATGTCAGGGTCTCGCTGGTTAATGCGTTTCTCATGGGACATGCCGTTTACGTTAACGCCTGAATGCAGGCTACTCTCGCTTCTCAACGGAGAGATTGGTTGCAGCTGTGCAGGGACATCGCCGATATAACATATTTGAACGGGTCGAATAATTGTTAGGAAATAAATTAAGTTATGTTTCCCATATTTTTACACACCATAAATTTGCTACACTAAATAAAGTAAATGCGAATAAAATTAATTCGGTAAGCTGTACCATTTCTAGTGTTTCAAAGGAAAATATTCCTCGACATTTTTTAAGTCTCATGTATATGCAGAAATATCTACGATAGCACATTGAATGCAACAATCACCGTTTTAGACAATTTTATAAGGCATGAAAAATTGAATAATTTTTGTAACAATTAATATCTTAATATTTGTTTTCAGGTATGATTGAGCAAGACTTTACAAATTTCAAATTTTGAGATATTTGTTGAGAAAATATTAAAGCAATGAAATTATAATATACAAAACTTATAGGTTTTAGCAAATTTCGATCATCGTAATATATAAATGATGAAGAAGCTGACGCACATCTCTTTACTATACATATACGAGTACATATTATATTGTAGGAAATGTAAGAAAAAGTATTACATACTAATCAAAGATAGTATTAATTTACCTTAATAATCATATGTCTCCAGTGTACGGTCCTCTTCGTAAGAATTGGTAGAACCATTTGATTCATAATTCCATCATCATTCCAATTTTTAGCCTTTGAATTTCTGAGTTACCATGAACGATGTATGTCGTGCAAGAGATTTATGACTAATCATTTTAAACGTATGTATCAACGTGATTACTCTTCTAAAAAAAAGGTGCTGAAACACTAGCAAAAAATATGAAATTAACAGAGAATGGTGAGGAACGACAAACAGCATTCCTCGACGAACTAACATAGATCGAGGAAACACTGATCGATGGATACTCGACATTAAAATACATGAACATAGAGAAAAATTGGTGTCGCGATAAATATTCCATGTAAAATTCCTATCAATCGATAATAATTAGTATTAAAAAAGAATTACGTAATTTGAATATAAGGAATTTGTTTACTGAAAGTAAATTGCCACTATTTAGAAATAGACTACATATTTTATGGAATGGAAAGCACACAATGAGCGTATGGAAGAAAATAAATATAACCCATTTTCTCGGAATCAGTGTGAAAATATATATTAAAAGTATGATATCCATATTTAAATAAACTGTTATCATTTAGAAATAATTTCCTCAGAGGGCAGGTATTGGTGGCTGATTATTAATATAATTACTCTATCATTAAATTTCTAACAAACGGGTGGTACATGAGAAGTTTTTCGAAACGTCGATGAATTTGTGGAAAAAAAATGTCTCGAATAAAAAATTGCAAATATTTTATACTCATTTTGAGACATCGACCAGTGAATATGATTTTTTAATTAAACCCGCAAAGGAAGCATCATATAGGATAGTTACGGGGTCGATTTCAAAGAATTGGATTTTTAACAAAACCTTAAGTGGTATGGCAGAAGATTTTGTGAAAAATGGAAGTCTTTGGAACCAATGAAAAGAACACCCTAGATGATGTATTGTTTCATACTGTTTACAAAAATCATGTAGGTATGTTTGTCAGGGAAACATTCATCTACAATCGGCCCAGTCAATATAATTTTTGGAATCAGCCCAAAAAAAATACATCATACCTATAAAATGGTCATGCGATCGATTTCAAAAAATTGGATTTTTAACAAAATCTTAAGTGGTATGACAGAAGATTTTGTGAAAAATGAAAGTCTTCGGAATCAATCAAAAGAACACCCTAGATAATATATTGTTTCATACCGTTCATAAAAATTATACGTCTATCAAGAAAATATTTCAGCCCAAAGAAAATAAATCATAGCTATAGAATGCTCCTACGATCGATATTAAAGAATTTAATTTTTAATAAAATCTTAAGTGGTATGTGGCAAAAGATTTTGCGAAAAATGAAAGCCTTTAAAACTCATAAAAAGTCATCCTATCTAATATATTACGTTTCGTACCATCTACAAAATTTATATACTTATCAAACAAATTATATAAAATAACGAAATTTGAATATGCATATCCTATCATCCGAGACATAATAGAATTTCGTCACCATAATATGTAAACGTTGAAGGAGTTGATTTACAGAAGGTTTTGTACTTAGAAGGTACCTACTCAATTATTTAGAAAATACTTATTTTCAACTTTCCTATCCCCTCTACTACCTCCCAATGAGAATAACAAAAACAAATATCTATGAGAAACTATGTATATGTATGCGCATTTATACTGCCTAGTTCCACTTTTGTGATTACAAATCGTTAGACACTCCTCCCGATAGTACACTCTAAGTACAGACGCTACTGTCCGCAGGAAATATAATATAAAATTAATATACTTCGACAACCGTGTGCCTCTGACTTACGGTTTTTTCCATGTAACAATTGGTTCAATCATTCAATCCAATTCCATCATATTATCCAAATTTTTATCCTCGGATTTCATCCTTCGTTATTAAAGACACGCTGTGTGCAGGAGCTACAGCGGTCAATCATTTTAACGTCGTGGATTACGATAATTGCTTCTCTGAAAATAAGGTGCTACCCTGGAACATTGCAGCAGACAAGGTGAGACAAATTAAAAATGATGAGGAGCCATAAATGGCGTTTCTCGACGAACTAGCATCGACCGAGAAAGCGTTCATCGATGGCCATTCAAAGTCAAAAATACGTAGCCATAAAATAAAGGAAAAAGAATCAGAATTCATATCGAAAAAGAATTACGTTATTCCAAGAAAGAAAATGTATTTACTGGAAATGAATTGCAAATTTCCAAAAACAGGCTACGTATTTTATGAAATTAGGGACGCATAGTGACAAGATGACAAGAAACAGTAGCAAAGCATGGCACTCCGTTCAAAGCGGAGTGTCATTCTCGACATACAAGTTCTCTTCGACTGACAGCCTCTTCGAGCCAAAGCTCCCGGAGCTCTTCTGGTGTTCTTCATGACGGACTCGAGAATTCCCTGATTTCACAAACGGGTAGAACGGTACTACTTTTCTCACAGAGTTGAAGATTTAAAACGAAATATCACTATTGTGTGACTTGCGAACGCATTAGTCGGTATTTAAAGTCAGATTTTAAGACATAAGATGATGGTCTTAGGACAGTATTGCGGCCAATGAAAGATTTCGTAAACTGTCCTGAGATCGCCTTATTTCTTAAGATCGATTAGATACGAAAACCGGCCAATAAATCAAAGTTACAACGAAACTTGTTCAAGGCAGGAAAACAAGCGTTTTTGAAAAAGTTATCGAACCAACTCTGCTTCAAATTTCATGCGAGTAGCGAGACATTTCAATTTAATGTAACAATCCTGCGAGTGAAATAGCTCTTCCGTTCTACGCTATAAAAAAAAATCGCGAAGCTAAATAAGTGGCTAGCCCAAACGACGACCTCCGATTTCAAAAATCGCAGCCCGTGCGTCTGTGCACATTTATACGAATCCCGAGTCCGATTCACTTTACTTCATCACTGTTATATACTCGTACTTCATTTTCGCGTACGTCCGGGTCTAGAACCGCGGGCGCTTATCGGTCGTTGCTGCTCGTCCTTTTACGGAGCGCGAGCAGCGAAATATCTTATCGACTAAATCCAGATTCGAGAACATCCCTTCGCTGAAATTCCGAGTGGATATTCCCCTCTGACCCTACCTACTTAATTACCATTCATTCCAGAAGTTTAGCCTACCTACCTATAGCTATATTTAAAAATTGCAAACTCAGTCACTCCAATCGAAACACCAACACACCCCACGATTCTCATTCATTCCGCCCGGGTGCAAGGGCCTACACTAGGGATAACGTCCCGGGACGCATCCGTCACCCGAGCTTGATCACTTTTCATCAACTCATTCCAAAAGTGGTCGAATAAACTCACTTACTTTATAATCGCTGAAAACATCCTATAATGCTTCATTAGTATAACTCTACTCTAAACGGTCTACAGATGGCTCGGATAAAAATTGTAATCACTTGAAATTGATATAATTGAATGAAAAATTAGTTTAAAAAATTTAGCAAATATCCATAAATGAAAATTATTTAAAATTGATAAATTGCTTTAAAGAGAAATTCATTTGGAGAGTTTGGTAATGAAAAGCGAGCTTGAAGAGCTCGACTGAAATTAAATAATTTCATTAAATAAGCCCTCGGGTCTTTCCCTCATAGAAGCGGACGAGCTACAGTTTAGAGTCCATTTGGAGAGCCCGCTTCGATTCGAGAAACGACCCGTCGCGAAACCCCTTCTCGCTCCATATTAAAAACAGCAACGATACTTTCGCGGATTAACTCGATCGCTGTTGCAACACACAGAATGACGAAGTCGGAGGGTCATCCGACTTCAAAATTAATTCGGATTACGCGTTATCACGAAGAATAAAGGTATGGAATCGCGGGGAAACGAGAAAGGCACCCTTACACATATGATCCTGACACAGAAAAATGAAATGACATAGTACATAAAATCAAGTCCCAGACAAGTCGACGCAATTAAGGTCGACCTGCCGCCACTATACGTCTCATATAAATTACAACCAGTCCCCGTGCTGGTTCGGACCAAATGCCCTGCAGCATGATGGGGACTCGAGGAAATCAAAGGTCATAGAACCCCTCTGCGTTCATCCCTTCGTCGAGGCGATGGCTGCATCCCCATATCTTCTTGGCTGCCTCGGAGATCCCTCCCATCAATCACGATTTCCCGATCACTGATTAAAATTATGAAATTTTAACCAGCGATAACGGAAATCGATCATTAAGCAGACCGTAGGACTTATACCGGCCTTTCATTGATGGCTTCTTTCTTCAGTCCAGCGTCGTCATCTGCGGCATACCTGATCGTCTTGAGGTGACTCTATCGGATTTGAGCAAAAATCCCGTGACTCTACTTCACACTGTTGCTTTAATTTTCAAAAAAAAAAAAGAGTACCACTGACTTTAAAACCGCTTCGGGCAACAGGGGAGGGCCGGTCGGCACGCGGGCGTACACGCGGGTACGCCAGACGAACGCCCGCGATCGCATCTTCGATGAAGAAGCGCCGACCGGCAAAAGATCGCGACCGACGGTTGACGTTTGCATCGACGAAATTCACTGACTCTATCATCGCGGTCTGGAAAATCTCGGGGTCGAACAGTGTGCACACACGCGGGTGCGATTCCCTAATCGCGGTAGATGAGTGTATAAATGACTTCGAGATTTATGCCGTTCGACCGAGACTGATGGAATAAGGAAAACTTCGCAATCAACACTGATTCTATGAGAAAGCATTGCGCGCGATCTCTTAAAAATTCAGAGTTGTCATCCGCAGCTTTATGGCTCTGGGAGCCAGCAAAATCCATGAAAAATCTTTGAATATTCCGAGTGAGTCTGAAAGAATACAAAAAAAGTGCAAATGTTGAACGGGACGGATAATAATAACGCGGGATGGGGAATAATTCTTCCAAGTCGTGTCGATATATAATTTTTAGCTATTTCATCAATGCGTGGGGTACCTAAATTTGCTGCGTTATTACATTTTTTACACCAGGCAGAATTTCATCTACAAGGATATAAATCTACAAGGGGTAGATTTATCTACAAGGGCGGAGAGTGCGCGATAAGTAAACTCTTCTACCTGTATCCGTGTGCGATCGCATTCTCGCTGGCACACATTCACGCGCCCGTGTACTACATGAATAGCAATTTCTCTGCGTACACACTTCACTCATACGTGTACAAATACTTCGAGCTAGTATATTTTCTACTAAATGCATCGACAGCGAAGACTTACATTTCGATATTCAATCTTGAACGGTATTCCTACGTCATCCCTTCGCGAGAAAATCTTCAATCAATCGAGACGTTCGTAATAGCGTGGTGTTCTGTGATCTTAGGCGCATTGGAACGGCGGTGGAACGACACCGATTTGATTCACCTTTCCCCGTCGCGTCTTTCGAGAAAACTACTACCCCCGTTTATCAAAATGACGAGCCGGACGTCGGGAATCGATATTACGTGGTTTCAGATACGCCCGAGTTCGATTACATGAAATTTCTCACTTTTTGTGCGACGTGTTCCGACAAGACGCCATTTGGTCCACTAAGGTGCGCGATTCGACCGGCGGAAGAGGGTAGTGTCGCGCGACGGCAAATGCCGCAAACTTGTCGTGCTCGGTCGATAAAAAAATCGATAATCCAGTGAGTTATAAAAACAGCATGGTCGTTCAAATCGAACTGAAAAGGGGGAGTTGGAAAATAAAACGAGTACTGATGCTCGCGGGTTACCGAAAGCCTTTTTGAAAGGCTAAATTTTCGAAAAATAGGATTATCCAGCTGATCGGTAGCTAGCGTGATAAATTGCGGGCCTGCATTTCAGAGGTTACTGTCGCGCAATGAAAATACCGGTATAAAATACCGGTGTATTGACTCTATTACACTTTTCGCTAAATTACACATCGATACAAAAGTTTCTAATAATATTTCGATATCGCGTTTGCGCTTCTCGAGAATTTTTCGAGGTAAACATTTTTATCGTCAATCTGCTCCCGTGTAGGTATAGCAATCGAACAGCACGAGATCACGCTCGATGATTTTTGCATTTCTCTGACGCACATTTCGAGGATACTATTTACTCTGGGTGCCAAAATAATAGTACCTTCGTCGGGAATCGATATTTCGTAGATTCTAATACTGACAAATTTGATTGATTTTAATATCTTACCGTTCAATGCGGCACGTTCCGAAAAGACACACCATTTGCTTCCTCCCGGTCTCGATCCATGGAAAATCAATGGAAAATCCTCAAATATTCTGGGAAAGTCTGAAAGAATGCTGAAACACAGTACAGGCATTAAGCATGTACATCTATTAACCCTTCTGCTAGTGTTTAATTTTTAATTATTTCATCAATACATAGGTACCTATAGATACCATTATCAAATTCTTTATATCAGTTAGAATCTTATCTACGAGAATCCTTATCCTCATACAATTTTATTACAATAACATATCAAATTTATATTTAAAAAAATAGAAAATTTATACGGGTACTCGTACGTTACCAGAAGAGTTAATAAACTTTTTGGACATTCCAAAAAAATATTGAACTTTGCACATGCTTGTAAATAAGACTGCATTCAGCATTGACCAATTCATAAGAACCATTTGGTTAGGTCAATTATAACGAATTAAGTAGCATAACAATGAAAATATCGAGAGTATAACCAATTCTAATTATAAACTAAATGGTATTATACATTGAAAAGTTTATCAGAATCATTTGGTTCGGTTAGTAATATTGAGAAATGCTGAAATTCATATTATGATCTGATGAAATAAAACAAATAACATATAACATTCAAACACAGCATAATTGAGAGAATGACAACAATTAAAATATTTTAAACGGTAGCTGAAATATATGGAATAGCAGCATGGCAATCGTGATGCATTTACTGTATCGTCGTATACCGAAGATATTTTATAAAAGCGACTATAAAGGTCTTCCTTCAAATTTCTTCACTTCTCCTCCTCATCCTCGTTAATCCTCGAGCGCCGCCCGGCAGCGTTTACGTATTACCTCAATTTGATCTTTCTTCATATTAATTAAATATTTCTTCCTTCCAGTTGCATAATAATTCGCATGATTGTGAGGAGGAGAATCGTTGCCGTGCGCTCGATTTTTAATAGTCATGTTCATCGATATCAGTTTAGGATTAAAAAGTATAATCTAGCTTCTACTGGAATTACGTAAATTATATAGAAATACAGAGTACTTCACTCTCGCTATGGAAAAATTTTATTCCTGCTCCGGATTTCGGTGAAACTCAGCCTATGATCTTTGGGGTGATTTTCGAGGCGCTTAAACGACTCGCCGGGTATAATATATAAAGACATAATAAATATAATATATTATACCCGGCGAGTCGTTTAAGCGCCTCGAAAACCACGAGGCACCAACCCCTGGTGGAGCATAGGGCGCTTGCCTGCGCGGCCGCCCGGGCTGGCTCACCCCGTACGGTAGCCACGCTCGCCGCGAGACACCTGTGACGTCACCTGCCTCGCTTCGGCATCGCTTACTTCGTTGCGAGCCGATATGAGACGAGTGATACCGAGGCCAACCGATCACGCCACAGTAGAATCTCGCGGTGAGTGAAACCCCCTCGGTATCACTCGTCTCATATCGGCTCGCAACGAGGAAAGCGATACCGAATCGAGGCAGGTGACGTCACAGGTGTCTCGCGGCGAGCGTGGCTACCGTACGGGGTGAGCCAGC
The DNA here is from genome assembly GCA_963678675.1 of Xiphydria camelus. Lineage (NCBI taxonomy): Eukaryota > Metazoa > Arthropoda > Insecta > Hymenoptera > Xiphydriidae > Xiphydria > Xiphydria camelus. The sequence goes on from OY783199.1 coordinate 2,711,362, forward strand.
CCGGGCGGCCGCGCAGGCAAGCGCCCTATGCTCCACCAGGGGTTGGTGCCTCATGGTTTTCGAGGCGCTTAAACGACTCGCCGGGTATAATATATTATATTTATTATGTCTTTATATATTATACCCGGCGAGTCGTTTAAGCGCCTCGAAAATCACCCCAAAGATCATAGGCTGAGTTTCACCGAAATCCGGAGCAGGAATAAAATTTTTCCATAGCGAGAGTGAAGTACTCTGTATTTTCATATAATTCATGTAATTCCAGTAAGAGCTAGATTATAAATCGCGGAATCCCTGAGATCGTAATTCAAACGATCGTCTACGTTATACAAATTGTACGATGTCAGTTAAGAGTTAAAAGGTATAATCTAGCTTCTACTGGAATTACGTAAATTATATAGAAATACAGAGTACTTCAGTCGCTATGGAAAAATTTTATTGCTGCTCCGGATTTCGGTGAAACTTAGCCTATGATCTTTGGGGTGATTTTAATTCCAGTAAGAGCTATATTATACGTTTTAATCCTCAAGTGACATCGATGAGCACAATTATTAAAAATCGAGCGCACGACAACGATTCTCTTCCTCGCGATCATGCGAATTATTATGCAACTGGAAGGAAGAAATATTTCATTAATATGAAGAAAGATCAAATTGAGGTAAATAAATAATTACTTGCGACTCTAAAAGTAATTTTTAGTAGATCCAACTAATGCTTTTTCTCCGTACAGCTGAGGATCGCTTTGAATAATTTAGAGCGATAGTCGGAATTAAGTTAATCTCATTGGATTCTCTGAATAAATTAAATATCTCAGTTTGTTGGTTTTAATAGTCATCGCGGAAAAATGCAGTAAAATAAAGTCGCGATGGATTGACTAAGGAGCTTCACCTTCGATTGGCGTCGTGGAATCCCTGAGATCGTAATTCAAACGATCGTCTACGTTATACAAATTGTACGACGTCAGTTAAGAGAGTTAAAAGGTATAATCTAGCTTCTACTGGAATTACGTAAATTATATAGAAATACAGAGTACTTCACTCGCTATGGAAAAATTTTATTCCTGCTCCGGATTTCGGTGAAACTCAGCCTATGATCTTTGTGGTGATTTTCGAGGCGCTTAAACGACTCGCCGGGTAGGAGGCCGGTCGGCGCGCTCACGGTAAACGCGTACCGTAGGAATAACACAATCGAATTGGAGAGTGACTACACGAAAACTCGAAAATGTGGTAGTAAGGCGAAGGCCGTATTAGGTCACTCTACCGAATGGTATACATACGAGTAGGTATACCATGCGTTCAAGTTGAACGCCCTGCATTAATGAAATAGAAAACCATACGGCATGGCCCTAATCGATCCCGATCGATGATAGCAATTAATACATTAGGAAAAATAGCCGAAAACGACGCGAATATCATAATCGAATTAATAGAAAAAAGGCGATTTGAGAAATAAATATCAATCCTGTGTTTGTAGAGTTTTGAAAGTGAGTATTCCAGATACCTAGAACAATGTGGCGATTTTCAAACAGTTATCTACATTTAATACAAAATGTATAACAAATGTATAACTAATGTCTATCCGAAAGGTAACTTATTTTTTCGGATACCTTTAAGATATCTGAAAAAAGTTGCCTTTCAAACAGACATAGTATACATTTTGTATTACATTTTGATAACTTTTTGAAAATCGCCGTCTTGTTCTACCTGGAATTCTTCGTCTGAAAAGCAAAACTCTCAAAAAATAAGTGTCATTCAACACGGTAAATGATAAATGGAAATGATACTCAAATTTTACTGGATTTATAATGCAGGATGAGCCATGTACACGGGAGATGCACCAGAGCGAGTGAGAAACCGACTGCAACATCAATAGATGCGTTAGAATTTCTTCGTCGCAAATTCCGAGCGAAAGGAACATTGTTAGAAGGATTAAGTGTATTTGACAAGAAAACTCTTATGCACGCGCCTGTGTTGGGGTGGAGTTCTTACTCACACTCGCACGTTTCCTACATTACGCGAAGTTGCGCTGATTCTTTAAGCATACATATATCACAAAATACGTCGAATTTGTATAGTTTTAAATAAATATATCGATAACGAAGACTCACATTTCGATGTTCAATCTTAAGCGATATTTCTTTCGTCATAAAATCTTCAATCGATCAAGACGATCGTGTAGTGGTCGCCGTGTAACGCTCAATAGAACGACACGGAACGACACCCAATTGATTCGCATTTCCCCATCGTATCATTTGAGCAAACTGCTTCCTCCGTATATCAAAATGACCGGACCGACATTGGGAATCGATATTTCGTAGCTTCAGATGCTCGCGAGCTCGAGTGCACGAAATTTCTCACATTTTACGCGACACATTCCGATAAAACGCCATAGTATTACCGAGCTGTGTCATTCGACTTACGGATGAAGGTGGCGCCGCGCTACATCCATTGTCGCAAGTTTCATCGACTCCCATCGATACAATCGATATCGAAGAAAGTTGTCGATAATAATAGCGGCTATTCGAATCAAACTCGAAAAAAAAATAGGGAGGGAAAATGAATGTCGATCTTGGATTAGTCGCGAAAAATTGATTTATATCTAACACGACAAATTACTGGCCCGCATTAGAGGCTGCTATGATAAGTCGTTTAGAAAATATACTGATCTTTACGCTTTCCGTTAAACGCTCAACGGGCTGACACTTCGATAGATACATTTAGGCTGACGTCCCGATGTCGTACGTCTTCACGGCGAGCTTTTCAATAATTCAAGACGAAATTATCAGCCGTCGTAATACTCCCGCGTATAGCAATCGAACGACAGGAAGAGACGTGCCACTCTAGCATTTCTCCGTCGCGTTTTTAGAGAAAATTTCCTGGCCCGTACATCAGAACGATGAGAGCGATATCGGCAATCAATATTTCGTGGATTCAAACACTCGCGAGCTCAATTATACAACATTTCTCGTTATATTTACGTGACAGATTCCGTCGAGACGCCATTTTAATTACAGAGGTGTGCGATTCGATTTACGGAAGGTGGCGTCATATTACGGGAAATGTCGTAAGCTCATCGTGTTCGATCGATGCAAACAATCGATACTACAAGAAATTAACGAACACATCATGGCCGTTCGAATCGGAAAAAATAATGAAAATTCGGAAAATAAACCAATTCTCACGCTTATGGATTACCCAGTCACTGTCCCTCTCGGAAATCAATGCTCCTTTCTAAAAACTCAAACCCCTCCCCCCAAAAAATAAGATTATACAGCTGATCTGCACCTAGCGTGGCAAATTGCAGGCCTACATTGGAAGCTGTCGCGATAATGCTACGTATTGTTCAAGGAATTTATTTGCTTTGGTTCTCTGAATTAACCTTCGCTATATGCATTTAGGACGTTGTTTTAATGTATTGTCGCGAAGAAACTCGAGTTTCGGACGAAAATATTGGTCATAAATTATTCCCTAGGTGTAGAGAACGAACGGCAAGGCGATACTTGATTGATTTGCTTTTCTCCGGCGCGCCTTTTGTGGGCACTACTTCACTCGTACGTCAAAATGATCGGACAAATGTCGAAAATCGATATTTCATAGTTTCCAGCCCTTGCAAAGTCGATATTATACAAAATTCTTACCATTTAACGACCAAGACGAGAGGCTCCGTCTTGATGCATCGCCATTCATCCCGCCAAGGTCATGAGTAGTAAAGCGAAGAAGATGAAGAGGGTGCTATGCACGTAACCGCGAACATACGAAATGCCTTCCTCCAGACCCTGCATAATAAACCATCCTACAACTTAAAATTTGTAAAGCTTTTTAAAGTTTTGATGTATCAATCCCAAGTTTGAAGGAATTTGTACGCAGATTGAATAAAAGTAACACTAGTCCTTTTGCGCAACCTCATCAAGCGCCCCCTTAATGACCGATGATGAATTATCTACGTAGCAAGCAATCGATAAAACAGAAAATGCCGGGAATTTGAAAGAGCCGTCGATTACTTCGAAATATTTTACGAATCTTTAGGATTTATCTTGTGCTACCTACACTCAGAAATTATTTACAGCAGACGTTATCTTCCCATTAAACCTTTAATTGAGCTTCATAAAACTTCGCGACGTTCCGATCGAGTCATGCAGAGCTTCGTAAATGGACGAAGCGGTGATGTCATTGCTCCGGGTTTGGTGGTAAGTAGTATTGGTGCGCGATGAGTACGGCAAGATGGCCACCGAGTACGTCTGATCGGAGAAGTGTGTGTTCACGACATTTAACGTCAGTCTGAAAAACGGGCCGTTTTCAGCCCCAAACATCACGACAGCGACTATTCCACCGGGTATAATCGATGAGGACCACTCTGCGCTCGTTAGATAAAAATATCTGCTTCTGCGGCCGTCAGCGGCACGCGTTGAACCATGTTCAGCAAAAAGCTTCACGTAGACGTCAAAAAATCAACACTGAAGATTCAGGATGTGAAAAAAGACAGCGCCACGCGATTTAAACATCTCAAAATCGTCTTGGGTGAGTGTTACCCTGCTCGCTAACCCAACGCACGATTCTTCGTGCCGTGGTAAAATTGACGAATCCGATATGTCAGCTGGATTCTAACCTTCGTCTCTCAGGCTCCGAGGGGGAAGGGTTCGGCTGTAAAGCTAGCGTTTGACATCTACATTGTTGTTGACACACGTGTATCAAAGTACACAGTCCATTTGTTCTTCCTGTAACTTCTCTATCAAAGGCACGCGTTTCTCGTTTTGACACTAATCGGTCATCATGGCACGAGATTTATTCTCAATCAAATCTGAGTCAAAAATGCTCCTTTTTTTTCATACTCTAGGTAAATAATTGCAAGATGGCGTTGGCAAGTGAGGCGGCAATCATGCATAGGATTTTCCCAGTGAAAATATCTCACTGTTGAAAGAACTGATAGTTTCCCTGCTGTTTCCACTTGAAAATATGCATTGGATTGTCATTGCAATGCAGTTTTGATCATTCTAAAGATTAGGAGTGAACTTCTTGCATCAGTGCAATTTTGGTCAGCAGGCTCACTTATTTGCCTGGAAATATAAAAAAGAGAGATTTCTGTTACTCCATGAAGATAAAATTTATTTATGTCAGCGCTCTTGTAGAAACTTATTGTATCAATAAAAAAGTAATGCTTTTTATAATAAAAACTAGTAGACTTATAATTTGTAATAACTTATATAACATATATAACTTATAATAATGTACAACTTTGTGTGTGTATTGCTATCACTTGATATAGTTTTTAATTTGTGACTGCTGCAGCAATATTTTATCAATAAAGAGAAACATATGTATGATTAGCACATGAGTTGCAAATTAAAACATCCATTATCATATCAGCTCGAAAGAGATCTCATGAAATTCTTATATAGGCTGTAAAATGTTCATTGATGAATCAATATCTACCTTCTGAAATGTAGAATTTTGCAATTATTTGAGGCATAGAAGATTGTTACCATTAAGTAAGCATGGAAGATATTCAAAAGCATTTCTGCTTCTGCCTTTGCATTAAACATTAGCCATTGGAGAAAAATAGAAGAAAAAAACGTTTGGACAACCCTGATAACGTGGTTGAATGATATTACTAGTTCCAGTCAGCATCTAATCACCTAACCACACGACCGCACTGGTTAGCTCATTGTGGCCTCCTGTGGCCTCCGCCTCCAGATAGAATTACAGTCTTATTACGTATGGATACCGCTTGTAGTTTTCCCGTGCGCAATAGTCCTAAAACCAAATTATTGAAACTTTTACGCGCGCGAGCGATAAAGGAAATTATGTGATGATTTCTAATTTAGTTTGTCTGTATTGTGCGTTGATTTGCTATTGTAAATACAATTGATGATTTACAAATAGAGAATTCGTAAAATAAATATCTTCTAGCATTCCATAAGCCTATCATGTCCTAGATACCACATTGCAAAGTACTGACACAGATCTTCCAAGACTATTGCTAGCGTTTAGTAAACCCTATGATCTTTTCTTATTATAGAAAATGTCGAGACAGACGAAGCAAAAGGGTTCTTTGAAGGAAATTTCAGTCACGTTTATTTCATACTATATGACTGCTTCGTTTCTGCAGAAGCAAATCTGCGCCAACGCGGTAAGTCGGCAATTTTGAGTTTACACTAGTAACTCAGTCTTAAGCTTATATGGCTCCTTAGGAAATTCTACAATCTTCACCGTCCAACCATTGGGATATCAATATTTAACACTCTTATCCCTCTTTAAAGCCGTTTAATATCATCCCACGTGTCGCATTTTAATAATACCATTTTCTCTATTCTCTTTTGCCCCCTCTTTGCCGACAGAACTTTCCTTCCACCTTGGTAAGTAATTTATATCGACGTGAAGAGTTATTTATGTAAATAGAGGTTTGACGACTTACGCGAATCACTGTACAATGGTGCATTTGAGAATATAGATTATATTTCATTCGTGTCCACAATGTGAAATCGCGCTATCAGCATACTCGGAGTAGCAAGACGTATTATAGATGCTATTGGCTCTGCATATTCCAACTAAAATTAATACGCATGTAGTTCTTTGTGTGAATTTGTGATCATGCTATTGATGAATGAAACATCTCAAGATGTCCTCGCTTCCCCTGTCCGATCCACAGTTCACAAAGCGCACAGAGAGGAGCTGGAACAAGTTCTCCAGCTTTTGGAGAAGATTCTGACGTTACTTCCGGAGCTATTGAACAGAAGATGGCAATGCCACAGCTTAGCCAGAATCTTACGCAAGCTATTGCACCCCGGCAACAGCTGGAAGCTGCGACGTCAGGCAATAAAGTACGTGCCTTCCATCGCGGTTGATGTGCTCTAGATCGATTGCATCACGCATCAACACCTTTTCTTCGCGATTGTCGCAGATATTTTATACTGTGGTATCAAGCACTGGGGGACAATGCACCGGATCACATACATCAAATGTTCGCGTGTCTGGTGCCTGGATTTCCGCCGAACCAGCAGCAGTCGCCTTACAAATCGGAGCGAAAGGCGGATCTAGCCAGGAAGGACAAACCCTCGAAGACGACGAATTCCGACGAAAGGGAGAAGCGAGAATTCTATGATACCCAACTAGGGCAGAGCATATTCCACGACAGCGGTGCCGCGCAAGGCCCGGTCAGTTTGGTCGATGGTGGTCCCATCTTACCGCCGCAGAGTGGCGAGAAACTTCTGGATAACGAGACCGTTCGTTTTCTGGAAGCACTGCTAGAATTCATGGTTACTCAGGTGCGTGAAGTTCACGCGTTATAACAGATGTCGAGGAATGTAGAAGCTATTTATTCGTATATTTAACAGGTAGTAAAGATCGAATGGCGGGACAAACACACGCGTCAGCACAAATGCTTTCAATTCCTGCTGGAACGATTCAAAGTAACTTATCTGCGCCACATCTGTCCCGAGTTTAACGAGAACTTTTCGCTGTATAAGCCTAATTTGGAACGGCCTACGATGCGAAAACCGTCTAATCAAAGTCAGGATGTTTATGTCCTGTGCAAAGTTACGTTGATCAAGTGGGTGGCCAACTTCACTCACGTCACCAAGAAGGATGGTCCTTTCGCGCAACTTTCGCAGAGGTAACTCGGACTTGCGATAACTCACGCCAAGATGTTTGCCGTGTTTTATCTACCCGATGAACATGAAATACGAAGACGAAGGAATCTTGCTTTCAGCATGTCGAACGAAGAGAACACGGACTCCGAGATGCGTCGTGTCTCGGTTACTCAAAACTCTACCGACGCTAACTCACTGTCAACCGAAGCAGCGGTGTCTCAGCAACAAGAGAATCAAAATCAGGAAGATAATACCATTTCGGCGGTGACTTTGGTACGAGAGGTTCTGTACGGCAATCGGGACAACGTGAATTTTGTACACGAATTATACAGACAGGCGTTCCTCTTGGACTTCACTCACGCTGGTGCAATTCGAAAGGCTATCGCCGTTTACAAGGATTGGATTCAGATGAATGTAAGACATTTTATCCCTTAACTGTGATTTGATTTAATAACTTGCACAGTTCGACCATGATTATCTCCTAATTTATGCATTTTTAGCTGAAATTGATGCAATACTTTTTCGAAGATTATAATGTGACTTACAAAAAGGTTCTTATCAACTTTTACCAAAATTTCATAGATAAGGAAATAATCATAATTCAAATGAACTATTCATTTAATTCTAGGTGCAATGATTCTGATGGGTTATTATTAATTTCTAGGAGCTACCGCCGTTCATGCTAGAGCCATTAGACGGTCATAAGGACAGAGATGGAGACGATAGCCAGAGGAAAGAAATTGTCGACACGGGAGACAAAAGTCCACCTGAAAACTATAGACAAATGCGACTGAGAAATGACTCTTATCTCGGAGCAATACACAGGGAGAATTTGCTCGTGAGAGCAGGATTGCAAAACGTTTTGCAAATATTCATAACCCAAGCTTCGAATGTCTTTTTCCTGGAGAGTCCAGGAGGAAATGCATCTGCGACGCTCCTCGAGGAACAAACCGACAGTTGTAAAAGAGTTCTGAATGTGTATCGATACGTTGTCATGCACGTGAGATTGGAGCCCGCCACTTGGGAGCAGTTACTTAGGTGAGCAATGAATGTGTTTATTTATTAATTGTCCATGAAATTCCCCTGGTATCTGGAAACTCCTGTCCAACTACTTCTCCTCGAACTTATTTCATTCTATCGAACCTTAGTTCTTGCGCATTTAAAAAATGGTTATATGCCACTTTTCAGGGTATTATTGCAGATAACGTCGCTCGTACTAAGTGGCAAATCCTCTCGACGCAAACATCAAGAGAGCATTGGAGGGAAATTAGCTCCAGCAATTTTCCAAACTTTAATCGTCACCTGGATTAAAGCCAATTTGAACGTCGTCATTTCCACGCAACTTTGGGACCAGTTCCTCGCGGTTCTCACATCGCTGACCCAATGGGAGGAACTGATACGAGAGTGGGCCGTACGTAGAGATTTGTTAACCATCGGTCGTGTGGCGTTCAAGTAATTGTAATACTTTAAAAATATATTCATCCTTGCAGAAAACATTGGACACCCTGACAAGAGTTCTTGCGAGGCACGTTTATAACTTAGACCTCAATGATCTCCCGTTAGACAGACTGAGCGAGCAAAAGTCCAAGAAACGGCGCGGGGTCGGGAGCCGCGCCGCATCCACGGGGAGCGTGCAACCGCCGCGAAGGGGGAGCGTCGATCAAGATACCAACGTCGTTTCTAAGGAAAACATCACTGGTAACTCGATATTGATCGTAACGCTGTGAAATAATCGAAGCAGTGATCATAAACCAATTCCTCTTCGCGTTTCAGACCATCCTTTGCGCGACTCGAGAAAAATCCGTCCATTGCCGCGAAGCGCGAGTGACAACACGATATACAATGGCAAGGCTCGAGCAAAATTCCAGAGAAATCGTACGCATACCGTGCATTCCGGAGTCCCCGGTAAGAGCGCGCAGAGTAATATCGTACGCGATAATGCAATTACGTTCTTTTTTCTTCTCTTTGCTCGTTTTTCTCTGAATATCATTTTCCCTCGTGCATATACACTGACGATAAGGACGAGGAATAAACTGTCGGTGGAGTTCACGTTTGCAGTATCGACTTCGTTGCCAATATTTTAGCTGCTTTATTTATAACTCCATCCCTGCGTGTTTGTTCGCTTTGGTGCTGACACTGGTTTAAAAATATCCACTCTCGCGTCAAACTGCTTTGGTGTCGTTACGGTTTTGTCCCTCTTTTCGACTGCTCGCAATCATAATCTCTCATTAGCGTTCGGCGTAATAAAAATGAACGTGTGAAAGGATCGCGCGGTCATATTTTCTTGCCAGCCACCATGTTATGCTATCGCAGTTGTTTATAGAATTTAGTCAAGTGGGAACGCGTACTTTACCCCGGTGTGTCGGTGCATCATTTGTAACAAATGTAATCACATTTTTCTCCCGCTCATCGCGATCGTGTACTAAGCACAAACGATTTCCACGCGTACAGTACTCCCCCTATCAATAGAGCAAGATATGGCCAGGCTATTATCGAGTGGCTCTAGTTCATCCAGCAAAACGGGAGCAAAAATGCTGCCCAGCAGACGAGCGAAATCATTGGACAGCGTTGTCATAGTGGACAGTGAGCCGCCGTCACCGCGTTGTCCCTCGCCGACGCCGAGCAGCGGTGTCGACAGCAACAAGGATAGTCCCATACAAATTGAGAACATTGACGGTAACAGTATCGGTGAGTACGCTTTTTCATCGTTATCCTGTTTCAAAGTAACAATCACGTGCGACAAGCTAGAATTTCGTCCTTTTCAAGATGTTTCTTTTTCCTGTACGTGTTACTCTCCGCTCGAATTGAGAGCTACGCTCTTCGATTCATTATATTCTGGAGTGTTTTCTTTGCAATATGTTTGCCCTGCATTAGCATTTTTCTGCGAAGAATTTGTCTACTTTTTATATGGTATTTATATAGTAAGTATCAATACAGTGCGGGCCTTCATATCTTTTAAATAATAAATCCAATGACAAGTTTACTATGCGAGTCTACTAAAAATCTATAAATTATTTAGATGTCCTGTTTTTGATAGACCACCCTATATAAGTTCACCTCAGGTCACAGCTCTGAGTAATGCGTTAGCTCGTGAGCTGGCTTGAGATCGCCCCGTGTTCATTGAGGCCAGACTATGATTAGAAACCTTAGAGGCGAGATATCCGTTCACAACGTTTCGAGTCTAATTAAATACCTTCAGATAAATGAATTTATTCGTCTCGTCCTGAATATCGAGAATCTCTCTGCATAAATCGTTCATTAACTTTCTACTTAAAATACGCTCAAAGAAACTGCAATTTCAATTTTGGATCTGCACGCTTTTTTTCCGCATATGAAAGACTCATTCGTCATGGTTTATCCGATGTTTAAATATTTTTAACACATCAGCAAATAACTACACTTATCGCTTTCTTTTTAATCTCACGCAGCAATAGTTATAACTAGATAATAACAATACGTGCTATAAGAGAGATCCGTTTCTTCGATTGAAACATAATTCGTGGTGATATTACGATTGTGACACTGATTCTAATCAGAATCGACCTTCTAGTTCTTTATAGAAAAGAAGTTTCGACGCGGTAACATTCTCATTACTGATTTTCCACTTTATCGCGAGACGCCGATGCGTATTTTTATTTACTTAACATGAAAAATAGCAGTGTCATCTAGAAAGCTAGGACAAACGAATCGAAACTTACGTTATGTTACCGAGGAGACACCGGATTAGGATTTCCTGCCGGTTGTTCGGAGATCAGTGCAAACGCATTATGACGCTTGGGCGAACATACTTTTTTTTGTAAGTTTGCTTAATCCTTTTGCTTGCACAATCCACGAGAGACCCGCAGTGTAAGTGCGGCCTTCCAGTAGTTATCACACTGGGCTACATTGCGGATCTAAACTGTTTTAAGTTATATATTTTTTTCATCGTTTATTTGATGGCTGCTTTACTGAAAAAGTTACTGAAAGGTAAGACACTCGATATCGATATTATTCCGAGGATGAAACATCGATAGATCTGAACGACAAAATGTTTGGGATAGAAGTATTTCTGAAACGCGATATCAAATATTTTTTATAGAGCACAATTTCTCTGCAAAATTAAATTAGGTTTTTTTAAAAAGACTGTTAAAAAGACTGCAAGAACTGTGCAAAAATAGTAATAAAGAAGTGCTTCTCTGGTAGAATGTATGTAGTGGAAGAAAGAGAAATAAGCCACAAGAGAGGATATTCTTATCGCGTAAACATTTCCCAGTTCATTCAAGATGATTTTAGAATACATTATCGAGGGAGGGATTGTAATACCATTTCGCAGATACGACTGATGTATCGGAAAGAAGATCGGTCATGGCTGGAGGCGGTGTACGAGGCTGGCTGCCAGATGTTGCAGTGGTCTTGTGGCGACGTATGTTGTCAGCCCTCGGGGATGTAAATAACATACAAGATCCCGCTCTTCACGGCCAAGTTATGGAGTATCTCGTACAACTCACGCAGACTCTCATCAAAGCGAGTATTTTACTCATTATGAAAGCTCAGTGTCGATTATATCAATTCAGAACACGTACATAATACGGTATCACATCTTTGAAGACTGAGAATAAATACGCCAATTCTATTAAGCTCTGCAAGTGATTTATCTCTGTTCCGTAGATACGTTTGAACCAAGGTGTCCCTGGTGACAATCAAGCAACACCACCGGCACCTGAACTCATTCCACCACTCACGGTTATTGCACCGTGGTGTTTCAAGGTAAACGTTTCTGACGAACACCATTTAAGAACAAGTTATTTAACATAATATAAATATCCACTTATATTGAGTTATTGGTGAGTGGCAGGAAACAAATCTAAGTGATTATTTTAGTCCCAATTTAAAGGGGAGAGCAGACCGAGAATTTAGCCAACGTCTCCACGTTTTCTCCTCAGGCCATACAACTTCCAGCTCAGTATGAAGTCGGTAGACTGGCGGCGTATCGTCTGATTTGCCTATTGACAATTCAGCCGTTGGACATCAGTCTACCGAAGTCGCACTTGACGTTATTCTATCGAGCGGTGCATGGAGGTATAGTCAGCAACGATATCAAAATTCTTCACGCCCTTATCAAATACACGGGGCCCAGACTTTTTAGCTTGAACCTCCCCGGTTCGAGCCTTCTGATTTTGGATTACATTCACGCGGCGAACGTGATACTCAATAGTCACGATGTGCAGGTTAGTTGAATGCATCTCTAGAAGAATTATAGATGCACCGAGAATAGTATCAGTATGAGAAATCCAATTTACAGGCGCCAAGAATGGAAGCAATTTCCATATTGGGATCGTTACTCTCGCTACCAGCTACCATGGCGAAACTGCCCGTGTTACAACCGAGTGGATCGGATATAATGACGATGACCTGTCCTGACGCAAAGGTAACACGAGAAAAAAATACTTCATCTTCGTAGGAAGCAAAGGAAACATCGAGAGATCGCTCAGTACTTTTGAATGAGAACTACGCTACAGATTCTTGATTGACAGTGTGACATTTTTTTATTTTCTCGCAAAACCGTATATCTCTGGATGCGTCTGTTCACAGGAGCACATCGTGACGATCCTCTTGAGAAGCTGCAGGCACGAGCCGACGGGCGTTGCAAGATGCATAGCACTCTCCAGTATTGGGATGTTCGTCTACAGAGAGCTGTCCTACAGAACGCAACACCCGCGCATTCCTGAGGCTGTTACGGTACTTCTTCTCGCGCTTAGGGTGAGTTTCGATAAATCTTATTCTTTCCATTTTGATTTACGCGACAAACTGAAAAACTGAAACCATGCCACTATGACCATCGCTAGACACCGTGTGTATTACCAGAATTATTACTGACCTAGTATTTATTATTTTGCAAGTATAAAGAATAAGAATGCATGTGTAAATATGTTTTGCACGCAAGGAGATATGCCCACTTCTTTTTGATAGGTTTAGCCGGTTTAATGCGTGATATAACGAACGGAGATGCTGAAAAGAGTTTGTAGTATAATATTAAAACTCCTTTGAGGCCTTTTTCCTTCTATAATGTGAAATAGTATTCAATTCTCCGGCATAACCATACCGACTTTCTACGCTACTTAAAGCCCACATGAGTGACAATTAGCTCGATCAAACCAAGCTACTCGGATGAAATAACTAAGCATAAGGTGGTAGGTGTGCTTTGACAATAGCGAAATTAGTATCGGTGTGCCTTCCGTTGGGTCTGGTTTGAGGAGGATGCCTGGGGTGCGAAATCGCAAGGATGGGTTCAGTTTTCTCCTAATGGACAAGGTAGTCTCTCTTGGACCCCCGCCTTTTCAATTAGTATCGTCCGTGCGTCCAATGTTTCTCGTTCGAATTGCATACTCCGCTCTATGCCCGCAATGTCTGTTTAATAAGCGTCGAAAAATCAGTCCACGTACTTAGCATGATTGGCGTGCACCTGTCTCTCTGTGAAGTGTACAAATTGCAGGTGATATCAAGACGTCAGCCAGTGTAGCTGTATGTATTGTCGTTTCAAGCAATCGTGAAACTGTCTTCCCCATTTTCCCCGAGCAAATGTTCATCCCACTGTCCTAATTTATCATCCCTTCGATGCGATGAGAACATTTTTACTTCACAGGCTACACAGGCGACAGTCGCTCAGGTCGCCTGCGATTCTCTTCTTCTGCTTTGCAACCAAGCGAGCGCGTTACTCGAATTATTTCCAAATGTCCCATCGAAAATTATTCAGGTAAGTTTGCCACTTATTTGTCAAAAGCTTCGTTTTATTCGCAATATCTTTTACTGGGTCTTTAGGTTTTGTCAGAAACATTAAGCCGTGTGACCGGACGCGAGAGACGTGGTGCTCTAATCACGTCCATGCTATTTTGTTTGGGTGAATGGGCTATGCATTTGGGACCATCCGTCTTACTGAACTCGTACCATGGAAAACCACTATTACTGACACTATTCATGGTTAGTAAATTAGAAATACCAGTCTTTATCGTCGGGCAATTATAGCTTGGCTTTCGTGCGAAACTTTGGCAATGCCTCGCTTTAGTAATAAAACAACGTCGTCATTAAATACAATTAAAACAACATTACTCGCTCAGGTGTTAGACAGCATAGTACAGAATAAAGTAGGCAAAGATGTTCAAGATTCTGCCAGTAAGAATCACTACAACGACAACGATGATTTCAACCCCGACATATCTCTGGATAACTTGATCGATGATACCAGTATGAAATCTCCGCGTCGCGGCAACGTGCAGTCCGTCCAACTGGCTGCAAAAATGGTACAATATAGACAAATGAATATATGATGTACAATTGTAGCCCGCATAACTCTTTTCCTTCGTATAACTTCAATAAACCCTCGACCCTCGGCCTTCGGAAAATCGTGAAATTAGAACAGCATTCTTGATGCAGGTGCTGATGCATCTGGTTAATCATTTGGGGCATTTTCCCATGGGCATCGGAGCGGCGCGTTTATCGTCTCTGGTCGTCGAATTGGATGACGTACCAGGAATCGACAGTGACGAGCTCTCCTCCGCGGTTTTCCAAGCGCCGAATGTTCAGTTGTTGATGCTTTCCAACTCCATCATAATGTCGCTGGTGGAGTTAGCGGCCTTGGACGTACCCGGAGGAGGCGTCACTGCGGGTTTAACGACCGCTTCTTCCACCGTAAGGGTTTTGCTGCGCGATTTAGCAGGGAAAGCTTCATGGGATAGCTCAATTTTGTACAGCCAACCCTTTGCCGAGGAAGATCTTCCGACACCGTTCAATAAGCTCGGTAGGAATATTATACAATCGGAACGTTTGATATTTTTTCGAACACTATCCGGTACACCCTCTTCTCCCCTATATATCAATTTTTTTTGACGTTACAGTCGATTGGAGCACGAAATCACGAAGGGAAGATCTCAGCAGCTTACTATTCGGACAGAGCTGCCCGCCGCAACATACGATGCGCCATCGCGAGCCCCACATACTTCCCACTTTCGCGAATGCAGCCAGCGACATGGATAATCTAGACGATGTGAGTTACCAACGCAAAGAGTAGCTCTTGTCGCTCCCATCGTTCTCGTCAGATAAACACGCCTCTGATCTTACAGCTTCTACAATACATAGGGCATACTAGTCCCGAGGTATTATCAAATCCTGAACTAGCGCTCAATGCGCCAGCCAGCTCACCGCAGGGTCATTACCTCGAAGCCGAGACTATCGCGGCGATCCTGAACCAGCGAAACTTGGAAAGGGACCACGTTAACACTTGGAGTCAACACGTCAGGTTGTGACTTTTAAGCGACGATCGATGCTTTATTAAAGGAAGCTTTTTACAAACATGCAATTTCTCGAACAGTATGTGCGCCACGGCAATAAATCCACCGTCGTGCCGTCTACCACCAGCGCCTTTCCATCACTGTCGCCTCCTCTTCTCGCATCTGGGATTGTCAGGCTGGGAGCAGCGAAGGAAACTTCACCTCCTCGCTAAGAACGAAAAGCTCCTCCGAGAGTTGCGTAATTTGGATGGCCAAAGATCCAGAGAAACGCACAAGATGGCTGTGATTTACGTCAGTCATGGTCAAGAGGACAAGAATTCCATCCTCGG
The DNA here is from genome assembly GCA_963678675.1 of Xiphydria camelus. NCBI lineage: Eukaryota > Metazoa > Arthropoda > Insecta > Hymenoptera > Xiphydriidae > Xiphydria > Xiphydria camelus. The sequence goes on from OY783199.1 coordinate 2,727,537, forward strand.
CAACGTCACTGCCAGCAAGGAATACGAGAGCTTCGTCGCTAGGCTAGCCTGGGAGGTAGAGCTCGAGTCGCACACAGGTTTCCTGGGAGGTTTAGTGCCCGGGAAAGCGAGTGGCGTAACCGCTCCGTATTTTGCTACATCCTTCACCGAAATTCTATTTCACGTCGCCACCAGAATGCCTTCCGACAGCCCTGAGAGTTTGCTGCAAAAGGTAAGGCCGTGTCTCTTCTGCGCAATGCCCGCAGTACTTTCTTCTCCAACTGGAAGGAATTCGTGCAAATGTGCATTTCAGACGAGACACCTTGGAAACGATGAGATCCACATAGTATGGTCCGAGCACTGGCGAGACTACCGTAGGGACATCATCCCAACCGAGTTCTGCGACGTGCTGATAGTGATTTATCCACTGCCAAATAAACTCTTTCGAATTCAGGTATCGAGAAAATCGGAGGTCCCCTTCTTCGGACCTCTGTTCGACGAATGCATCATTGAGGATAGAGTGTTACCCGGATTAGTCAGAACGACGGCACTGGCAGCCAGTAGAGCCAAGAGATCAACGCTTACGCTGTATCAGCAGTAGTGCGTATTTTACTTTACATTGCGAATCATCTCATAATGGAGTGAATGGCATACGAAAATTCCTGCTGCAGTTACGAGGAAAGGGCACGATCCCTCGACACCGTCGTGAGAAATCATAAGGAAGCTACGACATTCGAGGAGTTCGCCGCTAATCTGTATTCCCCGGTACAGCCACCTAGTCCTTTCAGCGTCGCTTCTTCTGTATGCGGTGAGTATATAATCGAATGTAATCATACCCTGTAATAGTCTTTCTCCTTTTCGTAATAGGTATAATTCTACATCTTCCAGCGAAAAGATCCTGACTGGCCAAATGCCGATACATATTTACAATTTATCAATTAGTGCAATTAAATTCAGGTAGCAGTACGAAGCCTCTTCAGTTCGCGTCTACTTGCTGCGCTATTACTTCTGCCTTACAACATATTCGACTAATGGGAACTTACGCTTTTTACTCTAGTACCGGAAGTACTCGAGAACCGAACGGACCTATAAAACGTTTATTTTTCCATTTTTAATGCATCTAAATAATTCTTCCCGTACGAAGTACGTTTAAAACGCACAAAAGCGGCTTGAAGTTTTTATCGTGCCATGCCATCAGGATCTACCACGAGCGTGCAATCCGCGGCATCGTCGAACCTGGCAGCTGCACTGATAGACTCGCACCCAGGCAGACCTGGCCTCCGTAGCGGCTCTGCAAACAGCAGTGACAATCGCGCGAACAGAGGTGACTAACTCCGTCCACTAACCCCCATCTACCCCGTAATCATCCGACAAGTTAGTATTATTGGTTATTTATTATTTACGTCGCGTCCTATTCCCACGTTATCGACCTTGTATCCTCGATCGCATCGAGTTTGCGTTTTCTTTTCCTTCGGCGTCTAACGGTGGTGGCGTGATTAATCTCGTCAGGGTTCATTTGTCGAAGCTCATCTGCTACATAGAAATGAGCGTCTGTCGAATATTCCGCATCGTACGCATGTCCTTTTCTCTACCTCATATTGTTTTTAATTCTTTCCCCTCTTCGCAACCTCGTAAAATTCACCGCGAGGAAACGCTTTCCCCTTTTTGTTTGTACGTTGGAGCTGTGATGATCAGGAGCCGTGATCTCCGTTAAAAGTAATTTCGAGCCTAAACTAGAACTGAAACTGTGAAGAACCAGTGTATCGTTTTCAGTTTCCGACGGTAGCCGAGTGTGGTTCAGTAGCGACATTCCAGACAGTGCAGTCTTGCATGGAATTTCTCCGCGACCGGTGAAAAAGATGTCCTTCAAAAGCGGTACCAAGCACAAGGGGTCATCGCAATCTACACCGCCGGACAGCCCTAGATATAAATAACTTTAACATCGCTGAGTGTGATTAAATCACCACTCATCGACGTAAAATCGATTTAAAGGGGGCTATACCTCTGCTGAAAGCTGAGAAACGAAGTTTTAACAAAGTATTCGCAGTTATCGACTAACAATAAGGCTTGATTCGTACTGGGAATTGAATATCCAATTTCCCTTGATTACTTTCTGTTTTCCGTCCTTAGATTTAATTCATTTCATGCAGTTGCACATGTACAGAACATTCTATATAACGTCATCGTTACACTTATCGTGGCGATAGATTTATTTAACAGACGGATGTGCGACGAGATAAACGGCTTGTTGTACATAAATATAAACTCACGAGTCGCGATCAACAGGATAGGAGCGATCAATTCTGTGTGTATCTAGAGGTGATATTCCTTCGTCTTCTATTGTAGTTCGAATCTTCGTCTTGAAAAGATACCAAGGTCTCGATAACTACTTTGGATATTGCTACGATTACTGATGCATTTAATGGGCCATCTTTCTTCATATCGTCAATTCTGGATACCTAGCAAATAGTACAAAGCTGTCGCGAAAAGGGAGTATATAGATGTTTGAGAGAAAATATCCTGCTATGAAAATATCATAGAAATTGCTTACTTTCGATATTTCACACAGTTTCAACGAGGAAATATGCTCTAACGACACTAAATTCTCGCACTTGCGATTATAGAAGCTTTTACTCTTAAAGTTTTCAATCTATCTAGAAAATGGACATTCCACTGAACTTCGATCTTCTTCATTCGTCAAAAACCTATTATCGCCCTGATGTGAGGATTTTTGAATGTTTACGCATTCCCAGAGTATCGCTATTTCAATAGAGAGACTCGCAAATAGACGCAAAGAATTATCGATCGCACATGTCGCTTTTGTGTCACATATACCTATCTTGTTTTTTAATTATATCGAGCGATCGATTTCGAGATTGAAAGCCTGCACATTGATTCGGCACGAATTACAATTGCTGATGGTTTTATTACCCGTAAACTTAAGCAGTGTTGACAATGAGCGATGCAATCCCTTATCTCCAAGGACGATGTTTTTCCCCGAGCCGCAACGTCCTCGGAGGTTCATATCGACTGTGATTGCTTTCAGCGCAGTTGAGATCGATTCAAGTCCGCGACTGATAAAGCTTTGAAATTAATCGATGCGTTTAATACTTACGGAGCAAGTAAGTCACTTAAGAGAGAGAGAGAGGGAGACAATGAGAGAGAGCGAGTTAATTTTAGTCTGTACACCATCAAGCCAAAGTCTTTGGCAATATTCGCGCGATTGTCTGTCCATGGTGAAAATAGTGTAATATATTAGCATCCAAACAACAAATATTCGGTAAATATAAACTGCTAACGACGACGACGCGCATTTTTTGAAAAGTCTCGTAATCGTTAAATACATTCCGCGGATATTTATCGGGTCGAACGCGCATACAAGCAGGCTACTCCAAACGATCGTATTCGATCGAAATGGATTATTAGCAAAACTTGTAAGTGATCATATACTTACCGAATCGCAAATCATCGCCAAAGCAGCATTATTTTTTCACTAATTTATATAGCAAAGTAGAAGAGAAAGAGAGAGAGAGAGAGAGAGAGAGAGAGAGAGAGAGAGTAAATTGTATGTATCGTATGTACATAACATTGTTATAAAAAGGGGCGATAGACTACATTTGGTCAAACAACGTAGCCATTCGATTATATATTAACATTATATCATATTCCCGTATTCACGCAAACGCAATTGTGCATCACGCGCAATATATTATGACTATTGTCGTAAAATAAAACTCTTATAAATAACAGTCAAATGTGGTAAATTTAATAAATTTATTATCCCCCATCTGAAAGGAAATAAGATATTGCTGATTTTATGTCCAAACAAAATATTTTTCTTTCAGGGATATCTCGGTCTTCCTTTGAAATTCATAAATATAATAGCGATTTTCGAAATCAGAGCGTTCAATTTTGGAATCACCATCGTTTCAATTCAGTTCAAAATTGTGCGCTTTCGATAGTTTGCTTTATCGGCAAAGCAACTGTTTATTTTATTGTTCGAGTAATGGTCTTTTTTACCCATCGAGCAACTGTTTGCTTTGTCAATCAAATAACACATTATTTCCGGTCGTAACATTTACAAATTAACTATAGTCGATGGTATTTGCTTACTTAAATTTTGAAATTTTACATAATTAATTTTTTTTTACTATTCCACGTCCATCCGACAGTGTTTTTAATGTGTAACTCGCATGAAAGATTTTTGTGTTGATCGCAGCAGTTTAACTAACTAGGTGGAATGGGAGCTGTTGAGAAAGTATAAAAGAGCTCGAGCGACACAGCAGTTCGGCTTCTGAGGGGCAGTGTTGATTTGGGATTATTGGTATTGTTTTTCATCCGATTGACAATACGAATCATCCGGCAATGGCCCTCAGTCAGACCAGCGTGGTGAGTAGATGAGAGCGAAAACACGAAAAGGTCCTCGAGTGACCGTGAAAATGCAGCGTACATGTGTCTTAATCAACCTGTCATGGTTACCTCGAAGGCCGATCAAATTTATCTTCGCGTTCAATTAGCAATTCGCAACGGCAGTGCATTTTGCGCCGTTGAGGGTGCTTCTTTGCAAAATTTCTTTGCACCAACCTTGATTTATGAATGCCATTGGTTAATTCTTACGAATAATTATTAGGTGGAGCTTTTCATGGGATATAACGACACCTGCTATCGTTCTGAATATGTCATTAATTCAGAAATTGTTTCTTCAAGTGTGCAAATTAGTCGAAGGAGAGACGCTGTTCCAGAACGAATTTGAAATGTTGGCGTTTTATTCTTAGGTGGCAAAATTGGGGTTTTATTACAGGGAATAATTGTTTGAATATTTTTACCTTTCTTATTTGCTATGACATAAAGTGCAAACTCATAGTCCATTATTTACCATTAGCATTTCTGCATTTAATGTGAACTTTGATTATCACAATCCAATTGTGTTGGATCAATTGCCATTAAGATTACGGATTCTCAATTTAATTGCATATATGTATATGTGTGTGATATGAAAATCTAGAATATAGGACATTTCCAATATGTATCACGGAAAGCTAGAATGAGAAAAGTATTCTTTAGAAGGCCTGTTCTTGCATTTAACAAAGGTGTAGGTCATGTGGTTCAGTTATTTTTATCATTTTTTGGCAGGGTATTCAACGACTCCTAATTCTTAAATATTTGGACACATCTACAGGGATGGCAAGACACATTATGAATGATAAAACTGCATTATATATTTGCATGTAATATACTTTTACAATATCTAATGATTCTGGAGTCCTTGATATTAATGTTTCCTTCACAGCTAAAATTGTACAACACAGTGATAGAAGACGTGATAGCGGGTGTACGTGAGTCGTTCCTAGATGAGGGAGTGGATGAGCAGGTGCTGCAGGAACTCAAACAAATATGGGAGACCAAATTATTGACTAGCAAGGCAGTGGAACCAAATCCGGACCCGCCAGAGCCGCAACCGCCGCAAATAAATACGCACAAAACGTCGGCGGTGAATAAAGGTGCAGAATCGACGAGCAATGTATTCATAATCTTAATCCATAATACGAACGCGCGTCATTCGATCAAACGGACGGATCCCAAGCACGATTATTCCGCTATGTCCGCATAACGATTCATCACTTTTCTAATTGATAACAGTTAACTTTCTATAACGCCATGCATCATTTCTCGAACAGCTGGGAATGTGGGAAACCATTTCGTACAGCAGCAGCAGCCGCCGCCGCCGCCGCCGCCGCAGTCACAGCCACAGCAGCAAAAAACTGGAACTGCTGTACAACCGCAACAGCAGCAACCACAACAACAACCCCAACCACAGCAACATACACAGCCGGCCGGTATTCCGATACAGCAGCACGCGGGCGGTGTGCCTGTGCAACAGGTCGTGGCTACGCCGGCTGCGGTTCTCGATAGACAAGTGCCGATACAGATTACGCTACCCGCTCAGGCTGGAGTACTCGACGGGCAGCAACGCGTTCTGACCATTCAAGTTCCTGCCTCCGCCATTCAAAGTAACAGAGCTTCTCGGTTGAATTTCTCGAACTCTCCTTCATGATCCTACATTTCTCAGGTAACCAGCTGCATACCATTTTGACGGGACCCATCATCACGGCGGCAATGGGTCTACCTGCCGATTTGGCAGCGACCTTGTTGCAACAGCACGTGAATGCAACGTTACAGGGTCAAGCGACGCTGACGCCTATTCAAGTAAATCAACCGGTGCAGGTTGTGACGCAAAATACGAATAACGTCACGGCGCAAAGACCGGTTCAGGGACAGGTTCGTGTCGCTTGTATTTCTTATCAGTGAAATTTGATGACGGGCCGAGGTTCGAACGAACTGAGATTATAGCGTTACGGATACTTAGCGTACATCTTGGCAGGGCTGAAAGAGGTACTCTTAGCTTATAAAATGTGTGTGTGAATGATGAGCGGGACGCGTTGATGTCTTTTCAACAGCAGAGCAACATAGCTCAGTTGGACGGGGCGCTCGGGGACTCGTCGGACGACGAAGAGGAGGAGGAGGAAGAGGACAATGACGACGACGACGAGGACATTGACGATAAGGAGGAGGAGGAGAACGATGAAGCTGCTGCTCGAGAAGAGGTCCCGATTACTTTTCAAGTCTATTTTATACGAAAAAATAGTCTTCGCTTCTCTCGCATTCTTGTGGCACGATTACTTGAGCACATTTATTTTCACTTTTTTCAGGAGCCACTAAACTCCGAAGACGATGTCACGGACGACGATCCTACCGACCTGTTCGACACAGACAACGTTGTCGTTTGTCAATACGACAAGGTTAGTATGAATTTATCATGCAATTCGTTTGAATTCCGCAGCAAAGAAATATCGGAAGGCGCAGAGAAGAGAGATACGAGAAACTCGCTTTTCTTTCAGATTACTAGAAGCAGAAACAAATGGAAATTCTACTTAAAAGATGGTATAATGAACCTGAGTGGAAAGGATTATGTGTTCCAAAAGGCAAACGGCGACGCAGAGTGGTGAGAAAGCTTGCACCTCAGCAGGTATGCTGCATATCCGGCGAATGTCGTTGCTATTTCAAAGGACAATTTGAGGACAATTTTAGAAGTGGGTTTATATAGGCGGAGCTTTTTGTGATTGGGAAAGAATGAATGGAATCACGACTTTCATGAGATTGCAGTCGTGAAAATGGTGTTGTGAATAAAAGGTACATAGTGCAATGGTGTGTGGTAAACGTTGGATTTGTCCAGAATAATACCCGTCATTGAGCATTTAGAAATTGAGGCGAGGGATCGACCGCTTTTCGTAAGCATACTATAGCAGTTTCATTCCTCTCGTCTCTATGAATTGCGTATTTCGACAGTGACAATAGGGCTGAGTTCCTTTGTGGCCGGGAATTATTGCATGGCAATGATTTTATTGGAGTAAATCCCGTAGGCGGCGATTCTTCATATACCTTAGACACTATTCGCTAAATTGAAAATGGAACAATCAATCGGGCCAATTCGTTACGCGTATTCCTCTTTTAAAATTGACCTTCCTCCAAAAGAATTCGTCTGTCGCGCTATCGCGCGGATTTGTTGAGCGAAGGGTTTGTTTTCGAATAACTACGCATTGCAGGTATCATTGCAATTTACGTTGAATTCCGTAAATGTAATTTTTGACGGCTAAGCCGTTTTAGTCATGAGGGGCCGCTAAAAAAAATCGCTCTAGTCGACGGACGAATCAATGACTTCGAATTTCTTCGCGTGGATTTAAGAAACCTGTATATATGCGATCCAAAAACAAGGTGATCCGTTCGCGGATACTTCACGAAATAAATGTGTCTTATACTGTTAATTGGCGCTACTTTTTGCGGCGCTATATAAACTAATGTTATTACATTTATTATTATTACCGTGACAAAGGTACGCTTAAATTTGTATATGTATGTACTTAAAGGTATGAGTGAATTATTATTGCTGCAAAACATTGTAAGGAATTTTCACGGGCGTCTTAATGTTGAAGAAAGGAAGAAGTGCTTTAACCTTCGGTAATAAATAATACAAACACGACGCGCATTTCTTTTGTTTAGCGATGAGAAGAATTCCATTCTTCCCGCGATCGTCCAACCGGGAAAGTACCAAACTCCAGGACGCTTGGTAACGTACAACTAGTATCATGCAAATTGTACGTATGTGTACTTATTTGCATACCATACCACTTAATCTCCCAGGACGTCGCCTGCTTATTTATCTCGAGTCTATTTTGCTAAAAAAAAAAACGTTGTACAGTAAAACCCCCTAAAAACAAATTATTTATTTCAGTCTACCGCGCGTCCGAAGAACAGTGCGTCATAGTTTCCACTTCGTGAGGCACCAACGTTGATGCTGTTCGTCGCAGAAATAACGCGTACCGAATCTTGTTACAATGAATTCTCCTTTCCACAGGCTCGCCAGTATTCCACATTCAATCCTGCTTTTCAAGCGCGTTCGCTCCTGAGATGATTTCGATGAGCTCTCCTGTGATAACGGACTGCCGCGTTCGATTGTACAAGACTGTCAGAGAGCTGATCATTTCTGTGGCATTTTTTGTAGCGGTTTCCATAGCGACCATGCGTGCCGCCTGTTCGCTCGTTCCGCTCTCTTTCAGCATCCAATAGATCATCGAGGCAGCCGTGAACTCCAACCAGCAGTCCATCGTTTCGTCGTCAATCATGTCGTATAACATGAATCTTTCCGCAGCAAAGATCGTCGCTCGATCGTATAGATCAATGAACGTCGCGCCGTATGTTTGCGCGTTGACGAATCTGTCGAAAGGATTCGCATTATTGCACGGAAGCAATTGAACGCTGTAGGGTTACAGCGACGGAATCTCGAGGCACGAACTTGTTGTAATAGACGAGAGTACGTGCAAGGCGGTATTCGTCTACGGACTCCTTGATCTTTCCCGCGATGATCCCCGCGTCCTGAAATGTTACCTCTTTCCTGTTGACGTCCGTTGCAACCCACAGTATGTTTTCGGGATACATGCGAGATAGGATAGCACGGATCCTCTCGCCGACGCAGATGATTTTAGTCCCCTCCAGGAGCTTCGTCGATTTCTCTAAACTCGAGCGAATTATTCTGGCAATTCCCGAGTGGATGCCTCCGCAAAGACCGCGGTCACTGCTGATGGCTACGACGAGCTGCGGTACCGTCTCCGCTGAACTAGCCACTTTGGTGAGTTCGAAGAAGTTCAGCGGCGTTTTGCCAAAAGGTCGTATTCCGACGAGTTCACGCTCTGCTTTGGAATACTTTGCAGCCGAAACCACGCGCATCGTCTGCGTGATCTTTTTCGTATTATTCACCGATCTAATTCGACTCTTTATCACCTTCAGTGACACCATACTTCCGTACTACCTGTCGCTTCTTGCCTCACATGCAGCCTCTGACTTGACCATGACATTTAGTAGAGCTTGATTTTGATATAAAGGGTAGGTATTACGTACCTAGTTTCAAGGTTCCGTCAAAGCTTCACTATCAATTGTTTCGTACCCCATTGTTTTATCGTGCCAAGGTCAAATGCAAAATGTAGCGCAAAAAATCCTAATAGGTCGATTAGGACAAAAAATTACGAATACAAACGAACTTTTGACACCGTACTGAAATTGATTTATTGATCATCCAATTTGATTTCGGATGTACAAATCACGACGCATAAGCCCTCGCTTATTTTAATGAATTCAATATTTCGTTTATGATCAACTGAGACAGATATTGCGCGTGGTCTGCTATAAATTACTCACGACGTAAGCTCGAACGACAGGTAATCAACAGTTCGATATTTTATACTATACAACGGAAGCCGAACTTTTGATTCTTTGCCATTTAAGCTTGAATACCAAGCAATTAATCGCAAGCTACGCTTATTTACATAATATGTTAACTGAAAATGCCAACTTTTAAAGATTGCCCCGGACATTTCAGACGCGTTCGAAGGCATCTCAATGATCTTGTATTCTTCAAACGCACTTTCAATGCATTTTCTTTCGACGTGGAAGAGTACATAAGGTGTGAACTATCGAATGCTAAATAGTATCTCGAATGTTTATTCCAAGGCGGCGGCTCCGGAGATAATTTCAGTAAGCTCCCTCGTGATCACGGCCTGGCGAGTACGGTTGAACGTTAACGTGAGCTTCTCGATCATCTCTCCAGCGTTCTTGCTGGCATTGTCCATAGCGCTCATTCTGCTGGACTGTTCGCTGCAAGCTCCTTCCTTCATCGAATAGAAAAGCAGCGACGCCAAGGAGAACTCCAGATAATTCTGCACGACCTCCTCGTCGAGCGAGTCGTAGATCGATAGTTTCGGGGCTTTCGCGACCGCGGTCTTCTCATATAGCGGCAACTCGTTGACCACGTACGAGACCACCGATCGGAATTTGTTGTAAACAATGCGGCCAGATCCGAAATCGTATCTGCGAAGTAGAAGAATAAAAATAGCGTTTGTGTCAACGGCGATTATCAGCAGCGCAGAATCGAGATCGGTTGGGATAGGTCATCCGCACCTACCCGCTGTTCAGAATTTCGGCGGCGACTCTAGAAGCGTCGATAAAGGTCGGCGGCTTGCGTCCCACTTCTGATGCCACGAACATGATGTTCTTCGCGAAGAGACGGGAAAGAATCGCCCGCGACTTCTCGCCGATGCAAATGATCTTCGTTTCTTCGCGGACCTTCGGGTCGGCCAGCAACTCATCGCGAATGTTACGCGAGACGCCGGTATGTACGGCGCCGCAGAGACCGCGATCGCTCGTCACGGCGATGACGAGTCTCTTGGGCGAATCCTCGGGCGGTGCGATTTCGGCCCGCTCGTAGAAAGTCTTCGTACCCTCTCCCAAGGGACGCACTTGCTTCAGGTCACGCTCAGCTCGGTTGTATTTGGCTGCGGACACCATCTTCATGGATTGGGTGATCTTTTGGATGTTCTTCACGGATTTCAATCGCAGAGAAATGGACTTGAGGGTGGCCATCCCTCGCTGCTGCTGGTGCTGGGCAGCAGCCAGGGGCACTAAGGCTGTGGTTTGACGGAGCATGGCTGGTTCGATGACCTGTTCCTATAAGTGGTAACCATTTTACATTTTTTTTTTCACCAGGAAAGTGAAACTAGGGCGTAATGACGTGGTACACCTTTAGAAAGGGCGTAAACTAATCAAATCGCATTGTCTACTATCATTTTGCTCTACTTCCCCCTTAGTTATCGAAGAAGACGCATCGAGATGGTCACAGGGAGCAATTTTATTGAGACAATTGACACGTATTACATTGAATAAGAATCATGCCTGTGAGTTTTTTCTATTACATAGAAAAATACACGAATCGAGGCATAGAGAAAATCAAGGAATCAAATCAATGGACGATATAATCCATAGAGCCTAACACTGTCTCTTCAGATTTGAGGGCTGATCCTGACATTAACGTCAGACGTATCCGGGCGTGATTTGCTCTTGAGAAGTCAACGTTAAAATCCAGAGATACTAAAGCTATTAAACAGGACGATTACGAGCCATGCAAATCTAAATGAGCAGAAATGAAATCAATATTGAGATCGGATGGCTCCATTTATGTAATCGCCGGGGAGAAGAAAAATCATAGAATTCACTGGTGGTCTGTCGATGCAGACAAAGCGCCAGGAGATTTCGAACCTTTTAGAATTCGAACGAACGAACGACGGCTACTCGTTCGAAATTTATATTTCTTATGAAGTAGAGAGAAACAAATGCAGGAACTTACCAGGCAAATTCACGGGGCGACAGGGGGAACAGAACGTGGCTAGACCTACCGTTCGATGAAGGAACCATGTACCATGCAACTCTACCTACTGCTACTTACACAGAACTACAGTTTTATCTACGGAGCGTAGATCGCTTCAATTGTTGTTTCACCAAAAATCCGTCACGTGGAGTTTCAAGAAAAGCGAGCGAACAGCTGAGCACTTATGTTTGTATTTGTACGCGGTAACTGTCAAATGACGATTCGAGGGAGTGTTACCAGTGATTAGAGTTAATTAAACGATAGTAACGAGGATTCAAGATGCCGTGTGAAATGATAACGCTGCAGCTGGGCCAATGCGGTAATCAAAGTAAGTAGAGGAGCAAATTATCAACGACAATCAAATAATTACGTTCTCTGCTACCAAGGCGTCTTCCGTATCTGTCACAGCAATCGTAATTTGAATCTTTCGGAATGTTCTCACTTAAAAATGCTTTCATTTTTTAACTACGATAGAATATTTCGTGGGAAGCACAAGGCCGTGTCGAAGCCTATACTTATGCCGAATATATTTCTTTCAGTCGGCTTTGAATTTTGGAAAAGGCTTTGCGCCGAGCACGGTATCAGTCCGGAAGGAATTCTCGAGGATTTTGCTACTGAAGGAACGGACAGAAAAGATGTATTCTTCTATCAGTCAGATGATGAACATTATATACCACGAGCTGTGCTTCTAGATTTGGAACCTAGAGTCATTCACAGTATAATGAACTCACCTTACTCGAAGGTGAGCCACTGCTTATTGAAAATTAATCCACGAGAGGAAGAGCTACTTCAATTTTTTTTTTCTTTCCTTGTGACAGTTGTACAATCCAGAGAATATTTACTTATCCAAGCATGGCGGCGGTGCTGGGAATAATTGGGCTTCTGGATATCATCAAGGAGAGAAACTGCAAGAGGAAATATTCGATATCTTGGATAGGGAAGCAGATGGAAGCGACAGTTTGGAGGTATGATTGGTAGAAGAGAGACTCTTGCGATATAATTGAAACAATGACTCTTATTTTATTTTGCAGGGTTTTGTGCTGTGCCACTCCATAGCAGGCGGTACAGGCTCTGGCATGGGCTCCTTTATGCTGGAGTCTCTAGCTGATAGATTTCCAAAGAAACTAATAGAAACATATAGCGTATTTCCAAACCAAGATGAAATAAGGTGGATTTACTTCTAGGGAACTCTTAGTAACTGAGTTAAACACCATCCACAGGAAGTCTAATCATATCCATTTCATTGCAGCGATGTCGTTGTTCAGCCGTACAATTCTTTATTGACTCTAAAGAGGCTTACGCAGTGCGCGGATTGCGTGGTCGTTTTGGACAACACGGCACTGAATCGCATCGCGTCTGATAGACTTCACATCCAAAATCCAAGTTTCACGCAAATCAACAAACTCGTCTCTACGATCATGTCCGTCAGCACGACTACTCTGCGGTACGCGGCATTTTTTCAATTCAATCTCGTTAACGAGCTGTTAACGCGATAAAGTTATACTGAAACCTTTCAATCCTACCACAGGTATCCGTCTTATATGAATAATGACTTGGTCGGGCTAATCGCTCCGCTAATTCCCACACCGCGACTACATTTCCTCATGACCGGGTACACGCCTCTTACTACGGATCAAGAGGTATTTTCACATCAAGATAGAGACTCGATAATTAACGATACGCCACGAACTTGTTTTATCGTCCATAATTTTTCGAACAGGGAGCCTCTGTGCGAAAGACATCCGTATTGGATGTTATGCGACGTTTACTGCAACCAAAGAACATGATGGTTTCCACCGCGGTCGATAGAAACGCAGCGCACTGCTACATATCGATTCTGAACATCATTCAGGCAAGTTCTTTTATCTTTACTCAGGCCTGTTATATCGACGTAATACTGGAGTATCTTATTGCAACGACAAAGGATATTGCTCTTACAGGGTGAAGTTGATCCGACGCAAGTGCACAAGTCTCTACAGAGGATCAGGGAGAGGAAACTTGCACAATTCATACCATGGGGACCAGCCAGTATCCAAGTAGCGTTGTCTAGAAAGTCTCCGTACATACAAAGCACACATCGCGTATCCGGCTTGATGTTGGCCAATCACACAAATATATCTTCTGTAAGTGGCGATCGTTTGATCGCGTAAAATAACGCGTCACGTTAGGCTAATATCTTTGAGCATTTTGGCCTCACATAAATGGCCTGCTACCTATCGCTGTTGGCTTTGACGTTCATCACTTTACTCGTCGTAATAAAGCCAGCGCTTGACGTCTTTCAGCTTTTCGATCGAGCTCTACAACAGTACGACAAACTGCGAAAACGCGAAGCCTTCCTGGAGCAGTTCCGCAAGGAAAAGATGTTCGAGGAGAATTTGGACGAGCTGGATAACTCCCGCGAAGTAGTCGAGCATTTGGTGAAGGAGTACCAAGCCGCGACAAGAGTGGACTATCTTACTTGGAACCCGAACAAGCCGGAGTAAGATCGAATGAGAGCAATAAACGAACGCTTTGTTACCGAATCTCACAATCAGAAAGTCCGGGAATGCGACAAAATATTTTTTCACGCGACAAAATACTTTTATCGAATAAGTCTTTATTGAATGTGTCAATAGCACGCTTCTCCGCGGCTCTCGCAGACGAGGCCACGCTTAATAATTGATATTGAATCTAACGATCCAACTTAAAAACTAGTAATTACGACTTGAATGATGTTCCATGACAGAGATCTTGGTGTCAGCTACATGTGCACCTCATAAAGTATCGATTTTTTCTTGTACAGAGCATCTTTTCATTTCGGGTTAGCTATCCTCAGTTTTCCTCGCGAAGAAAGGAGGTAACGTTGCGATCGTTATGTATCCCGTATGACCGGGAACCGAAGGTGCGTGCGAGACTGTGAGACATCGTTTTACCTCGCGGTCGTCTTTTTTAACATCCTTCTCCACTACGCTTTCGTTTTCATCGGTACGCTGAAAAAGAGCAGCACGCGTACAATCTACCCCAACGTTTTCGAATCTTAATCCAAATTTTATACATTAAAACACTAACCTTGTACTTCAAACATTCCAGTTCCAGTACAGGTAAATTTTTATAGACCACGGTTAGCTCTCTCTGAAGACACTCGTAAGTGTTTAGCTCGAGGAATCCTGCGGCGGCGAGCTTCTCGCAAGTTCGTTGAACCTGCTCGATGCACGGTGAGAACGAACACAGTTTTCCACCTACGCGATATTGGAAATCAATGAAACTACGAATCTAGGGCTGTGGCACGTATATTTTCGACGGTAGGTAATATTCAACGAAGCGAGATGTCCCGGGATGCCGTTTTTTCGACGATTACCTGACTTTTTTAGAGCGTTCACGGCATGCTCTATCGTCAGCCAGGGATGCGGTAGGTCCAGAAAGATCGCGTCCGCTTTGTGCGTAAGTTCGCTTCCAAATCCCTCTTCGCAAACATCCCTATGTTGCACCGTAACGTATTCGGCGATTCCGTGTTGCTTAAACTCCTCGCGGGCCAATAGAACACGCTGTTCGTGAAAATCGAACGTGTACAAGTGACCCGTAGGACGTATCGTGCGTATCAGAGAGTGCGAAACCGATCCGCTTCCCGTACCTATGTAAAAAATACTTATAAGTCTGCTAAAAAGGTTTATATTGATATACAGCCGCGCCTGGGGGAGTCATTTTTTGTATTTCATTCTATTTGAAGAGTTGATTAGGTACCCGTTTCAATGACTATGCTGCCTGGAATTAATTCCATTAGATGTACAATCAGACTTATGTCAGGAGTATAAACAATTTGAGTCCTATGTGGAAGGGTTACAGTCCAAAGTTCAGGAGTTGGTTGCAGAACGTACGCCCATCCTCTGGAAAGATTCACTTTTGATCCATACTTTTCCCCAATGAGACTAGGAACCTTCAAAGCTCCATATATGGTTTGAAAGACATTCTCAACCTGTTCACCCTTTTTATTCTTAATCTTGAGGGTGACTTCCAGGGAGTGCATATTGTTTGGTCCCAGATATAAGATTATCACATCCCCTTCCTCTATTCGTTCTTTTGCTGTTTTAAAACTCATCCTGAAATATAGTATTTTCGAATGTAAAGATATTAAAGAGAGGGTTCTAATTTTTTTTGGAGTTAGAGGACTTCATTTCTTTTTTCTTAGAGTTAGAAGGCTTCAATTTTTTGGAGTTAAAGGGCTCCAATTTTTTGAAATAAGGTTCATTAATATAGGAAACAGTATTACAGAAAAATAAGTAAGTATGGTATTGGTATTAAACGTTACCAAACTTTTTTTTCAGGGATATGTAACCTCAAACCGGTATACTACGCACGTGCGGTAGTTAATAGCGATAGACAATCGAACGGTATGATAATGGATTGTACAGTTCGTTCTAATTAATTTTCACTGTACCTCAATTATTTCAGTCAATTATTTATACCGCGAATAAACGTGTTTATTTGCAACTTTAAAGCTGTTTACTCCGACTGCTGGGTAGTAACAGGTAGTAATAGTAGTAGTGAATGACAATGACAGTCGACACATGGTGCAGCAGGTGTGAATGAATGAGGTGCAACGTTATCAGTGCACTCTCGATTTATCGGAAGGTTGAGCTTTCTTTTACTTTCATACCTTCGCAATTGAAAAAACTCCTCGAAGTCAAATGGAAGAAAGTACGGAGCGATAGATCGCGGCTACAGCTGATCCGTCTCGCGGCTTCCAGTTCGCTTTTAAACATGGCGCGTCGCGTGCTTTCGGAGCATCGTTCGTTTTTCTTCCTTTGAAGAAAAAGCGATAAAACCTTGCTCGCGGCACGGAGAGTTCGCTTCTCGAAACACCGACGATTCGCACTGCAGACGTACCGAAATCGAGAGGCACTCACCGTGAAATCTATCGTTATCGGAGCTCATGCGTAACGAAAGAAGTCCGTCCTTCGCCCGTTTTCGCGTCGAACGCGTCACTTGCTATCGCGTGAAAAAATCGGAGCAGTCATATCGTCGTCGTTTTCTCGCGCTCCTGATTTTAGCGACGAGTTAGCTGAACCTTTTATTTGACTTTCAAACGTGAAGCTGTTTATCCCTGTTAGATACAATGTTCGCACTCGCAAATATTATCTCCGGTGCTTGACGTTCGGAGGATGCAGTGGTTGACAGATCCTACAGAGGCATTTGTCGTATCACAGTGCAGTGCGATGTATTTTGAAGTAGAATCCTCTCAAGACCGACCAGTTTCCAGCGGCACGTAAGAACATTTTCAAGATTCACGCTAGCGCGTTGTCCTGCGACCGAGAGAGGTGACAGAACACCAAACCCTCAGTCTCGAAATCGAATTTCAAACTACGAGTAATCTCCTTCTCGATTTCAATCATTTTCAACACCCCATGTATGCGCGTTACCTTTATATTTCGACGTTAGGAGTGAGAAGTTTGTATTGGCAGGAACAAATCCGTGGAGAATCTATTGATGTCGAGTCATGAGGTCATCAGTAGCATCAATTCGTCGACCATCCCAGGGCAGTTGGGAAACGGTGTATTCTCCGCGGAGAATACACAGGATAATCCTTCAGGAGGAGGAACGGATCATGGTAGTCCGATGCCCAGTCCCAATTTATCACCTCATCCCAGTCCAAGGCCTGGCACCAAGCGAGATCATTCTAAACCTCACGAAGAAGCTTCTAGCAATACTTTGCACAAGGAATCCGTATCTCCGAATAAATTGGATGACCAACAAGCCCAGGTGGGTCGCTTATATTTTGATCTCTAAGTTGTTCCAATTCGTTTGATTCTGATTTTTCAATCTCATCACATTAGAATAAAGAGCTTGTGTGATTCGTATCGAGCATAACTAGTGGAGTTTCATGTTCCAGGACGTAACGAATCGTTCTTCCGACTCGGCCGAGCCTTCCAAAAGTTCCGCGCATGAAGGGAGAAAAGAAACTAGGAGCGGCGATCGCGTTAAGAAGAAGTCCTCCTGGTACAATGTCCTCTATCCGACTTACAAGTCCCGTTCGGAGGACTTTAAAAGGATATTTAAAGATGTACCCGACGACGAGAGGCTTGTTGTAGGTCTGTTGCAATCCAATTGCCCGAAAAACCCGTGTTTCGAGGGATAACTTACGTCGTTTGGAGTAATTTACGAATGGCACGGATTAACAGCGCGATGCGTTTTTTCACTTTAAGATTATTCATGCGCTCTTCAGCGCGAGATCTTGGTACATGGACGACTCTACGTCTCGCAGAATTATATCTGTTTCTACGCGAATATCTTCATGTGGGAGACACTGGTGTCGTTGCGTTGGAAGGATGTCACTTCAATTACCAAAGAGAAAACTGCGCTAGTAATTCCTAATGCTATCTTGGTATGTACCAAGTCAGACAAGTTCTTCCTGACTTCCTTTGGTGCGAGGGACAAGTCTTATCTCATGCTATTTCGAGTTTGGCAGAATGCTCTCATCGGACAGGTAAAGGCTAACTCTTGTATCTCTTATTCGATTATTCCTCTTAGCGTATAGTATTGTTAACGTAAACATACATAGGAGAATACAGAAAACTCAATAAGCGATTTACATATCGCTCCCGGACTTCGTTGTATTAATTGGTGAATCTTCGCTAATCTTCACTATTGCGACTGCAATGCATTTCAGCCAATGAGTATGACGGAAATGTGGCAGCTTGTGCATACCTGCTATGGGGACGAGCTGGGTTTAACGTCCGATGACGAGGATTATGTGCCGCCGCCGTTGCCCGCTCCTGACGAGGAGAAACTATCGACCCGTTTATCTGTAGAATCATTCTCCGAGGTATTTACACAAAATCCGTTTCTGATAACCGCTTTCGTGCGAGTAAATACGACCGACAGACTGCCAGCGTTGAATTGTTCCGAAATTAGAAATGCCAAGTACAGTTCCATAGTTAAGAGTGTCGAGATTTTCAGCGAAGACTATATTCGGTAGACCAAAATCAGAGATAAGCGAAAAGTGGAAAGAGAAAAGCGTAATCTATCTGTATGCGCGATTGATAACATATCTAATGTGATCCTAAGTTTGCTTCGTTTGTGAAGTTAAATCTCCAAGAGAATCTCAACGTGACACCAGAAATAAATTACGACCGTGTTAGAATTCTCCATTGATAGTGTGCTTTCCAAATAGAATAGTAAAATTGAACAGTCGAAAGAAAATGAAAAGGAGTGCTAATATTTTGTGTCGCGATGGGAAGTGTACAATTGATTTTGCCACGTATTCGATTACTTAGGCAGAAGGCGTCAATATGGAAAGTCCAATCCTACCGATTATCGAACCGGTCGTACAGCATGTCCCGACGTCACCACCACCGAAAATCGATGTTCCGCTTGATCCGACGGATCTTAGTGATACGACCGAGAGCGAAGCCGAGAAACATCCTCGTAAGTTCTCGTTTCACTTCCTAAAGCGTGGTAGAGAACCTTAAATTTCAAATACACGTTACAACGATCTAATCGGTTTAGTGAGAATGGGCATACGTGCCAATGCCGTTTACTGCACGGCAACACACGAGGGTCGTCAGCTGAGCAAAGCCACTCTACCAATTCACATCGATCAGCTCTTCACGTTGCTCTTTACCAATTCCAAGTTTTTCTTGGACTTTCACACCGCGCGAAAGACTACTGGTAATGTATGTCCAACTACGCGTTGCCTTGACTTTTCAAATGTAGCTTCCCTTTGACGCTTAATAAAGTAACTCTTTATTTCGATAGAGATCATTATCGCCATGATTTTATGAACAATAAGTGTTGTAATGGGTGTATCTCACTGTTGTACATTCAACGTTTATTTTTCAATTTTCCCGAAGATCTCGTACAGTCTGCATGGACTCAAGACACTCAGACGGGGCAAAAAATGAGAACTATCTCATTGACGGTATCTCTCACCCAGTCGGTTGGACCGAGAACTTCTCAAATCACAGAAACTCAGGTAAATACGAAACTAACTCGATGCTATAGCGTAATGGATACTATACGGATCGTTGATACGATTCTACTTCTATCTGTCGTCAATGTATGTCTTGTTGAAAGCTTTCTAGCACCACCTTAATCATACAAAAACATTGACAAGTAAAATTCGATGGCGAAATATCTTTCGTTGTAGATAATGCTACCCTGCAGTCGCCCGGGACATCTTTACTGTATAGATGTCGAGAGCACGAACGCCGGCATTCCGTACGCGGATTCGTTCAGTGTTTTCACGCATTATTGCATGTCTAGCGTTTCAGAGAGCGAAACCGCACTTACAATATTCTCGCAGATCAAATATAAAAAGAGCGTCTGGGGCCTCGTTAAGAGTGAGAAGAATTGAATAATTATCATTGAACGACGTATACACAGCTCGGTATTTCCGTCTTTATTGCGCGATGTGTTGCGGTGTTCTTAATACTCCTTCCCTGATAGGTTTTATCGAGAAGAATTGTTGGGCGGGCCTTGAAGAATATTTCAGTAGTTTAGTGAAGGCTCTGAGCGTAGAGTGCGAGGAAGGTAGCATCGGAGGAGGGTTAAAAAGGAAGACGCGAAGGCGGCGGCGAGTCACGGGCACGGGAGTTGCTTTGCAACCGCATTCTCCCGATCATTTACCTTCGAATTATCCGTCCGCTACGACGGACATACCAAATGTTCATAGTAATACCGGTAAATTTTACACATCTCTGTTTTTCTAAAATAATTCCTATACTCCAACTAGTACTGCTCAAACGTAAATTTATTTAACACAAAGTTTCAGCTGTCAGAGGCGATACAAGTACCATTGTCAGCTGGATACTGTTGGTCGCTGTGTTGTGTCTGATGCTGATCAATGGTTTACTATATTATAAACTGTGGGGCTTAGAAGAGGCTGCGGCTTACACCATAATGGATCTTCATGTTCTAAAGTATGAATGAGAATTTGCGCCTGAAATTATCTCGATTGTATAAAGAACTTTTTTGAAATGGATCTCTTCAATGATGATTTCAGAAACACTCCAAAGACAGAGGAAGATTGGATCACTTTATTGCAACAGCAAGAGAGTTTACACAATGTAGAAATGAGGAAGTGGCAAAGGGTCTTGCATACTGCGGCACAATTGCTGAGACAGGTGAATATAGCTATAATTGTTTCTATTATTATACACCCAATTTGTAAGGCTCCTACACTTCGAAAAATCTATCGACATTCTATACACCGGATGCTATGTACAATAAGTAAATTAATTGTTAACTATGAAACCTTATTCGGCAAAGCTCTAATGATAGCAGGAAACGTATCAGCGTGTACTCGTAAAGCTGAAGCTCTTACTTCAAAATTCAGATTACGAGAAATTATTTTGCATCGTTAACAATTTATTTATTCGTTTAAATGACGCATTCCTCTTTCCGCAAACAAAGACGGAGGAGTCTTTGACAGAGCTACAGATGAGCATTCATCCCTCCGCAACGGAAAAAATGTTCTCAGTATTAAAACCAGGGTTGAAGAGTTTCAGCTCGCATACGGAACGGCGTGATAGTCATCCCGAAATGTGAATAATATGGGTGTATTTTCTCATTATCAAGTAAGTGTCAATGATTGTATATCTTCAACGAAGACCTTCATTGATTAGCTCGATTTACTTGAATATGGAATTGATATTTTAGGTCTAACTATGAGAGACATAGTTCAATACATTGAAGGCTCGGACGAATCTTCACCTTTAAGTAAAATCTGTTAATTAAGCTCGTGTTCTATCGAATGCATTTCATTCGTAGTCGTGCGGAAAACATTGCAAAAGGGTATTGCTATTACCAAATTGAATTGAATTTTAACCTTGATTTTCAATCGTCAATTTCTTTTCAAGTAGAACTGCTCGGTTCTTTTTTTCACGGCCGAGTCCGCAACGTAATTGCATCGCAAGTACGAGTTTTATCTCGGTAGATATTCGTATAGTATGCAATGAATTTTAATTCTATTTCTTCTTTGCTTCGTATCAGTATTACTCGCGAAAAGAACGGACCCGAAATTTGGCCATTAATACGCTTCTTTTACGCAACCATCATTGAAATCCACGGAATGTAATGCAAATAGATACAAAGCTTAATCTTCGGCGAGAATAGTCATCGATATAGGAAGAATCATGTCGCTAAAAGTAAGCGAATATTGAACATATATATACCATAAACTTGCGCTGTTATTGTAAAGACTGCACTAATTGTAAATACAAATCGAAGAGAAGTTAAGCGATGTCGAACGATGGCGATGGAAACACGTGTGGTGTATACAATTTATCGAAGAAGTAGCGAAGATGCGACTGCAATCTCTCTCGTTTTTAATAATTGAATTCATTGACGTCGGTAGTGGTACCGCTATAAAAGGAGATGTCGAGGCTCCGGGGTCCGGTGCAGTCGGAGATTCGTAGGAGTGTAGGTCAAATTCAACCAAAGCAAAGAGGTATTATATTGTATACACATATGTTACATAATTTGGTAGACGGAAGCGAACGTTAATAATTTTCTCACGTAACAGCGTGACGAATACTTCAGCATCTCACGCAGGTGTACGTACATACACCTACACTCGTCATTGTCACAAATTAAAGATTAATTAATTTCTAACTCAATTGATGTTGGCACGCGAAGGGTTGCGATGTCTCTAAACCATCCGAATTACAATCTAATTCGACAGAGCTTTTAACAATCCTGATATCTAACCCTTTCACGATCACGGTGGTCATTATAATTAAAAATCATTTTCATTGGGCTATCTTCAGAATCCACTTTAGCTCTGTAATTGTCTAGTCATCGTTTTCATATGGACATGTATGAGGGTAAACTTCGAAAAGTTCGACATTTCATCAATCAGTGCGAGAATTACTCAGCAAAGCAATACAGTGAATTATCGAAATCTCAAAATCATAGAAATAAATATCTTTTTGCTAATTGTATATTTGTTAAAGTTTCTATGTAGGAATTGGTAATTGTTTAAAATTGTTTGGAACCTTAGAAGAACTCGTGAAAGGGCGATTAATAATTTCCGGCATTTAATTTTCAATTTAGTATACTGATCATGTTAACAAATTCTAAAATGGAATCTTTAAAGTCGTAATTAAAACTAGACACGCGAAAAATGATCAGAAGGAAAAATAGGCACAACGTTGTGAGAAGAAACGTAGCACATACATACCATCCCCTAGCCTTTTTCGATGTGCAGCACGAGACAAATTCGAACTAATCTTATAAAAGCCATTAAAGCTTATTGGAAAATAAACTTACAACCTTCTTGAAATTGAAAAGAAGGTGAAAGCTGAAACCACTTCTCGGCAGATTCGGATGTAGATATTTGAAAATATTGTTATTCCAAAAAGATACTGTTCGTTTTAATGGCTTTATCATCCACTGACTAACGTATTCTATATCACGCGATAATATATGTTAACGTGCAAGTGAATAACCAATGGTTCGTCGATGATATTAACAAAGGCATTACTGTTTGATTATGTACACGAGAACAATAGAATTATAAATAAATGACCAATGAGAAATCGAACGCAGATATATCGAATTACCTGTCAGCAAACACGATTTGGTAAAAGAAACACGATACGGCATTGTTTTCAGCAAAATTTATTATGATGGAGTAGTTAAAAGTAGAAAGAAAACATTTTGTATCTACTTTTCGTCTGGCTTGTTGAAGACGAGCGTGTAGCCGCACTTTCCACAGTAGTGCCTATCTTCCATTGCAGCCATGAAGACTCCGGCGCCGCATTGTTCAGACGGGCACTCGCGCCTCAAACGGTGGATCTTGCCATTTTCGTCCACCTGAAGCGAAAAATGATGCAAGATACCATTAGATAGAGAATGCTGTAATGCGCCTGAATTTTTTCGCTGTCTTGACAAGAACTTTTAATAATGTACAGCATGATAAGAAAAGATCGTACCTTGTAGAACTTCAGCACAGCGAGCTTGACCTTCTTCTTCTTGTGCTTGATCTTTTTAGGCGTAGAGTAATTCTTCTTCTTGCGTTTCTTGGCTCCACCGCGCAATCGTAGAACCAGATGTAACGTAGACTCCTTTTGAATGTTATAATCGGAAAGGGTCCTGCCATCTTCAAGTTGCTTGCCCGCAAAAATTAATCGCTGTTGGTCCGGAGGAATACCTGCCGGAAAAAAAAACCGTAACTCATTCATTCGTATCAAATGAGCTGGATCGTTTAGTCGCCGCGATTGACTTTAAACTAGAATGAAAAGTCTAATAGAGAAACTGAGCGAGCTAAGGTAAAATCAATTATGTGCATTGCATAAATATATAATACCACATCGCACCTTCTTTATCTTGGATCTTGGCTTTGACATTTTCGATAGTGTCCGAAGATTCGACCTCAAGGGTGATGGTCTTCCCCGTTAACGTTTTCACGAAGATCTGCATGATGGTGTACTATCTGCACTGCAATACACAAATAGAATTTCTTTTCAGACGATTTATACAGAGCAATGTTAAGTAGTCCATTGAATAGCGAAGTCTTAAAATCGACGCGATGCCTAGTAGTTTGGAAGTTCTGGGAAAGTTGGAATAGTGAGGAAATTGAATTCAAAATAAGTAACATCAGTGTATTTGGAAAGTTATTTATTACGGGCCCCTGATCGCATGGTACATCGCGCGAAACAGTAACGCGCAAAGTCGCAAATCGTACATTTCTATCGTTTAGAAAATTATATTAAAAGTACAGCGTTGATGCAGCCATCGTTCTCCGGGTTGTTTGTAACTTGCGCGTACTTTCCCCAGACGACCTTTCCCGATTGCGTGACCAATCCCAATTCCGAGATGTTCACCTCGATTACGGTACCCTTGGTAATGACTCCCAGCGTCGTGAACATCTGGGAGTTTGGGTTCTTCTTCACGCCGATTATTGGCAGGTAGAAGGTCGCCTTAAGTTCTGGATGCGTGACGTGGGCCTTTTTAAATCGCAACGCCATTGGCCTTATGAACCTCTCGAATTTCGGCGGTTTCCGCGTGAAGTTCTCACCCACGTATGTAACTTTCGTCACCATCCGCTTCCAGGATTTCCGCCTTGACTTTCCAGTTCTCACAACGCGGAACACCTCTGAATCCGATTGCGCTCTAACTTTGGGAATCGGGACGTCCCACTTGCCGACTTTTTCCTTGCGCTTCTGTTTGATCATATTGGAGAGAACCTTGGCGCGCGCTGTGACATCACGGTCGAGCAGGTACACCGGCAACGCGCCTTCTGGAGCGGGTTCCGCGGTCTGTTTCACCTTCTTTTCTTCATGAGCCTTTATCTTCCTCTTCATTTGTATCTTCTCATTACGCCGCTGCTTGTTGAATATCTTTGCCTTGATACCGCGAAGAGTACGCGCCCTTTCCGCGCGTTTATGCGGCTCTCGCGCCTCCCGTTTGCGCTTGCGTTCCTCATAATCCAATCTACGCCCGTACAGCTTCTGATGCCTCTCGATATATTCGTTCTGTGGCATCTTGGTGGTTGATGTTCACGCCTTGCCCTTTAAATACAGGGACTTGTTCCCCTCAGTTTTTGCCTGCTCCCTTTAATTGGTTATCTGAAAAACGAATGATTCTGTTTAGTAAAGGTTGCTAGGTGAAGAGATATGACCACATCTCAACCATAACGTAAAAGACTTACCTGGTTCTGTATCTGTAACGTATTACACAAACTATAAGGGTTCTTCAGTGCAAATCTCAATTATAGACTGGTGGCGTAGTACATTTTTCTGTTGTTACGCAAAACATCGTAAATTTCTACAGTCAAGAATAGTTTCTATAGCATCCAAAACGGAGCACGATAAAGTGGAGCAAAAATATCCAGAGCATTTACATTACAATAGGCAGAAATTATTAGGAGTGAAATAAAATTTTGAGTTGTCGATCGTCGCACGCTCTTTGTTGTTTTTTTAATTGCTTCTGCCTTCCCAATATGCTCAATATCTTTCTACTCTACCAGATTTAATTTGTGATTTACTTACATTTTTCTATTTGAAAGTTACTTACGCTCGGTCATTTAAATCTCTTCAATTATCGATCATTTGCAGTAAGTACGAGCACAAACGATGTCGCGGGTTTTAATTTATACAAAAAAAATCGCTTTTGCGAAGGAAACGCGCTAATTGTGCAAGCCTCGTGACAAACTGCGTTAGGAAAACGTGGTCATATGTCAGCACGCGTGTTATCAGACTATCGGTGGAGTAATAATTGATGCGCAAACTTGAGCGAA
Organism: Xiphydria camelus; assembly: GCA_963678675.1. NCBI lineage: Eukaryota > Metazoa > Arthropoda > Insecta > Hymenoptera > Xiphydriidae > Xiphydria > Xiphydria camelus. The sequence continues at coordinate 2,753,483 of OY783199.1, forward strand.
CAATTACTTTCGCCCTGAGATGAAGGTATCAAAAATAAGTATAATACAGGCGAAAGAGTAGCTTATTTTTCAATAATTACAAGAAACTCCAACTAAACTCACCCGCAGGCACACCATCCAACCACGGAAAGGAGCTTCGATACTGTCGAATAGTTCTAATGAGCGACTCGATGTAAAAAATCGGAACTTCCGGTGCAACGGATTTTCGCTGAACAAAATTTTGTCCAAACAGTTTCTGATAATTGGACAAGCAGATTTTATCGCGATTATCTCGAAGAACTACGATAATTTAAAGAAAATAAATCAACTAATTAAATTAGGAAAGCGATGAATAATCGTTTCTTATAAACAAGATTCCAAAAGTTCAATTTTTTGTCCGAAAGTTCCAAACGGACCCGAAGTAACGAAACGCGTCGCCGGACAAAATCGGCGTCAAGCGTGACGTTGGACCACTACACTCGTATACCGCGTTTTATGAATGCAACGACAGAAGACCACCAGTCGCGCACGGGTGTTTCAAGTTTAAAAATAGTCTGTTGCCCTGCCTCGAAGTTGTCTGCCAACGCGTGGCGGCCTTAAAAGACAAGGATTTTTTTGTCGAAAATTCGGGAATCCTAAGAAATGGCCTCAAAACTCTCCTTGTCACAAGCCCTGGGCACGGACGGCAGTGATTTTGCTCATCGACAGAAAATCGCCACACAATACATGATTAGGTGAGCGAGACATGTCATTTTTCAGCAAAAAATGCACATAACAAGCTCGTTTCAAACATTCCAAAGACGAGCTAATTATTACAATTCGCTGGGTCTCGATTGTTTCCCATTGTCGATCCACAACAATGATCACGCGCGAAACCTCGAATTTCCGCGAACATATGTGACTGTGCAATTCTAACCTATTTGAATAAAAATTTACATCGCTGTCAGTGCTTAGTATTACTCAGCGATGCTCCGAAAAATTAAAATGTTTTTACTTATCCTATTATGTAATTCTATCGCATTGTAAAAACCAATCATCTCCCTTTTCTAGCGCCATGAACAAGTCAAGACTGAAGTACTGTATATTTTTTCATTACCTCTTATTTTTCGTCATGCTGGCCAAACTATCGGCCGACATTTTGGACCACCTGGATATCTTCATTCTGGAGATCGAGGAGTTACAAATACCCCAGGTAGGATACTCCAGAAGGCTAAGAGAATTTTAAACAAATTTTCTCGATGGTGTTTTTACTTTACAACTTTCAGAGCACTCTCAAGAGCAGCTCCATTTCATTTATCATTGGTTACAGCCTCTGTGGTGGGAGTACTTATGGTGCGTGAGTTTATTGCTATCATTCCTGGGTTTATCAGCTGTAAGGAGGAACAGGGTTAGGACTTTAAAGCAATACATGTTTGGTATCGTCGTACTGGGATACGGACCACTCTGTTTTGCTATTATTTATTATTTCAAAGACGTGTGGAAGTATCTCAGTACCGGTAATACAAAAGACATTCAACTGTGGCAGGTACGTTCTTGACGGGAATCTGAGGGAACGTATCTGGGAAACTCATTCTGCATTACAGGGTATGCCATACGGGCTGTTGTGGTACGCGTTTGTACTCCTGGCCTCGCAGGTTCATTCGTTTTCTCTATACTTTTCCTGGAATCTTCTAGTCGCCTGGAAAGCGCGGGGAACGAAAAAAGTAGACTAATGCGAAAGCTTGTACATACGAACAAAATAAAGAAAGTTTTGCGATGGGTGTGGTGATGAATTAAAATGAACTAAATGTGGGTATCTGTTAAGTTCAACGTGATACTAGACGACTAAGAAAGAACCACTTATATCGTTGTGCAAATGTGGGAATATTTTATCGTGAAATAATATGTACACATTTAAAAATTAATATGCATAAATGATCTGAGGAAGTCATGTTTATCTTATTGAAAGATAAAGATAACGATGGTGCCGTTGACATCGCGTAGGATTTTCCCGCGCGTTTAAGTGCAGGATGCATGCTGCCGCGTTTTCAAATATTTTTCCAATATGCAGAAAAGTCAAATATTCAACGACAGTCGTTTGGAATTAATTGTTAGCTTTGATGAAACGTTTATTATCTATTTTTGTGGTACAATCATTGCCTTGTTTTCATAAAACACATTTTTGAGTCGCTGGAATTCTACTCGAAACGTTGTCGTTCGTTTCACACGAGCCTTTATTATACGCCGTCATTTTACTACCACTGTCCTCACACTAGAGGCGCTGCACGCGAGCGCCCCGCGGTTTTTGGTTATTCAGTGGTGGGGTGGTGTCCGGTCAAGTCTCTTTCCGACGCGACAGTTGAAGCCACTTTCGCGCTTTACGTGGATTTTGAGTGACTTTCTGTGAAGATATACGATTGTGAATATGGGAGGCGAGGAAGGTCTAGGCGTTACTACCGGGCAGCCGAATTTATATAAACAGGATCTTTCAAAGTTGGTGAGTGCTGAAATTGTTGTTTAACTGTTTTCATTGAGTATTTCAACGCGACTGGTCGTTCCACGGCCATGTGTAACCTAATTCCACACCGCGAGTGAGCCTGCCCGCGTTACTTTTAGAGCAGCAGTAATCGTTACCCGCAACGGATACTGCTCGGATTCCGGCATCGAATCCTTATTTAAAGAACTTATCTGTCTTTCAGGACGTGACCAAGTTGACGGCACTTTCGCGAGAGGTTATCAGCAGACAGGCGACTATTAATATCGGTAATTATTCTTCACGGATTGTATTCAACAATTGATACTAGACATATGGATGAGTCATCTGTATGGTCGAATTATGTTGCATCGTGTAGAGCTTCATAATTTCTCGTTATGTTACATCAGCTTAATCAAAGAGAGTATTTTGTGCAAGTTTCCAATTGTAATCGACAAATTTTTCTACTGCATCACAGGAACTATCGGTCACGTGGCGCACGGAAAGTCGACGATAGTGAAAGCAATCTCGGGAGTGCAGACCGTTCGTTTCAAAAATGAACTCGAGAGGAACATTACGATCAAGCTTGGTAAGTAGAGAGCACTTAACTTCTTTTGTACAACTGGTAAGGTGACTATGATTAGAAATGAGGGTCACTCGTTATCTGAGAATGCAGGGGTCAAGGACTAAAGGAATATTTGCATAATTTTATGCAGTAACATGAGAAAGCATCTCAGGTTCAAGTTTACAATTACTTTTATACCGGTTCACCGCATACTCATGCATTTGCTAATTAAGCATTCCATTCATTCTTTTATATTGGCTGATAGTGAATATTAAATAGAAAGATCGCTTACCTTGACATAGCCATAAAATAAACGTTTAAATTGGATAAACTTGGAGCAGATAAACGTACAGTTGGCGTACGCATATACGTATGTATATATAATTCTATGGTGTAGTTCAAAGAACTACTCAATGTTTCTATAGAATAACTGTCTTAGATATACAGTGAATATTTATTTACCTCTGGGGTATGTACCGGGGTACAGTGCACAATACAGAACAGTGTTTTCAATGTTTTTCACAAAATAAGTAGTCCTGAAGAGACAGGGAAAGGAGGTAAGATAACTGAAAATACGTACTATGATAAGCTTAAAATGTGGTTGTACTTAAAATAAATCGCAAAGCAAAGCGTACAGTACTCGCTCGAATGTTTCCAGTGGAAGCAGTCATTGTAAAGAGCTTTTACATTCTTTTTTCCTCATATCTTACGCACAGTGTTCCCTTCGTGTGATTTTACTTCACAAATCTAGACGCGTAGAATCCACGGTAATATTTTCGAGAGCGTTTGGTCATAGCACTTGTGATGCACATTTATTTTGGCTTTCATTTTGCGTTTCTCACGTACACGACTTGTCGGTGTAAGGAACAATTGCGAGACGTACGGTACAAGTTTAAAACACAGTGGTCGAAAGTTAAAACAACATACAAAGTTAAAATTATGCAAAAAGGAAGATCGAAGAGGACTCTTAAGGCACGCAAGGGAAAAATTAAACTAAGGACAAAAGGAGCACTCTAGCAGTTAAATGAACGAAAGAAACGAGGTGTGAGATGAAGGAATGACGCCATTTCACTGTTTGGCATTACAGAAGCTCGTGCGGCGGAGAATGGCAGCGCAGAAAGGGCAGAAGTTCCCGGCGATACATGCAATATGACCTCTGCCCGCCAAAAAAAGAGGCCCATCTCGCCTGGATGCATCCAGCCGTCTGCCAAACAATCAAGACTCGATGAGTTAACTCTGTGTCAAGAGCACAGTACGAGCTCGAGATTGTGCGATTATTTACCGCAACACGATAGCAATAATAGCGATACGATCGATTGCACGGTTTCCAAAGACGAGCACAGTGAAAAGGCGGAAGAAAAGAACGCACCCACCTCGTCCATCGAGAAGAATCCCGAAAGCGTCGGTAATACGGACGATATAACGCAAACCGCGACGGAACGACTCAGCTATGAAAAGGAGGTCACGGAGAGCGGTTTTATAAAATCAGACGACTCGACGATGACGAGTTCGACCTTGATTCTGGAACATATAAAACTGAAAGAGCTGCGGGTGAACTTGGAAGATATAAGCAAGTTGCAGGTCTCCTTAACGAGCAACAACATGGAGAAGACGCCACAGTACGAGGTCGAGCAAATATTAGGCAAGAAGAAAGTAAACGACACGGTGCATTATCTCATCAAGTGGCGGGGCTGGGACTCCAGCAGCAACACTTGGGAACCAATGAAGAATCTGACCAACTGCTCCGAGTTACTAAAAGAATTCGAGGTCGAGAGAAGTCTACTCGTAGATAAGTTCAAGAAAGAGGCGGACTTTCATCCGAGCATCGCGGATATCGAGAAACACATGAACATCGTGATGAAAAGTAAAAAGCCGCTGGAAGACATCGGTTACGCGGAGGATATACTCTACAAGAACATCAGAACCTTCCTTAAGCAAGGCGCGCTGAGCAGCCCGAAGCTGCAGAAGAAGATCAAGCAAGGGCTGATGCATCTGCTGCTGAAGAACTCGCGGAAGGAGCAATTGGAATCTCTGCAGGAGTGGCAGAACGAGATGAACGTCATCACCAAGGAAAGACCCTTGATTCGGGTTGAGAATAATATAGACCTGGAAGGCCCACCGCCGGATTTCTTCTACGTCGACGACTATTTACCCGGCTCCGACGTAATAATACCCGAGGAGCCACCCATAGGTTGCGAGTGCGCCAGGTGTGCTCCCAAGTCTGACTGTTGCTTCTCGCAAGCCGGTGGTCACTTCACTTATACGGCAACCGGGCGAATTCGCGTGCCGCCCGGTACTCCGATCTACGAATGCAACAAGCGCTGCACTTGCTCGGACGAATGTCAGAACAGAGTGGTGCAGCGCGGCACCAATGTCAAGCTGTGCGTCTTCAGAACCTCCAATGGTCGCGGTTGGGGCGTCAAGACGCTTCGCGTCATTAAGAAGGGTACTTTCGTTACGCAGTACGTCGGTGAGGTGATCACCAATGAGGAGGCCGAAAAGCGCGGCAAGGAGTACGATACTGCCGGCAGAACGTACTTGTTCGATTTGGATTACAACGAAACCGAAGGCCAGTGTCCGTACACCGTGGACGCGGCGACGTACGGGAATATTTCCCACTTCATAAATCACTCCTGCGATCCCAACTTGGCGGTTTACGCGGTGTGGATCGATTGTCTGGATCCGAATCTACCTAAACTCGCGTTGTTCGCCAGGAGGGATATCAAACAGCACGAGGAAATCACTTTCGATTACATGTGCCAATCGTCGAAGGCGTGTGAGAAGAAGAAACTGGAAAGTACAAGCAGTGCGACACCAATGGAGAACGGTACTAACAGTTGTGGAGTCGCGTCGACACAGTTACGTCAAAGACTGGAATTGCCGCCGGAGACGGTGAATCACGGTTCGATAAGCAATCGTACCAGATGCAAGTGCGGCGCGAAGGCGTGCCGGCAGTATCTGTTTTAAAGCGAGTATCACGAGCCATTAGTAATTTTAAAGTTTAGAATATATTTCATTGCGTTTCTCTCACCGACTATGACTTTCTGTATATTGATAGAAAGGGAGAGAAAGATAGGGAGAGTGGAAGTTGACCGCATCGAGCGGGGTATGTCGAAACTGTAACCTCTCAAAAAATCGTCACGTTCGCACTAGAGACAGCTATCACTTTGAGTTTGGGAAAACTGGAAATGTTGTCAATCCTTTTCGATCGGCAGAAAGTCGGGAAATGTTGCCCGTTGATCTTGTAGGTCTAGCAAATGAAATTTTTGAAACCCTGGTGCAGTGAGACTTAACATCGCGTCGATGATCAAAAACAAATTACCTTTCACGAGGTCTTATTAAAATTGAAATGCAGCCGAGGTCACTTTAAAAGTCGTTGATATAGTGGTGCAGTTTTATTTTGACGGAATAGGCATAGCGCTATTCGTGGACATTCGAAAAACAAATGGAGGGATTTTTAGTGGGGACACGTCCAGGTATTTTTTTCCTAATTTCAGTTGATACTGCAAATCGTAGGTGGACTGTTACTTTTCACTCTTGGAAGGTTTTGGAAATACATCCAGAGAGTAAAGATAAACTAAAAGATGTGACGTAACATGATCAAAGAACTCTCACTGTACTTACATCACCAGTTACGAGAGATGCTAAAATAAATATTTTTCATTCCCTTTTCGTCGAAAACTAAAGGAAACCAAAAATTATGAAAAAGCGTTTGACTAAAATCATGTCATATCTGGAATTCCGCAAGGGTCAAGCAATATCAAATCCAAAACTTATAGGGCACTCTGTTACCGTACTGATATGGGCCATAACTTAAGAGTAAATAATAATTTTTACCATATACACATACACATATTTCTCTTTGATGATGTATAGAGCTGGGCGAACTAAAGCAGGTAAGATTTAAGAAACTTCATATTTTGTATTGGTTTGCAAACACGATGACGCGATAGACCTGGTGTCTATCTAACAATTAGGATTCTGAGATGTAAAGAAAAGTAGGGTTTGGAAAATCTGTTCCATGCAATGGTCCATCGAGATTTTCCACGATTGCACTTTTCCCATTTTTCATGAATAGTTTTTCAAGTTTTCGCTATACAAGCTTAAAGGTGCTCTAATTGTTGTTCATGAATGAGAAGACGAACCGTAAAAATCATGGGCGTAGTGTTATAATATTCGGGACGTTCGATACGGGAGGAACTTTGCATTTAGTTGTTATTTATTAGTATGACTTTTAATGGATATTGATAATGACGCATTGTTATAATTATGTAAATGCAAATCCCTTTGTGTTCAAAAAGTGTATTTATCACTATGTATCATTAATAAAAGAAGTAATAATAATCGAATTGAATTTTCTTCATACAAATACTCCACGCAAAGCGTTAAAAGTATTTTCTAAATTTTTTTGCTATAAGTCGTCTCCTTTTATTACGCTCATTGTACATTTGTCCCAGTAATGTCAGCGTTCTCTAAAAATCGATGAGCCTACACAGAGTCGATCGTTTCGTTTTAGGATACGCGAATGCAAAGATCTACAAGTGCGACAATGAAAAGTGTCCGCGTCCAGCTTGCTACATCTCTGGCGGATCCAGCAAGGACGACTCGTTTCCTTGTCTTCGTCCCGTTTGTTCGGGACGGTTTCAGCTGGTGCGTCACGTCTCCTTCGTCGATTGTCCGGGCCACGACATTCTCATGGCTACCATGCTCAACGGAGCAGCAGTTATGGACGCTGCATTACTTCTCATCGGTGAGAAGCAGTGCTGTTTAATACCTCTCCAAGCGTCCGATAATTCTAGGAGCACTTTGTCGTCTAAGATTCAACTGTGAAAATCGTTTCGATATCTTCCACTTTTCAGCCGGAAACGAGTCGTGTCCACAGCCGCAAACTTCCGAGCATTTAGCCGCAATTGAAATCATGAAGCTGAAGCACATTCTCATTCTTCAGAATAAGATTGACCTCGTGAAGGAGGGTCAAGCGAAGGAACAGTACGAGCAAATCTTGAAATTCGTTCAGGGTAAGTTTCGGAAAATAGTCGAGGGGGAATTTTTTATTTCATCGCACAAGAGATTCACTTGCAATCGATGATTCGTGCATCAGGTACGGTGGCGGAAGGTGCACCGGTAATTCCAATCTCCGCTCAGCTGAAGTACAATATCGAAGTTCTCTGCGAGTACATCACGAAAAAGATTCCCGTGCCGATGAGGGACTTCATTTCTGAGCCCCGGTTAATCGTCATTCGTTCGTTTGACGTCAACAAGCCCGGATGTGAGGTCGATGATCTTAAAGGCGGCGTTGCTGGGGGTAGTATTCTTAAAGGAGTGTTGAAGGTATTTTCAGAGCGAATAGCGTTGCCAAGTAATTTGCCAGTTCAGAACTGCAACGGTGTACTTATTTTCAATTATACGTATAAATTAAAACTGCGAATAAATAAAAAAAATCGTCGTAGGTTGGTATGGAAATAGAAGTACGGCCGGGTCTAGTCTCCAAGGATAGCGAGGGCAAATTAACTTGTAGGCCGATCTTCTCTCGCATCGTCTCTCTCTTTGCCGAGCAAAACGAATTACAATTTGCCGTACCCGGTGGACTCATAGGTAAATTGATAATAATTTTCCTTTCGATTTTGCACGTTGCGATAAAGAACTAGATCGTATAATTTCAATCTTTCCTCAGGTGTGGGAACGAAGATCGAGCCGACACTATGTCGGGCTGATCGTTTGGTAGGACAAATTTTGGGTGCCGTGGGGGCTTTGCCGAAAATCTTTATCGGACTCGAAATCTCATACTATCTGCTTAAACGTTTACTGGGCGTGAGAACGGAAGGAGATAAAAAGGGAGCCAAGGTAAGACCTCTCCTTTTTTCGAAGTCTCGGTCATCGGAACAATTTCGATATTTTTATTTTATATCTAGGTACCAAAATTGTCGAGGAACGAAGTGCTGTTAGTAAATATCGGCTCTTTGAGTACCGGTGGACGGGTACTAGCAACGAGAGCCGATCTGGCCAAGATTAGTTTAACTAATCCGGTATGTACAGAAATTGACGAAAAGATTGCTTTATCTCGCCGTGTCGAGAAGCATTGGCGTTTGATCGGGTGGGGCCAAATCTGCGGAGGGGAAACGATCGAACCGGTGGTAGATCGGAAGTAACTGACCGCAAACGAAACGCTGAATCAATTCGCCGCCCGAATTGATGTTCGCCGCAATCGATGCAAATCATTTGCATACATTGAACTGTAATGAAATGTACGGAATGTTTATAATAAATGCCAACTTTTTCCGTATCAAGATTAACGCGAACTGGATATCTTAATGCTAAACATGCGAGATATTTAACATTCGCGGAGCCTACTTTGAGAGTGCATTATTTAGCTCTTCATACATTAAGCGTTTTGAATATAAGCTCTACAATTGCAGAGAAATAGGTGGGTGAGGGTAGGATAAATTGCTCGTATAGATGATTTTGTACGACAAATTTTTTAATAGTTTATTGACTTCGATATTTGTGAATATTAATTTATAATTTATTTAAGAAGTTATACGAACTAAAACATTTATGCTAAGTAATTGTTTTTTATATCCTTTTCGGAGTTTTTTTTTTCCAATTAACGAGGATTATGTACAATAATACAATGTAGGCAGGACTGAACATTCACACGCCTCTCGAACCATTCTTATATTTCTTTTCTCAACAAATTCGCTAACAAATTCGCCGTTCAAACTTCCGTAGAACTGACAGGTTTGGCCTGCGTTCTGCGGCGCGCCAATTCAGACATGACTACCGGGCCGATGTGGGGCGATCTGGGACTATTTGACATTGCTCTATAGGTCGCGGCGACTGCGCTCTGAAAGTAAAAGTTGAAAGTATAAATAAAACGAGAGATGGTAAAACATCACTGACAATTGATTACCTTAAGACTATGAGGATCTCTCGTAATGTCTGGCAAGATTTTGTAGGGAAGACGATGCCGATTGGCTATCCAAGGATACTTTAAAATGGAAGATGCGGTAGGCCGTCGCGAAGGATCGACGTGTAGCATTCTTTTGACCAGTTCCTTCGCTTCGCTGGAAATCTGGCACCAAACCCCAGTCTCCACGTCGACGTATCCGGGTCCGATCCGATTCAGGATGTCGCTCGCGCTGTCACCCGGACTGTTTGGAAATGGCGTGTACCTGGTGAAGTCGATTAGCGTGAGATGCTTTTACTGTGGGCATTAGTTGAATTACTCTCCCATTTAGTTAAATTAAAATCGATTAACATAGAGTATACACCGCACATCAATTTATAGCAACAGACAGCCTGCACGGAACTTGAAATGCATACGTTCCAATGCATATATCGATTGTGAAATGACCTTCAATCCCCGCGTTGTACACGCTAATAATCATCAAAGTGCTTTTTAAGGAGTGGCTCTCATGAGTTTCCGTTAATCGATAATGCAATTCAATTACCCGGATAGCATGATATACAGCAGGACCCCCAGGGACCAAATGTCGCATGCCGCGTCGTATCCTTGTCGCTTTAATACTTCAGGCGCCACAAAGTTAGCTGTGTAACAAGGCGTCATCAATAGGCCGTTCTCAGCGCGAAGCTGCTTTGCGAATCCGAGATCACATATGCACAGAGTCGTCGGGTCGCCGCCTGGTTTACTGTATAGAATATTCGAAGGTTTCAGGTCCCGGTGGACAACCTGAAACGGTAGGAGGATACGAGCTTGGACGAGAAATTCCCACATCAATGGGTGTCGAAAGTAGTTATAATTCCAATTGTTGCTTACCCCATTTTCGTGCAAATAGTGTACAACGCTGGTGATGGTGTAGGTCACTTCCGCCGCTTCCCGTTCCGTAAAGTTTCGCCGTTGTAGCAAACGATCGAGGAGCTCTCCGCCCCGTAGGAGCTCGAGGACGAGGTAGGCGCGCTTGTCGTCTTCATGAACCGCGCGCAATGAAACTATGTGAGGATGTCTACCGTATCGCAATAGAATTTCTATTTCTTCCGACGGATCGCGCTTTGACTTCTCGATAACCTGCGGTAACGGAGAGAACGTATCTTTAATTCCGTTCGAAAAGGCAGACTGTCTCGTGCTACTCGCAATACGACTGTACCTTAACCGCGTATTCTACTTTGGTTATTTTGTGCACTGTCAGGTAGACAGTGCTGTAGCTCCCTTTACCAATTTCCTGCTTAAACTCGTACTCGTCAGTCACTGTAGCGTGGTTAACGTAAGTCGGAAAGGCACTACTAATACTTTCAAATGCTTTGAACTCTCCAGGATCCTTAGTGTGCTCCTCGAGTAGACACGGTGCCACGAAGCTAAACCCGCGGAACAATTCGTGAGCGTTCGCACTGGGTGGTACTCCGGGTGAGTCTGCAATTAATGTATCGCCAGTTCAGTAGATGGAAGATCGATTGCGCTCCGTAATTAGGTAAATCGGCCTGTTACCTCTAGGCGTTTTGCACGTGAATTCGCTATCAAAGTAGAACGCATCATCTTCTCTGCTGACCGCGGGCTTGAACGGAGGTCTGATTCCTTTCTTGAAAAGTGCATCCCAGTCGATCGTAGTAAAGAATATGTGATTCTTTATTTCCTCCACGCCACCTGATGATAATATAACGACTAAAGCGTCGAAGCTAACAAAATATGCATTGTATTGGGTCAATAAGAGTTCCGCGAAACATACCGGAACCGAGCCTATTGGCCGGATTTCGCTTGAACAATACGCGCAACAACGCCTGAGCTTCCGCCGAGATATTGTGAGGCATTCCCAGCTTTGCTTTCAATATCTGCGTCATTGTCTCCTTGCGATTAGCGCCTTGAAACGGCAGTGCTCCGGTCAACATCTCGAACTAACAATGAAAAATAGTGATGTTGCACTCACAGTTGGCTACGTTTATATCAGCTTCTTGTTAAAGGCAAAATACTTGGCACGCGAGTGATCTGCTTTTTTGTCAATTTAAATCCTATATCAGGCATTTTATAATTAATAATAAGACCTTGCAAGCGCGACGTATGTATTTTGTTGGAAAAGAGAAGGAATAACGGACGATTGATTCTTGCGCCAGACCATTAACGCAGTTATGAGTTTTCAGAATAGACTGCCTAATTAAATAACCATTAAGACGCCAAAACTCCACCAGTCCGCGGCGAAGGAGTGTCCCTTTCGATTGACCACCTCTGGCGCCATGTACTCGACAGTGCCGCAAAAAGAATACGTTTTCGTGTCGTCCAACGGCTGCTTGCTCAGTCCAAAGTCAGTCAGTGATATATGGCCGTCGGTATCCAATAATATGCTACACAGTTGAAAATATCATCTCATTGCAGCGTCTCGAGATGAAACGTTCGTCGCGGTATCTCCAAGTAACGATTGACGTTAAGATACTCAGTAGAATACTTACTTTTCTGGTTTGAGATCCCGATAAATGATACCAAGACTGTGAATGTGATCCAATGCGAGCGCTAATTCTGCTAAGTAGAACTTGACGTCGTCTTCTGTAAACATTACCTGTGAAAAGCAATAGTTGTTAAAGGGACACAGTATCTAATTTTTGAGAATCAAATGCTTGTGGAGGTAGGGCACTTGAATTATATTTATAGCAAGTAAATTTCTGAAATAACGAACTTCTTTTGACAGTCTTGAGAAGAGATCACCACCGCGTAGAAAGTCTAATATCAGGTACAGTTTGCCTTCTGTTTGAAACGCGTAATGCAAACGAACGATGAAAGGATGTTCTACATCCACCAGAATATTTCTCTCCATTTTTGTCCTTACTCTATCTCGAACTGGAAAACGTATTTGTAATTAGAATGACTAAAGACTAAACTTGGTGAACAATCTGCAGATGCAACGAGATTTACCTTTAAGCGTAGCTTTCTTAAGCACCTTCATGGCATAAAGAGTACCACTGTCCTTTCCAACAATTTTTCGTACCAGAAATACCTGGGATAAATGTTAAAATTAGTAACAACAATTGACAACTGCTAGCTCATTGTTTACCTTCCCAAAAGAGCCTTGACCTAGGACCTTGAGGAGTTCAAAGTGGCTTGGTTCAGCTTTCTCATGACCATCTCGCACCACCTCTCGCAGCTCGATCTCATGGGACTCTGAGCAGCCATTCGACCTTGGCTCAATTGCACTACCTTGCATGATCATGGCCTCCTCTTTTTCTGCCGGCAGAATTTCCGTGCCCTGCTATCGAAAAGCGCAATAAATCTTGAGCCAAGAGCTTACTCATCTAGGTACCAGAAGGAAGCTGACGCGGACGACATCCGCACGCATTTCAGGGAATAAATCGGTTCATCAAGTCGTGGAAATTACTACAGCAGTGCGTTCCAAGAAGAAAAAATTCGAAATATGAAGCAGGCAGAGTGTGACATATCTTTCTTCTCACCTTTTCAGTTACATGTTGCTGATTCCAAGGAACTGTCAAAGTAGCCAGCGGCATTATATTTGATGTCGTGCCTATTTTGTCGACTACGAACGCACCGAAACACTTCTCATTACAGCGAGCCTCGTGATAACCAACATTCAGATTACGCACTGGAGAGACAGCGTTAATTAAATTTACGTTAAAGCGCTCCAATTTTTTATCGCGGTGATTAACCAACGAAGTGGTTCGCGGTTAGCGCACGTATCGACCACAGATAAGACTAAACACGAATAAATCCAAACCGGAAACGTGATATTATGCAAGGTTCATACTGCATACGGATGAGCACAGCAGTTCACAGCCACGTAAAATACCGTACCATGTCTGACGGCAAACGCAACACCACTTCGACAGTTTTTACCGACGGTGGTCGAAAACTGCATTAGATCTAATGCAAGATTATGGAAAGGACTCGATCGGAACGTCGCGAAGTTTTATGAAGCTCAATTAAAGGTTTAATGGGAAGATAGCGCCTGTTGTAAATCATTTCTCAGTATAGGTAGCTCGAGATAAATCCTAAAGATTCGTAAAACATTTCGAAGAAATCGACGGCTTTTTGAAATTCCCGGCATTTTCTGTTTTATCGATTGCTTGCTACGTAGATAATTCATCACCAATCATTAAGGGGGAGCTTGATGAGGTTGAGCTGTGGCGGCCCGCCACCAGATGGCGCTGCCTTTCTCACTAGTGGTCGAACACGAGTACGTTTCTACATAAGACCGAAGCTGTTCGACAACCACGGAGGACAGAGCACACAGAGCGTCTAAGGCAGGAGTCGGCCTAGCCTTACTGACGAGTCCACAGGCCGACTCCGGGACGAAACGCTCCGCCGATAACATGGCGATCGCTGTTTTCGCCAAAGAGCCACAGACCTCCTGCACACCCCACCAGCAACTGGTTCGTCATTGGTGCTTTAGGTTCTTTGTTGATCTCGTAGGTTCTGTTGAATTCGTATAGGCTCTTTGTCGAACTCGTTTGTCGTATTTTTTGAATTCGTATAGGTTCTTCGTCAATCTCGTTTAGGCTCTTCTTCGACTTCGTATAGGTTTCTTTTCAAATTCGTATCGTCTATCACACTAAGGCCCAGTTCCGCAACTCCGGTTTAACTATAATCCTTGGTTGGTTGCTTTGATACCAGCTTTGTTATTGGCTACTCCGTATAGTAACTAACCAGAGATTATAGTTAAACCTGAGTTGTGGAACTGGGCCTTAGTCTCCGTCGAATTCGTATAGGCTCTCTGTCGAATTCGTTTGTGGTATTCTTTGAATTCGTATAGGCTCTTCGTCGATCTCGTTTAGGCTCTCCGTCGATCGAATTCATATACGTTCTTCCTCGTTTTCATTTAGGCTCTCCGTTGAAATCGTACATGCTCCTTTGTCTACTTCTACTATGCGCCTCTTTTTTTCCTTCGACCCAAAACCTCTTTTGACATAAGCTGTTACATATGCTAGCCATGTAGTTGCATAGATAGCAGGAGCCTTTCTTTATGTAGAGCAGCTCATTTATGTGTAAGAATAATTGTAATAGCATCAATTTGTTAATATATGTTGGAATGTAACAAAGAGATGTTAAACCTCTCTATTTAGCGAGAACATGGTTTCCTATTTCCGCTCGGAGATAGAAAACTCGAAATATTTGCATGTGCATACGAGAATCTCTCAAATATGGAACCGAAGACAAGCGCTGTACAAATTTGTATTGTTCGAATTTAATTACACGCCAAATACGTCACTTTTTATCCGATCGAATTAACTCGCTCGACTTCAAACCGGTTATAAGCATTTAAAGTTTTCGCTTTACTCTTGAAAAATTATGTACAATTTCACCCGCTAATTAAGCCTCATCGTATGCTGAATACAGCGCACTTTGTCCGGTTCGATTATCTTGCTCGGTTCCAAAGTTATAAGCGTTTAAAGTTTCCCTCCATACGTAGCGCGATGACCCAGTCCTGACCTAGGGCAACGTACCACCGATTGCGCCGTACGGCCATAACTTTCACTCCAGTTCCCCCAGACACCGGCTTTGCTCGCATTCCACAGAAGGCCGGCTACGGTGGAGTGGCTAGATACCGTTGGCAGGCCTCGCGGGGATTTCGGCAATCTGATTGGATACTCTAGCGCATGGGTCGCCAGGATTGGCTGAAATCTCTGAATGCTCTTACCAGGCGCCATCCGCGCGGAGTTGAAACCTTCCGTCAGTACGTGCGAGGTCGTCGCCTCGTGAATATGATGTAGGTTGGGTCGCAGCACTCCCGTCCACTCGTAGCTAACGAATTCGCGCGCTCTCGAGAGTAAAACTCTCGCGTCGAGAGAGACACCGAGCGCTTCGTTTTGTAGGCGAGTTAATTCGAGTTTCTTTTTCTTCCCTTCGCCGTTTCTATTATTTGAACTTTTCATAAAGAGGGCCCGTTTAAATGAGCGATTCCCGTGAGCGCGAGCGTGGTATATCACTGCGACTGCTCGCACTCACAGAGTCGAATGTGCCTACCATTAGTCGCGTGTAGAATAGATTACTCATTGATCGATGGTAAGTATCTCACGAATGGATTATCGAATGCGGCGGGCACCACGCGAACGGTGAGGACAACGCATTTACTTAGGCGGACTATGAAATACGTAGAAGTACGGCACTGTGATACAGGCCATATCTATAAGGAATGCCTAGTCGGGTTATCCCTTCAGTTTGTACCCTATCGAACAGTGAGGATGAGTAATAGAGAGTCTCATATATTCCTGTGCATCACTCAAAATCCTTTAGAAACGGGTGAAAGGGAGGCGAAAAGGGGCGGAGAAAGGGTGGTTCACCCCTCTTTCTCTCAACTTCGTTTCCCAATATCTACGATTGTAGTAGAATCAGTTTTTAATGTAGACGTAAGAAACGTATTGTAAGTAGTGGAAGAAGGGGTGGCGAGAGAGGGTGGAATAAGGGTAGCTCACCTCTCCTTTTCGTGGCTTTCTTTCCCAGTATCTAGGATTGTAATATGATTACTTCTTAATGCAAGTAGAAGTTCGTCGAATATTTCTACAAACGTCATTTGCATCGTAGCTGCTGGGGATTGCATAGGAATGCATTGACTAGACTCGGTGACGCTTGTAGAGATATACAACGATCTTCTAAGACGCATCAAGTAATACCTGCATTGTTGCTCGTCCCTGCAAACGTCCTTGTATCTGATCAATGCATTTTGCTGCAATTCTCATGTCTACGATACGGCGAACGCTTACAGACACACGCAACGATGCCTGCATACAACTCGACGTATCTAGAAGTTCGTTGAATGTTTCTATAAACGTCATTTGCATCATAGCTGTTGGGACTTGCATAGGAATGCATCGACTAGACTCGGTGACGCTTGTAGAGATATACAACGAGCTTCTAAGACGCATCAAGTAATACCTGCATTGTTGCTCGTCCCCTGCAAACGTCCTTGTATCTGATCAATGCATTTTGCTGCAATTCTCATGTCTACGATACGGCGAACGCTTACAGACACACGCAACGATGCCTGCATACAACTCGACGTATCTAGAAGTTCGTTGAATGTTTCTATAAACGTCATTTGCATCATAGCTGTTGGGACTTGCATAGGAATGCATCGACTAGACTCGGTGACGCTTGTAGAGATATACAACGAGCTTCTAAGACGCATCAAGTAATACCTGCATTGTTGCTCGTCCCTGCAAACGTCCTTGTATCTGATCAATGCAGTTTGCTGCAATTCTCATGTCTACGATACGGCGAACGATTGCAGACACACGCAACGATGCTTGCATAAAGCTCGGTGCATATCTCTGCAAGCATCGTCGTGTTTAGTCGATGCCTTTCTGCGCAATCCCGGCAGCTACGATGCAAATAGCGTTTGCAGAAACGTTTTAACGAACTTTTAGATGCATCGAGCTCTGTACAAGCATCGTTGCACGTGTCTCCCAGCGTTCGTCATATCGTAGACATGAGAATTGCAGCGAGATGCATTGATTAGATACAGGGACGTCAGCAAGGACGGGAGACGATGCATGTATTGCTCGGTGCATCTTAGAAGTCCATTGCATATCTTTACAGGCGTTGCCGTATCTGGTCAATGCATTCCTATGCAATCCCGGCAGCTATGATGCGAATGACGTTTGCAGAAACGTTCAATGAACTTCTAGAAGCACCGAGTTATATGCAAGTATCATAGCGTGTGTCTGTAAGCGTTCGTCGTATCGTAGCGTAGCGGAACACCTGTCCGCGCAGGTATACCGATGTCGTTCGGCAACGATTACAAGCGTAATTTATGCTTCAAATGTTAATTCTTAACTGGTATACACCTTTATACTAACGTAGCGACTTAATCCGCTTGGGGTCCGGAGAGACCCCAGTATACCAGTTATGAGTTAAAACTGTAAGAAACATTCATCGAGTTCCGTACGCAATTAACATTGCTCGGGGTATTGCAGAAACATTCGTTTCAGTCCGAAAAGCCCAAGAAACTTCCAGAGTTTTCGGAGCTCGTCGTGATCAATAGATATTATTTCCCTGTAGTATTTCGTAGAGGATCGTTAAACTCGTGCTCCTGGATACAAAGTTGCTAGACGTAATCACACGGACACGGGTTTCAATGTGTACGAAGGTCAGACGAGTTGGCTAAGGAATACATTGTATCTACGCCGTCTATCGCTCTCTCTTTCTATCGACCGCACGAAGCGCGTATCGTGCCCTCTCGCTCGCACAGTTCGAGAACCTTCGAGAATCTTCGTTCCCCCACTCCCGAACACCTGTACGCTGAAGTATATTACCGAACGCAGCGGCGAATTCGGCGGAGTCTCCCAAGGGTTGTCAGCCCACTGGTAACACGGTGGGACGCTTTTTATCTGGCTTCCTACAGGAGGTGCTCCCCCTCCTTGTCTCGGTTATCTGCTGCATCAGGCTCAATCGTTAGCACGGTTCGAGACGTTTTGGGGCATCGGCGAGAGCCGTGGGCCCGGCGAATGCGAGGAAAGCATTCACGGGTTGCGATGCCGAGCCAAGGAGCCTGGGTGTGGGGCCCAGGGCCCCCGGAATATTCCGCGTAGGGCGACTTTATAGTCGCCTCTTGCGCCGTTTAATCCGGGCGCGATAGGAGGAAGGGTGGGATGGGTGGGTGGGTCAAGAAAAGAAGAGAGAAGAAGACGAGCGAAGACCAAGTGCCCGGCTCGACCAAGGATGGCCGGTTTTTGCATCTCCGACGGAAATTTCCGGTGAGATTTCACTCTCTCCCGCTTTCTCTGTGTTTCGCGATGATTCAGTGTTCGCGATGTGTTTCCGCGATGTGTTTCTGTGATCGCGATGTGTTTCTGCGTTTCGCGATGACTCGATGCCCCTGAAACGCGTTCCGTGTCGATTCGTCCGACTCGGAGTGAATTCTAGAGTTTCGGCTTCTATTTTCGTGGAGCTCTGCTTCGTCGAGCGATTTCCTTGGGAATACGTGGTCGTCTCTAATCGTAGTTTTCGTTCTGCGTTGCAGGCGGAGCGAAGGAGAATGAAAAGTCCACTACACGCCCGTACTTCGGCTGGGTCGTGGATTAGAGCCCCGTCACGAGCAATATATGTGGTGAGTAATATTTATTTCTGCAATAATTCGATCGATTCGCGGTTTCGAAAATCAGCTTATCATAGAAGTTATCAGCTTTCGCGTCGTCGACCGATTCCTTTCGAAGAGTATATCCGCGTGCAATCCGTTTTTCGTGCGTCGCTCCAATTCAAATCGCTTCGAGATTATTTCCAGTGCGAATTAAAAATCTTTTTGTCTAACGATTCGAGCATCGGCTTATCATACAGTTTGTCGGTTCTCG
This sequence comes from Xiphydria camelus, assembly GCA_963678675.1. NCBI lineage: Eukaryota > Metazoa > Arthropoda > Insecta > Hymenoptera > Xiphydriidae > Xiphydria > Xiphydria camelus. The sequence goes on from OY783199.1 coordinate 2,772,718, forward strand.
CGTCGTCGGTCGAATTCGTTCGAAAAGATCCTCTCCGCGCAGTTCGTGTTTGCACGCGTATTCGATCCGAAGGTTCCTTATCGTTGTTTTTATCACGGTGTCTCGTCGTCCGTCGTTTTCTCCTGAAATAAATCATTTCGCTGATCGCGTAATTATTCCGTGATCGCAGACGGAGAGCATAGGAAGTCGACTTCGGGAGTTGACATATCCATGAAAACGCGGAATGTCGACGTTTGAGCGCCGTCGCGAGTTTTATGTGGTGAGTGCTATTTTATTTCAATATCCCAGGAGCATTCTGTGATTGTGCATCGGTTAAATTCAAACGCGTTTATCATTTCGGGGATATCATCGCGCTTTCAAGCTTTCTTCGTACCAATAGTATCTTCGACGCATAAAGAAACACCGCCGGCTGAGCGTGGTCGTGTTTACCGGCGCGGTTACCTCACCGCGCAGTCTTATCGCGGTAATAATAAAACATTGTGTCGGCGACGGCAGTGACACATAGCCGGCGAGGATTTTTGATGCATCGAAGAAACTATTTTATATAATAGAGAGATCCCGGTAGCGTTCTACGATTGTGCATTGGTTAAATTCAAACGCGCGTTTATCGTTTTGGGAATATCATCGCGCTTTCAAGTTTTCTTCGTACGAATGGGATATTCATTTCGAATCTTATCGATGTGAATCCTAGGTTATCATTCGCGTTATTCATTAGAAACTTGTACAATAGGAAGAATAATGAGCGGGAAACAGAGCAGTGCTCTCGACTAATCTCGTCACTGCTTTAGAGCATCTTTTGCTAAAGCAGTGGTGTGATTGGTCGAGAGCGCTTGCTTCTGTTTCCCGTTCCATACCTATTCCTTTTATTGTACAGGGGCCGTCAGTTCTTGTACTGTCATTCCGTTCGAAAGAAATACAACGGTCGAAATCGTTTAATTGTTGCAGACGGAGTGAATTAAGGACACAATGTCCAGTTCGACGACGAGTACGAGGCCTCGGCTTCGATTCGTGCGAAAGGCTGTCGTCCTCGGGCCTCCATCACGAGTATTTCATGGTGAGTTATAATTTCTCAATTCGCGAAGTTATTGCATTATCCGCCGCGCTCTTTCCGATGCGCAGTCGTTAGTTCCCGAATTTTCCCCGCGTATACGTTCCAACTTTGATTTTCATCGACGCAACATTCGGTTCATCGTAAATTCTCGCGATATTGTTCGACTCCCCGCAAATTGTATTCCTTCGTTGATCCGAATACTCGTTTGTACTCAGATGGAACGAATAATAAATACGACGTTCGATTCGACGACGAAATCAAGGCCCGCGAGCTGCGATTTTCGCGAAGGGCTGTCGTCGCGGCGCCTCCGTCACGAATATTTCGTGGTAAGTTCCAATTTCTCTTCATTTGAAATAAAACTTGCATTCCAATTCGAACGTAGTAGTTAATTCGCGAGTGTTTTCACTGTGCGTTTGTTTAGACTATGATTTTTATCCAAAAAGTTCAGTTCATCGTAAATTTGACTGATTCTCGCATCACTGCTCGATTCCTCTCAAACTAAACTCCCTCGTTGATCCAATTGTTCGTTTGTCGTAGCCGGAGCGATCGCTGAATATTAAGTCGACTTCGAGGGCTGATAGCTTCGGCTGGACCGAAGACTGTCGGCATTTGGCTCCGTCACGTGAATTTCGTGGTGAGTACAGATCGAATATAAAATAAACTCGATATTTAAAAGACGATCCACCGAATTTCGTCCAAAAAACAGCGATTCCTAATCGTAAACGTCTGTCCATTTCAGATATTCATTGGCAGCCGTATCTCGGAGACGAGCGTCGGGGGATCCTCATCGCCGAGTAAGTCCCAGCTGTCAAAGTTCTTCCGCCGTCTCTCGGTACGCGATTTGGCGAAATACCGAGAGCGCGGTGGTCGTATTTATCTATCCTATGACTATCCCTTTTCTCGCGTGGTGCAACGACGTCCGCGTTACATATTTGCAGCGAAATGCGCGGAAATTTAATAGCTCCCAATTGTATTGCTTGGAGCGGAATGCTTCGTGTTCAGGTCGTTAGTTAAATCTCGAAATTGTTTTATCTTTCAAGAGAAAAATATCAAATCTCTTTAAACGTTTCATCTCAAATGAGGGTTCTAATTTTCGCTGCAAATTTAGATCTAAGCCCGAGGTGCGCAGACGTTCGATGGACGCGAATAAAATGAAATTCCTTCTTTTCTTCGAAAATTAAACATCGAACGTTCTGTGCATCAATCGGAACGTATATCAGGGAACTTTGTTCGCTCAATCGCGATACGCGAATACTTGAATATTTTTTTCGAATCGTTGCCAGAAACCAACGTAAAAGCTTGGTTTCACGCGTTTGAATCGCGGTCGGTTATTTTCCTTGGATTTTTTTCAGGAGTCGAGTCAAGTTAAAAAAATCGAGTTTTCTTATGTTTCTTTCAGAGTAGCTTCTCGCTCGTTTTGTCATCGTAAAGCTAATAATAAATTGGTTAAAGTCGTCCGGTAAAAATACGATAGCACTTGTGTAAAGTGCAGTCGCGGCGTAGAATCGTAGAGTAGGACAATCGCGATCCGATCCGTCTTTCGCGTCGTATTCAACCATTGAGAAGGGGTTGAGGAGGAATCTCCCCCTTCTCACGCGACGAGGGAGCTATCCAAAGGAGGAACCAGATATACCACGTGCGAATGTTGAATGTATGTGTTGGTGAGCATGTTCGTTTTTTTGGATATACAGGGGTTAGGTAGGCTTTTCGCGATTATGGCCATCGTTTTTAAATATAGGTGGATAGGTAGGGCTCCGATATACGAATTATCGCGTCGCGAATTTGGCCAAAGTGTGACTGAGAGTGTGCGAGGTGTTTAATTAATTTTCAAATAACTGCACCGTTGCAGTCTTGCCCGCTGCTAGTATTAATGCGGCTAACGATCGTTGGTCTCGTTTCTTTTTCACTTCCGGCTCGTACTCGCGAGATGATTATTCTTCAGTAAGTCATTGTCGCGCGGCTTTCATTTCGATGTTTGAAGGCTTCCATCGAATTCAAAAAGCGGTAGGCAAAGACACGCGAAGGATATCCTTTCGCGAATTCGATTTGGAAGTTTCGTGAGTGCTCCAGGGAGCGATAACGAAAGGCGTTCGCGTGCAATCGAATTTCGCGACGCACCGCGAGATCATGAAAATTACATCCCATTGCTTTTTCGCCCGCGTTTTCCAACGATCGTTAGGCGAGGCAACGGCGAAGTCGCTAACACCGTGATGCGTGGTGCATGGTGGCAATCGGTTTCGCAAGCCGTCTGCGACTTCGCCTTGCCAGAAGAAAGAAGAAAGAAGTCATCAGTGAAGAGGACGCCGGTCGTTGCACCACGCACCCGACCATAACGGTTCGTAGAATTTCGGAGGAGTTCTCGAGACTCTTCTGCAAATTTTCGAAATTTGCAGAACATATCGAGAATGAATCTGGAATTGAATACGTCCTATGGTTTTTCTTCTTTTCCTCTATCTTTCTCTCCATATATTCTTTCTCTATTCAGAAGAAAGCAAAGTAGGCGTGCGATTTGTATGCATTTATTCTGAACATATAATTTTCAGAATTTTAGAAATTCAGTCATGAAACATTTAATTTCTCCAGTTCAATTTAATTCATTTTAATGTATTCCTTGCTTTTGTGATAAAAGTCAATTCTCTTTGAACGATATTCTTCATGGTTTAATAAGCTTCAAAATTTATTTCCGATACACATTGAATATGCAATATTTTGTGAGATTTTGTAGTTCTTTTATTCAATCGTAAATTTGATACACAGAAAATGATTTTACAAACTGAAATATAGTAAAGGAGATGTAATAGTTCTACGTATAACTAATGATATACTACAAATAAGGTTCATGGCTATAATATTTTCAAAGATTATTCAATCCAATAAGTGTACAGCTTTGCGTCCGCCGTTTTTCCGAAATTCAAGGCTTTATTATACAAAATTGGTTATACATTTATGATTCAAAGTATTAGGGCCCTGGTCGCTTCGCTTCATAAATCGCGGATCGCGGTAGTAATACGTTAGGTTCGTCCGTAATTATTTAGAATGCATAGCGCGATAAAAATTAAAGGAGAGAGTGTCGGATTTGGTGACTCTCACTGACGTGGGCGTGGATGGGGCCCTGGTCATTTCGCGGCATACCTAACTCGCGGATCGCGGTACTAGTACGATTGCTTCGTTCGAAATTATTTATACTGCATAGCGCGATAAAAATTAAAGGAGAGAGTATCGTATTTGGAGACTCTCACTGACGTGGGCGTGGATGGGGCCCTGGTCATTTCGCGGCATACCTAACTCGCGGATCGCGGTACTTAGTACGATAGGTTCCTTCATAATTATTTAGAATGCATAGCGCGATAAAAATTAAAGGAGAGAGTGTCGTTTTGGTGACTCTCACTGACGTGGGCGTGGATGGGGCCCTGGTCATTTCGCGGCATACCTAACTCGCGGATCGCGGTACTTAGTACGATAGGTTCCTTCGTAATTATTTAGAATGCATAGCGCGATAAAAATTAAAGGAGAGAGTGTCGTTTTGGTGACTCTCACTGACGTGGGCGTGGATGGGGCCCTGGTCATTTCGCGGCATACCTAACTCGCGGATCGCGGTACTTAGTACGATTGCTTCGTTCGAAATTATTTCTACTGCATAGCGCGATAAAAATTAAAGGAGAGAGTATCGTATTTGGAGACTCTCACTGACGTGGGCGTGGATGGGGCCCTGGTCATTTCGCGGCATACCTAACTCGCGGATCGCGGTACTAGTACGATTGCTTCGTTCGAAATTATTTATACTGCATAGCGCGATAAAAATTAAAGGAGAGAGTATCGTATTTGGAGACTCTCACTGACGTGGGCGTGGATGGGGCCCTGGTCATTTCGCGGCATACCTAACTCGCGGATCGCGGTACTTAGTACGATTGCTTCGTTCGAAATTATTTCTACTGCATAGCGCGATAAAAATTAAAGGAGAGAGTATCGTATTTGGAGACTCTCACTGACGTGGGCGTGGATGGGGCCCTGGTCATTTCGCGGCATACCTAACTCGCGGATCGCGGTACTAGTGTGGTAGTTTCATGATCTTAGAGTATTATATTTCATCTTCAGCTTCCTTGTCTTTGCAATTGCACCACTTGCTCTTCCTTCATTATCTCTCTTCCGTCGTTGTCTCGGTATCGGGTATCAACCACATCCTTTAATTTATCCTCCTGCAATTTTTTTTCGTCGTTGGTGTTGTAAGCTTTTAGGCTCTTCGTTGAATTCGTAGATTTTTCTTTGAAGTCGTAGGTTCTTTGTCGATTTCGTATAGGCTCTTCAAACTCATATAGGTTCCTCGTTGATTTTCGTATAGGCTTCTCATCACTTTCGTATAAGCTTCTCGATCTCGTTTAGGCTCTTCTTCGATTTCGGAAAGGCTTCGATCTTGTTTAGTCTCGTCGTCTTTGTTATAGTTACATGGTCTTTCCTCTACAGGTTTTGATCGATCTTCTTAGATTCTTCGTCGTCTATACAGGCTCTTCGTTATTATTCCAAAGGTTTCCTATTACGCTCCTCGATTTGCCTTTCATCCCAAAAGTACATTTTCATACCTTTAAATGGCACGAAAGTAAAAGCTATCATAAGCATGATGTTGTTGCATAGACAGGGAAGCTTTCCTACGTGTAGGGAGTTCATTTACCTGTAGCTTCGTTCGTAATTATTTAGAATGCATAGCGCGATAAAAATTAAAGGAGAGAGTGTCGGATTTGGTGACTCTCACTGACGTGGGCGTGGATGGGGCCCTGGTCATTTCGCGGCATACCTAACTCGCGGATCGCGGTACTTAGTACGATAGGTTCCTTCGTAATTATTTAGAATGCATAGCGCGATAAAAATTAAAGGAGAGAGTGTCGTTTTTGGTGACTCTCACTGACGTGGGCGTGGATGGGGCCCTGGTCATTTCGCGGCATACCTAACTCGCGGATCGCGGTACTTAGTACGATAGGTTCCTTCATAATTATTTAGAATGCATAGCGCGATAAAAATTAAAGGAGAGAGTGTCGTTTTGGTGACTCTCACTGACGTGGGCGTGGATGGGGCCCTGGTCATTTCGCGGCATACCTAACTCGCGGATCGCGGTACTTAGTACGATAGGTTCCTTCATAATTATTTAGAATGCATAGCGCGATAAAAATTAAAGGAGAGAGTGTCGTTTTGGTGACTCTCACTGACGTGGGCGTGGATGGGGCCCTGGTCATTTCGCGGCATACCTAACTCGCGGATCGCGGTACTAGTACGATTGCTTCGTTCGAAATTATTAATACTGCATAGCGCGATAAAAATTAAAGGAGAGAGTATCGTATTTGGAGACTCTCACTGACGTGGGCGTGGATGGGGCCCTGGTCATTTCGCGGCATACCTAACTCGCGGATCGCGGTACTTAGTACGATTGCTTCGTTCGAAATTATTTATACTGCATAGCTCGATAAAAATTAAAGGAGAGAGTGTCGTTTTGGTGACTCTCACTGACGTGGGCGTGGATGGGGCCCTGGTCATTTCGCGGCATACCTAACTCGCGGATCGCGGTACTAGTACGATTGCTTCGTTCGAAATTATTAATACTGCATAGCGCGATAAAAATTAAAGGAGAGAGTATCGTATTTGGAGACTCTCACTGACGTGGGCGTGGATGGGGCCCTGGTCATTTCGCGGCATACCTAACTCGCGGATCGCGGTACTTAGTACGATTGCTTCGTTCGAAATTATTTATACTGCATAGCTCGATAAAAATTAAAGGAGAGAGTGTCGTTTTGGTGACTCTCACTGACGTGGGCGTGGATGGGGCCCTGGTCATTTCGCGGCATACCTAACTCGCGGATCGCGGTACTTAGTACGATAGGTTCCTTCATAATTATTTAGAATGCATAGCGCGATAAAAATTAAAGGAGAGAGTGTCGTTTTGGTGACTCTCACTGACGTGGGCGTGGATGGGGCCCTGGTCATTTCGCGGCATACCTAACTCGCGGATCGCGGTACTTAGTCCGATTGCTTCGTTCGAAATTATTTATACTGCATAGCGCGATAAAAATTAAAGGAGAGAGTGTCGTTTTGGTGACTCTCACTGACGTGGGCGTGGATGGGGCCCTGGTCATTTCGCGGCATACCTAACTCGCGGATCGCGGTACTTAGTACGATAGGTTCCTTCATAATTATTTAGAATGCATAGCGCGATAAAAATTAAAGGAGAGAGTGTCGTTTTGGTGACTCTCACTGACGTGGGCGTGGATGGGGCCCTGGTCATTTCGCGGCATACCTAACTCGCGGATCGCGGTACTAGTACGATTGCTTCGTTCGAAATTATTTATAGTGCATAGCGCGATAAAAATTAAAGGAGAGAGTATCGTATTTGGTATTCGCGGCATAACTCGCGGTTCGCGGTAGTAGTATGATAGGTTCCTTCGGAATTATTTATAATGCATTACAGCATTATTTATAATGCAAAACAGCGGAAGCAAAGTTGTACACCTAATAGTATTATTCTGTTCTCATCGCACGCCTACTTATGATACACACATTTCGCATATTCCACATGTATTAGTTTAAGAAAACTTGGTGAGTACCACTGAAGTAAAAGTGGATTAGATGTATAAGTTCTGTCAACCGGAGTCTCACTACGCAGTGTCCTAATTGAATATTTATACATAGAAATAAAGTCCTATAATTTATTTCAAACATTTGAAACACGTAATACTTTTGAACTTTATTTGTTCAAATGAAACTGCAGTTTATGCACGGAGAATGCTAAATTCACATTACAATTATTGTATCAATAAATTTTTGTAATTCAATTTACAATGCGCTTAACGCTGAAAGAATGTAAATACTTGTTAGAATGATATCATTCAAGCTCCTTCAGAGAATCTTGCATTGCATTCGATGCACAAAGTATAAGATATTTTTACTGAAATTTTAATATTGAAATTGTATCAAGCTCAATACATTGGACATGCAATTATTGAAGAATATTTATCATAAGAGTTAATCACTGGAGAACATATTGAATGTTCTCAAAACGTCAGTGGGGCTCCGGTCTTGACCCCCGGAGGAAGTACTTGCCTTGTAGCAGTGAACTCCGGGAAAAATTGAGTTCCGCGGAAATTTACCACCCTCACACGGTGAGGTACTCTTTATTATATAAAATGTGGCGCGTCTCGTCTTTTTGCTTGACGCCCACTAAATCCCCAATGCCTTCGGGCACCCTATCCTGGAAAGGATACTTCGACCCGATATTTATGTATATTATTGATACATAAATAAATAAACTCTTCCCTCGCCTCATCTGTCATTATTTTTAAGGGATTCAGAGTGGAGTAAGAAACGAGGAACGATCGAGTAACGTTGATCATGTTCATCGCTTTCGTTTTCCCCGCAGAGAATCCATTAAAAATGTTCACCTCTCATATAGGATAAGAGAATTTTTGTAATTTAAATAAAGAAATATATCTATGTGTCTCCTTTTTTCCCTCGTCTCACCATTCATATATGACATCATTATTTTTAAAGGATTCAAATCGGGGTAAAGGATGGAGCAATGATTAATTGGAATTAATCATTTATCGCTCTTTTTTCCCTTTTAAGAATTCTTTAAAACTATCATATGTATAACCTCATTTAAGATAAGCTAATAACGATGCTTTGTTTGTTTCAGAAAAATTTCAGTTCGTGAAACTTCGTATAATTATAAAACGTTACCTTTCAGGTGGACTACGGCAATTTATTCAGCTAAAATTAGATATAATTAATCGTTCTTCTTTCTGTTTCAGATCGCCGAAATTTTAATAATGACATTTTTTTCAGACAAACTGCGACAGTTTTTTATATTTAAATAAGACTATTAATCGTTCAGCTTTATGTTTCAGTTATAGATTCGAGAGATTTGGGTTAATTTTCTATTAGGTTTTATTCTTGGCACACTCGATTGAGAACAAAGAGGCTTCTGCACCTACCTTTTTGGGTTTCCTTTGATATACACGTTTTTTGTGGATGTTATTGAGGAAAATACATATGGATACTCTTTCATGGAATTGTTGGGATTAAAGGAAGGATGATAAATTGCTTTGCCATTGGACCCATATGACTTATAGGAAGCAATGAGTTGACGTTAGAGGTGATCAGTTTTGAAGGAATAGCAGGTATTTGATACTTTTATAACCAGCAAAAAATGCATCACACTGTCAATTTGAGACGACTAAAAGCTGTGATATATTTATTCCAACAGGAGTATTTTATAAAAAGAGCTCAACACTATTGTCGCCGTGGGAATCCTACACGAGACTCTAGATTAATTAACATTAGTTAGGCTTCATCATCTTAGAGCATTAAATTTCATCTTCAGCTCCCGTGTCTTTGCAATTGCACCAGTTGCTTTTCCTTTATTATCTCTCTTCGATCGTTGTCTCGTTATCGGGTATCAACCACATCCTTTAAATTATCCTCCTGCAATTTTTGTTCGTCATTGGTGTCTTAAGCTTTTAGGCCCTTTGTTGAATTTGTAGGTTCCTCCTTGAACTTGAACTTCATAAATCGCGGATCGCGGTAGTAATACGTTAGATTCGTTCGCTATTATTTATAATGCATAGCGCGATAAAAATTAAAGGAGAGAGTGTCGTATTTGGTGACTCTCACTGACGTGGGCGTGGATGGGGCCCTGGTCATTTCGCGGCATAAATCGCGGGTCGCGGTAGTAGTACGATAGGTTCCTTCGTAATTATTTAGAATGCATAGCGCGATAAAAATTAAAGGAGAGAGTGTCGGATTTGGTGACTCTCACTGACGTGGGCGTGGATGGGGCCCTGGTCATTTCGCGGCATACCTAACTCGCGGATCGCGGTAGTAGTACGTTAGGTTCGTCCGTAAATATTGATAATCCATAGCGCGATAAAAATTAAAGGAGAGAGTATCGGATTTGGTGACTCTCACTGACGTGGGCGTGGATGGGGCCCTGGTCATTTCGCGGCATACCTAACTCGCGGATCGCGGTAGTAGTACGTTAGGTTCGTCCGTAAATATTGATAATCCATAGCGCGATAAAAATTAAAGGAGAGAGTATCGGATTTGGTGACTCTCACTGACGTGGGCGTGGATGGGGCCCTGGTCATTTCGCGGCATAAATAGGCTTCGATCGGTCTTCTTAGATTCCTCATGATCTCTATAGGCTCTTCGTTATTATTCTACAGGTTTCCTATTACTCTCCTCGATTTGCCCTTTATCCCAAAAGTACATGTTCATACTTTTAAATCTCAAGAAAGTAAAGGCCGTCATGTGTGAGCGTGGTACTGTTGCATAGACAGGGGAGCTTTCCTACATGTAGGGAGTTCATTTACTTATAAGGATAAGTTTAATAAAACGAATTTGTTAATTGGTTTATAAAGAGTCGAATAAATAAGATGTTATATTCGCTCATTTACCAGAAACATGGTGTTCTATATTTGCTTTTCAATAAAATCGCAATTGAAGGGGAAAAATACTGTAAAATCTTCTTTAATTAATCTTGATTACACGCTGAATACACATGCTTTATCCGGACGGACTAGCTTGCTCGGTTTCCAAATTATACACGTTTAAATATCATCGGTTTGCTTTTGACATCGCTTGCACAATTCCACTCGTTACATAAAGTCGATTACGCGCTGAATACAGCGCACTTTGTCCGGTTCGATTATCTCGCTCTATTCCAAAGTTATAGACGTTTAAAGTATTCGTTTAATTTCGGCATTGCGGCACGCTGACCCGGTAACCTCACAACCTGTCGCACTGGCGGGCACCTGGTGTTCCAAGAAGCTTTAACTTCCACTCCAGTTACTCGGAGACGCACGTATATTCCCCCACCTTGCATTCCACGCAAGGCTGTCGGCCACCAAGGCGAAGTGGGGCAGTTGGGAGCGGGAACAGTAAATTCGCGCGGGGTTTTACCTCCAATCCTAGTGGGAGATTCCAGTATACGGCATCCGCGATTGGTCCGAGCGCGCTTGGTTCGAGAAGCCGATTGGCGACTGTGTAGATGTAAGTTTGCCTGTCATGCCACTGATCGACAGAACGTTTTTCATCCCGGAGTCGGGCCTGTCGGCTAGGCCGACTATAGATTAATAACTTTCGAAATAATTTTAAGAATCGAAGGATAGCTCCGAGTATCAAGAATTTCTTAATTTCAATCTCGTTCCTCGCATGTCTTTGATAATCATCGACCCAATTAGCGTGCTCACCCTTCGGCTCAATCTTCGGCCAGTCTCACTCATCGTGGAGAGCAGATTGGGTAACTAACAATAAGAATCGAACTTAGGACGTCTCCTTTCCAATCCTCTCTCCTTAACGATTAGACCATTTACTATACAATTTCAGCAATGTGGTACCTATAAAAGGAACAAGGTCGCCGGCCGAATTATCATACCGAGAACTGGAATAAGCGCTCAATACTCTCACGATCGGCACCTACTGGCGGTTCAGAAAATATCGTGCCTCCGTACGCCACGCTCTGGCACTCGCGTCGCAGCGTCGTACATACCACCGTCAAACGTCATCACTGTAAATAGAAGCTGATTGGAAAAAGCAGACGCATCGGGTGAATCGCGGACTGCGGATGCAGTGGAGTGACGTCTCTGCAGTTGTGTGATCGCATCGCCGAAGGATTGGGATTGAATTTCGGAGCAGGACGCGAGATAAACCACTGAAATGGCCTCTTCGCCGGTATTAAATCCGGTAAGTTTATTCGACGTATTATTTTACCGATGAGGGGCGATTTGAAATTTGGCGAACGTTACACAAAATTCCTTCCATCTTGACCTCAACGGCGAAATGCCGTTATTTATGAAACGGCACTAAATAATCGTCCTGATGGGCGTTTCCTGACGATTTAAATTCTTTTTATATATTATATCGTCGTTAAAGGGATAACGGATGGTGGAAATATCGCGTTTGTCGACGAATAAGATCGAGATTTCGATCTTTACAATTTTATCTTTCGTGCATACCATTTCTCGTTAAATGCTCTAATCAAAAAAGACTTGCAATAATAATTTTTGGAGCAAGAATTCGGAGCATGAAGCCAACCCTTTGCGGTCGATGTCTCCGCAGCGGGGCCACTCGCAACACAAGTGCCTCTCCTCTCCGGCTCGAACTAGTAGGATAAACATTCGCTGGACTCCTCGCGACCAAACAAACGCATAAACAGTTTATAATAAACTAAACCAGAAAGCGATACAGAAACCTATACTAATAGTTATTTTCGTTATTAGGGCGTGAAGCGCTGTTTTTAACGAGTGTGAAGTTTGCCGGCAATCACACTCGTTAGAACGGCGCGAAACAACCGAATAACGAATTCTATTTTTTGTCACTAAGTGTCAAATACGAGATTGACGATTTCACGCACTGCGCAGGTTATTTCACGCACTGCGCAACTTTTCACGAATTGGTGTGTGAAAGATGATTTCACATGCGTCGAGGACGCCCATGAAACCGAGTATTTGACACTGAGTGACAAAAATTCTTTCTTTCTCCACTGCTCTTCACCAACACACACTACCAACACTACATTCATTTATTCGGAGAGATTTCCAGGCAGTCAGTTTCGAATGAGCTCCAGAGAAACATTAAGATCGTGAAAAGCTAATCAATGTGTACACCACACACGTTATTTTATTATTACAGAAATTAAAAATTTTGCATTTTCACATATTATAAGTAGTATCAAACACCATAAACCAGTTTCAAAAAATTCTATGTGTTGTAATATATATTTATTTATTGACTAATCCCCTGTACGGAAAAGTAACCGCGAAACGCTAAATTTGCTCCGACCTACTGGTACTCCCAAAGGTTAAATCTGCCGACCGCAAAGGGTTAAACTCACCATTCTCAATCTACAGCTCTTGAATTACATTAATAATTATATCTCTCGACAGGAAATCCCGTACGTGGGCGAAGTGCAGGGTGGCGTGGTCCCGGGAAAGATGGTCAAGATCCAGGGTAAGGTTCCACCGCAGGCGGTGCGCTTTGCCGTGAATTATCAACTCGGGCCGAATTTGAATCCCCGGGACGACATCGCGATTCACGTGTCGCCGCGATTCCCCGAGGGCATCTTGACGAGGAACCACATAGAGTCGATGAGTTGGGGACCCGAGGAGAACGAGGGTCCCCTGTGGATTAAGCCGGGCGAAGGCTTCGAAATAATCATCCTGTGCGATCCCAACTGCTACAAGATCGCCGTCAACGGCAGGCACTTCACCGAGTTCGCTCACCGGTTGCCGTTTCAAAAAGTCACGCATCTTGTGATCGACGGCGACGTGGAAGTCACCTCCATCTCGTACGAGGGCGGAGACGGTGTCGGCGCACCGCGCTCTCCCAGAGCCGCGCCGGTACCCGATGTGCCACCTGCAAATTTCGGACCCCCGCGTAAGTCACCCGTCTCGCAAGGAAGTCGCGCTTGAATATAAATGTCGACGCGATTTGCGAAAACGTCATTTTTTCATTTTTCTTATCCAGCTCCCGGAGGATTGTACCCCACGATAGGGCCGCAAGCACCTCCCGGCGGTTATGGACCACCGCCGGACGCTTACGGAGGACCGGGTGGTTACAATCCGCCCCGAGGTTACGGTTACCAGCCCGGTAAAGACACGGCCGAGGAGGAAGAGGTCTTTGGTGGCTGTTTGGATAAAGTGGGCCTGGCACTGGGAGGCCTGGTCGCCGCCGGTGGAGTTGCCGCTGCGATGCACGCCTTGAATGTGAGCATTGGCATTATCAGACTCGTCGAGGTTTCGGATACCGCGCGAGCGAGATATACTGCATACACGTCGCGAGACGTCAACGATACACTAAATCCGCTCTGTTCCTCGTGTGCGATTTAGAAGCGGAAAGAGCAGGAGAAGGATCACGAGAAGACGGACGCCTCAAAAGCGGAATCCGAGAACGAGGGAGGCGCTGGAGCTTTTGGAGGACTCGGAACTTTAGGCGCAGCTTTGGCCAGCAGCTTGGCGAGCAACGCACTGCAGGGGGATAATCGATCAGCGCAACCCGGATATCCCGGGTATCCTCAAGATTCCAGTAGCGGCGGCGTACTCGGATCTATTCTCGGCGCGCTGGGTGAGACTTGCGGATTTTGTAATCGACTGATCCTACGAATTTCTGTGCATCCCAGTTTCGAGTTATCATCTCTCGCGTTCCGTTCTCCTCTCGTTTCCACGTTCACGTCGTAGAACGGCCAGTTGAGCTACTTTAGCACACGTGCGACGCGCGTGGGAACGCTGATAATATCTCAGTAAAGTGTCTGACGGCGGAGAGGAAAATATCATCGGAATGCGAGAATCACAACGCGCGAGTGTGAGATCACAGTGTCGGTGTGTCATTATCTTCAAGGACAAGAACGAGCTACGGTTTGAATGGAATGCGCGAATCATCGCTCCTTTAAATTCTTATCCAACCGCGTTGCACATGATATCGCACGCGCTTATGAGGGTTTTACTCCTATTTACGCGCTTTACGTCTCCCGAAAAATACAGATGATGCGATGTTACCGCGAACGGAACGTCTGAAAGATACTCTTCTGGGATTAGGAATCTTTGATCTGTGTGTGTCGGGCTTTTTTTTTCTTTCGTAAGGGGCTTTCGAAATGTTTCATTCGCTGCAGGTGGTGCCGGTGGAGCGCAGCAGCCTGCTTATCCTCCGCAGCAGCCTGCCAGCACCGATCCGTTGAGCGGTGCATTGGGATCTATCCTCGGGGGGGTCCTCGGGGGTGGTGGTAGCCATAATCAACCGGCGTACCAGCCTTCCGGAGGTTACGGGGGCTACGGCGGTTATCAACCATCGGGAGGCTATCAACCTAGCGGTGGATATCCTCCGCAGCAGGGAAATAATTCCGATCTATTGAGCGGCCTCAGCGGTGCCATCGGATCCTCGCTCCTGAGTTCCGCTCTCGATGGACTCAGCAAGCGCGGCGTGAGTAGAAAGAAAACGAAAAATTGATAAAGCTTTCTCTCTTTTCTCTGTCGGGGGGGATTACGTTTGTGGGTTTTTATTTATTTCTCTCTTAGGTCTGCGAGGAATGTACTACATGAATGTTTCTATGCTTTTATTATTGATTTTCTTTATAATTTGTTTCTCTCTTATATTTAATGCTTAATAAGTTTTGTATTCCGCGACTTTAATAAACACATTGCGAACTTTTTAACAACGCCGCTCTTTTCCCTCTTGCTTGCAGTTGTGAAGGCTTTTTCGTGCATGTTTCGATGGGTCTCCGTGACGTTTGTTTCCGTTCGGGTTTCCTTGACGAACATCTTATCATTCCTTAATGATGCGACTTTATACAAAAATTATTAAAATCCGTAGCAGCAAAGTTATATCGTTCTCCACAGAAATCTCAGGGGGATAGTCATCCCCAACCGAGCCCGCCGCCCAATTACGGATCACAGAGTGATCCTCCACCTCCGCCTCGCCCTTCCGCTCGTGCAGACAGTCCTCCTCCTCCCGGCGGTGGTAAATTGTCTGCAGCCGATATCTCTCGAGGCCTGGGACTCGGAGACGACGACGATTGAACGTGACATTTTGGCCTTATTGGGGGAATTGGATAGGTGAAAATTGGCTAATCAAATGTTCAATACCGCTCTCTTTCTTTCCTTGTAATCTTAAATGTTACGCCGCTTTTTATTCAGGAAGCGGAGCCTATCGCGGAACAGAAAGTCGCGATGAATTTGCCTTGATATAAGATATTAGGAGCCTTTCCCGCAAATTTAGGTATAGAAATCCTCGTGTTGTGTTTCTTCAACGTTATTTTTAATTGATAAGATCTCGCAGGGGCATTAGAACAACTAAGTGGATAATAATAGCTTCTGTACCTACGAATCTCTGTTCAATTGATATTAGACGTTATATTTGTACTGTTCGCGGATAGCGATATCGAAGATTGTTAATGATATACACTATTGGCTTTACGTGAGCAGGACTCAGGGCACTGACGAAACACGAATGGACGTAATTCTCTTCGCAGCAGGTATGGATAATGCGACTTTAACATTAGATATAAGAGAAATTGAAGCTTATAGTCTTCTGGCAGGGAAATTATGGAACATCACGGCAAGCCTTAGGAATATATAGCGGATTTGAGAGATATTAAAAACGAAATTGTAGGCGTAAGAGTATATAGTATATTCGAAGCAGAGCTCTCGCTAATTTATCAAAACTTATTTTATTTTTATATATACTTTGGTGGCCTTAGATGAGATAACATCCGTCTTATATTTTACAGTACAAAATTTAATTCTCCTCTGGGGACTAATTTTATGAATGAAGAAATATATAAATCATGATTACACCAAGTCCTGTCCCGCTGATGATGACATCTTGTATACCTCCTAATGCCTAGACTCGGTCCAAAATTCTTCCTGCTTATTCAAACCAAACTCTTCAAGATCGAAGGGGTACATTTATCCAAATATCTTGCGGAAGGAAATACGAGACGAAAAATCTTACAAGTCGGTCAATCACTTTTATTTATTTATTTATTAATAATCAATCAATAAGAATGTATAAATGCAAGGTTAAATAACGCAAATAGTTGCAATAGTGCTGTATAAAGCACACTTGAGAAATAATTCATATCTATCAATCAGCGTTTCGTGGTTACAAATTCCATTTCACTCGAACACTTCTATTTTTTTTGCGCAGTATACCGCATAGCCTATTCGCAGGAGCGATTGATTTAGCTTGCATTTAATGGAATCGGCCCGCGGGAATTTCCACTCGGGGGACAGAATTCAACATCTTGTTGTATAATTGTCGGCGTTAAAAACGAGAACGGGAAGTTGAATAATCTATCTATATTATCGAGGGTGGGTTTTTTTTTTTTTATAAAATTGTCTCGCTCTTTCCGCGAAACAATGCGCACACATAACTTTCGATCATTGAGCATTCTACAATGATGGCGATTCGAAAATGAACAATCAACATCCCTAGAAAATCCGACGAACATATATTCGTTTCTTTTGTTATTCTGTCTAATATCTCCATCCTTGCGCGTACTAGTCGCGTTGAGTCGCGGTGCAAGATAGACGTGGGCGCATGCATTCGAGGAACAACGCAAAGCCGATAAAACCCTATGAATATAAAAGAATGGGACCGTATCGTTACGAGAGGGAAGAGGAAGGATGGAAGGGTGGGATCAAACTTAATATTATAAAAATATACTTCAAGGAATCACAGACCCATTATGTACAAGGATTAAGAGGGAAAGGATCAATGGGGACGAGTGATGCAGAAACCGCCTCTAATCGGAAGAATCAGTCGTGGTCGAGACTGGCTGCGGCGGCAGCGTCGGCGTAAATCGGTTGCGATAACTCCTTCGAGTCACGTCCACTTTCTTCCTGAAACGTTCAAGATTCTTCAGCTTTTGCTCGTGATCCGAGCTGTCGCCGCCACCGCCACCACTGCTCCTTCCCTTTTGAGTGAGGCTCCCGTTTTTCTCCACAGTTGACACTCCTGACGTGATGCCGCTGTCAGGTGTCACGGGAACTCGGCACGATTTGCGACTCGGTGTGGACGGCCCGTCCTCTTGAACCCTTCGCGCGTTGCTGGCGCTGGTACCGTTTAAGCAATCCTTCGTAGTGCCGACTTCCTCCTCCGTCTCGTCGTCGATTCTCTGTCGCTTCTTCTTGCTCTTGCCACACTCTCGTCGCAAGTTGTGCCTCGATTTTTTATGTTTCCGCCGATGCGCCTTATTTCCAGAGCTATCCGAGTCGGTCTTGGACTGCCTTCGCTTGCCGAGGGTGCCCCTGCCGTCGACGCTGCTGCCACTACTGCTACTGCTGCTGTCGCGGCTGCGGCTGCGACTCCGACTCGAGTGTCTCGAATCGCTGTCCACGGGAGCGGCGGCGTATCGCGATCGGCGAGATATCACTCCGGAGCTGGTGCTCGGTTGAGCAGTGTCGACCGGCTGCTGCTGCTGTTGCTCCGGCGTTTCGTCACTGTCTTCCGCATCGCTTTTCGACCTCACCGTACTTTTCTTTCGCGCTTTAGTCCTTCTGTCGGCGGCTCTACTGTGTTTTCTTTTAACGCCTTTCAATTTTGACTTTGACTTAGACTTTGATTTGATTCTAACTGCATCCTCGGTCGCCGAGGCGGAGCCCGACCACTCTGGCAACGCTTTCGCGGGGACCGCATTGACGGTAGCCCCTCCCTCCACGGCTGCCAGCCGCATCAGCTTCTCTCTGCAATTAGCTATGAGGCGTGTAATTCGGTTGGGCGATCCGGAGGGTCTCTCGGGCGCTACTCCACCTCCCGAAGAGCCTCGAGAGCTTACTGCGGAACCCAGGATACTGAGTATTAGCTGACGATCGTATAACGTCGAATCTACCAATCATACATACACATGGCGTACATTGATATCGGTATGCGATGCGACGAAACAATGAATAGAGCTGATCAGAATGAAATTGCACAGAGCATGATATCCCGGGGAATACTCACCATCCGAGTCCGTCGCACTGTACGTCTGTGCAGTCGCGGGATTATTCTCGGAATCGCTGGACGTTTGATGCGCTGTCGGCACGTCCTCGGAGCTCCACTCCTCAATCTCGCGCTGCACGAGCGAGTCGAAGAAGGCCATCATCTGGGGATCTTCTCGGGTCGACTGATGACTGTAATCGTGAGTCATGAACTGGCCGCTGTCCACCACCAATTCCATGTACTCGTCGTGCATGAACACTCGGCGCTGCCTCTCCTGCTTTCCCGTATTTTTCTGAAGGACGTACGGAGACGATGATAATACTAATCCCGAGAAGAGGAGCGAAAGAGAACGTTTCGGAACTTTTACGCACCTTCAAACCGCCGAAGCAACCGCTTCCCAGAGGAAACGGGCTCCAAAGTTTGATGATCTTCTCGACCCCGGACGAGGCGAAGAGGCAGCTGGTCTGATTGAAGCGCACCTGGTTCACGATCGACCTGTGCCCTTGGAGTATCATGTGCGCGGACTCCACCCACTTCGTATCGTCGTCGGGTATCTTCCACATGTAGAGCTTGAAGTCGTCGGAACCTGAAGTAGCGAGAAATTTTCGAATCAGTCCCGATCTCATTCTAATCGGAGACGCAGCTCACGGCTTCTACTAACCGGAAAGGACGTATTCGTCATTGTTCCCGGCAAAACAACACGACTTCATCGTGCAGCTGTTGTAGTACCCGGGATGGTCGAATTGACACAAGTGCGTAGGACAATTGACCGCGTATAATACAGGTGGTAGTCTTCTCCTCAAGGCCAACAATCTGTTACCCGCCGTATTGAACCTGACGTTCATACAGCTCTGCGACGGACCCTCGATGCCGTATCGCAACACGGGCCTGCGAACGAATTATGTATAGCATTATTCTTGGGCGGAATTTAAACGCTCGGCCGCTCTTCCCTCCGCGGAACTGCGTTATGGACTCACTCCAAGGGTTTTCGCACATCCCACATGCTGATGCCCTCCTTGACATTGGCGGTGGCGAGCATCTTGGGTTCAATCGGATTGAACATCACAGAGTGGAAGGCAGTCTTGTACTGTGCCAAGCAGAAGGCCTCGGTCGAACTGGAGTTCCTGATGTCGTAGATAAGGACCCTGCCGTCGTCGCACGCGCTCGAAAAGACATTGTCGTTTTCTGGATGAATCGACAAGCCGTACACGGCTTTCTCGTGCAGAAAGAAGTTCAGGGGGTTCCCACTGAAACGCGAAAGCATCGAGGATCGCAGAGTGTTGTCGGAAGGAATGGTATTAGCTCGGGATTCTACAGATGTGACTCTCTTAGAGCTGAAATATCTTTCCTTACGTTCGCAGATCATGGATGATGACCTGATCGTCATTCCCTGCGGAGAATATCTTGCTGTTGCTGCTATCGTATCCCAGGCAAAATATGTTGCTGACGTGTTGAGCCCTCATGACGGCGGGCTTTCCAATACCTCGAACGGCTTGTTCTACCTTCCATAGTAATACTCTTCTGTCGTCTCCACCTGAATATATGCGCAGGAAAAACGGTCAAAGCCTGGATTTTCAACTTAAATTATTTTTTAAACATCGACATAGAAAAAATAAGCTTATCACCCCGACCGAATGTACCAAGAATTTTTTTAATTAGATTTATCAGACAATCGAGGAAAGATACAGCCGAATCCTCTGACATTCCAATGCATTACTGGAAGCAAGCATATTGTCGCGAGGATGGGGGATTGCGAAAGAAAACAGAACCTCACCCGAATCGACAAAATTGGCCGCGTTTTGCAGGCCGACGAATTATCAGAGGACGCATTTCTCGGAAAAATATAAAAATGAAGAAGAGGAAGCGAATTCACAGGTGTGCACGACGTTTGCTTACCAGAGATGAGCAGATCCTCCTGATTCGAAAATTCGATCGCGTTGACGCATCCGTAGTGGGAGAAGAGGTCCTTCCTGAACAGGTTCTCTGATTTTTTGAATCTGGCATTCACCAGGTGCTTGCGTAGGTCGGTCCTCTCATCAATCTGTCTGCCGACGACGTAGGGCAACGGATTGCAAATCGACGGACGAGCCATTCTCCGATTGTCCGTCGCACTTGCACCTCGTCGTCTTTTCACCTTTCTTCCCTTTCTTCCATGAACCTTCAATATCGTTACTCCTCGCGGACTGCTCCGGCGGAGACTCGAAATTGGGGTACACTCGCGACGATTCTCGGCCTCCCCGCACAATTGCTTCGCGAAAACGCAAGTAAGCAGGCAAACGTGTACCGTAAACCGCACGCAACTACCTACAAGCACAGTCCGCCTTCTTGATCAGCTGATCGGTATACGACCCTTCGTGGTTACTTCACGACGTGACATTTTCGGGGAATTTGTCTTTCATTCACCTTTTAAACGCGCACGAATAGCCGACTGACAGCTCACACTCGTCGATGACGTTCTGGGGAATGCAAAGCGCGACTCGTTTGGCGATTTACTCAGATTTTGGTGTTCTTTCTTGCGATTGCTCGAGCTCGTGATCCTTGAGATAGACGGTGGACGCGCGCTCAAATTTCAACGAACTACAAGAGGATATACAGGCATAGGAGAATGGATACTGGTGTCGCTCAACGGTTTAAGCACGTACTACTTACTGGACCACCCGGTAAATATATGGATATGTATTGGAATATAAAAAAAAATTTTATTTTTACTTTGGATTTCCTTTATTGCTTTTTTAGAATTTGATGTACCCTGATGCATTTATTTAAATGTTATTGGATGCGTCTGTGTATCTATGAAATTCGGGAAGAACGCTGGAGGATCTAATTCGTTTTCATTTCAGGTATTGGGAAAACGACCGTATGCAAGAAACTTGTAACATTAATGGAACAAGGAAATTATACGTTTGATGGGTTTTATACGGAAGAGATTAGAGCTCAAAACAAGCGTATCGGTTTCGACGTGGTGCCCGTAAAATATCCCGAGAAACGAAGTCGCTTAGCGCGCGTCATGTTAGTTATCTCCTGGTTAAATTGAAATTTAAACGCGTTTCAAATAATCTTTCTAATACCATTTATATTTTCAGGCAACCGTCAGAGCAAACTGCTTCAACGAAATATCGCGTTGGAAATTATAACGTTTTCCCTACAGAATTTGAGAAAACTGCTCTACCAATTTTCGAAACGAATGCGGTAAATTATCGAATCCCTTTAAATCAATACTTTTTCAAGTGGATTAAAAACGGAAAAATATTTAGAAAATATTTTCTATTGCAGAATGTTTTGCTGGTGGATGAGATTGGGAAGATGGAAATGTTTAGTAAGAAGTTCCAGGATGAAGTTTCAAAGGTGTTCTTTGAAAAAGAGCAAGAGAAAGCGCGCGTAGTAGCGACTATACCGCAAATGCATAAAATATCCCAACATTCTCAACCCTTGTTGCATCGGATACACGGGCACGGTGCTTGCAAAATTATAGACGTGAATTACGAGAACAGGGATCAGCTGCCACAGGAAATCTCTCAATTGATTTTACAGTCCTTGAAGCAGGATTGAAAGTGAGTACCGAATTCACTCGGATTTCCCTGGTAACACGATGTACGAACAATGAACGACTACATTATAAATATCATTTATTATTAACAAAAAACAAAATATTAGATCGAAGTAATCCCCGCTAACCTCGTTGGATTTTCGTAGAAAAGTAGCCACAAATAACGTGACAAGTAGCGATCGCGGGAAAAATGTTGTACTACATACTTGTGCTATACTCGCATATGTATTGGATTTGCATAGTATTTCTCATTATTCTACGCGCAAACCATCATCATTCGTTAAGGTATTCAAGCACGTCAAAGCGAATTTCAATGTTCGGAGACGAACTTGGTGATGGTCTCGTTCGGCGCGAGGATTCCAAGATCATCCACAATTTATATTCTTGCACGCGGATTTTCGTATATCCTTAACGAATAAAGTACAGTCTGCTCGAGGGTACAAAATGGACATTCAATCTCTTTGATATCAGC
Source organism: Xiphydria camelus (assembly GCA_963678675.1). Classification (NCBI taxonomy): domain Eukaryota; kingdom Metazoa; phylum Arthropoda; class Insecta; order Hymenoptera; family Xiphydriidae; genus Xiphydria; species Xiphydria camelus. Next base: position 2,795,242 of record OY783199.1, read on the forward strand.
GCGAATGATGCCAATTGTTGGCGCACATTTCAATGTTTCGGCTCTTTTTCGTTTATTGGTTTGTTCTTACCATCGTCTCGTCGTGCCTTTGCAAAGCGTGCAGGTTTCTTGGCTTGTAAAAAAAAGTCGACGAATTAAAACCTACACGCTTTACAAATCCGCAGCGAGCGCGGATAAGGACGAACCTGTCGTCAAACGAGCGGATCAACATCTCGGACACTCGCGACGCTTCCGTTATTTTGTACCCCTATCAATATTATTCATTAACTGCATGTGTTATCGTACAATGAATTGTCTTGTCCCTAATAAGTATGTAATAATTATTGTTGTAGAGAAGTATAAGCGCGCCTTACCTTCTCGTCGTCTGTATCAAATATATTACGCACACTTTGATTGGGCTAGTTGCAATTCAATAATTATTATTCATTTATTTATCATTAGGTGTTCCTAGTTCACTTCACTAGCACATGAAGTTTAGCAGTGAGTTGGCGTACGCCATTGGCCTCACGTTCGGATGTGGCTGCAAGATTGTAGTGTTTGTCAGAGAGGGAAAAGTTTCCGGGAGTGATAAGACTCGTATAAGAAAATGCGCTTACCACCGCTTCGTAAGAGGTGAAGTTGGGTTTCATATCCTTGCCGTTGAGTGTGATGAAGGCACCTCTGTTACCCATGGTATCACTGCGCGAGGATACGGGGAAGTATTTGTAAGAGGCGCGAAATTGCGATACGTCCAGAGCTTCGCTCGAATGATGCGTCGGTACTCACCAATAATTTGGAGCGGAGAACACGGTAATGCATTTCCCGTCGTGAGCAACCTCGTATCCGTCATTTTTTACCTCGTGGCTCCTGACGACGTAATCCAGTCCGTTCAAACTGAGGAATTTATGCGTCACGTCCGGTCCAAACTGAACGCCAACCCCGCGTTTACTGGAAGCTCTACCCGGCTGCGGTTGTGGGTCGGACCACAGCAATTCGCACATCAGGCCGTCATCCGGCGGCTGCCTGTTTCTGTTGATCTCGCGGATCTCTTGTAACGTTACGTCGTCCCGCGAGAACAGGCCGCCGTGCATGACCTGCGTATGTGCGTTCATTTCAATCATTACAACGCTGAATTTATTTCTCTTCCACATCTCTTTAGAGACCCGGATACGTTGTACCCACCAATACTCTCTGATTGAGACAATGCGCCAGTGGCAGCCAGTTATAAACTTCCGTAAACAACTCTGCCATCTGAGCGGTATACTTCGCCTTCACCTCGCCGTCGAATCCGTACATTTGATTCATCGTTGCCGATTCGTGATTACCTAATCGCGTAAACGAAGCGTTACGTAAGCTCGTAAAACGTAGTCATTCCTAATTCCATTATCGCGAGGTTTATAGACCACTCACCTCTCGACATGAAGAAGTGATCAGGGTAGAGCAGTTTGAAGCCGAACAAAGTGAATATGCACTCTACAGAGAACGAGCCTCTGTCTACAAAGTCTCCATTGAATAGCTGCGGTAGTTACGTTAAGAAACATATCGCGCGGTGGAGAAATTTGCGATTATAACTAATGCTTGCTTTTTCCTAGATTGGTCCATACACATTAAATTAAAAATCAGAATGACGTTAACTCCCTTAGAAAAGGATACATAAGGATTTGTCTCCGATGGCAGACCGTTTAGATCGAATATATTGAGCAGGTCGTAGTACTGGCCGTGTATGTCGCCGCAAATGGTAAATTTACTATTGTCTGGTACAGTTATGTCCACCAAACTCGGCTGCGCCATGAACCACGCTTTAACGTCCAGGAGAATCTTGTAAGCATATTTGCGATGCAACTTATTCTGGTTTCTGTACCATTCTATTAAATCAGTCATGAAATTTAACGTGACATTCCCATCCTCGAGCTTTGGCCCTGTATACTCGTCTTCTATGGCTACAATTTGACAAAAGGCGATAATAATTATCAATATTACATGCAACAGGGGAATGTGACATTCGAAAAAACGATATTTACTCATTGCTTCCAAGTTGATAGTGTCTGCTATATTTTTCTTATTTTCCTCCACTGAGATGGCTTTCTCGAAAGCTATCTTTTTCACAATTTTATTGCATTCGGTATACTTTGCCTTGGCATCTTTGTCATTTGGTCTAGCTTTAGTAACCGTTTCGTAGTCTTTTAAAGCTAATTTGAATTTGCCTAAGGACATGTAAGACGCCGCCCTGCGGTAATAGCCCTTCAGGTAATTCTTGTCCAACTCTATGGCTTTGGACGCGTCGGTCAGAGCATATCCGAAGCATTCGGTTTTCAGGTAAGCGAAACTTCTGTTACTGTAGTAAACTGCTACATTGGGATTTGCCTCTATGGCTTTGGTGTACAATTCTATAGCTTTGTTGTAATCTTGATCTAGTAAACAATAGGTAATGGTCACAGTAATGATCATAGGGAGGAATCATTCGATATAATATAAGTCATTTAGTCGCAAATACGGGCATCATCTTAAACGGTCAAAATTGCAACGTAACGTAAGCAAATATAATTTTCCGCGGCGCCAAATTCTCATTCTAGGTTAAAGAAAAATGTTATGACTTAAAAGACGCTCCGTTCACGGTGAGAATAGATGCGGAGCGTGTCGAAGAAGAGCGCGCGAAGGGGGGACTGATATCGTGCTGATAAGATTTTCCATCGGATCGACGCATCGGGAAAACGGGTGGTATGGCGTGGGTCAACAAAAGTTTGGTTAGACGAAAGCGCACGTGATTTAATCGCAGAGGAAATGGAAATTGTCGCGAGGAAAAGCATTGTGGCTCGACGGAGTTACATGACAGTTAGGCAAGTGAGATCGATTTTCGTGTTACGTACTTTTGAAATATTCGTTCGCCTCTTCTTTAAACTTTTCCGCCCTGCTCGCTTCTTCGGGGGACAATACTCCGACGATCTCCGCGTTTCCACTCATCCTGCGTCGTCTGTCACTCCACTAATGCGTCGACGGAAAGCGACTTAAATTATACAAGAACGCAGGCAATAAATAAAGCATTAAAGAAAGCTGGCCTTTCTAAATAAATATACTCTCGTCCGCAGGCACACCGAACGTCGCGAGCCTGCGTGAATCTGCGGCGATCATTCACTACTACTCTGCCATCATTCGATGACTCGATATATCGAAACGAGGGAGCGCGCGATGTCGATCTTCGACCGCGTGGGCATAAAAATCGAAGGTGCAAGGTGCATTTCAAATTCCAATCGTCACGGAGAATCTCTCCGCATTGTCAATTTTCGCCACAGCGAACCGGATCCGGTACGGTCTTTCGCAAACATGCTCCGTATCTCGCGCAGTGTCCACGCAATATTTACAATTTCCATCAGAGTCGCGGAGCGAACGTCGAACGCTATCGCACATCTTCGATAGCGAAACAGCTGACTTACAGGCGCCAAGACTTGAACTCGAAAACAAGTGACTGTAGAAAACGCGTCCGGACCTCGCGAAGGATGGCGTGAAATCCTTCACCGAAGCGCGCACAACCGTGGAGAACCACCTACCGTTTTCCTTCGGAGGACCGGATCGCTTCATTCAGTCTCTCACCGGCGAATGCTGCGAAATGAATCAGCTGCGCTATCCGGGCGCAAGTGTTGCCATCTTGTGACTCATTCGGTCGTGACGTTTTGGAGAACGAAATCGAGTTCACCTTTATCCCCCCACGCCGCTCCGCGAGTCGGCTGGCGATCCCACCATCTTCCGTACGGCCCTGTGCTTGACTGGCCGTCACGAGAACGGGCACCGGAGTCCGACAATTTTCTAACCGAGGATGGCCGCGATGCTGACCAACTGTTCGCGGATCGCACCTCGCACGCTCACGCGATTCAGCGCACCACGAGCCAGGGTAAGTTTCGCCCGTGGGTTACGCGAAACCGCTCCTCCTGCACCGACCCAGCACATTGCACTTGCCCCGGTTAGAGAGGGACCGCCTTCCTTAAATAAAACGTCGGCGCGGGGCTGGTTAGTCCTCGAAATCGAGATGCTGCCTTCTCCTTTCGTTACATAATCTCGCGACGGTGTTTTCATTTCTATTTCCGTGTCTTTCGTGCCCGTCGAATTAATTCTCCGGTTCGTACAGTCGCGATGACTTCTGCTAGGAAATTGCATTTGAGGATGCTCGTCTCCCACTCCCCCTCCACTCCTCGTTCCGTAACAGACCTAGTTTGCCATTTCTCATGAGACGATTGCTCGCTATCGTTGCACAACATATTTCCTTCGTTTTATCGCCGGGGAATTGTACGCTCGGTTGAAATTTAGAAGGTTTCACGGACGCTAGAGCGGGCGAGATGGGTTCGCGTTCAGATTATGACAGATGAGGCATTTAAAAATGGAATCCGAGGCGAGCACTCGCTAAAGCAGCATGCGATCTTTGAGACTGATAGCAGATTCTCACCTAGGATTATTTCACGCTGTACTAGTCCCTAAAATACTATCGGTTTCTCTCAATTTGTTGACAGGTTGCCAGATCCTTGCATCATGAAGGTACGAATGCTTGTTTGATCATATAGACTGAGAACGTTATGTTCCCTCTTACATTTCTCCTTCGTTAGACGACATTTCTTTGGATATAAATGGGAATTTCATTTTTACAGGACGTACATTGCTCTCGCAGCGAAAATACGTCTTTCGCGTTTCGACACTGCCGTAAGTTGAAGTATTCGTAATCATCCCGACGAGATATTCATAGTTTCTTCAATTTTCAGACACGCGAGGAATAATTTGAGCAACTGTTTCAAAATTCATGCACGCCAGATTCGTTCTACTCCTGCATTATGTAAGTAATCTTATCGTCGATTATTTACATAGAGGAATCTCGCTATATATTTGGTATTCTCCATATCTTGCGCTTCAAGGGGAAGTAAAGGACGTCGTGGTGCCTCCATTCGCTGAGAGTGTGAGCGAAGGGGACATCAGGTGGGACAAAAAAGTAGGAGACCAAGTGAAGGAAGACGATGTGCTCTGCGAAATCGAAACTGACAAGGTATGGCTGCTTTTTGCGATTGATATCTGCTATAAACATCATTGAATACTTAACAAAACAAGTTTCCAGTCGTAATTGCTGTAGCGATTAGCAATTCAACGCACTTGTCATCGTATCAGAGTCATTTAACATAGATTCTACGTCTCGCATAGACATCAGTGCCTGTGCCCGCGCCTGGAGCTGGAGTCGTGAAAGAACTGTTCGCTAAGGACGGCGATACCGTTAAGCCAGGGCAAAAGATATGCAGCATAGATATCGGCGCAACCGGCGGCGCTACGGCCGCACCAGCAGCCAAGGAAGAAGCCGCTGCTCCCGCACCTCCTCCTCCTCCTTCTCCCGCAGCAGCAGCAGCTCCTGTCCCTCCTCCCCCGTCTGCAGCTGCACCTGCGGCCGCAGCTCCTAAGGTAACTCCTCCCCCTAAATCGCCACCAGCCTCTCGGCCACCTCCGCCGCAATCTCCGACTGCCTCAATGCCAGTTGCGGCGATTAAACACGCGCAGGTAAAGCCGTTTCCGAAGCGACAGAAAACTATCCGGACCAGGCACCCCGTTGTTGCCGGCAACTTGTACGCCGCACGATCTCGTTATCTTTTCAGTCCTTGGAAGGTGCGCGAGTGCAGCTGCCGCCTGAAGATTACAGCCGAGAAATCATCGGTACCAGAACGGAACAGCGCGTCAAGATGAACAGAATGCGATTGCGTATCGCCGATCGATTGAAAGAGGCTCAGAATACCAACGCGATGCTCACGACTTTTAACGAACTCGACATGAGGTGACTATCAATAGCGACGCTGGGAGAAAGTAATTAGACGGGTAGGCACGACGTTCGTACTATCGCTAATTGTCTTACAGTCGACTGATGGAATTCCGGAAGGCCAGTCAGGAGACCTTCACCAAGAAGTACGGATTGAAACTTGGTTTCATGAGCGCGTTCATCGCAGCTAGTGCTTACGCGCTCAAGGATCAACCGGTTGTCAATGCCGTCATCGACGGAGGCGACATAGTCTATAGAGATTACGTGGACATCAGCGTCGCTGTTGCCACCCCCAAGGGACTTGTGGTTCCCGTGTTGCGAAGCGTGGAGAACAAGAACTTCGCGGAAATCGAAATAGCGCTGGCGGCCATTGGCGACAAGGCCAGAAAGGGCAAAATATCCGTCGAAGATATGGACGGCGGTACTTTCACGATCAGTAATGGAGGAGTGTTCGGTTCTCTCATGGGAACGCCTATCATTAATCCACCGCAGAGTGCCATTCTCGGTATGCACGGCGTCTTCGAAAGACCGGTTGCCGTCAAAGGACAGGTTGGTAGACATTCAACGAGAACACTCGGTCGGTTTTGGAGTTCCGTCTGGGAATTCGGTAGCCGCGGGAACGATTAGAAATGATTCTATCGAATAAAATCTTTATTTTCAGGTCGTTATCCGTCCGATGATGTACATCGCACTGACCTACGACCACCGATTAATCGATGGGCGCGAGGCTGTGTTATTTTTACGCAAAATAAAAGACGCTGTAGAGGATCCGAGAATTATTTTAGCTGGTCTCTAAAGCATCGGGCGAACATCCTCGTCGGGCTGTTTTTCGAACGCGCCTCTCATCCCTTCTACGATGACTTGTACAATAATATATATAATACTGTGTATTATAACCTCTTCCCCTCGAGTTGTACGTCGACTTTTTAGCAGTGTTTCTCATTCGATCATTGTGGTTTGTTGCAAGTGGTGGCACGCCGCGCGATTGACTAACGGCCCATTTCTCTCTCGTGGAATCGGCGCACCAAACGGCTACGCGCGGGACTTGGCGTTCGATGCAGTCGCTTGTAAATATAAATTGTTAATTTGTCAAATTTACAAGAAGGGTTGAGAGGCAGGGAAGTTGAGCGCTTGCGTAGCGTCGGCCGGACCGCGGCTAATTAAATCGTAAAGCCGCGCAAATGGCGTCAATGAATAATCGATCTGGTCTGTCATCACAAGTTGCAGCATCGCCACGTGCGCGGAGCGATCGGTTTATTTCGTCGGTCGCGTCGTGTAACACCATCGCCGAAACGAAACCCAAAGATCTCCATGGGTGTACAGGGTCTCACGTAAGATCTCACGTCTTTGTGCGAACCGGGAGGAAGACCAGGAGTTTGAAAGTTTGTAGTCATTTACACGTCGCAATAGTTTTTATTTATTTTATTCAGACGACTCCGGCAACTGCGGCGTCACGTGAAAATCCGAGAACCGATCTAAGCTAAAGAGGGATGCTATTTGTTTCAAATAGTTGTGTACGTTGAGTAATAAAAGAAATCCCCAATCCATAACAATGTCGCTATACGCTTACTTTGCGGGAACGGGAAATTGTAAGTCCTGCTTCGAAATACGATTCGGTGCGTAATTACGGAGTCATTTTATTATCAATCACACCATCTGGGCTAGCATGATGTAATTCGATTGATTTAGATTGAATTGTAACCCAGGGACAGAAATAAATTGAAAATTCGCGAAGCCTGGTTTCATTATTTCGCTCACTTTTAAAGTGGCAGCTAACTCGTTCGATAGTTGCAGGGTTGCGAGAAATCGAATCGTTCTTGGACCACGGCGTTGAAATCTCGAACAAAAACAATATGTCGCCTCCTACTGACGAATGACTCTGTAGTTTTACGTGCTGTCAAATACTAAGTCGAAATGGTAAGTTTACTAAGGATATTATAAGTCTCTTTCCAATTTAAAGGTGTCAAAACATGCAATTTATATGATATATTTATTTAAGATTAATTTCATTGTAATTTCAATGTTATCTTTATATTTTTGACGTACCACCATATAGGTTAGCTTGCTGGAAGATGACATTCTTTTATTCTTCTAACGTTCATCTTTCTGTAACTTTTTATTAAATTAAATTAATATTTTACGTTCCTAGTTCAACGCTTTCAATAGTCTCGCGTTAAGAATTATACCGATAATTTAATATTGCTTTCCGATGCACATTATTCATCGAAACGCGCCGCTTGTGAAATAGGGTCAAAATCAGTCGGGCGCGGGCGGTACGGGCGGGGACAAGAAGGATGACAAAGATAAGAAGAAGAAGTACGAACCCCCGATTCCCACGAGAGTGGGCAAGAAGAAAAGGCGGACGAAGGGTCCGGATGTCGCCTTGAAACTGCCTCAAGTCACGCCGCACACGCGATGCAGACTGAAGCTGCTGAAATTGGAGCGTATCAAGGATTACCTGCTGATGGAGGAGGAATTTATCAGGAATCAAGAGAGGCTGAAGCCACAAGAGGAAAAGAACGAAGAGGAGAGGTCCAAGGTGGACGATCTCCGTGGGACGCCGATGTCGGTCGGCACCTTGGAAGAGATAATCGACGATAATCATGCCATTGTTTCTACCTCCGTGGGATCAGAACATTATGTCTCCATCCTCTCCTTCGTCGATAAAGACCAGCTGGAACCTGGTTGCTCGGTACTACTGAACCACAAAGTTCACGCAGTGGTCGGAGTCTTGGGCGACGATACGGATCCCATGGTGACCGTTATGAAGCTGGAGAAAGCTCCGCAGGAAACTTACGCGGATATCGGCGGTAAGTAGGTCTAGAAAAGCTGTAAATTTTGCTGGATATTGTCGCATGGTTATGGTCGTTCGTGTTATCTACAAACTTCATTTCGATTCAGGTCTAGATACGCAAATTCAAGAGATCAAAGAATCCGTGGAGCTACCCTTGACCCATCCGGAATATTACGAGGAAATGGGCATCAAGCCGCCCAAGGGAGTTATTCTATACGGTCCGCCCGGTACTGGCAAGACTCTGCTGGCCAAAGCCGTGGCCAATCAGACTTCCGCGACTTTCCTCAGAGTCGTCGGCTCAGAACTGATTCAAAAGTACTTGGGCGACGGTCCAAAACTCGTGAGAGAACTTTTCAGAGTCGCGGAGGAGCACGCTCCGTCGATCGTCTTCATCGACGAGATCGACGCCGTGGGTACGAAGCGTTACGATAGCAATAGCGGCGGGGAAAGAGAGATTCAACGTACCATGTTAGAACTTCTCAATCAACTGGACGGTGGGTATAATTTCAGAGAATCTACCAATACGTCCGTGATTGCCCTCGAGTTTTTTCGACCGTGTGTGTCTTTGCTCAGGATTCGATAGTCGAGGAGACGTGAAGGTCGTCATGGCAACGAATAGGATCGAAACCCTCGATCCGGCTCTGATCAGACCCGGGCGTATAGACAGGAAGATAGAATTCCCGTTGCCGGACGAGAAGACCAAAAGACGAATCTTCAGTATTCACACGAGCAGAATGACGTTAGCGCCCGATGTTAATCTAGCGGAACTCATAATGGCGAAGGACGACTTATCCGGCGCGGACATTAAAGTAAATATTACTTCTTCGATTGGGTTCGCGGAATCGCGAGGCGAGGATATCGCCTGAACAAATGACCTCTGTTTCAGGCAATCTGCACGGAAGCAGGACTCATGGCGCTCCGCGAGCGACGCATGAAAGTCACCAGTGATGATTTTAAGAAGTCAAAGGAAAGTGTTCTCTATCGGAAGAAAGAAGGTTCTCCAGAGGGATTGTATTTGTAAACTACTGCATTATTTCGTACGAAATCTCGAATACATGTTCCCCTTAAATGAATAAAATTATGTATACTCTTCGCAAATCCCACACCAACAATACGCAATGATCTCGCATATTCGCAACTAATAAATAATGCTTGTTTGTTTATATTAACAGAGGATATGATTAGCGGGCTTTTAAATAATACTGGGAATTCAATTAGTTTATATCTATGCCGTGTTCCTTCAAAAGTGGCTCGAAGTACTCGTGCAAGGTCCCTATAATCTTTGCGGAATGTTTTTTATGATCATCCACTATCATTTCAAGTGGCTTTTCATTCCAGTCTTTATTCTTTCCCCTAGTTCTTGTCTCGCTGGGGCAAATCGGACACGCCCCCCTTCTCGTCTTATCGAGTATCGCCTCGATCTCTGGGGGATGTTTCAGATCCTTTGGCAGGGCTGTAGCGAGACCTTTGTATCTACCCAAGGCAAAGGCAGTTTTGAAGGCTTCCTCGTAGCCCCTGTCGAAGCCTTCTTGAAATGTGGATTGTTTCCCAACTTCTATTCCTTCCCTGTATCCTGTCTGATGGCATTTTTTTCGCTATTAGATCTCGTTGACAATGGATACAGGCACACGCGCGGATTACCTTTGTCGCGGCGTCCGTGACCTTGTTCCAAGTTTTTGAGGATAATTCTAGGACATAATCGGTTCTCTCGGAATTTTCCATCGCCGCTGATGCTTTTTTCTCATCGATCGTATACAGGTACGGATAGCATCGAATATGAAAACGACTGACGCAGTTGCGAGTCCCTTATTTTCACTAGCTCGCGAGGAGCTAACCTCAAAAAGACGAATGTGACGTGTCGAGGCACGAGCGCACCACGAGGTAGGCGCGTGCCCCGAGAAGGATGAATACGGAGCCGGGAACTTCGGAGGAGAGGGAATTCAATGGTTCCGCACAGGCTGATGCTGCCGAAATTATAGAACAAAAGTACGATTTCTTTTCCGTCACTTTGACTGATATATTTTGAAGTTAGCTTTCCACGTGTGGTCTCCCAGAGGGTGTCTCTGATTTCAGGATAATCGCCTTGGCGCAGAGCAAGCCTAAAGGCATCTCCGATAAAGACATCGCGACCGAGTTACCGGATTTGCAACCGGCTCAGAAAGCATTGGTCATAAATAAACTACTGTCCCAAGGTTTCTTTGATCTGTTCAAACAAGGCGGCGCTTTGCTCTATCGGATAAAAGATTCCTCGAAAGCGGTGAGGGGTGCCGATAATGAGGAGAAAATTGTGTATAACATAATAGAGGAGGCGGGAAGCAAAGGAATATGGATCAGGGATATCAGATTCAAGTCCAATCTAATGCCTACCCAGCTCAATAAAATACTGAAGAGCTTAGAGACAAAGAAGTTCATCAAGGCGGTCAAGTCTGTGACTGCCAGCAAAAAGAAAGTCTATATGCTTTACAACTTGGAGCCAGACAGATCCGTGACCGGTGGGGCTTGGTACCAGGATCAAGATTTCGAGGCCGAGTTTGTCGACGTATTGAATCAACAGTGCTTCAGATTTTTGGAGGGAAAGAAGGAGGAGACCAAGGACTGCAGAGGCGGCCCGATCGCCGCCAGAAACATTACGTTTGCCTCCTCTAAGGAAGTGTGGAAATTCATATCCGATCTTGGTATCAGCAAGGTAATAGAAGGGATATTTCCTGGATGCAGATAAATAGAAATGTTGAGAGAAATTATTCTGCTTGTATTTATAACTCAAAGTTTTGCATAAATTTCAGGTCAAATTGTCAGTTGAAGACTTGGAAATGATACTGAACACTCTTGTGTATGATGGAAAAGTGGAGAAAACTCGTTCCAGCGATGGAAATAATTTATATCGAGCGGTGGAGCCCTTATTGAGTCCACCAGGATTGATCAGGACACCCTGCGGTGTTTGTCCTGTAGGTATGACCATTTATAGGAGGCTTTGCAGTCTAGTAATTACATTTTTTTCTTCTATACCAGGTGAAAAAAAATTGTTGCGACTTTGGAGACGTTACGCCGATTAAATGTCAGTATATTACAGAGTGGTTGGATTGTTGAGTTTTGTATATTGAAAACGTTGATGTTTCTACATTTGCAAAATACAATACAATGTTTCACAGTAAAGGTGTTAGTAATAATTTAATTAGGAAGGTATAACGCACCGTACGTCCCATCTTAAACCAGACATGAGTCCCTATGAACGAAATGGGAAATATCTGGGCCCATATACGATTTCGGATTGGACTAGTTTAGTTGGTACGACTGCTCGGTATCGGCCGTTTGGCCATCTGGCACGTGGGAATATTTCAGGAGGAAATATTACCGCCGCATGATATCTTACCGATCACGTTCTCTTGCACGCAAGCGAGGTTGATTATTGGACAAAAGGGTAATGGACGGAACGCGTAATTCCGTAATGCCGAAAATCATCGACTACATCCCTTCAAAGCGCACAATTGCGAATGACAATGCCTTTTATTACTCCAGCATCGCGGTACACCATGCGAGATCCCGCGTGGAATTATTTAATCGCGTATGCATTTTTATATGAAATACTTGGTACCTCGATCGAATGGTTCGCAATGTGGTACCGTGAAGAAAGCTCCGCGGTCCTCCCGCGGACTCGCTTCCTTTCGATCGAACGAAAGGATCTTACGGAAATATTACCGTAAAAATGAATCTGGGAATGTTACCCATCACTACTCCCGCCAAATAGTGCCTCTCGGAGACGATCGCTACCAGGCTGCCAACGGCGCGAATCACCTGTCCGACACGGCTCCTTCTGCCGCACTTTACACCCTCACATCGACACTGCGATAACACGCGAAACGTTTTCAATAAAGTCATCTACGCGCATTTCCCTCCGAACGCTTCGAGCGGGTAATCGGTATCCGCGCGCGCCGTGATCCCGAGAAACATTTCGCGACGTTCCGGCTCGACGCGTCGATCAAAACTCGATCGCGGCAGGTTGGCAGCACTATTTTCTTCGCCAGTTTCCGGTTGCAAGCCTGCCAGGTGTGAGTGCGCGCTTCCACGGGCACCGTTAAAATCGCGCTTTGTCATGAGACCGTGAATTCTCATGAAGAACTATTAAATTCTCTCGTTTATCGTGTCGCGACGCGTGCCACAATCGCGCGGAACACGCGGCGCTCGCACGGCACGCCAAGATACGCAGAGTTCACGCGGGCTCGCGCGTCTTACAGTACGTCGCGTGCCAAGTGTCGCGAGGCCCCGGAAAGAGCGTAGATCTGTCTGGTGCGAGGATTGATTTCTGAGTTCGGCGAGAGCCAGCGCGAGCGGCCGCCCAGGAGGGAGAGTGAGCGTTGCGGGACGTCATGCCGCTTCTTCGCAAGCAACCGTTCCAGCGTTTGCACGTTTCCTCGGACTTCAAGGATGACGACGAGGTTTTTCATTGCGAGGTTACCAACGAGATCTTCAAGGATTACAAGTACGTGCTTGACAGCCCTTGCCGCGATCAGACGAGCCCTCTGTTCTCGTCGGATCGAAGCCTCGAAACGCAACCTTTCTCTGAGATGGATTTTTCTCGCGGCGTCATTGACCCAAGACCTCGTTATTCGTTAGGTCCTATGACACATACAACGATTAACAGCATCTCTGAGAGGCTGCACGCTGTTCGCGGGATATTCGCTTTTTGGCGATACACTCGCGTTCTCGTAAATCAGCGGATTCACGAGGTCTTGGGAGCTGTAGCGAGTGCTTAGAATTCGTGGTTAAGCCAGAGCGTCCTATTTGACACGTTTTAGGAAGTTGTGAATTTTTATTTTTAATGTATGCGTATCGATAGAAAAATAGACGTACTTTCGATACATTCAGAGATCTTTGATTGCCTCTTTGTATCTCTCTTTGTCTAAAAGTATATTATTCCAGAGAATAGTTAATGGGATACTTACAGTCATTTAATTTTACTTTTAAGGACACTAATAATCTGCAGGTTGTCCATAGATATTTTGTAATTAATTTTTGACGTTTCAGTGAATTTTGCGAGAGAATTATATTATGCAACTCGCTCATATGGTCGTGTAGCATCACAGGTCGGCCTAACTTGACTTACCAAGAGGCTTTAGAGTCTGAGGAGAATGCTAAAAAGAGTCTCAAAGAATTTCCCATGGAGGTAAGCACATGTGATAATGTGCTATTTGTTCGGTTAAATAGCAAGGACTTTCTTTTCGATGAAACTACGCATCTTTCGCTTTTTCAGTTACGAATTCCAATCTTATATCTTGCCAGTAAGACGAATAGGACCTCGTTCATTGAAATGACGGAAGATGTTTATCAGTTCGCTCGAGATCGTTATTTCGTAGGCGAGATGGTGGAAGCTAGCTTCACCGAGGATTCTTGGTGCGAATGCCATATTCTCCAAGTAATCGAGCCGACGGATCAGCAAATTAAGCTTTACTTGAAAGACAATAATAGGTTTGATCTTGAGTTCTTCCGTATGCTCTCCTAAGCATTAGAATTGACAAAGCTTGCAATCGAAACATTCTATTGTAGGAGCCCTGTGGAGGGACAGTATCAATTGCCAGCCAAGCTGTTCCGATACGAGGTTGAACAACTAGATTCTGGAGACTCTGATGTTAGCCAGTTGATGATAGTCGAGGCGACTCAAGTGCGAAGGCGTAAACAGCATTACAGCAGGGAGCGTAACAAAATGTTTCTTCGGCAACTTTGTCAGCAGACTTCTAGCGGTATTTGGGTTGTAAAGGTAATTGCGCCATTGTGGAACGCGTTGCTGCGTGGAAATGCCGGCGGTGAATCGTCAATTCTTATTTCCCAAAGTCATACGATACGAAAGCGTTGCTTTTCACGTTTAAAGGAAAATATCCTGCAAAAGTATGGCGTAAACAAGACTCGCTTCGACACCATATTCGCCGGCAGTATTCCCGACTTCACGCAACGAACTAGAAAGCCCGTGAGGCACAAGCAGGAATCTATAGCCAAGTTTCTCACGACGGACGTCTCGAAACATAGACCGTTTGAAAAGGCGGAACCGTTGAAGAAGGTGAACGACAGTGGAACAGTCGTGAAGAAGTTTCGTAAAAAAAGGTGAGTGGTAACGCAAAAACTCTTACATCCACGCTACGACCAGTTGTGCAAGCTTATTAAAAAGTCGACCGGCAAACGGATATACCTCTCACTGCAGAATATGTTTAACCATCTGGATATTCCGTTAGGATGAACGGCAAGTTCAATGAAGACCTCAAAGCAAAAGCTCTCGAGGAGAAGGCAAAGCGCAAGGAGGAGAGGCGCGAAGAGCGAGAACGCAAGAAAGAGGAGCGACAGAAGCTAGCCGCGTGCATGAAAGAGTGGAACAAGCCCAGAGAAGACTTATCGTGCGAGGACCTTTGTCCCATTCCAGAACCCACTCCTATAAAATGCTTCCTCCCCAACGAGAGGTTCGGCGATTTCGCGATGATTTTGGAATTCCTGCAATTCTTTCACGACGAGCTAGAGGTTGCCACGTACTTTCCGGGCGGACTCAACTTGGACTTACTAGAAAAGGCGATGCTGGCTAGAGAAGTTTCCGGACCGTGGAGCGATTTGCTCCAGCTTTTGCTAGCGAATATCTTCAAGTATCAAGCGGAAGAAGAAGACGAGATTCACGCAGGCGCGGACAATTTGACGAACGACGAGAGCATCGATCACGGTGTATCGTCGATGGCAGAAGCCGTAAAACTAGCCACGATGGCATCTACTTGGTGCCAAACGCATCAAGGCTGTCAGTTATCCGAGCTCAATTTAGACCACGTTACTCTGACCGAAATTCTGCGACAGCATCTCCTTAGCTCTGGAGGACGCATCAGCGAGGTTGCCTCGAAGTGGCGATACTCCCAAAGAGGTGGTTACACAAATCACGACGATCCAGCGTTGTTATTGAGAATGAACGAAGCGCGTATTCTGCGATCTCTCAGCCACAGGAGCGTTTGCGAGTTCGACTTGGACGACAGGCTGAAGTTGGTCATCTGCCTGATAAACCAGTTGTTGACGTTCGCTTCAATTCGCGACGTCATCGAGGAGAGGCACGAGAAGCTTCATCAGGCGAGGAAAGAACTGAAGTCGTTTTTGATAGCTGAACAGAAGAAGGAAAAGGAAGAACGGGAGAAATTGAGAGAACGCGGGAAGGACGCTAAGATCGAGGACGAGGATCAAAGACCGAAGAAGATCACTCGCGGCAATTGCGAGGAAGAGAAGAAGAGGGAAGAGTACGAGAACAGGTTGAGAGAGCTGCAAGAAGCGTCTAAAAATGATCAGATGATGTTGTATCTGGGCGCGGACAGGGCTCACCGGAGGTATTGGCGCTTCCTGTCGATTCCAGGTGAGTGCAAAATACTTTGGTGCTTCCTTTTGGGAGCGATGGCGTATACGGAATTGGCCGGAATACGATAATTCCCTATCTTCTTTCGCGATGTTCAGGACTATTCGTGGAGGATGACGAGAGGTGGCCGGGAAATTGTCTTCCTGAGGGAACTCCTTATAATCCAGAACTTCAAGACAATGATACGGCGCACGCGTACTTACGGAAGAAATTTAAAGACGAGTTCAGCGACAAAGAGAACAGTAATAAGGAGCTTAAGAAATCACCGAAAAAAGTTACCTTTTCTGACAAAAACGGATTGAAATCACCGAGAAAAGATATCCTTTCCAAGAAGGATCCGAAGCTCGATTTGAACGACATAAGGGAGAGCTTGATGGCGTGCACTGGCAATCAAAATTGTCCGGTACACGTGAAACGATTAGGTCCCAAGTGGAGTTTCTACGGGAGACGAGAGGACATCGAGGCTCTAATTAACGGATTGTGCAAGAGGGGCTTGCGGGAAACCGAGCTGAGGAATAGCCTCATCCACGAAGCGATGAGTTTGACCACGGTCATCGAGGAATGCCCCAGGCACAAGCTCAATCCCGAAGTGGTAAGTACATAGAACTGGAAGTCCATAAAGTGATAAACTAAAAAAGCCTTAATGTTTCACTGATTTTCTGTAGTACATCGAGCCAATCAGAGAATCCGCCAACAAGAATTCCAAGAGGAATAAATACGACAGCGTTAACTTAAACTTTTCCGCGGAATTACCGATAGACGAAGTGATGGAGTTGACATTACGAGATTACATCCTGGATCTGGAGGATAAGATAAAGGTCGGCTGCCTGGGCTCGCTGAAAGTAATCAATAGAGACTCTTGGAGAAACGCCATCAATAAGCGTAGTTACGACAAGCAGTGCGATAAGTTAGTACACGGTGCGAACGAAATCGAAGCGGATGTTGCGCCGAATGTTCCCCTGGACAAGATAAAGAACGAGTCGAGAAGCAGCAGACCGAATACGCCCGATTCGGAGATCGGCAGCGTTACGATGAAGATCTATCGGGATCCGGGGCGGTACTTGGGACCGCCGAGCGAAGACGAACCCGTGCCAGATCCGCAGCAACAGACGGCCATTCGACAAATGTCCTGCGCCATTCTTCAGCTCTCGCGAGCAATTGAACCGAAGTACCTGAAAAAACCGCTGGGAGCGGATGATAAGGATAAGAAGTGGTCCAGCGAGGAGGCCAGAGAAAGGTGGGAGCAGTCGCTCATGGCTTCGACGAGCTGGTCTCAATTGTTCGTGCATTTGAGCACCTTGGAGAACAGCGTGGCCTGGGGAAAGAGTGCGTTGAACGCGCAATGTCGCATTTGCCGGAAACGCCGGGACGCGGAAAATATGCTCTTGTGTGACGGCTGCAATAAAGGCCACCACCTCTACTGTTTGAAGCCTAAACTAAACGTAAGGCTTTTATCGTTTGTTAAGAGATCGCTGCGCTGTATTTTTCATTAAAAAGGACTTTGGAACACATGGTCTCGTTTAGGCCGTGCCAGAGGGAGATTGGTTCTGCGCGACTTGCAAGCCTCGCGAGGTGAAGTCGATGGAGAAAGCGAAGAAGAGGAGAAATTTTGAGGAATACGTAGAGGAGGAGGCCTTAACCAAAGAGACCCGGCGAAATCGGGCGAAACGTCTGCCCGAGAGCGAGGACGACGAGGTGGAAGCGGACGAGATCGACGAGGACGAGAACGGCAGCGATGGAGAGCTGTAAGGAGTTTTTCCCAAAATATTTTACACAGCCTTATTCAACGTTTACAGCTCCCGTACATCAGTTTATAAATTTATTTCTAATTCGTTCGTTAACTGGGATTCTTGTAGTAGTAAGACACTTAGTGTTTGTTCGGCTTGCGGTCATGGTGGACGTGTGATCTGTTGCGATGGTTGTCCCAATCTCTTCCACTTGGACTGTGTCGAACCACCGTTGAAGAGAGTGCCCCGGGGGAAGTGGTTCTGTTCGTTCTGCGGGCCTAGGAAAAAGAATGGAACGAGACACGGTAAGTTCACGATGGCGTTTTTATTTATTCCTCGATATTTAACTTCGTAGAATTCTCAACTTTCCGACGTGTCCTAATCTATCGAGAAACTCGGTCCACCGAGTTGTAGTGACGTAGATCAGCTTGGGCGGGATTTTAACTTGTACGATTGGTTGAAATAAATTGGCGAGTATATATATCTCGTGGATATTCATTTCCTACGAGATTCATTCTCTAATTGCGATATTGTATACGAACTAATAATTCGTCACGAAGACTAATGTTAATTAAGTAGTCTTAGCTTTGGGTATGTCGTTAGTGAGGGGGCGCGAGAGGGAGAGGGACACGGAGAGGTCGTGCGCGGCCGCTGCACGCTCCCGCATCCACGGCTTCGCCAAGAGCCTCCTCACTACAGAATCCTCAGACTGGGACGGTCTGTATCGTACCCACGTGTAGTTTTACACTGCATCCCTAACGAGATTAGAGCCAACACTGTCTGGATATTTCTTTTTACGCAAACGTCTTTAAGCACGCAATAATTTCTGGAGAGCACTCTGTTCGATTAATTTCTTTCTCGGTATAGTTTGGCCAGACAATGTCGGTATTATCTTTGTTTCTGTCTCACTAGTATCACTAGTAGTCGTCCATCATTTCATCTTTCTGTAGTAAAGTAGAATCGAGTGGCCCGGGCTGCTTGGCAATATCGCTGAGAGTCTAAAAGTTATTCACGAAACAAATAATCTCGTCCCACTAGAAAAACGCCGAAAATCGATGTGAAACACAATTTTCTAGCAAATGAAATAAAAGTGGCTTTCATCGTTTTTGCCTTGTGGTCTTGATATCATCTTTTTATTGGTTGTACTTACTCAATTCATACTTCTTATTGGATAGTTACAATCCACGATTAACTCTTGGTTATGGTTGATAGCTTTCCTTCAAGTCACATTAATTTCATTATCATCATTTATAATTTGCATGTATTTTTAATCAATGGAACACATCATTGTAGATCTTAGTGAGTTTTTGTATCGTGTGACACTCGTCTATTATATTTCTAACCATTGAATATCCTGGGCGTTAAAGTATACGTATGTAGAATTAATGATTTCTTTGGTTTTACGAATAGCACGTACTGTACGAGGTTTATTTCTTGGAATTTAATGTCGTTCCGTTACGAAACGACAGTAATTGATTCAACGAGATAATTCAGAAAGAATCAATGGAGTAATAACAATTATGTAGATAAGACTTGGCTAACAGCTTTAAAGTTGTATATAATTCTTATTTTCGTATAAAAATTCATTTCTATTTTCATTCCAGTGTATAAAATCATATTTCCGGTAATTTAGCTTTCAGCTTTTCCCCCTTTCTTCTGCTTCTAATCGTGATCGACAATAGAGGAGCAGACTTCCAAAACGCGTTTTGTTCATTCGCAGTTTGTCCTATAATCGCTAATAGTTTAGCGATTATAGGACAAACTGCGAATGGACAAAACGCGTTTTGGAAGTCTGCTCCTCATTATAGATCGTGAAACGAGCGGGCGATATTATGTGATTTTTTCTCTCATATAGATAGTAGTACATCGGACGAGGCAGAGCCTCGACAAACTAGACGTGCCGCTAAACGAGCCGCTGTAGTGGAACATAAGGAGGAAGTCGATGAGAATAAAACGACCGTGAATGGTTGCATGGCAACGCTCCAGGAATTATTGGCCGACGTAACTCATCATAGAGATTCCTGGCCATTCTTGTCTCCTGTCACGAAAGATGAAGTACCGGATTATCACGATTTCATCTCCGAGCCCATGGACTTTGGGACGATTAAGTACAAACTGGGAAACGGCGAATACGAATCCCTGCATCAGTTTTACAAAGATTGTTTGCTGGTATTCGACAACTGCGTGACATACAACAAGGAGCATAGCACCGTATACAAGTGAGTATTATCGACGGTACCGCGTTTGGTTTCAAGTTCGGATGCCAGAGATTAAAGAGGGTTACTAACACACTCCCATTGCCTTCTTCGTTCTATAACACTTATTTTATGCTTTGTGTTTATCCGTACTCTGTATCGTTTGACTAACACAACGTGATGTTAAGCTTTGTATCTACTTACCCCTTGAACTTAACATACTTGTACTGTGTACAGTACGTGTGTTAAAGTGTACCTCATACTTTCGTTTGTCTTCTTCGGGTAACTGCGAAAGCAGTCTCTCTCGCAATACCATTCTGCGAGCGACTTCCTATTAAGACTAAAGCTCTAAATGAAAACACTGATGTCTTGACTTCCCTTCCCCAGTAACAGAACAGCGCATAATCTTTGGCCTCCGAACGCACGCAGAGTCTTCTAGGCAAAGAGTTCGACTATGTCTATTTAAAATCAGTTATGTATATAGGGCCGGTATGAGGCTTTTGAAGTACTTGGAGAAGCGCTGCAAGGATTTGGGCCTGAACTTTGATGAGTCGACCATTCGACAGCAGTCCACTAAGAAGCGGAGGATCGAGGAGATTGCCATTAATGGGAACAGCACGAAGAAGAGTGATGAAAACGAAGAAGCAGTAGTCGAGGAGGAGATGGAGGAGGAGGAGGAGGAGGAAGAGGAAGAGGAAGAGGAAGAGGAAGAGGAAGAGGAAGAGGGAGTGGAAGAGGAAGAGGAAGAGGAGGAGGAGGAGGAGGAAGACGATAAATCGGAAGAGGAAGTTGATGAGAGCCACTCCAACCTGTAGTACCTGTAGTATCTTTATGCATGCTGCAGCCGTTAGTCCGAATATCTAGTATACACACCATCCGATGAGTTTGATGATCAGCTGTACAACGATTCAATTGAAGTCACTGGTGTATTCTTATCACGTGACAAAGAGATCACCGCAGTCGATTATGAATCATTGAAATCATTCGTCGTTCTACCTTTCTAAAAATGAAGAAGCGTAACTGTTTATAAACATGTGAGATTACGAACTTGTATTAATTAGATTTATTCCCGATCAAGATATGCAATGATTCTTTTACCTTAACATCGCGTCTCTGAAGAAATGCTTTAACTTCGTGCACAAGCATTTATCGTGATCGATTGCAAGCAGAGCGACATCACTGAAAGCACATATTGAGAAATGAAACAAAAAAGGCGAGCGAGATATATTCGTGCGATCCCCAAAGTTACGTATACTTGAAACTTTCCTTATTACTTTTTTTTAGCATGCGGTCAGCTAACGGTGTGTTCTTCACAAACGGATGTGTGGAAGCGAATGATCGGGCATGTAAATTAACCAGAGCCAGTACAATTGAGTATGCGGACTCATTGTTACATTGAGCACCTACGTCAGTATGTTAAAAAAATCTTCCCTCCCTCCCCCCCTCCTCATACTAAGTAGTTGTATTTCAACAAGTAGTTTTTGTTGTCGATAGACATGCGTATTTCTTTTTGCATCAAAACTATTTATTATTTTAACTCATTCGTTGTTTCGTTAGTTAACTTATGTACCTCTCGTTTTTTATTTTTCCTAGCGAAATTGAAAGCCGATGTGAAATTTCTATGTGACGCGAATACCGAATACCACGATGAAGCTACAAATATATTTGTGTATAAAGTCGATAGAAATTTGATATCAAGTTTACAATTGGATAGAGGAGAAGGGGAAGAAATTCTTGTTAAGTGTACCTTATTACAGTCAAGCGTTGTCCCTGTAAATTCACCTTTTGCAGTACTGAACCCCGAAAACACTGAAGCGCGATGCATCCTAGGGATTGGAACTGAGTATCTTATTATTTAACTGCAAGCAATTTATCATAACTGGTTGAATATCAACTGTACTTATATATTTTGTCCCAAGGGAAAGGTGGTCCGCTGTCAACTTTCGAAAATTTAGGCTGGGCCTATGCAAAATCCATGGTGTAGACTTTCATAGTTTGTTCTATCCATTGTACAGCGCAATCGAGAGAGGGTCCTTTGTAATGATGTACGTTTTATACAATTAATTTGGTAATAAACTATCGAAATTGATGTGGTGTCTCCCTAATCTCTTAATTTGGTAAAACAGGAGAAGAGAATTGCTAGTTAAACGGGAAAGCTTTATTCGCTCATAACTTTATAAAGGAGCACATTTAATAGATATCTTTGTAACTGCTTTGAGGCGTTACAACTAAGTTTTGCTAGGTGTTTGTAAAGACGTTTGAATCAGTGATGTCCTTCACGCTCCTTCCTCCTAATTTCCTCCCACTTAGCTTTGTTCTCCTTTGAGTTTGCTGGAAATAAAATATAGGTATCTTGTTTATATATTTTTATTACAACTATTCAAATGCAATACGTAGCACTGCGATATAAGGGAGTATTCGATTAGCATTATTCTATACAAATGATGCAATCGAACTCACCTAATTTATCGATTTCATAGAAAAGTGGTACAGATCCCAGGATCCCGATAAGCCACCACTTGGAGGCGAACGTATTTTTCGCAGACCACACCCAAGGATATTGTACCATTTTTGCTGTAAGTGTGTAGGGGTATTTCATAGGGCGGGATGTGGACTCCCCCATCTTAATTCTGCAACAGCCATATTATACAGAGAAAGAAATTACTAGCCGCGCTACTTGAATAGATTGCTGAAGTCTTACAGGGAAATTAATTGTCACACAATTGAGCTCCTTTAATCAGTAACATCCTTCAAAATTTTTATCTGATGCACGTTAGTTAAACTTGAATTATTACCGTTTGCCTTACATTTCAGTTTTTGAAACTAAAGAGTTTGCGGTTTCGTGCCAATTGAGTTAAATTAACGGGGGATAGATTTAAATTAGAGAAAGAAATAAAGGTTAGCTACGGATGAAAAGTGCTCACCGATTTACCGGTTTGAATATTGCGAAACCAAAATTTTGACTACGGATAGAATGTTATACTCTATTAGATGAATAATAGATTCTCGATACCTCAGGTTCGATGGAGGAAGAATAATTTTAGTAAAATACGATAAGATTCGTGAATACATTTCCAACTCCAATGGACAATTTTTTGACAACGGTTGTCATGACCTACAAAGACTCGTATGTTTTTGGTGATGTAAATAATTGTGAATGAGTAAATCTACAATAAGAGAATAATGTATCTCCTGTACCTGTTTCTCGATGTGCTCTTTGAATTAACTCACAATTTGTACTGAACTCTAGATTTAATACTTATGTAATTGATCACGTAGTAGCGAAATTTAGAGCAGACCAGTGGAGAGCAGAGAAACTTCCAAGTGCAACAAAACCAGTCGGTAAACTTATCTCAGGATAATAGGTTTTGTGTCGGTAGGTGCACTTATCCGCTATGGTTTCCAATTTTACCTACCGACAGCCAAGATTACCTACCTAGAAACAAGATAAACGGGCCAAGCTAAAACGTCGACCGTTTTCTTTGAGATTTCGGCTTGGCTCGATTCTCCTGGTTCTGATTTTGGCTGTAACTAGATCGATTCTTGTAACTTGATTGTCAGGCGTAGATTAAAGACAGGAACGATAAAGCGCTTCTTAGCTTCTTATGTAGTCAAAGCGAGTATGCCATGCGTCTGCGCGATTAGAATTCTTCATATTTCAAAGAAGTATTAGTATTTTCAGATGAATATGGAAATAAATGATTATGGATTTCAGGACATTCGACTCGGTTTTTGTTTAAGCAATGAGCTATTGTTATTATTGTCGATAATAAGGGAAGGGAATATGTGATGATTGACGATCCTCGCGAGTCTAGCGTCGGGCGTAACTTGGAGGCAGAGATGGTCGAGCGTTTTTTATATAGCTACTGCAAATTATATGCAATTTGTGCATGTAGTTCATCTGCGTAGCTCACACACTCTGTACTTTGTGAAAAAGTATTGGAATTTCCAAAGTAAGAAGAGAGTACTCAATCTTCATAGTTTGAGAGCCGGGTACAAACTGGGCTGGTCGGGAATTCCGTATACCGTAGGTATAGAAATACAGAGTACTCCACTCGTTATGGAAAAATTTTATTCCTGCTCCGGATTTCGGTGAAACTCAGCCTACGGTCTTTGTGGTGATTTTCGAGGCGCTTAAACGACTCGCCGGATATAATATATAAAGACATAATAAATATAATATATTATACCCGGCGAGTCGTTTAAGCGCCTCGAAAACCATGAGGCACCAACCCCTGGTGGAGCATAGGGCGCTTGCCTGCGCGGCCGCCCGGGCTGGCTCACGCCCTACGGTAGCCACGCTCGCCGCGAGACACCTGTGACGTCACCTGCCTCGCTTCGGTATCGCTTACCTCGTTGCGAGCCGATATGAGACGAGTGATGGCGAGGCCAGCCGAATCACGCCACAGTAGAATCTCGCGGTGAGTGAAACCCCCTCGGTATCACTCGTCTCATATCGGCTCGCAACGAAGTAAGCGATACCGAAGCGAGGCAGGTGACGTCACAGGTGTCTCGCGGCGAGCGTGGCGACGGTACGGGGTGAGCCAGCCCGGGCGGCCGCGCAGGCAAGCGCCCTATGCTCCACCAGGGGTTGGTGCCTCATGGTTTTCGAGGCGCTTAAACGACTCGCCGGGTATAATATATTATATTTATTATGTCTTTATATATTATACCCGGCGAGTCGTTTAAGCGCCTCGAAAATCACCCCAAAGATCATAGGCTAAGTTTCACCGAAATCCGGAGCAGCAATAAAATTTTTCCGTCATGAGTGAAGTACTCTGTATTTTCATATAATTGATGTAATTCCAGTAAGAGCTAGATTATACGTTTTAATCCTCAAGTGACATCGATGAGCACGATTGTTAAAAATCGAGCGCACGACAACGATTCTCTTCCTCGCGATCATGCGAAATAGAATGTAACTCTACAAGGAAGAAATATTTCACTAATATATATGAAGAAACATCAAATTGAGCTAAATAAATAATTACTTGCGACGCTAAAATTAATTTTTAGTAGATCCAACTAATGCTCTTTCTCCGTACAGCTGAGGATGGCTTTGAATAATTTAGAGCGATAGTCGGAATTAAGTTAATCTCATTGGAGTCTCTGAATAAATTAAATATCTCAGTTTGTTGGTTCTAATAGTCATCGCGGAAAAATGCAGTAAAATAAAGTTGCGATGGATTGACTAAGGAGCTTCACCTTCGATTGGCGTCGTGGAATCCCTGAGATCGTAATTCAAACGATCGTCTACGTTATACAAATTGTACGACGTCAGTTAAGAGTTCAAAGGTATAATCTAGCTTCTACTGGAATTACGTAAATTATAGAGAAATACAGAGTACTTCACTCGCTATGGAAAAATTTTATTCCTACTCCAGATTTCGGTGAAACTTAGCCTAGGTAGGTATAGCGCATGCTATTAGTAGGATTCGACGATGTATAATATAAAATCGAGATTTATAAGCTCCTGAGTATATTTGACTACAAGCGAACTCATGGGGGAATAAATATAAGATTTTTATATGTATTAATATAATAAATGAACCGTGACTTTACTTTGTTGTGTTGCTTGGGAATTCCATGAACAATACACGTAGTAACACAGTCCAGATTTCCAGTTTTCCAAATGAATCGAATATAATTCTTAAAATTATCTTCTTTATACTTTTACCGAATCATGTAAATTTGTAATCCATGTATGTATATACGTCTGTATTTTGTTGCAGATCGAGCTTAATATTTCGTTACGTTGAAGAATTTTAAGAGTATGCAAAGTGTGTGAAACTTTTCGCCTCTAACGAGTGCTGTAATGGAAATAACAATAAAAGATATATATTATAAATAATTGAAGTATTGTCTATTGGATTCTTACCCAAGTCCTTTGCAGAAGCGATGTCAGAAGTCGACCTCACCAACCAGTAGTCGCATAAAGATTGGCAATACGTTATCCTGAGGTACTCCTCAGACATTATCGTACGTCTATATGAGGAGCACAGTTCCAAAACTCGTTTAGTCCATTCGCAGTTTGTCCTATAATTGCTAATAGTTTAGCGATTATAAGACAAACTGCGAATGGACTAAATGAGTTTTGGAACTGTGCTCCTCATATGCATTAGATATAGTGTATTGTTTGATGAATCTCATTCAACTTTATTAACGTGTAAGAGGAATGAGAATGAATAATGAAAGAATATATTATAAATGAATCAGAGAGAAAGATATTTGATAGATTCTATTAAAGTTTAATGATATTCGAAGAAACACTGATGCATTAACGCCGATTAAAAAGTATAACAGAAGAAGGACAGTATTTGGAATGTCGGAGAAGAATTCTTCGAAGCGATTTGCACAACGTTTTAAGCCTCTTGGCCTTTGATTTACAAATATTAATTCTTCATTGTCAGAAGACGATAATATAGTATCGATAAGCCGTCTGTTTGCCATTTTTTGTTACTTCGCGTTCATATACGTGATTAATCTCGAAAATAAGGAGAAGGCGCGTACATCCGCCTAGCTTGGTGGAATCATGGTACACGTAATCGAGGTTTAACGTGATAAACACGGAAATTCGGCCGTTCATATTTAACTGATGATCTCACATTTTAACTGAGATGTAAGAAGTTCTGGAATGCATGTTCAGTAAACCTGGCTTGCTGACATAATCTCGAGCTAACTTGGGCATCCCTGTGTGTGTAAAATTGAGATCTATATATAGGAATTCCCTGTGTGTATGTTCATAGGTAGGTACACTGACAAGGGAAGTTAGGGAACCCGAAAATTCAGAAAATTCTGCCATTCCCCCCCCCCCCTCCCCCGTATGCAAGTAGAGTAGTTCAAGCGTAATACAAAAATACATTTCATTGGTGCGGTAATACGGTTTTAAGGGAGGGTATTGCGATGAAATCTTATATATGTACATAATATGTAAGCATATAACTTATTTAAATGTGGATCGTGTAAAACTGCTTGTATAGTTTGGATCCAAACTATACTAAGCTCTCGACAATTAGTTCTTTGAGATGTAGTACATTTTACGATATAACCTAAGAGTAACCATTGTTGGCAAGTGCTACATCAAATCCTGATATTCTTAGAACAGGTATTTTCAGTGTCACTTGTGGCAGGACAACGGTAGGAGTCAGGTCAAGGATCAGGGAGAGAAATTTTTACGATCTAAGTTATAGTTATGTAGTTATTCCGAATTACGTTCGTAATCGATACCATTGCTAATTGGTAAGGAGCTACTAGCAGAAAAACATTATCTGCGAACAATAGAGGCTGTAGAAAGTACGTTCAGTTACAGTATTGTACTACATTGCGCTGCGATGGAATTATAGTTAATCTGTAATTGTATCAAATGAAACGTTAACGAGATGGTGTTCAATAAACGACTTTTACATCTCTCTCTTGTATTTCTTACTTTGCTTCATTCAAAGGCCTTTATCATTTCTATTTTTCATAGAGATTGCAAATTGTGTCCGATTAAAATTACAGTTAATAATCATCTGGTTATATAAAATTCCTTACCGGAACTAGTTAATTTTTCGGCTTTCCCTTGAAGGTAGAGTGCTTGAAATTACTTTATTTCTATGAGCCGATATGCAGATTAGGAAGGAAACAAATATCGTGTCTTTTCTCGAGCATTAAGTGTTCCGAGAGAATTTACGCTGAAGTATTTATCGACTGACTACCGCTACGTAAAAGCAAACGATCACTACTCTACGTAGAAGGAAGATTGGTATAAATCACCGTAGTCTTTTTATGCCACTTACACGTGAAAATAAATACAATAAATATTTTGATCGTCACGCATCAGCGGGGAAATAATTTCGAGTGCATTAAATTCGACGTTAACCATCACCGAAGCACGGCAATTTCTATCGCGAAATTGTTCTCCGCGTAAACTTCTCTTTGACGGAATAGTAATATACTGAGAAAACAATTTATTTACTTATAGTTAATGTACGAACACTTGATTATGGCGAAAGAAATATTCCTTTGGGCCAAGCAAATATTCGTTAGCTGTTACTGTATTTTTGTTTGAATGAAAGAACCATTCTAATAATTAGCACATATTTACTTGGCTCAACGAAATATTTCTTTCGCCACAATCAACTATACACTTATTAACTACAAATAAACTCTTCTCTCAGTGTGCGGATGTCACGTACGAGAAAAACGGAAGTTCTAACATTACACATTTACGCTCGTGCCTCGCGACGTAATCACGACTCTTGTACACCTACGCAAAGTTCCCATACAGAGAACTTTCCTGTGATTGACGCGGAAAACTATATTTATCAATCTACTCCGGCTAATGCGCTCCGCCGCGTGCACTGATCGCTGGCTGCGCCGACCAGCGCACGACTCACGTGTCGTGATCGTCTCGTGAGGCCGGGATGATCACCACCGGCGACGATCGGTATCATCGCGGCATCACGGCGTTATTCAGCCAACGCGAGGTAAAAAATCAGGCGGATCACGGAAACCACCACAATCCCGCAAAGACTTGGCAAACGATAAAGCGCTTATCACACGTGCGCGATCCGCCTCGCGCGATGTACTGGCAAGTGACAGCGCGCATGACGAAATATAATCCGTCAATGATGCTCGGCTACAATTATGGTCGGATTAGCAATATGATGGGGCTCCCCTTCCCGTCACGACCCACGGCTCCTGCCCGCTATGTCACTTGCACGCTCCACCTCGTGTACGACCTACCCGCGGTCTTTGCACGCGAACGCTATATAAAGTGTCAAACTACCTTGTCGCTCGTACTTGTGCGTTGGCGGTATTACGCGACACCGGTTTCTCGCACGGGGCCTTCCGTCGCTTCTCCCCGAGTTCATCCTCGTCCAGCCGCGGTCCGACTCGCAGGTGCCCACCGTCCGGAGGGACAATGACGGCTGATTAATCGAATCAGACTGACCTCACATCCAGTGTCACCCGTTCGTCCGCTCGACTTCTCGTCGCAATTATACGGCAGTGCTCCGAAATGTGCATCGCTTGATTCGTGTCGCGAAGTCGCATCGGCGCTGTCGGGTTGCAAGAGTGATTGACCGCAATTGATCGTTTGGGCCAAGGACGCGTGGAGGGAATCTGGGGATCTGTGTCTTGGGAACGAGGTATGGTCCGGAGTTGCAGCGACTCGTTTAATCGGCCGGGCACTGGTTGAGCGCGGCGTGGACGCCGTTTGTGTGTACGCGCGCCCGATTTTAAAGAGGCTCTCCTCATTCGCGTAATTACGCGCGTTGATATCACGGCGCGATTGAGGGTCGAGATTCAAACCGGCCGGGATTGTGGACCGTGTGAGAGGCCAGTTCCGCTGGATGATTGCGAAAGACGAGATTCGCGCGCCCCTGTATCCTTCGATACGGCTGAGAAAAAGGACTCCGAATTGGGAGCTGTTATTATGCAAAAGATTTCGATCGCGTGCCGTTTTACAGGATAGTCTGCTTAACTTCTGTCGAGATTGATAAGAGGATACTACGAAGTTTGTACAGTCTCGATAATTCACGATGCGCAGATTGTGATTCGAGTAAAAAAAAAACTCTAGTGTACGCGTATACTTTGGCCCAACCTTGGCACGCTTGAGCAAAGGTTGGGTCAATGATGCGTGCCCGCGTGAGAAGTCAATTCCGGGTGGAAGAACCGCTTCCGGTGATTGATAAAAGAGCGCAAGAAAGTGCTGAAATAACCCCCGGTTTTAATTTGAACGAACCCCGTGACCGCGTATATTCACGGTTGATCCATAAATATCAAATTGACCCTGAACAGAAGTAGTCTTTCCGCCCAGGAATTTATAGCGCGCTAGGAAGACAATTTCTCTCGTACCGGAAGGATGACTGCGATTTTAAACTAACGTACCTATCGCTGATTCCTTGCAGAATACTAGTTTATCGAAACGGTTCATTAAACTGGAGTCGAAATGGAACGTTTCGTAATATTGCTTTGCCTCCTCTGTGGACTTGAACAGTCTCAAGCGCTGATGAAGGGATCTACGGATTACGAAGGTAAATCAAAATCACTCACCGCACGGATTATACGTTCTCGATAGATAGTTATATCTCGATTCAATAAAAATCCGTACAACTGATAAACTGCAAGTCTTAATGGGCCGGAATAAAATCCGCAGTGTTAGCGTTGAGTATGAAAACTATATGTACTTAGCGATCGAATTAATCTTGATAGAATAAATCGACGACAGTGAAACTGTACGAAATTAATTAATTCTGAAGTATGGCCACGTGAATACTTTGTTCTACGAGACAGTATGTCATGTGTATATTACTCACACCTGCATATCGCGTGGCAAAGTATTCACGTGACGAGCCAATATGCACGTGTAATCAATGGAACATCGAACGTAATCACGTGCCGGTAATTAAGTTACAACCGTACAAACAAATTAACGATTTTTCAACTAGTCATTATTTGCTTCAACGGCATGCAGTTATACGGCCGGACTGTTATTTAACTACGACGATAAATAAAAAGTCCGTCATTGCACAAGATTATGTACGGTAGAGTGATACTATTCCGATCAGCTTACTTGACAGCTATTATTTGTTATCTACAGACTCATGACCTAAATTGGTATAGTCTTTGTGTGCAGATCGAAAAATGATATTCCAGAAAGTACCATCTCAAATTTGCCGAAAAGCTTATAGATAACGAGATAATAATGGTCAAATTTTATCGGAAAATTTGGAGGGCTAACACAATTGCGGTCTTAAAAAAGACAGCGGTAATGTTTACGATGTAAGATAATTCAAAATATGAAGCAAGGGTTTGATCGTGAAGTATTCAATGTACAATTCTATTCTATTCCATTCTATTATATTCTAATCACGCAAATATTCTACTCTGACACCGTAATTAATTACGATAACGAGAGCTTACTTCGATTTCGAAAGAGCAAGTTTCACTGCCGCGAGAAAACCACTTAACGTAAAAACAGAAGTTAATAATAAAATCATAACTGTACAAACAACTCGATATTTTCCCAAGAAGTCATTTTCTCCCGGGCAAT
Source organism: Xiphydria camelus (assembly GCA_963678675.1). Lineage (NCBI taxonomy): Eukaryota > Metazoa > Arthropoda > Insecta > Hymenoptera > Xiphydriidae > Xiphydria > Xiphydria camelus. The sequence continues at coordinate 2,826,114 of OY783199.1, forward strand.
TATCCGTTTATAAATTATTTATTTATTTCTTCCCGAGGCGAAAGAATGTTCGGCACGTCGGTCCGACTGATACACAAGCGGTTTATATAAAAGCAAAAGGTCTCACTGACGTGAGAGTCCCGAGCAAACAAACGGTCTTTTCCTCAGATATGTCCTTCTGGCTGAAATCCGGCCAAAAGAATCTCCAGAGGGTATTGTCGATGCGTAACAATGAAAACGAGGCGAAGAATATTATTATATTCGTCGGCGATGGAATGGGCCCGTCCACCGTTACCGCTGGACGGATATTCTCGGGTCAGAGGAAAGGTTTTACCGGGGAGGAGTACAAGCTGACGTTCGAACAGTTTCCAAATTCTGGACTGTCAAAGGTACTTATCGCGACGACTATCATGCAAGGCTTGCTGCATAGCACACCATAGACAGTAAAACAGTTTACGCGCCAATATTGTTAAAGTAACGAACATTTTTTATCCGGAGAGCTGTCAATTGCACGTGAATAATTATCGTACTCGTCGTACGGCCGAGAGAACGCCTCTATATATTATTTTTACAGCAAAGGACACTGCATTTTTTTTTCACCGCGCAACTAAGGTCGTCTACGCTAGGCCGAGGTGTTCGCTGTTATTAGCAATTCTTTTCAGACTTACAACGTGAACAAACAAGTGCCAGACTCAGCCGCCACAGCCACGGCAATGTTCTCCGGTTCCAAATGCCGCTTTAAAGTTCTGGGCCTGGACGCGAGAGCCGTTCACTCGGAGTGCGACGAGAGGATCAACGAGATAGCTAAATTGACGACAATCGCCGATTGGGCGCAGGAATCTGGGAAAGATACGGGTGCGTTAGTGGGGTCGGGTATGGCGAAGCGAGAGTTCGATCTTTAAAATTAATATTCATATTTTTAAATTCAATTTTTCATCTGCATACGAAAAGGAAAATATTCGAAAAAATAATTATTCGCAGAGTTATAAATGCGTTTCTCTTGCACTTATGCTATGTAACGAGTGCGAGAGAGATAGACTCACAGCAGAATGACGTAGCTGCATTTCAAAACGTCGCTTTCCAGCTTTGCTAAGGCCGAAAATGAAAAATGAAGAAACACGGGGGAAACAATTTTGCCCACATTTTTCGAATGTACGATAAAAAAGAAATTGCTTAAAAACCGAATTGCACGCGGAAACGCGAAGTCAGTAGGTGGCAGAGCGGATTGAGTGACGTTCGAACGAGATCGGCGAACGCCAATTAATCCGATTTTCTTATGGCGGATCGAACGGTTAAAAAAACGGACCTATTTAAGAGCGATTAGCCGCAGAGACCTCGATGTACAATTCGCGCGAACGCGCGTAGACCTCGTCGCGAAATTGGAAAAACGGAAGGCGTGAGGCGCAAGAAAACCCTGCGACGCATGTAGGCGCCGTACTTTGTGGTTCTTTTACGAGTTTAACATTTTTTCCCCGTCATGCACTGTTGGCGCGTCGTTTCTCCGCGAAAGCAGCGACGTGGTAATTCGAGGTCGCTCGCCGAGCGGCGACAGTCAATGAAGGCTTTGCTTAATTATTTAGTCTCTGTACCGATCGGTCACGGTCGTCCTCCGATCGCGGCCGATTTGCAATGCGGAGCGCGTATGCTCGCGCGATGATATTTCCGTTTCTTTTCGTATCCCCAACGCGATTCAATTCGCAGGTTTCGTCACCACGACGCGCATCACTCACGCCACCCCCGCTGCTCTCTACGCTCACATCAATGACAGGGACTGGGAGTGCGATAGTAAGCTGCCAAAAAAGTACAAAAACTGCACGAAGGATATCGCGAGGCAGTTGGTCGAGGATGCGCCAGGGAGAAACTTTAAAGTAGGTCTATCTACTTATAATACGGTATTCTAATAACGACCGATTTTATAAAGAACGAGTTCAGGGGAGATTGTGGGATTGGTCGTTACGAGAAGACGGCCCCTCGTTGCCTAAGAAAGCAGCGTCAACGAGGGGCCAACTACCTGTGACGATCATCCTCGGTCTTTCGCTACTCGCAGAATTATCTAGTTTATAGAACTGGACTTGTAAAAGACGATTTTAATATTGCTTTTCAATAGTTCAGAATAAGTACCTGTTGATTCGATTCAAGTTCATACGTATTTATGTAGATTTAGGCCGGTATTCACAGTCGTTACTTATAAATAAGCATGGACTTAAGTCAGCATCAGAGGTCACTTATTGGTCGAGACGGCGACTTGAGTCGTGCTTATTTATAAGTTCTGACTATATGAATACGAGCCTCAATCAAGTCCCATTTACTGAAATTAAATTGATACGTAAAATAAGGCCATTTTCTAAACGCTTCGCTAGTATTATAGGATATGCGACCAGGTAGCATAGGTAACTGTAGAGAATTCTTTTAGAGTTGTTTCGGATCAGAAAGAATTCTTTACTACTTATGCGCTATTTCGGGCGGCTACGTGACTGTAATCACGCTCCTAGAAGCAATCACCTACTTTATTTTCGCAATTGAGCATTCCTTTGAGCGAAGTAATACTATTGAATATATATACTCGAATCGAATCAAATAATTATTTATTCAGAACTATTCAATGTCGGTAGTATTTCCTCGAGTCATCGGAATCGTTGATTATTCTTACCGACTGAAATTGAAAGATGTAATGACCTCTCACGATGAAAGGACGCTGAGTATTTCAATGATGATTTGAAAGGTGATAATGGGTGGAGGAGCCCAACAGATGGGCATGAACCTCAGAGGTAAAGGCGAAGACTGCATCCGGCAAGATAAAGTGAATTTGGCGGAATCGTGGTTGACGAAGAACCCGGATGCAGTTCTCGTCACCAATACGCAAGAACTCATGAGGATCGATATCGCGAACACGTCGAAAGTCATGGGAGTGTTCGCCGACGATCACATGCCTTATCACGCGGTGAGGGATACCAGTCCAAAGGGATCGCCTTCCCTCGCAAATATGACGCTACAAGCTATCAGGATGTTGAAAAAGGGCGAGAATGGATTCTTTTTACTGGTAAGAAATTACACGTTATAAATGACACGATGCGATAATGTTAAACCTTTTTCCCCGTTGCGTGCAAGATCTCCAGTTCGACCGCTCTTCGCGGGCTATTCTTTTGCCCCGGTTAGAAATGACCGATTCTAGAGGGAGGGGGTCGCCCTACGTTTCTTTCCCACGTTAATTTCAGGTGGAAAGTGGCAAGATAGACATTGGCCATCACGGAAACTTCGCGCAACTCGCACTTCGCGAAGTCATGGAACTCGAGGAGGCGGTCAACGTTGCCCTCGGTCAAGTCAGGCCGGAGGAAACGTTGATCATCGTGACGGCGGATCATTCGCACGCTTTCACGATGAACGGTTATCCGACGAGGGGCAACGACATCCTGGGATTTGCCAACGACGCCGAAAATCCGGCCATTAAACCCTACGAAACCTTGACCTACGCGAATGGTCAAGGGTACGTTTATCACAGGCGCAACGACAGCAATAGCGCCAACGAGACCTGGAGAGCGGTGGAAAAGGATCCGAATCGGAACGATCCCTTCTACAGACACTTTGCCGGGTTTTACATGAAAGATGAGACTCACGGCGGTGAAGACGTGGCGGTTTATGCAACTGGTAAGTGTGACGAATTTACGGGGAAGTCTAAATGACTAAAATTGCGGGCGAATGTATGAGGTAGCGAGAAAATATCGATATCTTTTTACCAAAATATCGTAAGTGACATTTCCAAGCCTGTGCCTTACGATATTCTGGCAAATAGGTATCGATATGACGAGTTACTAAAATCGTTGCCGTGAAAATCAATCGTTAATTAAAAAATGACACGACGATGACAAGGTATCATCCAAGGCGTATTATTTTTTTTTTTCAGGACCATACGCTCATTTATTCCGAGGCACGTTCGAGCAAAACTACATTGCTCACGTAATGGCATACGCTGGCTGTCTGAAAAATTGGCCGTCCCACTGTGATCGGGCGTACAGTCGTTATTATTACGAGATAAGCTCAGTGGGAATCGCCGTACCATCGTCTATGATTCTCTCGATTTTACTCTTCCTAGGATTAGTGATCTCCAGGCTCTGACGACAGACAATAGGAAAAATATCGAAATAACGAGCGAACCAAAGTTCACGGACATATTTATCCATCTAATCGCTGATCGTCAGCAATAATAGGCAAAAGAGACGATCGGTAACGTGGTACAATTAATTCTTAAGCTAGTGATGTGGATGTTCCAAAAAGAGATATCGCGAATATATTGCCCTGGACAGAAAGGGATACTAGATAATTTGATATGTGCAATAGACGCGACTGTATGGTATGATAATTTATGCTCAAACGTTCCTCGAAATCTGAGAAAATGAAACAGATAGACATTAAAGTTTCGGAGGAAAGTATCGCCTGTATCTTTGATTGTGAAAATGGCAGTATTTATTTCATACGACCGTTTTATTTATGTTCATTGATAGGACGGTTCAGCGTATGTGAGAATATCGTTTGTCAGTAACACACCATGTGGGGGGGGGGGGGGGGGGGCGGCTGGCTATAGAATGTCTTTAAAAATAAAAATTTGGAAGATGATATTTTCATACAAATTTGACCACATAAAATGTATCATGCAATTCCCCCTTTTGTTAATTATAGATTTTATCCACTGGGATTTGGCTACACTATCCAAGGAATCCCTTCCCCTGTACTCAGACAACAGTGCTCATACCTTTGCAGTCACATTTACGTAACTGTAGCCGGTTGTAATGATGATCAAAATTGTGGGCCTCTTAATCATGCAGATGTATTATGACTTTTACGAATATTCTATCTACACATTCAGGAAATGTTCATATCACCAGAGCTAAGAGTGATCATGATAATCATCGTATCCATAGCTATACATGATTTGAAGTACCGCGAAAATTCCTGCCGAGAAGAGAATGTCTTATTCGCCCCCTTGTAGGTAATATTTATTAATATTTCACCGGTGACAACATCGTTCCGCATAATAGTTATCGTTATAGTAACGACGGAAAGTCGGAAACAGCGTTACAAATGTATTACAAAATGCGAACAAGTCGTTAATACTTATGTACGAGCTTAATCGTCGTGCGACTTTTCAATTAAACCGTATTAATATCCAAGAGAGACTTTGGTTTTCCGAAACATCGATCCGTATGTATAAAGCTTTGTAAGTTATACGATCAGCACAGCAGTTGACAATTAAACGACATATATATTTAAATATATTATAACATAATATTGTAAAACAAGCGCTTATCAGCGACAATCAATTGATTCCTTCGTCTCTATGTATAATAATAATAGTCACTATGTACAACATAAGTTAACATTGCTTACCTACGTATACGTCCGAACATCGACGGCTGTCCCGAAGGATATCCGCAAGGTGCGACGCGGAATGGTGAACCCTCTGTTGGATCCACCGCCCGCGTACTTCACGTGTACTTCCTAGATATGCTATTTAAACCCCTGCGGAACATTACGCGGGCACAGCTTCAGAGATTCGTTGGAATCATCAATGCCCGGAAGCATATACTGCGGCACGGAGCAAAACTATACTTGCGTCGATTGTCGTAAAGACACTTACTTTCTTTATCTAAACACGGCGCTAAAATTTATAATACACGCTATAGTACAATTACATTTCTACTTAATTGCGCGGATATGTAAGGGTACACCGTGGTGTGTCAACGTGTGTCAGTGAAAAGTCTCCTTACAAAAGTTTCCTAGGAAGGTCCGGTTAATAAAGTACAGTTAGTTAATACATATATGAGCTGCTTATTGACTTTGTGCGTCGATTTCGTCGGCGGCGGAGTGAGGTAGTTCTGCTTTGGTAGCTAGCTGCAACGCGTCAATCCATCTGTCGAAATGGTTCAGATATAGAGGCTGGTATGATATAAACAAAGGGGCATTTCATTTTACTGGAAGTTAATCGGGCAAGGGCTTCGTAATATTCAATAAATATTAATTCTTTCTATAGAAATAAAATACTACGAAGCTCGTGCTAATACTTCGAGTAAAAGTAAATGCTCCCTCTCATTCATGCCAGCCAATATCGCCGGCAATATTTTGTAAGAGAAACCATAATACAACCGAACGAAAAACATGATTTGTCAGGTTTCATTGATCGGCATCTCAGGTATATAATGCCTAAAAGAGGGGGAATAAGGAAAAGTCGAATAGCGAAGTGACGCTTGTTTCTGGATCGATAATGAGAGATAATTTCGAGGGCACGAGATAGATACAAATTACACGAATTTGCGATATAATACGACTATACATATAGTTACTTACCGTCTCTTGTCCGATTCCGAGGAGGCTTGGAGATAGTAACACTTTCGCGAGTGGTGCATCTTGAAGGCTCTCTCCCGGTCCCTGGCACTCAAGGGATCCTCGTCAGGCAGTTCCGTCCCCTCGGTGACTGTGAAGCCGGGCATGGGGGTCGCCGTCATGGCCAAATTTTCGGACTCTGATTTGAAGGAATACAAGACAAAATCGTAATGCAAAGCGAACCATCTTTTGGTCCAGGGCTTGCTCGCTTGAGTTTTCAACAGCAGATGACCAAACAGAACCGACGGCGCCTTGGCCGACACTTGAAGCAGACTAGGAGTTGGTCCCGCCGGGGACGAGGGGGACTTGACCAGGGGCTGAGTTAGAGCGGCGTGACACAGTCTGCACACCCTGACGTTTTTGTTATCCTCGAACAATAACTTCTGGTTCGAGCATTTGCTGCAGACGACCTGCAACACCAGACGATCGCGGTGTTTTACGCGATCTGTCGCGTCGTTCCTGCTACCGACGATTTCGCGTTCACTTACTATTCCGCACGCCCGGCAGTTGTGTTTTCTCTTCATGACCGAAAAGAGAACCTCGCAAACCATGCACCGCGTGACATCGTCGGCTTTCACGAGAGCAGTCTTCGTATTTCCGGTCCTCAGACTGGCTTTGCGTCGTGCGATCTCTTGCATCGTTTGAAAGAGAGCGTCCAGCCAATCGGCCTTTTCCGCGGACGTGTGCGTGTATAATTCCACGCTCTTATGCTCGTCCCTTACGTAAAACGTATTGGCGGTCTCTAGATTGTCGCCCTCAACTACTTTGAGATTTTCTATCGAGAATTTAGCTCGCAAACGATACAAGGGACCGGGTATTACTCGCATCGAACAGAGTAGTAGAATGTCGCTGAGCTAAAAGTCATTAATATACCGCTATTCACAAAGTTGCGTGACATTTATAGGGATATCGATAATGCAAGGCAGTAAGTACCAAAATTAAATGTCTCTCCTGATGGTCGCCGCTCCTCGCGGAAATTTTCACGATTCGTCCCTCTTTCACGAGTTCGCGCGTCGCGCTGACTAGATCTATCGCGTCGTAAATGCTTTCCTGTATCTCTAAGAGCTTCTTAAACTTATCGATCTTCTTCATGGCTTCGTTCGTATGATTCGCTGCTATGGAGACTAATTCCAACGCCTCTGCAATAAGAGCGACACGTCGTCCTGGTTGAATATCGATTCCAGATATTCCCGATGCAAAAGAACGAGAAGGAAGAGATGCTTTCAAGCGCAAATCCTTCGGTTAAACCGCTTCTACGATTGTACGAGCGATCGCGATATAGTCGGGGGGGCACTTACTCTTGGTGTCCTCGTAGTCGGCGTTATCCTCGCTGAGACTCTTGAGATAATCCTTGAGGAGAAGCTCGTATCTTGGCAACCTTTGAATAGGGCTCAACATGTGATGAGACAAGGACAACTTGGCGCATTCCTCGAGATTTTGAATCTCGTTGACGATCGCGGCGAACCTGGCGTTTTTGCTCTGCAGGGTGTTTATCAGATTCATGGCATAGTCGAAATTCTTCACGTACTCCGTGTACATCTTTAGGAAGGGGGCGAAGTTCTTCATGACGTCACCGATCCTGGGATCCTCGTCCCAGCATCTCATCCTTTCCTCGAGTTGCGGCAGGAGGAAGTCGTTGTGGAACTTGTAAATTGACTTGACGTTCGAGAACATGTGTTGAACGGTTTCCGGCGAGAACATAGGATGCGCCCGATTCTCTTGGTCGACTCTGAATTGGAAAACCTGGTCGATCAAGTGTAGCACGTTCACGTAATTTCTCTCGGTCGCCAACAGCTCCTCGGCTACGTGACGAGCTTTCTTTCGCTTCGAGTCCGGCGAGCTTTTCGTTGTGTGCGACTTTTGCTTCGGAGTGCAATCATCCGTTTGTTCACTGATTGTCGTGGTATCCGTTGCGGACAAACTCGTATCGTCGGATTCCTCATCGCTGTCGGATTCGCTGATGGCGTAATTATCCAATTCGTAGTGGAGGGAACTTCTTTCCACGTTTACGTATCTGTTTCGTCGGAAGAGACAGAACGAGGACTAACAAATGCGTATTCCTTCGAAGCGCGACGACGAAAGGAAACTGATAGCGGAGGCTTGAGAGATGGTAGCGTAAATGCTAGATACAACATTGATTTCGGGACGGGCTTGGAAATTATTGAGGGGATAAATATATTTGATGCGATTTACGATAACAAGCAGGCAAATAATAGAAAAAAGACTCCAGCACCGAGAATAAAATCCGTAGGGAGGTATATTAATTCGAAAGAGTGCGAGATGGACAATTAATATTTGGCAGGTACTGATGAACGCAAAGTGCAAAGCTTTCTCTTCTTATTGCGTTTACGAAATTTACTTAACATACAATCCTCGTCCTCCGGGCTTTATCCACGGTTACATCGAAGTTCCGGCAAGTCGTGGGCATAATGTTGCAGGCGGGGGATACGGAAACGCTTCCGGGGAAAACGGGGGCTGGGGGCTTCCTCTTCATCAGGGAAGATTGTGAAATGAAAGCATTGGATTACCGGGGAAAATTGAGGGGCTAAACCGATCCTTTATCCTTGCATTACCAGTACCAGCACTCTTACAGAGTGCACTCAATTTTTTCCCGAGATTGTAAATCAAAAAGTCTCGTCGAATGTATACACGTTAAACCTACGACGCGAGGTACTGTAAAGTCTGATCTACTTTGAAAAAGCCGCTATTTCTCTTGAGAAGGATTTTCAGAGTCACGATAATATTGGCTGCAGCGGCTGCCACCTTTTCTACTTTCTCCGGAATGACTCGGCTATTTTCCTGTGCACTTTTTACCGCAATCGCGAGAGAGTTCTATTTCTTTTGTGACACCGCCTAATTTCTTTTTAATCGCCTGACTAACGCGGTACTATTCCGATAAGCTTCGATTACTATTATTTTATCAACTATGAATTTCTTGAGCTAAGTTGACATGACCCTTTTTTAAGTTCATACTTTGATCTATAAAAGAGGATTAAAATATCATTATAAGTCAAAAATCCGTAGATAACGAAATAATCGTGATTGAAGCTGATAGGGACACGTGGCCTGCTAACGGATAAGCGCAGATGCTTTAATATCAATAACATATTCAAATTAGCAAGAAATATTGAATGACAAGAATATAGTCAATTATTAATAGAAATAAATGGAAGTAGGTATAAAATAAGGCTCTCTCAAGCTGCAGTTGGATTGGATGAAATACATATACCCCTACAACTATACATGAATGTTGCGCTGATATAATTTATTTGGATTTTTAAACTTGCCACATAAACGTCATTGAATTACTCATCTCCACAAATCAATTAATAGAAATAGTCACGGACGAAAATAATACAAATGAAAGACAAGAGGCAATAAACATTGAACAATATTCGTACCCACTAACCTGCTACTTCTATACTCCAAAACGCTGTGAGTCATGACGTAAGACCGCTCGGAAGAAATCACCTGGTGCTCTTCAGTGTCGGTACAGTCCGCGGGACTGGAGGCGGACATGATGAAGTGTTGGAACCTCGGAAAGCCGCCGTAACTTGCGATTCTATTGAACGAGTGTCTTGAGTACTGCAGACCCTCGTCCAATTCTTGCGAATGTTCATTTTCGCTCGATTTGCTCGACTGCTGCAGTAAGCGAGAAGAGCTCTTGGCACTCTCAGTCTTATAGGATTCCCTTATAGTTATCTTATCATCGTCGGCGACCAAGTCCGTGTAAAAGGTACTAGTCGGCAAATTTGCTTTTGAACTGAACATTGTGATAAAATTGAAGATGAACAAACTCAAGATCGCACAGCCCCGGAACGTAAAAGGCTTATCTACGATGAAACCACCTTCAGCTGATCTCGCTTCGACCTACAACAAAATAATTAGCGTGTTAGTGATAAATAAATTGCCGCGTCCTCGGAGAGTTTCTCGTATATATCTACAAGTACAAGATATCGCTAATTGTGTTCTTTAGAGGACCGGTGTGTTCTTTTATAATAATTTAATATTGAGAGGTACTGTTTCATTACGGCCGACAGACGCAGGTAATGAATTAGTAAAGCTTTTAAATTCTCAGAGAATTATATTTTAGTACTGCTATATTCCTAAGGTAATTGCGACAGTGGCAACAATATTTAGTTTCATTTGCTCCTCTTAATGCAAAAAGAGCAGAGGAAGAAAGATATGAGATCTTCATAGACTTATTTGACGACGGTATACATTTCAAGTAAAATACAGTAAATCATAACCTGTAGAGCGATGATAAACGCGACGAATGAGATACTCAATTATTTAAATCGTGATTTGGTAAAATTATACTACATAATACTACAGAATATTATTCATTGTAAGAATCTCACTTGACATAACCTTACCTTTTCTTTTGATATCGGATAGATTACAGAACAGCAGCGACTGTGTGCGTATTATCACTGGCATCGTGATTAGGTTCGATTGTAGCGTAGCACGTGCACGTACGAATAAATTTGACACATGAGAAGACACGCACATGGATGGTATGCGCAGCGCGACAAAATCAATTGCACTGCTCCGGAATTACTATTCGCTCGAATTGTAAGACAGTAGGACGTCGTACGTTGACTAGATTAATAAACTTTCTCTTAGCGTGGAACACATATCTTTGAATTACAACGGCGCGATGTTTATTGAATTAACGAATTGGTGGGAGGTCGGGATGAGCTCCGAAACCGATTTCTAGTTTTACGCGTCGCGTTAAAACACTACTCTTTTCACTTGTGCTCGTAATACAATTGCGAGCACCCCCGAGCGGCGCGTATTACGTGTAGTTTCTACCAACAACGGGGTAATCGATACGAGAAAAAAGTGTATCAGCTGATTTTGACACGCCCGCACTAATGGCACACAACGGACTAGGGGTCTGCTATGCTCTATTGACAAGCTGCCGCAGCGCGCGCTTAGAGCACCATCTGACGGCAATACGGCCAAACTTCTCGCCAAACTGCTTTGAATATGTAAGCATGGTAAAAGGAAAAATTGGTGTGATAACGGGACCGATAAGAAACTTCAATTTTACTTCACGATTTTTGTCAGATAATTCATTAAAAGCATTTTGTAGTTAAAAATTGTATTTATTATATAAATTTATCATGTTCGTAGATCAAATAAGCGTGCATAAAATAGAGTGGTAGTATTCCGATCAAGTTTGGCCCCTATTACCTCATTATCTGTAAACTTTTGGGTTAAATTGATATAAAACTTTGAAGAGCACACTTCGGTCTACAAAAAAGGATTACACCGACGTAGGCCGAAAAGACACAGGTAACGAGATAATTATAGTTGAAGCTGATCGGAGTGGTGCTACTCTGTTTTTTTTTGAGCATTAGTTTCATCGCGTTCTAAGTTAAATTATGTTCAATCACGATTAAGCGAATAAATTAAGTACACATTTCCGTCGTAGTAAATTAATTAGGTATTCTTGATTACCATTCCCATGATAATATTGTACCTACAACAGATTACCTAAGATCATGTTCTAACAAAAAATGACAAAGTATAACTTTATTTAGGAAGTTCGGGTTATACAGGGTTTTTTAATTAATACTGTTTAGATCTCAGATTATCTGTTAATGTGCGAAGAATGGGTGAAATACATGTATGAACTAAGTACAATTGGTATCGCGAAATCGAAATGATACCTTTCAAATGATTAAAATGACGTTGCAATAGCTACTTGATCGCGGCTTGCAGATGCACGCCAGCGCACATCTCACCAGATTCGCCTCTATCTCCCAGAGATGCTATATCATGTGTTCCCTGTTACTCCTAACTTCCTCCGTGCACTCTTCGTATGCACTGCACCATACACGATAAAATAAATAGACAAGTTTCGAAACAATGGTAAAAGCGTGCCGCATCGGCAGCATAAAAAAGCACGCGTTTTCGTAAAATGCGGCACCATCTTTCACTCATTTTAATTATATGTACATTTATATGTAATTTTACACTTTGCAGAGAACCCAAACGTCGCGTTTCGATATTCGCGTGGCCACTGCATCGATTTATTACAAAAAACTGTGGGCCTCGAGTGCATCGTCCGTAAAAATACGTGAGAACATCCGTGCATAGCAATTAACCCGTGGATCTGTATTAATTGGAATTTTATCGCACGTAAAACGAACGCACTGAATTAATTATACGCGAATTTATTCACCGCGATCCGTCTAGCACGATATCAAACCGTGAAATGAGGTACCTGTCCAGCTCTTAAGCTGTATTGTAAACACCAAAAGAAACTAGCGCGACGCGTTTGCCGGTTGAGTGTGATGCATACGGCTCTAGCTAAGTAGGGATACCCCGTAACCGGTTAGCCGAGCGCGCTTACCACTAAGGTAGGGAGGTAATATTTCAATCAGCTTTGATCACGATTATCTCGTTACCTATGGGCTTTTGGCCTATGTTGGTGTAATCTTTTTTTGTAGACTGAAATGTGATCTTCAAGGAAGTGTTTATCAATTCAGCCGAAAAGCTCATAGTTAACAAGATAATCGTGGTCGAAGCTGATCGGAATATACAATTTTACCCTAAAGCAGTGTGATGTTATTTGAAGGACAATCTATCACTGCTCGCATTTGCAAATACCGAGCGTACAATAATTGTCATTCTACGGATTCGTTTTGATGAATCTATAACTTCTATGATGGCCCCATAAGCTCTTTGAGGAAAAATCCAAGCGAAGCAAATTAATCTCGTAGAAATTGGATTCGAAAGAATTAGAAAGAAAATTGAATTAATTCTCATTGAAATCGATTTCTCGCGCGGGTTCGAATATCGAAACTCTGCTTCACCTAATCGTGGATTGATCGTATATACTGAATGTAGATATGCATTCCTCTGCATTTTGTACTTTTCAGTTCTTAGCTCGTAATCGGATACGTATTTTACGTGTCTCTTATATTACCTAAAGAATCTGTTTTTCAATAAAAATATCGTTCGACTTGCGCTTCGATTATTCGAAGTCTGCTGCATCACGACAGTGAGACGTTTAATCGTGGCGATAAGTTGATCTATCCTCGAAAAATTGCCGCGATTATTCTCCCGTAGAAAAATATTCGTACTGAGAATGATCGAGGAAATGATTGCTACGATGCAGCCCGACATCAGTTATGGGCGGAAAAGTGCGCGTAAAAATTTTAACGATCTAAAACGATCAGGTCTTTTCGTAACTTTCTGCGCGAAGAGAATTTTTGAGTAGGAATTATCGCGAAGTTCACTGCAACTGTGGGACGTTGCGATATTTTCCATTGTATCGTAGAATTACCTATTTATAATTACTATTGGCACGTTAAAATTTGAGATACTAGAAAATATACCTAGGATTACCGTCATTTTGACTGCGCGAAGTGCAAATAGCAGTGACAAGGAAAATGATATTTCCCATCACCGCGTATCTCGAATTTTTACCGCGCACCGCAGTAAAGTTCTGACTCACCGACGAGAAAACCATGCTGTTTTGCAGATTCCGATGTATTCGCGCAAATTTTACTTGACCGCGAACGTAAATAATAATCTGCCTCGTTCGACGATTATTTTTTCTCTCGTACGTTTTATCTTTACGACATGTAAAATTTACTTGTGTGCGGTTAGTAAAATATTCCTCCATATCGGCCTTAGGTCTCATCAAGGACGGTACCTCCCAGCGTTGCGAGACTTCACGGTAATTTTTCTTGCGAGCTCAGCACCAATTTTTACTCAAAAATTCTCTCCGAGTACGTGACCAAGGGTTCACCTGTAGATTGCACTCCGCTTTACACCCAAAATACGATTGCGCTTTCCTCACTTACCCAACTCTGCGAAGTAATATCACTGGGATCTTTAAACGTTAATGTAACGCGATGTGGAATGTACTGCGCGGACTGAGCAGTCACGTGAAACGGATTGAGCGTCGTTTCTTCGAACGACAGTCCACGTGTATCAGTATTTTTTGGTACCGATTGCCAGGGACATCAATTGTAATCACCGTATTCCCTATGGATTTGCTGGAGGAACCAGAACGCTGCCGCCAGCAGCATCGAACCGAGCAGATCTCCCAAGGCCGTCAAATAGGGAATCGCGCCGTTGTCCGGGTCCACTTTATATTTCCACATGGCATGAATCATAACGTGTGCTATGTACAATAACAACATGATCTGAAAAGGAGCAGTAAGGTGTCATTATTCGTTCGATGTTCCATTCCTCTCAGAACTCTCTCAGTTGCAATACCGACCTGCACCACGGCCATGAAGAGGTAGGCGACCACAAAGTATACATGCATCGTTGAGTAACCCCACTGTATATAGTCTGCCGTGTAAATAAATGCGAGGTGTCCCGGAATAGACATCATAATTAGGATCCTAGCAGTTTTCGCATATTGTACTGAAATCGCGAAAGAGACAATCGTTAGACGTCGCCCCCTGGGAAACGCAGCCTTGAGCCGTCGAGCCGCAACGCGCGGAAAAGAACGCGCGAGTTGCATATTATGTGTACCATTTGTACGTACCACCGCTGAAGAGAGCTTTCCACGGTGCCACCCACATTTTCGAGGTTGGTGGCAAAATACCGATGATGGACGTTTGGTGCAAATTTGTCGAAATTCGGGATGCCTGAATCGACACCAGATTCCCGCCGATCCCGTTTATGATAGGTTGGAATATCACGAAGCCATTAAATACGTCTACGGCCTGATCGAGTATTAACCCTCCGAGCCTGGAGTCGAAAAGGGAACAGCGATAACGAGATAAAGCTAAGCTTCGCTCATTAAGTTTTAGTAAGCGGAAAAATTTCGTCGGATCGTGAACATTTCTTATCGTCGACGGACGGACGAAGTCACGCCCGGGAACGGGGACTCACCCGCTTATGAAGAGAGCAGAGAGAACCGGCGTCCATCCCGACGTGAGGACGTGACAGGTGTACTTGTTCCTGAGAACGACGTAAATCCAGAACGGCAGTAGGATGATGTAAAAACCGATTATGGCGAACAAGATCCAAATGTGGGATTCTATCCTCAGATACAGAGCCGACGCCACGGTTGACAATACGCTGATGGACACTATGTCACCGATGGACGCCGCTAACGGGGTCGCCAAATTGTCAGGGTTCATTTTCCATCGTCGGCACGCAATAATTACCGCGATCAGAACGAAATCTGAGAAAACGAGAGCGAGAGAAACGTTCGATCGATTATTTCGTCGGTCGGGAGTGGCCGCACGGAAGAAAGAAACAGGAACTTTTACCGCCTCATCCGGTAGCGCTGAGGCTCGAGCTCATTTTCGAGAATTTGTACAGAGGAAAACTGTACTGCTGACAGCGATACAGTTTCCTCTGTACAGATTCTTGAAAATGGACTCGAGTCTCAGGCGCTGCTGGATGAGGCGGTAAAAATTCCTGTTTCTTTTTTCCGTGCGAAATGAAATTTCGGAGCGAAATCGACTCCGCGCCGAAGGCGATACCTCACCTAATATGAAACACGAGCTGGTCGCGGTGCTTATGCTGGCGGAAATTAAGAGCAGTGCGTGATTCCACACGAACACACCCTCCATTGCCGCGTTGACGCTGACCGCAAACACGGCTACGATTACCGACGCGACGATCGCTTGGATTTGAACAAGCGCTATATTCCCGATGATCATCTTCCCGATCTCCCGAACGTTACCCATATTTCCCAGGTTGGCCTGTGTGCTCAGCCGCGATGCCAGACACATGTCCAGATTGCCTTTCAGGCCTAAGAGAGCGGGGACTAGGATGAACAATTCCGAAACGGCTACGAAGACGGGCCAATTCTGAAAATCAAAGATGCTGCAGGCTCCGCAGGGAAGGAGGGGGAGATTACGCCGGTGCGTCAGTGATACGAAGTGACAAGCGGTGCGGATTCGATAAGCGGACAAAAATTGCGATGGCGTTTGTATAATAATTAAAGCTTTCGTGGGACCGACGAGCGAAGAGAAGAAGTCGATCACATCAGCTGTATATCAGCGATCGAGTGCGAAATCTAAGGTCCTGCGAGCTTGACGAGGAAAAAGACGGGAAAGAGGTCGTCAGAGCTATTGGTGATCGCTGGGGAAAGGCTCGTGCTTCATTTCTGGCGGAACGTACTTCGACCATGGCTAAGATGAGACCGGCGCCGATGGTGCCGATCCCTGCGATGAAGAATGGCACGGAGATTTGGATGGTCGTGTGATACCATCTTTCACTGACTATCGGGCACTTCGTCTGAATGGGATCGGGGTCCGAGCTGGCGACCGAAGTGATGGTCACTATCGAACTCGACAACGAGCCATCGATCGACTTGGCGTTATCCATTTTCTTTCCCGTCATTTGCCTTATTCCATTGATCGCTCTCTAGGAAGCTGTAAAAGAAATCGAATCGTGATCCTACCTGGCAACGCTTTCGCAATGATATTTCGCGGATCGACGTATATCCCCTTCTCTTTTTCGAGCCGTTATCGGAGGCAAATTAGAATTGGAACGTCGCGTATTACGCTTTCAATGTTAACGGAATCGACGTTCAATGGGCGATACATCAAGGAATTTCGATATCATTAGCGGCATCGTACCGGTCTACTTAAGAATAATCGGCCTGCGGCATTCCGTAGAGAAATAATCGGTAACGTCGCTTTTAAGCGCGGGAATAATACTGTTTTTATGGCCTCGGTGTCGACCTCCTCGCAGTTGTCTATACGCATGGCACGATTTACCAAATCGACTGATAAAACGTTTCCGTGATTGTAGAAGAATCGATCGCTCGTGCCGCGCCCTTGGATTCGAAGAAACGTGCTCGGCTTATCGACAATTGGAGAGCGATTATTATAGTGGAGTTATAAACTAATTGCCCTACTTATCAAGGGATTTCAAAAATGCGCAGTAATATCGGAGAAGAAAAATTCTGTGAATTCCCCCATTGTCGTGTTATAATATCTTCCGTAGAGTGAGTATAGGTAACATCCTATTTCAATGCGAGCACAACTCAATTAAATATTTATAGATAGTGTCGAGTATCGAAGAGATACAATAAGTCACGGCGTATCCGACTTTACCTCGTTGTCCGGTGTTGTCTCGGACTGTAATATGAGATTGCGCGCGATAAATCGTACGCCATAAGGGCTTAAAAATGCCTGTCGCTTCGAGACGGCTTCGAGGAAAATACTACAAAATATCACGCCGACTTGGACGCGCACGTCAAGATTACATGTATCAGCGAAGGCTACAGTGATGCTGAAGCCCGATAGAATCTCGCTAATGCAATTATCGAATCAGGAAAATCTATTGGCAATTGGAAGGTCAATCTCAGAGATGAAACGATATCCAAAACATCGGATGAATCACTGCGAGGCACTCGGTAATACTCCATTAAAAGATGAAATCGGAATACATCAACGCGCATGTGAAATATCGGCTGCTATAGAGATAAAAAGGAATTTTATTTGCAGTGCAAGATAATCTTTTATTGTCACTCGCGCACGTTCGCGTTATCGATGTTGTTTCGCGAAGATGTAGGATATCGTTCACTTTCGCTGTACTAATTACGCGAGAGAATCGACTTCGCGATGTTAATGCGGTGATTTCAAAAGACGCCGATCTTCACGACGGAAGCACAATCAAATCAGACATTGATTTATTTTACGCGTCGCTTTTTTCCTCTTATCCATTCGCCGCACGATTTTCTTCGAAAGTGTTCAAACAATTACATCCCGGGTACCGCGATTTTCGTACACTGATTGTCATTCACTGCAGCGCCGTGCAAGAATGTACGTACGTCAAATGCAAATTGGACGCGAGCCGTGGGGCTTTTAACAGGTGACAGGACAAGGAAAACGCACTGTTAATGGATTCCTAGTAAGGAAAGATGAGGAACCGCACGATTCGAGGATCATTGTTTAAGATCCAGCTCACGTACTGCGATTTCTTCAAATTATCTTAACAGGGATTTCCCGATTTCGCTGACATACGCGTTTTCATGCAGTTGAAATTTCATATATCTCGTCGTGTCCGATATAATTTCGTTTGAAGGGTGAAGAATATTTGATTCGTAGCACGGAGCAGCGAAAGTCTTTGCGGTAGACTCCGAGTAGACAGAAAAGTTTGCGAAGGATGTGTGTGACGTGGATATCGTGAATGAAGCGTCTGTGTTATGATTGACATTCTCTTTCGCGTTCGTACGATTCCCACCGGTGACTAATAAGTGAGACACAAATGAAACGAGCACACGTGGGCATTGCTGGTTAATATTTTGGAATGACAGTACAATTTGTTCAGTTGAAGCTTCGTTTTGCACTGAGAAAATGAATTCTTCTCGAAATGATACGGTAGGAAAACTGGGGAGGAAATGATTAGAATCGATTTCAAATAAGCTACTAGGAAATGACTCGGTTTATGCGCGATGCCATAAATAAAACTAATGCTAACTTTGCAATAAATGTACTTTTCATTCTTTAGACGACAGTCTTAAGAAAAATCATCCAGATGATAAATATCGATTTATCGGATCGTTCTTCAAAGTCGACGCGAAAAATAACAGGGAATAACACTTTTGAGAAATGGGATCTTCGTAGAAAAATACGAAAATCGAGGATTCGTAAAATATCTCAAAAATCACATCGACTACCTTCTCGATTGACACTGCTCCAGTTTGTCGTTGGTTTTGAGGCACGATCTCTTCAACATTTAATCACACAAAAAAGATTGAAGCAATTCTAACGTCGAAATATATAATATCGATCATCCACTAATCCAAGTCGACGAACTCCACTCCAGAAGACGCGTGCGATTCGCTGCCGATCTCCGCCGAGAGTGGACTGAGCTCTGCACGCGACAACACTTGACTGATAAAGAAAAAGTTCAGCCCGTTCCATGTACCTCTGTCTCGACAATTCACTTGCACTCCGCGATACGCGTACGGATCACGTGTGTGGTCGGCGTGTGGCAACGTGGGGGCAAGCTCTCGGATCGTAAATCTCATTGTCAGCGAGTTTGTTGGATCAGACGTACCCCGTTGCACTTCATCGCGCGGAGCGCACTTTACCTGAATCCGATAGATAACGTCGCGTCGATAAGACAGTCGGATACGTAATTCGTGAGGAATCGATGATGTCCGACTTTCTCGACATTAACGAGGCTTTCGGTGACGCAACGGAATCTTTGAAGCGCTCAAAAAGGACTAATCCCTATTAACGCACGTTCGACGAGTCAATTGAATCCGTTGCGAGATAAACGTTACGTCACGCGATTCGATATCAGGAATTGCGTCCGATCCGCCGTGTCGGCTTGGGCCTTTCTAGTCATTTTCACGCGTGCGGACTGAAAGGGTTCGATCTGACAGAAAACGCGCGTCACGTAAAATCGAAACAATCTCACGAATTTAATCTGTACGCTCATTGTTGAAGTTACAGTTATAGTTGTAGCGCTGGGACATGTATTACGTATGCCGCAGCCTGACCGCGGTTGTATAACGTGACGGGACTCCCTGTAAATTCAATTGCCAGGTAATCGCGTATTGTCGACTCCTGCGAATACTTTACGGGTTTTCCCGTGGAACAAATCGACGTCAGTGATATATTAAATTATCGCGAGTGGTATATGAGATTGTAGGACGGAATAAAAAGTCACGTACTTAACGAGAAAAGAAAGTACGTGGAAATTCAACGACACCTTTAATCTCACGAGTATGAGAGCATAGAACTCCCATCTAGTCGGATGTTAAAAAATAGTGGGTTTAAATTTCTTATTTGAAAAAAATGATCAAGAAATAACCGATTTTTCCTTATTTGAGCATTATGAAGGAATAAGGAAAAGCGATCTAATGGTATTTGTAATAAATTCGGTAAAGTTTTGAGGAAATAATATTGAAAGAAAATGATTGAGATTTGCAATTGAAATAATTAATTTTCATAATGACACATTGAAATTGTGAGATATGGAAGATGACAAATTAGATCACTCTTTAACGAATAAATACCTTGACAAACCTTTTCTCATACTACGAGAAACATGCGCAATAATACCGACTGTTCGTTACGCGTCAACATAACGATTTACAGAATTTGGGCACTGATGATAGCATGACCATCTTAACACTGAAAATTGATACGAATTGTTGCAGCGTTTTAGCGGAGGGCAGGTATCGTGAAATTATTTGCCGAATCAAAGTATGAAATCTTAAAAAAAAGACTTAATGACTTTTAAAAACAAAAATGATTTTCTACTGACTTGATTGAAAAAAATGACCAACCATTAAAAAAATGACCAAGTAGGAGCCTTGAAAGCAATGGGGTTTCTCGTCCTGATCTGCTAGGATGACAGTATGGGTCTATCGCGATCGAGTTCCATCGTAACGAGGTGATATATTCTTAATTAGGGACGATTTCCAAATCGGGTTTCCATTAATCGTGTGTGCTTCATCTTGTGTTATATCGTAAATTCGTACAAGTATAACGAGGCTATAGGCTTCCGTCTGCGCGTCACAGATAAAGCATCCAGCAGGGGCGAACGTCTGAATGTGTGTAAAGCGTATCGATTGCGGACGATTAGAATCAGAGCACGCGTATTATACGTGAATATGTCTGTACATATAAATATATAACATTTCCTCGTTAGCATGGCGAGCGCGACATGATGATTAGGTACCATCTAATTAAATTTGCCACACGATAACATCACGACGAATTTCGGAAATCCATTTGTTAAAGTGTGCTGTAAAATAAGACACTGCCGTGTCTCTTGATCGAGGTGTAGATTCCTTATCAGGTGTTGTTCTCCACTTATTAAACGTCGAGGTTAGCCATGGACACTTGAAATCTGAATCAGATGATTTCTCGAAGATGAAAATCAAGCTTTGCGCGTTGAATTAAATGAACCCACCCCGCCTGCATCAGCCGGAGCACCCCTTTGCGCGCGTTTAAAGCAAAGGGATCGTCGTTTCGAACGTTCCGCTTGAAGGCAGGAAAGGAAACGAAGCGGCGGGATTCCCCTGCGAAATTTTCTGAGAGAATCGTAGTATACAATTTCGTATCAACATCTCGCGAAAGACTACTGTATCTTTGCGACCTCGTCACTGATTGAGATATCTACAATCGCTTATCGAGTATTGACAATAGTGTCCTCGTACATCGTTAGCTATCTGTCACTATTATCGTTTGGCATTCAAGGAATGCTGCGTCAGATAATTCCCAGGTAGTTTTATTTTATCGACGATTTCCAAGTACGTCGGATCTTCCCGTTCTTGCCCATTGTGAGATGGTGTAACTCACACATGAATCACATTCTATCGGGTTGTCAACTCGAGTTCTCGCTCTCGTGTCTGCGTATCGTCTGTCGTACGAGTGCGAAATTTTATATACTCAAGAATCTAATTCGTACGAGACACTTTACTTGTGGGTATAGAAATTGAGAGATAGTGGTCCTGATTACTCGAATTAATCGATTACTCGTATTTGTGCACCTTTCGATTATTATACGCAATTTCCTGGGTATTCCCCGAGCGAATCGGTTTCCTTGTTAAGTATACGTATCAAAGTTACTTCACCGGTTTTTTTCAGGACACTTTAAGAGAGGGAGAGAGAGAGAGAGAGAGAGAAGAAAGAGAGAGTATTTTAACCAAGCCGCGTTCAACGACTTCGATTTAACTTCGCTCGCTAGTACAAATTGATTAAGAGTTTACCATTTGCTCGAACTAATTGCGGCAGCGGATTTTTAAATGTTATTTTATCTGCGCCGTGATTGGTACGAAAGAAACATTGCAACGCGTTATCCGTACAGGGGGTACGCGGGAAAATTTACGCGAAAGATTTCGCGATAGTGCGAGCGATCGATAAGGGTAATGAAATATGTATTGTAATATTTATCTATAATTTATCAAAAGCCACAACGATCATCCCAGGATCGCTAGAAATTACAAATCTATTAATAAATGGGCTGGATAAACATTGGGTTTAAAATATCGAGACGTATATCGGTCAAATCAAGCGTATTAATATGAGATATCGCACGCGATTCAAGGATGAAATACCGCTCGGTCGAAGCGAAGATAATACGTAGATTTTATTATACTGGCAGTCGTACTGCGGCGAGGGATTCGCAAATATACAGGATGGCTCAAAAATATGGAAAAGCATGTTCATGACGGTGAAAAAAATGATACGAACTGTTATTTTACTTTTATAATCTTTAAATTTTAATTAACGAATATTATGGTTTTAAATTCTTCAAATTTTAATTAATTAAAATCATATTTTAGATGAATAAAATTAATAACTAGATAATGCCCGTGTAATACACATGTCCGGAAAAAATATTGCATTAATATTTTATGTATACGTCATAAGTTCCGAAAAACGATATATGGATATCCATAGGGTATTATGAATTTGCTGGGTGGTTAATCTTTTTTCGAAATAGACGTCGATTAAATAGCTGCATGCCACCATCGACCCGTTCCCGAAAAAAATTTGTGCCTGTGCGTATTTATGATTTTATATTTACGAATGTCTAACCAAATTGTTATGACAATTTTATATCGATTTATTGACTTACTCTGTTTTTACGGTTGAATATCAGCGTTTCCATATTTCCGGGCCACCCTGTGCCTGCAGAACGTAGTAGGTGGTTGATTGGAGTAATCGGTTATTGATATAACTTCTCGGAAAAAAAAATACGTATGCAACACAGAATTATTTCACATGTGGTAGAGAACGACTCGTAAAATTATCACGATTAATTGTATAAAATCTGACGTGATTTCCAGTTCGAAAAACCGCACTGATTTCGACTCTATAAAAATTGGAGCAACGGCGGCAGCAGCAGCAGCTCAGTAAAGGGAGTTAACGAAACGCGATCGAGCCGTGCGAGGGTAACGCGCGCGTGGAGAATTCGGGGTAAAAGAAAAGGGGGAAAGTGCGGCTGCAAACAGGACCCCTCTGAAAAAAAAACCCTAAAACTCCCATAGAAAATCACCCCATCCGAACGAAATATCTGCGCGGAAAGACGAAGGATTTTCGGTCGTGACAAAAATGCACACCCAATTTTCATCCCCACTCGCTATCGGGATCGCGCTAATAATACAATCAAGGCGAAGCGGGTTGGAAGCGGGAGGCAAGGGGGAGGGATTTCATCGTTCGATGCCAATTTTCGGGGAGTCCTGTTTCGCTCGCCCGGGGAAATTGGCCTAACTGCTCAGTTTTCCCTGCTCGGCAAAATTAACCTTTTATTGCACTCTCGTATTTTAAGGATCTCGCGTTAAAACGGCTATACGTCGCGCGAGAGGAAGGCGGCAAGCGGTAAGACAAAACGGTGCATCCGCGCGGTCGTATCGACCCGCGCGAGCGGCGGAGCGATTCTTTTTTCCGAGACAAGTTTCGCGGCTGCTAAATTATTTCCGCCCCGAAATGCCGGCATCGCGTGGAATTTCAACCCCGGAGTAGTTTTCTGGCTCTAACCGTGGCAGAAACGAGGAGGTGATACGGGGGGTCGGCTGTCACCGGTACGGACGTTGAGGCGAATTGTTTAGAAGTGTACAAAGTATCGGATTCGCGTTGCGCGCATTATTATCCCTTCATTATTAATAGCCAGACGCGGCTCTCGGACGTCTGACAAGCGGTATCGCGGCAACGAGTCGGATGTTGTAGTTTCAATTAAATCAGGGATTCAAGCTGCCCGCGGTGCAGCGGGCGGAGAGGCGTACCTATACGGGGGTCGAAAACTAGATAAATAAATCGCCGAGACGATAGCCGCGATGGTAGGATCGATTGGAATTCAATCTTACGAGGAAAATGATTAACAGTCGACCAATAATATCATTTTCGAGCATTCGATAAGGCTCGCGTCGAACGTTTCCTGGTGCACCGATCGAACATTTATTTTTCCGCGAGTTAATTTAACGTTATATCGGAGATAACGAATGATGTAACGACGATACACATACTCGAGTTAATGGACAAAGAGAAAAGCATCTGATGTACGTATTGAACCAAAATTTCAACCTGATGGTATTGTTGTTTCAGTACCATAAGACTATAAGAACAATTTGAAGATGAAACAATTACACCAGTGAATATCTACTTGAAACAATTACATCGTGAGGTTCGCTGTATCAAACCTCACTGTAATTGAATGAAGCAATTTTTTTTTTGCAATATGAATAATAATTAAAATAAATTTACGCGCGGCGCAATCGCATCCAGAAATATCGCGCCGTCGAGATCTTTGCAACTGTATAATTCAACGAGTGGCTCTTGATAGGCGAAGCTGTGTTATAATAATTTCAACAAAAAATCGCAGAAACGCGAGAGGGAATTAAAAGAGGTTCAGCTCCTTATCGGGGCCTAGGGGAATTCAGTGCAGCGGCAGATAATATCGCATCGCGAGTAAAGACCGCCGGGATCGGGTTATCGATACGTCCGACGTTTGATAAAGCCTCGTATTCCTGGTGCCATCTGTGATCGCAGCAGGAAAGTCGTAATCGATTTGAATCAAAGAGAAGGGAAGGTGAGGCCGCTCGCGAGGGGCTCGGAGGGATTCGAAGCACGCTATCCACGGTACGGGGAATATTCTCCATCCGTGCATTATCATCGTAAAACGAACGATTTTCGAGATAATCGCATTTCAATCTTCCAGGATCTATTACCTCGAACGTAACGGGAGGCTGGAGCGAATATTCTCATTATCTCGCGAATGAAAATAAAACAGATCCTCGAATCTGGATTAAATTCTGATCGACGCTGAGTGGAAAACATTTGTGGAGGTGCTTTTCAAAAAGCGTTATTTCCAAAAACTTCGTCTACCGAGGTACAGGTGGCATCACGCTCTACATGACGTAGTGCTACAGTTTTTTTTTGCTTTCCTGCAAAAATATGCCAAATGGAAATAACGCTTTTTGAAAAACACCTCCACATTTATTCCCGATCGGCCTTTTATTATTCACCCACCCGCACAGTTATCGAATTGACGAGAGCTGATTCGACGTCGAATGTTAATTTCTGACAGACAAACATTAATTGTGCACGCCAACGAATCGAGTGCGATCGCATATTCCGAGAATACGCGACGGAGACGCCCTGGGATAGGGGTTCAACGAACCCGCCGTCAGGAAGGGCGAATCGTGCAGAGATCGCGGCGAGGTCACGCGGCATCGCAAAACGAATATCGAGCGCCGGTATATTGCACATCTCCCGAAGTCGCCATTAAATAATAAAAGGCGTCACTGTCGTCCGCTGTCACCGAACATGCAGCGGCTCTCCGCTCTCCATTTAGAATATGCAAACGTTTGTCAGGTATATCCACTCCGCTGCGTCCCCCGCCAGCCCCTGCAGTGGCACGCCGTTCCACCCCGTTCGTCAGTCCATCCCGATCCCCGATCCCTTTTCCGTATATCTACCCCTGAGTGCAGCGGAGACACCTCTGTCTCTCAAAGTCATTTTCACCTCGCGCGGCGACCTCTCGTCCGGCATTATTCATTTCGAAATCGCGAAAGCTCATTCGGTCGACCTTTTCATTGCGATGGGGGGAAAAAGTGGCTGTATTTTCAAAGCGTTTCCGCGTTTTCTCGTTAAAAGCGAAATAGCTCATTTACGGTACGAACGTTTCCCTCGTTAATTCCGTCAAATTATCCGCGCAATATAGATCCACCGTAAGACAAATTTGTAACTGTAATATACTTTTATATAAAGCCTCTCTCCAATACGTCATTATGCAAATTAATATATTTCCTTATGAAATTGCCCTTGTAAAATTCACAGCGGAGTATATTGATTTTCATGATCACGTATATGGATTATGAAATCACGCTTTATATAGGATTGAATTAAATTTAAAACAATTTTTTTTAGTCTAGTTAAATATACCGACAATTCAAATAGCGTTAAGAATTCGCCGAGCGTGACAGACCGGAAGTAGAATATTTGAACACCGAATCTCCGTTCGTCGCATAGACAAGGAGCGCAAGTTGCACAACGCAGCGTCTTCCATAATTAGGTATAAATGGACTGATCTGATCAGCCACCGCTGCATCGGCCATAATTTGATTTCCAGCGATCAAGGCGAGCCTCGCAGTCAGATATGCGCATAAGTAAAGCCGCCATTCGATTATACGCAAAACGCGATTGTCTTCTGAAAATTGTATGCGCCCCATGACGCGAGCAGAAGCGTGCAGTGGATGAAATTACGAAGTCTGGAATGAACGTCGTTCGTCGACTCGACGGAAGGTAATTTTTAATACGACTCGAAAGTCTCAATTCGGAAGAAATATCGACGCTAAAAATATCCAGCTCCTTTTGACGGACAAGAAAAGCTTCCCCGAAAGAGATCAAAAGAGTTAATTCTCCCGAAATGGAATCGCTCGCGAGGGGAACCCCGTTGGCGAGCAATCCGGACGGACGTTCGCGTGGCATCCGAGCTAGCGACGTCACGCGCTAATCGGATAGCGTGAAAATTTTATCAGGACGACTCGCGCGGGACGACGCGGATGACGGCGTTGGGCTCATTAATCTCATTAGGCAAACCGCGTCGGCTCTCGGCGCAGGCGAATATAATTGGCTCGCTTAAATTTGACGTTGATCAGTTTGCGCGTGTATAAATTTAAACGGAATCATCCCGATGCTCACGGCGATTGTTATCGTTATATTTCGTGGTTTGGAAAAAAATGAAAATCTCGGTGGTACCTTCCCCCGCGCGTGACGCGACGCCGCGTCAAAAATCAAATCAGACCGCGTCGCACGGTTCTCGCACGACCTCCTTCTCTCCCGGAATTATCCGCGTATTTTGAACTCTTCCCCGCGAACCGCGCGTCGAGACGAGGCGCGCGTTTCATCCCGCGATGCGTCGGAAAGGGATGGCAGCCGCGCGGCGCAGAGCGAGAGGGACGCTACGCGTACACGCATACGCGACGCGTTCTATGGGATTGGCGCGGGGCGCGTATGTAGGAGATCGAGCGGCCCGCTCTCTCCTCGCTCCGCGCGCGTCTCCCATTCCCTTACGCGCACACCGAGATGGAATAAAAAAGAGAGTCCCCTTTTTTGTATCCCCCTTTACCCCCTGGAGGCTACCACTGGCACCTGGACCTACAGCGAGAGCCGCGCGTTCACCCTTCCAGCCATACCCCAACTTTTTAACCCCCACCGTATCGCCGAGTACGCAACCCCTGATCCGAGGCTTACCCCCTGCTCGATCGCTCGAAGGGTTGTTTTAAATAATAATACGCGAGCCCCGATCGGGGCTAAACTCGCGTCGGTCCTCTTTCCACGTCAGTATGTTACCGAAAGGGGCACGTGTCGCGCTGCTTCTCGGGCGCGTTCTTGAAAAATCGTCGGGTGAATTTTTTCAAGGGGGGAAGGGTGAGAGAGAGAGAGAGGGAATGTCATAGCGACGGTTCGATACACGGTTTTTTATCTCACGAATTGAGCTCGGCACGGAAGATACCGGTAAATTTTACTGTATTTACGATTAAAAAAAAAAGGAACATACAGGGGTTTTCGGATGTTATTATCGTGCCGAAGAATAACGTTTTCTAAGAAAATAGTTAATTGTAGTGTAAACCATCGCGATTTAATGCTTCAAAGAGACAAATCACTGTACCGCACTCTTGAAATATCTGAAAACCCTAATGTGTGCCTTTTTTTTTACCGTAAACACAGTAAAATCCACCGGCATCAGTCTTTCCGTGAAAGACACGTGCTCCTAATCACGGATGTGTCGTAACGCGTGTGAATGCGGAGTCGCTGCAGCCGAGAGGAGATAAAAGTGCCGAGGAAATCACTCGCGCGATTAAATCGTCGGGAGATAATTGTTTCTGGAGCGAGAAAACTGGAGGAAGAGCTCCCTTCGACGCCGACACGTGACGCCCGCGTACGCGGATGATTTAGTGGAGAAAATTGTGAAACTGGTCGCAGCGAATCGTCGTCGGATGGTGCGCACGTCCGAAGCCACGCGCGCGGTTCAACGACACGGCCGCCTCGAAAAAGCCACCGAGGCAGGGAATCCGTCCGTTACAACATCCCGCCCCACGAAAACGTAAGAATCCCGATCCATTCTCGGCAAATAAGCGCGCGTATCGTCCAAACTGCGCCTCGCCCCGGATTACACAGAGCCCGAGATATCTTTCATCCCGAACGATTTTCCTCGGCGGCCGCGGCGGGATTTTACGGGGGACAAATTGCTCCGCGCGTAAAAACCGCTCGACCGACACGATTTGCGACACGTTACACGAACGGCGTTCGGATCTCCTTCTTTTTTTTTACCACGGACTGTACCCGGCTCGATCGGATCGGTAAGTTCGATCGATTCGGTCAGTCTGCTCAGCCGAGCGAAGCGGACGAAATCGATGATCCACGCTCTGGCGTGAATTCGTGATCTTACCGAGCGCCGAGAGCGACCCGGGCCCGGAGCTCCTCGGCTTCTATCGCGGCTGTTCGGCGAGCGTCGTTCTTCGTCGGTCGACCGAGTTTCGGGTCGAGCGATCGCGCGTAACTCCTCGGCCGTTCGACGAGATGAATCGTCCCAAAAATCGCGTCGCCTTCCGTCTAACGCTAAATCGATCGAGTCCCATCGCCCGACCGCGTCTGCTCACCTCGTGTCGCGTCGAAACGCAATCGCACCGCGAACCGCAGGCACATTCCGCGTCGGCGATCATCCGCGTCCCGACGCGCAAGAAGCGTCGGACACCGGAGCGGCCGAACGCCGCGGGAATACGGTGGCACCGTCCACTTCGCGCCGCGACGATATAGCCAACTTGATGCGCGCGGGTGTCTCCTTCGCGCGGGCGCGTTTGCCGACTAATCTCGGCGAGCGTTCCGCCGTGTCGCTTCCGCGCGTCCGCGCGGTCCGCGTTGGCACGCGAGTCGCGTACGTAGTCCGCGTGACGATAATGAAACTGCGAAGGCGACGTCGAGCGGCTCATTGTCGTCGTCCCGTTCGGTAAGGTCAGTCCTATCGCGCCCGTCATTCCCCGTTCACACACTCCTTCGAGCGTCGCGCGTGCGTATGTGCGAAAGCTACGCACACGCGGCGGCGTGTACAAAAGGAGCGTAAAAAATAGGGGGCTAGCCTGTTCTCGAAAAGAGAAAGGGGGTTAGTTGGGTCTTAGGGTGGAGAGAGAGAGAGAGAGAGAGAGAGAAAGGGAGAGAAAACCCACCACCCTATTGCTTCATCCCCATGCGGGTCGCGCAGGCAGGCGGGCAGCCCAGCCAGCCAGCCAGCCAGCCAGCCAGCCTGATATAGGTTACCCTTAAATTGCGCAAGCGTGAGTTAACAAAATGTGAAATTAAAAAATAACGGTAAATCTGATCGACTGGCTGATGGCCGGGCGGCAGGGCTCGTCGAGTGGTCCCCGTATGCCGGGGCCTGCACGGGGTGCATAGGATAAGGTGTTAGGAGGGGGTGTCGAAGGGGAACAGCGGGCGCGGTATCAGCTTGCAGGCATTGTGCCGGTTTCTCGATTATTGGCCTCCTCCGGAACGCCGTTGAATTCACGTTAAACCGTGCGCGGCTCTCCCTTCGATCTGGGCTCGTTGTTGCTAATCATTCCGTTGCGTTGAAAGTCCTTCCGCCTTGGAATGCGCTTCGCTGCTGCTGCTGCTGCTGCTGCGGCGAAGTGTGCGGCGTGAAAGGGCGCGCCGATGGAGCGG
This sequence comes from Xiphydria camelus, assembly GCA_963678675.1. NCBI lineage: Eukaryota > Metazoa > Arthropoda > Insecta > Hymenoptera > Xiphydriidae > Xiphydria > Xiphydria camelus. Next base: position 2,856,092 of record OY783199.1, read on the forward strand.
TTTTGCCGTCGAAAACGGTTGACGATTCTCGCTTTTTTTCTTAACGATTGCGTCGCGCGTGTGGAGGATGGCTCGCGACGCACGGCTCGCCCGGCGGCGAAAGAGAGGGCCGAGAGCCTCGAGGAAGGGCGGAAGGCGATTGTGTCGTTCCGGGGAATTCGAGCGCGTGGGTATGGAGGAGGCCGATACCGTGGTCGATACGCGCGAGTGGTGTACGTGTGTACGTGCACGAGAAGAAGAAACTGATGAAAGGAGTATTTTTAAATGCGAAAGCGATGTCGGGGTGGCGATCGATACACTCGGGGAATTGATTTATTCGCGTTCGAAGGCGGGAGCTTCTTCGATCCGAATGACGTTGCGCCTGTTTATGCGTCCGTCGAATATTTGTTCGAGTCGAGTGCGAAAAGAAAAAAGTCGTGAAAATGAGAAAACTGATTTCCTCGCAGGTTTTTGCGCGCGGGAATAAATCATTTCTCGGGGCGTGTCGCGGAGAAAAATTTGTGGTAAACGCTCTGAAATTCCTGCGGTAAGATTGAATTATTGCGGCATATGACGTTCAGTGAAATAAATATGTCGATATTTACTACAAGTATAGCGAGTTTGGCAATACTTGTACGCGGAAATAAAACCAGCCATTTTTACCGCTTCATCGAGTAATGCTGAGACTCGAGCTTGTTCTCAAGAATTTGTACAGCGGAGACATTTGTATTTACTGTTGCAAGCACTAGATATATATAGAATTTTGTACAAATTCTTGAAAAAAAAAGTTCGAGTCTCAGCGCTACTGGATGAAGCAGTAAAAATTGCGTACCTATAGTAAATATCGACGTACTTATGACTAATTGAATACGAACCTAAAAACAAATTTATTTGAGATAAATAGGAATTTATTCACATTGGACAAAAGTCTATTCGAATGAAATAAATATTTTACATATCTTTTTAGTCGAGTACGAACCTACAAGAACATCAATTTAATTCAAATAGACTTTTGTTCCATGCGTGAATAAATTCATGTTCATTTCACACAAATAAATTCTATTAGGTTCGTATCCAACCGGACTTTTTCCCCGGGTGTGAATGTCAATAATTCAATTTTACCACACAAATCGTGAGAATGATTACCACAAACTTTTCTCCGTGACAGTGTACCGATGATGCATCGTGCGGATATTTCGTTACGCCTCTGGATGAATCGTGTTTAGAAAACAGTGTATGTGATACGGGAAGACACGTGCGGGTAACTCCCGCCGCGGCGGTATAGGAATTACGCACGTACGTACCTCCTTGACGGTCACATATAATCAAGGGAATAATGGGTAATTATGAAGCGGCGATGGTGTCGCGTCGCGGATGTGTATATACGTGTATGTAGAGGCACAAAAGACGGAGGATGACAGGCAGGAATTAATATTGTGCCCGTGTGGATCTAACAGCCCTGTATATACCGATCGCGCTCGATCGCGCGGCCGACGCGGGTTCCGCGTCAACGCTTGCGCGGATCATTCATTAATTTCCATTCGTCAGCATTTAGAATGCATTTGTTCCGGAAATTTGAGCCGGCGATTTTTTCCGAATTCGTTCATTTTTTCCCATTTCGAGCAGCGGTACATGTCGGGATCGTTCGAAATTCGCGATTATCATTCGATCGTGGACTCGAAAGTGCTGGAAATTGAAACCAAAAATAGAACGCAATATTCCTTCGAAATACAAGCATTCTGGGAAATACAAGCATCTCTTAGCTCGCCAAGATCTCCGAACAGGTGGAGATCCCTTCTGTTCCTCCCTCCTCGCTTCTTTATTTCCATCCCTTTCTCTCACCCTCGCGCGTCATCCCCTCCTTCCCTTTACCACTCCCCTCGCTCTCCCTTCCCCATTGACCGCTGTCGCAGCACACGCGGACATTTTATGTCCCGCGGCTTTTTCGTCCCCATTTCTTTCTCTTCCTTCGGGAGCAACCGGAATTTCTAGGACGACAGCGCGGGCGAATAATTTTACAACGGCCGATCAATCGCGAGTTATCGAAGCGCCCGCCGAGGAAAATAACTCGGTTGAAATGGCGAAACGCGTCTGGTTAAATGAGTTCAATTATTCTAATGAAAAAATACTAGTACGTTGAAGCAAATATTTACACTGAGACAAAAATGTACTTGATCGAAATAAACGTGCCTTTGGATAGTCACAAGAGCGTATTTATTCGATTTAAATGAGTATCGATTTGATTCAAATAACATCTAATTCATTCAATAATCTAATAATTGCGTCCAACCAATATTCATTTAAATCAAATAAATATGCTCTTGGGACTATCCAAAGGCACGTTTATTTCGATCAAGTACATTTTTTTTCTCAGTGTAGTTATTCCAACTACATGTGTATTCGATCTCATCAGAAAATATCCAATTTAACCAAACACACAGATGCGGGATCCATATTTCACGAAACGGTTTGGTCACGATCTTCAGGATTTTGATTAAATCGACTCGATTATTTTTCCCGGTGCGGCCGCACATTGAACTGAAAATGTGCAGAGACGAAGAAAACGAGCTCGCGGTCACTAAACATTTACGAAAACCGATTTCGTCGTGAGAACAAACGAAGGGAAGGGGACTCCGCGACGAGCAAAGCGTGTAGCGGCGAAGCTGGGAGCAGTGGTCCATGGATTCATCGCTCCACGGACGACCTGCCAGACGGGAAGTAATTACAGGTGGCTCGCGGAGCACTTTTTGTAACCGCAGTTGTCGCTCCTCCCCTCGATTACGCGCAACTTATGAATTTCGCGAAAAGTTAAAAAGCAACGCCCCTTCGATACCGAATCCACACTCGCAAAAATTTGGCCACAACTAGAAAATTATCGTAATTGCAGTGATAATTTGCTTCGCAATAGCAAGAATTCTTGCTACGCTAGCAATATTTTTCTAGTTGTGTCTGAGGCAGCCAGAAATATAGCTGGATTAGCTAAATACTTTTTTTCAGTGCACAAGAGGGATATTCGTCGCCGAACAGAAACCCGAAACGATCAAAGAGCCCAAAGTATGTACGCGCGGAGAAAAGAGATTTACTCTCGGAGAAGTGACATAATGGTTCTGATTGACTATCGGTACTACCTCGTACAATGGTAGATCCTCGTAGAGGTCCATTACGCTTTTCGCCGCGTTATGCAATGTTTGCTCGCGTCCATTCCGGCGTGGCAATCAACGCGGTACAATGCGACAGAAATGAATATTCTTTCGCCGAAAGAATCGCACAAAGCGCGGTATTAAGAAACCCCCGGATTGTGTCGGTAACGTCACAAACCCGTTGAATCTCTCTTCCCCGCGTAAAGGGTACGAGTATATAAATACGCACGTTGGCCCGAGAAAACGACAATATAGCCATCGCGCAAAGAAATATCCTTCGAACATTTCCATCGGTCCGAACCGCGCGTGCATGTTTCACAGCGCGCGAGTGCCGCAAGAAAGGGAAAAACCTTTGACTTCCTTTCCCACTGCCACGATATCGCGCCGCGTAAAATTGTGAATGGACTCGCTTTCTCGCGCGCGCGCGCGCGCCGAGTCGCCGCCGCTGCACAGTTGCCGTTGGTAAACAACGATGGCTAATTACGAAAATCCCGCGCGATAAAAATGATCGGGGAAAGTCTGAGCGAATATCGGGGACCTATATATTGTGAGGCGCAGCGGGGGGGGTGGAGGGAGAGAGATAAAAAAAAAGGGAAACGCGAGAAATTTCGCGCGTACACGCATTTGACGCGAGGCACGGAGGGAAAGGTTTAATAATTTTTGCAGCGAATCCCGGTAACAGAGCTCCTTGAGGTGAAATATCGAATTTTTCAATAGACACAGCGTACCTTTTACAGCTCGTTGCAGTAGATACAAACCCGAGACGTATCAGTATAAATTGATATTTATACCACTGCGAATTTTGCACTGAGAAAACGATTTCTTTGCAGTTAATAATATGTAAACTTGCACTGAAAAAAATAAGCCGGTCAATCAAACCAAAATCCTGAAGACCATAATCAAAACCGTTTAGTGAAATACGGATCCTCCATCTGTTTAATTAGACTGACTATTTTCTGGTTAGAATAACTGGATATACAGTTAGAATAACTAAATATGTAGTCAAAATAACTAGATATTTGGCTCAGATTACTAGTATTTTTGTTAGAATAACTAGACTCGTTTAACCAGATACATTTTGTCATTTTAACCGAGTTATTTTTCTCAGAGTGATTATAACGAAGAAATATTTCTTTGAGCCAAGCAATAAATATTAATTAGCTATATCATTTTATTTCTGTCAGAATTAAAGAGACGTTCTAATAATTAACATAAGTATATTCACTTGCTGCCCGATGAAATATTTCTTTCGCCACAATCGAGTACACACTTGTTAATTATAGATAGACCCTCCTCTCGGCATGCTGAAAGTACACTGCGGTCTATGAAAAACTTCAACGTTCCACTTCGAGGCGCCCTGTGACCGTGATGACTCTAAATATTCACGGTTTCTCCCGTGACCCTTTACCGATCCCTTTTCTCCGTGCAGTGCATCGCGTGGATTGCCCGGCGATCCTCCCACGAATCGCTCGATACCGGACGCCATTTTCTACCCCCGAGTGCTCCCCGGACTATCGAAAGTGGCCCTTATTGTTGCGAGCAGGGACAGGGGCGGCCACAGCCGCGGAAGGTTCGGGCCGGACAATAGTTTTTCCTCGGTGCGACGTGGGGGTGTGAAGGGATCAACCTCACCCTCCCGAGCGGCCTCTGCCCATTGGTCAAAGCATCGGCTTTCCCGCGCGCGAGTATCGATCAGTTGTTCGTCAATTCGACTCCGGTAATAAGCGGTGCACTCTGCCGATCCCGGAGTCGCGGGCTTCCGGGAGCCGGAGGAGTGGTCTCGCGCGGACGATCCGTATCTCGAGCGCTCGAGTGTGCGCGCATCGCGCCCTACAGTAGTCCCGCCGCGTGCGGGCCCGCGCTGATCGTCCCGTTGGACGCGACGTTGCCGCGCGCGCGAGATCGACGTTTGATGACAATTGCGAACAGCGAAACTCCATTAAATCGCGCGTCGGAGGCGAGGAAACAAATCGCAGGTGGAGGATACCGCGGTATCGTATGCGCGGTGCGCGTGGTATATCGATTCAAGGGATGACGATCGTCGAATCGATTGGATTTTTTAAACAAATCAACGCGCACACCCTCCCTCGATCCGCAGAAATGATTCTACTAACGGGCGGGGAAACGGTACCTCGACTGCACCGGAGAATCGAATAAAGTTGATAGCGCGTGCGCGTGACGTCCGAGATAATTAAAAAAATTCCGCGACTGACGCGAGAGACGAGGCGGCGTGTGTCTATAGCGGAGGCTGCGGCCGCCGCCGAAAGGAGAAACGATGCGTCGACTTTCGAACGTTCGAAATGAAAAATCGCATCACGAATTTTCCCGTTGTCGAACGAATTTGGTTTTCACGTGTAAAAATCCCTCCTGTGATGCAACGTGTAGTCTAAATTCGCAATTACGACGATCTGTACGTATATGTTTCCGTATTTCAGTCGAATTCCACTCATTCGCGTTATTCGAGCGAATGTAGGTACACCGCACTCCGGGGATAATATTTCCGATCCTGTTTTTCGATGGAATACCGAACGAACGAGACGTCGTTACGACGACTCTCTTTCTCTCTATCTCTCTCTCTCTCTCTCTCTCTCTCTCTCTCTCTCTCTCACGAGGGAAACAAAAGAAAAGAAACACAACGCTGGGTACTCACGAAACTTTAGCGCGACGATCAACCGGTGCCGCCTGTATACCAATACGACTCCCTCCGATCACTGTTTACACCGCGCGTTACGTTCGGCGCGCTCGCGTTCGACGAAAGCCGAGCCAAAACGCTCCACTTCCACTTCACCGCGAATAGAAACGAATTAGCCTGAAATCCACGAACGGCACTAGGTATGCTTGGGATATAAAAATGAAACGGTCCGTTGACCGCGCCCCGCGGAGAAAGAGCCGCGTTGCCGCTCGATGTTTGTATATTTAATGCAGCGACGATTCACAAAAAAGCGTGATTGCAGCGCAGTCACGGGCCTCGGGCGGAGCCACAAAGCGTAAAGGTAATTCTCCTTCGCGCGCGTTCGAAGAAGGAAAAAAAATGCCGGGATTCTCTTCCCGTATATATATATATATACGCGACGACTTATTTTCCCGCGAATTCGAAATCCGAGTCTCCCGGCTTCAAAATCGGAGCAGCGCTGATGTGCTCTGCCCCGGGAAATTATTTATAAATCCTCTTTTCTCTACGAAATTTGGGGTGAAATGGTATTTTCTCGGGCGATGGTAAAGTTGAAATTGGGTATTTCGATTTTCGCGATATTTTAATCGCGCTACGATTTTTGGAGCGCGATGATATGTACAAGGAGAAATGTTTGCGGTGACCACATTCACGTAACAATGTTGAATTATCGCGATATATCGTCGTTGGTTTAAGAATATCTCCTATGTGTGCAAATAACCTAGGAAGCGAAAAAAAGTGTTGTTAATTTTAACACAATCTAAATTAGAGACTACCAAACAGTGCGGACCAACTTTCTGATACTCTAAATATAGTAAAATCGCAGAATCGGTGAAATGTGCACATATAGGAGATATTCCTAAACCAACGACGACATGACGTTCATTGCCATAAGTATATCGATATTTACCATAATTAGGGAGAACTTTTATTTTTCTATCGCAATGGGGCGCTATTATCGTTATATCGGCGCAACATTTCGAATAATAGATGGAGGAGGAGGGCAATAATTTGAGGACACACGGAGAAATGTTTGTGGTAACCACTCCCATAATCCATGTGGTAAGATTGACTTATTGCGACATATATTATGACGTTCAGCACCACAAATATATCGATATTTTCCATAAGTATTGTCATATTTTCTATATTGAACGTTATATCCCGCAATAACTCAATCTTACCACATGAATTATGGGAGTGGTTAACACAAACTTTCCTCCGTATATCCTCGAGTCATTGCCCCCCCCCCGCCCCCCCAATCAATTATTCAAAATTTTCCCTCGATATAACGATAATTTCCCCCCATTGCGATATAAAAATAAAAGTCCTCTCTGATTCAAATCTTTTCCTCATTACATACAACGCGTCCACCGATCTCGGTTTCCAATTTACCCTTAATTAAGCGGTTATCGATCTCTCGCTCCGCCGTCCAATATCGTCTCCGCTCCCCTTTCACACGGCTCCGCGGAGCGATCTTTTCTACGAATCGATAAAACGTTCCGAGCTTTAACGGGCTTTCCTCGAACCTCGTCTCTCTCCTGCAATCGAGAACCGGTTACCACCTCTTCGCCCGGTTCTTTACTTGTCTATAGACATTCGCAAAGCGATGCAACGCGCGTTGGTACGCGTACACGCATCTGTATACGGCAATGAATCGGGCAGGCGTTGCGCGAGTGCCACTGCGTTGCGCGTCGAGTGCACTCGCCGATTTGCAGGGTGGCTCCTATCCGAGGGGGAGGGAAGGGGACGATCGTCGAATATCCCCGACGTGGAATATTACGAATTACGCGAATTTTGGGAGAGCCGAATGTATAGATATATACGTCGAAAGGTTCGGCAAAACTGCAGTGAATAATTGTACGAACGGGCGAAAAAAAAAGAGTCAAGGCCAGTCGCGGAAGTGATTCGACAAAAATGACGAATCTGACTTTGAAAATTCGAGCACGATTAAATTTTCGGTGATGCATACTTCCTCCTGACGATTGCAATATTCCTCGTACTGCACTGTCAATATCGATTGCGGGGCCAATTAATTATAATTACACTCTGCACGAGACTCTGACAACTTTGTCCAGTTGTCCCCTGCGTCCCTCGCCCTCAGTCACAAAACGACTCTCGCCTTCGCTCAACAGAAGCGCGTTGATCAGTGCACTGAGACTGCACCCCGATATCGTCCGCTTTATATGCCGCTCGGAATGGCATGTCGCAGCGTTGTTGTCATTATTCCTTCAACCCTGATCCATTTAACCTCTGCCCTTGGTGGGTATGTAGGGGAAGGTCTGGCGAAACGCATACGTCAAAAATTAGCCGATTGGGCTTTTTCTCCGGCAATGACCGACAGTTATGAGGCGCAGTGTGTACAGTTCTTGCTCGACGTGTACATCCGGAGACGGTGGGACTATAATTCGGTGCAGTTCGGAGTATAGCGTCGAATATTTTTTACGCGGTTATCGCAAGCGGTAAAAAATCGGCGAAATTATTGCACACGATAAACCGCGGGAAAAAAATGCTCTCATCGCCCCCTCGAACAATCCGATCGTCGAATAAAGTGACGGCATTTTCGATGCCGTTCAAGAATTTTGACATTTCTGCGTCATTTTCGTCGCAGCGCCTCGCCCGGCGCGCTTTCGATAATTTTTTCTCGCCCCCCTCGACATATTGTTTGAACTCGAAATCTCCGAGCATCACCCGAAGGCCTCGTCACGTCGATTACATACTTCGATCCGCTCGAAGTCCGACAGATCCTTGATCTCGGTGCTTCTGTGCGATTAGTCATCGTCACTCGACACGTTTCGCCGGCTACGGCGTGGATTTACCGTAGGAAAAAAAAAGCCGGCGTTATCTATAGCACAATTTCGTAATCGCGACGCTTCTTTGCCCCTTCCGAGAAACGTCCGGCACTTTACCGCGAGATTTAGCCGTTGAGAGGAGAAAAAAAAAGTTGCGCGCGGCGACTCACCCGTCACCCAGGTGTAGGTAGGTATTTTCAACGGCGCAAGTCGACGGTCCCCGCGGCGTCCATTCGCAGTGCAGGCGCACTCAACGGCACTTCGACTTTCCGCGCGCGTTCCCCCACTTTACAAATTTTATTTTCGGAGCGCGGTGTACGCAATGTGGTATAAATCGCGGATGCCGGGGGCTGCGTGCACGGATGCCACGCGGGTAGGTGTATCCTCGATCCCGAAATTTTCGGAGGTCAATTACGGGCCGCCAGGGCGCGGGGAGGAGACGTGCGAGGAATTCGAATCGATTGGAAACCTCGGAGCGGCGAAAGAGTCGATAACAAAAAAATTCGTATCCACAAGTTACGCGGGGAGAGAAACGTCGATTTTAAGGAGCCAGAGATGCGGTCTGACGCAAATAAGACGCGATTCGCGCGAAGCGCCGAATTAATCGAGAGGAAGGCGGATGAAAAATATACATGCGGTTATCCCCTTTGCGAATAAAACTGGAGCGACGATCGATCGGACACTGAGAACGGGACCTCTGCTCCAAAACGGAATTCGGACGAGGACGCTACCCCGACGAGGTTCGATTGTAGAGTATTTCGGTGCCTTAATCCCAATCGATTACCAAAGACTTTGTCCCATTTTCTCGTGGGGGAGGGGGGGGGGGCGGCTCTCGTTTACGTAATGCGACTTGTCGAACAGCGCGGGAGTTGCGCAACTGCGGACTTATTCATCTTTCCAAATACACGTAGTTTGCGGTTCGACGAGTGGCTGCCGCGCTGGAATAAGTCGTCTGGTGGCAAATAGTGACTACCGAAAGTGGGATCGAGACTGATACAGGTGAATCAGATCGTTTAAAGAGATCAGCTCGCCTGCGCTCTGCTCCAAAATCGTTATAAAAATACTCTTTTCATCTCCGATCAACGCGGAAAAAAAATGGATTTTACAGTCTCAGCAAAACTCGGTTTTTCCGGGGACTTTTTACTACGATGACAGAAATATTATCTGCGGCGGCAAAAGATATCCTCGATAATAACAAATCAAACTACAATCGCAGTGAAATTTTTTGCGGTAAAAATATTTGTCATTCAAGCCAATATTTTGACTGTCACTGGACATATCCTTTACAGCCGTAGATAATACCTATATCTAGTTTTGTCGGAACGGCCAGAAATTATCAGCGAAACCTAACTTTGTCCAAGCTGCAAAATCATTTTTTCCCGTTACACACGATCCTCCCTCACGACGTCTTTCAACGTCCCAATCCCCCCGTCAAAAAGCCACCCACCCCCGAAAAATCATTCGAAAAGGACGGAGAACAAAACGGAAGATAATCGCGAAATTCCCAACCCCCTTCCGGCAGCAGCCGAACAAGTACGGGCAACCGCGCGAACCGCGAGCTCTCATTGACGCCATCGCGAGCGCGGCGGGGGTTGCGAAGCACCGAGCGCTCCCGGCGCGACGTCCAGCGCGGAATGCGCAGCGGCTAATTAGCCCGGCCGCGCGCGTCCTCGCCTAATAGACGATAAAGATCCTCGCCATTTTGTGCGCGGCCGCGGTGATACCCGCCCGCGTTAAGCGTGTTTTTTTCGCACGCCACACGCGCGTGTGGGCGCAGCGCGCACGAGGGACGTACGCGCGCGTGTTCCGTGCCAGGACGGATAACGAAGCGGAGGGATCGGTAGGCGTTCCTCGATTGGCTGGTGGACGCGCTCTGACGTAACCCGCAGCCGACCCGCTGAATGGACGGCTGTGGTGGGGGGGTCAGAAGGGAGCCCGGGGGGGGGAAGTCGAATGTCGGGCAAGCGCGGGGGTGGCGGCGCGGAGGGGACGTCGTGAGGACAACGCGGCGGGGGTGCGTTCGCGTCGGTGTGCGGCGTTGTGCGCGGCCGCGTCGCGCGGCGGGAAGTGGGGTCCAGAGGGGAGAGAGAGAGAGAGAGAGAGAGAAGAGCGGAGGCCGGGAAACGAGCGTGGCCGGCGGCGGCGGCGGTGGCGGCGGTGGTGGTGGCGGCAGGAGGCGAACACGAGTTCCTGCCAGCACTCCGGCACCGAGATTCGAACGCGGTAGACGTGCCCCGGGTTCGATCCCTGCGCAGCCTCTCTCACCGCTCCAGCAGTCGCTCGGGCACCGGTGCCGCCCGCGCGTTTCCGCCATTTCCCGGGGAGGCCGCGAGAACGTCGTCGCGGGCGCGCCGGATAAGGATCTCGGGGCGGGATCCGTCCACGTCGTTCCTCGTTGTCCTCGGTGCATCGGTATTTCGGGGAGAGCCCTCCTCGCCTCTCCTTCCCCCCGTCGGTGTTCCTCTCGGCGAGGCCAGTGATCTCTCGCGTTTTGCCCTTGAGAGAGAGAGAGAGAGAGAGAGAGAGGGAAAGAGAGATGAGAGAGAGAGAGAGAGAGGGAAGCTAGAGGGAGAGAGGAAATACGGAAAGAGAGCGAACTCCACAGTGCACTCGCGGGGGTGGCTACCGGTTTCCCGGGAACTGGAGCGTTTCTGCTGCGATAACACCTGGCGCTGAGTGTGGGAACTGCCCGTGCCGAGAGGTACACTCGGGCTCCCGCGCGCCGTCGTCCGGGACTGGGCCAGGAGGAGAATCTTCGCGCGGTCATCCGCTCCGACGTATCCGAGGTAATTTCAATACTTTTTTGCGGGGGCGGAGACGGGAGGACAGGCTTTTCGATTAATCGACGCGGTTATATACGCCAGCGGTGGTTCGGTTTGGCATTTCGCGGGTTGGATTGCGTTTGTTTTTTTTTTTTTGCGAAGGAGAAGCAATCGTACGTTCGTGGGCAATTCGCGGATTCCGATCTCACGTATATCGTGGAGAATGCATCTATAGACAGCAGTTTTCGTATAACGGCAATTCGTAACGGCCAGGCTGTACAAAAAAATATAAATCATCTCGCTGTAAAAACGCTTTTAGAGCACTCACTCCTCCGTAGCTTTAAACGGATCTCGCAGCATCCCTCCTGGTCGATCGAATAATCCTCGAACTATTTTCACTGAAACCGAAAGAAAAACGTGGGTTGAAACGTCCCACGTTGAGAGATGAGACCGACGCAGCTTCTCTGCACTCCTCGCACGTGGCATCCCCCTTTAAAGTTCGTACGGGAAGCTTCGATAGCGCTTCAGAGAAACATCTCATCCCCCGGCTCCGATCGATTCGACGTCTCGATAAAAATTTAAAGAACTCCCGGAGGGGCGAGAGAGAAAGAGAAAGAGGGGGGGGGAGAGTGGCTGCACGCGCGCGAGTGAAAAGAGCGCGGGAGAGGAAGTCGAGACGCGTCGCGCGGCTGCACTGCAGGCGTGCGGTTGACGTACCACCGGATCCGGCAGCGATACGGCTCGATGTAATTAGAGAAATAGTATTTCGCTCGCTCATCAATCGCGACTGCCAGCGGCGCCCCGAATGTTTTCGGGGCGCGTTGCTCTACGTTAATTAACGCCGAGACTCTCGGGAGAGCCGCGTGACGAGGCGAAAATTGAATTTTCCGCGATACGACGCGTATCTCGGTCTCGACGTTTCGCAAATGCGTTCAGGTCGGCGTGATACCGTGCGCGCGGGAGTTGAATCTACCGGTAAACGAAACGACACGCCCATCTCTTGCCACGTTTGGGTTATTTCGACCGCGGTGTTTTAGCTTTCACCCTTTTTCCCGCCATTTTCTCCCGTGGCTCTCCCTCGGCGATACGGAGTCTTACGCCGGTACGCAAAAAGGCAGCTTTTCGCAATCAGTGAGGGATCGCGCTCCGAATTATTTCAGTGACGTTACGGTCGCGATAAAAAATTGAGTACAGTTCTTGCGTCGCTGTCAGACATCGAAACGAAAATATTAAGGCTCCTCTTCTCAGGTATCAGAAAACTTTCGTTCACGCAAATTATACGTCATCGATTCTACACGCTATAGTGCAGCGTTTTTTGTAAACAAACAGTCAGAAAATGTATTATTCATTGATAACAATTGTGGGAGAGTTGACGAAAAAATCGGCTGCCACGTAATTTTTAGCGATATTAGACTTCGAAGTCTGGTCTACAGATCTGGTCTACTTACGCTAAAACCTGAGAAGGGGAGCTTTATAAGCATGGATTTATCCGGGATAAAATTTAATTAACTCGGATAAAAATTGATTTAATCGAAAGCAACGTCCATTCTAGTCGATAAATGATCCGAGTATGATCCCTAATGAATCTGGAGTAAATCTGCGATCGTAGGAATAATTGTCAATCACGGGAAACATCGAATCATCATTTTTCTCAAGAGTATCACTCGTTTTTTTGAACTCGAATCAAATGACACGTTTGTTCGTATGCACCGATCTTTCTAAGTAGTTGTAAATGCTCTACAGTCGGATTTATTATCGCGTAACTTGAGTAGCGCCGAAACGATGTATAACGCTTCCAGCGAACACCCAGGGAAAAAAGGCTTAGTTGAACACTGATCTAATAGAAAAATTGATTTGCGATGAATATCAATTTTATCAAATCGAGAGAAAGTCTATTTGAATTAAACTGATGTTCTACAAGGTTCGTACTCGAAAGATATGCAAAAAAACATTTATCTAATTCAAATAGACTTTTGTTCGATGGGAATAAATTCTTATTCACTTATTTAAAATAAATTTTTCAATTAGGATTTAAAGCAGCTGTAAACGCTTGACAATCGGACTTATTATCCCGTAACTCGAATAGCGTACAAAACGATTCCAACGCGCACACATCCAGGGAAAAAATCTAGTTGAATACAAATAACCTAAGAGAAACATTTATTTGAGATGAATAGGAATTTATTCACATCGACCGAAAGTCTATCTCAATTAGATGGATTTCCGACAAGGTTCGTACTCGATTAAAAAGATACGCAAAACACTTATCAAATTCAAACAGACTTTTATGCGATGTGAATAAATTCCTACGCTGACAAAAAAATTTGCTTCATTCGATAATCGGTGAGGTTGAATACGGCGAACCTCACGGTATGATGGTTTCAAGGAGACATTTCTTGTTTCACCTTCAAATTTGCTGCCTCAACTCCATGTATTTTTCCTTGCAGTCTTTTGGTATTGAAACCTATGTAATTACACCGTATTTAACCTCACCGACGGTTGAATGATGCTAATTTCTTCAGCGTATTTATCTCAAATAAATTTGTCCATCAAATTCATATTCAACTAGACCTTTTCCCTCAGCGCGGATCGTACAACTTGCCGTCGAACCTCCGTGAAAGAAAATACGTCCATCTCGGTGCGGCGCTATAACGAGAATATCCCTCGTCGACGCGTCTTTTAATCTTAAGGATCACGACGGATCCGACACGCTCGGTTCCTTCCACGTTTTTTCCCGGCGTGTCCTTCGATCCGCTCCGTCGTCGCATTGTGCCGCAAATGGAAACGATTCGCTCCGTTTCTTTCGTCGTTTATTTCGATCTTCGATTCCTGCTGCGCGCGGCGGAGCCGCAGCCGGATGACGCGCCGATCGATCGCGAGACGCGGAGGATTTTTCGAAGAGCCGCACGGCGCCTCGCGAGTCCCTCTTCGAGGTCTCTCCGAGCCGCGCGCACGGGATAACGCGCTCTCGCAGATTTAAATAACAAAGTACCGCACGCGCGGAATATTCGATTACGTGGCGGGGTGGCGCGTCGCGGGGAACGGATATCGCCGGGTCCTTTTTGCGGGCGAAAGAGAAAGCCCGCGGCGCGCGCGAAAGAGACCGCGCCGACGAAAATACAGCGCCGCGCTAACGAGCGAAAAGCGATTACTTCGCGCATCGAGCGAGCCCGAGCGACTTCTCGCGCGCGATTTATTCGCGAGCGGCTGCGGATAAAATAGGCGTCGCGCGACGTGGACGATTCTGATCGATCCTTGCGGTCATCGGCGGGGTTGTCGTCGCGATGAGTATCATTTTCGGAGGGATAAACGATAATTCGACGACGATCAATCTACGAAAACGCATCCGAGCGAGACTTTCCATTCGTCGAAGATATTTTATCGCCTCGCAGTCGTCACGCGGGGCTAAACTTACTCTCCAGGAAATGAAATTTTCGAAGACTACATTGTTATCTGTTCTGTAAAGAACTGTATTTTTAATATACTTTTGTGTACAAAGCTTTTCCTCAATATGCGATTTTATGAAGATAAATATATTTCTTTGTGAAATTTCTTTGATGAATTTCATCACGGAGTATATTAAGTTTTATAATCACCTGTTGGATAAAAGCTTTGTACAATAATATCAAATTTATGTAAATTTTTTTTGTTACACTGTAGAATAAAGTCTTACATCGATGTGTGGGTTAAACGTTCACAGATAATAGTGATTAAAGTTTCTTTCCTGCCAAGTTTAGCGTCGTACGATATATTTGCTCCCTCGCAAAGATCCACGGGGCTAAACTCGGGAGAAAAGCGGTATACTCGATCGAGTTTCCGTCTCCCTTCCGCGCATTTCGAATCGCTGCAACTCGTCTCCTCGCTCCCCCTATCAGCAGCTCGCCTCTCCCGTATCGCGCAACAGGCGCAGAACGATGCAAATCCCCGTAACAGTCGAGGCTACGTCCGATCGATATCTCTAGAGCAGATACGAGAGGTGGACAATATTTAGAAAGAGAGAGAGAGAGAGAGAGAGAGAGAGAGGAAGCTCCGTTCGACTCTATAGGAGAGCGGAGGAGCGAGGCGCGCGCGGTTAATTCGGTGGCGCGATATTGTCAGCGGCTAATTCACATCGCCACGGGACGATCGCGCGGTGTCAACGCCGCGGCACCAATGGGCAGTCGAGGTGAAATCTCTCGCCGCCCGCGCCGGTTCCGAGAGCCCGAAGACTCGGCGCGCAGCGTTCTGCTTCACTTGCATCACGTACCGCGCGCGCACCTACCGCGTAACGGAACCGCTTTTTATCGCGGCTATTCTTTTCCCCCGGCCCGATCGCTGAAGAAATTAACTCCCGTTTTTACCGCGAGTATACGTCCGACGCCGCGTTCCGCGGTGGCGCTCCTCGGCCGCGATGAGATTTCGAAGAAGGACCGCGCGCGAGGCTGGAGAGAGAGAGAGAGAGAGAGAGAGAAAGAAAGAAAGAGAGAGCCGGATCACGGTCGCCGCGTAGACAGTTCCGCGTCCGCGGCGTTGAGAGAGGATCGACGCGCGGGCGACTCTCCGTCGCACGGGTGGATTTTTCAAGGGTTCGCGCGCCGGGGTTTAAGGTTTCTCGAGCGTTTATACTAAAAATATAGCGAGAAATGCTTGAAAATGATTGCATTCGGTAGATTGAAGTAAACAAAAAATTCAGTTAAATTTTCAAGTCTTTTAAGAAGCTCGTTGCAAAGATTTTCGAATAACGAAATAACATGTGTTCTTATGGGTTATAACCGACAAACCGCGATCATTCTGAGAAAAATAGTGAAAAAATTCTGAAATTTTTTGAACAGCAAGTTTAACGAACTAAAATCTTCTATACCAATTTTTTCACGTTCATTAAGAAGCCCGTTATTTTTTTATTAATTGTTCTTCATAAATTTAACCTTTGATAAGTCAATGCGGCAACGTTGCATGACGCACAGATGCATGACCAGATGTTTTGGGCTCCATTTTTGAACTCACAGACACACACATACTACTGTACGTCAAACATTGTCGCCACATCGCACGAAGAACCTACTTTAGAGTGTTACCGTACTTCAGTGGACTAACTTTTAGCAGGGAAAAAGCCCCTGTACCGCTCGAGAAACCTTAACACCGTCCTCTCTTCGTCCCACCCCCACCAACGAGCGGAACGTTTGATCGGACGCCTCGCCGCGCGGTGGATCGCCAGGTGATCTTCCTTTTCTCCCGCGGTGCACGATTTTTCCGATCGCCGCCGCGGCGTTTCTTTCCACGCTTCTTCTTCTTCTTCTTCTTCGGCTCACCGCCGCCGCCGCAGAGACGAGAATTCTCGCGCCGTTGAACGCGGGGAAAATTAATTTGCGTTTTTACGTCGAAGCGCTATGCGCGCGCGGTTGTTCGCTCCTCGAGATGCATAGCTGTCATGCGCGCGTTCCGAGGCGCGGTGCGGTGGTCTCTACTTTGTGTGTGACGGTCGTCTGTCTCTTTCTCTCTCGGCCGCCACGTTACGAGCGGCGCCGCGCGCGGCGGCAACGCGTCCATTTCCGGGGTGGAATTACAGCTTCGGCGCAGCTTCGCCCGGTGCAGCGATATATACCTACGGGCGAAACGCGCTCTCGCGGTGATCTTCCTCCTCTTTCTTCTTCTTCTTCTTCTTCTTCTGGGAAATTATGAAGGCGCGGTTCGTCGTTAAATTGGCTTCGCGATAGACGTGGGGTACCTCGCCGGTAGGGCGTACAGGGCGCGTCCGATCGACGGACGTTTCGATCCTCGACGACGATTCCGCGCGAGCGCACTCCGCGTCGTGAAAATTCCGCTCGGTTGCGCGCGTTGATTGGAGCGCGGTCGCGCAGTCGTCGACGCGGTCTTTGAGAGTGTATTCCATATCGTTTGCTCGTATTCGGAGATCGTCTCGAATCGGACGAGTCCTATGGATATTTTACGTATCGACTGCACTGTAAAAACATTGTATATTTGATGCAATAATGTATAAAGCTTCTTTTTTTTCAACACACGTGGAATTATAAAAATTAATATGTTTCCTTATGAAAATGCCCTTCTAAATTTCATGACGGAGCATGTTAATTTTCATAATCGACGTAGTGAATAAAAAGTTCTATATATGATCGTATTAAGTTTAATGCAATTGTTTTACAGCGAATATATTTACATAAAAAACAAGGGTAAAATTCCTCGATCGACGGCCATCGTATGGTATTAAAAATGTCGTGCGTGAAGCTGGCGACTGAAGAAACGAGTGAGAGAGAGAGAGAGAGAGAAAAAAACGTCAGCATTCGAAAGCTGCGCAAATTGAACCTTGAGATGGTTGCAACTATCGGTACTCGGTAGCCGGCGGTATACTTTGTGCGCGAGTTACGAGCAATTTGTCGCTGAGGAAAATGCGGTGGGTTATTCTCGGAAGGGCGAGACCTTCCGTCGAGTATATCTGGGTGAAATGCAGCAACTGTCTATCAGTTGTGGTTATTAGAATTATGATGGAATTTTAATACAGAAGTACCTATATTGCGCTGTAAAAAAATGTGTACTCTTTTAATACATTCTTATATATAAAGCCTTTTTTCGATGTGTGAGTATGAAAATTAATATATTCCACAACGGAGCACATTAATTTTAATAATCACGTAGGTTGGAGAGAGATAAGAGCTTTATATACAATTATGTTAAATTCAATAAAAATTTGTTTACCGTGTGAAATAAATAACATTTGAAATATGTAGCGCGAGACACTTTCCAATTTAAACTGCACGTTTTTTAAGTCGATATCGCGGAGGATGAATCCGGGAAAACCATATCGCGGCCGCGATAAAAAATAAGCGAGCATAAAAATTGCGCAAAGTAGGCTATCGCCGCGACCGCGTTGCACCGTACCATCGCACACCATTCTCTATGCGCCGAAACGTCTTTCTCTTTCCATCCGTCCCCCCTCAAACGTTGTGGAAATATCTGCGAACGAAATTCCGACCGAGAGCGAATAAGCCGCACGGTCGCGAAGCGAACTCGTCGGAGGCCGGAACTGCCGACGAAGGAGCGAGGGCTTCTCGCCGATGCGCAATTATTCTCAGACGCCGAAACTGGGACGGATTCACTTGTTACGCCCCGAATATCGCGCGCCGAGTTACGCGACTACCTGCTTCGAGAGCGAACGCCTCGGAAACGTTATCGCGAGACGAATTTCGATCGAACGCCGCTCGGGGCCGCGCGATGAAAAGTCCTAAGCGGGATTCGGAGCGAAGAACGGAGAGCGCTTTCACTGATGTGAAATTATCGTTAATATCGAAACCGCTCAAACGTTTTATACGTGCTGTAAACAAATTTGTATTGAACTTGAAATAATCGTACATAAAGCTTTTATCCAATATGTGATTGTGAAAATTAATATACTCCGTTATAAAACTTATAAGGAGAATTTTATAAAGAAATCAATCAATTTTCAAAATTATATCGCGTGAACCTTAGCATGCGCCTATGTATCAATGGTTGCATGATCAAAAGGGCAAGTAGATAAGTACGTTTTTGGTCCGTCACTCGTTTTTGTTTTTTAGAGCTGTTATAAAGGTACCTTTAAATACGTATTGCCTCTTCAATCATGCAAACATTAATGCATAGACGTATGCCGAGGTTCATTTTGTACATGTATGAGAAAAAAGCTCCATATATAAGTATATTAAAAATACAAATATTTTTACAGTGTCGAATTCACTCTTAGAAACTTAAGCCGGAATACGGAGAGTTGCTCGTTAGGCTTCTAAACGACTCAACATTTACGCAAGATTATTCCAGGCGGAGAGCCAAAAAAAGTACACATCTAACATACATATATTTCTTCAAAGAGCATCCGCGATTATAATTACACCCAAATCTCTAATCTCGACGTACCATACAGCCTCCCGGAGGCGCTCGGTCCATCCTTCATCCCGCCGCGAGAGACACCGCGGCGCTGCCTCCCGTTTTCCCCCGTTCCACCCCCCACCCCCTTCCGCCACTAAACGAACCGACTCCGACTATTCAACCCTCCGTGAGCGAATCGCTCGTTATTACGGCAAATCGATCGCGAGTCTTCGGATGATTTCGAGTGGAATTATGCGCCGTGCCCCCCCCCCCCCTCTCACGATGCATCCTATCAAGACATTTATAACGCGCGGAAGGCAGAGGACCACCGCTGCGTATACAACGCGTGGTCGACGGCATCGTAGCGGCGCGACGGGGCTGGAGAGAAAAACGGGGATCGCGGTGACCAGAGGGGTGAGGACCGGGGGAACGGTTGATCGAAGAGAGTGCCGGATTAAAATGAGAGCGGACCGAAGATCGGGGATGAGGCGCGGGATTCGACGACGACGGCGACGGTATAGGCACCGGATTACGGCTCGTCCGCGGGATTTAATTGAATTTTAAACTCCCGTTCGATCCTAAATACACACGCTCTGTCTTTCCGGAGCTATCGAATCTCGCGGCCGATTCCGGCTGCGGGCGCGTACGGCGGTTCGCTCGCTTTCAATCCGCCGTGAGAAACGCTGCGCTCGCGAAAATGAAAGAGACGTGGGTATATGCTCGAGATTAGAATATGGAAGGTAACTCCGAGTGGGAGTGGATAAATGGTACTCGACGGTATCACTGGAAAAAATAATTGCTACACTGAAAAAAAAAGAATTGCTTCAATACCATCGTAAGACTGTAAGGACAAATACGTAGAAATGAGGCAACCGATTTGAAGTTGAAACGATTGAACATCTACATCAACCAATTACACCGTGAGGATGATAGTCATTGGCTCTAATTTTAATAATCAATTAATCAATTTTTAGTCATAATACGTAAAACCTATTTTCGACCCGTGCAAAATCATGCCGAATGGTTTCCAAATTATTTCGCTGCAAAAAACTCATTAGAAATTAATTGAGAAGTTTTTGCGAACCTTTTTAATACTGCGAATCGCAGTAATGTTGACAGAAGGCCTTTAAACCTCATCGTGGTTGAATTAAACAATTTTCTGTTTTTTGTTTGTTTGCTTTTTTCTTCAGTGCAGTATCAACAAAATATTTGTTTAACCAAGAACGTTTTTAAAAACATAGATTCTTGGTCGAAAACACATATTCTTAACAGTAATTATTCGCGCTCGTCCAATATTTTTCTGCACGAAGAAAACCATAATTTGTTTTTGAAATTGCAGAATATTTTCGACTGAAGAAATAATTTTTTTAGCACCAGTAAATTATTTCTCTCGGGGTGACGATAAATAAATTGATCAATTTCGCGAGATAAACCAATCACTGTTACTCGAGTATTTGGCATCCGCGAGCGAACACACACACATGCATACATAAAATGAGACTTTCGTTAGCAGACTTTTCATAGGTATGGACGATACAGAAGCGCAGCGCGGATCGATTCTCGCCGGACCGAAAACGGAGCCCTGCTTCGCGCGCGTGTTTCGTGGTACATATTCTCCGCGACAAAAAGGGAAACGAGGCGTCGGCACAGAAGCGCGAGATTGGCCGGGATTACGAGAGCGAGACGGCGATGGATACCCATCATCGCCGGTCGCTTACACACGCGGACCTCCGTACGCGGCAGCGCAATGCGCGAACAAATTGCCTTCTTCCACATGGCCGAAAAAAAAACGCCGTTCCCGAAGCAGAATCATTCGAGGCCTCGCGAGAGTCACCCACTTTATCGAAGGCGGAGCACCCACTTCAACGGGCGAAGCGCATGCGTGCGTCATCGAGCGACATTAGCAACGCTATGGGGGATTCCATGGTTCAGGTGGCGCGACTCGTATCATTGCCTTCGCCGCAAGATGCGCGCGGGAAGTTTTCTCGCCTCGAGAGAGACTCGCTCCACCGATAGTCGTGCGCGATGTTCGGCTGTTTATTTGTACCGGCGTCGTAGGATCGGGCATGCCTACTTTTCGACTGCAACGCGACGTTTCCGTGGGAACGTCCCCCGCGCTCGCCCGGAATACGTTCGCGTATGGGCTCCCATCGGGGATCGATTATTGCGCGCCGGGCTTCGCGATTTCGCGATTCTTATGTATCGCGTCGCCGCGGATAATTCGGTTTTCTCACATATTCGTTTTACCGTAGATTCGAAAAATTCGGACACGATTATTTACCCGGTATTTTTTCATTTTTTATTTCCGGCCTTCGTGCTGTGTGAGCCTGTTTCTTTCGCAGTCGTTGCTTGGCATAAGCGCGTCTCTCTTGCGCTTCGATGACGTCATAATGTCGTAGAGAGAAATGCGTTCATAATTCAAAGAATAATTATTTTCTTGGACATTTTCTTTTTTGCGTGATATTAAATATGTATACGGATTACGAATTGAATTTTTAAAAATATGAATAATTTTTTTAACGAAAGAGACCGAATCCCTCGGCTTCGACACCGCGCAGGGATTGTTTGCCGTCGTATCGCACAGCGGAGATCCGCGGGATTTCGTCTGTAATCGAAATTTTTTGTAGTCGGTTACCGAACCACCTTTTCTTTGTCATTCTTTTTTCGCACTGACTTAAAAAATCCTTCGTTCACTAACGAAATCTCGAAGGAAGACGAAGTCACTGTCGACCTTACGGAAGAAATAAACTCCAAATTTTTCTCATATCACCTTCGAAGATAAAGGACAGACGGTTGTCATTTCATTAAAACAAGTGTTTGCTCTCGTATCATACAATCGAAATTTTTCCAATCGATCGCCGAACCACCCTTTCGTCATTTCATTCGGCGCGGATTAAAAAAATTCCTCGACTTTTCACGAAATTTCGAAGAAAAATCGAGACACTCTCTCTCTCTCTGTCAATTTTACGAAAGCCATAAACTTTCCCCGCCTATATATAACAACTAATTTCACATATATTATCTGCAAACTTGCGAAGATGCACGACAAATCCCACCGTTCCATTAAAACGAGCCTTCGATTCGATGGAAGAAATACTAATTCTCAAATGGAAATTCAAACGAATCATTTCCCCGTGCGCGATTAAACGCGCCTCCGTACGTATACGTACACCACCGGCTACCAGGCAGAGCCGTCGCGCGAAAGATCGATCATCGGTCGGAGCTTTACAAATTTCACGATTATCCGGGGGGCGAAGTCGTCGACGCGAGATTCCGTGTATCCCGATCCCACAACTGCCCGCTACGCGTCCCTATACCGTATCGTACGGGTATCCAACATCGAGCGCACAGGATCCGCTACACCTGCAGCGCGCGGGCAATTGTATTCCTACCGATCCAAAGCGCCCGGATAGTTTCGTTCTACCGTCTTACGCGCGTGCGATATATATATTTATATACGAGTTCCTGTTCCAATGGCGTAACACACAGGCGCAACGGTAGCACACATCGCGCGGCGCGGACCGTATATACATCCCGATTACCTCTCGCGTATCGCGGTGGAGGTCGTTACCACGGCGGTGGCTTACGATTGCTCGTGACTGTTTAAAAAAGAGAGCGGGAGACGAGCCTCCTCCTCCTCCTTTTTTGTCGGCCGCTACAGGGTGCACTTCGCGTCCCCGCGTCGATTCTCCTCGGGTGTACGTCTTGCGGCGCGTAAAACGCGAGCGGCGCACGCAACTGTGGACGTTCCTTTGGACGCCGGCGAGCGGATAACACTTTTCTGGTGACGTAACGAGATATTTCCAAAGCCGGCTCGCGCGCGCGAGAAGTTTCGTTGGTTTGGCGCATAAGAAGCTGTGACGGGGCGCGGCTTTCTTTTAATCAAGGTTTTCTATGGCGAAAATGCGTTGATCTGTTGCTGGGATATCGTAAACGGACGGCTGGGAGAGAAGTTTTGTAGGTTTGTAGGGGGGGATAAATGTGGAAAACATGTAACGGTTGATGACGATACGTTTATACGTTATATATCAAAGCTCACGAATCACGCGAGCCTCGTAATCAGGATTTCTCAGTCGCGAGCATTTTTTCTTTCTCCTCGCAAGCAACGATAATCTCGATTGAAGCAAAACGATAGGACGCAAAATGGGATTCTAGCAAAAATCGAGATACGCGGCGAAAAAGAATTAGCAAAAAATCATGAGAAAACCCATTAACGTTTACAGTTATCCCAGGAACAGAGCTCCTCGAGATGGAACACTCAAGTTTTTAATATCCGCAGCGTACATTTTATAGTTCGCAATAGTATAAAGATCAATTTATACGGTAGAATTTATCAATCTTCCGTTAATGTGTCGGATATTTACGGGTTTATAGTGTCATGAATTGTAAAAAGTACACCGAGAAAAACGAGACCGAGTTTTAAGTAAAAATTACGCCATTCTAATTAAAAATTCGGAGTGTTACTGAACAAACACTCATTGCGCATCAGAAATTACTATAAAAATAGAAAGAACCGAAATAAAGTAAATTTCACCATGCAAATAGTTAAAAATTTACTGTAGTGTTTAAGATAACAATACTGAAATCGTCATTTCTCATTACTAATATGAGTTTTACTAAATGCCTTATAAATTGATCACTTAAAAATTCTAAATTAACAATCCGTTTCAGCTTTACTATATACCAGTGTTTTTAACTCAAATATTCAAGTACAACTTCTCATAATTTGACCTCCATTAATCTCCGTGTGTACGCCGTGTCTGTTAAAAAATTCAACGTTTCACTTCGTGGAGTCCTCCTACAAGGATTCACTATACAAATTATCAATCCCTTTTCTCCGTGTAAAGACGCGCTGGGAAACCTACTAATTATCACGCGAGATTAACTTCCGCGACACTGAACATCGCGCGATATCGATCAGCTCTCGAAACGAGTCGACTCCTCGCAATCCACTCCGTAAGGACGAACCGTAAGCGCGCACAACACATCCCTGTACGCCGCGTCTCGCCTCGCGCAGCGGCAGCAAGACACGTCAAGCTCTATACGCTGGTTCGAAAGGAAACAAATAAAGCGTATCTATATTCTAAATAGAATAATGTAATAGAAAGGCAGTGGCTGTCACTCGGCTCCCAGCGCGGCGCCGGCTTCGCGGCGCTGCCCTGCTCCGGAGTGCGGCGGCTCCGGAGGCGAGAGAGGGCCCCGAGATAAATCTCACATACGTTACAGCCGCTCGGGACGATCTCCACGGGAGAACCTCTGCGAAGAATGCACGCTTCGAGCATGACTTGTACTTACCCGTATACGATCCTCCGACATAGTTTCTCGTCGCTCCGCAGGGCCTTGCGAAGCCTCGAATTCCTATACAGGCTCTCCTCGGGGCTCCGCCGAACTTCTTTCCCGGAGGTGAGCCCCCCTCCTGCCGTTCGTCACGCCACGAAATCGTCTCCGCGCGCCTACCTCGAGATCGCGGTCTCGAGAGTATAAGTTCCGGACTCGCGCCGGTCAATTTGCTCGAGCCTTCGGATGTGGATTTCGGAGCTGCGGGAAGTTTTTGTTTTTTGTTTTTCGTCAGGAATCGAAGAACGATCGGGGATTTTCGGGGATGAAGGGGTTAGCTGTAAACAATTTTGCGATGTGGATCTGCATAGACCATTTTTGGTGTTAGATGACATTGGCATAAGATTGATTGATACTAGATGTGGTACTTATAAGTCCACACCGGTGAAATGGTGTTAAAAATTAATACCATTTTTTTACTGTGTACGTATCGCTCGGATATAGGGTAGACCGAGCCAAATCGGAATATTAAACACCCGGGGAAAAGGTCTAGTTGAATATGAACCTGTGTGATAGAAAAGTGTATTTGAGACGAATAGGACTTTACTCACATGGAAGAAAGTCTATTTAGATTTGATAAATATTTCACTAGGTTCGTATTCGATTAAAAAGATATGCTAAATGTTTATCTAATTTAAATAGACTCGTGTTCGATGTGAATAAATTCTTGTTTATCTCTAATACATTTTTCTACTAGGTTCATATTCAACTAAACCCTTTTCCTCAGTATAGATCTGTAATTTTTAAATCGTAGTGGAAATGAGCACTTAGATTTTTCGTTTTACTCAATTGAAGAGGAACGAAGTGATACGAACGATCGAAATGCTCATTTTCAAGAAGATTTAAGAGATATGGATCTACGATCCGATTCGTCTCGGTCCACCTTAAGAGAAAAAAAAAATTGATAATATTGTTTATTGCCCAGTGATGAACAAAGACGCAGATGGTTCTGCTCGACAAGTAGAATTCGTAAGAGTATAACTTAATATAATAGTAGCATATAGTTACAGAGCACGCGTACCCTAAGAGAAAGAGAGAGAGAGAGAGAGACCGCGCTCGATTTTTAATTCCGCTTCGCGTCGAAGCGCCGAGAGTCCGGGACGTTTCCACGTCGCTCGCCAGCACGTCAAACAAATTACGCTAGAGAACCTGTTGTACGGTGTGTCTCGAGCATTAATATACCGTACACCCGTGCGCGCGCCGCTCAGATAGCGCTCAGAGGTTCTCGGCCTTCGGAAGGATGTAGCGCTTTACCGTCCCATTTGTTTTGCACTCTCAGGGAAGTCTCTCTCTCTCCCTCTCTCTCTCTCGTACGAATATCTACGGTTAATCCGGTTAATTCTTTTCTCTTCCAGGCTGCGAAAAGTGGGTCGCGAAAAAAATCGGACACTCCGAGTAAAGGAGAATCCGGCGCGTGCGGATCGGACCACTCACATCCGCCGGAAGATCGCGAACGTCGGGCCCCCCGGACGACTGCCGGACGCGAGATCGAGCGAGGGAAGCACCACGCATCGCGAGACGGAGAGAGGAACCTCACGGACACCCCGTACATTTGTCCCGCGCGAAAGAGCCATTGTACGCCCGCCTTATCTCGCGCGGCGTATCTCGATACGTACGTACGTATACGTTAAATAAGAGGCGATCGACTCTCGGTTCTGGCGAAGAGCGAAGGTCCCCGTCGAACCCGTCAAATTGTGTCGCGCGCGTGCGCGCGCACGGAGAGGCGAAAGAGAGGTAAAAGCCGCGGCAAGGCGAAACAAGAGGTAGGGGCGAAACTTTCACCGAATCTTTTTTTCCAGCCCAGAATGCCCCGCTCCCGAAACACGTGTTCGTTCTCAGGTCGTCGATAGGATTTAGAACGCAAAAAAGTCGTCGCCGCCTCGGGGATATATACATCGAAAAGCGGGACAGTACGGATTAGAGGACAGATGCGCGATACCGCGCGTCGCGGTTGCACTCTATCCGGGCATTAATCGTCGGTCGTATACCGGCCGGACGATAGGCAAACTGACGGTCGTAATGGGTAATTATACCGAGAAATATGTTAATTGAATTCTGACGATCCGACTCTTTTTCTTCCGCGATAAGTCGCCCGATGCGCGGAGTCCTCTCCTCCGTGAGGGTCGCACCGAAAGCCGAAATCTATCGGCAGCGAAAGGACGACGTCGGCGGTGAACGCAAATACTTCACTGAGGGAAAAGTGGGAGTGGCAAGGTTGAATTTTCCTGATTGCTAGTACCTATCACACGGAAAAGAGTGATTTTACAGTTGTAAAAAAACTAGATTTTGCTGAGGATTTCTTGTTATCAAGACGAGAATATTATCTGTGGTAGCGAAAGGTATGTCCAATAATAGTAAAAATATTTGCTTATAGGATAGCAAATATTTTGAGGTACCTACCGAAAAAAATTTCACTGTGACTGTAGTTATATTTACTATTATTGAATGTATCTTTTGTGCTGTCACATATAATATTTCTGTCATGATAGCGAAAAGTTCTCAGCAAAATCTAGTTTTGCTAAGACTGCAAAATCATTTTTTTCCCTGCACACACTGAGAGAAAAATCTGGTAGATTTGACTAAATCCGCGGGGATGAGTGGGGGGATGCAGATCAAATTACTTGGATTAATAATTGGACTCGAATGGACTACAGCCTATTTCCTTCAAATAGCCGTTAATCGTTATAACCAAATTTATTAGTCGGAGCAACTAATACTGCACTCCCCCATTCGTAAACACAGATTTAATTGAATATACCATTTTCTCTCTCAGCGTATTTGTGATTAAACAGATCATGTATGCAATTGAAATAATTTTTGTTGCATGGTTATAGTAACGAGGTGGTATTTTATGATAGCCACGTATCATGATTAAATTAACCATAAAAGTAGATCAATAATATTACTGCGTTGTAGTTTCAACTATATATAAAAAAAAGTTGAGGACATTCATCGGCTATGCTGTAAGTTGACTTACACCCAGAAAAATTCTAGTTGAATAGGAACCTAACAGAAAAATTTAGCTGAGATGAATAAGAGCTTATTCATATAGAACAAAAGTCTATTTGAATGAAATAGATGTTTTACTAGGTTCGTACTCGACTAAAAAGATATGCAAAAAACATCTATTTAATTCAAGCAGACTTTTGTTCCATACGAATAAATTCCTATTTATTCAAAATAAATTTGCCTATTAGGTTTATATTCAATCAGACCTTTTCTCTTCGTATATAGTTGCAGCTTTTCTGATCTCTTGTTACTGTAACCAAAATCTCACTGCTCAGTGTACAACTATAAAATTATAGTTGGCGCTAAAATCAACCACGATTTCCGGTTAAGTTGAGATTATCTCAATCAGATTTCTTTTTGAGCGTTCGATATAAACAGAGACCGAATTCGAGAAAACCTTGGGAATGTATCATGCGACTCTTACACGCGTTCACCACGCTGTGTTCTCCTTATCGTTCGTTAACTTTGGGTGCACGCGATTAACCGCCACGCACTTATCGCTTCGTTCCGCGATTCTGATTTTTATCGTCTTTCTTTCAGGCTGCCACTCAACTGCGACACACTGCGACCACGTCCGCGGGGGGGCGTCGAAAAAATGGATAGCTTGCTCTTTATGCTTTTGATTGTTGCTCAGAAAGCCTTGAGAGAGATAATGGCTTTCGGGTAATAATCATAATCACGGAAGAGCGGGAATTCAGCGAAGACAAAGGGACGATTACAAAACTTCCGGCAGGGATTCTTACGCGCCGCTGAGGTGTGCTTCGATTCGTCGGCCAACGAGCGCGATACCCATGCGATACTTTCGCCGGCTGCGAGCAATTAACGCGTTCTTCGCGCGGGAAGGGCGGAAAAATGCGTCGTTTTTGCCGTGATATCGCGTGGGAATTAATTCCCTCCGAACAAAGCACACGCCTCTCTTCCGGGCCGTACCTGAGGCTCCTCTCGGAAAACCTGGTCGTCGTCTACCGCGCGTAGCAACAGGATCCAGCATCTGGAGCGGTCCGAGCAGCGTGCTCCTCGCGCGAAGGTAAATAACCAGGTTCGACACGCTACAGTTTCACGATGAGAGCATCAACAACCGACCCATATCGGTTAACCGGTGCTCCCGGATATCAACGCGCGGCTAGGAACAAGAGGCTGGACCGTTTGCAGTGCTTTGCCCGGAGGAACACGTCATCGAGGATGAAATTTTTTTTTCAGGATTCCCGTGTCGCGTTTTTAGCTCTCCCGATCGAGCGGCGATTGTACAGTGCGATTTGCCGCGAGAGCAACTCTCGGGACGTCGCCTGTTGCGGGGCGTTCGTATTTCGATATCTTACTTTGAAAATCTCGTAAGTACAATTTTTGACAAAAATGCCATTTATAGCTTACTGTGTGTTCAGATTTTAAACCTTAACGCAGTGAGCTATAAATGGCATTTTTGTCAAAAATTGTACTTACGAGGTTTTCAAAGTAAAAGGTATCGATTTATAGATTTTAGATCAATTCGTTTGGTACTTTTAAGAATACTTTCTTCTTGTTGGAAATGGTAAGGAGCACTGCCTCGACGATTTATAATTTGATGTCACACGCGTCTCACACTGTGATGCATTCATCCATTGGATTGAATGTAGCGTCTACCTGCGTGTAGCGTGTTATCGGAACGTTATATCGCGTGATTGGTTAAGTCGTAGGAAGAAATATTTCTACCGGCGTCCTCAAAGTCCTGTCATACACTGAGAAAAATAACTTGGTCGAAATGACAAATTGCATCTGGTTAAACGAGTTTAGTTACTCTGATCAAAATACTAGCAAGTGTTAAACCAAATAGTTAGTTATTCTGATTATATGTTTAATAATTCTAATCATATGTTTAGTTATTCTAACCAGAAAATAATCAGTTTAACCAAACAGATGCAGGATCCATGTTTCGTCAAACGATTTGATTAAGGTCCGCTGCTCTCGTCTACCTACGATTCGTCTGTACACACTTTTTCATGTATAGCGAACTCTGAAAATAATAAATAAATAGATGTTTCCATCGATCGACTAATGCGTCAGGAGAGTTTTAGGGCTCCAGGGTAAACTAGGGAGGCGCAGGATCATGCGATATGCATATATGGTTGGTAGGAGTATACCCTAATTAGAAGTCGAATGTATTCTGTAATTAAATCTCTGTAACGATCAACATCAAAATGTCTGTGGCGAGTACTATGAGGAGAATATAAACTCGAGTTCTCCAAATTTATTTCTAGTGAATAATTATAATGCTTTTTCAAGATTACCTGAAAATTGTACATCAATGTATTCTACATCGTATTAATAAAGAATCGAATAATTAACGGTATTCTCCAATTTTTTACCCATTCCTCAATGCTCGTACGCCTTGCGAGATGCAGCTCTAAAAAAATCACACAGTAAAAAAGTGGTGTTCACTTTTAACACCATTTCACCGGTGTGGACCCACATGTACCACATCTGGTGTTATTCAGTCTTATGGCATTGTTATCTGAAATCAAAAGTGGTCTACATAGGTTCAAATCGCAGAAATGTTTACATTGCACCACTAGATCTCTATATGGAGTAATTTTCCTATAAAAAGAACATATATCGGCACGTGTGCCCAAAGCTGACTAAAATCAGGAAGCTACAAGTGAATAAAATCTGGCCGCTTGAGGGGGGGAAGGCCGTTTCAATAAAAAAGGAACGACTCAAGCGCGTCACGATGAATCAGACGTACAACCGAATGCTTTGGATTAGTCTAGCTTCCACGAAGCGTGTGCAAAAAGCAGTTCCACGCATCTGTCCTTCTAAATCTTCAATTAATGTCGCATCTAACGAACGTATATTATCGGCGAGTTTGAAATCAAGAATTAGCGTAATATTGCGCTCGATTGTTGGTCTCCAATTTTCAAATTCATCGCAGCGCGAACAATAGCTGCGCGTTAGACTTTTCCGCGGGAAATTGTCAGGAAATGCTAGCAGGCAAATACAGGCGATAAGAAGCGCATGAAATTATTAACGTTCATGTGCGTGTGTGTATCATTGCGCCGTGGCAAGGTAAATTCAGTTGGAAAAATCATGGCTATATTAAAGTCGGAAGGATAATCTATAGATTCCGCACTCCCCGTCGGGTCAACGGAGGTCGAAAGTTCGCCGGGGCAAAGGCTATACGTAACGTCTCGCCACTCCTGACAGGTACCCTGAAAACGGCCGCTAAAATATTCACCGGTATATTTTTGCCAACCATCGAACGTCAATCAGTTAACTGTCCCATCACCGAGTGCATATATAATTGAGATGCATCCGCAGTGCACGGTAATTCTACCACGTCAACCAGATCCTCCCGAATTAGCTGAACTTTAAAATGCTTTTAGAGAGCTTCGATAATGTATTCTCGTCCCGTACTTTTGCGTCTTCTCGCGTCGCGATCGAATCTCCGGGCGAAGGCAATATTCGCTCCTCCTATCGCTTTCGATTAATTGGATAACGGTGACAGTAGTTTTTACGATGCACTAGCTCAGCATAGACGTATACGCAATGAAAGATTACTCGAAATGATCGTTGTAATTCTGGGGTTGCATGTTTTATAATGTGCGGCATAAATATAAATACTACAGTACACAATAATCAACAACAAACTATTTTCCAAATGTATCGCCCGAGAACAAGTCGAAATCCGCGATGTACACAGGTTTTCGACCTGCATTTCGTGAACAGGCAACGTACGACTAAATGTAACGCAGGTAATAATGACGACTGAAAAGAGAAAGGTCGGATATGGTAAAAGAAAAACCCTTAGATACCGATCAATACTGCTTCCCCGATGCATATATATCGTCCGATTTTTCATCTCCGACACCGAGACGAAGAGAAGAGCCACAACCAAATATTTATTATTTCCATCCGACGATTTCGATATCGACATGATAATACAAATACACGTGAGGGGCTGGCACTAATTTTTCAGGTACATCCGCTGTGAAAATACTTATATAATTTTGCATGGCTTATACATATACTTATGTACTTAATAGTTATGTACAGTAATCCTGATGAGGTCTTAGGACCTAGAAAACAACGTTTTGGAAACGCCGTTATATGCGACTCGCGTCACGAAAAAGGCATCGAATGGATTTTTTTAGTTCACTGGTATGAATTTTAGTTATTTTAATAGCTAGGCTCGCGCAATATTAAATACCAGCGAATCGTCTCCTCTTTGGTATTAAAATATAGGCCAGCATTACCGAACCCTTTCATTCAGCAACTACGAATGGCGGTGTGCGATTTTTGATATGAGTCGTTTCACTGCGACGGAAATCCGTTGAATCGACTAATCCTTCGGCCATGGACATTAGAATTGAACATCCAATTACTTTCACTGTTCGTATAATTTTAAAAAAAAAGTCATTTAGAACGAATCAGCCTTCTTTCCGCGAATTCAAGTATAGACAGACTAATTAAATATTTGACCGGCAGTCCACACGGAAGAGACCGATTTAATCGATTCAATCGATTGCTCTTTTCCCAATCCATAATTCGAAGGAATTTCAGAAGTACCCCTACATCGTTGTCGGTTCAATCCCCGACATCCGAGTCCCCATCACCGATGGCGTAAAGTATATGGAACGCGATTCCAAGTAAAGCGGTTCCTATTAAGTCACCAGCGGCCGTCAAATACGGAATCGCGGAACTATCCGGATCCATGCCCCGATTCCACATCCAAACTACCATGAGCTGAGCAATATACAATAGTAAAATTACCTGAAAATACAAATGCCCGTATGACGTTTCGGCGTCGAGGACCGGTGGGTTTGAACGAGAGGTGATGTGGGTATCAGAGGTCGTTAGCTTTTCGGTGTGAAGCAATTAGCGTTATTACGCGCTCCACGTCAGGGATTCCCAAACCTGGGAGGCGCGAGGGTTTTTCGGGGATCGAAAAAAAAGGGCGCGATGGTGGAACGTTTGAAAATCCCTGTTCTGCGTGGACGCGAGGATTATTGCGATTAATAGCTGCGAATTAAATGTGCGGGCGAGTGATACAAGTTGGAAGGGAAACGGCATCGTTCAAACGAGTGCAATGGTTGACTTTTTAGTCTGTCGCCGTTGTCAAATACCTGTAAAATAGCGGCCATCAAGTAGATCATTATAAATATGGGAGTAAGCGACGTGTGCCCCGCTTGGAGATAACTGATGGTATAGCTGAAGATCAAGTGACCCGGAATTACCATCAAGAGAAGGACTCTTGCCGTCCTCGCGTGTCCACCTTCGATCAGAGCGAACACACACAATGTGTTTCTTTATCTATTCCACCGTTTTCTCTCGCGAGCTCGACGCGACAAATACTAGCTAGCGTTATTCGTACCTGTCGCGAGAAACGCATGGTAAGGCGTAATGCAAAAACCCAACGATTCTCTCACGCCGGTGCACCGTTTTTTGTGCAGCGACGTGGAAATTCTACTGGCCTGCACGGCGACCAGGTTACCCCCGACCCCGTTAATCACCAATTGAAAGACCGCTATGCCTTTGTAACTCGATATGGTGAAGTCGAGTATCAGACCGCCAATACTGGAAGAAAATCGATCGTCAACAACGAACGCGGCGATTGATAGCGGAAGGCCGTTCGGCGTATCGAGAGGCATGCGTTGCACGAAATTTAAACACCTGCTGATTAACATGGCCGATATCACGGGAGTCCAACCGTGGTCCAGCACTTCTTTGGTGAACGGATTTCGGGACGCAATGTAGCCCCATAACGGAGTTGCCAAAACGCAAAATCCGATTATGGTCGGTGCTATCCACGGAGCGTACGCTGTAACGATTATTCTTTTCCGTCGATTTGGAAAAAGTAATGATTTACTCGGGAATTGATGGAAAGTTCTATCACTTCAAAATTAATGGATGTTTTTCTAGAATTCCATGAAATTCTTCAATGATAAGCGTTTCGTGAATCGACGGGAGAAACCGTTATCGTCAAGCAAATAGTTTCTTCGGGGAAAGTTAAAAGGGGATTAGCTTCAAATCCTAAATGCCGATGAGACGTGATATCGCAAAGCAAAAATAGGGAGGGAATGGAAAAATGAGGCGTGATGGCCTGTACATCACTGAGGAAGCTTTACGATGGGTCACGCGGAATAATGTTTGATCGATTCCAGCTACAAAAGGTTCCACGTGCATTGTCCGGAAATTACAAGTGCTCAACATTCGCGCGCGTAGGTTGATATTCTACGGTAGTACGCGTGCTTCACGAGGTCCCACTGGAAGGTCTCTATATTCTTTTTGGTTTGTAGATTGCAATTTTTTATGTATGCGCATATAGCATATCGGAATAGCAAAACAGAAGACGATTAATTTGGCCAAACGATAACAGCGAACTTGCTGATATAAAGCTGATAAATATTCAGATCACAGATTAACTTCTGGAAAGCGATTGCAACACGGGCCACAAGGTCGACGAATGCGGTAAACATGTGCCAGTCTTTGCACGAAACTTAATTTTGTTCGTCAACTTCCTCTCCGCCGATTCGATAGCGTTCGAGATTTATTCGCTCAAGCTTTATTCGCGATAGTTTGATGTAAGTCTGGTAAAGGTGCGAGCTACAGCTAAGATAAGACACCGGAAATGATGCCGATTGGGTTCGTGAATAATGGATGAGACATGGGATCTCCAAGTGATAACGAATATTGCGAGACCTCGTAAAATAACCGAGTACGCAACAGACTGAGCGAGCACACGACGAAGGTCTGCAGTAAAAATTGTTACCCACCTATTGCGTTGTACAAGAGAGACGAAATCCAAGAGAGCAGTGCGAGAGTCGTCAAATCGCCGAGCGAAGCTGCAATGGGAGTGGCCACATTGTCAGGATCGATATTCAATCGCCGCGACAAGAGAATGACCACGACCATGACGAGACCTAGCAAGAAGCTGGCAATGGAGGCTGTGGCTAAGGAACTGGCACATAGTAACATTCCGTGATGCACGTCAAATTGTGCCTCCGGAATCCATCCGAGGATGATAGCAGCCAAAGACGCGAGAAGCCCGACGACCATCGCCTGACACTGGATCAGAGCGAGGTTGCCCACGATGAGCCTTTGCTTCTGATGTTTCGTGTCCATGTGGCCGAGATTTGCTTGGGTCGAAAGTCGAGAGGCGAGGGTCATCTCGAGATTGCCTTTCAACCCCAGCAATGCCGGGACGAGTATATAAACTTCCGATACTTCCTGGTATACCGGCCAATGCTGAAAATGCGGACGAGAAGCGTTTGCCAATGATTCGCGAAATGCTCAGAGACCGCGGATTCGTTCAAACGTTTCTCGTCCACGTGCAGCGTAGGGATCTTCGCGGAGAGATGGGAATTTTTCGGGGCGGGGATACACGCGTTACCTCGTACCTGAACCACATCGAGCAGCAGACTCGCCGCTACCATACCGAACCCGGCGAGTAGAAACGGTATGAACATTTGTATCGATATCGACCAGACGCTTTCGTCATCGGGGTCATCTTCCAGTTCATTACGATCGATGACTTTTTTGCGGTTGTTATTGATGCCGATGAAGTCGGTAGTCGAGACGACGGACGATATCAATCTCCTACTGTCATCCCCATCCAATTCCCCTTCTGAATCGAGTTCCAATTCCGTCGCGATTTCCGCCAAATCCTGCCCGATCGATTCATCGCTACCCGAACCCACCATTTTGCCCAGGAGCGATCTGCCCCCTTGTCTTCTGTAGTGTATCCCAGAATCTTCCAAAAAGTCAGATGTCCGATCTTCGACATGACTCATTATCGTCGAGTGAGTCGTGGTACATGGATCATCGAGTACTGTGGAAATCCACAAAATGACCTTTTATCGCGCGGCGCGACTCACGGATTTTGCTTGCTTTTAATGTATGAGTGGCTCAGTGCCATCTTCGCCTAATCCACGAATGTTTGAATTTGGCGCTTTATTGCTTGAAATCATATAATATGCAGCAATATGTCAGTGCCAAAGGTGTGAATGACTCAGTGCTATATTTGCCTGACCCACGAAAATTTGAATTTGCCGCATTATTATTTAACATCATATATATGCAGCAATATGTCAGTGCAAAAGTGTTATATTTGGAGGAGGCTTAGGCAAGTATGGCACTGAGCCACTCATATTATGTTTCGTTACATTAGAGTAACACCTTTCGCGTTTCTGATTTTCCTGATCAAAAACTAAAGATCAGGAGGCGCTCCTGCGACGGCTCTATCGACCATAATTTCGGAAAATATTTCTATAATGTTTCTTTCATTCATTTAATGTGTTTAAACGCTGTTAATCCACAAAAAGTTGATTTAGAAAAAAGTACGAGTTATCACATCATCACGCTTCACTCTTTGATTGTCAATTTTCTCATTATGTTAAATGATTAAATATATTGAGGAAATGTGGTTCTCATTGACTGGCTAATTTTATATCAACACTACAAATGTTACGAGTGTTGTGTTAGTCTTATCCATTTCATGAAAAACTGTGTAAATGTAAACATAGGTGTGTAAGCCCAAACCCTCAGCTATGTAAATACTGTTCTTTCAGATAAAAGGTGTATCGTTAGATAACTCAAACACATATGAGAAAAATAAGCTCTAAATTCTTAATTTTAAGGAATCTTTGCAAAGGAGTGTAAAAAATGCAGGGGGTACGCTAAAGGATAAATCAAACATCTAGGTAATTCCTACAGTCTCTTTGCATTAAAAATAATTGATTTGTAAAATGCGAGGGAATTAATTCAGTAATAATCAGTATCGTTTCATTCCAAAAAGTGGGAAAAGCGCAAATATCAAGTATTTTCGCACACGTAAGCCTCTGAACAGTGCAAAATATGTTCGCAAATGGCAACAAAATATTGCAATAACACAGCTCGACGATGCAACAAAATCTTACTGGGATAAAAATTGGCAGGTTCTCCGAAGGGAAGCACCCAGCAACTCGTCTGCCTTTTAAACGTCCTTTAGTTGGCTGTAGGCTAGATATACGATAATTATGCCAAGAAAAAGTATGACATAATAGACAACAATAATCTATTGTACGTGCAAAAAATACATTTGCGGTGCAGCGTGTTCTCCGGGTTTTTTTTCATCCAATAATATTAAGGAATGGCCTATACTTTCGGAAGAATTATTCACGTTTAAAACAAAATACCGATCGAATACCAATGACATTCGCGTAATCAATTTCTTCGGCATATTCATTTCGCGTCAAACCAAACATAACCCCTCAAGCGCTCGACGTACCTTGCCTTCCGGTTGATTTGATTTTCCATGCTCGTCAAGCCACGATGCATTGATTATTGTAATATAACGTTCGATAAACTTCACTTGATTCTAAAATTTACCGATCTTGCTTCGAATCAACGACTTTCTGTTACGATCAACAAGAACCACGTTGACACCAGCGATTACTACTGACACTCCTTCGTGACAGTGTGTGCGACTGCACAGCACCACCACACAGAGACAAAAGCTGGTGCGATGGCTGTGTTGAACTCGATCGAACCGGATTCGTTGAGTAATAGATACACCGAACGCCATCTGTTTAATACGCGTAAAATTACTATTACTATTTGCGATGGTAATGAATGGAAATACGGCTATTTTTTTCCCCCTCTCTCCGATCAACGTTCTTGATTGGCTGTCAAAGATTGTTTACGTTACGACATTGAGGTTTAAAAACTCGAAGTCAACCGAAGTGTGCGTCGCAAATAAAGATAGTCTCTTTAATTCGTTTTAGGGGTGCCACTAATTAAGACATAATGGTGCGGTATGCGGCTTTAAAGGGACTTTACGATCTTGAGAAGACAATCGGATGCGGTGGATTCGCGAAAGTGAAGCTAGCCACTCACGTTGTAACCGGTGAAAAAGTTGCGATAAAGATTATGGAAAAGGCAGCTTTAGGAGTGAGCAAAAAAAATCATTAATCATACCGTCTATACTTCTATTGCAGCTATCACGAGGGTCTACGATTGTTTATCCGTTGGTCTTGCCTCTACTCGAGAGTCTACGTCTGTTATTTTTTACCGCATATGTGTATTCTGCTGTATCTGTTGCCTTTTAATAATAAACTATGCATAGTAGATCTCGACAGAATTCTTTGTCTTTTGATTTTACTGCTATCTTTCTTTGGGTGTCATATTTCTCTTCGAAGATCCGATCTTCTTGCATTACTCGCTAGAGCCTATTTTTTTTTCCAACGGAGTACTAGATTTTCTAATAGCAAGAGTTCGCCTTTGTAAATGCTACAAGGAGATGAACCTATCCAAGTGCAATTATTTTCCAAACTTCTCCTATTCTCGCGAAGCAGTATAGACAAATTCGTTTTACAGGATGATTTGCCAAGAGTAAAATTAGAAGTCGAGGCTTTAAAGACTCTGATGCATCAGCACATTTGCAGACTGTACCAAGTGATCGAAACCGACACTCATTATTTTATGGTACTCGAGCATTGCTCCGGTGGAGAACTGTTCGATCACATAGGTGCATATCGCAATTTCTTAATAATTTCCTCTCCTCGTGTTTGATTAACTTGTTCCGCGTCTATCGTATCGACCTGTAGTATTAAAAGTAAACCCTCCCGTAATTTCAGTCGAGAAGAATAGGCTTACGGAAGCGGAATCTCGTAAGTTTTTTCGTCAAATAGTATCAGCCGTGGCGTATCTGCACAGTTTGGGCTATGCTCACCGTGATTTGAAGCCCGTAAGTTATAGAGAACGACCCTCAATTTCGAGTTCGCGATCTGCCATGCGAGTAACATCAACCTTTCATTCAGGAAAACGTCTTGCTGGACAGAGAACAAAACTTGAAGTTAATAGATTTCGGTCTCTGTGCTAAACCGAAGGGTGGCATGCAAGCTCATTTATACACCTCCTGTGGGTCGCCAACTTACGCCGCTCCGGAGCTTATATTGGGGAATAAGTATTTAGGTATCGACAATATCGCGAAGCGTATTTCGCTTTTGCCGCTACGGGGGACCAATTCAAAACTAATTCAAAATTATTTATCGTCAGGTTCGGAAGTAGACATTTGGAGCATGGGAGTTCTTCTGTACGCACTTCTATGCGGCTATCTTCCATTCGACGATAATAATATAGAGACTTTGTACAGAAAAATTCTTGTAAGTATTCGCGACACCACCGTCATGTGCGGTTATGCAACTGATAAATAATCTACTCGTCGAAATTCTTTGTTTTTCAGGGCGGAAAATACGACGAGCCCAGCTGGCTCTCCAACAGCAGTAAAAGATTAATCCGTTCGATGTTACAAACGGATCCAAAGAAAAGGATCGGTATCGAGGAATTGTGCAATCATCCGTGGATAACCTCGGGATTTTTGAACCCTGTCACCTTTACCAAAAAGACCAACGTACGTACCCTGACAAACGTGGATGCTGCAATCGACCGGCGCGATCGAGCGCGATGCACTGTGGCTGGATACGCTGCTTTTCGTGATGCGGCTCATTGCGCTCTGGGGGATAACTGCGAAATACGCGATAAAACACGACAAACTGCTTTGCACTTGCACGTCACGGATATTCCGAACGTTCTTCGTTGATACGTCACGTTTCACGGATACCGTCTGATTTCAGTTCGAAAAGGACGAAGAGATACTGAGTATCATGGCCGCTCTGTGCGGCGATCGCAGAGAAGACATATGGGAAGTTTTAATAAAAAATGGTAGAACGGAATACAGGACCGCCACGTATTTGTTATTACTCGAGAGAAAGCTTCGCGGCTTGCCTCTGAAAGTATCTTGCTCGGCCCGAACTCAATTTAAACAGGGAGTGGTCAGTTCTTTCGTTATCGCAACTTTTCGCGCGGACCGCGTTTGACGCACTGACTCATTGAAGAGTTTCCCGCCATCTAGAATGAAGAGTGCACACCTGTGAAGAGCGGCGCGGGAACGAACAACTTCATTACGAGACTGGATCAGTCACCGAGGAATAGGATGAACAGAAGATCTCCAATTAACGATGCAACTTACAATGTATTACCAAAAACTCCAGATAATAATGGTACGTATCGTATCATGGTGTTCAGGCGAAAATAACAACTGTTTTGACTAAGGACGTGGAAGATATCTTTCTGGAAGTAGATATCTAATGGAATCGTGATTATCTTTTTACTCGTTGCTTTTTCGTTGATAATGGTACAATGCTTTCTTGAAGCTTACATTTCGATCTTCAAAAAAGCATGAATCAC
This sequence comes from Xiphydria camelus, assembly GCA_963678675.1. Classification (NCBI taxonomy): domain Eukaryota; kingdom Metazoa; phylum Arthropoda; class Insecta; order Hymenoptera; family Xiphydriidae; genus Xiphydria; species Xiphydria camelus. Next base: position 2,895,813 of record OY783199.1, read on the forward strand.
CATCGGCGAAAAATTAACCGGTAAGAAGATAATCGCGGTTAGAGCGAACATTTTGCAAAGTGCAGAATGGTTCTATTCCGATATATTTCGACCGCTATTATCTCAGTACTTATGAACTTTTAGTCGAATTTGGTATAATACTTTTTTGAAGATCACGTTTCGATCCATGGAAAAGGGTTGTACCAATACCAGCAAAAAGTGCAGAGATATCGAGATAATCGTGGTTGAAGTTGATTGAAATAGTACCACTCTACCCTGTATCCAATGAGCACACTATTGACATTAGTATATTTTTTTGTATGTTCAGGAAAAGAGGCAATAAGTAATTTTATGGAACCACACGTACCAGCGCGGAAGAGGCTACGGAATAAGGATGTAGACGATTCCTCGCCAAGTAAGTCAATATCATTACACATAAATTCTACAATCGTCTCATTGGACGAAAGGGAAGGGCTCACGTTTGAATGTCGAATAAAAGCAATTAGTTCGGACCCTCTAAGTTTTCCGAAAATATCTCTACCCCGCAAACTCGCGCATTCGAACAACACAGGTCTTGAATACGATTAACGGCGCCGGGTATCGCGTTAGTAACTGAAACTGGAGCAGTTGTAAGGATCCACTACTGGTTAGAAATGGTTCAAAGTTCAACTTTGTTGATTAGACAGATTAAAAGCAGGGAGTTAAAAACAGAGCGCGTCACAGTGGCTGCACGCGAAGTAGATAATTACAAGGGGAGCGCCAACTTTTGAACAAATCTAATTTGGAGCAAAGAATCGTTATTCGGAAGAACCTTTCATTCCCCCCCTTCTTACTTTCGGGATAAATTATCACCCAATTGCCGAGCTCATTACCGCGCTACCACATTTTGCCCCGAGCATTGTCCTTTAGTGTAGCCGAAGTTAGTTTCCCCACGCACCCCCGGTGAGGTGATGCGTTTATCGTACGAAACGCGTTCAAAGTAAAAACGTTTTCCAGTACCTACGAAGAAATCAAGCGAGACGGACAAACACGTCACGACGCCTACCGCTTCAGTAGCTACAGATGTTAGGTAATAAAAGTCGTAGGAAAATGAATAAATCTATACATAATAATATTACAACGTGCATCACTAAATTGAACGATGTATGCAGAACCCCATCACAATCTTCGACGCCTGGAAGTGCGCGAAAAGTCATCATGGGATTAGAACGCGGACTGAACCGGGTCAGGCATGTGCTCACGCCGAAACGTCGCGGAAAAAATGAAAATACCGATCCAGAGCAGCCGAATATACTTTCCGGAAAAGTTCGTTTTTCTCTTGATTTTTGTTTCGATTATTTTCACTTTGCTTTTATGTTTGGAAACGTCATCAGTACTGACTTTCCAGGGCCTTTGTAACATTTCGTCAACGTCCAGTGACTGTCCCAAATATGTACTGTCCCAATTGCGTCGGGCACTTCATCGCAAGGGAATTGCTTGTCGTCAAAAAGGGTGAGAACTTTGTATACAGATTTAATCATTGTGTTTCAGCAAATTGTAGCGTCTCGGTTCGAGCGTCATTATCTCGTTACCTATCAAACTTTCGCTGATAATGATAATTACTTTTTTGTAGATCAAAATATAATCTTTAAAAAAGAATTATATCAAATTCGGCGTAATGTTCGTAGGTAACGAGATAATTGCGATTGAAGTGGATGCGTCCGTGCGAGCAATAACTTCGCTGTATCTTATACATAGGATAGAGTTGTTCTTTTCAGATTAACTTGAACCACGATTATCTCGTTACCCATGTACTTTTGGCCTATATTAGTATGATACTTTTTTGTAGATCTATATTTGATCTTCACAAAACTGTTATACCAATTTGCTTCAATAGTTCATAGTTAACGAGATAACAGAGGTTAAATCTATTCGGGATAGTACCGTCCTATATTCTACATATCTCTACTGAGAATTACTTTGATTCAAATAAATATATTTTATTCATTAGTTCTGAAGGAATATTAACCATCTGAAAACATTTTAATCAGAGAGATCTTTTTCTTAGTTAATATTCAAAATTGTTCAGGTACATCCTCCAAGGAGAGACTGAGCTTGTCGGTAGTGGGAACAGCAGAGATTCCGCAAAGCCCTTCTCGCGAAATACCTGCTCGTTCGAACTGGAAGTTTGTCTGGTAGAGAGCTTAGTCGATGCCAAACCGGTGGTCGGCATTCGTAGGAAGAGATTGAAGGGGGACGCGTGGGTTTACAAACGCGTTTGTGAAGAAGTGCTTGCTCTGGCAGCTGAGGATGTACCGACCGAGCGCGACGGTAGCTCAGAATCAAAGTGTCTCATCTAAGCGCGTCTGTAGCTCTCTATCCAATCGCGGTAATTTAAAAAGAATAAACATACGAGGGCAGAGTGAAAAGTCCGATATTTTTTAACATAGTCATCTTTCCGCTCAATACACTTCGTCCAACGATATTCCAATTTTTTTAAACCCCCCAATAAGTAAGTAAGTATCCGGTGAATAAGGTGGATGCGGCAGCAATTCGAACTTCAAGTCGACCAATTTCGCTGTTGCAACAGCAGACGAATGGGCAAGTGCATTGTCGCGGTGGAACAGAACTTTTTTTTCGCCAAATAAGGACGTATACTCGTCTTCACACTCGCACCACCATCTACTAAAAAAGTATCGGACTTTTCACTCTGCCCTCGTATTCAGCAGAGTCGCGAAAAGGGATCAACGCGCAGGTGTGTGTTTTTGGTTAAATAAATCCTCAATTTTTCCGTTAATTCGGAAGTTTGAGCGGTTTTATGCTTCGAAATAAATGGATTTCGTAGTTGTCTTGTACTGGTGCAGTATTATCAGTTCCAGCTACGCCTAACGGTAGACAACCACGGAACCCATTTACCGCGGTGTATAAAGCCTTACAGAACGGCCAGGCGCAACGGTTCGTTGATGTACCATTGCCGGTGGTCGACTATAAAAAGAGCGAGCGAGCGCAGAGTCGACTGTATACCGGCTCACGATAAATATTTAACAGTAGGTATGTGTACCATATCACAAACTTGATTGCAATTTACAGCAAAAAGAGAGCGATCTTCACAGGACTGTTACCATACAAGTTATACGTGAGATTCAATCGCGAAAAGATTTGATATTCTTGTCCAAATACGATCGTATTTTCTCTTCACATGAGGAGAAAATATGGTTTTGGCTTTACGCGGTATGTCTATTAAATATTTGTTTCCTAATGTTACGTACCATCGTAATGAAGCGTTGACGCGCACATCATTTTAGAAACAAAATTTAACGACGTGCGAATGGTGATCACTTTTCGCTGAGAATGGCAAGAAGCTAATTCCTTAGGCTGTTTTACTCGAATCCTTTGAGATTGTTACTTGTAAATAATCCTCCGTCCTTTTTAATCTTTCGTGTACCTATGTTATATTACGTATTCGCGTCTCGAAATCCCGAGAGATTATTTCGATCGTTTGCGTAACACGTGACATCGATAATTACACGACAGGCACGAGACCTAAGCCTGAATTACGTCGAAGTAAGTCGAGGTGGATTGATTCTAAACGGTCAATTTGACGACTTATCCTTTCAAAAGTGGTTTAAGTACATTTCGAGATAGCTATAAGAAATCTTCTAATTAACGTTTTCTAAGTCAGTTCTTGGAGTATTATGCAGGTTTTCGATGTCGCAACAGGGTTCTATTGTACATTCGTTTGTTTCTATTACTTTGGCGAAGGATTCTAAGCTATTAGTTTCTTTTTAATCAATATCACACGAATGGATACTAATCTCAGATCATCTCAATGAAGAATAGTTTTTACTTCGGTATTCCTTTTAGTCGATTTAGAGAGTCATCCAATTATTACTACTATTTCCCGCATAGTTTTTAAATGATCTCGTCGGGATCGTGCGTTTATCGTAAGACTAACATGATGAAAGTGTCGTTGTGTTTCACTCCAATGTGAATCGAAATTACAAAGCAATAAATAAAGATATACATGTATTTCTCATAAACCTTGCATTTTCTATTCTTCCATTTAATATCGGACGTCCACCTTAGTCAAATAAATAATGAGAAAAAAAAAACGATGTACCTAATCCCAGAAAATTCATTAAGCCCTCTAATTTGTTTCCCCATTTTTCTCCACGACATATTTAATTCCCCAACGGTTCCAGATTCTCCAGAATCGCCCGACCGCCAGACAGCGCGTACAGAAACAACGAGAAGGTCGGCCTCGACAAAGAGCTTAAACCCGCGAAGGGAAGAAAAAAGATCCAGACGGCGCAAGACTTTCCACCTGCAATTTTGCGGTCGATTCCGCCGTATCGACTAACGCGGCTCGGTATAGCCTCGATTCGAAGCCCACCCTTGCACCTCCTCGGCGCGTTGCAACAAAGGACGCTCCCAAAAGAATCCGGGGATAGTTATCCCACGTTTCTCGCGCGGAACGCGTTGTATATGTAAAATTTCGCGTCGGATTTATACTGCAGATCCGAAGTATCGCCGGCCCGTTTGAACCCGAGGGATCTCGGCGCGAGCAACTATAGGCGGTCGAAGTTATAAAATCACCACAAATCGATCAGCATAAAATGGGAGCCCTTTCCATTTTATTTTATGGGTGAAGCGCCGCGTCCTTTTATCTTTCCCGCTCAATAATCTTTCGCGTGGGCATCTCTCCTCGCGGTGCGCGGCTGTACGAGTTTATATCTGTATATATACGCGCACCCTGACCCTACGGTACTTATACGGAGTAATACCCACACAAATATCTCGTCGATTCCGACGTATCTATGCGGTTTCCTCCTCTTCTCTTATAGAGTACAGTTCCTTGAAAAGCGTTTCGCGCGATGAAGTCGTCGAAGGGGAACTGTGGTCGGAGTTGCGAGAAATTCTCTCCAACTTCGAAGAAGAAAGGGATGCCTGTATCGCGTCCTCTTGGAAAAGAGCGTTGAAATTAAAAGAGAAATACTCCAGAAAGTGATCAAAAATTAAGAATGAGAGAGAGAGACAATTTTTTAAGGACCTTCTGTGAACATTATCGTGGTTGGCAGTATTAAAAAAAGTTCGCGAAAATTTCTCAGTTAATTTCTAATGATTTTTTTTGCAGCGAAATAATTCGAAAACCACTCGGCATGATTTTTAACAGGTCGGAAATAGGTTTTCACAAAGTATTATGACTAAACATTTATTAATTGGTTATTAAAATTGGAGCCTGTAATTTGCTGCGCGCTATTGACTCCAATATATTTCACCGCGATATCTTGTTATTACACAGCGTTGTTACTCAGGGCGTGGATGTTGTGGTGGCAGACCGTTTTTCTAACATATAATGAATATTTTGTTTGAGACCTTTTGCGCGAGTGCTACGTGTCGCTCATAGATATAATGATCAACTCTTTCTCGCATTTGAATATCCATAATATTCAGGAATGATGTACTCTTCACCGTTACCACGCCAATGAGTTTCACTATTTTACCGATAGCGAGATCATTCTCAAATGTCGCGCGAGATGTTTCTTCTAAGGATCTTCAAAGTCCCGAAAACATCACGGTCGACTTTTCTCGCGATTTCCGTGACGTTATTTTTTTTCGAGGGGTGGAGCGAGGAGAAAGGGGTCGAGAGTGCAAGGCGAGGCGAACTCGGAGCGCCGACCGTGTGTGTCAACCGAGTATAAATTACAATTAGCCGCGGCGCGTACGCGTCGGTGCGTATGCGTATTCCGTTCTTAAATTCATCACAGTCTTTATCGGAGCGCGAAGCAAGAGCATGCGCGAGTACAAGCCGAACGACCGGCGCCTCCGGTACACTTATGTATGGTTCGTACGTACCGGTACGCCCGAGTCCCCCATACGAGTGCCACCGAGGGGGGATATACGCGAGGGAATAAATGAATATTAAACGTTGGGAGTGGTTTTAGTTGTAAGCCAGTTAACTCGGTGTTTAGGTGAGGTAGATTCGACATAACGCCGGTGGGATTGATTGGTCGGAAATCGAGGAGATCGTCGAAACGCGTCCCGGCCGATGACGACAGTCGGATCCTCGTTATCATCGCCACATTTCTTTCCGTGGAGACTTTCAAAACTTTTGCAGCGGGGAACAATATCGTGCGCTTCGAGCGTGACGATACATACTTATGAAAAAAGAGAAAGCCACCTCGACGGTGTGGCACCCTCGTTTCAGCATCTCGCCTCTTATACTTCGCAACGAAGATTTGTATTTTTTTAATATAGTTTCTCATATAAAGTTTTTCTCCAATGGGCGATTATTATATTTGATGCATTTCCTTATGAAATTTCCCTTATAAATTTCTTTATAGAGTATATAAATTTTCATAATCATGCGGAACAAGAAATGTCTGGTAAATTTCGGGACAAGGCCAATTTTTTTGTTACGATAACTACTGTTTTCTTATGGTAAAACTTGTGGAAGTTGCAAGAGTTTGCTGTAATTTTTACTAAACTTGTAGTCATCGTAACAATAAATTAGCCTTGTCCCGCATTTTACCACAAACTTTGTAGATGTTACAATTAATTTTTTCCCGTGCACGTATCAGATAAAAGCTTTATACTAGTACACAGTTGTATTAAATTGAATATAAATTTTTTTACAGAGTAGCACACCCACTGTCCGTAGGTACACTGCACCTCTCGCTCTCCCGCGTGCTCGTTGCCACCCTCGAAAGCACATTCAGCCAGATCGCAAGTATCGACGGACAGAAACTGTGAAGAGGATACGAGGAAACCTCTCGGTATTTTCGAGAGGCACTTTGGCTATGAGAATATCGCCGTGCAAGGCACGCACGGCCGAGCGGCTCGCACGTATGTACCAATTAGCGCCCGGGCGAGCGGTTAATTAAGGATTGGGGCAATGAGCCTCGGCGATGCGGCGGCAGTTTGCGCGATAATGAATTATCCGCGACGGTAACTGAGCCACTGTGTGAGAGAGAGTATGAGGATCTTGGTAGCGACGGCGGAGAAGAGGGAGAGGGCTGGCGGGTACTTCGGTACCTCCTACCAGCCGGTCCACCATGTATGTATGTACTCCGCGGCGGCTCCCCGGATACCCCCGAGTAACCCGGGCCGCGCGGGTAGAACCGGCCTAAGTAAGGTAAGCGAAGTAAGAGAGAGGATGGCACGCGCGGCGCGTTCTATCGCTTCCGGGCATCAACGTGCTCGCGAGCCGCGGCTAATTGCCCTTTAATGCGCAAGCGCGTCGCGTTTCTATGCTCGCCTGCCTTTCGCGATCCGCGGCCGCGGATTGGCCGCGCAGGTATGAAGTTTCGTGCGATTCGGGTCACGAGAGGCTCGGAGACGTCGGTACCGTCGCGCGCGAGAGAGACTGAGGAAGGTGCGCACCCCTGTGCGATGTTGCCGCTCGCGTTAGTCTTTTGCGAACGATTTGCGGCGGGCGGAGTCGAAATCGGAAGGGATGACGTTCGCCGGAATCGAAAAAATCGTAAGGGGAAGCCACTCCGATCGGTCGGAATTATCTCGATCGTCTTCGACCGCGATTATCTCGTTACCCGTGGACTTTTAGCCGATGTTGGTGTAATCCTTTTTTGTAGATTGAAGTGTGATCTTTCAAAAAGTATTACACCGACTATGCCGAAAAGTTCACGGATAACGAGATAGCAGAGGTCGAAGCCGATCGCGTTAGCGCCATTCTGCCCTACGCTCGCGGGAATGTCAGCTAATCACCCGGGATAACCGTGTTTCGAGGCGGATGCCGAGAGGGTGGCGGAATCGCGATATTTATTTGTTTGGGAAAGAACTGGCAGGTTGCAAAAAGTGAAATAGAGTCCGTTCGCCGAGGCGTAACCACGTCCAGCAGAAGCTCATACATATGTAGGCAGAGAGCCGGGCGTAGGACCCTCCGGAAAAATGAATATGCAGCTGCGGAGAGGGTATTATTTTATGAAATTTATTAACGCGTACCCCCTCCCCCCCCCCCCCCCCCCGCGTAGGTACGATGCGTGGTTTTGTCGCGCAACGTTCGTCGTGAGATCCTTTTAGGTGTAACACGCTTGATTTTTTGATGGTAGTCGCTCTACATTCGCTCTTTGCTCTAAATCCGGAGCTATATTGTACCTACGTGAGAGAGAGTCCGAAGTTTGCGAATAATATTAAAGACGAGAAGGAAAAGCTGAAGTAATCGCGAATAGATAATTAGATAAAACGATCTCGATTAAATGTATCCACACCGATGGAAGAGTTTATTTGCATTTAATAAACGTATGCTTGATTATGGCGAAAGAAATATTTCGTTGAGCCAAACAAATATATGTTAATTATTGGAATGTCTCTTTCACTCAAACGGCAATAGAGTAATAGCCAACGAATATTTTCTCGGTTCAAAGAAATATCTCTTTTGCCATAATCAAGTGTAAATATATTAACTATATATAAACTGTTATCTCAATGCACGTGCACTGAAAACAATATTTAGCTCATCCACAGCTATATTTCTGGCTGCCTCAGACATTATTTGGTGACAACTAGAAAAATATTGCTAGCGTAGCAAGAATTCTTGCTATTGCGAAGAAAATTATCACTGCAATTACTACAATTTTTTCTAGTTGTGCAGGCCAAGTTTTTTTGAGTGTGCATATGTCCCAAGGGAGGGATCACGGCTACTCCCGACTCTACCGCGGCTTCCAATAGTCCATTTTCCGGTATAGCCTCCGAGCGAGCTCTCGCGACCGGAGTCCTATAAAATTGTAGCCCCTTATCGCCCGAGAGGAAGCGAAACATTAAATTGAGTCCGGAGGAGGCGGGGTGTTTCGGTGGGTGCGCCTGAGATTTCCTGTGCGGGGACGCCAAACGCTATACGGGGAGCGAGTGCTCCTACGTGGACTTTATACCGTGTGTTTTGGAAGACTTTCATCGCCCCCCTCGTACGATTTCGCGTCACCCCTGTCAAAATTCAAAGGCTACGATCGCGCGATAACGACAGCGAGATGCACCGCCGCGCGGAAGCTGCAACGGATGCAGCTTCTGCTTCGGAAGCCCCGCCGGACTATGCCTCGCGCGCGCGCGATATCCCAACGTCATCGGTACAACTTTATTATTAATGCAGCAGTAGCTCCGCATTACTAGGAATTTGTATATAATGGTGCTATGTACATATGTAATGCGCCGGGCTGCACATAATGGCGATATCACGAGATACGAACCAATAGCCGCAATTGTATGGAAATACGTATCTATGAATGAAGACACTTTCATTTATGAAACCAGATACTTACGTACCGGACACGGGGCGTTGTAACATCCTGCTATTATGTGTCCTTACCTTTTCCCTCTCTCGACCGCTGCCCGGGGTTCGATTCACTCGCCTCGCCTCCTCCTGGCGAATCCGCGCTCGTCTTTCGCACCGTTGCACCGAGTTGATGCGGGTGCAATTTTGCTCTTTGCGTATATTTTGCTCTCCTTGGCGTATTTATCGGTAGGTACCGATTGCTCGCTTCTCTTTGCGTCTGGTGCATCTGAAGACATATAAAAAAATGCACGCGCGTTAGCACCATTAACCCATTAGCGCTCGCTGGCAACTTTAGTCGCCGAGCAATCTCTTCTTTGAGAAATTGGATTGAGCATTTTCGCGTCATCGACAAAATGTCTCCGGAAGCTTCATTTTATCGAAAGAGCACAGTTTCGAAAACCAGTAGAAATTATTCCGAGCATTAAAGGGTTAAATGGAACAGCTCGAACGACTCGACGCTGGCTTTCGTTAATTATTACGCATCGGGGATATGAGGTTCCAGTGCGTCAATCGGCTCTCGATGGAAATCTAGAAAAATTACGATCGGCACGAAGGAGAGGGACACTTCGAGTACGCTCGCCGCGGCAGGTCGACTCGAGCAACCCCTCGCGCGAAGAGGAAAGAGCGAGGTGGCCGAGCGCGCCGACTGTGACGCTTTCCGGTCAGGTGCCGCCCTGACGATCCTCTGCCTTCCCGCAACTTTTAGCCCGCGCGTTCGCCCGTCCTCCCCCGTCGCTTCCCTCGCGCATGACTCCGTACACGAAGGAGGCGACCGCGTCTGGAAGCGTCGAGGGGCCGGAAGAGGACCATTTTCCAACCACGAATTAAAAGTTCGTCGGGCGGAGGCGCTGTCTATACGACCCTACGTCGTACGCGTGACGTATACAGGACGCGCAATGTGTACTGATTTCTGGCGACGAGCGTCGTTCGCGCTAGCGCGAATATCACACACTGAGAAAAGTAACTGGGTTAAAATGACAAAAAGCATCTAGTCAAACGTGTTTAGTTATTCTAACCGAAATATAGCGGTCAGTTGAACCAAATATTTAGCTGTTCCAAAGCAAATCGACGCTCGCAAATAAGAACATTGTATCTCAATAATGACAGTTTCTCGGAAAGTATCTCTTGTTACGATAATATTTATGCCAAATTTCCATATTAATTAGATACGATTAAAGTACTTTAAAAAAAAATCCACATATTTGCAAAAATAATTTAGAAATCATGGTTTTAATTGAAAGAGGAGAATTTCTTATATTGAAAAGTGATGTTAACTCATTTTGGCCAAAAATTGAGATACGATGTTCCTATTTGCCAGCGTCGAAATGTTTATTTCACTGAACAGTTTGGTCATCGTCTTCAGAATTTTGGTTTGATTGACAAAGTTATTTTTCACGATACACGGAAAGACCGATGCCAGTAAGTTTTACAGTATTTATAATGAAAGAGGTACACACAGAGGCACGCGAATGTTTCTACTGTGCAGGAAAATTTTTCCTTAGAAACTGGTAAATTGTAATGTAAACTTTCACGATTTAATGTTTTCAAGAGAAAAATTAGTGTATCGAACTGTAAAAACATTCGAAAACCCTCATGCTTACCTCTTTTATTGTAAATACAGTAAAATTTACCGGTATTAGTCTCTCTATGCATCCTACACTTTCGACTCACGAGTCCAAACTACCCCAGAGTGTCTAGCGATTAGAAATAATACATTTTCATGCTACATCCAAGATTTCCACAAGCGTTGTCTCTGTACTTTGCCACGAAAGAGGCACGCAAAGTGGGATCTATGACTTTTTGGGTGTTTACACAAAATTTCCCGTCCAAACATAGAAATTGATTTTTGTTTCAATGTGAATAATACCGGAAGCCATTGATTTCATCAACACGAAGCCTACCAAACGCATTTCCAACGTTTCCGTCATCCCAAGATCACATAAATATTATCACAACGAATAATTTCTTGCGCAGGGTTTTTCATGAGATTTTTACACATAAAAAAAAATTCCACGATACTTTCGTGACTTCTGTGATTTCCATGATCGCGCTGGACACCCCGTACCCGCAACAGTCGCCCGAGCGAAATGGAAACCTCCGCCTCGGTTGCGCAAATCTAGAAATCTCCCCGAAACACGCTCGGATTTCATTTTTAATTTAAGAGACCACTCAAGCATCCCCGCGTTGCAAGCGCAGGATCTATAGAAATCTCCCCGAAACATGCACCGCAGGATTTTCTCCGCGGAGATCATTCAAGCATCCCCCGGTTGCGCATATCCGTCGCGGCGTCTGTACAGAAATCTCCCCGAAACTGCAGGATTTTCTCCGCGCGGAGCGACCACTCAAGCATCCCCTTCGCGTTGGGATCGAACCGCCGAGAAAACCGCCGCGGAATCCTCGAAAACCGGCGAATTATCCGTCACGCGGTGCCGCTCTCAAATTTTACGAGTCGTCGCAATCGCGATTACCCGCACGCCACACACCTCGCGAGTGCGACGACGAGCGGCGATTTCGCAACGCGTTCTATCCGCGCCGAAATCTCCTGTCGCCGGGGATGGCGGGAGGGCGACTTCCTGCGTCGTCGTCCACCCGCGCGGCGTGGACAATGACCACGCATACTCGCGCGCTCCTGATATCTGGCCGGCGATCTAGTTCGCGGAAGTAGGCGCACACGCGGGACGGATGTATGCGTGAGCGATGCGTCGGTGACGGGGCACGGGGGGACCCCGAGGAAGAGCGCGAGGGGGGGGGAGGCTTTCTGGGAGGAGGATATGATGGCTCGTGGCGTTATGCTTCGCGAACTGTTATGCTCCTCGGGCACCACCGGACCATAAGCGAGGCTGCTCCGCTCCGCGCCGTTTCTCATTATCAACACATCGGCGTCGGGCGTACGTTTCGCGAAATTTCCAAGGAAATTTTCGCCGCCGCCATCCGGATCTGCCGAGCGCGACGCGGAGATAGCGCGAAGCTGCACCGGCGGCCCTCCTCCCCTCGTCACCCCCTTCGGACGTCTGTCGAAACTTTGAAAAATCTATCCGTCTCACCTCCCTCGAGCGACTGTGATTTCGTTTTTACCGGTTTTCCGGCCGATGCCGTTCGAGAAAAGAGATTTCGAAAAAATGTAGACAGACGCGGAGTTGTAGATATACATTCGGGTTACAGCGGGGGGCCGTGAAATTGAGACGCGCGCGCGCGAGTGACTTTTTGAAAGGTGAGTTATACAATCCACGGCGGTTCCGCTTTTTGGAACTGTGGTTGGCATCATCGCGCGTCTCTTGCTCGACGGAAATTATGTACGGGAGACGCGAGCGACTCGCTGCACCTATAATGTGCGACTCGATCGGGCCACGATCGCGCACCCGTCTTCGACCGCGATTATCTCGCGAATGGCGCACTTTTCGTCGAAAACTGTACTACACTTTTTTGAAGCCCGTGTTTCGATCTACAAAAAAGGTCCTCGGCGAGATGTGCGAAAAGTTCACGGGTAACGAGATAATCGCCGTCAAAGCGGACGGCGCCGCCTCGATCGTTCTCCTTGCTCGAAACTCGCACTCAGACTCTCTGCAATCGCGAGAGAAGGAAGTCCTGGAAGAGCCTAGCGGGGGCTACATTTCGGAAAGGGACGCCAATGCGTCTAGGCACGAGCCACGAGTCCGCATACGGTCGTCTTGCGGCAGTGAATACGCCTGGAGTCTCTGACCCGTAGTTCCTCCCGGGGGAGTCTTCCGGAGGAGCGTTCAGCATGCGTAAGGAGCGTTATATTACGCCTTGGCGAACGAATAAGAAAGCAGTTAGGAGCGAGGGAGCGGGTTGCAGGGGGTGTCTTGCCACGCGCTGCCTATCGTACGCCACCGCCGGCCGCCGTACCGCGGCGTAACGACTCGTCACACTCTGCTTGTCGGCGCGCACGATAATTGCGCTCATTACGTTCGAAAACTCTCGAGAGCCGGTCGAGAGCCGATTATAGAGCGATATAAAGCGGGCACGCCGCGCACGGAACGTGAAAAAAAGAAGCGGATCCCCGATCCGCGCGCGCGCGCGGCGTCTTCGTGGCGCGCGCTCCTCGGAAGGTGTGGGTGGGTGGGTGGTTGCGTGCGCCTCGCGGGGGAGAGGCTGTTGCGAGTGCGATGCTTTTTCGTAAGCGACGAATCGGTCCTGCGTATCGGTACCGAATTTTAGAAATACCGTAGACTTGCGGAAAATTGAAATTAAGTACTGGTGATGTCGGAGCGGGAACTTTCGCTACCCAGGTGACTGCTCCGACTACTGCAGTAGCTACATACTGCAGTAGCTCATGAGCTACACGCGCATTAGGTACAAGGCGTGAGGAGTACACAGCCAGGGAAAAGGTGTAGTTAAATGCGAACTTGTGTGTGTGATAGAAGAATTTATTTGAGATGAATAGGAATTTATTGCCATCGAACAAAAGTCTACTTGAGTTAGATTGATGTTCTACTAGGTTTGTACTCGATTAAAAAGATGTGCAAAATATTTATCTAATTCAAATAGACTTTTGTTTGATACGAATAAATTCCTATTTATCTCAAATACATGTTTCTATCAGGCTGGGCCTTTTCCCTGAGTGCACTGTCAGAAAAATTTGTATTTTTTAAAAATATTCTTATATACAAAGAGCTTTCTTTCCAATACATGTAATTATCAAAATTAACATACTTTCTTGTGAAATTTGCGTTCAATATTTGTGGCACTTAACATTGCAATTACATTAAATTGAATACAAATTTCATAACGAAATATATTAATCTTTATAATCGAAAGTATTGGAAAGCTTTATATATGTATACGAAGAAAAATAACTTGCCGATCCAAGTAACCGTCGACATGAATAGTCGCAAGAATATATTTATTTAAGTAAAATATATTATTGTCGAATCAAGTATAGATTCAACGAACGTACACCTATCTTAAATCTATATTATTTATATATTCTTGGCACCATTCATGTCGATGATTATTTGAATCGGCAATTATTTTTCTCAGTGTAGAGTATATAATTACATTAAATTGAATATAATTTTATTTAAAGTGGAGCTATCCTTGCCTATCTTCTCTGCGAATCACTTACTAACGCTAAATTCCTGTACAGAGAAAAAGAATTAATTAGATCGACTGAAAATTACCTGCGGGGTCACAAGTAATTATTCATTTATATCAATTAAATTTTTAAATACATCAATTTGATATCTCTCTCATACAATAATATGAAACGGTACGTCATTGCAAGGCAGAAATATCAAATTAATATGAAAAAAGATGAAATTGATGTAAATAAATAATTACTTGCGACCCCGCAAGTAATTATTGGTAGATCCAACGAATTTTTCCCTGTGTACAATCCATAGAAAATACAGCACGGTGGATGCTGCGAGCGGTATGAAAATCCCGTCGATATAAAAATCCTCGTTCCACTTGCACGGAGGAAAAGAATTAGTCGAATCTACTGAAATATCAAATGAAGGGTAGGTACAGGAATAAAACAGGGAATGTGTCACAAAAATAAAATCTTGAGAAATTAAGCTTTTTAAGCTTGGAGACCTCTTGTTTTATGTCTGTACACCAATATTTTATTTGCATTTTCTGTGGACACATCTATCGTTTTATTCCTGTAACAGTCCTACCACTAAAACGTACACATAAAATACTAATAGATAGCGATGAAAACCCAATTTTCGACGAAAAGTTGATATTCCCTGTTTTATTCCTGTATACCCTTCAAATTAGTATGAAAAAAGATGAAATCGATGTAAATGAATAATAACCCTCGCGACCCTGCAAAAGTAATTTTCACTAGATTCAATTTCTTCTCTCTCCCCGCGTGTCTCTTGCAATTCGGCGGCACACGGTCCAGTTCCCGCTGCGAAATCTCGGCAAGCGCGAAAGGAGCACCCGCGGAGGGGATCGCATCGCGAGGCTCACGGCGCGCCGTGCAGCGTTCAGACGCTGACCCCCGGCGTCGGCGCAGAGACGCTGCCACGGCGACGAGGCTCTCCTTGATCCCAATTAAAGGAAGCCTCCGCCTCGTTGCGCGACCTCTCGCACGGGCGACTGTACGGACGATTGAAACGGCGGGACATCGCGCGCGCGTATAAAGTAGGACGCGTAAGGATACCGCGAGGATTCCCACGCGGCGAGAAGAGGGCCCCGGCCATCCAGATCATCAGCGCGCCGTGGCATCCTACCTACCACCGCGCGCGGCAGATGGCGAGTTCTCTTCCGCGTTTATTAATAAAACTCCCCTCTCTCGCCTCCTCCTGCTCCTCTCGCAGCAGCCTCCGCACGACTAGCTCCTGCGCGCGTATAGGTACGCGCTCGTCGCGTTTCCCGCGAACTTTATCACCCTCGTATCGCGTCCTCCCGGTTCTGCACGGCAGCCCCGCGCGGGTCGACGTGCGCGCGGCATTTTTAATCGGGTCCTCGCGCCGCTACCGCGCGAAGCGTAGTCCTCCGCGTGGCCGCAGGGGGGAGAGAGAGAGAGAGAGAGAGAGCGTCTTGTCCTCCGGGTAACTCGCTTTTTCTCGCTCCCCGGTCGCGCGCATTCTTCGATGTCGACGCGGTGCCTCGTATCTCCTGGCAGGGATCCGTCGGCGCGCGAGCGGAGATAACGAATGACGGACGGGGTCGAAATTCCGCGGGATCGCCGACGGCGGGTTCACGCGGCGCGCGCTCCTCTTTTGCCGGGCGCCGATCGCGACGAGGGTTGGCGGCGGGAAGGCGAGAGTTGCGAGTGAAGAGAAATTCGACGATCGGGATTCGATTATCGCGATACGTGGAGCTCGCGATCAGGCTCTGAGGGCCTCCACGTGATTGGAAGAATAAGATTAGAATAAGCATCGTCTCGTGGTATTATCTATAATGGCTCGATCGATATTTCCTATTTTTCCATTTTCCGTGATCTTTCCGACCGTGTCTTCGTTGTAGACTGAGAAAAATAACTTGGTTAAAATGACAAACTGCATCAGGCTAAACGAGTCTGGTTATTCTAAGCAAAATACGAATAAATTTAATCGAATATCGAGTTATTCTAACTACATCTTTAGTTACTCCAACTACACGTCTAGTTATTCTAACTAGAACACGGTCAATCAAACCAAACAGATGGAGAGGATCCATATTTCACCAAACGTTTTGGTTATGGTCTCCAGGATTTTGGTCAGATTGACCAGGTTATTTTCCCCAGTGTATCACTACAACACAGAGAAAACGAATTAGTTGGATCCACTGAGAATTATTTGCGGGGCCGCAAGTAATTATTTATTTAGATTAATTTGATCTCTTTTTTCATATAAATTTGATATTTCTTACTTGCAATCACATACCTTTTAATATGTTTGCAAGGAAGAAATACGAGTATTCAGTTGATGAGTTGAAAAATGTCATTGATGAAAATAAATAATTACTCGCGACCCCGCGAGTAATTTTCAGTAGATCTAACTAATTCTTTTTCTCTGTGCAGTACAGCAGCTTAAATTGCATTCAAATTGGCGAGCATTAAATGTTTCTGATTCATTTTCTCATTCATGTTAATGTTCATTCCTTTTAGACATTTCCCGGTTGTGATCATATTGAGAATGACAATAAGGAGGCTTGAGGCACTATAGATGATTGAATCATCAGATGATTGAGCCATTAGATGGCTCTGTGAAACAATGCTCATTCACAAAGAAAAAGAACTAGTTGGATCTACTAATAATTACTTCCAGGGTCGCGAGTAATTATTTTTTTTTACGTAAATTTGATCTTCTTTCAAATTAATCTGACATTTCTTCCTTGCAATCACATACTATTCCACGTGACTATGAGGAAGAGATATCATATTGATACATTAGACGATTTCATTGATACGAATAAACAATTACTTATCACCCCGTAAGTAATTTTCTACAGATCAAACTAATTCTCTTTCCCTGTATCTTTATTCTTCCAATTGAGGGCCTGGGAATAAAAGGGATCCAAGTGGCTTTTCTTATAAATGGACTTATAAGTGCAGATTTAGGTACCTCTTATGTGCCGATTTATTTAGTATAAAAAGGTTTCCTGCACATGAGATCACATGCATAGATCCTGAATTGTTTAAATCCAAATAACCTAAACCTGCACTTCAGTCCATATAATATAAGAAAAGTCACTTGGATCCCTTTTATTCCAAGGCCCTCAATTGTGTGCGAAGGCCATGACGCGCCGCTAGACGATCCCCCCCCCCCTGCGCGAGATGCAAACCAAGAAGTCGATGGATCTTCGAGGCGCGCGTCGTGCCGCGGCCGAGTGCTCGTCGAAAGAGGGTCCTGCGAGGTGGACATAAATAAATAGGTGGTGGGTGTGGTTGGCCGGCCGCACACATGGCGTCGTGACCCGTCTTCCACATCGCGAGCCGGGGCCGAGCTGCGAGTTATGCTCGCGGAATGCCGCTCCTGCTCCTCGCTTCTTTCGATATTAGCGCGGCTAAATGCGCGCGCGCGCGCGAGCCGCCGCTGCACTCGTCCCTGTACATACGTACACTTACGCGCGTGGTTACTGCACCGAGCGTTTCTCTCTCACGCACCGCGTTCTCCGTTGGTGCGCGGCCAAAGGAATGTCTCGTCGGCCACGGGAGAAACGCGGAATCTCACCCCCCTCCCACCCTTTCCGATTCGAGATTACTTTTCGTTATCGGCTATCGCGCGCGCACATCGCAATTACGCGCGGAAGCGTGCACACGCGACGTGCAAATGCGATCTCGACTTACAATTCGGGGTTTTCAGATTTTGGGGATGATCATTTTTTTTTCAAGAATTCGAGGAGAAATAAGTAGATCAGACGGAGCTGCGGTTCACGGAAGACTCGCATCGAGAAAGGAAAAATATCGTTTGATTTAACTAAATTTTGAAACTACGGGCTGTTTTGAATAAATAATTATATATTTATAGCATATAAGAAGCCAAGTATCAAGTTATTATGCTTCAACGAAATTTTAGTCCTTTTAACTACATATTTGTTGAGGTAACTATAAATTTAGTTGGCCTTCCGTAACCTCAGCGTTTAGTTAAATCTGACAATTTCGTTTCTCAGTGTAACGAAGTTATGGGCGGCCAGCTGAATATATCATCATTATTTCAATAAATATTTAGTCGAAGCAGCTAGGCTAGCTACGCATCGAATTACTTCAACTGAATTTGAGTTATTTCAATTAAATATTTTTTAAAGTAACTATATATTTAGCTAGCCGCCCGTAACCTCAAAGTTTAGTTGAATCAAACCTTTTTTTTCCTCGGTGTAGAAAAGGACTTGGGAGGTTGAGCGCGCGACGATACAGCCGATATGATCGAACGCGAGGCACACGATCCGGCATCCGGGGTTTAATGCCGTCGATGATTTAACTTGGCGCCGGGTTCGGTACTTCGGATACCTGGTATATTTCGCTCGAAGTTGTCGGAACAATGCGGCATTGTCTCGTCGTTGTAGCTACGCGCGCGGCCTATAGCCACCACGGTAGCCGCGCGACTCGCGAGATGTTTATTATGTTCCCCCGCGCGGGGAACAAAACGAAATGCACCCTGTTATATTATCTCCCGGGTCGCGCTCGAATCATTTTCTCGTACGAAGAGCGCTTGCACTCGCGCCGCAGCGAGTGCCGTCGCGTCGCCCGGATAGACTTGTGTGATCGCCACGACGTTCATACAAACTACAATAGTTGATCGTTCTAAAGCTCGCTTTGCCTTGCAAATTTGGAGAAATAATCATTCTTAAATAAATTGTTAAGTTTTTGCATAATAATATGATTCAAATTAATCGCGGTATTTATCGTAGCAACATACTCTGATAAGACTTGTACGATCATCGCGACATTCACGCAAACTGTAACGATTGATTGTATAGGTACTCAATTCTACGTTTATTTTGCCGCATGAGTTTAGAAGAAAAATTGTCCTTAAAAAAATCGTTAAATTTACATTACAATGTGATTCAAATTAATCACTGTATTTATCGTAGCAACATACTGAGATAAGGTTTGTATGATCGTCACGACATTCATACAAACTACAACAATTGATTGTTCTAAAATGTATGTATTTGCCTTGAGTTTGGATAAATAATTGTTCTTCAAAAAATGGTTAAATTTACATTATAACGTGATTCACATTAATCACTGCATTTATCGTGGCAACATATTTACGAAAAATTCTGCATATATTGAATAAATGTTTAGCATTTTATTTGTATTGATTTGAAATCATTTAATGTCACAAATATACTCGCTTAATTATGACTCATTGAGCGCATCACCTTGATGCATCAGATGAGCTGATATTACCTCAATTTGCTGTACAATTTACGTAGGTATATTTGTCTATCCGAGCGGCTGCACGAGGAGTGCACAGCGTGCAGGGCCGACGTACGTGCATTCGAAAAGAGTTGCAGCTCAGCTCCACCTGCCACACGCGCGTTCCAATATTTAGCGCGTGGCAGAGCGAGTCGTCGATGAACTAGGAGGATGTTAAACGTCGGAAGGACGAGCCCGACGGCGCGAGCAATGAGGCGGAGACAGATGCGGGGCCTCTCCCTCCCTCACGCTATACCCTCTCGTCGTTACACCGCGCATATAGGTGTACCGTTACAACCGAGTTTGGCAATTTCGAGCGGAGGGCGACATACCACTCCCGCGCGCAGGCACGTTTTAGATGCAAATTCGGAAAAAAGAAACCGTAAGGGCATTACAATTTATATTGCTACGCGCGGCAGCGGCGCTTCCGGCGCGCGGGCACAGGCGCAGTTCCGGTCAGTACAGCGGCGGGTCGGAGATCCCGCATCGCCAGATTATGAACCCGCGGCGCGCGAGGCCGCGTACAATGCCGCGTCGTTCGTCTGTCTGACTCATAGCGCGCGCGCGGCGGCGGCGGCAGGAATAATCCTCGCTCCTCTCGCGATACGTATAGTATACGCGCGCAGCGCTATCTGCCCCCGCGTGTGGAGGGACTGCGCTAATAAAGATAAAAGGAGAATTCGCGCGCGCGCTGGACGCGGAGCTTTGGGCGGTTCCGGCCGACTCGTCGCTCTGTCACGCCCCTTTGGCGTTGGAATTTGGGGAAACGTAACGCGTTGAAAGAGAGAGAGGAGGGAAGAGGGAGAATCGTTCTCGGAATTCTAGCTCGGCTTTCTCGCATGGCGGAAGTTATCGTTTCTGGCGGTGAGGTTTGCGAATGGTGTCGCGAAGGCTGCAGTGGGCGCATCCGGATATTGTTGTGGAAATTTGTCCGTGTGTAGCGTCGAACGAGATGAAATAAATACTTTTCTAACGGGATTTAAATGAAATTCGATAAAGATTGACGCGTGCGATATGTCGCATATCTTCAAGGATTCGTGGATGCAACTGCACTCGGAGAAATAATATTTGAAAAGAATATTTCTTAAACCAAGACATTTGATCTTAAAATTTTTGTGCAGGGCCGACGTACGTGCATTCGAAAAGAGTTGCAGCTCAGCTCCACCTGCCACACGCGCGTTCCAATATTTAGCGCGTGGCAGAGCGAGTCGTCGATGAACTAGGAGGATGTTAAACGTCGGAAGGACGAGCCCGACGGCGCGAGCAATGAGGCGGAGACAGATGCGGGGCCTCTCCCTCCCTCACGCTATACCCTCTCGTCGTTACACCGCGCATATAGGTGTACCGTTACAACCGAGTTTGGCAATTTCGAGCGGAGGGCGACATACCACTCCCGCGCGCAGGCACGTTTTAGATGCAAATTCGGAAAAAAGAAACCGTAAGGGCATTACAATTTATATTGCTACGCGCGGCAGCGGCGCTTCCGGCGCGCGGGCACAGGCGCAGTTCCGGTCAGTACAGCGGCGGGTCGGAGATCCCGCATCGCCAGATTATGAACCCGCGGCGCGCGAGGCCGCGTACAATGCCGCGTCGTTCGTCTGTCTGACTCATAGCGCGCGCGCGGCGGCGGCGGCAGGAATAATCCTCGCTCCTCTCGCGATACGTATAGTATACGCGCGCAGCGCTATCTGCCCCCGCGTGTGGAGGGACTGCGCTAATAAAGATAAAAGGAGAATTCGCGCGCGCGCTGGACGCGGAGCTTTGGGCGGTTCCGGCCGACTCGTCGCTCTGTCACGCCCCTTTGGCGTTGGAATTTGGGGAAACGTAACGCGTTGAAAGAGAGAGAGGAGGGAAGAGGGAGAATCGTTCTCGGAATTCTAGCTCGGCTTTCTCGCATGGCGGAAGTTATCGTTTCTGGCGGTGAGGTTTGCGAATGGTGTCGCGAAGGCTGCAGTGGGCGCATCCGGATATTGTTGTGGAAATTTGTCCGTGTGTAGCGTCGAACGAGATGAAATAAATACTTTTCTAACGGGATTTAAATGAAATTCGATAAAGATTGACGCGTGCGATATGTCGCATATCTTCAAGGATTCGTGGATGCAACTGCACTCGGAGAAATAATATTTGAAAAGAATATTTCTTAAACCAAGACATTTGATCTTAAAATTTTTGTTAGAATACAAGTTTTGGTCGATAAATATGTATTCTTGATTCAAGAATACTTTTGTTGGGATGAGAAATTCATCCTGCGCGAAAAAAAAGCAATTACTCGGGCTTATCAAATATATGTATCTTATACGAAGAAAACCATGTTTTGACGTTTTTGATTGGGAAAAAAAAAGAAAAAAAATTTTTGTGGTATCAGCAATTATTTCTCTCACAGTGGGCAGCGATGATGCGCATCGAAATTCTGCTTCTATTTATTGATACAACGTCTACGATTAAGTGAAAAAATACAGAATGAAAAAGTGCATTTAAAAAATGCATCCCTCCCAGAGAGAGTGCTTCAACTTTGCAGCGATTATTTCTAGCGCCGTTCAAACGTCGACGAAACGACCGCCTCTGGCGAAGTAGACGATCCGACGCACCGTGTTCTGGAAACGTTCGAAGATCCGTCGCGCCTCGGCACTTCCGGCGGCGCGAAAAACAGCCGAGCTGTAGGCATTGGTCGCGTCGGTGACGAAGTCCCGCGCCTGCTTCGCGGCGGCCTCGATCGCTCCCGAAGGATCGGCGGCGCGCGTCGCCGCGTCCACGATTCCCTCCTCGATCAGAACGATCAATCGATCGTCGTTATCGGTGGCGAGCTTTCCGTCGGCGATTTCCACGAGGGCGTCGCGAATCGCTCGCTCTGCAAAGACAGTGTTCTCCGTCTGACGTTACAATGAATTCTCTTTCGTCATCTTCGTGAGTTCGACGACAATTTATCACGTAACGTCAAATTAAATGCATTTCGATATAATTTCTTGGAAATGAATTCTTTGCTTTGAAAATAACTCGAATCGAGTAAAATCAGCTTTTTAATGGAGTGAGACTGATCGAAGTTCGATGTAAAACTTCTAGGCCTAAAAAGAAGACTCTTGTTTCTCCTCCCTTCCCTGATAAAAACTCCGCAATATCAACATTCGTTTCTCTCCCTGCAATCGATTAAGATTCATTTCCCGCATACTATTAAAAATATTTTTAACTTTTAGACACGTTAAT
The DNA here is from genome assembly GCA_963678675.1 of Xiphydria camelus. Taxonomy (NCBI): domain Eukaryota; kingdom Metazoa; phylum Arthropoda; class Insecta; order Hymenoptera; family Xiphydriidae; genus Xiphydria; species Xiphydria camelus. The sequence continues at coordinate 2,918,576 of OY783199.1, forward strand.
CCTTGAATGTACTTACTTTAAATTTACGAAATTATACTATTAATTTCAAGATACGCGTATTTATGTCAATTCCGAGCAATAATTGTACAATATTTCAATCGCTTCTCAATTTTAAATCACCGCGTTACAGAAATCTATTATCCATCCGACGCTTTTCTGAATGTTAAAGGAAGATTATATACACGTGACATTTTCGAGACACATTTGTCTTCGATAAAAACTTCAGTACTTTCCGGAAGAGTTTAAGATAAATATTTTTAGCAGTACACCCCTATAAATAATTCGGGCTCACTTCACCTCTCTCCCGCACCCCGAAGAACCTCTTGGAACTCTCCGGAGACGACGGCGACGTCTCCGAGGATCGCGCTGCACCCGCCGCCGCGGTCAGCAGGACGACGATCGACGCGAATCGCGGCATCCTCGGCGGAATCCGCTTTGCGAAACTCTGCACGGGGAGGCGCGAGTGCTTTCACCTTTTATACAGCCACGCGTGAGGATATCGGAAGCGAACGTCGCCGGGCTGGTAGCAGGGATGTCACGCGAAACGTAGGCGGGCTAATAACGTGCCCCGCGGTCCGATTGTAAAGGTACGAAGCGCCTTTAAAGGATACAGCCGTTTTCATGTAAAGCGTGACCGCGTACATACGCGCGCGGTTCCGCTCCGCTCTCGTCGTCGGCACGCGATAAAATATCCGCGCGCGCGCGCGCGCGCGGGTAATCCGGGCCGCCGATCGCACTTTTCTCTTTGCCGCTCGTGCGATTGCGCAACGACGCCGAAATTTCTCAACGCGCACAGGAAATCCCCGCGCGCGCGCGCCGCGGGAGCACCCCGAATTTTCTTCCAGCCAATTGTAGGAGCGGCGCACAACCGGCAGCGCTCAACAGGTCGTCCGGTTTCCCCCGGGAAGTATGCGCGCAGCCTACACTGCAAATGGAAGTGTGTTATGAAGTGTGTTAATTTACACACAACACACGTTTTTCGTGTGTTATTGAAATCCTATGTGTAAAATAACACGTCTAAAGTGTGTTTTCAGATGAATTAACACATTTTGTCTGTGTTATTTGCAGAACACACGGTTTTTAGTGCGTTAAAGCTTAAAACGTTTAACTTAACACACATGAAACGTGTTAAAATAAAGCACGTAAGCATGATTTACACACTTCAACCGATTAACGCACTTGTAACTTAAAACATGAGCCAAGAATAACATCCCCGTCTTGAAATCATTATTTTGTTTGGGCTATAGTTTCAGGAATTAAGTCGTACGTATGGAATATTTACAAACTTTTTTGACAAGTGTTGTTTTATTTTTTTGCATGTACACATTATGTATTACAGGGTTAAATGGTAATGAGAAATGCGTATATAACTGAAATTTTTTTAAATGCGAAAATTATAATGTTAGCTATCCAATAAATTCGACGTGGTCACAGTTGATTAAGGGAACATATTTCCCACGCATGACTGTAAAGGAAGACAATGGATGTGGAAATACTAAATTCTCGGTAGCAATTACGTTTTGCTGGGTATCTACAGGTCGTTCAATCAAATATGCATTCAATTCTTCACAATAATTTACAGTTTCAAGATGTGAAATTATAAACAATTTCCAATTTTGATAAACAAATAAGTCGTTTATTTCTGCAAATAAAGGAAGCGAATTATCGTTACTGAATTGATATAAAATGATACTGTTTTTCTCGTACATTGTTCCATATATAACTATTTTGCTGGTTCGCATAATTTGGCATGTATCTCGTTCAGCCTCATCAACAAATCGATTAAACAATCTTGCGTAAGGAAGATTTTTCAGCAGTAGTATAGGACCTGTTTTTACCTGATCACCTTTGTATAGAAATTTTTTTGATGGCATTCCTGGATATGAAGCAAGTCTAGAAGATAGTCGTGCTTGATGTCGGTAGCTCAACGTGAAAGGAATGTTTTTGAAATTTCGAACGATCGGCACTAATGATTTGAAGTATGCATGAGCAGCTTCAAATCTAAAGCACCACTGTTGTCTTGCAGGTCCAAACAATTTGATGTATCGTGGAATATGAATCATAAAATGAAATTTTGGTGTAATCCAGTCAGAATGCAATCTACTAAATCGCAATAGAAACACTTGGATCATTCGACTTAATAAATCTATCGACTCTGTTCGGACTTCATATGCAAGACAAACGTTCATAATTTGCAGAAGCAGAATGTGACAATTAATTACATCCTTGATATCTTCCTTTTCACACTCTAATATCCATTCGCAAATTAAAAATGGCAATATATGTGCAAGCACGAATATTTGCGATGCTTTTTGGCGTAAGGTATTGTTCTCCGTAAGTTGATCACGTTCGATGAAAGCAGGTTTATCTCTTTTAAAGTGACCATAATGGAAGCAAGTTAATTTTTCATTGAATTCATCAACTGTGAAAAGGTTATTCTGAATAATGCAGTCTCGCAATGTTACTCGGCATATAATTTCCGCTACACCTTCAATTAAAATGTGCATACAATCCTGTGGAAGGCACATTGTAATATCAAAATTAGGTATACCCATCAACGGACTTTTTCTGTTGATTCCATACTGCTTTTGCCAGAAGTTTTTAGCCGCTTTTGTAATATTCGGTTCACAAATTGCATCAATATGTTCCTGGTGGTCGTTAGTATTACGTAAAATAAAATTATTTTCATGAAAATTATTTTTCCACTCTTCTCTGGTCGTCATGCATGAACGACAGAGTCGATAGGCAGAAACAGACTCTTTATATCCTCCAATCATCGCTGAAGCAGGGGTATCTCCAGCGCAAAACAAAACTGATCCTTTGAAATTTTTTATCTGACCATTGACAGTTATATTGACTCCCTCAATTTGTAATTTGATGATATCGGAAATAAACGGTTCCAAAATTCTTTCTAGAGCGTTGAATTCTTTTAAAAATGAGGTCTTGACGACAGCCAATAGCTGAATACTATCCTTTGACGATCGTACTTCAGGATTGATATTTGCAAGGGACCAATAAAACATCGATAGTTTGTGAGTTTTTGAAGCGGCTCCTAAGGGATTCGTGACTCCAAGGTCATCATAATATAGTATAATAGCTAAGGCGTTCTCGTTATTTCGGAAAAAGTCATTTTCTCGATAATAACAGCCGTCCAGAACTGTTCGAAGAATACATTTGTCATTGTTTGACGGGTTTTCAATGTGAAATCGGACTTCGTCGTTATTTAGAAGATTTTTTAAATTGTCAAGGAAAGGTATAATATACGCATGACGATTGACTTCTACAAGATCTGGTATTGTGCCAAATTGCCTCTTCTTCTGTTTCCATTGAAAAGTAGCACCAATAACATGTGCTTGTGGCATTACCATGCCAAACTTCTCAATAAGTACCTTATCGAGAGCATCTTTTGAGCATACCGAAGAATATATCGACGATGGTGGATATTCATTTCCTAAGATATTTTGATAATCTTCTAAACGAAGTAACTTTGTTTCGGGGTCACATCTCCTCTTTAATTCATCCTTTAAAGAGAAAATCATTTGTTTTCATATTTAATCTATTATTATGAGCATAATCAAACAAATGTTTTACAAAAGTCTTACCAACAAAACTGACAAATAAGCATCTAATAAATTCGTGACGCCATCGATAAGATGATCGACAGCAGTTTGTGAAACTTTACAATTTTCGCGAATATTGACGAGGAATTTGGCCGCATGCCATTCGAGAAATTCAGATGGTAACACGACAGGCTGTGCTCTGTTTTCTGAAATTTAAATGCACTCACATAGTATAATCTGCACACACTATTGTAGGACACAGAAAAAAAATATTTATATCGAAGAAATGTTAATTTTAAATTATAGCAAAGAAATATTTCTTCGATTTAAAGAACATTTCTTTAATGAAAATAATATATTCCTTAAATTAAAGGATTATTCTGTAAATGAAAGATATATCTTTAAATCAAAGAAATATTCATTTGCAACTATCCAAATTTTAAACAGTGTACATCGCATACCATCGTCTTCACGTCCCACATTTTGATTATTTTCTACCTCACAGGGTATATCGGGTAAATTAACTTCTACTTCCACTAATTCTGCTTCCTGATTTATTTCGTCTCGAAATTCCGGAATATCTGGATGATTTCTACATAAATGCTGACAGAAAGATTTCCATTTTCCAAACGTGGCAGCACATCCGTTATGTACACATTTCACTCTGAACTGTGGATCGTATCGATGATGTCGAATGACATGTTGCATCAAGAGATCACTCGTTGCACAAGAAAAGAAGCACATTGTGCACGGAAAATTTTGTTTCACTCCGATCATATTAATATTGTGCCATTAAAATCCAAATTTTCAATATTATTTCCGAGCTGGCTGTACGTGTTTAGCATAAAACTGTTTAACATCGGCTGCGTTCCTATCGCCACCGGCCAAGTTCATTGGGCCGTCATATTCAACTGTAAGATAGAGCAGTGACTCCAGTAGGAGAAAGTTTCTCTACCGATAGCGTCAGGCAAGGACTTTTTTTATCCATTGTTTCCAGCCGTACTCTGGACAGTTGGTTGCCAGATGCCTTGCCTGCACAGCTTCGTTCGTAGCACGGGTCATCGCAGCCCCTTACGCGGCTTTCCGACGCCTCGGAAGATGCGCAACCCTACCAGCCTTTGTCTCCTTCGGTTTTTTTCCTCAGCAATAGCCAGTAGAAAAATGCACATTCCCACTCCTCTCTCGACTTCACCCCCAACACAATTTTGTACATAACAGTCAGTCACCATCGACACTGCAATAAGGCAAGTCGCGCCGTCGCTGTCGCGCAAAACGCTCGTGACGCCGAGACAATCCACGTGTAAGAAAATGGAAAAAAAGGCGTATTGTATAATCGGAGAACGTTGCAAATGTATTAGATACGTGTCGGAAAAAAATAAATGTGACGCTGAAGTTGTACGTGGCAAGTTATTCGAAGTGTGCAAGACGGACGCTATATTGAAAGCGATGGTGCATCACAAATCAATCGTTTTGCAAACAAAGGATCCTGACAGAGGGGATAAATTTTGCGATATTGAAGAAGACTACGAGATTCCTGACAAAAGTGATGTTAATGTGGTTCTCATTCAAACCGTCGAAGAAATTGTGCCCGGCTCGAAGAATCGTAACGAAGATTTCGATCAAGATGATTTGCAAAACAATTGGAACTCAATGGAAGTAAATGTTCTGTACACTGAACCTCTGCAAAGTACTTCAAATGCGACAAGTGAATTGGAAGCCTCACATTCAGTTGCGAACGTATCGGAAAAGAAGTCTGAAGATCATGCGTTGAAAAATATTTTCAAAAAAGAGGTATGTTTAATCATTTGTCATCGATGTTATGTATTCTTGTTCTTTATTATTTAATTAATCCTTAGTTGCCTTCAGTATCTTACCTTTTATTTTGTTTCATAAAGCCAACCCCCCTCCCCCCAAGATAAGGTTAGAGACTATCAAAGATGTTGGGGTGTTCTTTATTAATTGATGAGCCAGATGATTTCCGCATTTTAAAAAATTCAAATTATCAAATTTTTCTTCTGTTTATAAGAAAATTATATTCTTATAATCCCAAAAAATTAATTAGGATATAAAATATTGCCATAGTTTTGAAAATTGCTAAAATCATGAAGATTATATTAATTTCTACTATTTTATCGTCTCAAAGATTTTTAAAATAATTTTTCGGAACGATATCGTTGCATATTGCAGATATCAATTGAAAGCGAAGAATGTAAGGCAGGTCCAAGTGAGATAACAACTATCTCGCCAACTATTCCGTATGAAGGAGAAAAATCGCAGTCAGTGATTGCCGGGCCCGGCTCCATATTATTTCCAGCACCATTGCCACCGTTAACTTTTGATTTGGAGAAAAAATTGCAAGAAGTTGGTGTTCTGGAAGCTCAAAAGTCTTTCATGTATTTTTGGGGATCTTATTTGTGGCAAGCGACTAAAGGGGTGCCTACTAAACAAGATTACCACAATTTTGCAATGAGCATTGTTGCAGCTTATCCTTTGCTTCGCGGAGGTCACATGGAATGTGTTAGTAAAATGCATATTATTTTTGCCTTTTATTTATTGCTCATTTTAGGATCCTTTGGACACTTATAATGTTGGCCAATAATTTTTCAAATTTATATATTTCTTACACTGCAGTAAACCAAACTTAATAGTTTTTGGTGATAATTTTGTACAGTATAATTGGAGAAATGTGTATATTAAATTTAATTCCCCATTTGTTTCATTCGTCCTGACGGTATAAAACTCATTTTAAACGAATATTGTAGTCACTATAATTAGTATATCTTAAGGCGAGAAATCCCTTTAAAAGCGTGAAAAATAGGTATTTTTCGGGAATTTTCCAAAAGCCACGCTTTATATAGAATATCTATTTCATTATTAATAAACCACGTATTCAACATTCCGTGCATCAACATACCCCTCTGAAACATGGAGATGCGACGCACCGAGGCTTCGCAGTATTGTAATAACATATAGGTACTTGTATTTCTGTTTCTTCAATCCTTAAGGGAATTGTGAAAACACAACTAAGTACTTGGGTAAGAAATCATCGATCCAACATGAAGAAAAAGACTTTAAAAAGAGACTACCATGGAAAACTCAAAACGCCAGCTGAGCAAGCCATGTTAATTGACTTAAAAACGTAATCCTTACTTTTTTTAATATGGTCAATCATTAGTTATTATTTTAATTGTTTTATTAGTTATTATATTATTTAAACTTATTTCGTTTTTTCTGGTAGTGGTCAACCGACAGAAACAGATATAAAAAACGCTCTCAAAGAATTAGAGAAAAAACATAAAGATAATAATACACCGCATGTAAAACGATTGTTAAAGATTACACTTTCACACCGAAGAACCTGGATTGAAAAGGAAGCCACTGGAATAGTGGATATAATTCAAAAGTATCCGCAATTGAAGGAATATGAAACAGTATATTACTTATGAACTATAATATCTAACATACATTGAGAAAAAAAGTTTTTCAGTCAACTCAATTTTAAGGTTACGGGCGTTCAACCTTATTTATGGTCATTTGAACAAATATTCAGTTTAGGTAGCTGAATATTTAGTTAGTTCAAATAAATTTTAGTTACTTTAACAAAATATTTTTTCAGATAATTATACATTAAGTTGAGCGCCCATACCCTAAAAATTGAGTTGAATCAACTCATTTTTTCTTAGTGTATTATGCGATTTTTAGGTCGGCTTAAATTACAAGAAATAATAGTTTTAAATTATTCGCAGATTTTTTTCGACTTCCTAAATTTGAGAAAAGTAGACGAAGGTGTGATTTTCCAAAACATCGGTCTGATGATGCAAAATTTAAAGAAATACTTTTCCTCCGAAGCTAATTCAGAGAGGGCTGAAATTTTGTTAATGACAAAACTCGAAAATGAATTAGCAAACAAGAAGCTGAAGAAAAAATTTTCGCCTCTAATCACCGTGAGCGAGGTATGACAATAATCAAGCAATTTTTATTTTATTCAAATTTTATATAAAGGCATATTTCTGCACACAGGCGATGACATCCTCGGAGAATCATCTCGTTGGATGTAAGGACAACTCGCCACGCGCTATTATTTTTACAGCAGAGGAAAGGATAGCAACAGTGTACATCGTAGCGGATGAACACGTAAAAATCAAAATAGATAATCCTACGGCTACGAAAACTATCACTTGTCTTCTTGCTGCATATTACGTCTGGGATATAAGGTACCCGACCGCCTACTGTAATGTCCTGGAATACATCGATGGTGAAGTTCTGGGAACCACTACGGTAAACAAGAATTCGACAGTGCAAAAATTTCTCCGAAAACGAAATAGTATCTTGCGTAATTAAACCAAATAGGGCCAGTTGTTTCAACTTCTAGGTAAAATTTATCCTCTCGGTAAACCGCTTATTGGCTACTCTGATTGACTGATAAGCGGTTTACCGAGAGGATAAATTTTACCTAGAAGTTGGAACAACTGGGGCCATACATAGATGTTTCTACATATATATGCGGCAGTCACAATTTTTTAGTTTACAATCTCAAATATTTAGTTTACATGCATGTAATATATATGTAAAATATATTTTACAATAACAATAATTTTTTTATTACTTTATAAAACGCCTTCGCACTGTATATAGATAAAAGATGACCAGTAAAGGAAAACAATTCAGCTGGAAAAAAATGCAAAGTAGTTTTTATGGAGCATCAGAAGAGCTTTTTTTGCAGAAACAGCTCTTTTGAAGCTCCCTATAAGAAAAAACTTTTGGAATTTGATAATAGCTGCGCTATTTTCTTTTATAATCACTTTTTATCTATAATTTACTCGTTTTAAATGTGTTAAAATAACACGTTTACAATGTGTTAAAATAACACGTTTACAATGTGTTATACCGGATTAAAACGTTTTAAACGGTTCACTTTAACACGTTTAAAACGTATTATACATTAAAACGCCAGGAAACGTTTAAAACTTAACTACAAGGATTTACACACGTAAAGTGTGTAAATATAACACACTTCCATTTGCAGTGTAGATGCGGCCGACGCGATGCGACGGTAAAAGTGCGTGAGCATGGGGAGTGCATCGAGCCGTGGTTCCTGCTCACCGATTTTACCCCCTTCCTGCCCCCGTTTCCTCCCTCGCCCCCTCCCCATTATACGCGCCGCGCCGTTCGTTAATGGATCGCGATTAAAAAAAGCACGAATTTTATACGGTGTCCGCGCGCGGCAGAACCTCGAGTTTACGAGTCCAGTTAAGGTTTTACCGGGCGTTTATCGAGAATGATGTTCCCCCGGGGGAAAAGTATTCTTTGGGAGAGTTACGAGTTGATATCGTATCGCGCGAGAGTTTTTCGATGGACACAGGGGAGGGAGAGAGACGGTTTAATTCTCGCATGCAGGGTGCAACGAAAAAAATTACACGCCCCGCTTACTTCCCAGTTCCGCCCTGTATTATGCACCGCGAGGTTCGTTAATGGAGCGCGATTAAAGCACGAATTTTATATCAGGTTCGCGCGGTAATGTTATGAAACGAGGGTGGGAAAGCGCGACGGATATATAGTCCAGCTGATGATAATATCATCGTGGGTACGAAATATTCAAAGATTCAATTTCTTTACCGAAGAAAACAGTTTAGCAATAGTTCATAAATGTATTTTCAAATGTGACGAAATAATTATTTTTTTGTATTAATGAGATATGCGTGAATTATTAGAACGTTTATTTCATCAAAACGGTTGCCTCGAAATATTTAATCGCTGCAAATAAATATCGTAATACTTAACGAATACTTATTTGGCCCCCAACGCGATATTTATTTCGCCATATTCAAGAAAAAAATAATCGTCAACTACAAATAAATTGTTCCTTCGCACCGAGAAAACAGTTTATCAATGGTTAATAAATGCAATTCTAAATTCGACGGAATAAATATTTCGTTAAGACAAAAATATATACGTTAACTACTGAGATGTTTATTTAATTCAAACGTTTGCCTCAAAGGATCTCATTGCACCGAGTAAATATTTTAATAATTAACAAATATTTATTTGGTCCAATATGATTTTTATTTCGCCACATTTAACGAAACATTTATCGATTAGAATAAATAAACAGTTTTTTCCGTACAAGTGCATTGAGAACAAAATTTGCTTGATCAAAATAAACGTGCCTTTGGATAGTCCTGAGAGCACATTTATTCGATTCAAATGAATATCGATTTGATCCAAATAATATCCAATAATTAAATCGATAATATTTATATTCATCCAATCGATATTTATTCTAATCGAATAAATGCGCACATATAGGACTATTCGAACATACGTTTGTTTCGATCGAGTAAATTTGTGTCTCAGTGCGTAGAGAATTTTCTCGTAGATAAATCGGAGAACGAAAGTTTACGTCCCGCAGCCGGCACGAGAAAGAGTTTCCTCATCCTCGAAGGTCTCGGATTGAGAAACGCATCGACGCGTACCTGCGCTCGCGCGATGCAGGCAGGTGTGCATTTCGCGAGGACGCGGGAAACCGCGGGGTTGATACGCTGGATGAATGAAAATACGGGTGTCTCGACGCGTTCAAATTACACTTCATTCATACGCGCAGGAAAGCATCGGACGTGTGCGGGAGTAGTCCTTCCGGCTAGTGCGTTACGCGCGCGCGCATAGTCGAGAGGTGGACTGCCGTAATAACGGCGGTGTAATGCGTATCATTTCGACATCCTGTGTCGCTTCTTACGTGCATTTCCCCGGTGCCACCCTTCCAGTTGCACCGGTGAACGCCGGCCGAGGCGAGCTTTCTTCGTTCGTTTTTCCTCCACGCGTTCGTGATGTAGGAGATAGAGTATATATAAAAAGTCTAGCTGAATACGAACCTAACAGAAAAATTTATTTGAGACGAATAGGAATTTATTCGCATTGAATTAATCACATTGAAAAGTCCATTTGAATTAGATAAATATTTTGCTAGGTTTGTACTCGATTAAAAAGATATGCGCAACATTTATATCTCACTCAAGTAGACTTTTCTTCGATGCGACTATAAATTCCTATTTATCTCAAATACATTTTTCCATCAGGTTCGCATTCAATTAGATCTTTTTTTCTTGAGGAAAAGATGCAGGGCTAAAATTGCTGCGAGCTAAGAAGTACATCCAGCGTCGATGATTCTGATCGACCCGCTTTGGATGACCGCAGTTGAACTGTACGAGCGGATCCTCTTATCTACCTATAGATATAACCATGAAAAGCACCAGTCAAATTTAGCCTCGATGGCAAAATACTAAGATTCACTCGAACCTATCAGCTACGATCGGATCGATAAAGTACCGTCACCAAAAGCGGGTATCGTTCGACTAGTCTTCAAAAATAAGCGACTATTTGAAAATTGCGTAACGTGGAAACAGTCTCCGTACGCGACAGCTGCCAGAGAACGCTGATTGCGAATAAACGAAACGGTATATTTACGAAAATCCAACGAATAGCACTTTTTACCTCCGGCACTCTCAGCCCCACTCCAGCCGACATATGCTCCGGCGATAAAAACTCATCTCTCCGCTGTTAATTTCAATTACGTCCCGCGATATCTCCATATCTAGATCGACCATCGTTTCTCGCTTCCGCTCGGACGCGCGATCCTTCGTTCGACGACCGACAACGCTCGGTATAGACGTTTCTCTTTCACCGGAAAGACTCTCGCGTAATTCTCGCCTCCGTATAAAATTGAGAGCCTTGGAATAAAAGGGATCCAAGTGACTTTTCTTACAACATATATGGACTCGAGCGCAGATTTAGGTTATTAGGATTTCAAAAATTCAGGACCTACGCACGTGATCTCACGCGATAGATGGAGCTCAAGGCAGGAAACCTTTTTACACGAAATAAATTGGCACACACAAGGTGCCCAAATCTGCACTTAAGTCCATATATATACACTGAGAAAAAAATTTACTTCATCGAGAAATAAACGAAATAAATTGGACAGTCCCAAGAGCATATTTATTCGATTTAAATGAATATCGGTTGGACGCAAATATTCGATTATTGAATTAATTAGATGTTATTTGAATGAAATCGATATTCATTTAAATCGAATAAATATATTTACGCTCTCGGGGGACTATCCAAAGGCACGTTTATTTCGATCAAGTACATGTTTCTCTCAGTGTAAGAAAAGTCACCTGTACCCCTTTTATTCCAAGGCCCTCAATTCGTCGTCCGCATCCATCCGTCGCGCGTATGGATTACCTCCGCCTCCGCGGGGAAAGTTTCCCTCGTTCCTCTCCCTCCCCACACCGAGTCCCCTTCATTCGCCCTCTTCGCCCGGCGAACGGACACACCCACGCGTGCACGCGAAGAGACCGTATACGATCGCCTCGCGAAAGCCTCGAAGTCCGATCCCCGAAGAAGCGGGGACCACGAGTCTCGCGGTGTACATCCCCCCCACCCCTTCCTCGCCGCACGCCATCCGATCACCTCCGACGGGACTTCCACGGCGCGGCGCGCGGAATACCGATCGTCGCTCGCACACGGTCGATCATGATCGTCGGTGGACGTTCGATCTTATCAGCGCTCGGTTCACGTTGCAAAGCGGCGTGAACGGTGAATAAAACCGCGGCGCGCGGTCCCCGGGGTATTGGTGCGGCATCCGCGCGCCGTCCGATCGCCGGACGACACAATGAACCAGAATCTCGCTCCGGAGTGACAGAGGGCGCACTCCACCGTTCTCCGTCTCTTTATTCTCGCATCACCACCGGACAACGACGCACGCGAGACTTTATTGTGCGATAGCGGGTGGGACACAATGATCAATGCCCGCGCGGGGCCCCGAGAGGCCCTCGTCTCTCCTCTCGCGAGGGCCGCGCGACGCCGTGAATGCCCCGCGTCCGCGGGATTATGGGGCCCGCGCGCCGCCTCGGAAGATCGACAACGCCGATTACGTCCGCGGTGACTTTAAGCCGTTTAATGCTAGCGGGCCGCTATTCTTTTCAGGGAACGCGACCCCGCGCGTACGGCGTCGTTGTTGCCCGCGTCGCGAGACGCGCGCGCGGCGCCTTGTTTCTCGTTTTCGTGAGAGGCGCGCGGGAGGGGTCGTTTTCGGGGGAGGCGCGCGGGGAGAGTCGCGCGAACGGGTCGAGTTTGGTCGGCCGAGACGATCGGCGAGGTTGCGGTGAGTTGATCGAATGCGGTGCGTTCGGCGAAAATGAATTTTAACCACCCGCGCGCCCTCTTTCGATTTATTCGCGCGAAAATGGAGGAATTTTTATCGAGCTCTCACGAACGCAGCGACTCCGAGAGCCGCGCAGCGATTCGTCGACGGTGACCAGACGAAAAAGTTCCATGCGATTTTTGTAAAAACTATACAACAATGTAAAAGATTCGAATGATCCATGCATCATGCGAGGCTGAACTTACTCGTCAGGAGAGAAATTTCAATCACTGTTATCACATTGTTTATGAATTGTTGGCCTATATCGATATAAGGCTTTATCGTAAATTATTGTAAGAATGTAATCTTCAAAAAAGTGATATACAAATATCAGCTAAAAACTCACAGGTGATGAGATAATAGTGATCGAAGTTTCTTTTCTGGCGAGTATAACTTTACACGCGCAGAGAAATTTGTGGTAACCAGTCCCACAATCCTGTGGTAAAATAGAATTATTGCGGCGTATGACGTTCGGTACCACAAATACGTCGGTATTTACCATAAGTATTGTCACCTTTGCTACACTTATGGTAAATATCGACGTATTTGTAGTACTGAACGCCATACGCCGCAATAATTCCATCTTACCACATGGATTGCGAGAGTGGTTACCACAAACTTTTCTCCGTGTAGACTCACATATATGGTTTATATAGAAATCACGTATAATCAATATTGGACCAAATCTATACATGGACTATATATACAAACTATATGTAGAACTTCTCTAACCTCACTGAAAAAAAAATCTGCTTCATTTTCAATTATCGGTGAAGTCGAATAAGTACGGCGAACCTCACGGTGCAATTGTTTCAATGTCATAAGTGTGCAAGGAAAAATATAATTAGAGTCGAAGCAACCAAATTGAAGTTGACACAAATGAATATCTACTCGGAACAATTACACCGCGAGGTTGAATGAATCAAAATTTGTTTTTCCGTTCGGGGTGATAACACGCGAGATCCATTCGGGGGATGGAAGAAAAAAAAAAGGTGCATCTCGAGGTAAATCTCTCGTCGTCGCGCGTCGTTGAAGCGTCGTCCGATGAATCTCGTGGCCGTCGAAGTGAATTCTCGAACCGTCGAGGTCCCCCGGAGGAGGAGAGGTGCGAGGCGAGAGCAATAGTCGCTTCAATTACTCGGCTCCGGATAAATAAGACTAGGAGAGGGCAGCGAGCGCGGCCGATCATCGCACAAATGCGGATGATCGTGCTTTTCCCGCGCGCTGCGGTGTGGGACGACGGGAGGGGAGCCACAGTTACTGCGGAAAGAGAGACAGACAGAGAGAGAGAGAGAGAGAGAGAGAGAGAGAGTGGGCCGGAGGATTGGGTTGAGGCAATAAAGGAAGGGTTACGGAGTGCGTCTTCGGGGCGACCGATAGGACGGAGAGCGCGCGGACAGGACAGGAAGCCGAGATTCGGCACGGCCTGTGGGGGTTCCGCCTGAACAAGCCCCGTCATAGCGTCATGTAGCGTCATATACAGCGCAGGAGCAGCCCCCCCCCCCTCCCCCGTTCTTTTCCCCTTAAAAATAACCCCGTGAAATTAATAAATTTATGTTGCCATTGCCCACCTAGGATGTGTGCATTGCGGCGCGCCCCTTTGTTCGGCGCGGCCTGCACGCGGGATCCGATGATCCTGTCGCGTTCCACGTGTTACGGGGGCTCCTTGGGAGGCGATGAAAAAAAAAAAGAAAAAATGCAGCGGGATCCACGCGGTGTCGGGAGACGATGGGTTTGCGCAGGAGAGCTTTACGTCTCAATCGTTCAATTCGGAGTGCTAGGCTTGGCGGGAAAATTGAGTTTTGACGCGTGGTGGAGCGTTTCGCGTTCCACGTGTTACGGGGGCTCCTTGGGAGGCGATGAAAAGAAAAAAAAAAACGCGGCGGGATCCACGCGGTGTCGGGAGACGATGCGATGCAGCGAGAAAACGGTTTATTTGTAGTTGGTAAATGTATGTTTGAATAGGGCGAAAAATAAATATTTTTTATCGGGCCGAAGAAATATTCGTTAACTATTCACATATTTATTTAACACAATTGAAGAGTATAACTTGTAAAGGGTCTAAGTGTCATATTTGCAAAAATATATCCATTTTGCTTGAAAACGGTCGTAAGTATAAACCCCAATGCACCTGAAAAGGGTCTATGTGCAAAAGCATACGTAAAGGCTCAAAACTCAAAAATCTGCAAGACTATATTCCCTTGAAGCATCTGCCTGTTTTTGCTGATTTTCCCAACTTTAGCTTTTTGGCACTCAGACCCTTTAGAAGTTATACTCTTCAATTAGTGATCACTCGAGGCAACTGTTTGAATGAAAAAAACATTCTAATAATTAACGTATATTTTGTCGTTCTAATGAACTATTATTTAGCTCGCCGCATTTGAAATTACATTCATCAGCTATTAATAAACTATTCTCTCAGTATAGGTTCATATAGGAGAGCCTTATACGTCTCAATTGTTTAATTTGAAATGCCGGCTTGGCGGGAAATTGAACTTCGATGCGCGGTGGATCATTTGGCCGCGTGTGGAACGCAGCTGGATCGAAACGGAGAAACAGTGGGGTGGCTTTTCCGTTCTTGGACCGTTATTCGTTCTTTGCCGAGTTACGTAAATACTGCGTCTTTAGAAATGCGAGGTACTTTGCGGGCAAAAGAAAAAAAAATTGGGGTAGGAGAAGAGCGGCACTAACCCGACCACTTTTGCAGCCATTTCCACTCCCGGTTTTTCTGCTGGCTCAGCCGCTTCGCGCTGCGATTTCTCCTCGGTAGCATTATTGAGTCACGAGACTTTTTCTATATGCGCCGAGGGGGAGGCGAGTGCAACTCGTCGTCGGTGGCAGTTTCGCGGATTGGGAAAGCTGCGGGAATATTCGCGCTGCGAGATGCAGCGATTTGGAATCTAACATTTGTGGAAGAGAATTTTCAATTTTTTTATGAGACTCGAGTGTCAGGCAATTTTTATTACAGCAATTTTGTGATACCAATATCGACCGCGTTCAATTGGAAAAATAAAGCTAATGCAACACCGTCGAGAGTTAATTTATAAAAACTGCACAATTTATCGAAGTTTTAATTGCTCTATGTGGTTCGTTGATAATAAAATATGATACACTGTAAAACATTCTGCTGTGTTGACTTATATAGACCATTCTTGATGTTAGATAACAGTGGCATAAGACTAAATGAAATCAGATGTGGTGTACACAGCTAAACTTACTCGCCAGGAAAGAAACTTCAACCACTGTTGTCTCATTATCAATGAACTTTTGGCCTACATCGACATAAGACATTTTTGTAGATAAAAATATAATCTCCAAAAAAGTATTATAAAAACACGAGCCAAAAGCTCATAGATAACGTGATAACAGCGATTTAAATTTCTTTCCCCTGGCGAGTGAGTTTAACTTCATATGATAGGTCTACCTGCACTGATGAAATGGTGTTAAAAATGAATATCACTTTTTTACTATGTAATTATACAATTTAACAAAGTATGGAAGTCGAATCCGCGCTTCAAAATGCATTAAATCGTGATACGATGCACATATCGGTACACCGTAAATGCAGGTATCGCGTCGGGATATTAATCGTGCGTTCAAACAGTTTACCCTATAACCGCAATTTCTCGGAGAGCCCGAGGGGGTTAACGGCGAGGCGCGCACGAGACATTTCACTCGCAACGGATTACCGCGCCGTCACGACGCGTCGTAAATTAATTGATAACGTCCTGAGACGCGTTTAACGTCGTCGATGAGTCGAGACTAGCCGGGAGCCAGGCATGCGACGTAAGGAGAGCGAGGGGACCCGACGCTACCACCAGAGTTACACACGCGGCTGGGCCCAGGTGATCACACGCGGCACGCGTGGATCATCTTTCATAGGCGATTCCGCGACTAGCGCCGAGGTCGTATATTACGCACGCGTGTCGAGACGTTTCAATGAACGTTCGGGAGACAGGGATGCAGTCGGTCGTAAGTGTGCGCTGAGAGAGAATGTCTATTTGAATACGAAACTGATAGAAAAATTTATCTCTGTATACACGAGTATATATATAAATCAAAGTCGGGCTAGTTACACTATTTATAGCTAAAGAACGGCTGGACATATTTTTATGACCTTTGATTCTTGGATTTGTCTCCGCCACGAATAGCAGAATGAGTATTAAAACATCTGAAAAATTAACAACAACAAAAATTTATCAAGGAAATTAATTTTTCTAGAGAAGTTTCCTCGCGTACTGGAGATTAAGAAAATGCCTTGCCGCAAAGTGAATTAAATTAATTTAAATGTAATTAAAATACATTTCGATTTTAAGTTAACAACATTTATTGATTCTGAGGCGGTACGAAATTCGCCGGGTCAGCTAGTTTGAGATAAATAGGAATTTATTCATATCGAACAAAAATTTATTTGAATCAAATAAATGTTTTCGTATACTGCAAAACGTTTATTTACTTCAAATGTCGGTTTGCTCCTCGTAAATAAACTCCTTACTCGTCGCGAATAAATGTTTCTACTATAGGCTCGTATTTAAATAAATTTTTCTCTGGATGGGGGGGAGGGGGGGGGGGGGGGGAGGAAAAAATAGGAGTGTTCGCGAGTAATCTTATTATACTCATATATGTATATTATTTCTAGAAGGTGATTTTTCGTGACAAACCCTATTTCTCCCTTCGCACAAAACCAAAAACGACGAATGAGGTACCATTTTCAAGATTAAATCCTCTGCTTTTGACGAATTGTTAATTTATAATTACACGTTGCATTATTTGCTTAAAAATCGAAGGTAAATATTGGTTTACCGTCGTCTGCGGAATTTCCGCACTGGCCTACTAATTCTAATTCTTTCATTTCACCTGTGAATTCTGTACGAAACTCACTTTTACCATAAAGTGACGAGTATTTTTTTTAGAAGGAGAAATACATGATTAATTATTTATTTACCGATGTGGACAACAAAAATATAGCCCCTCCTGAAATATCGCGCTGGAAATAAAGACTCTCTCTTCTACACGCGAGCATCTATACCCGCACTCTCTCTGGCTGCGGTTTCAACTGCAGTTCCGACGGCGCACCGACGAAGAAGTCGCCGCGCGCGGTGCGGTAGCGCGAGTGTCACGGACAAAGCGGGATTATTTTTCGCGGTGCCAAAGGAAGCGTGCCCGTATTGTGTTACCGGCAACAATAGTTTCCCTTTTTGCCAGCGTCCTCGTTCGCGTTACACCCGTTCGACTGGTCTCCTAGAAGAGTGGCTCGAGAGAGGGATGCGAGGCACGCTCTGATCGTGACGTCGCGGCGCGAGGAAATCGAGGCGAGGCAGGTGCAGGCTGCGAGCGAACGAGAAAACTGGCGGCGGAGCGAGGTTTTTCGACGAACGAACTTCGAAGGCGATTATCTCGTAATCCGTTGACTTTTGGTTGAAATTCACATAAGACTTTTTCGAAGAGCGCATTTCGATCTACAAAAAAGGTCGATAACAATATGCCTCAAAAGTTCACGGATAACGAGATAATTGCGATTGAAGCGAGCGCTGCGATTTAACGATATTTTCTGAGAAATGCATCCTGCATATCGGCTGACGCAGCTTCGATATCGCTTTATCATGCAGACAATCGCGAATCGACAACGACCGACTCCGCCGTGATTCGGGCGACGAATGGCGCAGCGCTCGCGCTGGCGGATCGCACTCTCGCGCTGCGCCGCGCGCACACCGGAATGGGCACGCGTCCGCGCGCAGATCGCGAGCGGCAGCATTTCGCATAGATGACCCAATTCTACGATTTGTCACGCCTCTTATTCCACACCTAGCTTTCACTGCCATACATCAGAGGGCGGACACGCGAACGGAGACCGTCGCGTTGCAGCGCGCGGTACGATCGCGCGGAAAAACCGTCCGACGGCATTCCTGCAGCGGCGGATCGTTTGTTATTTTGCGGCGCGAGAGTGAGGCGGGCATCAACCGCGCGCGTCCGCCCCGTGAGTAGAGGCATTCCTCCCGCGGACGGTTTTTTCGCACACGCGAACGGGATATCGCACGCGCGATGAGATCGCGCGTCTTCATCGCGCGAATCGATAATCTGCTTTGCGTAACGATATTTCGCTCTCGGAGGATTTCTCGGCAGAACGCGATGTCATCGATGCACATCGGAATGCATCATCTGCGAAACAATTGACGACGCAAATGTATCGAGTTGACCATTCATTCTCGTAATCGAGCAACGAAGAATTCAATGATCGGCGTTCGATTTTACCGCCGTGCTAATTATACGAAGGGACTTACGGATATTTCTAAACGAGTGTAAAAAGTCTACATTTCACAATAATCGAGATTCTGAATTTTGAGACAGGGAAAAATGTCGCAATATATCGCGTGAAGCTCAGCATACGTCTGTGCATTAATTGTTGCAGTATTGAAGGGGCCGTTAATTTTCGTAATTGTGCTATAAAGAATGAGCGATGGGCGTTCAATTTTACTGCCGTGCTAAGTATACAAAGGGGCTGAGTATTATAACGTTTTTGAGTAAGTGCAAAAAATATATTTTACGATGGGGTCGAGATTCCGAAATTTGAGAAAAAAAATGGCACAATATATCACGTGAACCTCAGCATACATTTATGCATTAATTGTTGCAGAATTGAAGGGGCCATTAATTATCGTAATTGTGCAATAAAGAATGAGTGATTGCCGTTCTATTTTACTGCCGAGCCAAGTATACAAAATGGCTGACTGACGTTTCTAAATGAGTGCAAAAAATACACTTTACGATGGTTAAAGTTTCGAAGTTTGAGAAGAAAGGAGAATGTCGCAATATATCGTGTGAACCTCACCATACGTCTACCTATATATTGATTGAAGGGGCAAATAATTAAGTACGTTTTTGGTCCGCTATTCGTTTTTGTTTCGCTGAGGTGTTGTAAAGGTACTCCGTACTAGTTCTATATTAACAATTTTATAACACAACACTTTCGTCTCTAAATATTTTATTTCGATCATTTCAAATCATATTTCTGCACTTGCTGTAAGTGTCACTTATCCTCTTTGCGCTTACGTTAGCACGGCAGTATAACGTATACAAACGAATCGACGATCTAATTAGACGATAAACTTCTACCTATTCATTCGAAATAAATTGTTTACCGAATCGTTACCAGAACGAACAATCTCTCCCCGACATCAAGAGTAGCCCGCGACGCAAAAGTGCATCGGAAGCCAAGCCCCCCGGTGGAACGTTGTCGCGCGGCCGCGGCGATAAGCCGTCGTCGGAGAAAAAAAGAGTACAGGCGGTAAACAGCCACACCATACCTGCATTACCCGGGCATACCTATACGCGCGCACCTATCTTTCCAACGTCACGCCGTTAACTGGCGTCTTAATTTCCAGCGACACCGCGACGTTTATAACTCTCCTCGTTAGTCCAATAATTTAGCGTGCATATAAAACCGGCTGCATCGGACAGCGTATCTGTGTCAAGCAAAGCTCTCCAGCGCAGCATTGATACGGCCGATAGTTCAGCTCTGATTCGCAGAGTCTGCGCGCGCGCGCGGCCGCGACTCGCGTGTGTCCCGCGCGCGTGCATATACTTTCTCTTAATTTATAATAAACCCGGAGTGTACGTTGATAAGCCGGTTGTCGCTGCTGTCGTGCCTCGGGTGTACCGCGCGCGCGCGCGTTAGAATTTCCGAAGAACTCTCGGCTCGAATCGAGGGCGTTCGAAAATCGGTAAAAAGAGTGGCGCGAACGGGAAACTTTTACCGCGAAACGCACCGCGATTACAATGGGCGATCGCGTCGCTACGTTGCGCTCTCTCGAAATAGGCCAAACGACGAGGAACGATCTCGAGGGGAAAGCGGATCGGCG
The DNA here is from genome assembly GCA_963678675.1 of Xiphydria camelus. Classification (NCBI taxonomy): domain Eukaryota; kingdom Metazoa; phylum Arthropoda; class Insecta; order Hymenoptera; family Xiphydriidae; genus Xiphydria; species Xiphydria camelus. Next base: position 2,939,197 of record OY783199.1, read on the forward strand.
AATCTCGCTCGTCGCGTCGATCCGTCCGGTCGGCGCGGCGCGTGATCGGCCGCGCTGCGCAGCCTCCGCTGCTGGACCGAAGGATGTATCTCGCGGCTGGCGGGAATGCGCGTAAGAAAAGGGGCGAAGGAGAGGCGAGGATGGACCACGCCGATGGAGACAGGAAGAGGCCCGGCCGCGGGAGTACGTGAACCGAGCCGATACGACGTCGATACAGACGTAAGACGCCCGCGGTCTCGGTCGCGCACCGACGACCAACACCAGCCTCCGAGCGCGGATCGCATCTTATCGGTATAGGGGACGGGATGCGTCTTAACCTCTCCGACGAGGCTCGGCGGAACGAGCGACGTTTTGCCACGGCTGACAGTTGGTATTTTTCGTCCCGCGTCACACTGTCACGCCTGACGGATCTGTACGACGTAATATGGCTGGCCGTAAGATCGTTGAGAAGCTGGGAGGGTGGATGCGCGCGAGGATATTACGCGGGGAGGGTTTGCTTCGAGATCGGCGGTCTTTCGTTTCGCGAGAATTGCACGGCTTGGATTCCTTTGGAAGTGATAAGTAATGAGATCGTTGGGATAATTGAAGACACAAGTGCATAAAGGGTCCATGTAACGTTTGACAAGTTTTGAGATAATCGATTTTAATTGTTAATAATTTCGTTAATTTTTAATTTTTTGATCCTTTATCCACTGTTAACCTTGTCAATATTAATCATTTCGCTAGTTTAACCTCGGCATACAAATTGTACACGGCTGAGCTTCCAAAAACGTTAGAAAATCATTTTTCACAAAAATGTCACTTAAGGCCGGGTCTCGCTAGGACACTTTGACGGAGGCCACAGTTTGACGCCACTAAATTTGCCCTGAAATGTCTCGGTGTGACTTAAAAATTGCCGCTTCCAGTCAATTAGGCCAGTAAGAAATTTCGTTTCCCCGGGGAGCAAATTTTACCGTCCAGTTGAAGGAGACTTGTGGCCTCCATCAGAGTGTCTTAGTGAGACCCAGCCTTTAGACCGTTTACGCACTTGTGTCTTCAATTATACGTATGGTACATACATCGATGCCTCCATCACAGCATCCCTCATAAATAAAACACCTTTTCTATTTCTACCTACGGGTGTATCTCTCCTTTCCTCTCTCTTTCCTCGTTTAACGACGCACTTTTTAATCTCGATCGGTCGTTCTCCTCTCGAGCTGAATATCGTCCGGCGATCTCGAGACGTCGTCAGGCCCTTGGGGCACCGTGTACCAGCCGAGCAGTGCAGACTTTCAACCCGCTCGCCTCTTTATAGCGCGTTTCCGGTCGCACTGACGCTTGCACGTGACTCCGATCCTCCTCAGTTCACTTCACAGCTACCTGTCCCAATTTAATCTATCTGCCGGAGCCGCTCACGGCCTCTCCGTCATTACCGCGCGGCCCGCGACCGCAAACCGTCTCTACGCGTGTAAATAATACACCTGCGGACGCTAATGTAATCGACGACATTACGGGCGGCTGCGGCAGCCCCCGTTCGGCAGCCGATGAGCCGTAATAAGCGGCAATCGGCACTGAAAATTTCGCGAGGGCGATTCGCGTTGATCCCGGCACCGCAGCGATCCTCCGAGGTGGATCCGATCGAGATAAATCCTCGCGTTAGCGCCTCGGAAGGATTCTCGATTGGCGTCGAAAGAGTTGCCGTTATTTTTCCACAGAGATTATCATTTTTTTTTCCCTCGACGATCCATGCGAATCGTTCCCGAGATAGTTAGAGAAGAGGGCGATTTAAAGTTCGCGATAACGACTCTGCGGTCCGGGATGACTTTGATCGTCGATTTCTATATTTAAAGTTTTCTGTAAATTACGTTCCCCTATTGTATTCCTCTACATTTATACACTGTTAAATGTTTTCTCAACATCCAGACACGATAATACATAAGAGTACCGTACGAAATTGCACTCTTAGTTTAAAAGGACGCGAATTAATCTTAATTCCAAGTAACAATTTCGCAATAATTAAAACGGTTTTTTAATTTAAAAGCGCAATCTTACAGAAATTCATGGTCGACCTATTGACGTTTTTCCGAATTTCAAGGAAAGCGTATATATGCTATTTAAGGCACATTTATATTTAATAAAAACTTGAGTATTCTCCTGGAGTTCAATATAAATATTTTTAACCACGTACACTGATACAAATAAATAGGTTTGCATCTAGTTAGACACGTTTAGATATTTTAACCGAAATACTGGTCAGTTGAATCGAATATTTCGTTATTTTAACTAAATATTTAATTATTCCAACCAAAAAGTCGTCAGTCAAACCAAACAGACGGAGGATCAATATTTCACCAAACGGTTTGGTCATTATCTTCAGGATTTTGCCTAAATTAGCTAAGTTATTTTTCTCGGTGTAGAATTTAATCAGAATATTGGAAATAATGATCTATATCTATTTGGTGAAATATGGATCCTCTCTCTCTCCATTTGTTTGATCAGACTGACCATTTTCTTGTTAGAATGACTGATTATTTGATTATACTGACCAGTATTTTGATCAGAATAATTAAACACGTTCAACTATAGCTATGTTTTGTCACCTTAACCTAACTGAAGAGTATCTACAACTTCTACATAAAGGGTCTAAGTGCCATATTTGCAAAAATATGTATTTTGATTGAAAACGATCGTAACTGCAAAACCCAATGCATCTGAAAAGGGTCTATGGTGGAAATGCATCATACGTAGAGGCTCAAAACTCAAAAATCTGCAAGACATGCTCGACTGTATTCCTTTGAAGCATCTGCCTGATTTTGCCGATTTTACCAACTTTAGCTCTTTGGCACTCAGACCCTTTAGAAGTTATATCTACTCTTCAATTATCTTTTTCAGTGCATAATCGAGCAACACAAAGATTCATCCCGATCTCGCGCAGTAGTATCTCGAGGTTCCGCGGCAAGTCGTGACAGCTCATGCGTGTTCAGCCGGAGGAAATCTCATGAATGAACCCGAAGAGCCGGGCAGAGAGGCCCATTAGCATACGGCCGACCCGAGGCGACACAACGCGTCCTTATTCCGTTATCCGCGCTACCTTGCCCGCGGCTAGATCGCGCTCGCCTTAATGTAAATCGCGCTACCTCCTTTAATGGTCGGTTCGCGCGACAGTTTAACGACGCCGCTGGATGATTCCTTCAAAAATACAGCATCCGCCCATCATCGTGCATCCGTCGACGTTTGTCGGCAGCGATTTTTACACGCCTCTTAAAAGTCGAGACGCATAAATCATTCACTCCGCAGCGCCGACGCGAAGAAGATTTGATTGATTCAACTCAGACGTTACGGACTTCTTGCTCGAAACGATAAAGCGATATTGCGAACTTTCCTCGATAAACCGATTATCCCTCGCCTCCCACAATCATCTCTTTCCAGCTGACCTTGTGTGAGAGAAAGAGAGAGAGAGAGAGAGAGAGAGAGCACTAACGATATCCCGAGAATCGTCATTAGATGGAGCCGTAAAGTTTTCAGCCGGCGGGTACTTTCGTCGATAATTATACCTACTAATAAGTGCAATGATCTACATTGAAAATACAAAGTGGAGAAAAGTTCTGGCGCGGAATCATTTGACTCGTCTTTATGGGTTTTGCTCTTAAAAGGCTTCGCTTTACGGCAACTATAATTTCGACCGATGATGACTGCAGTCGTTCTCAACCGATATTTCGTTTCTATCTCATTTTTTATCTCTCTCTCCCTCTCTCTCTCTCTCTCTCTCATAGTGTATCTATATTTTTTGAGATAAACCTCTTCGACGTTTCACGTTAAATGTGGACTTTTTGAAAGGAGATTAAACGTTCGATCGGTAGATAAAATTGGCCAATTGCTACAGCCACCGTCTCTCAAAACTAGTTTGTCGTTTCCCGCAGTTCGGCTGTCATTTACATTAATCTTCAGGAAAGTACTGAAGCTATTATCAAAAATGTAACGTCTCGACAATCCCATAATCTCCCCTTGAAATTCAGTAAAGTGTCGCACGGACCATAAATCTTTGTAAAGTCGTTCTTAAAAATTAAAAAAAAAACAATCGAAGCATTGCAAAATTATTATTCGAAATTAAGATAAATAATCGTCCCTCAAAATGAAGAATACAATTTCATAAATTGAAGATACATTCGTGCATTATCGCGTCTGAAAATGAATCAAACTTTTGACACACTGAAGCCGAGCAATACGATCGTTCCTCCGAATCCACTCCAAAAATCCTCAACGGCCCAAAAATAAATTCCCGTTTAAACCGCGCGTCGTTCGACTTCGCATACGACGGCGATCGAGAAACAAATATTACATACAGCGTCGATCTCGAGATCTCGCGAGGCGCGGGCGTACAAACTCCGCTCGCGATCGCGATCTCCGCTCGATCCCCATTAGATCCGGTCGCGATCGCAGCGCGGTGGTGTCTCGAGAGGCGGAAAGAGCGAAAGAGAGGCGGAGAGGAGAGCGAGAGGGACACCGCGCAATAAGAGCATCGCGACTTCCCCATTCTGAGAGTGATCTTCCACGGCGGGGTTAGATCGTGGGGGGAGGCCCCCTCCGAGACGTTTACCTGGAAGTGGACCGCCGCGTCACGGTCCAGCGATCACAGCGCAACCCCCGCCGGGTCGAGCGCGATAGTAGCGGACCGCGACTACGAGACAGGTGCAACCAGGTGTTCCGCAGCCTTGTGCCGCGGCAACAGGTCCCTTCCCAACCCTCTCCCCCTGGCCGGCACCTCCCACCACGCGTATACCCGCTCGGTTCTATCACCGCGCGCCCGCACCACCCCTCCGCCCCTCGCGGGGCCAGCGACGTCGAACTATCGGGCCGACCGCGCTAATAGCTCTGTCAGTCCTGTTTGTTTTTGCCACCTGCGCGGGTAATCGCCATTTTAACTGGGCGATATATCGTGGGTCGAATATTGTATCGTTCTATCGGCATTTTTTTTCGTGAAAATCGAGATGTCAGAGTGTCGCAATTAGTTTTGTCCATTAACCCTTCGTTGCTCACGTGGGGTGTAGGCGACACCCCAGCCTTCTTTTTTTGCATGCCACGCCTAGAGTTCTTTTTTTTTCGAGATTGGCACCTTCAGTACCTCTCGAGAACATTTCATTAAAGAATTCGGCACCAAAAGCGCAAGACAAAATCGATTTGTTTATCCGACAGAACGCTGCAAGGTGTTAAAAAGTGATTTTTAGCAATCTGTAATTAACTTAATATTTAATATTGTTCTATAAAACTTGTTCCCATTTGTTAATGTGTCCTTCGTTAATAAGACGAGAGTATGATAACTATCCTCAGTCTATTATTTATACTATTTTCTAATAAAAATCGGCAGGGAGATCTGAGCGTCTGAAAACCGAGACCTCATGTACCGAGACTGAGTTTTATTTTCAATTAGAAAATTACGAAATTTATTAATTTTTTTAATATTGAGATCATTAGGCAATATCTCAAGCCTTAAAATAAAAAAAAGTATTTAAAAAATTTCAATCTTTCACTAAGAAAAAGTCAATTTTTAACTGGGGTGTAGGGTAGGTACACCCCAGGTGAGCTCTTATTTTTCGAAAACCCACGTGAGTAACGAAGGGTTAAGTACTGTTGTATCAGCATTGCAATCAGTACTAAAATCGGCTTAGAAATCAAGTTACAAACACTGTCAAATTCTTCTATCTCCAAAATTCAAATACTCCTAAGTCTTATAATATGTTGTAATAGATCAACCAATCAGATTTCAGGAAAGTGCTGATAGAACAATGTAATATTCGACCCACGATATAAGCAGGGTGAATACTGTTCCCCAAGGCGTAGCGGTCATCGCTTGGTAAGTATGATTTTAGGCTGGTACTCTTCGCGTGTGCGGCGAGCCGATGAGACGGATGGAGTTGTCCTAAAGTATTGTACCGGTCGGTCTCGGTACTTGGTCGATGTTCGTCGCGTGGGAGCGAACGTTTAGTCATCGGATGAGAATTTCGATCGATTTACTTGAACTGAGAGAAAAGTGGGTGATGGAATCGACCATAATCGAAAGGTTGAATTTTTCCGGTTGCTGGTACCACATTTGCGATTAAACGGACCACGAATGCGATCGAAACAATTTTTGTCGCGTGGTTATAGTAGCAATGAGATTATAGTTTTTGATAGCCATGCATCATGGTTTGGTTGATCAGAAAAGTAGATCGATAATATTACACGAAAACGATCTAATTGATCTAAATAATTAATTACTTGCGACCTCGCAAGTGTTATAGTTAATTCAACACATTTTTTGTCTTTGTGCGCGTTTTGTCATTTGAACTCAATTATTATATTGTTCTCGGTGTGCATATATTTGATCGACGATATAGAACGAATTCTTTCGGCGTTCGCCTGAGAGAGACTCACGACTCGTCGATGACATCAATCCACAAAGATCCCTCTCAGGGGTGAATTTTACTTCCGGACAACGATTCGACGTGGCCTCGGCGGATCGCCATTTTCCGTTCCCGAGAAAATGGAAAACTTCGACCCCGCGACCGAGTAAACACGAGCTCCACGCTCCGCGGAACCCGCGGCAATTTCGCGTCGTCGGGTTTCGTTGATTGCTTCCGGTATCGGCTTCGAAAGCGGAATGAGTCACGTGGAATCGGCGCGATCGTTCCGTCGCTTCGTTATGGGAGAGAAGTTTTCCGCCGCGACGTTGGCAAATTCGGAGAAAATGCACCGGGTTCGTTGCAACGCGCGATACCGTCGAGCGGAGAGACAACCGCGGCGACTTCGAGGATGCCGATGACGATCCCGCCGCGGACGCATCGGCGCGACATCGCCGATCCCTGCAGCGACGATTAATCGAGAACAAGCCCGCCGCTGCACCACGTCGAATCCCCTTCTTGACAAATTGGTGAAAATAGTTTCGCAACGCGCGTAACGAGTCATTGACACTTTACGTAACCCGCGCGCGAGATTTCCCCCGAGCGAGCAACTATGTAGACGGCGTCGGCGAAGTAAAGCCCGTGGCTGGCGGCGGCGGTCCCCCGCGCGACAGACGCGTTTAGTCGTCGCGTTGCGAGACACGACGAGGCCTCTCTCGCGCGTCCGAGGTGAGTCTCTCTCCCCTTCGTTCGTGGATCGATTATGTAAATGCGAGACCGAGACGTGTTTTCCACGTTTCCGCAATAACACCGGCGCGCGTGGCAGTGCGTAGGTACAGCTATGCGCGCGCGATTCCAACGCAGAGGGTCCGACGGATTAAATCGCGCGCGTTTCGGAGCGCAGCTACCGGCGATCTTCCTCTCTTTCTCTCTCTCTCTCTCTCCGTGCCGGGAGAAGCGACGCGGAAACCACAATGATAATTGCACTTTCTCGAAAAAAAAAAAATCACTTGACGACCTCCGCCGAGAGGAGAGGAGAGGTCCACACCTTAAGGTTTCTCGAGCTTTATACTAAAAATAGTGAGAAATGCTTGAAAATGATTGCATTCGGTAGATTGAAGTAAAAAAAAATTCAGTTAAATTTTCAAGTCTTTGAAGAAGCTCGTTGCAAAGATTTTCGAATAACAAATGATATTTCTGAGAAAAATAGTGAAAAAATTCTGACATTTTTTCTACAGCAAGTTTAACGAACTAAAATCATCTATACCAATTTTCACGTTCATTAAGAAGCCCGTTATTTTTTTTATTAATTGTTCTTTATAAATTTAACCTTTGATAAGTCAATGTGGCAACGTTGCATGACGTACGGATGAATGACCAGATGTTTTCGGCTCCATTTTTGAACCCACAGACACACACATACTACTGTACGTCAAACATCGTTGCCACATCGCACGAAGAACATACTTTAGAGTGTTACTGTACTTCGGTGGACTAACTTTTAGCGGGGAAAAAGCCCCTGTACCGCCCGGGAAACCTTAACCCGCTCTCACGACGGTTTTCCGCCGCGCGAAAGCGGCGTTTGCGCCGCCTCACCTCTCTCTCTCTCTCTCTCTCTCTCCCCCGTAGTTGCCTTCAGAGAGAAGAGGCATGGTCGCCCGCCGCGCGATATCGGAACGCCGTGACGCGCCGAGAGGAAGCCGATAGGTACCCAGCAGCGGAAGAAGAGGACGAGAGGGGTTCTCGACGGTGGAGGAGTACGCGAGCGGATGCAGAGGCCGAGGCACGCGGTGGCCGGCGCGTACAGCAGAGAAGGTCCCAAGCGCGGTTGAAACGAAAGAGAGCCCGGCGCGCACGGTTTCCTTCTCGCAGGAGTCAGCCAATGAGAGCCCGGTGGGCGCCGCGGGTAGGAGGAGACAGTTCCGCGCCGACAGGCGACGTAATCACCCGCGGCTGTGTCTGCCGCTGCTCTCTGGCCTCTTTGGCTTCTTCTTTCTCTCTCTCTCTCTCCCCCCTCGATCCCCTCTCGCGCGCTCTTGGAACACCCCACCCCGGGCCCCTCAGCCGGCCCCAAGGGCCAGGGGACCGCCGGGGCCCGATCACGGCGGTCACCAGCCGGAGGTGGCGACCCCGCGAACTCTCGCGCCGGCCACGCGACCGCGGTGAGGCTGCCGCCGAGGTTTTCGCACCTGAGAACGCGGACGGGATGCGCGGAGCACCTCTGTATGACTCGCGCGGCTCTGTGCACTGAGAAAAATACATAGCCTCTTGGTCAACCGAACCAAAATCCGGGAGATGACGACCAAACAGTTTGGTGGAATGTGGATCCTCCGTTTGTTCGGTTAAGCCGACTAATTCTTTGTTGGGGAATAACTTGATATTTAGTTCAATTGACCGGTACTTTCGTTGGAATAACTGAACACGCTTGACTAGATGCGTTTTGTCATTTTAATTTGATTATTTTTCTCAGTGTGCGATGACGATTAATAGGTACACTGAGAAAAATGATTGGTCGATTTAATCAAAATCTTGGAGACGATGAGCAAATTGTTTGGTGGAATGTGGATCCTCCGTTTGTTCGGTTAAGCTGACCAATTCGTTGTTGGAATAATTAAACGTTTGATTGGAATAACTTGATATTTGGCTCAATTGACCAGTATTTTGGTTAGAATAATTAATCACGTTTAATTAGATGCGTTTTGTCGTTTTAGTGTGATTATTTTTCTCAGTGTGCGATGATGATTAATAGGTACCTACACCGAGAAAAATGACTGGTCGATTTAATCAAAATTTTAGAGACAATGAGCAAACTGTTTAGGTGAAATATGGATCCTCTCCAGGAGTTTGGTCAAGCCGATCATTTTCTAGTTAGAATAATTAGACGTGTACTTAGAGTAACTAAATATTTGGTTCAATTTACTAATGTTTCGATTAGAAATAATAAACTCATTCAATCAGATGCGTTTTATCATTTTAACCGCATAGAGAAAATAATTAGTTCGATCTACTAATAATTAAATGTTTCTTCGTATTAATTTGATATTTCTTCCTTTCAATCACATATAGGTACTATTTCACATGCCCGTAAGGAAGAGATGCTTAATTGACGCATTAAAAGATTTCGTTGGTATAAATAAATAATTACTCGCGACCCCCCGCAAGTAACTTTCAATAGATCCATTTAATCCTTTTTCATTGTGCAAGTTATTTTTCTCAGTCTGCGGATCGGTAAAGTTTACAAGCTTCCAGGAGAACCGAATGACGATTCTCTGCGACGGACGATAAATTTCCGAGAGACACTTTCGGCTCCGGAAACGAACAAAAGCATTCGTACTCGCGGTCGAGGACGATTTGTTCGAAACCCGAGAGCGAGGTTACTTCGCGGTGGCGGAGCGCGCCCGAGGGGGGTGTAACTGTAACGGAGTGCACGGTCGGACGGGGTGTGTAATTTCGTGTTATTTTCTCATTACTTTCGGCGATAGAGTGGAGACGACGGCGGGTGCCTGCGTGACGCGCGGCGCCGCTGATGAAGGCGTCGAGACAATAACTAGCGTGTACCCCTTTTCGGCGTGATTCCCGTCCGGCCCATCCCTTGGTTAATCGAAGCGCGCGCGCGCGTCATCACACACTGAGAAAAAAAAAGATGAAAAATTAGAAGGATAATCTGAGTACGAAAGGTAAAATAGATAAAAAATTATGCCAAGAGGAAGGTTACATTTTTAACCCTGGAAGGATAATTTTTGATCTATTTTACCTTTCGTACTCAGATTATCCTTCTAAAACAGAATGATTTTTAATCTTTCTTTTTTCTCAGTGCAGCGGCGGGAGCATCGCGCGATGCCGGCGGAGAACCGATCCCGAGCGATTTGACTTAAACCGTTGTCAAGACGAGACTATAACCGCGACTAAACATTTGCGTTTACCGGTCGCGGTTGAAAAATATCTATATCTTCGACGCGAGACTCAGACGTCGTGCCGCTCGCCACACGCGAAGGGTGCACCTCACTCCAGAAGCTCGCGGGCGCCTCGTGGCTCCTCTCGGGAAACGCCCTGTGCGTCGTCGTCGTCCGTCGGACGGCGCGCGCGTGTACGTTAATAGTAGAGTCGTAAAATGGTCACGAAAAGACGCTGGTCCCCGGGGCCACCCTTCCATTTGGTCATTCCTCCATTAGTCGCGACAAAGGAATTTCGACTACCGTCCGCCGTTGACGCGCGGGAGGGGGGATTCGAAAATGATACGCGGCAGGTCCAGCGGGACGAGTTTCTTTCGAGGGATTATTAATGGACTCTCGCCGGGAACGTCTTCATGAATGGGTCCGGCCGAGAGACGCCGTTTGAGACAGCGGAACGCGTAGATTCGAAACTGATTGTCCCTCAAATCTTCGACCTGAATATCGATCAGATTGCAACCAGGGAAGAGAACTGGTTGAATGTCACACGCGGCTGAGTTACTCGCCAGGAAGGAAATTTCAATCGCTATTATCTCATTGTCCTTGAACTTTTGGCCCACATCGACATGAGACTTTATTGTAGATGAAAATGTAATCTTCAAAAAAGTATTATACAAGTATGAGCCAAAAGCTCATAGATAACGAGATAATAAAGGGGTATGCTCTGCAGGAAGGACGCAGCTCCATATTTTACGCAAATTGGGATTATGGGTTTGTCATATACCTAGCACAAAAAATTAGCAATCGTGTGGTGCAAAATCGACGCAGATCCAATAATGGGTTATGCTTTAATTAGGTAGAAAAAGATACGTCAAACAACGTTTGAGGCAAGAGAGATATAGTCGAGGTGACCGATGGTGGCGCAAATGATGGATAATAAAAATAATAAACTGCGTACTCGTATATGTTAATAAATTTGTCTATGAATTTTGAGCATTTCCTGAGAATGAGAAGTGTTTATTTGACGTACCTTCTTGATTTTGGTGCAATAAGGAGGTAGCTCCGAAAAGAAAACAAGAATTCTCGCATCAAGGTCTTATCGCTTTTAAAAATTTTATCGCATTTATAACCCTCAAGCAAGTGTCTTTGTTACATCGAAGCGAGAAATTGATATCTCTTGCGGTTAGGATTATAAACGTTTTTCTTGTTTTCCTCAAAATCGACATTTGTCGAGCTGCGTCCTTCTTGCAGCATACCCTTCAATAGTGATTGAAGTTTCTTTCTCTTCGAGTAAGATTAGCCGCATACGGTAGGAACCTTATGGGAAAATTTATTTGAGATGAACAGGAATTTACACTGTAAAAAAATTCTGCGGTGTGGACATATGCACCGCTTTTGGCGTTAGATAACAATGGCGTAAGACTGAATAACACCAGATGAGTTATATAACATATTAGGCCCACACTAGTGAAAAAAATGGCGTTAAAAATGAATACCACTTTTTTTTACTGTGTATTCAAATCGCCCAAAAGTCTATTTGAATTAAACAGATGTTTTACTAGGTTCGTACTCCATTAAAAAATTATGCAAAACATCAATATAATTCAAATAGACTTTTGTGTTCGATGTGAATAAATTCCTACTTATCTCAAATACAATTTTCCATCGCGAGTTCGTATTCAACTAGACCTTTTCTCCCAGTAGAGAAAACGGAGGAAAACACCTCGAATCGGAAGCGTACCGATAATCCGAGAAGTCGCCGGATCGAGCCGTCCGCCGAGCTCTGTATCGGCTCTTTCGCAAAACAGCGAAGCGGATCGAGCGTTCCTTCGTTCGAGTGCACGAAACGCTCCTATTCCCGGCGGGCGGCGAGGAAGCTCGCACCGGACAAGGAGTCGTTAAAACGTTAAAAGGCAGCGACGTAATTGTAACGAGGGGCGAAGGAGCCAATCGTGGGCCGCGCGGGGCTCGTCGGGCGTCAGGTGCCCCGAGCCGTTGACGCGGCCGTTACCGTCCGGAACCCCACGCGGTAATAATAATGCGCGTCGTTAATAAGAATACCAAAGTCCGCGGCGTGCGTGTCTCGAAGAAAAATGTCTACCGCGCGCGCCCCTCTCCTCTGAGGGCCATGTGCACGCGAGGTAGGGGCGAAGGGCGCTCGACGGTTGAATAGCACGTTTTCGACCCGTCGGCGAAGACCAGCTGATTCGACCATGTGTTTCCCGCGCGTTTTTCGACGAGAGGCCCATCGCGGCAAGCGCGTATCTCATCGGGGCGCGAGGATAGACGGTTTTCGCTCTCTCGATTTAAGTCAGTGAACAGTCACTGAAACTCAGTGAACAGAAGGTTACTGAAATTACGGTAACCTTAGGTACATTCGCTGGATTTCAGTGCCTGTACACTGATTCTCAGTTACTCGTATTTGTATTCATTCGAATTAAGGGAGTATTCAGAAAAATAATTTGCCGATCCAAACAACCGTTGATATGAATAGTGCCAAGAACATATTTATTTAAGTCAGAAATATTGTCGTTGAATCAAGTATATATTATTCGAATCAAGTGCGAATTAAATATAGATTAGTTCAATTCAGTGAAGAAATACTTGCCTTAAATAGGTATATTTTCTTGGCGCTATTCGTGACGACGGTTACTTGGATTGACACATTATTTTTCTCAGTGAACGATCCGCACAGCGTTTCCGAAATGACGTTCGCCACTCGACTGCATCCGACTTTCGACGCGACGGGGCTGTACAATGGGAAATGTTGTATAATGAGGGGAAAAAAACTAATGACGATATTCCCTTTCCTGCTGTTAATGGGACTCGTCGAGAGTGCCACCCTCTCTCGCTCCGGGAGGAAATTAAATCGTTTTCCTCTACGACGGCGCACTCACAATGAGAGAAATAATTGCTACGTATCGGAAAAATATTCTTCGAAGCAAGAACATTTTGTGATCTTCCAAATTTTTAAGAATGCAAATTCTTGGTCGAAGAATAGACCGAGGCGAATCGGATTACAGATCCACATTTCTTGGATCGCGTTGAAAATGAGCATTTCGATCGTTCGTATTAATTCGTTCCTCTTCGATGAAGTAATACGAATAATCGAAATATTTATTTTCATCGCGATTTAAGAAATATAGATATACATCAAGAGAAATAAACCTGGTTAATTGAGCCAAAATCCTGGAGATAATAATAACCAAACAATTTGGTGAAATATGGATCCTCTCCATCTGTTTGGTCAGACTGACCATTTTCTTGTTAAAATAACTAGACACGCAGTTGAAATAACTAAACGTCTAGTTGGAATAACTAAATATTTGGTTTAATTTACTGGTATTTTGGCTGGAACAACTAAACTCGTTTAACCAGGTGCGTCTTGTCGTTTTAATCCAATTATATTCCTCACTGTATAATCCGATTCGCCTCGATCTACCCTTGTATATTCTCGATTCAAGAATACCTTCACTGGGACGAGATATTATTCGTACGCGAAAAAGAAAACAATTACTCAAGCCTATCAAATATTTTCTCACACGAAAAAAAAAACCATGGCTTCATCCTGCAATTAGGTACCTACATCATTTTTTCGATCGAAGAAAATATTTTTCCTCACTCATGCCCATTTCGAGGCCTTTTCCAGCCTATTTTTAGACCGCGTAATATGGCGTTTTTCCCGCGTGACACCGATCGGGAGTCCGCAGGCTGTCAAAAGATTGTTTAGTCCGAAGTGGGTCCTTTTTCCAAACTGATAAGCGAATGAGCTGTGTATACTTTGGTTTGTTTTGTTTTGAGGAATGGGCATTCGTGAGGGAAAATAGTATATGTCATTCGGCTGAAATCCTCGGATTTATAAGACTGTGCTTAGGTCGTAGCACGAGGCATGGTGAGGCACGAGGTAATTAAACACAGTCTGAAAAAACCTCGGATTTCCGCCTTATGATGTAAGATACTATTGTCAGCACCAGCAATTACTTCTCTCAGTGCGCGTTCAAAATAACCGTAGAAAAATATTTAGCTAATTCACAGCTATATTTCTGGCTGCCTCAGAAATTATTTGGTGTGACAACTAGAAAAATATTGCTAGCGTGGCAAGAATTCTTGCTGTTGCGAAGAAAATTATCACTGCAATTACTCAAATGTTCTAGTTGTGGCCAAATTTTGTCGAGTGTACACAACGATCTCTCTCTCTGTTCGAATTATTTACAAGACGAAATTTTCCGAAAATCGAGCAGTTGACGATTCGACGCGAAATCAGAGGACGAAAACGAGACAGCCCGAGGCCAAAGGACGGATCTGGATGTCGTTAACCCAAGCCCGGCGAACCGATGGAGCGGATAGCGTGCGTTCGGCGCGGTAGGGACGGAGTGGGGGAGAAGTAGGGAAGCATAGGGCGTGCTGGAACGTTGCACCTTACACCACCAGCGGAACAGGTGCCCCGGCTGTGCCCTAGCAAGTGCAGCGTGCGGCGAAACACAGAGAGAGAGAGAGAGAGAGAGAGAGAGAGAGAGAGAGAGAGTGCGCGATACACGAACGTTAGAGACCACGCGTACGTATGTACGCGCGCCACGATACGCTGCAGGTTGTCCGCGGTAGAACACTGCGGGGTGAATAACTATTTAGGTGAAACGGGGGCACGTGAATTGCCGCGTTCTCTTTTTTTTTATGGCGCAACTGTTGAACCGTCTGGCGGCGCGCGCCGCGTATGCGCGTTGTTTAACGGCGCTGGATTAGTTAGCGCACCGAGCGCAGATGCGCCGTTGCGACCTTATCGAGATCGTGATAAAGAGGCCGAGGAGAATTAGCCCTTAGAGCCGGTAAGGGAGTCTCTCGGCGGCTCGTTAAAACTGCTGCTTTCCGCGCGACGATTGCGGTGGCATGGAATTGCGGATAACTTTCGCTGTCCGGAGGGGAGAAACCGAATCGGGGGTTGTGAAGTGCGCCGAGGGATGTTGCGAGGTATGTAACTGCGTATATGTAGAGCGTATCATCTCGTGTGACGATCGGCGTCTTAAGCTCAGATTGTTCAAAAGAATGCGGAAAAGTTGTTCACACACCTCATCGTTGTTACGCTTGCGGTTGCCGATGAAATATACGATCGAGTTATCTTTCGTCGAATCTCCTGGGCTTGTATTCATACACTGAGAAAAAAAAAAGATTAACAATTATTCTGTTAGAAGGATAATCTGAGTACGAAAGGTAAAGTGGATCGAAAATTATTCCAAGGAAGGTTACATTTTATACCCTGGAAGGATAATTCTTGATCTGTTTTACCTTTCGTACTCAGATTATCCTTCTCACAGAATACATTTTAATCTTTTTTTTTTCTCAGTGTAGTTGGAACTTATAAATAATATAATATATTGGTCTCGACCAATAAGTAACCTACGATGCTGACTCAAGTCGATGCTGACTTATAAGTTCCGACTATAAATCTGTAGCTGAGAGCTGTAAATAGTCGTAACTCTCTCCAATTTTACCCAATATTGAGTTAATATCATTTTCAAACTACACTCTTTCAACTTGCTATTGTGGTAAAAAAAATCGTAAGTCCCGTTTTATTGGTTGCCAATATTTTTAGTTTTGAAAAGGTAGTATCTCTCCATGTGTATCATAAGTGGGGTAAAGGTAAAGTTGTTTTGCTCACAACTGAAAACTTTCTTTTATGGACATACGATTGTTTACCTCTCAGCTACAGAAATACGGGTTCTGAATTTCGTTTCGTAAGGATGTATAGGACGTATAGTCTGGTACTGTGGATGAGGGGATGACGCGGAGCAACTTTATCGATGGTTTTTTCCACCTTTGATTGATTATCGTTTTCCTTTTCATTTTTCATCGGTATTCCTCAACGGCTTTGTAAAAGTTTTTTATTTCCAGCGCATAGGCGTTTATAGATACACACTGTAGAATAGATTAATTTTTCAATAGATCCTTGGTGCTGTGTCTATTAGAAGAGAACGTAAAATCATCTTTTTGATGGCATCTGCCATATGCTTCCATGCATGGGAACTCAACTTTAAATGCATTTTTCTCGAAAAAAAATGATGTAAGTCTTCTTGAAATATTGCATATGGATTTTATATGAATGCGTCTACTACTTGTAAACATTTCGACAACTTTTTGGTGATTAGAAGTGCTACTTATACATCATTAATAAAAAAAATATCCTTATATTATGCTATATAATACCATGCGATATGGCTACATAATTATGTCAGACTCCATACTACGAGTATTATATTGAATAGCATCGGTGTCAGAAATATTTGACATCCACGGAAAGACTGATATCAGTAAATTTTACGGTATTTACCATGAAAGAGGTACACGCAAAGGTTTTCGGATATTCCTACTGTGCCGAAGGACAATTTTTCCTTAGAAATTAGAGTGAATTGTAATGAAAAACCATCACGATTTAATGTTTTCAACAGAAAAATTATTGTACCGCGCTGTAAAAATATCTGAAAAGCCTCATGTGTACTTCTTTTATTATAAATACAGTACAATCTACTGGTACCAGTCTTTCCGTGTCACATTCAATGCTATAAATACGATAATCGGTCTTATTTCGTCTAGCATCGAGGCTTAAAATTCAAGATACGCATTCAGAAAGAGAGTATCGGTTTTTCCGTCTCAATACAAAAGCTTTTCTGTATTATTTGGTCAATCGTAGAGACTGCAGGCACGACTGTGACAAGGAATGGGATTGAGGAGGTTCTCCAGGATTTTTTATTTCGATCATACGTCGACTCTGATGCTCTGGACTCACCACCGATAGAGGTACACCGTCATCGAGCAACGATTTGGCCAAAGTTTGAACCAGGTTAATGAAGGGGGAGGTCCGTGCACGGAGCGTGGTTCCGCTCGGTTCCTCTTATAACGGCGGTAACTCGAGCAACGGGTCGAGTGGAATTTCAGAGAAAATCACCACTGCGTCTTTAACAGCAATAATTGCATGGTCGTCGACTATTTCATCTACATATGGACCGGTAACAAATAAAAAGATTTGGAAAATTAATAAATAAGCGACGTCCAAGCAAATTTTCACGCTGGATATACTATTTCACATGATATGTAAAATAAATATAACTGAATATAGACATATCTCCATTTGCACAGCACAGGAACAAATTTCAATTCGAACCCCCTACGAGAAAATGCCCAAAGCAACTCCACGAAAAATGTCCGATGCAGCGAAGCAATCCCAAACGAAACTCCATCATCCATTGAGAAAAAAAAAAAGATTAAAAATTATTCCGTTAGAAGGATAATGTGAGTACGAAAGGTAAAATAGATCAAAAATTATCCTTCCAGGGTTTAAAATTTAACCTTCCTTAGGATAATTTTTCATCTATTTTACCTTTCGTACTCAGATTATCCTTCTAACACAATAATTTTTCATCTTTTTTTTTCTCAGTGTCGTTCCCCAAATAAGACCCAAGGTTCCTCGCAGTTCCCGTTCTCCGGGAGCCGAAATCCGACGCAACGAACGCCTCCCCGCCCTTCGGGGACTCCGCGCGAATCGCGACGCCGCCGAGAACGATCGCGCTCGGACGGCGACCGTCGCGCGGCGGCGTCGCGATTACCGAAGCGAGATCGAGAGTTCTCGCACCGGATTCCCCGCCGGTGGCACCTGTTATTCCGGCGGGGGTGCGAGCCCGCGACCGGGTCTCGGCGTCTCGCTCCGAGTCGTCGTCGTCGTCGTCGTCGTCGTCGTCGAGAGAAGGGGGGATCGGCGGCACTCGCGCTGTGGAACAGGAAATAATAGGAAAGGGAAGAGAGGAGAAGCGAGAAGAGGGGCACGGAGAGAGAACCGTACGTCTTGTCTGTTTCGCCTGATACCGCGAGGGGGGCCGCCGGTGCCGGGGGAAGGGGAGAAAGAGACGGGCAATCGGTAGAGTCGGGCCGCGAAGGAAGGTAAGAGAGATAGAGTGGGGGGTGAGTGAAGCGGAGGTGAAGCGCGACCGGCCCTCTCTGCGCGAGGGGCCCAAGCTAGTCCAGTCCGGGACAGCACGCCTCCTGCTGCACGCTCCACGAGGTACACACAACACGCGGAGCCTAGATCCTGCTTGACTATCGGTACCCGCAGCCGTCCTCAGCGGATCTCGCGCGCGCGCGCGTGCGCCCACACCACTCGCTGGATTCGCGCGCACGTCAGGAGCGATCCGTTCGCTCTCGTTTCGCGTCGTGAGATCGTCCGCGCGGCATCGGCTACAGGAGCGAAGAGCGAGAGAGAGAGAGAGAGCAACAGCGGAGGAGTGCGTCCAGGCGTCGACAACGCGCTACGCGGACTGTGACTGTTTCGCGCGCGCGCGCTTCCGAGCGAACGACGAAGAGGAGGCTGAAGAAGGAGAGGCACCGCGGCACATCCACCCCCTGGATACCGACGGGAACGGCACCCGTGACACTCGCGAGTCACCGGGCGATCGGCGCGAGTCGGAACCACCGATCCGGAAGGATTCACCGCCGTGATTAACGATCCGGACCCCCCGTAACAGACACCCGTCGTCGAGTGGCGGCAACCGGTGGTGCGCGTCGATTATTTGCATTCCGCACGCGCGCGGTGCGCGCAGTGGGGGGATGGGGATGCGTTGATCCACTCGTTATCGCGCGCGCTCCTCTTCCCCGTCGCGGTCGTTCGCATCCGAGAAGAGCGAGGCGTCGATCGCGTTCGCCACGAGGGGGGATGCGAACGCTGTCGTCACGCGGCAGCGAATCGGTTCGGGCGACTTCGATGAGTCTTCGCGTCCACCGTCGGTGACGTTGGTCGTCCGTCACCAGGAGGCACACTGCACCCGGCGCGTCGGCGTTGAGTGATCGCGGAGGTCGATTCGCGTGTCCCGCGGCGAGATAATCCGATCGCGATCATCCGCATCGTCGACCGGCCGATTTTCCAGTGCGTCGAGCGCGTGCCGATCGATCGGGAATATTCGCACGCGTTAACGTCTGCCGGTTTCGATCGTCGAGCGCCTCGATCTCGCGGCGAGATCGTGCCCGGAAATCGTGTGACAACGTGTCGGTTCGAGTGGCGTGCGACTGTCGGCGCCGACGATCGCGAAAGCGTGTTCAGTGTGACGAACGGTAGCGAAAAAAAAGAAAAAAAAAAAAAAAGTGTCGGGGTGTTCGGTGCGCGGATTCCGAGAGACATCAACGCCCGGTCGGCGGAGACCGCAGGAATACACGTCAAAGGCTGCAGTCTGCGTCCAGGTAAGCCGATCGTGAATGGAACGGCTGCGCGCCGGTTGCACCGCCGATATGCGAGCGTGTTTACATTCGCCAATTACCCGATAGGTGCAGAGCTCGTACGCGCAACGCGGCGATAATTCCACGCCGTGGAAAATGCTAACGACCGAGATCGCGTGAGTGAGAGAGAAAAAAAAAACGTCGATGAGAAGGATCCGCGGGATTATGACTCTCGGCGAGGTGGAAAAGCCGGGGAAATAAACGAGGAGTTGCGTCGTACCGCGGTCGAGCGAGTGTTTACATACCTACGTTGTGAGATCGACAGATCGTGCAATGAGAAAAAAAAAAGATTATAAATTATTCTGTTAGAAGGATAATAATCTGAGTACGAAAGGTAAAACAGATCAAAAATTATCCTTCCAGAGGGTATAAAATTTAACCTTCCTTAGGATCACTTTTGATCTATTTTACCTTTCGTACTCAGATTATCCTTCTGACAGAATAACCTTTAATCTTTTTTTTTCTCAGTGTGGTTCGATTGAAATATCCGTCGGAGGATCTCGTATAACGCGAGCATCTGTGTTGGAGTTACGAGATATTGCGATCCAGCTGACTTTATGCGGGGTGAATCGAGAAATCGTTGATTTTCTACCGATCTTACGGATGCAAAATTCCTGATTAACCCCTTCAGGCCTGATTTTTTTTTTTCGCGGAGTAAACGAAATTGTTAATGATGTTTCAGCCTTTGCGGTATTATTATATTGTAACATATTTTTGCAATCTTTATTTTGTAAATTTTCTTATATTCATGCGCAAACAGTACAAAGTTGTATTTTTGCGGAACATTTTTTAATAAAACAGCTCAAATCCAATGTACATTCTCGTGTACAGCAGGTCTGAAGGGGTTAAACTTGGAAGTTTTAATTAATCGTTCGTCGCGCGTTTATCCCGTCGAACGGTGCCTGTTGCGCCTCAGAATCCACGTATATTCCTCGAAGACATCGCGAGCAGAAATATCGTAAGGTCAGTTAAATCCGGCGATCGCCGTACCTCCACATTTCCTCCTTCTGATAATTTGCTAATTACGTTCAATTATCCATAAGAAGGTATAAAGACGAGGTAAGGGCATACTCGAGTGGCTCTTGGACGAGCATAGATAATTCCCACTCGAGGCAAATGCATTCCGCTCGCAGTCGTTACCGAGCGGGGTGGCCTATCCGCGTTCGCCAACTCGTACGACGCTCCTCGCGGAAGTCAACGTCTTATTACCCCCTGAAAGTTCGTTTCTAATCGTTCCCGCAGGCCGCATCTGCCCGCGCCACCCTTGCACCCTTGCCCGGCCCTCGCCGAACGAGCGCACCTCGCCTTCCAGGCAACTGCTGCTTTCCGAGCAGTTGCCGCGTCAGGTGGCCGTCGTTAGACGCGAGCGAAGGATATGCGCGCTACCAGACGACGGCGCGCGGCTCTGGGACACTCGCGAAGATGTCGGAGCGGTGTCGTTAACCCGCGCCGTTAAAAAGATTTCGATTCTTTAATATATTTTTATATAAAGCTTTTTGCGCTAATACGTTATTGTGAAAATTTACACGTTTCCCGGTGAAATTTCATAATCACGCGTATTGGATAAAAGCTTTATATATGATTGCATTAAATTCAATACATTTTTCTTACAGTGCGGGTTTTCGAGCAGCGTTTATCATCGGGAGAAAAGTTTAACACTAGAACTACCCGCAACCGGTCAATTTGACCGGTGTCTTATTCAGAGTTCCATTCAACCTCAGTTATTTCGTAACCCGTGAGGTTTTTGTCAAAATTGGTAGAATACTTTTTTGTCGAGCACATTTCGGTCTACAAAAAAGTTCTATAGCAGTGTACACGGAAAATCCACGGATAACGAGATAATCACCCGCCAAAACGACCGTCTTATAAAGCGCGACCACTCGGTAGTTCTGGTGTGAAAATAGAGATCGGACCTTAATGAATAATCGATGGTATAATAAAAACATCACTTCCAATGCCGATATCGACGCTAAAAATCTTTCGTCGCGAGTGTACCGTAGCGAGAGATCAATAAGAAGCTTCCCCGACGAAAAACAATAGTCGGAATCGCGATGGGTTCGTAGATAATCCGCGGTCGTTGGTCCATTTATCTCGGTACCAATCAGGCCGGAGGACTTCTCTTCGCCGAGGCCGATATTCCAGCTTCCCGGTCGGAACGAGCGCGGCCGCCGCGCTTAGCCTCGACGCCGCGAATTCATTTCAGGGGACTTTCGGACGCGCTTCGACGGTCCGTTCGGTCGCGGCCTTCCGCGACGGCAAGTTCGCCACTATTACACGAAATTGGTAATAACCAGCCTCTGTCGGCACCGCGCGGTGACCAATAACTCTCCGCGCTAACTCCGTCCGGTCGTGAACCAAACGCTACACGCCGGCCCCGGGGACATTATCTCAGCTGGACATCGATGTAATTCCGTACTGTCATTTCTCGCCGAGCCCTCAATTTCTTTCGACCCCGACTGCTGCTGCGCGCGCCGTCTTCTTCGCTTGGAATACGAGAGGCGCCCTTCTGTTTCTACGCGGAGCTTACGACTCCAATGGGTTCGTCTCGTTAGTCAGATAATTTACAACGCGAATGAAATACGTGCCATATCTGTCTCGCATCGTATTGATTACGCTCCGTGAATCACGAATTACAAGCGTTTCGAGGGCAAGTGGTCCCCAATAAATGTGCCGTATCTCGCGATTGATTGGTCGTAGAGAAAAATTCTCGAAACAAATATTGTAGATCCGTCGAAGACGCACAACTCTTGTTGGAAACATTTTCCTCTCCGATCGACTAAACGCCGGATATATCGTTGATCAGCTTTGGTACCAGTCTGATACACCCTGGAGAACACATTTGGCGTGGCCCAGCGGACGCTAAAACATTTGGAAGCCCACCTGCCTATCGTGTCGACCCGGATAACCCGACTTATCGTTTACACACCCGCCGATGGGACGCGCCTCTGACTCACAACGACAGAGCCTAACGTATACTCGATAATCGCCCTGCTACCGGTTCAACGCGGTGACCGCGCGATGCGAGGAAATCTGGTCTAGGCGGGGTATCATCGCGGTCGTGTCAAGGATGTGCGCGGGTGCGGTCCTCTCGTTTTGTTTATTGGCTCGAGCGCGCGCGAGTCATCCGACGGTTAATTGCAGCGAACGCGGAGTGGCATTGCGCTCCGCAGCGGGTTTGTACAGTTAACCGGACCGACTCTCTGCTAACCGACGACGCGTACAGGGCCCTCTCCTGGTACGCCCCGGCTATAGTAGGTGTACAGGTAGCTCGCATCTATTTATAGTCGAACGCCGGTTCGTTCGTAGGTTCGCGCATGGTCGTGTGGAGGTGGTCGTCGGTCGGCGTTCGCGTACTCCATGCCACACCTGGGCCCCGGCTGCATCCTACCTATCTATTCTACTTACGCGAGCGGCGCGCGCGCGTATACGTACTCGCATGCGCTCGCTCTCAGGTACCAGAGAGGCTGCGCGGAGAGAAGGAGTCTAGATCTCGCCGGGCGGACGCTCGGCTCGCGTCGGCAATATCTCTCGTGGCACCGGGATGGATTTACCGTGAGGTACGATCCGTTTTATCGCGGTAGGAAACGAGGGAGGAGAGAGAGAGAGAGAGAGAGGGGGGAAGCTGGTGATTGCTGAAGCATTCGGGATGGATTCTCTCGTTTGGATCTCGATTTTTTTTCATTGAATAATTCTCCCTTGCTCTCCGATTAACCCTTTAAGGTGTACCGGGAGAATGGTTTCCCAGCAGGCCCAAACCTCCTAGCTGATGTTTTAATGGGAAACTATAATACTACACGAGATAAATGTAAATTCTAATACACACACATATGAGAAAATAATATTATTAAGTACTTGTGTGTGTCTGTAATTTTAAAAAATACGAAAACAATTTTTTCACAGCAAGAAATATTATATAAGTACATAAAAAGCGTTCATATAATGTGTTTTAAAATGTGCCCCAGACTTCTGTCACTTAAAGTGTTAAATGAGTGGGGATGATCGAAGCGAAGGGGTCAAGTAACTCGAATATAAAGAGGAAGCGCGATGGGATATCCGAGTCTCAATGAATTTGAAAAAAAATGTCGATTAACGCGTAATTAGAATACGAAGATTCGCGTAAATTCAAAGAGAAGCGCGCGCGTTTGCAGACTCCGTACACCGATATGCAACGGTATAATAAATATCGAGCGACTGCGCACCAGCTGCGTTGCCGCAGCTCCCCGTCGATGTCAATGGAAGTGTACTTTTTGTCGAGGCGAGGTAAGGATGCCGAACCTGTTCTCCTCGCTCGCGCACCACCGCGAGTAGCGCGGGCCACACATCAGTCGGATGTAGTCATCTGTATCAATCAGAGAGCTGCAGTCCGCGCGTACACTTTCTTGCCCCGCCTCGATATACAGGTATACGACTGCGGGACATTCTGGCAGTTAACTTCAATCAGGGTCCGATAGCGCGCTGAATGATTACCGCGAAACCGAGGTTGGTCGAATTATTGCTAGGCTCGTCGGTTTGAAGTTCGCATGGAGAATCTTCGATATAAGGTTCCATATGCGTTGAGAAAAACGATTAGTAATGTTGATCAAACTTTGGTTGATGAACGGAAAAGAATAGATCGTTACAAAATTCGCGATAAATTTCGGGATAAGGCTAATTTATTATTACGATAAATGCAATTATACTAAAAATTACAGTAACGCTTGCAATTTATACAAGTCTTACTATATAATCGTTACTAAAATTGCAATTATCGGAACAATAAATCGGCCTTGTCCCGAAATCAACCACAAACCTTGTAGAAATGCTGCGATTTTCATTTTTTCCGTGCATGGGAGCAACGAGATATTTATATCAGGACAACAAAACCTTCGATTACGACGAATAAATGTTGATTGTTGCATGTCGTAATGTTTCTAAGACGTTTGGTTGTGATGACCAAACATTTGTCGTCGCAATCAAAATATTTTGCTGTTCCCATGTCAACCAAAGTTTGATAATAGTATTACTGATCATTTTTTCTCAGTGTGACGTGTCCCGTATACTATGCACATATCGTGCGACGCAAATAAAACAAACTTTTACCACTCGTACGACCGTTAAACATGCGCGAGAGTACGCGCACCGAGCGCCAGACGACTATGCGAGAAAAGGACGAGTCAAAATTGCACATATACATCGGCGCGATCGTTAGATACATCTGCTGCAGTCGGCCGCCCTTGCGGGAGCAGTAAACCGTGCCGTTAACGCCCGGCGTAAAACGTATTTGCGCGGAATTTTCCGTTGCTCATAAATATTTATTAGCGCGTTATAAACCGTCAAACTAATTATTGGTATATCGTGAGAGGGGGGGGGGGGGAAGCTGCTACGTGAAAACAGGTGCGGCGGCCACGGGAAGTAGGGATGATTTTCCTTTTCTTTCTCTATTTTTTTTTTTTCATTGCTCCCTTCCGCCGTATAACGCGCTGTGAAAGTAGAAGCTTTGAGGAACTGCGGGCTTTCATTAAAGTACCGTTGTTGCGCCCGGGTCCGACGCCGCCGACGTTACAGACGAAAAATTGAAATTTATTTCGTGAGCCCGGCGCACAATTGTCGGGCGTTAAATGGCTCGCGGCCCCGTCCTGTTTTCCTTACGCGCGGATGCGTCTTTGATCGACTCCGAATGGCGAAAGCGCATCGACGCGGCAACGGTTCTACACTGAGAGAAAAAAAACTTAATTGTTCCAACTAAATTGTTCGCGTTGGAGGTTAAATTTCGTCAAACCAATCATCGTGCCCTTGGTTGCACTGTATACACTGAGAAAAATAATTAGGTTAAAATGACAAAACGCGTTTAATTATTCCGACCAAAATACCGATCAGTTGATCCAAATATTTTGTTACTCTTATCAAATATTTAGTTATTCCAATCAAACGTTCAGTTAAACTGACAAAAATGTGGCCGGTTCAGCCGAATGGATAAAGGATCCATATGTCAACCAAACGGTTTGGTCATCATCTCTAGGATTTTGGTCGAGTTCTTTTTCTCAGTGTAGAGTTGGAATAACTAAAAATTTTTTGTTTTATTCGATAAAATGTATTTCGTTGGTATACATCTACCAATCAGACTTCTCTGCTTTGTAGATGCACATTGAAAGAAAAAATCCTTCGATTCGACTAAATTTGTAGGTTACCGACAGCCAAGTAAACGTATAATTATTTGAATAAATATTTAATCGAAGCAGTTGAGTATCAAGTTACCTCAACTGAATTTTAATTACTCAAACTACATATTTATTCAGATAACTATACATTCAATTGGCTGCTCCAACAGTTTACAGTTGGCAATTGTTTTTTCTCAGTGTACCCGTATTTCCCCGGTTCCGAATCCACGTGCTCCCGCAAATTACCGGAAATACCGGCGGTAAATATTAGTTCCAACCCAGGCGCACGAGTCGAGTGCATCGTCGCGGTATCAGGTGCATCGCGCACCGTCCGTACACCGTTCCGCACTCGGCGCAGTCGCGATCCATCCAATTCGCCTTCATTCCCCCAGCTTCCACCGCCGATAACAAGCGACGAGTCTCCGCGACGGCAGTCGCACATCCCTCCTCGCCGTCGAACGCTTTACCCGCGCGTCAGAAACGCTCGAGCGCGAAGAGGAACGAGCGAACACTGAAAAGTGCAAGTCAACGCGCTACATCAACGTCACGCGTGATCGTCTCGCGGTCGGTTACACCGATCAGGATCGTCAATATCGATCGCCGCGGTTACGTCGCGATGACGAAGTACAAACGAAATGCAGATCCCCCCCGAGTTCCGTCGACATTCTAACGACCGTTGGACGATTCCGAGGTCGTCTTCCCTCGCTGTACAATTAATCTCGCGGGCAAACGCATCGGCAACAGGTGGGCGCTCCGCGTTTCGCGAGCGACCGGAAGCCTCTTCCGTCGGGTCGCGATCGCTCGACTCGTCGCGCGCTACGCGTACGACGGCTGTGCGGAAAAGAGGGAGGAATAGTGTCGAGTAATGGCGCGACTGCATCAGGTGCAGCGCGAGGCAAGGCGCACGGCGGATCGGTGCGTCGAGAACCTCCGTACGCCTATTTCCGAGCTGCACTCTTCGAGGCGCGTGAATGAGGTCTGGCTCGGCCGAGACGCACACGATCGGCCGAACGCCGATCGGGTATCGGGCGGCATGCAAGGGGGCGGTTCGAGATTTATCTAGCAAATAACCTCCTGTTGCTCGCGTGTACCATGCGTGGCAAAAGTTTTCGTAACCGTTACAGCCGCGCGCCGCGAGCCGTCGTGAGCGCGCGGACTCGTCTCTTTGCCGCGACTTTTTCTTTTTCATCTCGGGTGCAGTTGATCGCTCCGCACACGTCCCCTGCGAATGGCTTTATAGGGATCGTCTCGGCTCGGATGCTGTACGTGCTTCCGAGATAAATCGACGTGTCGTTGTTGATCGAAACGCGATTTGATTCGTGTTTAGTTGCGATTACTCGAGTGCAGATTTAAGGGTGACTTTTGCAGAGGTGAATTCGGGTTTATCGCATCTGTTTTTCTCATCGCGGATTCGATAAATTTAGACGAAATTGTTTACCCGGTATTTGTTCTTTTGAACTGGAAAACGATATTTTGACATGCAGCTACGTCGTAAGTGCGTCTCTCTTGCGTTTCGATGACGTCACAACATTATAGAGAGAAATACGCTCATAACTCGGCGAATTATTATTTCTCCGGACATTTTCTTTTCCGTGTGGTATTGCATATGTGTACAGATTACAAATTGAATCTGAAAATATAAATGTTTTTTTACGCAAAGACCGAATTGAGATTAGAAGAGGCTTCGTTCCATGTAATGGAGATTTTTTTTCGACAGACGGATCAGAGTTGTAAGAAGTGGTATGTGATAAAATGGAGATTCCATTATCGCGAGTGCAACATTTAGACTCATATAAAGTTCCTTAACGATAAAATAAAAATCATTTATAGCGAAATTAATCTTGGAAGAATTACATTTTAACGTGTTCACTTTATATTCGTTTACAAGAATTTTAATTTGGTATTTATATAGTCAGGAGGAAGGTTCAAAGTGCTATCGCGGGTGCAACAGATAAGGCCAATTTCGTTGCACCCGCGATAGCACTTTGAACCTTCCTCCTGACTATATACAATAAATATCAAATTAAAATTCTTGTAAACGAATATATAGTGAGCACACACATGTTAAAAT
Source organism: Xiphydria camelus (assembly GCA_963678675.1). Classification (NCBI taxonomy): domain Eukaryota; kingdom Metazoa; phylum Arthropoda; class Insecta; order Hymenoptera; family Xiphydriidae; genus Xiphydria; species Xiphydria camelus. Next base: position 2,966,903 of record OY783199.1, read on the forward strand.
GTAATTCTTCCACGATTAATTTCATTATAAATGATTATTATTTTGTCGTTAATGAACTTTATATGAGTCTAAATGTTGCACCCGCGATAATGGAATCGCCCAGAAACGAACTTGTGCGAAAATCGGAGCGAGAAATCTCTCCGTTCTCAAATTCAAACGACAACGACTCGAGGTGACGAACGAGCAAGGACGAGGAGCCGCGTGAGATCGATCGGAGAGGGACTCCGGTAGAAGTGGCCCTCCGAGGCCCTCCTCGCGCATCGGAGTCGTCCTAATTGGAGTTGCGCGTTGCGATAATACGAGCGGCTAATAGAGCACGTCTCGCGGCACCACACCGAGTCGGCCCGTCGAAGCGAAGTCACTCGAGAGTGACTTGCGACATTCGGTCCCGAGAGCGACTCCCATGACTCGATCTCGCTACGCGTGTAATGTCCCTTATGGGACGCGAGAGAGGGCGCTGAATCGCCGCGGCCTATCGGCTGCTTCTATATATTAATTAAGTTCCTTTGTGACCTGGCCGAGCTTTCTGACTCGTTGTAAATATCGCTGCGCTCGCATCGACGCGAGACGCGCGCTGAAGGGGCGTCGATGTGCGAGGCTCTGTGATTTTTTTCGAGTATCGCGCGGATGAATTGCTACAATTGGAGTTGAATCCTTGTCGGACTCGCCGAGAACAAAAATTCGATCAATTTGATCGAAATTCTGGAAACCGATGACCAAAATCGTTTGGTGAAATACGGATCTTTTTTTCGTTCGTTCGGTTCGACTGACTAATTTTTCGTTAAAATGACTAAATATTTGATTTAATCGACCGGTATTTTCGTTAGATGTTTCATCAGACGTGCTTTGTCATTTTAGCCTGATAATTTTTCTCGGCGCATGGTCAATAATCGAACATTTTTAATATTTCTCGAGGAAAGTGGTAAATACCCGTGTTTATCCAGACACCGCAGAGAGACGAAAATAAAAGAGGAAAAGGCGCGCGGAGAAACGAAAGAGGCGGCCGACGCGAGATCGTATATACGTACGCGCGCCCCGGTCCCAGTTTATAACGCGTCTACGCCGCATTTTCTGCGCCCATTTTAACGAGGTGCGGGACGCAGTTTAGCACTTGGCACGCACCGTTGCACCACCCGGGCACCGCCTAACTGCCGCGCGCGCCGGCTTGTTTAACAATCATTATTTGCGAGCGCGTGGTATCCAGAGATCGAATCGGATCAGATCGAATCTCCCGCGGCGGCCGGTCCGGTCGCATTGTGTTCCCGCGGGGACAGCCTCGTTGTAGCGTCGCGCGCGTCGAAGTTTACGACTCGCTCAAAACGAGACGCGTAAACCACCCGCGGCTCGGAGGCTCGAATGTTTCGAGGGGGAATTTCGTAAAAAATGATAAGCGAGGACATTATTTCGACTCGCCGTTTAACTCGTTCGAGATCAGTCCCACGGCTTCTGGAGACAAGTTAAAAATTCTTAATTAATAAATTCCCTTTCCTAGGTTCGTAAAAAAAGCCCTAATCATTATTAGGCGTTTTTGTCACTAACTCCTAACGTTACTAATCATTTTTCTCAATGCAACAGAAATGTTTCGTTGTTCCCACGTGAACCAAAGTTTGGTTAACATTGCTAATCGTTTTTCCGAGTGTACGTCAATTACTCCGCTATACGGGAATAACGAAACATTTTTACCGGGGGACGACAAAGCTTTCGGTTATCACGAGTGAAAATGCCGGTGGTGGCAGCGCGATGTTTCCAAAATGTTTGAATAAAAACATTTCGTTGTTTCGCCAAGAAATAATTTTCGAGGCAGGCAAATTCAAAATCCCCGCTTCAAAATTCCAACAAATCACTCGCAGAGCTCAACGCGACACTTGCAACGACGAGTGATAATTTGCCAGCTCGCTGATTCATCCCCGAGAGTCTGCAGCCCCCCCCCCCCTTCACTCATCGTGATTCCCGCGTGCGCGAATGACGTCAATTAGGCCTCGGCGCCGACGAGGCCTGGGCAATAATTCAGGCACATTATTGTTCCTGCAAACAGCCGGATACCCGGGGTGATGCATGCGGACGGGCCCGGAGGTATAAGGTACATCTCGGCGAGAGAGAGGAGGGTGTATATATTCTCCCGAGAGCGTTATAAACGTCGCGTATATTCCGCGGGCCTCTTTATGTGCTCTGGGATCTCAGTCCGGTAGGGGCCCGATCGCTCGCGCGCGCGTTTAGGTCCCTCCTCACTCCTCCGATTCCGCGGCGGCGTGGTGTACAGCGGGGTACGAGCCGCGATAAAACAACACTTCGACCGCCGCGATCTTCTCCCTCTCTCTCGTTCGCCTCCTACTCCTCCTCTTCTCGCGAGATGAGGAAGAGCCGCGGAAGAAGGGGGGAGGGACTCATCGCCCGGAATCCAGATAACCATTGCAAGGCTTCTTATAAGCGCGCGGCGCGGCTCCACGTGTTCGTTACCGACACTCAGGACCGCTCGGTATATACGTAGTCGCGATCGAAGAGAGATCGCGACTGTCGTCGAGATCGAGCGTGTCGTGAACGCTCCATTACGATGCCGCGGTAACTACAGGTGCGCGTACGGCGAACGTGGCGACACGTTCGACTTCCTCGAGCGTTTCGTCGTTGGAGTTATTTCCCCTCCTCGGCGTCTTCTTCTTCTTCCTTCCTCACGTGCTCCGATCGCCGCGGAGGATTGTCGAGAATCTCGATTGCGCGCGAGAGAGAGTACGTTTTAAGATCGTTTAAGCGAGACTCCAGCTTCTCGTATTCTCTCGGCGGTAGATCGAGAAAACAATTTAATCGTAGTTGATGGATGTTTGTTCGAATATGGCGAAATGAACGTTTTATCGGACCAAATAAGTATTCGTTAACTATTACGATATTTATTTGGCACAATTTCAACCTCTGTGGCAATCGTTTAAATGAGATAAACATTTTAATAATTGACATATATTTTCTTGTCCTAATGGAATATTCATTGCGCCGTATTTGAAATAATATTTATTAGCTATTAATACACAGAGAAAAACGTTTTTGTGTAGTTAATAAATATCTCTTTGAATATGGCGAAATAAACAAAACATCCGTTAACTACGAGTATTACGATATTTATTTGGCACAATTAGATCCCTCTTGAGGCCACCGTCTGAATGAAAGAAATATTTTAATAATTAACATACCTATATTTCCTTAACCCAATGGAATATTTATTTCGTCGTACCTATTTGAAATTACATTTGTCAACTATTAATAAATATCTTTCTCGGCGCTGCACTTTCGAGAAGCAATAGCCGCATCGCGCTACAGTCGACGACGACGAAAAAAATTCCGTGGACAATTTCTGGAAGTTTCCTCGGAATCGGTCAGACGTAGACCGCGCGCGCGCGCGCAGCTGAAATCACCTTGCGCGCCACGCGATACGGGCGAGGTCGGAAAAAAATCGGAGGACCTTCGCGCGATTGCGATTTCAGCCATAAGAAACGACTCCGGGCGTGCTCCCGATAGTGGCGGCATTATCAGCACTCGGCCCGACGAATTCAGCGCTAGGTACGCGTCGCGCGCCTCCCGGCGAATCGACGAGTGACGTGTAAACTCGCGAATGGTCGCGAAACCCCGTTACCTATAGTGTATAATAATCGAATGAAAAAAAAAAAAAAAAAAAGTTAAATCCTAGGCTAATTTTCTTTCAATTGCACCGACAAACTCCGCGGCGATGGCGGCGGCCTCAACGGAAGCAAGTTGAATGAAAAAAAAAGAGGAATTTGACGTCCGTTGAGAGCATCCGGTGTAGGGGGACACCCCCCCCCCCCGTGACACAACTCCACGTCCATCCTGCGCGCCGCGTGAGAAAGACAGAAACGCGGCGACGCTGAGGGGAGAGAGAAGGAGAGCGAGAAGGTGAAAAGAGTGAGGGAAGTACTCCGAACTCTTTCGGAATCGCGCTCGCGGACGAAGAGGAAAAAGGGGGGGAGGAGGAAGAGCGTAACGACGCGCGCGCGATTCGGAGAGAGCCGCACGCCGGTTTTCGTCGTTTCCTCGTCGGGTACGACGCGTAGGTACACAGGCGCGCGCGACACACGCTCGCGCTCCCGCGTTGTGCCCGTGTCGGCCTGATAAAAACCTTGTCGACTTCCTGTGCCACCCGCCTTCGCTCAAGGTCGCCTCATTACGTGTCGGCCCAGGTACGGGTGGCTCGGCTCGACCGGTAAACCGCGGCGGCGAGCGAACCACCTCGTATCTCTCCTCTGACCAATCAAGGTTATCGCGAAACGAGGCGAGAAGCGTTTCGGCGCAGTTTAGCGCGCGGTGACGCCGTCGGCGCGCGAGGCGGGGGACGCGAGATGATCGTTTTCGGGGAAAGAGACGGAATTGGAGAAATTAGAGCAGGACTTTGATTAATCGAATTAATTGGGATCGGATCGCGTTCGGATAATTGAGAGAAAAAACGAGTATTTTATAATACAACGTGGGACTAAGTATAAGACGATTTTACGTTAAAACACTTTCCTGGGGAATCAGCTGTACACAGTAAACAAGCGGTGTTAATTTTTAACGTCATTTCGCCGGGATTGACCCAGGGTCATTTAGTCTTATGTCATTGTTATCTAACACCAAAAGTGGTCTATGCAGATTCACACTGTAGAATTGTTTACAGTGTACCAGATAGTAGAATAATTGATATCGCGCGTGTATTTTGAAAGTAGCGCAACTCGGAAAGCAATATTTATTTATGCAAATACCGGAAAACTGTTTACAACTAAGCTCATACGAGTAGTTTTTCGTCATCGCCATTTAAAAAAAAGAGAGATTTCTGTTGCGTTGCGTAATTTTAGAAATACAGGTGCGCTGTGTACCTATAATAGAGTTTGAATAATCGAAAGTTGTGACACGGTATACTGAAGCGTTCGGATAATTGAGGTTTGATCGTATGAAAAATATCGCGAATTCGACATTGACGGATCCAAGCAGACGAATTTTCTCAGGATTTTGTTAGCATAATTGGGGTATGGTAACAAATTGGTGTGATATGAGTAAAGTAGCAGCAAATACGCTAATCATCCTTGAAAAACATACTGATATTATACTGATGAAATACTCAAACTATACTAAAATCATATTGATATCTCCAGTTGTTGAATATCGTTGATTTCCCGGTATTATTACTGACAAAAATACCCAAACTATACTAGAATACCTAAGTATAACAAATTTCGAAACACATCACAGTATTACGGTATTTGTTGGATCTTAATGGAATCTACCAGAGAAATGACGGAATTTAAGGTATCTGCACGACTACGAGAAACGAGAAAATCGAAAGAACGGGCAACCGAACAAAAGAAAGCGACGGAGAAAGTGAGAAGCGAGTCGGACTGAATCTTATCGCTTATCCAGCACCTACTCTCTTCGGCGGAGGCGGGAGCGCGAGGTGCACCGCGCCGCGCGGGTGCAGTCGCGAGCCGACTTGGAACGGCGCGGTTTGCGCGCGCGCCAGCGAGCGCGTTCCTCGACTTTCTAAGCGCATGGTAATGAGAATCGGCGATTTCCGAGTGAATCGCGCAGACCCGCGGAGGTGCACCTACGTGCGCTCACGCGGCGCGGTGATCGACGATCTATCGCGCGGGAAAATTCCTCGCTCGCGCGCGAGTGTGCGTCCGAACTGTACTCGCGGACGGGCGTGTGTGCGTACGCGCGCGGGAATGCGTGAACTGGAGCAGCGGAGACTGGTCAACGGGGATATTCAGTCGTTTCGCGTTGATTGGCCGCGAATTGCGCGCGGGAGAAAGATGATAGGGGGAAGAGAGCGTGTATTGCGGTATAAATAATTTCGCCGGGCCTCGCGATTAAATGAATTATATTTTTTCTAGAAGTACTGAAGGGCCTTGATCTTCATAAGCATTGCCCCGTACTGAGAAAAATGATCAGTAATCCCAGATAGACGTAAAGTGCAACAACATTAGATGGCTTATTAGCTTATCAGATGTACCAAAGTTGTGCGCTTTACGAGTCATCATTAAGCAAGTATATTTTTGTCATTAAATTTGAATAGCGTTGAATAGTTTTAAGACTAAAAATATTAATTTACGCAAATTAATGACAGATATTAATTAATAATTTTAACGGAACAAAGAATAAAGAAGCTAGAAATAATAAATTTAATATAAATATGAAAATACTAACTATCAAACTAATAAAAATAAAATGCTAAATTTTTGTTCAATATACCTATAGATACGACATTATTCGTAGATGTGTCGCTACAATAAATACAGCAATTACGTTATTTGCATCACATTGATATGTAAATTTAACAATAGATTCTCGAAGAACAATTATTTTTTAAAACTATACAGTAGAATAAACGTTGACTTCAGAACCAACCATTATTGCAATTTCTATGAAAGTCGTGACGATCGTGCAAGTCTACCTGGGAATGTTAATCGAACGTTCGATTGTTATGCGAACGACAAATATATTTGTAATGCGACGATACATATTTGGTCGTCATAACCAAAAATTCTTCAAACAATGCGTTGCCACAACTAACATTTATTTGACGCAACGAAACATTTGTTATCGCGATAAAAAATATTTCCTCGTTCATACACCAACCAAACGTTCGATTAACACTACCAATCATTAATCTCAGCGCGCAAAAATCCCAACTTCCCCCGGTGCACCTTGCAAGTCACTCGATAACACCTCGAACTGCACGTACCTATACACCGATGCATCCCGCACGCAATACTTTCCCCGTCCAGAGCGCACACCCACCCACACCCTCGGATAAAAACGCGTATACACTGCCATCGACACGCCGCAGCATCCGCGAGCGTCTCTTCCTGGTACCGCTCCTCCCGCCCGGCAACGAACAATCCCCGACGGCGGCGAGGGTCTCTCTCTCTCTCTCTCTGTGCGTATACGAACCGGGCGCACGGTTCACGCACGCGAACTCTAAACGGGTGGCGCGGCCGATCTCCACCCGAAGCGTATCGCGCAGGTACAATGCGCTCCGTGCAGCGCGCGGCGCTTTGCACGTGCACACCCATACGTATACCTAGAGTCGCCGCCCGCGCAACGGATGGGAACACTTATTTTACTTACGAGCCGAGCTGCAGGCGCTGCAGGTACGGTACGCAATGGCAAAGAAAGAGGCGGCGGAGAGAGGAGAGCGCGACTGGTTGGAGGAGGAAGAAGAGGACGAAGAAGAGGACGAGAGGAGGAGAGAAGAGAGCCCGAGTGCGGAGGTGTATACGTGGCGGCCACCGCGCCTCGGCCTGCAGGAACTAGGCTGCGGGTTGAGTGAACGGACGCGGGCGATTGTCACAAAACATCCATTATTTTTACACTTCGACGCGATGGTGCTCCGTTGGTTGGGCAACGCTTGGCGGGAATATTCACACTCTTGTGTTACGGTATCTATTCAGGCGGGCGGCCCTCTCTCTCTCTCTCTCTCTTTTTTCTCTTCCTCCACCGCCTCGTCGTCCGAGTCGACCTATTCGCGTAAAAACTCGTCGAATTACCCGGGTTACGTCGCGCGGCGCCGGCGACGAACGATGCGGATATTTGTCCGCGCGAACACGTTCGTTTGCAATTCTCGATTCTACGCGCGTAGATAATTCTCGTTCGGCGGGGGATGAGCTCCCACCGCGCGAGGTTGGGCCGTTCGTCGGGGCTGGAACGAACGACGGAATCGACGCGATCGTCGACTTTTTGCGTCGGGTCTCCGCCGAGGAGTTCTTGTTCCACCCCCTTCCGAGTTTTGTGACTCGGTACGCGCGCCGCTCCCCTCGCGAGATCTCCGCGACTAAAAAGGCGCGCCCCGGGGGAATGAAAATAAAGAGATTTTCGATGACGCGTTCACGGCAAAATCACTCCCCGCCAAAATTCCAGCGCGGTTCAACCTACCCGGAAAACCATCGGCGCGATCTGCCGCGCAAAGTACCACCCTACATGTCTTACGGTACAAAATCACCGCGCGGCGCAAGTTGCCATCCCCGGCTTCTCTGCCGCGCGCATCATAGTCACTCTCCTTGAATCCGCGCGCGCGCGCGGCGGTTGCACTCGGAATCGATTCGTCCCCGTCGGGCATGGCTAATTCGCCGATCGCTCTACGCACGCACGCGATGCATATCGAGCGAGGTACGTGCCCGATGCGCGCGCGAGGTGCCATCCCACTTCCCCGGCGCGCCGCGCCGCCTTCCGCGAGAGATGCGCCAAGGCGGATAGCGCGATGGTACCGGTGGCGGAGGCCGCAGCCTCCCGGAGGGTCCAGCGCGCTTGGTTAACTGTTTATGAATGAGACGTCTCTCGGGAGGCTCGATTCGTCGCGGTACCCGGCGCGTCGTCATCCCGGCGGTTTCGAGGAAATCGAGTCGTCCGCGCCGACACGATCCGATCGCGCGCTTCCTCTCTCCCCTCTCTATCACTCTTCCTCTCTCTTTCGCCTCGCCTTCGAAGCAAGGTGTCACGGGTCGTGCAAACTGCGCGCGAGTCGAGATCGAATCGAGAGAGAGAGAGAGGGGGAGGGGGGGGGGGGGAGACAGCGATCGCGGATCGACCTTATTTCGAGGGGCGCCGCTCTCGAGCGGACGCGGAGGAGAGCTCGGCTTAGAGCCGACGCGAGAGAGGGCAACAAAAAGCGAGCCCGGCTTGCGGTGGACGACTTTCCCATGGGTAGAGGGTGGAGGACGCGGGGCAGGATGTGCCAGGACCAATCAATTGTACACGCCGGTCCTCCTCCCCCTCCGCCCCGCGCTTCGCTCTTCACCGTGTTACTCTCCCCCCCCTCTCTCCTCTATTTCTCTCCTCCTCGTCGCTCGTTCTTCCCGCGTCGCGGCGAAAATCGTTTGATGGGATTTAGCCACTCGACTGCGCCGAATAATTCGGACTTCTCTCTCGACGGTGGAGGGGGAGGGGCGACGATTCGCCGGTATCGTTTTCTCGTCGCGCGTGGGTGCCGCGACTGCTCGAGATTGCGGATGGGTGCCGCGGTAATTTCATATTACCGATAGTTTTTTTCAAATTCCCTTCACATCTTCGCGTGATTAAATCTGCTGTATTACTTTTCTCTAAAAGTACATCGGGCAAAAGTGGAATAGACACCCGGATCGAAGAGGACGTTCAAACTCGACTATCTCGAAATCGATTAAAGATAGCGAAGAAAAGTTTAAACAAAAAATATTCACCCATATGTTTACCATGAAAAAGCTACTTTACATTTTTTGCATATCTCCACTGCGTTTCGAGATAATCGCGTTCAAAGTCAAACGGAGACTGGGTCGTCTATCCTACTTTTATCCTATGTTCGACGCTCGATATCGAGGAGAAGTTTAAATAAAACACATTTATCTATATGTTTACTATAAAAAAGCCGCTCTATATTTTTCGCATATCTCCATTGCGTTTCGAGATAATCGCGTTCAAAGTTGAACAGAAACTACAAGTTCGTCTATCCTGCCTTTATTCTATGTTCAGCGATAGATATCGAAGAGAAATTTAAATAAAAAATATTTATCCACCTATACTTTTACCGTAAAAAAGCTATTCTAAACTTATCGTACATCTCTACCGCATTTCGAGATAATCGCGTTCAACGTTATACGAAAACTGGGGCGTCTATCCTACTTTTACCCCGTGTTCAACACGATCGATATTTCTCCTCTCGATCGAGACGAGCAAAAAGTATTCATTTTGATCTGCTCTGTACGCACACCTGCGCACCGATTCGCAGTTTCGTTCCGCGCTCTGCGAAGGAGGTTGCAATTAGTACATTCGCACTTGTGCGAGGTGTGAAAACGCGTCTTCGGCGCCTCCGCCGCCCGGCGCGAGAGCGCTGGAAAGGATCGCGCGTGAAAGTGGAGGAACGAAAGGCGAGCGGATCCACTTGGATTTATCGCGCTCGCGCAATCGTTAAAGATGCAAGGTGGCATGCGCTGCTTGGACCTCGGCCGAGGCTCTATACGCGGGTGAGGGACGCGAAGGGTGGGCGGACCAGCGACTACGAGTAAAGAGAGGCAACCGGACTGGCAACCCGCGGGCAGCATCGGCTTCGAAACGATCTGCAAGGCGCCACTCGCGTCATGGAGTGCGTCGGAAGCGACCTGCCGCACCGCTCGCCGAGCTGCGCGCCACACGCGTGCGAGTCATCGACGCACGCACTGGGGGCTTGTCTCTCCTAGAGTGAGACAAAAATGTACTCTAGTCGATTAAACGATTTTTAATAGTCAAGAGAATATTTATTCGGTTATAATGAGTATCGATTGACTGTACAGTAAATATTATTGATTAAATTGAGTACTATTTGAATGAAATCGATGTACGGTGGATCTGTACACTGAAATTTCTTGACGTACTATTTTTTTCAATCGAAAACATGATATAATTGCAGGATCAAGCCGTAGTTTTCTTCTTGCGAGAAAATATTTGACACGCAGAGAAGAAGAATTAGTCGGATCTGGTAAAAATTAGTCGCGCGGTCGCGAGTAATTATTTATTTACATCAGTTTGATCTTTTCTCACATTAATAATTATATGTTTCTTCTTTGCAATCATACATGTGATTGCAAGGAAGGGACATCTGATTGATGCATTAAAAACGTTTATTGACATAAATCAATAATTTTGTTGCGTCCCCGCGAGTAATTTTCAGTAGATCCAACTAATTCTTTTACCATGTGTAGGCTTGAGTAACTTTTTCTTTTTTCGCCCAGGAAAAATTGCTCGTCTCACAACGAAGGTATTCTTGAATCTAAAATATATATTCTTCCGCCAAGAATCTATATTCTTACACATTTTTAAGACCACGTGTTTGCTTGGTTCAAGAAATATTTTTTTACAGGCACTAGCAATCATTTCTCTCATTGTCAGTGTGGCCTTAATTGAGCTATAATAACGGATCGACTCGGTATTCATTCGAATCAAATAAATCTGCTCTTCTCTCAGGACAATCAAGAAACTCGTTCATTTCAATCAAGCCACTCTTTTCTTCTCAATCTACAAACGGGAAAACGTACCATCGATTGCAATGACAATTGCAGCTAAATTCGGTCAAAGTCATGCCGCGATCGGGACATCTGCATGGCCCCAGAGAAGCGTGATCAATCCCACGCTAATCCTAACGGAAAAGTCTATCCTCTCGACGAGCAGGAATTTACGATCCCGAATGAATTCGGAGGTAAAAAATGTCCAGTCGAGTTTACGTTCAATTTTGACAGCCGTAGAAAATCCGATCGGCATCCGCAATAGCTCCCCTCCCCCCCTCCGCCGCTAAAACGGTGCCTTAAAACGCGAGCGAGCCACTCTTCCCATGGCGCACTTTTATCTATCCCTCGCGTGACTCCTCAGCTTTGCATTCCCCTCCGAGCCGCGCCGCGCGGCGAAGTCACATCCGCGATCGCTTCTTCGGTCGTCGCGGGAAGCATGCGCCTACATAACCGGAGCCGCGCAATAAATCCATTTGCCCAAACGACGTCCACCCGAATTCCACGTCGGGCTCGAGGCGAGGGAACGTCTTTTTCGTCGGATTTCGGGCATTCCGCGGTCCGCTCCTTCGTTAACGCGGGGATCTAATTAAGACCGCGGTTCCCAGCCGCCGTGCACGATTCCGAGAGAGCGAGTGTACCGAGTCGCGCGCGTCTCTCCTTCGCCCGCTCCCCCCCCCCACTCGCGCTCGAAAAAGAAGCTAATCGATTACGGACAATTCCTCGCTTCTCCGTTCAGCGAAGTCGCGTGATGACCGCGCTCCCGCTCCTCGGCGACGAGGACGCGTGATCCCTCGATACTCGCCGCTCGGGCGCGCGCTCCCTCTCCGCGCGGCGAGTGACTGTGGCGTGCACGCATCGCGCGCCTCTCCGCGGCCGGAAGAGGGGAGCGGCGGACGGGAGATCGCGGCGCGCGAGCGGGAAAGAGAAGAGAGCGCACCGGGCGCCGCGTGCTCTCGTCTCGTCAGAGAGCGTGACTCGGTGACTATTCGCGCGATCGAAGGTAGGGAGGAAGAGAGACGGGGCGAACGGACCGCGCGGTGTTACGGTTACGCGCGTGTATAATCCTCCGATTATCCACCTGATCGGGACCGATCGCGGGGGCATTGTTACTGCGATGCCCCGGAGCACAATGAAACCCGTATCCGTCGATCCTCGAATTTATCAACGAACGCGCCGCCGCCGCCGGCGGCTCCTCTGTACCGTTAGAAGCCCGGCCGAATATAAAAGTTAATAAAAATCGGGAATGCGGCAAAAGTGTGTCGTTCACCCGGTTCGCCACGCGATATCGCTTCTATTTTTGTGCCTGCATTCGAGTGAGGAGAAAGAGACTTGTGGGCGCGCGCGCGCATGTGTATGTGTATGTGTGCACGCGCGCGCGCGTAGTTTCTATGCGGCGATCGAGAGGTATGTATATACGCGCGCGTGGATCATTGCCGCGGAGAGGAGAGGAAAGTGGAGCAAATTCTTCGGCTTTCCAGGTACCGCGTCTTTGCGGATTCGACGTGTCCTGGCGATCCGGTACGGGCATCGGTGCTTCGCATTGGCGATACCTCGATGTCGCGATAAAACTTGAGAAATGGTATTTGGATTGTACACCATGCGGGGCTAAATTTACTCGCCAGGAAAGAAACTTCAATCATTACCTATATGAGCTTTTGAAGATTATGCTTTCATTTATTATACAATAAAGTCTTATATCGATATAGGCCAAAAATTCATCGATAATGAGATAATAGCGATTCGAGTTTCTCATTACATATGAGCTTTTGGCCCATACATATTTGTATAATACCATTCCGAAGATAATGTTTTTACCTAAAAATACACTTTCCGGTACACTGAGAGAAGAGTTTACTTGTAGTTAATAAATGTACCTATACCTGATTACGGCGAAATAAATATTTCGTTGGGCCGAGTAAATATACGTTAATTATCAGAATATCCCTTTCACTCAAACTAGAATAACAGCTAACGAATATTTGCTCGGAGCTCGAAGAAATATTTCTTTCGCCATAACCAAGCATACATATATGTATTAACTATAAACAAACCGTCTTTTCAGTGTCTGCAGCCAATCGTACAGCCTACTCCTTCACCGCACATCGTCCTACGTCCTCTCTCAAGGATAACACCCCGTACATAGACAGTTTCCTCGCCATGTCCCTGCAGATACATCACAGTGATGCGAGGCTCCTTCGATCCAAGCCTCCGAATCTCGCCTTCGACAAAAGAAATAACCCGGAAAGCCGCGCACACCGAATGAAGCGCTCCTTCAAAGATCGCACCGATGGGGATCGGCAAGAAGCGATTTACGCGGTACCCGATAAATAACGCGAGAAGAAAACGAGCGCGAGAGAATAGAAACGCGGCATCCCGGGGGGGAAGGGTGTGTACAAACACTGCGCCTGACCGAAGAAAACGCCCCGCACCGCGAACAAACGCTTATTTGCCAGTCGTCCTAATTTGACACGGATAATGGGCACGCGAGTACACCGCCGCTCGAATCGCGGATAATTTCTTTCTTCCCCCGCGCCGCACAGCGAAGAGATCGCCGAGGCCGAATCCATGAATCTGGAAACCGCCGCCCGGTGTAGCGCTCTCGCGCGCTTGTTCCACCTGCCGCGCGGAACCCACACGAAGCGAGGGGCGAAGCCGGGCAGCCCGGTCCTGCCGCGGTGGGAAAAAACGCGGGGAAAAAATGACTCCATCGACAGCGGATGATGCACCGCGACCGAGCCACATTCGCAACGACCCGTCACCCGTCGCGGGGCCCGCGATGCTTTCCGGGTCCGTCGTGGCGACTAACGGGAAATAGGGGGAAAAATCCGTTCATTGACTAGAGTTCCGGACGGCGAGTACTATAGTCGCGGTGGGTGGATCTGCATCGAGGAAAACGTTTATTTGCGGTTGATTGTTGGACCGAATAAATATTTGTCAGCTATTGCAATATTTATTTGGCATGATTAAAACCTTTGAGGCAACCGTTTGAGTGAAATACATACATATTTCAATAATTAACATAATATTATTTATTTCGCCATATTTGAAATTACGTTTATTGACTATTAATAAACTGTTTTCTCGGATTATTTGCAGTTAATAAATGTTGGTTTGTATATGGCGAAATAAACATTTTAATATAATAGGTATATTCTATATTTTCTGGCCCTAACGGAATATTTATTTCGCTATATTTGAAATTACATTTACAGACTATTAACAAATGTTTGCTTGGATATGGCGAAATAAACATTTTATTGGACGAAGTACCTAAATATTTGATAGCTATTGCGATATTTACGTATTTCGCACAAAGAAATCCTTTGAGGCAACCGTTTGAATGAAATGAACAATTTAATAATTACCCTATATATCGCTGTTTCTCGAGAATAATGACACTATTGAAAAATCGACAATTTTCACTAAACGCATTTGTAATAATTATACATGTATAAGCCTCAATATCTCAAAGGTACCTACTGTGAAAAACTACTATTTAAATTTCTGACAGTACCTTTGAGATATTAAGGGTTATACATTTATAATTATTACAAGTGCGTTTACTGAAAAATCTAGATTTTCGAATAGTCTCATTATTCTCGAGAAGCAGCGATATTTTCTCGTCCAAAAATGAAATATGCGTTGCGCTATACTTGAAGTTATATCCATCAATTATTGTTAACGAATCATTTTCTCGGAGTACGAGCGCGCGCTGACATCGTCTCTCGGCTTTCTCACCTTCACGCTCGATCCTCGGTCGGAGAGGAGGACGAGGTACTCGTCCCTCTCGCTCGCGCGAGTTTCGATCGCTCTCACCGATAGAGGCGAGACGCCGCGCGACAAAACCCGCTCCGATTCCACTCGATACAGTACCTAATTTGTTGGAAAGACACCGCTTCTTGCGGCGCTGCCATTTGTCCTCGTTTTACCTCACCTCCCTCCACCCCCTTGCCCACCGTGCAGATCTGTCTCCTCGCCACCTTCCGTGCTCTGCTGTAACCTCTTCCCTCCGAGTTTCCCCTCGTTTTGTTGCCGCCAACCGCCACCTACTCCCCGCTCTTCCAGCCTACCCGGCCATTACGCGGAGATCTCGATTCGATAGCCGATCCACAGTTTGTAATTAACAAACAGCCGTCGATTAAATAACCGTCTGATTGATTATCGCCGATTCCGGACGCCTTTTCGCGGGGCTGCTATTAGTGTCATTAACGGGGTGGAATTATATCGCGGGTATATATCGCCGATAAGATCGCCGACTTTACTGCACTTTGTGTATGCAGGAGCGGTGCAACGCGGGACGAGAGAATTACTGCGGTTGTGGTCTTGACTTTAATGCAGTCCCGTTCGCGAATGATCGAGAGGTCGACCCGATGGAGATTTTTCATGGGGGTTTCTGATCGATGCGACGAGGAGGAAGGAGCGTTAGGGACATTTCGTCTCCAGGAGAAGCGATTTTCAAAAGCGTCGGGCGAATATTAAAAGATTGATACCAGTAAATATTTTCGGATGTTTTCATACACTGAGAAAGGAAAAGATTAAAAATTATTCTGTTTGAAGGATAATCTGAGTACGAAAGGTAAAATGGATCGAAAATTATC
Organism: Xiphydria camelus; assembly: GCA_963678675.1. Taxonomy (NCBI): domain Eukaryota; kingdom Metazoa; phylum Arthropoda; class Insecta; order Hymenoptera; family Xiphydriidae; genus Xiphydria; species Xiphydria camelus. The sequence goes on from OY783199.1 coordinate 2,982,486, forward strand.
CCAAGGAAGGTTAAATTTTATACCCTGGAAGGATAATTTTTTATCTGTTTTATCTTTCGTACTCAGATTATCCTTCTAACGGAATAAATTTTAATCTTTTTTTTTTCTCAGTGTGTAGTGCGGTACGGTAATTTTTCTGTTGAAAACATTAAATCGTGATGGTTTACATTACAGTTTACTAGTGTTTCTAAAGAAAAATTTTTCTTCAATTCAGTAGGAACATCCGAAAACTCACAGGTGCCTCTTTTATTGTGAATACAGCAAAATTTACCGGTGTCAGTCTTTCCGTGAAGGACATTTTCCACTGGTCGATATGGGGATCGCGACCGAGTCGTCTGATAAACCCGCCCCTAATTCAGATCGGAAGTGAGATACGTCTACCCCGATCTTGGAACCGGTCTTTCACGCCGACAGACGTATTCCAGACTCCGCTGGACCGCACGAAAGGGTCAAGAGGAGGTTAGCTTCTTACCACCTACGGGTCTACTCGCTATTTCTATCCGCCAATCGGAATAAGTGTGACGTCTGTATGAAGATATAGCGATGAGAGTTTCTATAAAACAAAGCATACTACCTGATGAAAGAAAGTAAGGTAAAATCAAGAATATAATGGCCCTCATAAAAGAAAGTAAGATAAAATAAAGAATGCTCCTGATGAAATAAGATAAAATAAAGAATACCACCCCTGATGAAAGAAAAAAAGTAAGGTAAAATGAAGACTACCACACCTGATAAAAGAAAGTAAGATCGAACAAAGAATAGCTCCTCCGATAAAAGAAAATAAGGTAAAACAAAGAATATCAATTCTGACAAAAGAAACTAAGATAGGTACAAATAAGGAACACCAGTCCCCATAAAAAAAAAGGTAAAACAAAATAAAGAATACCACCCCCGATAAAAGAAAGTAAGACAAAAAATAAAGAACACCACCCCTGTAAGAAAGTATATGCCAACGGAGGCCATCGACCTGCCCTCCCCACTCGACGGACATCCCCACGCGTATCATCCCCAAACTCAGATCGGTAGCGAGATACATCCACCTGATCTCTCAAAACCGGTGTCGGCGCCGCGGCAGAAGCGCCTCCTCGAATCGGTCGTTCTCTCGCGACACGACTCGGGGAAGAAAAGAGGAGATATCCCTCGACTGCGCACCAGCAGCTGGTCTACCTCACCGCGTGCCGCGATCGGAGGGGCGATACTTTCTTCCCGTCTCTCCCTCCGCGTTACCCTGCTCTCCACACCTACCTAGCCGGCACGGTAGGGTCGAGAGGGAAGCGCGTCTCAGGATTAGCCGGTCCTCCACCGCGGCACGCGCCACGCACTCTGCCACAGGTGGTTCCTCTCTCTCTGTCTCTCTCTCTCTCTTTCCCTCGAAAAGTCATTTATCCTCCTCCTTCCCCGCGCTTTCTACTCAGCCGCGGCGGCACCCGTGGTCCGCCGCCTCCGGTGCTACTGAAAACTGGAATGACTTGACCCGGCCCTCCCTCCCACCCTGCGTCTCTCGCGTATCCCACCTGTCCCGGGCGTCTCGCTTTCAGCGACACGTATGCGCGCGTGGGTCTCGCGACGCCATGCTCCGCTGGCACGTCGCGAGATTTTTCATCTCGCGGCCCCGGCGACAAACCGCGATTAGTCGCGAGACGTGTGGCGTTCTCGAGGCGCGTTCGCGATGTATCGAGGTTAATGGGAGCGGGGAAAAAGGGGGGGAAAGGGAACTCTCGGGCGTGTCGAGAGAACGAGACTCCGGGGGGAGAAAACGAGCGAAAAATATCGCGACGATTGACGTCAGATTTTCGAGGTGGACAGCGCGGAGGCTGTATTATGGATAATCGTGTGCGTCGCGTTGAGAGCGGGGATCGTTGCGGTCGCAGGTGGATTTTCCTCGAGTCGCTCTCCGTCCGTATCGCGTTACACTTATCGAGCGGAGATTTCAACAGAGCGCTTAATGGATCCGGTGTATCGACGTGCGATAATGATTTGTCGAGGGGGGAAGGAGGAGGAGGAGAGTATTAGTCATCCGAGCGATATACTTATGGAGGTCGGTTTGCTGCAATTTCAAGTCGCATTTTGTATTTAAATTTTGACGTATAAACGATGTTCGAATCAACGTTAGTATGATACAAAATAATTTTGAAAATAAAGATTTGCAATAAAAAATCATCGTTGCGATAATCTCGATTAACACTGAGAGAAAAAAGTCGTTTCTTGAAAAGTTGCTCTTGAATTAAAAATATATTTTATGCGACCAAGAATCTGTAGGTATTTTTAAAAATTTGTGAGAGAGCATATGAAGGGTTTCTTTCAAAAACATTTGTCAAAAAAGTGAAATTTTCAAGGACAACAGAAAACCACCTATCTTCTTAAGAATTTATGATATAAAAAGCAAATTTCGGCAATACATAATTAGAAAACTATATTAGTATTAGTTCAGTTTTTGGGAGAAATAAATCGTATACGGTTAGATATAATGAAAGAGTAGGCATTACTACCGATACTACAAAAATTAATTTTTTTTGACAAATGCTGTTTTTGAAAGAAACCCTTCACACATGTTCTGGATACAAGACGTATTTTTTTGACACCAGCAATTATTTCTCTCAGTGCAGCTAAAATTTAGTCGACGTAACTAGATATTTAGCTGCTTCGAATAAATATTTGTTCGAATGACCAAGTGAGCTACTCGTAACTTCAAAATTTAGTAAAATCAAACCATTTTTGTTCAGTACAAGCTACTTCAAGGTACGTCCCCAATTACGTGCAGGCCAAACGAATAAAGGAATCGAATAAACGATGGTACCGTCGCAACAGACGAGCGCATTACGCGCATTCCGCGTAAACGAATGCACTCCCTCGCTACGCGGCTACTCCCCCCCCCCCTCCCCGGCGATTCGTCCGAAACGATTTCAGGAGCCGAGAAAACCGCAGCGAGTTCCCAGGACCATCGCCGAGGAATCCGCCGCGGGATCACCGCAGCGTGACTCCAAAAATTAATAAACATGCCGGACCTCCCCCCTCCCCCCCACCCCCCTAAGAGCAGCGCGAGAAGAGAACCGCGGTAACAAAGCGACGCGGCGGTATTCGAATTCTTCGCGCGCGCGTTCGTTTATGGACCGAGAAGTTGCATAATGTATCGGACGCGCGGCATCATCTTCGACCCCCGTCGAGGGATCGGCGCGCGGTCCTCTCGGCCGCGGAGTGGCCAGCAGTCGGTCGTTCCTCGCTCGAGCGATTCCTCGGATGCATATTGTCACGCGTTGTTAAGCCTCGAGTGCAGCCATTACGCGAGTTGGGGGATCGACGCGAAGGATTGTCGGTAGCGCGGCATCGCCTCGTGCGACTGTAGCCGAGAGAGCCGAGCGAGCGAGAGAGACCCGGGCGCATCGCTAGGCAGCCGGTAAACCGGCAGCGCGCTCTGACCATTACTATTTACGTAAGAACACCGCATGAATCATCGGTAAGCCGTTGCTCCGCGCGCCGCGCGGCAGTCCTTTTTCATTCCCCGCGCCGTGAGAGCACGTATAGCTCGGCCCATTGTCAGGGTTCACCTTCGTTGACTGACTACCGGTGCGCGTTGTTCGCTCGCGGCGAATGGCGCTTCCGCGCGCGCGCGTTATATTCCCATAAACGCGCGGCGCGGAATTCACGGTAAGCGACGACGAATCGCACTTTCGGCGAACTCTCTCCGCTGTTACATATATACTTGGACGGAAAAAAATGATTTTGCGGCTTCGGTAAAACTAGATTCTGCTGGGAACTTTTTGCTATCGCGACAGAAATATTATCTGCGACGGCCAAAGATCAGTTCAATGATGGCAAATGTTATTGCCGTTGCAATGACATTTTTGTTGGTACAAATATTTGCTGTCCCAAGGAATATTTTTACCGTTGTGTGTCGAGCATATATTTCGGTGCCACGGATAATATATTTGTCATGATATAACGGGAAATTCTCAGCAAAACTTAGTTTTGTTAAAACTGTAAAGCCATTTTTGTCGGTGTACATTGAGAGAAATATACAAGTCGGTGAATTTAACCAAAATCCTGGAGATAATGACCGTTTGGATCCTCTGTTTGTTTGAGTAAATTGATCAATTTTTGGTTGGAATGACTAAGCGTTCGATTGAAATACCCAATTAAACATTTGGTTGGAAGAAAACTAAATGTTTGGTTCAACTGACCAGTACTTCGGTTGGAAGAATTAATCGCGTTTAACCAGATGCGTTTTGTCATTTTAACCGAATTATTTTTCTCGGCGTACGGTCGATATAATGATCGCTCGGTGGTAACGTCGCCCGTGAGCCGGCGGCGAATGGAAAGTAAACGCCCGTGGAAAGTGTCGAACGACGAGAGACAAAAAGTAACCCCTGTATACATAATACATACGAACGACAACGACTGTACGCGCGGCAATTTGCGAGAGCCCGTGTGGCTTATATCCGCGATTGGCGGACGCGCGCGCGCGCGCGTTTTCCGACCGCATATACGTATACCGTCCGAAGTATCCTTTAATGCCGGGGTAATTACCGCGCTCGCACGGTTATTAAGGCGTTTATCTGAAATCTATCTCTGCCTCTCCGCGATTGATTTACCTGCGTGCCGCTCGTATAACGTGATAATGGGAAGAGAAAGAGGGAGAATTAGAGAGGGATATTTTCGACGCGGTCGATTCAGGCGGAGAAACGATCACGAGGATCGCCTGGATTCACGATGCACACGCGTCGATCGAGGATGATTTTCTGCTCCGAGGTCTGGCGGAGTGTGACAGAAAAATTCCTAGACTTTTCCAGGATTTCCAATCTAAAATAATACATTTTCCCTGACGCCGTTACAGGCATCGATCCGGCATGAAGTGTTACGCATCAATCGTTCCGTCAATTGAACGAATTAACGAATATCCGTATAACGAATATGCCAATTGAAAAATATGTATGAACATAATTGAAGTACTTTAATTTTGCGAAATTACATTTTTCTCGTTCAATAACTTTTCTTTTAACGTAAGAAAGAACTCACAAATATACGCTTAACCCACATTTCACATACTTGCTATTTAATATTTTTACTATCGATAAAAAGAGAGAGCTGATTCATAGGAAACACCCATTTTTCTAATTCACGAAAATTCTTTAATTTCTCTGACATTTCTCCGACTCGTACAATCCCAGAGAATTCCCCGAGTATATTCCCAGATACCCCGAGTATCGCTTTTCCTCAGCTTTCGATTCATCGCTCAGTCGCTCAGCGATTAAACGAAATTCGAAGCGAGGCAACGCGACGACGATCTCGATCGCAACGCGTGCCGCGCGTCGAGAGACCCTCGCTGAATCCCTCCACCTCTCTCGCCAGCTCTCTCATCCTCTCGCGCGGCATCCGAGCCCCGCGAGGGAGGGATGTAGTTAGCAAAGTATACCGGCTTCTCGAAGGCCATAAACAAGGGTTTAGCGATGCGAGTATACAGCCGTGCCACCCGGCTCTTCGCGAGCTCCACTCCCACGGTGGTGAGGACGACCAGACGCGAAACGAGACGAGGAGAGTCCGGGCTCTCTTTACTCGCCTCCGCCGCGCGCTCTCGCTGTGCTCACCCACTTTACCTACCCGCTCGCGCGCGCAGTTTACTTACGATACTGCGCCGGTAACCGGGGAGAAGCCCGAGCAATCTCGGCGGCGTTTACGCCGTGTACTCGGCTGCGTTCCAGCCTCCATTAGGAGGATCTATGCACGCGCCTAATCGGTGACGCGGCGGCGAAGGGAGGAAAGAAAAGGCGGAGGACGCTGCTCTCATCTCCGGAGCGAGGATCCCTAAGCAGGCTGAACCGAAGCCGTTGCGCGAAGTGCCCGCGGGCTGCTCAGCGCGCGAATTGCCCGGTAAAATTCCTCGGAAGTCCGAGGTGAACGTATCGGTGCCGCGGCGGTGCATCCGAACCGCTTAGCCCTCATTTTCCTTGAGTGAATATTCGAAAATTGCCGGGTCGTCGCGAGCGCGGGGAGGCCGAGCTAGTTTCCGACGTTTTCTTGCGATTGGAAGCGGCGCGCGGTGCACGCGGGGGGTAATAATTTAGCCGCGTTTAGTCGGCGCTGGACGCGCGCGGGAATTCGCACGGTCTCCCTTCGCGCACCGGGGATAAATATTCGCGCGAAGCATCATTCCGTGCTCTCGTCTGGTCGGAAATGCCGCGGTGATCAGCTGTAGGCTATAGTTTGGAGTCTGATACTTTTTTTTTCTTTGTGGTAGGATTACAGCTATGTGTAGCCTAGGCTGCAGTGTGTATAGCTCTATATATCTGTACCCCCCGGGATACAAGTGTATTAAGTCCTCTTTTTACGAAAATGGGATTTTTGCGGCATTACGCCAAGTATTAAGTCCACTTTAGTATGCAAAACCGTTTTAAGTGCCAGCTGTGATACGAAAGGAAATGGAATAATTATAACTGTATTAAGTCACACCATCTGCCGGGATAAAACAATATTAGAATTAGTAAAACACTTTTCCCAAGAACTACTGATTTGGACTTAATACACTTTTACCCTCGGGTACATTGACATGAGAACATTCTGTAAGTACACAACATTGGTGTAAATACTTTTAGAAATTGCGTGAATATCAGCAGTCGAAGATGTATTCCGCCGTACTCCACTTATTCCGAGGAATATTCGAAGAATATACCCGGTGTGGTCGAGCCCCTCGCATTCCAAGATTTCATAATATTTATACAGTAGTTTAAGCGACCACTGAAGAATCTACCCGAGTCCAGAGAACGGTCGGACGTTAAACGAAGAAAGGAGTCCTAAATCGGAAGTTCCGCGGTTAACGGACAACTACTGACGGGGTAAACTAGGCTACTTAGCCCTCATCTTCCCCGAGTGAATATACGAAAATTGCTGGGTCTTCGCGAATGGGGGAGTAAGTTTCGTTCCCGCCTTTACTATAATGCCAAGGAGAAAACGCTCGGTACCCGGAGAACCGGAGGGATCGAGTCGGAGAGTCGGCTGGAGTTATTATAGAGCGTTGCGAGAATTCGCACGGTCTCTATACACAGTTGGGGCTCCTGGGAGCTACTATCGGATGATCCATCAGGACGCGGGGAGCGGTTCGACGGCGGTGCGGAGGGGGGGAGACTTAAATCGAGCGGAAGAGGCGAGGTCGAGGCGATTTCACGGCGCATTTCGTGTACGTACCACCCGCGCGCGAACGGTTCGAATACGCGCGAGTTACCGGCTCTCTGCCCTCGCGGGAAAGAGTCAGACTGGTGGAGACGACGACGAAACTGTCTGTTTCTTTATCCTTTTCCACTTACAAATCGCGCAGTGCGAACGAATCGACGATTATCTCGATATCTATGAATTTCTCGCAAAATTTGCATAAGACTTTATTGTAGACCAGAGTGTGATCTTGAAAAAAGTATTGCACCGAGTTGAGCTAAAAGTTCACAGATAACGAGATAATCGAGGTTAAAGTAGATGGCCGCCACTACCGGGACAAACCGATGATTATCTCGATACTTGTGAATTTCTCGCAAAATTCGCATAACGCTTTATTGTAGATCGGGATCAGATCTTGAAAAAAGTATTTCACCAAGTTGAGCTAGAAGTTCACGGATAACGAGATAATCGGGGTTAAAGTGGATGGCTGCTGATTTTGCGCCACGAAGTGGTCTTTCCGGAAAGGGCAACAAAATCCACACACGCGCGCGACTAAACTTCGCGGAGCGATCGAATATCTCCAAGGCGACTTTATTCCCGCCACTATAAAATCCCAACACCCCTCCACTCCGCGCGTCCTACCCATACGACTGCAGCGCAGCCGCGTCCGAGGAGTTTTTGCCGGTCCTCGTCGGCTGCACTCGATCTATCGAAAATTGGTGGCCGGGCCAGTGCCCCGCTCACTCTCCCTCTCTGCCGCCTCTAGGTGTTGAGATAATCGTGGCGAGGTACTCCGGGTCAGGTTACTTCTGCGCTAAGAGCGATCATCGCCACCGGCGCCGCCCACTGCAGCAACGAAATTACACTTCATTCATCCGTTCATTCATCCAGCAGCCGTCCACCATCGAGCGAGCCCCGGTCCTCTCCCGGTTCTCATAATAAGCAAAAAAGATCAGCCGGGAACCCATTACGTAGAAAGGGACGAAGAAATTACCTACTTCGTCCATAAAAAGCGTAGCAAAAGCAATCGTACCGTGGACCACCAAGTTTTATTTTTACCCCGAGACGCGGCCGCGACGGTGTATCGACGCCAACGCGACGTGATGCACCGTGCTGCATCTATTGACGCGGACTCGGCCGTGACATCTACGTGATTCCGTGGGCCCGCGGCATCCGGCCCCCTCGTTACTGAGAGATTATTGTTCAACGAAACGAAATTTCGGTAGATATACATGGATCACACAGATGCAACTGTTATTTTCAAACTGCACCGTAGGTACTGCATCCTGAAATCGAGAGGGAAACTTCTCTATGTATCTCCATCGTTGATTACGCGACGCACGATGCGTATGCACCTCGCAGCCGTACTGCCATTACGCAGAATTGCGTTACGAAAACGAATTTTTGGTAGATATATACTCTCTTAATCTCTCTCTCTCCGAATCAGTAGAAATAACTGAGAATCAGTGACTTTTCACTGATTTTTAGAAATGTTCACTGATTTAAATTGAAAGAGTTCGTAGACTGCACTGAACTGCATTCAGAAATCGAGAGGGAAACTTCTCTACGTATTTCCACAGTTGATTACGCGATGCACGATGCGTATATACTTCGCAATCGTCCTGTTATTACGCAGATATATATACATACACCTATGTGTAGGTATATATATACCTATACTCGCGCGATCACGGTTATTAAGCGTATGTAAAGGTCCCAGTCATCTCGCTCGTCGAACTCGCGGCTCGGAGAGAAGGAGAGACCGGTGAGAAAGGAGACAGAGCGCACGCGGAGTCCCCGCTCTCGTCACGGCCATCGTGGCAAAGGATTTCTATTTATCTCGAAAGTCTTGTAGCGGCCGTTACAGTGACAGATAACATAATTGGTCGGCTCGGTCTCACAGCGGCCTCTCGATCGCGTTCTTCTACTTCTTCGTATCCCTCTCCTTCTTTCCGGCGCGGGACTTGAATCGCGGCAGATCTCGTTTTATCGATCACCGAGGCGAGAGAGGTGGTACTCGAGCGAATGGACCGATCACACCCGGAGAAATCATATATGAGTATGAAAAATGACTTGCGGAATCGCGAGTAATTATTTATTTATATCAATGAAATTTGTTAATATATATCAATTAGATATATCTCTTCCTTACAATCATGTGGAAGAGTAGATACCCATGTGATTGCAAGAAAGGAATAATATTTGATTAATATGTGAATACAAATTTAATTTATATAAACAATCATTCGTGAACCCGCGAGTAACTTTTAGTAGATCCAACTAATTCTTTTCCTCTGCACATGTATAAATAAATAATCCCACTCTCTGAATAAGGAATTGAAGCATTTCTGAATATCACACACGAAAAGAAAAAATGTTTAAAGAATAAAGGGAATAATTCGTCGCGGATCGCTGATGACGATGTTGTTGCACGTCGAAGCGTCAAGTCATTGTGTAGGCGATGAATGACGCTGGCTCTCATTACATTAGCCTCCCGCGAGCCGAGAGAATAATTCATTCTCTAATTATAGCCACCGCCCCGCAACGAGAGCGAGCTCCGATGATTTACACACGCGTGCGCGAAAGAAGGTACACCTACATGCGTGGCGAGCCGCGGTCGATCGCTGCTCCGTTGCAACGCTCTACACGGTGATAGATTCCCGATGGAGTCGGTATCCGTGGAAGATGCTGCGGCGATAAATCTTCTCGTAAAATATACGGTCACGGCTGCTCGAGCTTCAAACCTTCTATCTCATGGTTACACCGCGGCTTCGACGACCGATCGACTGTTCTCTAAATCTGAATCAACCGAAACGACTGACAATCAGCGAATAGTAGGTGACGGTCAACTGAAAACACCGCTGAAAAATTGCAGCGGTGTGTGATTTTAGCTGATCATCAGCTACTATTCGTTCATTGTCAGTCACTCTTTCGGCTGATTCAGATTGAGAGAGTACGTTTAATCAATTATTGATATCGAATTAAAGCCCAGACAAAATTCCAAAATCCTTCCAAAATGAATCCGCTCGACGCCGAGTAAAATTCTTCGTTTTGCTTTCAGGAGGAAACGAGGCGACGGTGGGACACCTCGTCCGCCTCGACGAGGTGTTGGCGCAGGAGGAGGAGAAGGAAGGCGCGACGAGAGGGCTGGAAGGAGGGTGGCGTGCTATGATCAGCATGGAGCTTCCGGCGCACTCGACGCAGCATGGCGCTCTTCACCTTGGGGTGGGGGTCGGGGTGAACCCGGGTGATCCTGCCGGTGGCGCCATGACTGCCATTCACTCGCATCCCCAGGATCCCCTGGCCCTCCACCACCACAATCCCGGTAACGGAACCGGCGGAGGTATGCACGAGGAGTCCAAGAACAAACGTATGTTTCTTCTGACGAATCCGGTGTCGTTAGTTTCATAGTTTTGGTATTTCTTTTTTTCGGGGATGCGCGCCTTTGAATCTCAATAGACTTTTGTCATCGCGAGTGTTTGAAACCGGGAGAAAGTTGAATGATAAAAAGAGAAGCGGGGACGAAATAGAAATTAAAGGGCGTTCTCGTCCATTGGTAAGCATCCTCGAGGGAAGAATAATTATTAAATTCATATATATACTAGATCCCGTCTATACACCCAGCATCCCTTCCGGAGCACGCGAAGGTTTCAGCTCGCGTAATTGCGCGCCGTAATCGTTATCGCATCGATGAGAACAACGCAGCTTCGAAGAAGTCGATGAGCGAGAGCGGGGTCAAGCGGAACGTTCAATCGCACGCTGCAGTGACTGTGGCAGAGAACACGGTGTACGATGAATCGCGCGAGCTTCCATTCGAGTCGCATCTGTACGATTCGTTAAACTCCTCGCCAGATGCATGGAAAAGCTGGTACCAGTAAATTTTACTGTATTTACAATGAAAGAGGTACACATGAGGGTTTTCGGATGTTACTACTGTGCTGAAAAACAATTTTTCTTTAGAAACTAGTGGATCGTAATGTAAATTACCACGATTAAATGTTTAAACAAAATTACTGTACCGCACTGTACACCGAGAAAAATAATCAGGTTAAAATGACAAAACGCATTTACTTAAACGTGTTTAGCTGTTCTAACCAAAATACTGGTCAATTGAATCAAATATCTAGTTATTCCAACCAAGGTTCGCCGTATTTAACCTCATCAATAATATTGAATGAAGCAAATTTGTTTTCAGTGTAGGTTAAAATGACAGAACGCGTCTAATTAAACACGTTCAGTTATTCTAACCAAAATAGTGGTCAATTGAATCAAATATCAAGTTATTCTAACAAAAAAGTGGTCAATTTAACCAAACAGACGGAGAGGATCCATATTTCACCAAGCAGTTTGGTCACCGTCTCCAAGATTTTAAATAGTTAAATTGAACAAATTATTTTCCCCTGTGTGTAAGAACATCCGGAAATCCTCATGTGTAACCTTTTTCATCGCAAATGCATTAAAATTAACTGGTATCAGCCTTTCCGCGCATTTCTCACCCCCGAAAATTCGCTTCGACGAATCGCAGAATCCCGATAAACTCGAATTCACCTATTTCAACAAATCTCCCCGTCCGCGAACAATATCGGCGATGCCGTCGAGCGGATATTCGAACGATTAGCGGTTATCTCGGGCCACGACAAAGGCGGCCGGTGGCAGTAGTGGCGGCGAATACGAGACGTGAAAGACAGCTCTGTCGGTGGAGCACAATCGAGTCGGTAAGGAGCGACCGAGTGGCCGCAGGGAGGGATGAGAGGGGCGACGAGAGAGGAGTCGAGATCTCGAGAGCAGCGGCGAGTGGGATATCGCAGGGGATACGCGCGGGGCAGAGGCTCGCGAACGCCTGGGATACCTGCAGGAGTGCTGGTTAAGGAAGATGAAAGGGCGCCGCCGTGGCAGGAGCCAGTGACACGGCATGAGCCGAGAGCCGGGGTCGTTAAATCTAATGATATCAAGTATTTGACAAAGCGCGTTAGAGACAGTGGAGGACCACACGCGCCTTGTGTGCTCGCTCCCCGCGAGGCACAGCGCGCGCGTCTCCTGCCGATCGCGGAAGGATTGACTCCCCCTCCCCGACGACGGGTGGCTTCGAAATCTATTCGGTGTGCATTTCCCGGGGTAATGCGTTCCTCGAACTCGCTGCGTTGTGTGCATTGAGATTGAAATTTACTCGAGTCAATTAAACGTATTTTTGAGAGAACACACCGAGGAAACGGTTTTATTAATAATTAACAAGTGTATTTTCAAATACGGCAAAATAAATGTTTCGTTGGGACAAGAAAGCATACGTAATATGTCAACTATTGGAACGTTTATTTCATTGAAAGAGTTGCCTTGACACATTTAATCGTTTCAAATAAATATCGTAATAGTTAACGAATATTTATTTGGCCCGACAAAATATTGATTGCGCCATATTTAAACAAACATTCATTAACTACAGATAAACAGTTTTCTCAGTGCATCTGTTCGACTAGAATGAATATCGCTTGGATGTGTATAAATATTATTTGAATTAAATCGAAATTCATTCGAATCGAATTAAATGTGCTCTTAGAACTGACCGAAAACATGTTTATTTCGATAAACCAAATTTTATTCTGTGTGTAAATAAAACACGTTTATAAATTTAATGCAGCGGACTCTGTTGACGTTTCGGTTCCGAATCGATCGTTGCTTGCAAAACATTATTTTTTTTTCTCTTTACAAGCGATTTATCGCTTTGACGCTTCTCGACTTGTACCCAATTTTTCGATAATTATTTCGTGAAGTATAATCACCGATGGTAATTTATAGACGAAACCAGTCTTCCACGCGTAATCAATTAAGAATTTTAGCACGCGCTATCTCAACGAGGGTTCCAAATAAAATAACGCTCCAGTGAAATATAGTCTATTTATCTGCTCGATAATCTCAGCCCTCCGCCTCTCCCCCTTCGCGTTCCTCGCGATAACGCGCCACCGTGCTCGCCTCCTGCGACTCCTCCTCGGGGATATAGGAGCACCTATACGCGAGGCGGAAAAAATGCAAACTGGATGCATTAGCATATGACGATTACAGGCCAACGCAATAGGGTTCTCGCGCGTTCGCGCGCTCGTATAAACCGCATTAACCGTTTGTAGGCGCGGGTATTCAGGCGATTGCCCTCGACGCACCGTACGCGCAAACATAAACGTATATCGATATTACTCCGTGCGGCACATACGTATGTGCATATATCCCAGCCATTAGATAATATTTATTCACTGCTCCAGAACATCGCCAAAGCGACGCCCGTAGCCTACTTCGACTCGTTCGAAAAATAAATAGAATTTTATACGCCCTTCGTCGTTCGCAATATGTAAATATCGAGACGATTTGTCCCTAGGACGGCGTTTCTCAAGGAATCGCATTCCGCGAGGTCACGACGGCCGCTCGCGTGCACCCGTAAGTTTTCACAGTGGTAATGGAACGTATTCGCCAGCCGCGAGTCGCGATCAGTTGATCGAACGCGTTCAATTCGGTTTTCTCGCCAATTTTTTTTTTATCGCAGATTCGAAAAATGTAGTCAACGTTATTTACCCCGTATTTTTCATTTTGCATTTTCAGCTTTGTTTGAGCTGGAAAACGACATTTTGATATGCAGCTACCTTATCGTCTTGTAAGCATATCTCTCTCGCATTCGTTGCTTGGTACAAGTACGCCTAGAAAACAGTTTATTAATAGTTAGTAAATGTAATTTCAAATACGGCGAAATAGATATTTCGTTAGCATGAGAAAATATGCGTTATTTATTAAAATGTTTATTTCATTGAAATAGTTGCCTCAAAAAATTTAATGCCAAATAAATATTGTAGTAATTAACGAATATTTACTTGCTGCAATACAATTTTTATTTCACCATATTCAAACAAACATTTGTTAACTACGAATAAACTGTTTTCACGGTGTGCGTCTCTCTTGCGTTTCGAGATGACGAATAATGATTTTTTCGGACATTTTCTTTTTCGTGTGATATTAAATATATGTATACGGATTACAAATTGAATTAAAAAATATGAATATTTCTTATGTGTGTGAGAAAACGGAATTGCACCGATACAAGGCTACACCCAGGTGGATAAGTTAAGTTCTATATATTTTGTATATAATCCATATGTGTGTGGTTTTGGTCATATATGGATTACATATGATTTCTATATATATATATATATTAATCATATAATGACTATATAAAGATTGTGTAATGTTTGTATACAATCCATATATAGCCCTTATATGGTTAATATTAACAATCATACAGAATCCATGTATTACCGAAATCACATATGGATTACATTGAATTTTTCCATCCGGGTAGATCGGTCGCTAATCGATTCTCGTTCTCTCGTCCCGTCATCGCGGAAGCGTCGCGTCACCCCTTTGGGGCGATGACAACCCCCCATACGACGCCCCGCGCGTCCTTCGGCTCCGCGAACGACCCGAGCTCCTCCGCGTAAAGCGCGACCGGTATATTAATGCGAGATATTAATCTCGTTAGTATCGAATCTGTCCGCCCTGGTGGGAGGACCTGGCGCAACCCGTAACACCGCCCGGCTCGGCTCGCGTAAGGCGCTGTCGCGAGGAATTAACGAGTCAATTCCACGTAGCCTCGGGGCATCCTCCCCTCCAACCTGTCGATTCGAGTATGACAACGATAAATTCAGCGATAACAACGAGGAAGCCGGCTCGGGCTGGAAGCTGTGCGAGAGACGCTTCTCGCGAGACGAACCCGGAGCTCGATGCACCGGAGAAAATTGTCGATGCGGGATCGAAGTTTATGTCGGATTGCAAATTCGACTCTGTACACTCGAAGAAATAATTGATACCAGTGTACAGATATAGAAAAAATTTATTTACACACGAAGAAAAAATTTAGTCGACAAATTTAGTTAGTTTAAATAAGTCGAACCAATAATAATATGCTCATTCGAGTTGAGGAAATTGTGTTGAATTCGATATTAGTTTATTTGCAGCGAGTGTAAATATACGAGTAATCAATGTGGGTCAATGTTGGTCTTGCTAAAAAAAAAGTACCAGTCAAACTGAAAAAATTTCGTAAAATATGTAAAGTGTCAGCACAAATAAATATCTATTTATAGCAATAAAACCGGCATTACAAGTAGATGCGAATAAACGGATATCGAAACGAGCGCGATTACGTACCTAAATGCAGAAAATATTTAATCGTCTGAAATGTTTTATGAAAGCAACTCTAAATCGATTCACCTAATTTTTTTTCTCAGTGTAGGTACTGCAAATGACAATTTTTATTTTCGATTTACGTGATGCATAAAATTTCCTCGGGATTCTCCAATCGTATTTTCTCTCGGATAAACAATGCACGCTCGTTTTTTGCACCACGATTCACCTCGCCGCGAGCTGCTATGCGTCCCGAGGACGACAACGGCGTCGAAACGGAGCGAATCCCGCGGGAAGGCGGGGGCCATAGGTGCCGCGAGGAACGAGGAAGGATATGCGCCGTGAAATCGCAACGTCGACGTTAATTGCTCGCCGCGGAGCGACGGAGAGACCGCGGACGCTTTTTTGCGCTATATCGCGCGATCGATTAACCTCAGCCGCGCGTCACGTCGCGACGACGGTCGTCTTCGTCGCGAATTACGTCGCCCGGTTCGATCCGTCGCGGTATTACGAGACACGCCGCGGCAAAAGTCGCGATTAAATCGTTGCCGCCGGACCGAGTCGCGTGATAATGCGCGCGCGCGCTCTCGAAGCGTTTCGCCTTGATTCCCTCGCTTAAGGTTTCTCGAGCGTTATACTAAAAATAGTGAGAAATGCTCGAAAATGATTGCATTCGGTAGATTGGAGTAAAAAAAAAATTCAGTTAAATTTTCAAGTCTTTTAAGAAGCTCGTTGCAAAGATTTTTGAATAACAAAATAACATGTGTTCTTATGGGTTGTAACCAACAAACCGCGATATTTCTGAGAAAAATAGTGAAAAAATTCTGAAATTTTTTAAACAGCAAGTTTGATGAACTAGAATCATCTATACCAATTTGCACGTTGATTAAGAAGTCCGTTATTTTTTTATTAATTCTTCTTCATAAATCTGACCTTTGATAAGTCAATGTGGCAACGTTGCATGACGTACGGATGCATGACCAGATGTTTTGGGCTCCATTTTTGAACTCACAGATACACACATACTACTGTGCGTCAAACATTGTTGCCACATCGCACGAAGAACATACTTTAGAGTGTTACCGTACTTCAGTGGACTAACTTTTAGCAGGGAAACCATAATTAGAACAACTAATTGTTTTCTCAGTGCGCCAATTTCGTTCCGATTCGACACCGCTTACCCGCAGCGCGTCAATATTCGCTCCTCGGGCGTTCGATCCGCTCCGAGGGGCGAAAACACCCCCCGCGTCTCCATATATTTATATATACCTATACACGAGCTCCGGATTGCGATGAGGAGCGGGACGGCAAGCCGGTCCGCATTCTCGAGTAATATTTTGCGGTGTATTTATACGAAAGCATCGCGTGAGATAGCGGGGTTATTTATGGGGTTAAATAAAGGAACACTTGGCGATGCGGCGATAGGAGAAGAGAGCGCGGTACAAATAGGTTGCCGTACGTATACAGGAGAGGCGAGAGCCGCGGCATCGGGCCCCGCGTGGCCCGCGCGCGCGCGCGCGCGTTGCACTCGTCGTAAACTAACACGCCCGCGAGAGGCCTCGCTTTTTCACTGCCCCGACAATGGCAACGCGCGCCTCTATACACGCGTGTTTGGTTGTTAATCCCGGCATCTTCTCTTCTGTTCGTTTCAGATGACGGGAGCCACGGGATGAACCAGGACGGTGAGTCTCGTCAGATGATAATTTTATCGCAGTCTAAACGGTCCACGCGAGATACCTGCACAGCATTCGTCGATCGACGTAATTCGCCTCGCGCAAAGATACGTACACAACGCGAGAGGGGAAGAAAAAGTCGCTCGAAGGGCCGATTTTCACGCTTTCGGTGACCGCCAAATCTCACGGCGGACCGTTTCGTTAATTCGTTCGCGGTTCATTATACGAATTAGGTTTAATGAGGTGCTCTGAAAAGGCCGCGGACCTCTGTCGATGTTTAGAAACTAAATCGCAACATGTGTGGATAAATTATCGACGATTTCGTTGAATTGTTTCCAAGGTCGAAATTACACATTTCGAAGAAAAGAAAACACCCCACAGTGTCGGACACTCGAAACGGCAACCGGAGCAAAACGAGTGTATAATATTCCGGCACGCGGAAAGGCGCCGTCTCGACACGCGTGCGTTAATTCCAACGCGTCGTCCCGCAATCGGTATCGATCTTCGGCGCGAGGAAAGGACACGACGACGGTGTCTCTCGAGTGCACGTGTGTACCATTGTCCGAGAAGGAACGACTCCTGCGCCGCGCTTGCCGTTATTACAGGGCCGCTGTGATCGGTCAGCGGTAATTAACTGCAGGTATAACACGCTACGATAGAGCCAGTCACGTGAGAGGCCATTAATATCAATCCCGAACGACAGGCGACTCTCGACGCCCTTGCTTCTCGTTCCAGCATCCCTCCGCGGATCGTCGTCCCTCGCAGCGCACGCGTGTGTGGCGCGTGGCCGCTGCGGTGAACCGATCTTTCGACGAATGTCTTTTTTTCACCCTCGGCCGCCTAAACGCGCTCCTCTTGTTTTTCCGCGGCGCGCGCCACGCGGCGGTAGATCGGATCGCGCGTTTGTCCGGTATTGAAGAGGTGGGAGGGCCGCGCGAGTGCGTCTCGTTTCGTGAGAAACGAAGAAGGGGGGGGGGGGCCTCCGCGAAAGTGACGCGCGTTGGATTACATCGCAGCCTGCAGCTCGCGCGTCGCCCGGGCAAATTGCGGGCGAACGAGGGGAGGTTCCGCTTTCGCACGCACGTCCTTCGAAACGGGTTTTAACGCACAGAGTGTCCCGGCGGATAATGTATGTTATTTTCGAGGTTGCGGTAATTGTGGGCGAAAAAAAATTGATAAACGCGGGGTCGGCTTCGAATCAGCGGGAAGTCGAATGAAAAATCCAATAATGAACTCCCCCGTCGAACGATATCCCGTGTAATGATCGGGGTGCGCGAATTGCGGAGCTGTAAAATGCGATAGATCCTTCGATAATGAAAAGGTTTTGAATTATTTCTCGCTGGGGTGTAATAATTTTAGGGAGGATTTCTTCTGATCGGCCTTCGGGAGGAATTTGAGAACATTTTGTATACGCCACATGTGCACAAAGAAAATAAATTGTAGCATTTTTACAAATTTCGTGATAAATTTCGGGGCAAAACCAATTTATCGTTACGATAACTACGATTTTAGTGAGAATTACAGAAACGCTTGCAGCTTCTACAAATTCTACCAGATCTTTTACTAGAATTTTAGTCATCTTAACAATAAATCAGCCTTGTCCCGAAATTTAACACAAATTCTTGTCCGTATTTAATGTTCTCAAATGAAAAATTGCCACACCACACGGTAAAAATACCCGAAAACCTTCACGTGCACTTCTTCTACTGCAAATACAGTAAAACTCATCGGTATCAGTCTTTTCGCGCAGAGCGCAACATTTCCGAACGAATTTCGCGGCCGAATAATTTACACCAAGACGCCGTGCGCGCGCGCGCTTGAAACGCGAGGCGCGAGAAGTCGGAGGCGAAACGAGAGGAAGCGGGAGGTAATCACGAGTTGAAAGGGTAAACGGTTGTGAGGTGTGAGCCTTGCGCGAGGAGAGGGTGAGGGGAGCCTCGAGGTACATCGCGGCACGCTCAATATTCAACAGGTATTTACATTCGCAAATTGTTTACGTCAGGTTATGATGAAATCTGTCAGGAGTCTGTTCTCTTTTACCGACTAACTGCCTTCGTGGACGAAGCGCCCCGAGCGCCCCGCTTTCCCATCCGCCCTCCCCCGCGTGGAATGCGTAATTACGAGGCCCGACCGGAGGAGCCCGAGTTCTTTCGACGAAGTGCAACGCGGCGAAGGGCAGGAGGGGGTGGGAACGAAACGCGGCGATCTTCGCTCCCCGTGACTTTTCCCTTTCCGCTCGATTTCCAGAGTCGATCGCGCGCGACGCTCAACGGCCGAATTTCCCGAGAATGATTTCACGGTCCAGCCACGCCCACGCCGAGCGCGCGCTTCGTTTTAATCGAGAGCAGAGATAAAATAAATGGACGTTTCATTTGTTCTTCACTACTCGATTGATCAAAAAGACGCCCTGTTAAATCTGGAAATAAATCCATCCGTTCGATGAAAGCTAAATAGTGTAAGGACCACCGTGATAACTCTCCCGGCTGCATCCACCCCCTGCGTGGTATAATTTGTCTTCCCTCAGATCGTTCAGCCACTCGATTGCGAACGATTGCGCGCGACGCTCAACCGAATTTCCGGAGAATGATTTTCGGGTCCAGCAACGTCCACGCTGGACAGACGATTCGTCTTAACCCTTTTAGTGCCGGACGACGATATATCGTCGTTCGTTCAGGATCGATATTGGTTATTTTATTAAAAATGATTGAAAATGTAAAGCTTGTACTTCATACTACGTGACCTACGTAAAACTATGATCAAACGATGATTATTGTTACGTGCAAATATTGTTTGTTGAAGGGAAACTTGTTTGTATGTTTTTCAACGTGTTTAATATTTATGTTATTCGTATGATTTTCAATATATATTGAAATGCAATTGACATTACATTATTCTCTCTTTCTTCTGTAATACGCTGCATTCTGAATTTGTTAAATATCATTCTTAGTTTGGTTTTTATGAGCTTTTTCCCTTAAAGTTAGTAAATTCGTCAAATTCGCCCGGTCAACTTCGCATAAATACACGGTTTTCGCTCGGCACTAAAAGGGTTAATCGAGGCCAGAGATATAAAATAACGAATACTTGACTGATATCGCACCGTTCGATTAATTAAAGGGAAGCCCTGTTCCACCTTGAAATAAATCCATCCATTTCGACGGAAAGCTAAATAACACAAGGAGACCACCGTGATAACTCTCCCCGCTGCATCCGCCCTGCAGGATATGACGTTTCCCTCGGATCGTTTTGCCGCTCAACTGCGGACGATCGCGTGTAATCTCCCAATGAGAATCTCGCGATCGCGATAACCCCGCGCCGACCCGATCGAGACGCACGCGAGCGCGCGTACGCACGGATGATATACGTGCGATAAGCCAGTGCCCGTCGATACGGTCGAAAATCGCGCGCGCGCGCGGTGCATCATACGATGAAGCTTCCGCTGATGCACTCGCCGCCGCGTTATCGAGGATATTCTCGGATACCGCGCGGATAGACTGCCGCGGTCCGTTCATGTTCATTACGGGTTATCGATGCGGAGGTGCACCGATAGGCGCTGCGCATAGCGCAACGCGTATCTCCAACGGAGGCAGCTACGTAAGAACGTTCGGCGGTTATACGCGCCGCGGTTATGCCAGGGACCGGGCACAGGCCTAATTATAGCATAACACAACCGTGCACCGCATGCTGCGCTTACGTAACCCCGCGATAATGCGGCTCGGCACATGCGGAGAGTCGAGGTATACCTGCGCGCGCGGCCGAGAGAGGGTTATACCCCCGGTGGTGCTCGCGTAGGTACAGCCGCGCGTGTCTGCCCCGCCGAGCGGTATTCATCCGGCCGTCGGAACGACTCCGCGAAGGACCGTCGAGATAAACACGCGACGTGGTCCTCGTTACTCTGCCGTCGGAGGACTTAGACACGGAGTAGGATAGTTGTAACTCTCGTGGCGATATTCACGAGCATCGCGAGAAGAAATTGACGTTGGTCGGGGAAAAGTATGTTGCACAAAGTACCCGATAAATGGAGCAATTGAGGGCCTTGGGATAAAAGGAGTACAGTCAAAACAAAAATTTGGCCACAACTGGAAAATTATAGTAATTGCAGTGATAATTTTCTTCGCAATAGCAAGAATTCTTGCTACGCTAGCAATATTTATCTAGTTGTCACCAAATAATGTCCGAGGCAGCCAGAAATACAGTTGGATTATAGATAAATATTTTTTTCAGTGTACAAGTGACTTTTCTTTCTTGTATATGAACTTAAGTGCAGATTTAGGTACCTTATGTGCCAATTTATTCGGTATAAAAAGGTTTCCTGCTTTGAGCTCCATTTATCATATGAGATCACATGCAGAGATCCTGAATTTTTTTAATTAAAATAATCTAAATCTGCACTTAAGTCCATATAGTATAAGAAAAGTCGCTTGTACCCTTTTTATTCCAAGGCCCTTAATTAATGATGTTTGACGTAGCAGAAGTTGTTCTCGGAAGCGACGTATTACGCGGAAACAAATAATTTTGCAGTCCTGGTAAAATTGGATTTGTCTGAGAATATTTTGCCATCATGACAAAAACATTATCTGTGGCGACAAAAGACATGCCGAGTAACGGTGAAAATATTTGCCCGGATGGCAAATATTTTTGTCGACAAGATTATCACTACGACTGCAGTTCATTTTCTCAGTGTGTGCTGTAACGTGTGAAATATTACTGATTGCTCCATTTATTCACTACTTTGTACGAAATTCTTTTTACGGTGATGAGATTTTGACGAACGAATGTATTTTTATCGGTAATTTTAAGAGACAGGTCTTTCTTATCAGGACATCGAGTGTTTCTCGACGCAACAATTGTTGTAACGAAGAATTTGAGACGAATACATATCGCATTTCGAATCGTTATCTCTTCGAACACTGCCAAGGACTTTATGCGGAATACGCGGTTCACCAGGAAGCGCGCGTTATCGCGGAGGGGTAGATTATACGGGCGCGTCAACGCGTGCATACGTAACGACGCGTACAGCCACTCAGGTGTACACATTGTGCAGTGTGTCGGTGCGTTTTGCCTCTGGTACCCATACGTACGAAGGCGTAGGTACCACGCCCGCGCACGCGAGAACTCGCCCCGGCAAAGACTCGCGGCGAATGATTTGTATTGCTAAATAATCAGCGCCAGTTGTTCGGAATACCGGTCCAACGACAAGCGGGGAGAGTTACAACGCGTTTATACGCCCTGTAGGCTCGCCGGCGCATGCATCCGTGCATGTATGCACTCGCGAGTGTAATGATCAATACGTCGTCGTCATTAAAACTCTCTCAAAAAAAAAAAAGATCGTCCCTAGAGGTTCCGATAAAAAGATTTCGGCGATTCACCAGACGCGCACCGCAGTTATCGGCGAATATCTCGTTATCGGTAAGCCGTAGCCGATGATGACACTAGACTTTTTTACCGCCCGATTTCCGATCTTCGAAAAAGCATTCTTCCGTCATCCGCCAAAAATCGCCAGGAGAGGAGTAAATCGCGATTGAAGCCGGATGAACTCTCGCAGACTCTTCCAAAACGAATCCTCGGACCGATACCGATCCCCCACGACCGTTTCGCCTGCGCGAATAGACTTACCCCGCGAATGAAACGACTCTATCGCGCACGCAGCATCCGAGCGACACGCTCATCGATCAGCGCAGCCCCGAAGTAGCGCGAAAAATACACAGCGGAGAGAGAGAGCTCCAATCTCCCAAAGATCTCCACGACGGCGACTCCCTTCGGCTCTCTCGCTCGGCTAATTCCGAGCGACGATGCCCGCCGCGCGATTGCATCTCTCGCGCAGCGGAGAGACTCTCGTTCTGTATTTCCGTCGCGTTCGCGACGGGAGTGGTCGCGCCGGGTGTATCTTCTCTAGATACGCGTAATAGACGAGAATTATCGCGAGTAACGTGCGAAGGTACATAGAACGCCGCGCGCTCGACGATCGCGGTGAAGTAGATCCTCGCACCCACACATATCGCGAGCGGGGAATCGCATTCCTATCGCGCGTTGCGTCGTCGCTTTATATCACGCTCGCAGCCGATGCGATTTTTGCGTGCGGCGAGACCGCTATACGCGTCGACTGTACACGGGAAACGCCTTTGGATCGCCGGACGCGGGCGAAGGCGTCGCGCGTCAGCGTTGCGAGTGCCTTATATTGTGCAGCAGTCGCGCTGTATACACGCGCTGTACTATCACACGTATGGTATATTTAGCTGGGGTACGATTAGAATGGAGTTCGTCTAATCGCGCGCTCGTATATACCTACTGAGAAAAAGTGTTCGTTGACTCAACTGAGTATCAGTTAAGCTAACCGCAACGCGATGTCAAATTTTTCATAAACCTCATCGGTGGTTGAGATAATTTTTTTTAAGGAATTTGGATGAATTTATTGAAGCATTGGATTGATAATTAACTGAATAATACAGTTACCCAGGCAGAAATGTTCTATGTGATTCTATGTAAATCATATATGGACTAAGTATGGATTATTTTAATCGTTTAAATTTTTATACAATCCATACATAGTCCATATATGATTTATATAGTCCATACATCATTTAATCCATATAGAACATTTCCGCCTGGGTAATTCAATCGACGAATCGTGTTTTCAATTTCTAAACATTTAACGCAACCGCATTGATAATTAAATCAATCGAACGAGTTAACTATGCAATGCAGCTGGATCTACCATATTAATTAAATTTTATCGACCTTCATTTAGTCATGTTAAGCAAAATTCGACTAAATTGACTACAAGTTCGCTGATTATCACATGATACAGCTGTAAACAGTGTTTTGTTTTTTTCAGTGTAGGGTATTTTAGAAATCCGGCATCCTTTTCTTGGCTACACAGAGAAAGAGGATTAGTTGAATCAACTGAAAATTACTCGCGTGGTCGAAAGTAATTATTTATTTGAATCAATGACATTTTTTAATACTTACGTTAATTTGATATCTCTTCTTTACAATCACGTAGAATAGCGTGTGATTGCAAGGAAAAGAAATATCAAATTAATACGAAAAAAAAGATTTCACTGATGTAGAAAAATAATTACTCGCGACCCCCCGCAAGTAATTTTTAGCAGATCCAATTAATTCTTTTTCTCCGTGCAACGCGAAGTTAAGGTGAACGGGACGATACCGCCGCGTGAAATACGTAGTCCGAGCTGGCGATAGCTACACCTACGGGAGGGTGTGGCACTGCGGGCTTGCAACGGTACCGTTGACTGAGTGCAGCTGCAGCGTAGCTATTCGTACCTATTAGACTCCGAATCGCACGTCGAAGATGTTCTACATATATTTCCCTCCTCCCTCTTTCAACGCACAGGCAATTTTAATTTATCACCTGCAACATTGGATAATTTCTACCAAAATGAACCGATATCGCGATCGCGTCGGTCGTCAGGCGAAGAGTCTTTTCACAATAATGGAAAAAGTACGAGAAAAAACGAGACGTCAGTCTGCAGAGGTCACGCTACCCGCACAGATACGTCCACTCGACGCATCCGCCTCTCGTCCCGCGAAATTACTGGCTCCTGGCGAGCAGCACACCTAGAGCCCTTCCCTCCTCGTCTCACTTAAGCGAGCCTCACTTAATTCAAACCCCGGGGTTGCTTAGCGCCGAGGATCTATGCGTGCACAGGTGAACGCGGGAGATTTATGCGTGTGCGTGCCGCGACGGAGAAAGGAGAGGAGTATATAGGTACGGATATGAGCGGATGGACGCATTAATTCGCGTCCTCGCCGAGAATAAGAGGAGGCTTTGGTCGATATCAAGACGGATACGCAGATTATGCGCTCGTTCCTGTCTCGAAATACCGTTTGACGTGGGTAGATCTTGGGGAAAATTGAGAAATGCGCTTTCATTCATCGATTCGATTGTAGCTACGCGAAATTTGGAAGGAGTGTTACACAGAAAAAAGAAATTAGATCTACTAAAAATTATTTACAGGGTCGCGAGTAATTGTTTATTATACTATTTCACGTGTCGAATTAATGTATTAGACAATTTCATTAATATAAATAAGTAATCACGACCTCGCAAGTAATTTTCAATAGATCTAATTCTTTTTCTGTGTGCGCTAAAAAAAAATAACTCGGCTTAAATGACAAAACGCGTCTGGTTGAACGAGTATTGTTATTCTAATTAAAATACTAGTAAGTTAAACCCAATAATTAGTTATTCCAACTGCATATTTAGTTATTTCAACTACATGTTTAGTTATTCTAACTGCATATCTAGTTATTTCAACTACATGTTTAGTTATTCTAACTACATATCTAGTTATTCCAACCAGAAAATGGTCGGTCAAACCAAACAGACGGAGAGAGGGTCCATATTTCACCAAACGGTATGATTATGATATCCAGAATTTTTGTTAGATTGCCCGTGTTATTTTTCTCAGAGTGTATCTATGTAAATATCGACGTATAGAAGCGCCGGAGCGCCAGCAGGTGCGGTTATACGTTCGATCGAAATGTGTACACAACGTCGCGTCTCTGTGTGCTCGAGCATTAGCGAGCCGTCAATCACGCCCCCGCTTCGCTACGCGTTCGTTCAGCCAATAAACGCTCGAAGCGCGCGATTAGCGACAAGCCGGCCGCGTGTCACTTTTGTTAATCGCCATTGCGCTCGCGGAACGTTAAGCGGTGACCCCGCCAATCAAAGAGGAGATGGAGAGTGCCCGGGGGGGGGGGGATCGTTTTTAATCGGGAGTGACAAGTGTTCGCGGCGGTCGATGAGTTCTTAAGATGACGGTGCTCCATTACCGTTGCATTTTTCTTCAGATTCGAAAGGAAAGAGATTAGTCACGAGCTCTTCGGAGAATTGTTACTATTGGAAAAAATAAAATATAAAAAAGAATTCGTCCGAAATATAACATTCCGAGAGCAAAGAGAATTTCGCTTGCGTGGGAAATTGCATCGAGCGATTCTCGCCACGCGACAGGACTGCAGCGGCGGGGTGCGTGTTCTTTCTTTCCACCGAAGAGTAATTCTCGTCGCGCGTGATTTACCGTATGCACCGGCCGACTACCAGTATTCCGCGTATAGTCGGTTTACGGCCGTGGGTTTAACAATGAATTTAATAACGCTCGGGAGCGGCTAATAAAGAGAGCTGTTAACCGGTGTGACCGCCGTGCGGCGGCGCGGTTATACGCATTTCGTGGCCGCACGCTCGCTTTGAAACGGGCTCGCATCATCTAATTATTCGTTTTTACCGATATCGCAGTTATCGTTTAACGGTCCTCCCGGCTGTGCGACGCGGAGGCGTTACGGAGTAGTAATAGCGTGCGAGGCACGGCCCCGAGCGTGATTCGCATTTCAACGCTCCTCGATCCTCCTGGATCGATGCGAAACGTATCGAGAAAGTTGAACGTGCAGACGTGTCTAACTGAATGGGCTCTAAGAGTGGACCGTTTTGCTTTTCCGAAATTGAAAGTCACGATTGGCGTGCAAATGAATTAGAAAATAGAGCAACAGGGGAGAGTGGTACTGCCCCGGTAGCTTCAATCGCTGTTATCTCGTAACCTACGAGTTTTTCGATGAAACTGATATAAGACTTTTTTGAAGATCACATTATAATCGACAAAAAAGTTCTATACCAATTTCACCTAAAGTTCACGGGTAACGAAATAATCATCGTCGAAGCTGATCAGAACAATATTACTGCATTCGAGACGACAATCGTTTCGTCGACGTAGGAATTCAGAATCGCGGTATTCCGAAGAATACCGACGATGTGTGTGCGTTGCAGGACGGACGAGCCCGAATGACTGTACAATCCTACGAATACAACCTGACCCGACCCACGTGCATGTGCGTGCGGACGAGCGCACCGTCGCCGCGCGCGACCGTGCGTAAAGAGGTTTCGGTGTTGGTACACTTCCGTCGAACGTTTCGCGCGGATCGTACCGCCCGATTCTTTTTTTCCCCTTTTTCTCCCTCGTCCAATTTACGAAACTGACGCATTTCGAAAGGCATCCGACGATATTTTGCCTTTGTTAGCGAGCAAACGACTTTTATCGTGAAACATTTCGTCGTTGAAAAGAGAAAAGAGTCCAAGAAACACACGAGTTTCGATACACGAAGCATCGCTGTACAAATGGAGAAAAATCCATTCCGGTTGAATCGCTCGATAGAGAGCCGACTGCACCTTCGCCCCTTCACATACGAACGGAGTATTATGCGCGCTGCACATGCTGACTAACGAAAAAATCTCGCGAAGGACTGATAGCAGATCGCGGACAGATAACAACGCAGACCCGGGTTACCTCCGGAGAAAGTGCCTAACTGTTACGTGGGGCGCGATGTCGCGGAGAATTATTATACGCGAGGCTCTGATAGGTACACCGCCTCTCGGCGCGACGGGCGTCGATGTAAAGCGCATTCGATCTTGACGACTGCGCGGCGGCTCTGACTCTTTTTTTTTTCTCTCCCGGCAACCGCGGCAAGTGCAAAACAATGGCTGGAATTTTCACGCGCTGCGATAACCGCGTAAATTATCAGGGATTGCGTCACTTTTCCGAGTCGGAAATTTATGTCCTCGCAGAAGTTCCCCGCGACGCGGAAATGACTTTCCTCCGAAACACACGCCCAAAGCCTACCGAGTCTCCGCCACTTTTCAACCCTTAAACGGGATGCGTAGGTACAGCTGGGTAAAATACCGGTGCGTACGCATATAAGTTTTCGGGGGTACGGAGCGTCCTATTACTTGCAGAGGGGTCGGTCGGGGGGACGGAGATAGGGCAGGGTGAATTTACTCGTGAGTGGTGGTAATGGTGGCGCGGGCACACTCGTCACAGCGAGGGTGGCTCGGAATGTTTCACCGCTGGATTTCTTTGCGATTTCGTTTACAAAGGAAGTGGTGTCGAATTAAAGAGTACCGTAGAACGGGGTCGATAGAAACTTGAGGGTCAATAGAAACAAAAACTCGGAACGTAATTCAATCAATTCTCTAGAGCATCAATTTGAATTTGGCGGTCTTCGGTAAACGAGATGTTCTTCATTGATAGGTTCTTAATACACGACCAGCGACATTTTGCGGTTTAGGTTGACAATTCTGCTGTAATATGGCCGATATCCACCAGCTGGTAAAAGGCGACAAATTAAAGTAGCGCAAAACTTTATATTTTTTGGTGTGAAAAAGACAGGTAAGTGTTGATTCATATTTGGCTGAGAAGTACCTTAGTACGAAGTGTTAGCATAGTCACTCATCAAAATTCTAAATTCTAAACAGGTTTTCGAGAGATAATTTTCTTGTCGATAAACTCACTTTTGGAAATAATTTAGGGTCAATAGAAACCGTGAATTTGGTGACCTTTCAGTGACTTTGGTGAAATTTTAGTGAAACCTTTAGTGACTTTAGTGACATTTTCACTAAAGGGAAAAACATTAATCGTAACATTTACAAATCTTGTAGATTTCAGAACAAGGCTAATTTATCGTTACGATAACGGTACAATTTTAATAAAAATTACACTAAAATTTGTAGAAGTTGCAAGCGTTGCTGTAATTTTGACTAAAATCATAATTATCGCAATGATAAACTGGCCTTGTCCCGAAATTTACCGAAAACTCTGTAAATCCTACGATTAATTTTTTTCCATGCAAATATCAAATTACCTACACGTCACAACGAATCCCTCTTTTCCGTGAATTGTATCAGCCGAACTCGCTATCTCGGATCCGGAGAACCTCGAAAGCGCGAGTGCGTGACGTTTGCCAATCGTTAAAATATAAAAATGTATGTGTATGTAATGTGACCTAATAACGAATAAACGAAAAGTGCTTGTCGCCAGTCCTTTAAGAGACATCCCTTCGCATCGAACGGGGGTTGCGCGCAGTCGGCGTTAAAACGGGACGCGCAGAGCTACGGTAATTCGCCGCAGCCGCTCGCATCGGAGCAGAGAGGCACGATGTAGGCGCTCTGTATAGCGCGCGGAGTCTGAGCGGCGGCGGAGCATGACGCCATTAACGTAACGAGGCCACACGTTGCACCCTTGTCGCCTACACCCATGGGTATATCAGAGCCCCGTATACAAAGTGGACGGCTACACCCGAATTACGAATGCAACACGCGAGATTCCCATCCCGTGACGCGCGCGTCCCGCTGATTCCCGGATCGCGCGACGACGATACGCCCCGCATACGGCCTAAAGCCGGGTCTTCACTGCGCGAAACTGTTTCGCGAAAAAGAGAGAGTGAGCGAGAAGAGGGAGCGCGAGAAAAAGAGGGGACACGACTCGCGCAACAGTTTCGTGTAGAATTTCGCCCAGTGAAGACCAGGCTTAAGATCCAGCGCGCGCGTCTATTTCGCTTTTCCGCTTGAACTGAATGCGAACTGGTTCTCGACCATCCAAGCGTTCCATTACTCGACTCAAGGTGGTCGATGTGTTTATTCTTGGCGCTCTCGGTTGGGTCAGATTATCACCTTCCACTGCCAAGAACGGATGCTCCATGTGGGAGCTCGCATCACGCGCGTCTCGATACAGTACCGCGCGTCACGGTATCGAGGAATTTCGAAAACGAGTTGCGGTATATATTTCCCGAGTGCGTGTACGGTTTGATGAGAAATCTGCACAGATCGAATCGTGCTACATGCGCGATATGGGATAAAAATGACGATGCGATAGGTGCGACCGGAAATTGTGGAAATAATAATTGAAATAGACACACGAGGATTCGTGGAACGACCAGCAGTGTTTTACGTCCCGAATCGATCGGCGCGTCATAAAGTGCAGGCGATACTCCAAACTCGACGCGACGTAAACCGGAATAATTACCGCGCGTTGATTAAAATTAATTATCGTCTCGGGCGATAAACATTCCTACGGAGCATTTCTCGGACTTCCCGATCTGCCTTCGTGGGAAGGCACACATCGGGAGAAATTAACTGCTGGTGTCGAAAAAATGTTTTCTTCGATCAAGAACGCGATATGATTATAAAATCAAGTCGTGCGTTTCTTCGTCACAGAAAATATTTGATATAGGCTCGAGAGTAATTCTATTTTGTTTTCCGCACAGGAAGAATTTTTCATCTCAGCTCAAGTATCCTTGAACGGGATATTTTCCAACCCCGAGAATCTGTATCTATTCTTAAAAATTGCTTCGATAAAAATATTTTTTCACCATCACCTACTATAATATTTCTCCCAGTGTAGCAATCGCGTCCACGGGAAATCCAGAATAACGACATCGTGTCCCCCCCCCCTCCCCCTTGTAACCGCGAAGGACCCCCTCTGACGTCCGTATCGAGGATGACGGGCGCGAGATCAGATAAAGTCATGCTGCAGTGCGAACGTCACGATCCGATCGCAAGAGAGAACTGGACCAAACCCGGTCGCGTCCAGGATTGCGTACCCGGCGTGGTGCCCACGTACCTATACGCCGTCGCGAGTGCCCGGCAGATACAACCGATCGCGGGACCGATCGACCGGATGCGATCGGCGGACCCTCTCTCACTCACGCGCGCTCGATCCCCGGCCGAAGAGATAAAGACGGAGAGGCACTGCCCCGCGCGGCAGCGGAGTGACGGCAACCGGGAATTCTTTCGATTACGTACCGGCAACGATCCCGATCGCATCCGATCGTTTCTTATCTATGACCACGCGCGAGAGTCTATCCCACTCCTCTCTCTCTCTCTCTCTCTCTCTCTCTCTCTCTCTCTCTCTCTCTCTCTCTCTCTCGGCGGAGACGTCGACGTTGCGGGAGGGTTCGAGAAGTCGAATTACGGTAAATTAGCGGCGAGTAAAGAGGTCCCGCGCGAGCGGCAGGTACCTACATCGAAGAAGACGGAAGGGGGGGGAGGGAGAAGAAGAAGAGTCGGACGGACGGGCAGGGGCAAACATAAATTAAGATGGGGGACTGATTATGAGGCGAGGGCAGGCTATCATTACCCGAGCCATCGTGACCGGTCGACCCTGCAGCCGCGCGCGCGCGCGCTGCCGCGCTGAACACACCGCTGCTCTAGGTACACGATATTCGCGATCCTCTTGCCTCGTGCCCCGATAATGCCGGGGTGGGAACTGCAAATTATTAATCCCCGTACTCTCGGCATTACGATGTAGTTCGGCGATCGTGAAACGAGTAGTTGTCCGCGCGCGCGCGCGGGTCGATTTCATGTAGGTAGATATACATAGAGGCTCGCGTTACTCGCGCGCGAGGGATCATAGGGAGTTTCGCGCGGATCGATCGCGATGTCTTATTCCGACTCCTCGTCTTCCGGTTGAATGTAGTTCTGGACTGAGAGAAATAATAGCCGGTGACAAAGAAATATTTTCTTCGACGAGAAACATCCCGGGCCAGACATAATGTATGATGTACATTTAGCGGCAACTTTGTAAAAACTTAGATCCCAACGTGCTGCAACTATATGTGTTTTGTAAGTCCTCGGTTTCTGTTTAGCTAACTTTGAACGCGATTATCTCGAAACGCGGTGGAGATGTACGAAAAACGTACAGCAGCTTTTTTATAGCAAAAACGTAGATAAACATTTTTCATTTAAACTTTTTTTCGATATCTAAAACCAATTTCAAGATAATCGACTTTGAACTCGCTCTTCGACCGGAGCGATCATCCCACTGCTTTTACCTTATTTTCCGCGCTTCGGGGAAAATTACTCCAATCGATAAAACCGAATATATTCGCGCAGACAATGCGCACAGAACGGATCGTTATCGGCGTTCCACTTGCTCTCGCACGGGACGCGATAACGCGCCGCATACGCGAATCTGCGGCAGCGAAGGGCGGACGCGGGACCTGAATGGCTGGTCGGCTTGCCGGCTCTCGCGCCCCGGCTGGTTGCTGCGATTGCGAAATGAAAGTGGTCTTGGCTGTCTGTTCCGTCGCTCTCGCGCGGTAGCCGCTCTGACCTTTTGCCTCGCGCGCAACTGCGGCACGAACGCGCGCAAAACACAGAAACCCGCGGCGAGTTCTCGTACGTTCCCGTATCAGCGGACCGAACGCGCCGGGTACAATGCGCGAGCTCATTTAATCCCCGATTTTTCGAGCGATCGCGTCGGGCCCCCGACAATTAGAGATCGTATCTCGCCGAGGAGAGTAATGCCGGTCCGAGAGAGAGAGAGAAAGGGGGAGGGAGGGAGATCGTACGGAGCGTTCGACTGTGGATGCAGCCGGACTGCACGCGTGACGTGTGCCGTTTACGGGAATGCATTTGGCCCTGTAGTTTGAATGCAGCTTTTCCGCGTTCGTTGTTTTTTAATTTGAACGCGTTGTATATTTCTATGTAGCATTCTTTCGACGGTAAATAAATCTTGCGCGTTGATATTCTCGAGAAAGTGAAATTTCTTGAGAGAATTGACCATTTTTTTGTCTCACGGATCTTTCGTACTAACTCGAAAAATCGCTGATTTACTGACAAAATTGTAAAGAAACATAAAAATATCAATCGTTTTCTGGGAAAGGAATAATTTTCTCCGTGCGAAATCGTTGATATTCCAAATATATTGTTAAAATACTTGGCGAAAGAAATACACGGGACCTAGAAAGACGAACCTGCTGTCGTCACCAAATATTTCGACTTTTAACCAAACATAACGTAAATACCGTCTTCCACCTCTCGTCCACCTTACATGAAAAATCGACATCACTTTCCAGAAAAAATCGTAGAACCTCCGCGAATACAGCTCGCGCCGTCGTCGCCGTGCGAAGGCGTTGCAAAGTAAGTCGAGCAGATCGATCGATAGCGCACAACGTACGTAATTTATGTGAAAACAATCCTACCCACGCGTATTATATAGAAAACAGAACCAGAGGCGGAGGATCTACATTTGCACGCACGTAACATCACCGATTACAGTTATTACACCGCCGTTAACGGTCTATAAAAATGTTATGTAGCTCGCACTGCGCTAAGTGGCCTACAAAACTGATACGGAATGGACTGGCCGTTCGCCTCCGCGCGATGGGATTGCCATCGTCGTATACGGGAAGCGAGAGCGTGGAAAATGTCCGCGGGATGAAATTAGCGGAAGAACCCCAAAAAGGATACGTATAACGAAAATTGCGTCGCTCCTACGCCCTTACACTCGTGCGGATTTTTCGCAAACTTTGTTCCGCCGTAACTTTCGCGCCTCCGAAGGTGCTTTCGTCGTAAACCGTCGCGGTCGAGCTTACGTCGACCCGAAGCGATATCATCTTCGCGATGCGAGGCCGATACGGACGAGGAAGAAAAAGTAGCGAGACGTGCAGGCGGGGAATTCTCATAATCTCGTTACACCGCGCGCGCGTACAGCCCGGATGATTTCCCTAGGAGCATCGTGGCTCGGAGCAGTTCTCCGGGAGTTCCGCGTCTGGATGTACCCTTCGGGGGTCCCTCCCGCCGTGTAATACGCTCGCCAGGAGGGTCTCCCGGAAGGTCTCGTCCGATGTTTCCTTAATAAAAGCAATGAGAGTTCTATTTGCATAACTGCCTCGACTTTTAAGCCGCGCGTGATAAGTTATCCCGATAAGAACGGCTCCGCTTGTAATCTCCGGCTTCCGCG
Organism: Xiphydria camelus; assembly: GCA_963678675.1. Lineage (NCBI taxonomy): Eukaryota > Metazoa > Arthropoda > Insecta > Hymenoptera > Xiphydriidae > Xiphydria > Xiphydria camelus. The sequence goes on from OY783199.1 coordinate 3,015,982, forward strand.
CGCGCTGCGGCTCCGAGATGCCGATATATAACCTACATACGAGTACGTGCATTGGCTCGTGTGTCGGACGGGGTATCATCGAGGAGATTGCTGAGCTGCGATGCGCGATTACTCCCGAGTCGAATGTTTTAAGGGAATGTTCGATTCTATTCGAAACGTTCTTCTCGTCGAATTCTGACTACGATGTAGGGAGAAGAAAAAAATAGTAAGTTTCGTTAAATTGGTGGTCAGGAGCAGGGGAACGCCGATCTAGTTGCTTGAATCGAATAATTCGACTGTAATGATTTAAAAATTGTTTAACGAAAACAAGCTGTAGTCAGTTATGGCAAATTATCAGTTCAAGTAACCAAATCTGCGTTCCCCCGCCCGTAACATCTAATTTAGTCAAATTGACTACATCTTTTTTTTTTCCACTGGAGTTAATTTAGAAATTCATCCAGCGACAGAATTGATGATTTTCGACGTACCTCAGCTTCCTCAATGCTAACGACTCGAGCTTTATCGCTGATTCGTACGTCGCCCTTTCGTCCGCTCGTGAAAGTAGCGAGCCCTGTCGGCTGGAACCGCGGATTAGCTCGACGTTAATTAATCCCTCGAGACGGAGAGACGCGCGCGAGAGCGATTTATCGCGATAATTAATAACTCATAGGTTTATGATAAACAGGAAGTCTGGACCTGCCAGACGTCGAGACAACGCCTGTGTCGTGGGTTTAAATAAATTACGAGGCCGGTGCGCGCGCGCGGAGCACTCTCTCGCTCTCCGAGGGGTAGCTCGTTGCGAGTTATAATATGCCGCGTCGTCCGGGGGGCTTCGCGGGAGAAAAATCGGAAAAGCCGCATTACCTTAGAGCGTCACGCGAGCCCGGGATTGGTGCGTGGCACATTAGTAACCTGTTTGTCGGCGGATAAAATGCGGCTATCGTTTTAAGTTTTGCTAGATTTATAGACCGGTCACGCGACTTGGTGGGGGCTGCCGCGAAACCCGGTCCTACGTGTGTCCCGTGGCGCGATATACGTAACATCCGCTCTCCGGTGAAGCTAATGCGTCGAACGTTAGATCGAGAATTGACGGGGGATCCTGCCAATGCATTCTGTGTCCCATGACTGCGAATAATCGAACTGAAACATAACATGAACTCTTCCCAGCAGAACAGAAGCAGTGCGAGAATTGACAGAGTTATCGATTTATTGTTTAACAATCGGTCAAAGATTATCGGAATATCATTTCTTTAAGGATCGAGACGTTTGAAAAATAGTCCGGAGCTGTAAATATCGAAAAGGAATTTGGAATTACTATTTCGTGAGTGCGACACGATTATTCGACGCGAGGAAAATTTGTTTCCAGAAGTCTCAGCCCGATAAATTCAAGAGGAATGTTTATGGAAAATGTAAAACCATCGGAATATATCTATAGATGGAATAGTGAGTAGAAAAATACAGCCGCACCGTGCGGCATAAGGAGACTTCCCGCGGACAAACGGTCGTAAGGTACGAGAAATGTTCGCGGCTAGCGCCGTTTATCATGAGTGCACAAACGAGATTGTCACCTTGCTTTTAGTCCCTAGGTGCGCGAACGTCAGTTTACTCGCGCGCGCGGTTATATATGCGCTCGTATTCCCATGCCTGCGAGCGCATTCTTCATGTGCAGTTGACACCCACACAGGCACATCTGTTCAACTATCGTCGCAGAGAAAACACTGCGGTCATTCTTTACGGGATTGTTTGTTAACGCGAAACTGCAACGGTGCGCTGCTGTTTGCTGCTGGCGTTGACAGTCGGGCAGTTGTAACGGGGTTCGGGAAATTTAATGTGGCGCAAAATATGTCGCAGGACTTCAAAAATGTAATATCAACATATAAATATATATCGCAAACTGGATGTGGATAAAATTAGTGTTCGCTTTCAGTCGAAGAGAGATAAATAAATTTTCCCGAAATATTTTTGTCTCTATAAAGATCGATTTTGGGCTATTGTCGGCTATTTGTAAGTATTGTTAATATGAGCAAAAATGTAAGCTATGCAAAAGGATATTTTGAATAATTTTCGTATAAGAAATTAACAAAATATACTACTGCTGAATATGAAATATCACGTGATAACCGGTGAACATGGAGACATTTATAATGCCTTCTATTATATTGCCAATATTTGGATATGAAAACATCATTACTTAAAATCTTGGATAATTATACCGATTCTACGTTCCTAATAATACATACTGTGATTTACCTGTATTCTCTCCAAATTGTGTGAACGTCCTTCTCATTGATTCGATCATTTCTACGTTATTCCAATTTTCATTATTACTACAGATGTAGGTATGTATGAGTAGGTATATACATGGATATCAATACGTTTGGAATAAATCATTTCTCAAAATTTGTAGGTACTTGATTTCCTGGAACAGAAAATATATACTTGTAACACAAATCATTTTCAAACTTCTAGAGAACACTAATCGACAATTACTAAAATGGAGAAAATATTTACCAGGATTTTTATACAGTCATTCTTAAAGGTTGAGCAGGAAGCATAATCCCATATAAACATTTCGTCAAAATTCGTATCTCTGATACCATGGTATTATCATCATATCACTGCCTATTACAGGCGATTTCAATTTGTAAAATTTCGAACGTACATATGGTTTACTTGCTGAAAATAAGGTGCTATACCCTGAAACATTGCAACAGAGAACTTTAATAATGTGAAAGCTGAAGAGGAGCCACGAACAACGTTCCTCGATGAACTAGCATCGCCGAAAGAACGTTCGCCAATGCCTCTTTTGATTTAACGTAGAAAGACGTAGCTGAAGTATAATGACCAATTATTGAGAATTTCTTGAAATACTATGAATGCAGTAAGGAGGAAATTCAATATATTCTAGTAAAATCTTGAGTGATACGCCTTTGGGTCTTGTGAAAAATAAAAGCCTTTTTAGAATCGATTAGAATACAACTTTATCTGACGTTGTACTTCTTCTTACTGCTTGGATGTAAGCCACGTGATCGATTTCAAAGAATTGGATTTTTAACGAAGTCTTAAGTGGTATGGCAAAAGAATTTGTGAAAAATGAAATTCTTTATAGAATCAATCAGAAGACCATCCTATCTAATATTCTTCCTCACACTGTTTACAAGATCACGAGTATGTTAAAGAAATTCTAAGTGACTAATACCTACATAGCTGTTATTTTCGGAATCAGCCCGAAAAAAATATATCCTAAATAGAGTGGTCGCGTGAACAACTTTAAAGAATTGGATTTTTAGCAAAACCTTAAGTGGTATGGCAGAAGATTTTGTGAAAAATGAAATTCTTTGCGGAATTAATCACGCACGGAAGATCACCCTATCCGATATATTTTCCTCATACTGTTTACAGAAATGACATATTTAATATTACATTTCTAATCATTGAAGACTGCGATTTATCAAGGGAATTTGAAAAGATTGAAAAGATTAAAAATCACCGACATAAAAGCTATCATCCTGAATTCGAAGACAATAGAAGGCACACACGAAACATTTGTCAAGTTCTGATGAAATATGAAAGTAGACACAAAGCGAATGAAAATATGTGCTACGTATTTCTTGACAGAGATACATACATTGACAGAGAAACAGAAAATAATAGCAATGCGAGCCACGAACGAGGTTCCTCAACGAGCTAGTATCATCGAAAGAATATTCGTCAATGGCTCATGCATTCGAACGTGAAAATACGTATAGAAGAAAAAAGTTACACGCGAAAGTAATATGGTTCAATTCGGATGTCGAATACTGTATAAGAAAAAGTGATATGTAAAATAAATTGACGAATTGATATTTAATATTTTCAGTATAAAGATGCACCTGTAATCTACGTATTTTCACGTACAAGTAGTGGTCCCACGGTCGTTTTCAAACATTCGTATAAAAATGTCTCGTTGCAAAACAGATGAAAATAATGGAAATGGAAAATCGAATCGAGCATTCCTAAAACATCATTGAATCGTGGGATCACTGTGAAAGATAAGACAGTTTTAAATATTTCAACAACGTGCGCAGTGACAGCGTGGCAGACATGATACATTTATAAGAAATTGATTAGCTCCTCTTCAGCGAATCGCCTCTTCGGACAAAGCCCCGATGATTCTTCGGATTCAATATCGAAGCTCGGAGATTCCCTACGGTTTAGAAGCAACTCGCGTTCTAATATAATAAAATCTCGTCGGATGAACAGCGATTTCATCTCGCAACGTTAATACGGCGTTATAACGACGCAAGATGAAAATTAGCGTTCAACCGTGCGAAGATTTGGAGAACGCGACACAACTTCATCGACGCGAAGCTATATAAGTAGCTAGCCCAAACGACGACCTCCGATTCCAGGAATCGCAGTCCGTAAACGTCTGTGCACATTTATACGAATCGCCGAGCCTCTTCACTGTTTTCGATGCACACATCACTGGTTCCTTAAATACTTCATTTTCGCGTACGTCCGGGTCTAGAACCGCGGGCGCTTGAGTTCGATTCTCAGACTCGAGAGAGCACAACTATGTATTATTTTTCGAAAAAAAACGCTCTCCCGATCTGGCTCTACCTACTTAAAACTAGACATTCATCCAGAAGACTCTATCCTGCCTCCCTATAGCTATATATAAAATGGTGCAATCGCATTCTCACCAACACATACACTCCACGGTTCCGAATCATTCCACCCCGGTGCAAGGGCCTACACTAGGGATAACGTCCCGGGACGTATCCGACACCGGAGCTTGTCTTTTCACATTGAAAACACACCAAACATAATATATACTTACTTTCGAGAATAAGCTGAAAGAAACATTTTATATGTGAATTAACAAAAAAGTTCTAAACGAGCTAAATTTTTGAAAATATCTTTCGTTTCATAGTAGTTTAATTATTTAATTAGATGATAATTGGTATGTGTAAGATTAACATCAAATATTATTATAAATCATGAAAGATATGAGTAGGTACGTTAATCGATGTATTCATATGTAGTTCTGCGAATCTTCAAATTTAAATAATTTATTAAATGAAATTTGAATAATAGATAAATAATAAAATAATTTACCAGTTTACAGATTAATGAAGTGATCTTAAAAATTGTTCTATGATCCCTATGGCGTTTCCTCGGTCGAAGAGCAAAATCTCTATAATACCGCAAGTTCATTTAAAATGCCCTCCGACCAGGGAAACGACCGAACGCGATACCTCTTCTCGTTCAAAACAGACATTGAGGAGAATTGACAACCATTCATAACACAGATAGTGAAATCGGAGGGTCATCCGACTTCCAAATTACTTTAACGAAATCGCGAAAATCGATCGAATTAAGGGGGAAACGAGAAGAGTCCTAAACCTGAAATGACGAAGAAGACAAATATGGCCACTCACGAGTCGACGCAATGAAGTTCGACTCGTGGTCACTGCGCGAACGTCGACAAATGTAAATTACAACCAATCTCCGGTGTCGGTTCGGACCAATCGTCCTGCGACATGATCGAAGATCGGAGGGACTGGAAGACATACGAACCCCTCTGCGTTCATCCCTTCGTCGAGGCGATGGCTGCATCCCCTTATCTTCTTGGCTGCCTCGGAGATCCCTCCCATCAATCACGATTTCCCGATCACTCGTTAAAATTGTTAAACTTTAACCAGCGATAACGGAAATCGATCATTAAGCAGACCGTAGGACTTATACCGGCCTTTCATTGATGGCTTCTTTCTTCAGTCCAGCGTCGTCGTCTGCGGCATTCCTGATCGTCTTGAGGTTGATTCTATCGGACTCGAGCAAAGATACCGTCTCTACGTTATTCTGCTGCATTTGCTTGCAAAACACTGACTCTAAAACCGCGCCGAGCAGCAGGAAAGGGTCGGTCGAACAGCGAACACACACGCGGGTGCGTCGTTTAAATCGCGGCAGGGTGAATATACAATGTCTATACCGAGATCTATGCTGTTCGACCAAAGTTAGCACGGTACAGAAAAACTCGCTCGATCACTGATTCTACGAGATCGCATTGCGCGCGATCTTTCAATGATCCAGCGTCGTCCTCTACAGCATCCGTGGATATCCTGGTCGTATTTCTGTGAATTGCCGAACCAGGAATGTAACAACTATGGCATTATATAATAGTAGGTGATAGTATGAAAAAAAAACTTTGCATCCGCATTATAGTTACGTGGTTCTGCATGATTAAAAAATAATTATTTCGATTTATTACGAAACAAAAACGAAACCTCTTCTTGAATTACAAATATATGAAAAGCTATTAAAAAAAAATTCATCAATAAGAAAGAGAATACAGTAGATGTATATGAAGGAGAATTACATTATATGAACTCGTCATTGCTATATATGGCATTGAAGTAATCCTTTGAACCGAAATTAACGAGTAAACTAACTTTAGATAAAGTTCTCGAAAATCGCATTGCCGATTTGTTATTGCGCAAATATTGAAGTTGTGTGGCGAACTTACTCGCGTATTAGCAATTTATGGAACAGATGGAAATACTCGTATATATATGGGAATAATCAATCCTACAGGTGTAGTGAGCATCTAACGTGAAAATGGAGATGCTTTTCTGCATCTGAACGCCATCGTTTTTATACTGTTAGATACTCGAGAACCACTATCACAGAGAGCCCGTATTAGCCTCATTACAACGCACTTCATATACAGATCGCTGCCATAAGAAACAGCATTTCAAATAATTAGTAGTACACGTTTTACTACTAGGAAACATAACTCCTAAATGCGATCCGTGCAAAAGAATGTATATACCGTCAAATGAGGAGTCAAGCCGATCCGGCACGGCAAGATAAAGTCGCGGCTACGGCCGTGTTTACGTATTCAAGCACCGAAATTACTCGACGCAAAAGTTAATACATTGGCATTGCTATGCAGATTACCGCTCGATAAATTGGAACTTGCTTCACTGGCAGTCATCGTGTAAAAGATAAATTTATCTGCTCTTTGATTCGTGTAATTAATAAAGACACCCTCGTAGGCGTAATGTAACTTCGCGAGTACACAAGAGATGTATTACTTTATTCGAGAATGCATGTAGGTATATGAAATTTACGCAAACGACGATTACCAAGCGCACAATGAATATTAGAAACATGGATTCACTTACATTTCGATGTTTCCAAATAGCAGGGCCTCGGCTAATCCTGGCTGATCCTTGTGGCCTTTCTCTCTATACGTCATAACGCTATCGACGCTGTAAGCAGAAAATTTGTACATTTTCAAAAACCCACTCGCTACTGTATAATTCGTATGTCATGTAACATGGCGAGTACGAAGAATGTATGCAAGTTTATTCAATAATTAATAAATGTAATAAGTACTTTGTATGTCACGTAATATTGCGAGTACCAAACATAGGCCAGGTAATACGCTTCATACTTCAGTATAAGCGAGTTTCGTGGTTGCCTCCCATTGGGCGCAGCTGCGGTAGGTTACGCCGTGTATATGAAAGGCAACCACCATCCGAAAACTGCAAAGAATGTAGCGTATGACCTTGTACAAGTTGATTCGACAGCGCATATTACAATGTAATAAATGACGAATACAGCGCTTATAATATACATTGAGAATGCAAATTTAATTAAATCTCGACGTTTCTGGATGGTAGGATCCCGATAAATCGCCTCATCTCACCTCTATCGCCTTTTCGTGGCACGCATTCCACGCGGTCCCCATGATGAAAAATGCCGTGCCGGCGTCGACCAGTCATTCGCATTTCCCCGTGTCGTCTCACCGTGAAACTACTGTCACTATTTGTCAAAACGATGCCGCCTACGCCGCGAATCGACTTTTCACATTTTCCAAAACGTATTCGTTACTGTGTAATCGATATTTTGCAAAAATATACGGGCACGTGCCAACGGACTCTCTCCGAATTGCCGCGTGATGCTATGACGTAGTAGGGGAAGAACAAGATGGCTGACTAGCGAGGCACCTGGAGTGGGGACTACGCGCAGCCGATCAATAATAAAGTCAATTTCGCATCGAGCGACGGTAAGATCGATCGCGCGGATTTTGCGAACACCGAATACTGCGCAATACATACGCAGGATTTGCTCGCGATTTATCTAAAGATGGTAAATGCCACGAGGCGATCATGATTTTTAGGTGCTGAATCCAGAATCTCATCGCAAACCCCATTTCACGTGTTAACCACGCGTTCCTCTAAATAAAATAGCAATTCTCGTAGAATGATTCTATATCTCGTTTGATCTCTTCCAGTTAGAAATGAATCATTCATCAACTTCGATACGACTACGTCGTTTTCGCTATCGATCGATCATGAATTTCTGACTGGCTTAGAGGTGATTAAGCTTGACAACCTTTGTTTCGACGTAACAATCACACGTGCACGTGTCATTTCTCCGCGATCGGAGGAAATCGTCCTGAAACGCGCACGATGTATTCGCGTTTTGTCTAAATACGTATGAACAACGTAGCAAGACATGCATGATTTCCCTACAGAAGACCCGAGATCGCGTCGTGCTTCTCATTTCGCTAACGTGCATCGAAGGATCCCCATTAAAACAGCTCTCATCGTATTGTACCACTTCTGTTCCGCAATTACGTTATACGAAGCGAAAGAATTATCAAAAAGTCAGCAACGTACCTTCGATTTGAGAAAGACGGCATGCTCATCCGCCGCTTTTCCGCTGCCGGTAGAAACAGCTGATTTACAAACTGGCAGTGGGACCAATAGTGTCGTGCGTACCCGCAGCTCCGCGAGTGTGAAAAATTTGCACTCCCCTTACACTGGAAGACTCCGTGCAGGATGCATACGCCGTGAGGATAAGAAACTATGCTCGCATAATCGAATCCGGTCGCCGGTCATTACGTTTTCGCCTGAACGGTGCACAAATATATATTTTCCAATTTTATTCGAGCGTTAATTCTTATTCACATGTCGTGTGTATCCTGCGCTGATACTTCGCGCATCTGGAGTGCAATCCTTTACCACTCGCAGCGTTGCAGTTGGGCACGACACGGCCAACGCCACTGCAAGCTCGAAATCAGCTGTTTCTCATCCGGCCACAGACGAACGACGCGAAAAGACGTGTTCTACGTTGAATCGAAGGTACGTTGCTAACTTTTTCATAATTCGTTCGATTCGTACAACGTAATTACGAAGTAGACACGGCACGATACGATGAGTATTACTTTAATGGGAACTGATTGACCTGCGGAAGCGAAATGAGAGGTACGATGCGATCTCGGGTTTTCTATCAGAGAAATCGTTCTTGGCTCGGTGTATCGCTCATATCTAGACGAATCGGGGGTACATCGTACGCGTTTCGTAACGTTCTCACCCGACTGTGGATAAAATACGGGTGCACGTGTGCTTCTTACATCGAATCAAAGTTTAGCGAGTTTCTTTGACAATTACATCGCTTCGGGAATCATGAAGGAGTAGACGCGTTATACCACACGAATTTACTGTTTCATTTAGAGGAAAGTAATTGACGCGTAGGAATAAAATGGGAATTGCGATGAGTTTCCGGATTCACTTCTTAAAAATCATGAGATAAGTCGCTAGTAAGTGAATCCTAGGTACATCTTGCGTAATATTTGGTGTGTGCAAAATCAGCGCGATCGATCTTGCCGTCGCTCGATGCGAAATTGACTTCATTATCGATCGATTGCAACAGTCGGTAATTGAGACGCCTCCGGTCATCTGCCATCTTGTTTTCCCCCACTACGTCGCGTCATAGCATGTCGCGGCAAGTTGGAGACAGTTCGTTGGCGCGTGCCCGTACATTTTTGCAAAATATCGATTACACAGTAACGAATACGTTTTGGAAAATGTGAAAAGTCGATTCACGGCGTAGACGACATCGTTTTGGCAAACAGTGAGAGTAGTTTCACGGTGAAACGGCGCGGGGAAATGCGAATGACTGGACGACGCCGGCGTGGCATTTTTCATCGTGGACCGCGTGGAATGCGTTTCACGAAAGGGCGATAGAGGTGAGATGAGGCGATTTATCGGGGCTCTACCATCAAGAAGTGTCGAGATATAATTAAATTTTCATTCTCAACGTACATTATAAGCGCTATATTCGTCGTTTTTTAAATTCAATATGCGCTGTGGAATCAATTTGTACAAGGTCATGTGCTTTATACTTCGCAGTATTTCGGTTTGGTGGTTGTCTTTCATATACGCGGCGTAACCTACCCCAGCTGCGCCCAATGGAAGGCAACCACGAAACTCGTTTATTCTGTAGTATGAAGCGTATTACCTAGTCTATATTTGGTACTCGCAATATTACGTGATATATAAAGTATTATATTTATTAATTCTCGAATAAACTTGCATTCATTCTTCGTACTCACCTTATTACATGACATACAAATTACATAGTAGCGAGTGGGTTTTTGAATGCATAAATTTTCAAGTTATATACAGCGTCGATAGCGTTATTATGACGTATAGAGAAAGAGAGAGCAGTTTCCCACTTTAATTCTTACTTTTAACACATTCATTATGAGCTTGGTAATCGTCGTTTCCGTAAATTTCATATACATGCGTTCTCGAATGAAGCAGTACATTTCCTGTACTGGCGACATTTCATTACGCGTACAGGGTATCTTTATTAATTACACGAATCAAAATAGCAGATAAATTTATCTTTTACACGATATTTGCCAGTGAAGCAGTTCCAATTTATCGAGCGATAATCTGCATAGCAATGGCAAAATGTATTAACTTTTACTTCGAGTAATTTCGGTGTTTGAATAACGTAAACACACGGCCGTAGCCACGACCCTTATCTACCTGTGCCGGATCGGCTTGACTCGTCCTTTGACGGTATATGGACCGCGTTCTGCAAAAGCGGATTAAGCGTCATTGTATTCCATAACGCTTAATCCGTTATTGCATAACGCGGTCCATATATTCTCTTGCAATACGGATCGCATCTAGGAGTTAGGTTTCCTAGTAGTAAAACGCGTACTACTAATTAGTTGAAATGCTGTTTCTTACGGTAGCGATCTGTTTATAGGGTGTGTTGCAATGAGGCTAGTACGTGCTCTTCGTGATAATGGTTCTGAAACATCTAGTAGTATAAAAACGATGGTGTTCAGATGCAGTAAAGTACACGTCCATTTTCACATTAGGTACTCGCTACTCGTGTAGGATTGATTATTCCCGTATACATACGAGTATTTCCATCTCTCTGTTCCATAAATTACTAATACGGGAGTAAGTTTGCCACAGAAATTCAATATTTGCCCAATAACAAATCGGCAATGCGATTTTCGATAACTTTGGAATGATAAATTTAGTTTACTTGTCAATTTCTGTTCAGAAGATTACGTCAATGCCGTGTTACAATCGCGAGTTCATTTAATGTAATTCTCCCTCATACACATATACTGCATTCTGTTCCTTATTGATGAATTTCTTTGAATAGCTTTTCATGTAGGTATTTGTAATTCAAGAAGGGGTTTTGTTTTTATTTCGTAATAAATCGCAATAATTATTTTTTAGTCATACAGCACTACGTAAATATACTGCGGATGCAAAGTTTTTTTTTTCATACTATCATTTACTATAATGCCATCGTTGTTACATTCCTGGTTCGGTAATTCACAGAAATCCGACCAGGATATCCACGGATGCTGTAGAGGCCGACGCTGGATCATTGAAAGATTGCGCGCAATGCGATCCCGTAGAATCAGTGATGGAGCGAATTTTTCTGTACCGTGGTAACTTTGGTCGGACAGCATAGACTTCGGTATAGATATTGTATATTCACCCTGCCGCGATATAAACGACGCACCCGCGTGTGTGTTCGCTGTTCGACCGACCCCTTCCTGCTGCTCGGCGCGGTTTTAGAGTCAGTGTTTTGCAAGCAAATGCAGCAGAATAACGTAGAGACGGTATCTTTGCTCGAGTCCGATAGAATCAACCTCAAGACGATCAGGAATGCCGCAGACGACGACGCTGGACTGAAGAAAGAAGCCATCAATGAAAGGCCGGTATAAGTCCTACGGTCTGCTTAATGATCGATTTCCGTTACCGCTGGTTAAAGTTTAACAATTTTAACGAGTGATCGGGAAATCGTGATTGATGGGAGGGATCTCCGAGGCAGCCAAGAAGATAAGGGGATGCAGCCATCGCCTCGACGAAGGGATGAACGCAGAGGGGTTCGTATGTCTTCCAGTCCCTCCGATCTCCGACCATGTCGCAGGACGATTGGTTCGAACCGACACCGGAGATTGGTTGTAATTTACATTTGTCGACGTTCGCGCAGTGACCACGAGTCAAACTTCATTACGTCGACTCGTGAGTGGCCATATTTGTCTTCTTCGTCATTTCAGGTTTAGGACTCTTCTCGTTTCCCCCTTAATTCGATCGATTTTCGCGATTTCGTTAAAGTAATTTGGAAGTCGGATGACCCTCCGATTTCACTATCTGTGTTATGAATGGTTGTCAATTCTCCTCAATGTCTGTTTTGAACGAGAAGAGGTATCGCGTTCGGTCGTTTCCCTGGTCGGAGGGCATTTTAAATGAACTTGCGGTATTATAGAGATTTTGCTCTTCGACCGAGGAAACGCCATAGGGATCATAGAACAATTTTTAAGATCACTTCATTAATCTGTAAACTGGTAAATTATTTTATTATTTATCTATTATTCAAATTTCATTTAATAAATTATTTAAATTTGAAGATTCGCAGAACTACATATGAATACATCGATTAACGTATCTACTCATATCTTTCATGATTTATAATAATATTTGATGTTAATCTTACACATACCAATTATCATCTAATTAAATAATTAAACTACTATGAAACGAAAGATATTTTCAAAAATTTAGCTCGTTTAGAACTTTTTTGTTAATTCACATATAAAATGTTTCTTTCAGCTTATTCTCGAAAGTAAGTATATATTATGTTTGGTGTGTTTTCAATGTGAAAAGACAAGCTCCGGTGTCGGATACGTCCCGGGACGTTATCCCTAGTGTAGGCCCTTGCACCGGGGTGGAATGATTCGGAACCGTGGAGTGTATGTGTTGGTGAGAATGCGATTGCACCATTTTATATATAGCTATAGGGAGGCAGGATAGAGTCTTCTGGATGAATGTCTAGTTTTAAGTAGGTAGAGCCAGATCGGGAGAGCGTTTTTTTTCGAAAAATAATACATAGTTGTGCTCTCTCGAGTCTGAGAATCGAACTCAAGCGCCCGCGGTTCTAGACCCGGACGTACGCGAAAATGAAGTATTTAAGGAACCAGTGATGTGTGCATCGAAAACAGTGAAGAGGCTCGGCGATTCGTATAAATGTGCACAGACGTTTACGGACTGCGATTCCTGGAATCGGAGGTCGTCGTTTGGGCTAGCTACTTATTTAGCTTCGCGTCGATGAAGTTGTGTCGCGTTCTCCAAATCTTCGCACGGTTGAACGCTAATTTTCATCTTGCGTCGTTATAACGCCGTATTAACGTTGCGAGATGAAATCGCTGTTCATCCGACGAGATTTTATTATATTAGAACGCGAGTTGATTCTAAACCGTAGGGAATCTCCGAGCTTCGATATTGAATCCGAAGAATCATCGGGGCTTTGTCCGAAGAGGCGATTCGCTGAAGAGGAGCTAATCAATTTCTTATAAATGTATCATGTCTGCCACGCTGTCACTGCGCACGTTGTTGAAATATTTAAAACTGTCTTATCTTTCACAGTGATCCCACGATTCAATGATGTTTTAGGAATGCTCGATGCGATTTTCCATTTCCATTATTTTCATCTGTTTTGCAACGAGACATTTTTATAGGAATGTTTGAAAACGACCGTGGGACCACTACTTGTACGTGAAAATACGTAGATTACAGGTGCATCTTTATACTGAAAATATTAAATATCAATTCGTCAATTTATTTTACATATCACTTTTTCTTATACAGTATTCGACATCCGAATTGAACCATATTACTTTCGAGTGTAACTTTTTTCTTCTATACGTATTTTCACGTTCGAATGCATGAGCCATTGACGAATATTCTTTCGATGATACTAGCTCGTTGAGGAACCTCGTTCGTGGCTCGCATTGCTATTATTTTCTGTTTCTCTGTCAATGTATGTATCTCTGTCAAGAAATACGTAGCACATATTTTCATTCGCTTTGTGTCTACTTTCATATTTCATCAGAACTTGACAAATGTTTCGTGTGTGCCTTCTATTGTCTTCGAATTCAGGATGATAGCTTTTATGTCGGTGATTTTTAATCTTTTCAATCTTTTCAAATTCCCTTGATAAATCGCAGTCTTCAATGATTAGAAATGTAATATTAAATATGTCATTTCTGTAAACAGTATGAGGAAAATATATCGGATAGGGTGATCTTCCGTGCGTGATTAATTCCGCAAAGAATTTCATTTTTCACAAAATCTTCTGCCATACCACTTAAGGTTTTGCTAAAAATCCAATTCTTTAAAGTTGTTCACGCGACCACTCTATTTAGGATATATTCTTTTTCGAGCTGATTCCGAAATTAACAGCTATGTACCTAGGTATTAGTCAGTTAGAGTTTCTTTAACTTAAGCGTGAACTTGTAAAGAGTGTGAGAAAGAATATTAGATAGGATGGTCTTCTGATTGATTCTATAAAGAATTTCATTTTTCACAGAGTCTTTTGCCATACCACTTAAGACTTCGTTAAAAATCCAATTCTTTGAAGTCGATCACGTGGCTTACATCCAAGCAGTATATGAAGAAATTCGACGTCAGATAAAGTTGTATTCTAATCGATTCTAAAGATTTCACTTCAGATCTAACTAGAGATCCAGTTATTGTTAAATATCTTCATAATCTATAGTTAGTATTTCGGAAAATATTGAATCCTCGATCGTTGTACTTTGGCTACATATTTCTACGTTAAATCGAAAGAGCCATTGACGAACGTTCTTTCGGTGATGCTAGTCCACCGAGGAACTCCTCGACTCGTGGCTCCTTTTCATTTTTTCAATCGCTAACTTTTTCTGTTGCAATGTTTCAGGATAGCATCTTATTTTCAGTAAATAGAAGATATATGCATTCCGAAACTCATGAATTGAAGTGCCCAATAATGACCAAAGATATGGTGATAATATCAGAAGATACGAATTTTGACGAAATGCGTATATGAATGCGAAATTTACTATCATTGCTCGGACTTTGAGAATAACGACTATATGAATTAAGGTAAATATTTTACACGGTTTTGTAATTTTTAATTCATCCATTTTATGCAATGGAGGGTTGTCCCGTATCACGAACATAGCTTTATTTTTTACAGGGAATGATTAATGCACCTAATTATATTTATACGTAGTATATATCCATATCTGATTCACACACAATGATGATGACTAGAATATGAAGGGATATTCAGATCAATGATGATGACGATCAGTTGAATACAGGTAAATCGCTATATATATATTATTAGGAATGAAAGCTCATAATAAATGTCGAAATCTTCAGAGAATAAGAATTTTCACATTACGCGTGTTACCACGTATCCCCTCACATACATTTTCATTCATCAATATTTAATCTGTATATAGTCCGCCTTTATCGAAAATTGCGACCGTGAATACCTGAAAATTTCAACGCCTCTTCTAATCTAAAATCAATCTTCGCAAATTTTCAAATACAATTTTAACGATACCGAACCTAAGTAATTACACCCCCCCGTTATTCGTTTCTTCCCAGGTTAACCTCTGTTTTCAAGAATTCACATTCATTCCGAAGCACTTCCAAGCACAGCCCGATTTTTCGTGGTCGCATTACCGGAAAATCAAATTCAAAGCTCGTTTCACAGCTCCTAATCCGCACGTAACTCGATTCGCTGTAATTCGATCGTCCACCCACAAGAACCGAGGTACATCCGCCAATCAAAAGTCAATTATTAATACGATCCGGCTGTAAAAGTCAGAGGCGTCGCGCCTGTTAACGAACCAGAGCGCGTCCTATTGTCGCAAATAGTCCCCTTAATGCAACCGCGCGAGGTAGAAAGCATAGCCGACGATGGTTCTCGGTATCTGTACCGTCATTGTCGTCGTCGGTCAACGTATTTCCTGACTATTCGGTGCACCGTCGTTAGCGCGACCGGAGTAGATAATGCGGAGATGGTTTCCGGTTGCAACAGTGCAGCTGGAGACGCGAATAGAATGTCGGTACCTGCCCCGTTAGTCGATCTCGTGTCAGCGATCGATTTCGAGAACCGCTGCTGTGTCCGCCTCTCCGACGACGTCGTGCGTGCCGAATCGATCGAATCGACGTTAGATCGAACGGTAAACGCGGAAACGAAGACGCTCCTCGAGCGGTACGCGTGTGTGCGATCGCGCGTTCCGCGTCACTTCCGCTTGAAATAATACCGGGCAACGTGACGAGGGATGCTGCACCGAAGTTTGCCTCCGGTTATCGGGATTGCCTGATCAGCTAGGGGCTAATTAGGGAAACACGAGTCGCTTTCTCTCCTATAAATTTGTATTCGAGTTTCCTCGGGTGTACAGAAGTCGTCGGATAATTTTCCCACTCTCTTCGTTTGAGTGTCAGAGACGATTTAGAAATACTTGACCGGACGCGACTAATAGCTGGTGGTCACAGAAGAGCCCTCTAGGCTCTCTCGCGTACCGAGAGGTCAGGCGGTGTATAATAAGCGAGATTACGGGTACACGGGATTACAGGGTGTCACGCCGCGTTGCAAATAATTTTTCCGAGGAAGGTCGTTGATTTTTCCAGGCAGTCTATGAGAGTCGAATAATTGGACGTGCATATATTTTATTTTCCTCGCTTCATTTTCAAGATCTTGCAACTCTTGATGAGCAACCTAAGAATTAGGAATTGCTTATTAATCAAGATTGAAGTTAAGATCGTATTTCATGCTTATCAAGGAAAGCTAAATTATCTACTCGGCTTCCTCGAAATGAGAAGACGACCAATTTCCTCCCGCATTCGTACCGCCTCTCCATTTCCCTTCATCCATTTCGGAAATCGTTAACGTTAACGCTTTACATCCCTTTCCGTCACTCGACTTTCTCCATCGCGTAAATCGCTTTTGTCCAATCCACAATGCCTTTCGATCTCCTCCGGCGAACGCCCTCCACCCGTGAGGGCATCGTCCAGCAGGTACGATCAGCTTCGATCACGATTATCTCGCTACCTATTGACTTTTCACCTATGTTGGTATAAAGCTTTCTCGAAGACCACATTTCGATCTACAAAAAAGTTTTATAACACTTCGACCAGAAGTTCACTGATAACGAGATAATCGCGTTGGAAGCTGATCGGAACTGCCACCACTCAACTTACCGTTCGACGTTCACGGTAGCATTAGCAGGAGGCACCCGTCCCGAAACGATCGTACGGCGTTGCGCCGCCGTCGGAGCCGCTAAGTGGCTGAAATTGTTCAATTATTATTCTGCTCGAAATAATGATATTACTAACTGGTAAAAGCAGCGACGACGACGCGTTGCTCCTCGGCGCAGCGGCTGTGAGAGGAGAACGATGAAAGCGGCGTCGGTCGGGAGGGGAAAGCGACGGTGTGTGCGCGTTTTGCCATGCCTCGTTGAGCCCACGCGAACACTTTACATTCACGGCTCCTTCACAGCCGCCGACAATGCCGCCGCCGATTGTTATTGCATTACACGTTATTATCGGGCGAACTCGCGCGCCGCGAGCGAGGCGATCGCTTAAATCGCCCGTTACGTACACTCGCTCCTCGACGCGAATTGACTTGACTTTTTAGCAAACTCATCGGCGGTTATTGGACGCGTCGCGTCGCACGCGACGGCATTTTTCATAAGGACGGCTCTGTTCGCGGGTTCGTTGGGAGAGGGACGCGGCGAACTTCTTTCGCGTTGGGACATTGTTCGTGAAATCTCTCTTTGGTTTATGTCGGCTTCGATTTTGTTCATTATATAAATTAAATTATTTATTTTTTTTAATAAATGCGAGGATTTGCTGTCTTAAAAATTAATTGATACGCTCCCGAAAGCGAAGATGCATTTACCGTACGAGCCTGTACGGAAAGAAAATTATTTTGCAGTCTCAGCAGAACTGGGTTTTGCGGAAAACTTGTTGCTATCGCGATACAAATATTATCTGTGGCAGCAAAAGAGATGTCCAATAGTAGTAAAAATATTTGTTGGCGTAGCAAATATTTTTACCGAAAGAATTTCACTGCGATTTCGTTGCCACGGAAGAATTATAGTTTTGCCGAGACTGCAAAATCACGTATTTCCTCGTAAACTTACTCTTCAGGAAGGAAACTTAAATCATTATTATCTCATAATCCATACGTTTTTGGCCCATATTCGTGTAACACTTTTTTGAAGATTACATTTTTATCTACAAAAAAGTCTTATACCAATGTAGGCCAAAAGTTTATAAATAATGAGATAATAGAAATCAAAGTTTCTTTCCTGTGACGAGTAAGTCTAGATTCGTACGGTACAACTGTGCATCCAGAGAGAAATTTCCATCGACGCTTAACGCGTCCGATTACGAGCTGTCCTCCGCGTGAGACGCTCGCAGCTCGACAGGGACAAAGTGGAAATCGCCTCCGATCGTGGGTCGTTTGACGCAACGGCGGCGCGCCGGTCCCCGGCCGCGGAGTTTCTAACGAAACGCCGATTGTCGTAATAATCCGCGAAGGTCTTCGAAGACGGGAGGGAAAATTGCGCCGCGCGGGAAGGTCGCCGCCACTCGCGCTCATATCCATGTACAAATATCGCTGCCGGTTCTCGCGACATTTTACCTCACCTCTCCGCGAGAGGAACGCGCGAACGAGGAAGACGAATTTCTTTCGCTAAACTCACTCCGCGAGCGATGCGCGCGCACGAGAGATCGCGCGCCTCGCGCATGCGCCTGCGCGCAGCTCGGCGCAGCCCGAGGAGACGATGAGCGGTGTGCAGGTTGTTTCAATTTTTACTACCGCCCGTTATTGTCGCAACTCGGCTCGTAAACATAATTACAGGAGTTTTATTTGCTCTTTTTTACGCCCGACAGTCGGTATTCCTGTTACCTTTTACGACCGTGGCCTTTCTCCGTCGGAGTATGTGCGAAGTTATCAGGGAAGCGCGCTCATCCCCGGCTATTTCCCTCCTGCGCGCGTCCCGGCTCGCTCGGAGCGAGCCCGAGCAACTCGCGCGACGAGCGTATTATCAACGAGATATGTTTGCGCCGCGAGAGTGCGACCGGCGATTCCGCGATTGGCGGTGGCGCGCGCACCGTGCGAAATATCGGATGGGATCTTCCCTCGCGTACGCCGATCATCCGTTGCCGCGGGGAATCGCTCGTCTCGCCCGCTATGAGTTAACGAACCGGTGAAATTACTGTGGGTCGGATTCGCGCCCCGGTATATCCGACGCGCGTCTTGCCGCCACGAAGTGGTGCGCAATTACCGGAAGAGACAGGGTAGAAGAGACTCGGGGAAAAGTTTATTCGAATAGAAATTTTTTTTCACATCGGACCAACATTTATTTCAATCAAAGAAATGTTCGTGTACATCGTAAAACGTTCGTTTACTTTCAACTTCCATCTGTGTTTCTTGTAAATAAATTCCTTATACTCTGGGTTCGTATTCGAATTAATTCTTCTTCGAGTGCAAATAGTTTTTCGAAGAATATGCATTTCGTGAATTTCGATTCACGAGTGACAAGCTAATCGCTGTAGGATCGGTTACCGAATTCGGAGACACTGTTCTGTGGACACATTGAGAGAAAAAAACGTTACCGATCGAAATAAACGCGTGCTTCTGGATAGTCCTAAGAGCGCATTTATTCGATAAGCACGAATATCGATTGGACGTACATGAATATTATTGATTTAATTACACGTTATATTGACCAAATCGGTATTCATTCGAATCGAATAAATGTGTTCTCCGAACTTTCCAGAAACATATTTATTTCCATCAAACCATCTTTTTTCTCCCAATGCAATTTTTTCTCAGATACCTACCTGCATTCTCATCGATCGAAGAGATTAATCGCGACGCACAAATCGAAGGGAGATGTTCCCACCGCCAAGTAGAACGGAACCCATCCGCTTCATCGTGCTACCAGTAGGCAACACATTCCTCCCGGCGTCGCTTCCTATTACTCGAACGTTAAAAAGCATCTCCGCGTCGGCGTTTACGCCGATACGGACCCGGGGTAAAATCGATGGAGATCGCCGGATTCGATAGGCCCTATCGAAAATTCATATCGCGCCGCGTTTCTGCTTCGCGTAAAATCGCGCTCGATGGTTACGATAGTCATCGGCATAACCGCGCGCCGATCCCACTGTCAGGTACACGGCCGCGGCTCTTCTTCGGCTTTGAAATCGCGCGGACGGCTATATATACACGGGAGATGCTCGACGGTGATCTACACAGGTAATCATTTTACAACCTCCCGTATAATCTGCTTCCACGGTGGTATATAATAATGATAAACAACCGTTTCGCCATAGGTAGAGAGAGGCCCGGCCTCACGTAGGGAATATCAATGATATTTTATTGGCGGTGGTTTACTCTCGACAAACTGCGAAGTAAATACGCAATTTACCATTGCGAAGGCTGCGGGAGATGGACGGATGGGTAGGCCTGCAGGGAGGAAGCCGGGGGGGAAGAAACAGGTGGACGAGGAAACTATGGCGAGCGCCGTGGGTTTATGCGCTCTTCGGCTTGCGCGGGGGGGGAGAGGCCTCGAGGTGGTGCAGCGTTTCAGAGAGGGAAACGTTCTTGACACGCGGTTTATATTTTTATCGCGGGAAAAAGAGGCGTTCTGGGTGGGAAGGAATTCTGTTTTCTCCTTCGTCGATTATCAGCAGCACGGAGAAAAAGAATTAGGTGGATCTACTGAAAGTTATTCGCGGGGTCGCGAGTAATTATTTATTTGCGTCAATGAAATTTTTTAATAAATCGATTTGATATCCCTTCCTTGCAATCGTTTGAATTAGTATGTGATTGCAGGGAAGAAATATCAAATTAATATATGAAGAAAAGATGAAATTGATCTAAATAAATAATGACTTGCGGCCCTGCAAGTCATTTTTAGTGGATCCAACTGATTATTTTTCTCTGTGTGCATGTTTCTTATTGTATTGATCACAACGAATCAATCCTTTGTATATTGATAGAGATATCCTGGTGAATCAAACCAAAATCCTGGAGACAGTGACCAAACCATTTGGTGAAATATGGATCCTCTCTCTCCAGCTGTACGGTTAAACTGCCCATTTTTTGATTCGAAAAAGTTGATGTGGATCATTGAATGAACAATTACCTGTCTCATTATTAAAAATAATTAAAAATTAATTTTTATGTAAAAAAAACTTACTTAAATTTTATTAAAGGACGAAAATTTATTTTTACTTTAAATTTTATCTAAAACGTTTTCTTTTACTTTACTCTGGGGTGATAATAAAACTTGATTAACTTTTATAATTTATTTTCATCAGAGTATATGAATAAAATTATATAAATTAATAGAAAAGATTACCTTAAATATAACAGCGTAATAAATTTGGCGAGATCATATCAATAAAATTTGTTATGACCTCGATGTTGAATTAAGACAAATTTTAAACGTTTGGTTGGAATAGCTAAAAAATTGGCTAGAATAACTAGATATTTGGTTCAACTGACCAGCATTTTGGTTAGAATGACTGAACGTGCTTTAGATGCGTTTCGTCATTCCAGAGCCTAATTATTTTTCTCAGTGTACCACCAAAGCCACTGGGAGGAATACGAATGGGATAGTTCTTGTCGGCTAAATATACTCGTAGATTCGGTCCGCGACACTAAAACGGAAGTAGAGAACCAGCCGCGCGTAATTAGAGAGGATAGAAGTGTATAACCAGATCTGCAATTTTCAAACGCCTTCGAGGAACGTCATTTCTTCGACTGTGATCCAATCGACGACAGACCCGTGCGAAGGCGTCGTCGAGTGTTTTCCCATAAGCACCGTTGATCGAAAAAATTGCATACTTACGTTCGCGTCTGTACGCAGCGATCGCCCGGCGAACAAAACGCTTCCCTCTCGGACACGCGGTCCAGTTAGAGGCACCGATTGTCCCGTTAAAAGTGTATCGAGTCGCGTTCTCGATCACGCTCGGCCTCTTCTTTTTAGACGAAACGGGTAAAGCAGGCTCCTCCGGGCCCGTCGAGAGCGAGTGGCGAACGGGAATCCGTTCGCCAAGGTTTGTCAGTGTTACGTATAGATCCGTGCGAGTCGATCGACACACGGAGAAGGCGGTGGGAGTCGAATAATTAATCCGAGGCGAAGGGAACGTATTATTATGAGAGGAAACATCCTCCTCCCCCCCCCCTCGCTCAGCCGCGAAAGAATCGCGAGAAGGAGGAATAGCCGCCACGGGAGGATGGCTAATAAATACGGAAGTGACCCGGCGGAGGAGTTCCCATGAGTTCTGCCTGCAATAACCGATAACCAATAACCGGCGGCGACCGCAGAACCTGGCGACTCGCCGGTCCATCCGCGGATAGTACCTTACCGACGCCCGGAGGGATTACTCTCTTCGTGGCCTTCTTCTCTCGGACCGGTGATGGGACCGCCGAAGAAACTCACCTCCCCGAGAGTGAGAAACGAAACGGTCGAGGCGAGCGTGAGATCTCGACCGCCTCCGCTCTGCCTTTTAGCCGCGATAACGTTTTTTTCGTATCGCTTCGTAGCTCGTCGAACCTTCGGTGACTCGGTTTTGAATTAGGGTCGAATGGGGCTAAAGTAGCGGGGGTAAAAAGTGCCATTCGTTGGAGTTTCATAAATAAGTCGTTTCGTTTATTCGCAATCAGCGTTCTCTGGCAGTTGTCGTATATTCCCCTAATCTGAATCAGTGAAAAATCACTGAAATCCATAGTGAATAGAAGATTACCGAAATTACAGCAATCTTATATTCAGATTAAAATGAAGTAAGAGAGTACAGAGACTATTTCTACGTAAAGCAATTGCCGAATGATCATTTTCGTAAACTGGTCGAATGGTACTTTTTACGATAAATTCAGTAAAGAATTCTTCCCCGGAGAAGTTCATCTCGATCATTTCCCTCCCTTCTTCCCATCGATCTCGGATATCTCCCTCGCCGATTAGTTTCCGCGTCCTGCCGATAATCGATCGGTAATCCTTCCCGCCCGGAATCGATTCGGAGAAACGATTTGTCGGTACAATCGCGCGCGACAACGATCCGCCGCCCTCGTCCGGGGCTCGGGCAGATGTACACAGACCGATCGTTATTACCGGTCATTATCGGTATCCCACGCAACGCGATCGATCGCGGATTTTACAGTTAGGGATGCCGCGCGGCGCTCTCCATCGCCGCGAGAAGTAATTTTATAATGCCGATCGCCGTGCTCGCGCGCGGATTATATCGTCCAGGAAAACCTTGTCGTCCGCGCGCGGCTCACGGCGATATCCGGGGCTACGGGTGTAAAGAGTTTTATGCGCTCGGTAAATTATATCGTTCTTACCGAGAGCGCGCGGATGATGCGCGCATGGGAAGATCGGCAGATTTTCCCGCGACGCCCGAACGGATTTTCCGTATACCGTTCGCCGGAACCGTCCGCACGATCGCCGAGAGCCGCGTTCGCGGAAGAACCGATTGTCTCGGTCGTTTAGAAACGGGTGACCGACTCGGCCGATTGCGATCGTGAAATCGACGCGGATAAATGGGAGCGGCGCGGTGGGAGTTTCGGACCCCGAGGGCGAACTCGCGGGAGGGCCGCGCGCGAAGGCGATATTCCGCGTCTCGTCGCTGCGCCGGTAAAAGCGCGAAACCCTGGCGACGGTAACGATCGCCCGCGATCGGTGCCGCGCGACGTTTCGTAGGTGGCGATAATGCGCCGCGGCCCCCGCGAAGCCATTGATCACAAGCGCGGATTGTGGTACATCTCGAGGCAAGGGCAATTTATTGTTAAGATAATTACAATTTTAGAAAAGATTATAGTCAAACTTGTAGAAGTTACAAGCATATATTGCTGTAATTTTTAATAATATTGTAGTCATCGTAACAAAAACTTGGCCTTGTCTCGAAATTTACCACAAACTTTGAAAATGCTGCGACTCATTTTTTTTCCATGTGTTCTTTCAGTGTGTGCTGTATTCCGCAGTTACTTGGAATTAGAATCATTAAAATCTCGAACCTCGAATGTTCATACTCTTATAAATCTTGCAACTCCTTTTAATACCTACCTTTTCGCAGAGTTTCGCAAAAGTCATCGCCACGCCTCTCTCGCATATACGTCGCCCGTACTTTGTCTATGACCGCGCGGTACCTAATTTCTTCCGCCCTCGATAATTCGACGAAGTTGCCATTATCGCGCCAATTCCCTCGACGTCCCGCGGCGCGTTTATCGCCTCTAAACCGCAGCTCCGAGCCAAGCATCTCGCTCTATACGCGCCCAGTTACAAGATTTTTCCACGGACGAGCAAGCTCGTATAGGTATCGCGTTACTCGATAATTTGCGAGTGTCTGAAGCGGCGCGCGCGCCGAGCCGCGCCGAAGAGCTGAACTGCCGCGGGTCGCGCGGCGGAAGGGAAGCGCGACGAGGGGGTTAGTCGCGTAGGTAGCATTAGTCGTAGTCGTCGTGCTCTTGTTGCGGTAGCGCGGCGAGCGAGGATAGCGGAATGCGCGAATTCTTTGGTAAGCAACGAGTCCGGCAGAAGCGGCGCGCGCGCGCAAGTTGCGCCGCGGCAGATGTTGGAGGAGGTGAGGGAACTGTGGGCGTCCTTGCCCCGGGGGACAGGGGCGCGCAGGGCCTCGCGGGGGACAACTGACCTCTTAAGCGGGACCGGTGCACACCTATCCTGCGCTGCGCGCCGCGCAGAGCTGTGCTCCCTCGCCGCACCGCGCCGGCTTGTCGGCGAGTGTGCGTGCGGAGAGAGGCCTACGGCCAGCACCCCGGAATATGCGCGCGCTCTCATCGGACTCCTTCCGCTTCTCCTTCTCGGTCGAGAAACTAATGACGCGGGGACAGGTGTCGAGGAACGGCATGTTAGAGAGATCTTTGCATCTTGGAGCAATTTATTATCTTTAATTAACACGGCTTACGTAAATAAATAACTGTATAAGTATCTAACTCGAAGCGGTGAGAGGAATATGAAATGGACCGAAATAGTGGTATCCACTTTGACCGCGATTATCTCGTCACCTATGCACTTTTTCGCAATATTCGTATAAGACTTTTTTGTAGATCGGAATCTGATCTTGAGAAAAGCATTGTACGAATTTCGGCCAAAAGTGCACGGGTAACGAGATAATCGCTGTCAGAGCAAATCGCTCCGTTCAAAAATCGATCACCGTTGTTCCAAGATACGGTGGAAGGCGTCTTCGCTCTCCTTTCGTGGGCGTGCGAGCAGGTGGAGCCTCCCGAAGAATTATCGGCTCCTCGGCGCGGCTACCGCTTGACCCGGGTCAGGGTTGTCGGACGGGCTTCGCCGCGGATCCGGTATTTTTCGTGGTCCGCGTGGAGCGGCCTCCGCCGCACCACCCAGGAATTCGATGCGCGCGAGCGAGGCGAACGGAGGTACGGAAACGAACGAGGCACGCGACGGCGGGGAAAGCAGATAATTGCGTAATCCGATTCAATTAGCAAGCGCGAAAAGGCTCGCAGTTGCGTACGCGCGTGTACGTAGAGCGCGTATCGCGGACCGATAAGACGGGAACGACCGGGTATCCGCAGGCTGCACTTATCGGTACCCATACGCCCGTTGCCCGGTAGTCGAACTCCGACATTTTCTTCGCCGCTGCACTGCGGTGTCCGAACCTCGCCATGATTAATTCTAAATAAACAAAGTCGATTGCTTTCTACCTCTTTTGCAATTTCTCCTTTTTCTCTCGCTAATTACCGGCACCGGCATCACACTAAGGTGTGCGGTACGACATTAAAAAAAAAGCTCCAATTGAATTATGAATGTAAAGAAATATCGATTTATTGGTGATTTTATGGGAAGCAAACAATTTTCTCGTTTTAAAAAGCTGATATCTCATATTTGCTTTGAGAGTTCGATCTGATAACGGTGATTTTCATAATCGGCATGAAAAAATACGTGAGATAGGATGGTCGAGCGATTGATTTCTGAGATTTCGATTTTCTCAAAAAATTGAAGAATCACTTGACATGTTGGCAAAAATCGAAAACTCTAAGAATCGAACTTTCGATCACTCTATTCGATGTATTTTTTCGTGCTGATTCCGAAAATCATAGACTTCGGAATAGAATTTTGCAAGAAACACCGAAATATCGGTGATTTTGTGGGAAGAAAATAATTTTCTCGTGCGAAAAAACTGATACATACCCCTATATCTTATATTTCCTTTCCGATATCGACCTGATGACCGTGCTTCTCGTAATTACCGTGAAGAAATAAGAAAGATAGAATAGTCGAATGGTCGATTTCCGCGTTTTAAATTTTCACGAAAAATTGAAAAAGAAATGCCCC
This sequence comes from Xiphydria camelus, assembly GCA_963678675.1. Taxonomy (NCBI): domain Eukaryota; kingdom Metazoa; phylum Arthropoda; class Insecta; order Hymenoptera; family Xiphydriidae; genus Xiphydria; species Xiphydria camelus. Next base: position 3,042,446 of record OY783199.1, read on the forward strand.
CGACGTTTTCGCAAAAATCGTAACTTTTGTAATCGAACTCTCGACCACCCTATCTAATGTATTTTTTTTTCACGCTGATTCCGAAAATCATAAATTTATCTAGGAAATCTCAAAGGAACCCCAAATATCATCGATTTTCCAAGGAAAGCCATAACAAACCGCCGATAATATCGTACTGTTTTCAAATTTTGAGAAATATTTATAATTAACAATTTTACAACAGTTTTTTAAAATTACGAATGTAATTTTTCAAGTAATTTCGTCCTGGTTTTATCATTACCAAGAAAAAAGTATTAATTAAAAAAAATGTTTGATGAGTGCCAGGGACGAGATAAAATCTTTACAAAGCGATTGAGACAATTTACATCAAAACCGGTTCAGTAGTCTGTGAAATACAGTTGACACCGCATTTGAAAAAGTAGCTGTGAGAAAACAGCGTTTGAAGTTTCAGGTAAACCGGACCTGGAAACGCTAAGTCAGGTCCTATATGAACACTTGTAACGCGGTCAATTTTGCGAATTTTGGATTCAAACTTTTTTTCAATGTGTAGTGTTTGTTTTCTATTATACTACTAAATAAAAATACTTTTGAAACATCGATTTTTTGTACCAAACTAGGTGTATGTAGCACCTTAAGCTACATCTTCTTTTTTTCTTGAGGTTTTTCGAATGGTTCCTCATTCTTCGTCATATGCGAGCGACGCACGGAACATTTTCCGATGAGACACCCCATCGCGACAAGTCCTGTACTTTACGCAAAAATAGCGCTGGCACGTGCGACGCATCGCACCGGATTATTTCCACGTACGGACGAGGAGGTGTTGCATTCGTATCGAGAGTAATTGGCATCGGGACTCTCTGCCGGAACCAGACGGGCGTAATGATAGAGCTCGATGCTACCGTCGATGTAACTCCGTTGCATAGCTGCTGCCTCGAGCTCGGTAGAACGTTCGTTGCCGCGTAATGACGGTGTATTCAGCTGTGCGGTGGCACAGGGCGATCCTCATCGCGTAATGGCGTCGATGGCCGTACAACTATACATACGCAGTCGTCGGTATAATATTATTAGCGCGAGTACCGAATGCCCGCCGCGTTATGCAGCCGCTATAACCAGGGCGAACCTTCTTCCGGGGCAACGCAGATACCACTGCAGCACGCGGCGAGCTCCTGCGCAGTGCCGCGCCTCTCGGTAGCGGATGCGGCTCGTATCCCGTCCCCGTTTTGCGCGCCTATAGCCGCGCGGTTGACGTTCACAGGGTGGTTTGTAAATAGCTATTTCTCTCTCGGCCGAGATAAAGCGTGCGGCTTTACGACGCATCGTTAACGGGAGGGAAAGTCTTGAATTTTATCGATCTCTCTTATTTTGCAACTCGTGCTTCCCTCTTTTAATCATCAGGGCCATATATTTCTCCGGATAAATAAAGCATTTCGCCACGTCTCGCGAAGCGATTCGGTGAGGAAATCGCGCGTTGAGCGCGTCTGGATCAAAAACTCATCCGAGGACGACGGTTAAGTAGCCCCTAGACGGTCAATATATTGATCAATACGTATTGAAAGGCTATATTGAACGTTTAGGAGAGCTTCAAACATATTGACGGCATGTTGAAGCATATTGATGGAAATTTATATTGAAGCGTATTGATGGAAGCTATATTGATGCTCGTATTGACGTCTATGAGGCATATTGATTCAAATCTTCCAAATCCACATGCCAGAAGCTAGGTATCTCAATGTAATGGAAAGCCTTTGACTCGCCGGAATTTCTTTGCGCATCACGGTATCTTCTTTTTCAATTTTAGGTCTTATTAGCTCCGATAAATTATCAAAGGCCGCTTCATCCATCCGGAGGAAATTTTTATAATCCTCTGGTTCTGTGACTCGAGGATAGTTCAACAAATGTTCGTGTGTAAAACGATTTCTCAGCTTGTACCGTTCTTTTGACCAGCGTCTTTGTCCTTTCTTCCTTCGTTTTTTCATTTCACACACGGCCAAAGTCAAAGTAAGAAAAACGAAATCTCTGTGGGACACCATTGCTTCATATTGGAAAAAATAAGTAGTAATAATAATAACTCGCACACAACATATCACGAACTTTCCAAGCACAATCGACAGACAAAGTGAGAATGGCTAGTCGTCGTATTGAAGGAACTATATCGAAGCTATATTGAAGCGTATTGATGAGACAATACATATTGATCAATATATTGACCGTCCAGGGGCTACTTAACGGTCGAGCGCGCGAACCGGGGAAACCGACCGGTCGGTGTAGCGTGTAAATAAGCTGCTGCGCTGCGCTGTTATTAGCGGCGTTTCGTGACGGACGGAAAAACGCGGCTGGCAGAAATGGGATAACCGCGCGTATCGCGCGAAACCGATGCAAAAGCGCGTGCCGATCCACCCGACCAACTTGGGGCACGAATATATCTACATTGTGTGTGTGCGTATACGCGGTGGCCTAACGAGCGGCCCACTCGCTTCGATAATCCCCCGCCGCCGCCGCCGCGGCGCTCCGGAACGTTCTCGACCCATATTCGATTCCCTTTTAAGAACCACCGTGTGTGTATTCATTAAAGCGCTCCGACGCCGAGAGACTCGCCTCGCAGTTATCTCCCACGACGAGGACGACGACGCGCGAGTTTCAATTTCTGCATCTCGGTACAGATGCGCGTACGCTACGGTATCCTACGCTCGCGCGCGGCGTGAGACGCCTGCAGGACGACGCTCGTAAATCTAAATCCCGAGGAGCGCGATAGCCGTGCGCCGCAGAGACGCGGAGCGCTACGCGATTCTCGGCCGCGTCGGGTGAAAAAAGGTGGGGATATAAATTACGGCTGATATAATTACGCGTCCATTGCGTATAGACGTTCCAGTTTCTTCTCCATTTTTCAATCGGCGCGCGCAGCGAGCCACGCGCGGCGATAGATAACTACGCCTACTCATCGCGGCTCGACGTAACGATCTCCTCGTAAATCTGAGCTTGAAGCTCTCTCGCTGTATATATTCCGAACGATCGGCTATTTTCGATTCATTACGCGGGGATGGTAAAAAGCGCGTCAAAGTTGCTCATTAAGCGGTTAATGTAATTGCGCGGGCAACTGCCGTTGCGACCGGTCAGAAACTTATAATGCTCGTATATCGCGATCGAGGTTGCTTTAATGATAACGTAGGTGCGCGTAACGGTCCACATTAAAACGTTGCCTTTTACATAATTCGCCGTGGCGGCGAGCGGCGGGGACGCGCCACGCGGTGACGCTCGATCTCGAGTGAGACTATCGGCCGCCCGCCGATCGTCTAACGGGGCCCGGTCCCGGATGATGGCGGCGATTTCGCGAGAGGGAAGGATCGGAGGAAGCGCGGGAGAGCAAAGCGGAAGTGTGCCCACCGGGCGGAACGAGAGAGGCGTCTGCCCGAAGCGATAACCTTTGTCGCGTCCGTTCAACTCCGAATTGCAAGCGAAGCGTGTCGGTCTTCCATCGACTTCAGGATGAAAACGTGAATTTAGATCGCACTGGGGAAATGAATGATTAACGATATTTTTTAATTGTTTGTGTATCGAAGGTCAGAAGGCGGTAGGTTGTGTGTCGCTTGAAATCAATGAAGAGGGTTAATATAGATGAAGCGCCAATCAACATGCTGCACATCAGGGAATACGCCATGTAGGGTTTATCTTCTACACGCTAATAATATTATCTTAATCGCAACTTAATTACGTCAACTAATGTATAAACCTTATACCACTGTTGTGTATCACATGAGACTAAACTTGCTCACCAGGAAAGAAACTTCAATCACTGTTATCTCGTTATCTGTGAGCTTTCGGCTGATATTTATACAATACTTTTTTGAAGATTGCATTCTTATCTACAATAAAGTCTCTATCGATTTAGGCCAAACATTCATAAATAATGAGATAACAGCGATTGAAGTATCTCCACATTATCCGTCATGATATAATTTCCTCAACGCGTGAGAATTCGATCTCAAATTCAGATTCTCATTTTCTCAATCGGTCCCGAACGTTACTTAACATCCGACTCGTCGTAACCGCATATCACGTGCGTCGTGTAACGGGTGGCAAAAAATATCCACGCAGTCGCGTAACCTACATATCATCGCAGGTGTCAACGCCTACGTTATTATAGCGCGCACTCGTAAGCCGCACGTACGATCGACGAAGAGAAGCGTTTCCCTCTCTTCGCGGGGTGACCGGTGCACTCGATCGCGCGGCGCGTCACGCTCAGAGGCGCTTAAACTGCGGCAAACGGCACCCGATCGCGTATGTGCGCGTGCCGTTAATTTAATTACACGAGTCGCCAATGGATTTACAGAATTAAAGTAAGGTTTTTACGCGATTCACTCGCGCGCGCGGAATTGGAAAAAAACTGATAATCGCGATATCGGCACGCGTGGAACGATGTATAATAATCAAACTACAGATTTTATCTCTTCGTCTCCGAGTTCGTGACCGACGACAAGTCCATCTCCACCCCTTCGCCACGCCGCGCCTCGCGCCACCCTGTCGATCATACCCTCCCCGCGTCCCACCCCGACGCGAAAAATCGACCCCACAAAAACAGATTCTCTGTAAAAAAAAGGGCGGCATGTTCATTCAGTGCAAACAAAAATTGATACGTAAAATACTCTCCAAAAAAGATTTGAAATCAATTAAGATCGCCATGTTCAAGATTTATATATGAAAAGTAAGAGGCATCATTCGAAAGGAAAATTATTGTGAATCAGGTTACTAAAAAGTTGGACTAAAAATTTATGAAAAAATTTCAATGAAAAAGAACTTGCCGCGTTTTTTCCTTCAAAATAAAAAATTCAGACACAGAATTATACTCGATGTTAATGCGCTTATGATTTTAAATCGCGACCGACGACAAGTCCACCTCCACCCCTTCGCCGCGCCTCGCGCCACCCTCCCCTCGTCCCACCCCGACGCGAAAAATCGATCGCGGCGCGTCGGGGTCGCGCGGCCAGAAGTAATCGCGATAAGAAGCCGAAGGCGGGAAGGCCGGCGAGGCTCGCGGGACGGGCCGGGTAAGGACAGCGCTTCTCGGAAGCGAGAGCGCGTCGTAATAATCGTTCCCCTGGCGGCCGTTGTACGAATCACCGGGAGGCAGCGGCCGGGAGAGCCGCAATTTCCGTAAATACACACTGAAAACCCACCGTCAAGCCTCTATTCGTGCGCCGGGAGAAGAAACTTTAATAGTCCCACCTCTCTCCGAGCCGCCGGTGTGGAAGCGAAGTCAAAACGGCAAAACCAGAACCGGCGGGGCGCGCGCGCGCGGGTAAAAGGCGGAAAGGGAAGGCGGGACGATCGGAAGAGTACAGAGAGCGCCGGTAAAACCGTGCGATTATCGGTCCGTCGCAGTCAATCGGCGTCGGATGCAGGAATTCCATCGCCTCGCGCGTTTCCTCGTCGCGCAGTGATCGTAAATCCTTATTTATGTATCGACGCTCTCGCGCGCATATGGCTGTACACGCGGAAGACTGTTCGCCGATCGAGTACTCGCTTTAATTGCACATCCGAGCTATTCCAATTACCCCAATTTCTCCGGCTTCGCCGAGAGAGCCGCCGTTCGCGCATCCCGGAGCGGAACTCGCTGCGCGACGAGAGAGGTGGACGGTCGAGATTCGAAAGGGGAGTAGCGCGCGGATATTTTCCGGCTCGACAGCCCCTTTTTACTTGATTTTAGGGGAAATAGGGGAAATGTCGATTATAGAAGGAGATCTTCCGGAAATTAGAAACGTGTAGTAGTTTTAAAAAATACGCGGAGAAAAATAGATTGGTTAAAATGACAAAACGCACCTGGTTAAACGAATTCAGTTATTCTAATCAAAATACTGGACAGTCGAGCCTGACATTTAGTTATTGTAACCAAAAAGTGGTCAGTCGAACCAAGCAGATGGAGCATCCATATTTCATGAAACGGTTTGGTCATCGTCTCCAGAATTTTGGTTAGATTGACTAGGTTATTTTTTTTGGTGTAAAAATTTGTAAAATCTATGATGAAACATCGATGTTTATTAAGTGAGCGAAGGATGCTTTTGTACCTTGAACATTTACATCTTATATTATGCAAGTTAAATCTGAGTATCACAATTTGATTCAACGAAAAGAGACCATTTGTCGAATCGAGTTTCGGATAAGAAAAATTGATTCGACTAGGTTGTTATATTTTAAACGAAATAATGACGCAGGTAGATATAATAGGAGTTATATTATTTTAGCAAGAAAAAATGGACTGTCATAATCCGTTTTATGTAATTTTAAAACGATGAAAAGTCAAGTTCAACAGCGAAGTAGTTTTAGAGGGAAAATATCGAATTATTGGGGGGAAAAGGGGAAAATTACGAGTTTTAGGGTGAAAAAGAGGAAACTTAAAAAATACGAGAATAAAGGTGTGCAGGGAACACACCTTGAAGCCTGTATTCGCGATTATGCGGTCGATTAAGACATTCGAGAGCGGCGACGTCCTAGGAGCGGGACGCTATCAGAGGTGCGACTGTACACGGGCGTTCGAATCGCGGCGACAATCGTTCGACGCGGCGTTTACGGTCTGTGATTAACTCCGCGACCCGAGGCGTAAATCCTTTTAACGAATGTATCGCGTGAGCGCGATAATTTACGTCGTCCGTGTGCGAAAATGGCAGGTTGTCGCACGCGCGCGCGCGCGGAAATCGCGATCCGGCGAAGAGACCCGCGGAGCTTGCGACGCGGGACACGTCCGCGCCTATGTTATATACCGAGGATAATTTATCGTCGCGCAACATAGAGCGACCGATATCGAAATTTGATCGCGATCGAAACGCTTTCTATTGTCGCTGTATCGCGTAATATCGCACGTAGACACTTTTATTCGGCTCGGAAAATTGGACAAAAATCCGGAATTAAGCGAGCTTTGGAGTCAACGGGGAATTCTGATTTCTAGTCCTCTGAAGCCAGCTTTTCTCCAATTGCAAGAGTCAGATACAGTTCCACATTTTCCAATGGCATTTCCGGAAAATTGTCACTATATTCGGGAAAATTTGTTTCACCGGTTTCTCCGCAATTATATCCATTTTCGCGAAGTGAAATACATTTGCCAAAATACAATCGTCTCAGGCTACGACTCAAATTAATAAAACTTGTTGTTATGACAATACGCCTGCCATCGTGTGTGTATCGGATCGTTTGCTAGTATAATAGTAATTTCATTTTTTTCCGATTACGTTAACCTGGCATGGTGATTATGATTGCAGGAAATAATTTTGGTCCATTTATACCTACGTGTGAAAAATGCATTCACTTTATGATTTTTGTCTTAATACAAATTTAAGTTCTACGTTTGCCCAGAAGGGGATGAACTACCCTGAAGGAAATAAATGTATAACACTTGCGACAACTATTTTCGACTCAACTGCCCAAGTTTGGTGGTCGGTATCAGTTTGTATAGTTGTATCTCTATTTGCAGTTGCCGTAACAAAATAATTATTGCGATAACTATATTATATAAAACTTGCGTTGATAACAAAACTGGAGCAGTCCAGTTCAAAAATAGTCGTCACAACTACTTTTTCTCTCGGTCTTTTGACGGACGCTCAAGTCGTCCAGTCAAATTTCATCCCGATGAGTGACGCGAGCGAGGCTCGAAGACAATTCAAAGCGCATCGCCGGACGGCACGTATAAATCGTAATTGATTCGCCTTACGCCGCAGCGCGTCACCTCGCGCAACGAACGACCAGACGGACCGCGGCGCGTCGCGCGCTCTTCCGCGCCAATCCCGGCGATGCTATTAGCCCGGAGCGGCCGGTCGGAAGCCCGATGAGCGGAACGTGATGCGATGCGGCAATCGGGCGCCCGAGAGTGGCCGGCTCTCATTCTACGCGCGCGCTTGACGGACGGAGCTGTGACACGCGGGGAGTACCTATACGCGTCTCTCTGAAGTGCTGCAAAGAGCCGCGGCAGCGCCTCATTAGTCCGGGGACCGCGAGAGGTGGGCCCCGCGTGTTCTGCCTCGCTGCAGCCGCGCGCGTAAACCTCCCGCTTTTCTACGTGTAGGTACACGCGCTCCGCGCGACCAGCGCGCGTCCCTCGCAAAAACGAAATAATAATTCAGCGCGAGCCGCGGAGCCAGGCGCGACGTTAACAACCGATTACCGGTGATAGGCACGACGGCGGAATTTCTACGTAGGCGAGCGCGCGTATTAGGTGCACCGATACCGGGTCGACGACGTTCGATCGCTTTCGAACCTACGGAACCGGGCGTGGGTTGCGCATGGGAGTCGCTCACGGTGACCGTGAAGTTATCGCGTAGGAATCGTTGCGACGGGTGAACGATTGTGCGCGTTTTGGATATGATCGATTACGTCGTAATTATAGTAGTTTATTAGCACTGTAAAGAAATTGTATTTTTAATGTATTTTTGTGTAAAGCTTTTTTTCCAATATGTGATTATGAACATTAATGTACTCTGTAATTATGAAAATTCATATATTTTCTTGTGAAATTTCCTCTATAAACTTCATAACCACGGAGTACATTAATTTTCATAATCATGTGTATCGGATAAAAGCTTTGTGTACGATTACATTAAATTTAATAGAAATTCTTTTTTCCAGTGAATATAATAATAATGTTCTGTTTGCCTTAACAAAATTTAGTCATTTCAGCAATGCATATTGCTCTCGTCACAATTGCAATGCGTCCTAAAAATTCTTCTTAGTGAGGGAATTCTTAGATATTTTTTTCTTCAGTTTGTGGTGAATTCTCATATTTGTGCTCCGCGATATCTTTAATGTGAGTTGATTATACAAATCGATAGGCTGACAGGATAATCATCGAATCGCATTGGGCTCGACGACTGGCGGTGCGACGATTATTCGCTTATTTGCTATTTAAACGCGTCGATCGCTATATCGAGTCGACATTACGCGACGAACGGTTGCAGCGCGAATGACAGACCTCGCGCGCGCTGCCGGCGCACCATTTACGAGAAGTGAATTGAAATTGAACCATTGCGATGCCTCGTACCTACTCTTATACGACTATTCGTTCCGCCTCGATGAGACCACGTGGAGAAGGCGCGCGCCACGTGGTTTCACTGTTCCATTCGCTCTCGATTGCGAACCGTTCCTATTCTCAGAGCTGCAGTCTCTCCCGCGGTACTCCGGGGTACTTCCGCGTGAATGCAGCGCGACCTCCAACCGCGCAACTGTTACGCGAGCGCCGACGGTAGTTCCACGCGGATCGCCCGTGAATTTAGCCCGAGAATTCGCTCTGGTACATATACCGCATGAGAAGCTAAACTTACTCGCCAGGAAAGAAACTTCAATCACCATTATCTCATTATCAATGAACTTTTAGTCTGCATCGATATAAGACTTTGTTGTAGATAAAAATGTAATCTTCAAAAAAGTATTATACAATTATGAGCCAAAAGCCAATAGATAATGAGATAATAGTGATTGAAGTCTCTTTCCTGGCGAGTAAGTTTAACCCCATAGGATGTACCTTTCAATTTCGAGTACCTACATTGGGAAAAAAATTTACTTGATCGAAATAAACGTGCCTTTGGATAGTCCCAAGAGTGTATTTATTCGATTTAAATGAATATCGGTTGGACGCAAATATTAGATTGTTGAATTAATTAGATGTTATTTGAATCAAATCGATATTCATTTAAACCGAATAAATACGCTCTTGGGACTATCCAAAGGCGCATTTATTTCGATCAAGTACATTTTTTTCTCAGTGTACATCCACGAAAAAGATCTAGTTGAATACGAATCTAATAGACAAATTTATTTGAGATAAATAGGAATTTATTAACTTCGAACGCGAAAAGACTTTTGTGTTCGATGTGAATAAATTCCTATTTATCTCAAATAAATTTGTCTATTAGATTCGTATTCAACTAGACATTTCAATCAAATAGACATTTGAATTTGATAGATACTCTACTAGAGGCTCGTACTCGATTAAAAAGATACGCGAAACATTTATTCAATTCAAACAGACTTTTAATCGGTGTGAATAAATTCCTATTTATTTTTTCTATTAGATTCCTAGTCAACCAGACCTTTTCCCTCAGAGAGTACCGATATCCCGAAACGTATCCCCGAGCCACAAAGACGTGTCCCGTATCGACCGAGCGTCGTCGACAGCGGGCACGCGACGCGACGCCCGAGGCGACAGCCCCGCTAATTATCCCGCTCGGCGGTTTAAATGTCCAATTTGTTTAGAGGAACGCGAGCGGCGGGGACCGGTCAGGTGTGTTTCCACGCGGGAGAAGGTCGATGGGCGCGCGGGGCGAGAGATGCGGCGCGTTAGATACGACCCCTCCTTCGTCCCCACGGTGCAATTATTGCGGAGAGGCATTCGGTATGCCGTTAACGCGTGCACACGCCACAATTTTTTTTTTCACTCAATCCCCACTACTATACAGCATCGCTCGCTCGCGCGCACCAGCGCACGCTACAGGTATGCGCGCGTGCACTCGGGGCTGCAGCTGCACCGGCGCTCCACCGTCGTCGTCGTCACTGCTGTGTCGCTTCCGACTTGGTCTGGATATTAAAAAAAATATTCATATTTTAAATTGAATTTGTAATTTGTACATAGGTATATCCGTTAACACACTGGCGAAAAAGAAACGGTCCGAAAAAATAATAATCCGCAAAATTATAAATGCGTTTTTCTTTACAAGATTGCGTGACGTCATCGAAAAGGCTGCAGAGAGACGCACTTATGCCAAGCAATGAGTGCGAGGGAGAGAGTCTCACCGGACCATGACGTAGCTGCATTTCAAAATATCGTTTTCCAGCTCTGATAAGGCGGAAAATGAAAAATGGAAAAATACGCGGTAAATAATTTTGTCGAAATTTTTCGAATCTGCAGTAAGACAAATTAGTCAAAACCGAACTGCCGTGTAATATTTAGACGTGGACTTGGCGTTTATCAGCATAACGCTTTACGGAATCGAAGTATCAACGTGATAACGGGGAAGGGGGACTAATAACCGATGGAGCAACGGTTTTCGCGCGAGAGATTCCTAAGCAGCGCGCTCCGATGAGATTTACACGCGCGGTTGATAATTAATGATTGAAATGAGCGAAATTACGCGAGGAATGGAATGAAATTTGTCCCGGAAAAATACACGTAACTCGTTGAAGAGGGGTTAAACAGCTGAGAAGGCGTAGTTTTGCGTAATCTTGGCAGGACTTTTGAAGCATTTTCGAATATTTCTTCTTCGCTCTTCAAGTTCTTCATCAGCTTCTTCTCCTCCTCCTTTTCTTCTTCTTCGAAGTAGCTTTATAAATCGTACTCGGTGCTCGCACCTGAGTTCATGAAAAGAAGAAGAAGAAGACGAAGAAGAGGATGAAGAAGAAGAAAAAGAAGAAGCTCTCTCGCGCGCACCTGACATCGCGAAGCGTCACTGCGATTTGCACGCGTTGGAAAAGATCCACGGGGGACGACGAGTGTATAAAGGGATCGTAAAAGCAAAGTCTCGAACCCGTCGAGAGTCTCGCGGGGGCCGAGGCGACGCGTCTCGCCGTGAGACTCTCAGGATGACGACGTGGGATCGTCCTTGTCTTCTCTCCCGCGGCCCCCTATTGTTCGTCTGCCCCGGCTTACACCTATACCTACTGTAGCGGCAGAGCAGGCCGGCGGAACACGAGCATCGAAAGTGGTTTACTTTACTCTGCAATCTGAACTCTCGCGAGTTTACGCGACTCCGCGTGCGCTAACCCTGCCACGGAACGAAAGTGGAATTACACCTTATCGTTACGGCGGCGTGTACTTACCGCGGTGCGCTATTCGTGAACTATAATGCACGTAATCTCTGGGTGCGGGTACGGAATAGCCGTGAGGTGACTAGTTTTATTAAAAGTAACCATTTAAGAATCGCTTCCAGGTGAAAAATGTTAAACTATAACCGATACTAAATATCGCCATTCGATTTAATCGCCGATATCTCGTTATCCGTACAATTTTTCGACATGTCGATACAGAACTTTTTTGAAGATCGTGGGAAGGTCTTCGAAAAAGTGTAATACCCATTTCGGATAAACTTTACGGTTAACGAGATAATCGTTATTCAACGCGTCATTGCTCCGAGGTACCAGAAACGAAGCCTATTTTCTTGCACCGATCGTTTCTTACGCTTCGTCTAGTTTATTCCGGAGATACGAGATCGCACGTTATTGCATCTGTCGAGATGAGAACCGTCGTAAAGCGCGCGGGGAAAAATGCCGGCATTTCTTCGAAGCATTAAGCATTCGATGGACGATCGTAGAGCATCGATATTATCGGAGTTTGACAGCTCGGCCGGCCGACTACCGTCTTGATGTATTGATAGCGCTCGCACTGCCCGCCCTGCACCGGCTAATCAACGCCTTGACATCGCCGACGTGCGGATAGAGCAACTCGTCTCTCCTTCGCTCGATGAACTGACCTGCAGGAGTTGCGCACTGACGATCCATTTTGCGCGAGCCTCTCCTCGAGATCTCTTCCTTTCTTTCCGCCTCTGAAGAGGGTACAGACAGACGTCGGCACCGCGAGAAATTCTCCGCCGTCGACTTTTTCGGTTTTTTTCCCGTGTAATTTCATCCGGCGAAGGAAAGAGCGATACGACGAGATGTCGAGGAGCTAAGTTTCCTCCTCGGGGCTCATTTTTACGGACGCGATAATGCTCGCACCTACTTTTACACGCGATCTACACCCAATCGCTCGCCTACGCTAGGCTTCGATTCAGACACACTGGGCGAGCGAGTCTCGTTCCGAGCGCCGAAGCAATTCGATTCGGTTTGATTATGTCAACGGGGGGAAAAAAAAACTCGCCGCTGTTGGAAAGAGGAAATCCCCGGCCGCCTTTACTTTTTTTCCACATCCTCCGCGCGATCGAGAAGATATATTTACCGTTTGAGAAGAAACGATACCCCTCCGGCGACGGAACGAAATTCTCTATGCAAATTGCGCAAAGAAAACAATGACGATACTTTCGAATTTATCCCGCTGCTCTTCCTGTCCCTTTCGTCGCGATTGCAGTCATCGCGGAGTGTCGTTACTCGCGCGAGGCTCGAAAATCGTTACCGGAAATCGATCGTCGTCGACGCGGAGCCGCAAAAAAAAATCTGTCCAAGTCGAGCCCCGTATAAATACGCGGAATGTGCCGCGGAGAAATCTCGGAGAAGGCGGAGAGCCGCCTGCAGCACCGTTCGTCCGCTCGGAACTGATCTACGAAAATTTCGCGGTCGACGTCATGCTTTTTACCGCGAGAAATCTCGATTCGATCGCGGCGAAGAGCAGCCGACGACGCGGTCTCACGATTTCCCTTTCCAGTCGAAAATCGCTCGGCGATCGAACGCGCCGCGTACCTATATCCGCTCCGTGATGACGTGACCCAAAATTTACGCACCGATATTCGAGGCGCGAATAAATTCGCCTTAGAATTTTAATTGAACGCTATTCCATGAAAAATTCGATTCGACGTTCTTTTAGCTCTCCGCAGATTCCACTGTACACTTTCGAATGGAATGCAATTTTCGCCAAGTATTATACACTGAGAAAAATAATTCGGTTAAAATGACAAAATGCATCTAATATATTTCAATACGTTTAGTTATTCTAACCAACATGCTGGTCAGTTGAACCAAATTTTTAGTTATTCTAACCAAATGTTTAGTTATTCCAACCAAACGTTTAGTTGTTTTATCCAAAAAGTGATAACCCGAGAAAAAATGTTTATACTCGTATATAATCATATACGACCATAATATAATAATTGGATATAATCAGATCTGAAATTTCTCTCTATCTGATTATATATGAAGAACTATATATCATATATGATCAGAGAAGATTAGACATAATGAAATCCAAAATTTTGGACTTTGTTCGGATCTAAATATATGTGATAATGTCTGATCATATATGATTGTATACAGTTTTTCATAATCAGACAGAGACAAATTTCGGATCTCGTGATATCCAATTATATCATATAATATATGATCATGTATGATATTGATTATATAGGTATAAACTTATCTTCCCGGGCAGTTTAACACTAGAACTACCGCAGGTAGTCAACTTGACTGGTGTCTTATTCAGAGTTCCATTCAACCTCGATTATTTCGTAATCCGTGAGGTTTTTGTCAAAATTTCTAAAATACTTTTTTGTAGAGCACATTTCGGTCTACAAAAAAGTTCTACAGCATTGTGGACGAAAAATCCACGGATAACGAGATAATCCCCGGCTAAAACGACCGTTTTATAAAGCGCGACCACTCGGTAAATCTAGTGTTAACCAAACAAATGGGGGATCCACATTTCACCAAACGGTTTGGTCATCGTCTCCAAGATTTTGATTAAATTGACCTAATTATTTTTCTCAGTATACGACGCGTTTTATTCCACAGCCTTATAAGCGCGCGAAAAGGGGGGGAGGGGGCAACGATAATTATAAACGCGTATATTCCGCAGAACGTTATCGCGCGACATCAGAGTGTCGTAACTTTCCCAGGGATGCGCGTATTCACGCGTCCCCGCGCCTTTCGCAACTTCGCCAAGTAGGCAAAGCGAGAGAGAGAGAGAGAAAGAGAGATTCCCTCTCGAATGTGACTTTCGCCTTCGCAAAAGGGACCTCGCCGCGAGGATCGTCTTCCTCCCGGTTTGCGATTCGTTTTTTACCTCGGACGCCGCGCCGGGGAACGGAAGCGGGGGAATAATCTTCGAAATCCGTGCGCCTCCGTCGCGAGAGATATAAAGACTCGCACTCTCTCTGTGATGTTCGAGAACGCCAAATTGCAGGAAGCGAAAGGTCAGACCGTACGGCCGTTTAGCCGTGTCTGGCTCTACTCGCGGAGTTCCCGCGCGCGGTGCAGCGGGAGGAGAGCAGGGTACGATGCACCTGCAGCGCGGTCATCTATACAGTCGCGCACCGCGCTTGCATCGGTACGTCGTGCAGCGCGCGGAGCTCCGAGACTTCGACGCGGGGATTCCCGGAAATTACGGCCGCGTGACGATTTTTCAAATCGTATGACGATGCACCGGCGCGTTACGGTATACTCTCGATCCGTCCTGCAATTTCTGCTCTTTTCGCAGGAGTGAGACAGGAGCGTCTTTCTTTTTCTCGATCCTGGATATACACGTATCTCGTTAACCGTAAACTTTTCGTTAATTTTCAAAGGAATCTTTTTTCTATAGATCTGAATCTAATCTACAAAAAAGCATTCTACAAAATGTTCCCAAAATCGCTCAGATGAGGAGATAATCGCGATCGAATCAAATCGCCTGTACACTTCAATCTCCTTCCTTCTAAACTACGAGGACGCGGGTCTATAAAAGATTTCTCGGTTAACAGATCTTTTTCACGGAGAGGTCGAGACGAAAGTCCCGCGTCGCCGCGTCGCCCGTGTACGCAGGTACGACGCGATTCGGCGCGAACCGCGTCGAATCGGAACGGAAGGACAGATCGGCGTGAAAACCTGCGAGGACAATGGGTCTGGGATTTTGCGTGGCGTTTTCAGATCCGTCGATTTCTATCGATCGAACCCTCGGGGGTCGCTGAGATCGCTGGTATTATCCATGTATATACACACACACATATATACCATTTACGCGAGTCGACGAAATAATAATGCCGGAGTACACGGAGCCGCGGCGAGAGCGGTGGGGGTTTCGCGTCGGAGCAGGGGGTCAGATGAGGTTGCGCGCGTTGTGCAGCGAAAGTGTACATAACACGCTCGCGCCGTGGTCGCCGTGGCCACGATACGGATTGCGGAGAGCGCGTGCTACCACCTCCTCCTGCCCACCTAATTGCATTAGCCGGCTCAAGTGGCACGGACCGTATAAATGACAACGATTTATCAGGCTTCAGCATTAATCGAATCACTTAATACTCCGCGAGCAAAGCCGGCTAACGGGTTTCGACTTTTAATCGTCGAAAGCGCGTTCACCGTTAAATGGAAACTTAAAACTAATCCGACCCGCCCCGAGAGATAGGTACGCGTAGGTGATAAGGAAGAGAAGTGTCGCGTATAGGTTCCGTTTTTATTATTCTTATTTACTGGTACACTGATCTAGTTACCGCGATAACTCTTGCATAAATTGCCGACGTCGTTTACTCTCCTTGCCGATTCGAAGGGGATTCGATCGGATTTTATGGCGGTTGGCGGGAAAAAGTCCCAGATAAGACGTGACACGCGTTAATTGATTTTAGAAAGTTTCGCGTATTCCAGTTCATTGAAATATCCGCGATAGGGGACTTGTGAAGGAACGGGGACCAAATCGAAGTTCGTTGGGCTCCGATAATCGCCTTCTCGGTTGGCATATAATGGCGCGTATTAATTTGGAAAATTGTACTTGGTTTGATCGTCTATTTCCTTTCGTCTGGAGAAAAATACGGCAAAGTAAAATCGCGGGAGATTTACCAGAGAGCTTATGACAATCTTAATCTAGATTATACTAAAATTCGGTAGAGTACGTCTTTCAAAATACAGAGCATCGCGTTAGCGCTACGGTGAACTTTTATTTCTGCTTTCGATGCGGCCAAAACTTGATCTTTAATCTCTGGGGTGAATTTCGAGACGTTTAAGCATAATTCGGTATTTCCATAAAAGAATATTCATATTTTAAAATTTAATTTGCAATCCATTTACATACCTATTCAATATCGCACGAAAAAGAGAATAACTGAAGAAATAATTATTAAAAATAATAAAGTCATCGAAAAGCCAGATAGACGCATATGTATGCCATGCAACGAGTACGAGAGAAATAGTCTTACGAGAGACGATTACGTAGCTGCATTTCAAAATATCGTATTCCAGCTGAAATAAAGCCGAAAATAAAAAATGAAAAAATACAGGGTAAATAATTTTGTTCAAATTTGCAAATCTGTACCCAATAAAAAAATTAGTGCACTCTGAAAAAAAATTTACTTAATTCAACCATCGATGAAGTGAAATACAACGAACCTCGCGGTGCACTTGTTGCCACGCCATAAGAGAGCGCGAAGAAAAACAGAGTTGAAGCACCCAAATTGAAGTTGAATCAAGTGAATATCTACGTGAGGTCCGCCTTATTCAACCTCACTGTACGATGGTTGAATGAAGCAAATCTTTGTTGTCAGTGTTGAGAAGACCGAATTGACGCAACATACAATGTTGACCACGGCTCTTCCGATTCATCCCCGACGCCGATTCGAAAGACGTGCACAGCTCGCGTCAAGATCGGACGAATTTCCGAGAGTGCCGCTCCCCTCGTCCCGCGGCCGCGCGTCAACCGCGCCGCGTAACGCCGACGCGCGTACAAAGCAGGAAGGCGCGTGTGAATGTACTCGTGTTATAGGCGCAGCGCGCACATACGGGCAGGTGAGTGTATCGCGCGCGCTTGGGAACTCGACGCGGAGCTCGTCCTTGACCGGGTCTATCGTGTGACCGATCTCCGCGCATCACAATGCCCCCTCGGAGCCCCTCTAACCTCCTCGCTTCGCTTCGGCCGCCGCGCGCGCGCGCGCTACTGCCCGCTGCAGCGCGGCGCGGCCCTCCTCCCGCTCGCGCGCGCACGCCGCCGCGCCGGTGCAACCGCCACTTCGAGCCGCGCGCGGGCCCATTGTTTTTTGCCGCGGCCGCGCTCGGTGCAACATGCATTTCGGGGATCCCGCGCGTCGAACCACCGAGAGGCAATTACGGCGCGCCGTCCGGCTTCCACGGGTTAAACGGCCTTTGAAATGCGTCCACTCTTCGATGCGATTAGATTAGAGGATGGCTTTTTGTCGCCACCTCTCCACCCGCCGCCGCGCACCATTATATATCGCCTCGACATCTGAATTGTACGCGCCCCGCCGTCGTAAATCCCCTTTCCAGGAACGCGCCGTCGGCGATGAAAACGATTTCGGAAAGATCATAGGCAGAGCGAGAAATATCATTGTTTGCGGGACTCTCTCGGTGCGCCGCGTGATGGACGAGGGAAAAAGAGGAAGTCGAGGGAGTGGCAGGGCGAGACGCGTACCGCGTGAGGCTGTAAACTTAATCGCCAGGAGAGAAACTTCGATCGCTGTTATCTCATTATCTGTGAACTTTTGGCCTACATCGATGTAAGACTTTTTTGTAGAGAATAATTTGATCTTCAAAAAAGTCTTATATAAATATCAGCCAAAAGTGCACAGGTAATGAGATAACAGCGATTGAAGTTTCTTTCCTGGCCATGTAAGCTTTTCACATGACGCAGCGGAGCTTTCGCCGGTGCCTCGTTAGGCGGAGCATCCTGTCATGCCGAATTAAACCGCAAACTACGCGCGGCCGAGTTCGTCGAATTTATCGCCGCTTCCGTTGGGTTCTCCGATTTTTTTCGGGTGAACATTATTTTATTCCGAATCGAGCGCGTGACACGCGCGATTCATTCCAGTTGAGGAGGTTCAACGATCTCGGCTTAGTCGCGATTCGCTTCTTCGCAAACATTTCCAGCCCCTCATTGTCAACGTCATCGGCGACGATCCACGGCGAGATGAGAACCGCTGCCCGTAGTTAAAATAGTGGGAGTAGTACGGTCTCCGAGCGGAGCGGAGGGAGCGAGCTGAGACAATGGAGCATTAAGCCACGGCGTGGTTTTCTAGACAGGAAATTACAGGGATCACGCGGAGATTGACAGAAAAACGGCCCCGGCCAGCTCGTAGATAGCGTAGATACCAGAACACCCCCGTCTGTTTCCTCCCGACGCGGCGCCGGGCACACGTGAGAACACCCTTCGAGCGCTTTCGAGAGTACAGTGGGGGCCTTCTCGGAAGCGCGTACTCTCGCGCTCGTCCCTTTCCGTTTGTCAGGTTTTTTTCCGCTCCCCTTCCCTCCTCCTTCGTCCCTCTTACCGATCTACCTCCGTTCGGAACTGGTAAAATTTCCTCGTTACAAAAAGCTAACAGATTGGAGGCTTCCAGCGGAACCGAGTCTCTCGCTCGATTCGCGTCGACGACGAACACATGGCTCGCGCCATCGGTTTTATGACGGAACCCCATAGGTGTATTTAAATCCGTTGACGAAACTCAACTTTGAGCAATTTTTTTTTTTTCATACGCACATTTCCAGTATTTATATACCAAGAAAACAGTTTATTTATAGTTAATATTATGTAGATATACTTGATCATGGCGAAAGCAATATTTCTTTGGGCCAAGCAAGTATTCGTTAGCTTTATTACTTTATTTCAGTTTGAATGAAAGATATATTAGTATCGTATAATACATTAAATTAACTGCAAATAAGCTCCTCTCTTAGTGCAGGCAAACCCCGTGAATGATGATATATTTTAAAAGAATCGATATACGCCGAGAAAAAAAAAATGTAGTAGATTTGACTAAATTAACCGGTCACGGGCAGGGGAACGCAGATCTAGTTGCGTGAACTAAAAATTTGGTAGAATTGACTATCGCTCGTTTCCGTCAAACAGCTGCCAATCGTTATAACCGAATTATTTAATTCAAGTATATGACTAGATCGGCCCCTCCCCTTCCAATGACTGCTAATTTAGTTAAATCTACACAGAAACAAATAATTAGATGAAAATGACAAAACGCATCTAGTTAAACACGTTTAGTCGCTCTAACCGAAATACTGGTCAGAGTTGAACTCAATTATTAGTTATTCCGACCAAGTTAGTTCAGTTGTTTTAACCAATAAGTCGTCAGTCAAACCAAACAGATGGAGGTTTCACATTTCACCAAATAGTTTGGTTATCATCTCCGCGATTTTCATTAAATTGTTCACATTTTTTTCTCAGCCTACCGATATTTTTCCTTCTCACGCGGGAACCACGTTCTTCGGGACAGCCGGTTCGCCGGTGCCGCGGAGTTATTTCGAAATATCGGTGACTCCGCGAGAGCTCCGGGGGCAATAAATTCAATTCGTGTGGCTCGGCGTACCGATCAAGAGAGTAGGGCCGTCGCGTGTGGTGGGTAAAGAGTAGGCAAAGCCGAAGAGCGCGCCGTGTACCGCCGCCGTGCCGTACCGCGAAGCACGGGTACGCTCCGCGATGGCAGTGGGTCTCCGGGGCTCGCTAATAAAGGCGGGAAGAGGAATCATGGCATCAAACAGGATATTGGCAACATTAAGTATAAATGCAACCCGGAGATTTATGCCCGTTGAGAAGCGCGCCGCGAACGCAAAAGATGGCTCGCGCAGAAGGGATGAGGTCGCCGCGAGGCGTAGTGGACCACACGGAGAGCTCAGCCGCTCGTGGCTCGTGGGGGGCCTTCCCTTCCACTTTCTTAACCGTGCGCTTACCCCTTACCCTTTACTTACGCGGCTCCCTTGACTTCGGTACCGCGCCGCGATACGAAATGGATCTTGGAAAAAGGTATTTACTTTGGGTTGCCTTTGTACCTCCTCCTCCTCCTCCTCCTCCTCCTCCTCCTTCTTTTGATTCCCGGGTGAATTCACCGGGCGAGATTGCTTTGTAAAGCGGGTTACTCGGTCGGTGGAATTCGCGGGAGATTTGTTATTCGACGTGTCGCTGTATCGGGTGATCGGGGCCGAGTCTGATCAGTGGAGTCTTTCTCTACTTCCCTATAAGTAGCTATTCGCGAATTGCGCGCACAGTGAAGGGTCGTTCGGTAGATTTTTGGTGTCGGTATATAACATTACGGGGATAAAACGTATATTATTAATTATGTAGTTCTTAATGTACGCGTATAATATGTAATGCGTACCTATATATAATAGCAGTTTTTTAAATACGCACGTTATTCTTTTTCCATTATTACTCGTTTAACAGACGTACATACGTATATGTACGTTTGATTGGAGAAATTTTACGAAATAAATATAGCAGATATGACCTCCGCTTCTACGTATATTATATGTATACGAATGGATGTTTATTGAGCTAATTCGCACGCGTTGCTATCTCCAAATCTGACCTCCTTCTAGACTTTCGCTGCTCGAAGGTTAAACGATGTCTCGATTCGTCGTTGATAAATTGTCTAACGATATGCCCCCATGAAAATGCACGATAAATTTAGAGAAAAAATCTAAAATCTCCTAATTTACCACGTACGAAAATAATCCACCAAAACGATTATCTCCGGACTCAAAATTTCGCCAGGCACCGGACCGCCTCGACGATTCCGCGCGCGCGAACGGCTCGAACCGTACGGTATGCTTCGGTTCCGCAATTTTTTCCGCTCGCACACGCCCAGAAAAACGTTCCTCTTCCTCGCGGGTCGACACAAAAGATTTGCCACGCGCGCGCGCGCGCGCGCTGACTTCGTGCTGTTTTACCCGGATAGCCTTCGTTCGCGCTCCCAGCGTGCAGCGGCAACTATTTACATAAGCGCGCGCGCGTACATATAATACCTGAGATACGTATTTACTTAGGTGCACCTCCGTACCGGCTCGGCGCGGTACCCGCGCCGGCATACCAGGCCGTATCAATTAGATCGGACAATTTATACGCATTATCTCGGCACAAAGTTTCGTATCGAGCCTTCTCGCGATTGCGGATATACGCGGCGCGTATGCCTATGCGCCTGCAAGGTACTCCGTAATACCTGTATACGATCGCGAATTACTCGCGAGGAACGCGCACGTATACGAATACGTGCGGGTATGTTATTGGGGAAAGAGATCCACGCTGATCTCTTTCTCTCTTTCTCTCTTTCTCTCACTGCCCTCTTCGACTTCCTCCTCTACGTTGAGCTTAGCCACTGCGGGGATTCCGATTTAAGAGGAAACGGGCGCGAGCGATAATTTTCGTATCTTAATATTCGCACATCTGGAAGCGAACCTCGTTAAATCTAATTTTTCAAAGTACCGAACAGAAATTGAACGATCAATTAATTCGGTCTTGACACGGAATAATATTATTATTTCTAAATTTAATTTTTAATCCGTACACGTATTCAATGGCAAGTGAAAAAGAAATTGTTCGAAAAAAAACACGTATTCGCAGAGTTATAAGTGCGTTTCTGTCTACAAGATTGTGACGTCATCGAGAAGCCAGAGAGACGCATTTATACTAAGCAACAAGTGCGAGGGAAATAATCCTATCAGCCGATGACGTAGTACCTAATATAGCTTCATTTTTGAAAATCGTTTTCCAGCTTACATAATACGGAAAATGAGGAATGAAAAAATACACCGAGAATAACAATCACGTTAAAATGACGAAACGCATCTGGCTAAACACGTTTAGTTATTCTAACCAAAATACTGGTCAGCTGAACCAAATAACTAGTTTAGTTATTCTAACCAAAAAGTGGTCAGTCTAACCAAACAGCTTGAGGTTGATAATTTCGTCAAAATTTGTCGAATCCGCAATACAAAAATTAGCGTTAAAAGTGAATTAATCCGATGAAAGAATTCCTCATAATATTAAAATCCGCGTTAACCGATTTAAAAAAAAACGCATCGCCATCGATATTGGGAAGATCCAGCACGCTCTCGCCTCTTCCCGCTAAAATCACCTCCTCCTCCTCCCCCCTCAGGAGGAACGGAACGGCGCCGTTCGGTGCCTAAGCAAAACACGGAACGGAGAGTGTGGAAGGTATGCAATCATGTCATTACACCGGCTCGTCTGTGGCACGCTGAAACACGGGTAGACATTTGCAACAGTCATTTATATGGTGCACACACGCTGGACGTACAGAGAGGGAGAGAAAGAGAAAGATCGATTCCGCGAGAGAGAGAGAGAGAGAGAGAGAGAGAGAGAGAGAGAGAGAGGACGAGGCTGCGAGAGAGTGCGTCCGTATCGGCGCGCGCGCGCGCGCGCTCACGCTCGACGTACGTACGAGCTGCTCCTTCTACGGAATGCAGCGTCTATTACATCGCGCGCGTGTAGCCGTACACGTTATAACCCTCTCTCGCGCTCGCATCCGATCGCCGTGGTAGCGTGTCATTTTATGCCTTCGCCGTGATCTTATTTCCACTCGTGCCGCCGCGGCGCGCGGCGAGGACGTAACCGCGCCGCGTCGTACGGTGCCTTCGCGTGTCCGTCTCGCTCGCAAAGAATCGAGAAATGTCGCAAGAATCCCGTCTCCCCGTGGGTACGCGAGATATATAGATATATATACGCGGAGGACGTGTCGCGCCGCGGAGAGCCCGGCGTGTCCCACCCGTTATGTCCGCCGCGCCGACGCGACTTCGGCGCGCGACGTGGATAGAGCGGCCCAATTTCGCGCGGGTCGCCCCCCCGAACCCGGAGAAAGTCGGCGTCGATCACGTATAGCGGTTTTTGAACGGCTGTTTGGACATCGATACACCTCTTAATCCTCGTGCCGCGCGCGGACGTTACGTGGCGCGTGGTTGGGTTCGGATAAACGCGGGGGACGAAAAAAGGGAGGGATTTTATTTCGCCGCGCGGGTTTGCGGGAGGGAAGAGGAGCGGCGCGATGACCCAGAAGCGAGCCGTTCGTCGAGGCGCTTCGATTTCATTCGGAGCGCGGATCGAGCGCGAAATCGTTTGTTCGGGAACCACGTGGATGGTAATTTCTTTAATTTCGCTGCGTGCACTGAGAAGAATAACTCGGTCAATCGAACCGAAATTCTGGAGCGATGACCAAGCCGTTTGGTGAAACATGGATCCTCCATCTCGTCGGTCTTATGACGTAAGGGCGTATCTCAGTTTTCATGATTTCTCAGGAGAGCGATTTTAAATATTTTACGATTTTTCATTGCGCATAAGTCCTGCAATTATTTTTATAGCTTGGCAATTTTTTTATGTATAAAATTATGCGCTTGAATGCCTTTTAAATCACACGTATGGGCCTATCCTAAGTTAGGCCTGTACTAGAGATTTAAATTTTGATTATTTTGAGATACGACGAAAAAAATATATGGGGAATAGCAAAAGTATGAAATGTTGAGGTACGCCGAGTCGTGAGATAAAAATATAAGGCTTAAGAGAGAGCAACCTATTGGCGGTTTTAACTCAATTTTCAAATTTTCTGAGATAGGTACACCCTTATGTGAAAAGACCGACGATCTGTTTGGTTTGACTGGCCATTTTTTTTATTAGAATAACTAAATGATTGATTGAAATAACCAAACATTCGTTTAGAATAACTTGATATTCGGTTCAACTGATCGGTATTTTGGTTAGAATAACAAAACGCGTTTAACTAGATGCATTTTGCTATTTTACCCTAATTATATTTTTCAGTGTAGGTTTGCAAGGGGGGAGGGGGAGGGGAGGGCGTCACCTAGAAACGAGTCGTTCGTCGGGATGTTTCGATTTCATTCGAAGCATGGATCGAGCGCGAAATCGTTTCTTCATCCTAAAACACGTGGATGATGATTTCTTTTGGAGCCTTCGGCTTTATTGACACGCATGCATTTGAAGAGGAGAGAGAGAGAGAGAGAGAGAGACGGAGGGAAAAAGAGGCGCACACGAGCGTATCGAATTTATGCGCCAACGATCGACGCTCTCGGCTCCGAAATTAAAGATGTTCGCGCGGGCAATGATGTTGCACGCGTGACAGCTACGCGAGCGCGCGCGTGAGTCAGTTCCGCGTAGTCGTGGACTGAGATCGAGGTGTGGTTAGATACAGGAACACCGACAGCAGGAAGCGATTTGCGTTGTATCTCCTCGTCCGGCCGCGATACAATGCCGCCGTGACTCATCCGACGCAGAAACTGCTGAAACGAGCGCTTTCTGCGGAGGAGAGGGAGGCGAACGCGAGTTAATACCGCGTTGGGTACGGTATGCCGCAAAAAAAAAAGAATGAAATCACTCCGAGAGCACAGATATAGATTTTTATTTCCGACGAACGTAAATTATCTCGCCGCTTGCGATATTCGCTTTGAATTAGATCCTTGCGCACAGTGTATACCAGATACGGCGCCTACGTATTCTATGACGCTATTCCTTGATAAAAAAAATAAGCGTAAAATGTTCAGTAATTTTTTTTCTAACATGCTTAATTTAAAATTCGCGATTAATTCAAGAATGGTTAATCAGACGCATATCTGTGGCCGCCGTATCTGATATAGGTACCCTATATCTGTGCACTCTGAGAAAAATAACCTCGTCATTTTAACCAAAATTCTGCGCCGAAAAACTGATACCAGTACATTTTACTGTATTTGAAATGAAAGAGGGTTTCCGAAAGTTCCTACTATGCTGAGAACCAACTTTTCCTTAGAAACCAGTAAATTGTAATGTTAATTGTTACGATTTAACGTGTAAAAAAATTACTGTACCGAACTGTAAAAACAACCGAAAATCCTCATGCATAACCTCTTTTCACGCGTGATGACCATAACTAAACCGTTTGATGAAATATGGACTTTTTTTCCATCTGTTTGGTCAGACTGGCCATTTCCTAATTATTCTAACCGAACATATAGTTGGAATAACTAAAAATCTAGAATAACTAAATATTAGGTTCAACTTACTAGCATTTCGGTTAGAATAACTGAACTCATTTAATCGTATGCGTTTTGTCATTTTAACCAAGTTTTTTTTCTCAGTGCACGCGTCACGCGCTCAGTGCACTTTTCGCGCGTTCAATTTCGCATCCCGCGCAACGTCATTCTCGCTTCGACGAAAACAGGAGCTTCGCGAACTTTGCAATCGTTACCGTGTAGACTTCGCGCTGCGTAATTACGATATATCTAATGCGGATTACCGAACAACAGAGGGTGGCTGCAGCCGTGCCGAAGGATACGATCGATACCATTGGTATCGGGGAGTAATTATGGGCGAGGGGCGGGCCGGCGGCGCGGGGAGTAAGAAAAGAGTAAAGAGCCCGGAGTAAAGGGTTCCTGCGGTTGCAGGCGCGTTGTTGCGGTTAAAGCCGTAACACGTCACGTCCAACCTGCAGCCACTTCTTAACTGCCCACTCGGCGGATACCTGCTTGGTAGCCGCGTACGCATTTATAATATACTCGCCGAGAGAGACAACCGGCGGTCAATTATTATCCGACACGACCGCAAGTCTGATGGTTGGACGGGTCCGCCGCGCGCGATACCACCTCGAATCATTTTCAGGGGGGGGCTTCAGGTACCCGTAACCACGTGTAGTTACATTCTTAATGGACCCGTCCAGTTGGCAAATGTTCTCCATTCGGCGTGTGACGTGAGGAGGAGGCGACGAGGTTTACCTCGCGACGTCCCTTTCTTCGGTGAAACGGATTTTTTTTTGGATTCTACGCCGAGAAAAAACACTTGGTCAATCCGAAGAAAGTCCCGAAGATGATGATCAAACCGTTTGGTGAAATATGGATCATCCATCTGTTCGGTTCAATTGACCACTTTTTGGTTAGAACAACTAAACATTCGGTGAGACTAAATAGACGTTTGATCAGTTGCTAAATATTTAGTTCAACTGACCAGTATTTTTGTAGATGCGTTTTGTTATTTTAACCGAATTATTATAATCGCAGCATCCCTGGACCACAGATTTTCTCTTAACCTTCCTTCCTCGGCGCCTCGTGCTGACTTGCCGCGATCGCGAATACAACGTCTACGGGTTTTAATACGTTGCGTGAATTTCCAAAGTTTTTGCATTCTCGCGTCGATTCCAATACGTAGCCCTGAAACACGCGAGGCGTGCCCCGTAAGTCGTGATCGGTTCCGGATCAAAGATGAAGAGAAAGAGAGAGAGAGAGAGAGAGAGAGATCCTTCGCCGAACAACGGAAAGTGTATACCGTTGCGCGTGAGTCGCAGGGCGCGCACGATCGATTCGCCACGCGTATTGCACGAATCTGTAGATAATTGGCGGTGCGCGTGAGTCACACGTCGCGCGACGACAGGAATCATTAACGGTCCCGGAGATCGCGTCTCTGCAGCGGCGTTCGATGAGCGAGGGGAATAAAAAGAAGAGGCGGAGGTTGATCGAACAGCTTCCCGAAGGATCGTTCGCTTTGTATTACGAGTTTTTGAAGATAAAAATCTGATGATCGACATGATAATTTTACATATTAAGAAAAATAACTCGGTTAAAATGACGAAATGCATCTAGCTAAACGAGTTTAGTTATTCTAACCAAAATACCAGTAAGTGGAACCAAATATTTAGTTATTTTAACCAGAAAATGATCAGTCTAACCAAACAGATGGAGGATCCATATTTCATCAGACGGTTTAGTCATGCTCTGAGAAAAAAATGGTACATTCAATTAAATCGGCGTTTACGGGTGGGGGGGAATGCAGAATTATTTGCTTCGACTAATAAATCTGTTTATAACGATTAACAGCTGTTTGAAGAAAACAGGCTGTAGTCTATCAAATCAATTATTGGTCTAAGTAACTTGATCGGAATTTCTCCACTCGTGACCGCCGATTTAATTAAATCTACTGTATTTTTTTCTCAGTGTGCTCCTCAGCATTTTGCTTAAATTTGCCAGATTATTTATCTCAGTGCAAGCGTGCCTGAAAAATCTACTCCAATTCCACCGCCCCGAAGAAAAATCAATCTCTCCGCTTCCCGCGAAAATCTGCATTTCCAACGCGTCCTTTTATCGCGACCTCCCGCTGCCGCCATCTATGGCTCCGCGCCGCCGACCGTACCTCGGATGGAATCGTATAACTTTCGCCTTCCCCGGCGCTCCGCGGGTAAAGGACCGCGTATCCCGCGTTCTGCGAACGCCGCAGCTCGCTTTCCCGGCTCTCGTCGTGCGCGCGATTAACGACGTCGATCCCGCCGATTCGTTAGGCGTCCCGATCCGAAAAAGTCGCCGAGGATGGATCGAGCAGCCCTCGTCTCGTATCGTGCTCGTATCGAGCCGGCCATCAATAACGGCAATTAAAACAAGCTGCACCCATTGACAGATTGACGATGGGCTTTCTTCTCTCGCATGCGCGATGAGTAACGGATTGTATCGGCTCGATTTATTAATTTAATTTACTCCCCTTCGCCTCTCAACCGCGCTCGGCGGCTATTAATGGTGCGCGCGCGCGCGCGCGCTACGAAATGCATCGCGGCGACTTACGGTCGTGTTTATGTCAACGGCGCGCGTGGGCGGTAGTTATGAGCGCGGCCCCGCGCTACCTTTTCCCGTTCGCGCGCGCTTTCGTGGGCGCGCACGCGTGTACCGGGCGAGTGCAAGTGCAGTCGCTCGGCTCGCAGCTGCGACGGAGCGGTGCAAAAAGATACGGACTTTTCTTGATACCGGTTGATTTATCCGATTCAAATGCACGTCGAATAATCCAGATAATATTCAATTAAATGAACAATATTCACTGTAAAAAATTTGTATTAAATTTATTATAATTGAACGTGAAGCTTTTATATGCAACGCGTGGTTGTGAAAATTAATACACTCCGTTGTGAAATTTATAAGGGCAATTTCATAAAGAAATTGAATTATATTCATTTTCTCAATTACGGAGTATGTTACAATAATTTTCATGATCACTTAGCGGAATAAAGCTTTATCGTATAAAAATATGTTCAAATTACAAGTTTTTTTTTACAGTATTTATACACTGAGAAAAAAAAGATTAAAAATTGTTCCGTTAGAAGGATAATATGAGTACGATAGGTAAAATAGATAAAAAATTATCGTTCCAGGGTTTAAAATTTAATCTTCCTTAGGATAATTTTTGATCTGTTTTACCTTTCGTATTCAGATTATCCTTCTAACGGAATAATTTTTAATCTTTTTCATTCTCAGTGTACATGTCGAATCGGCATTCGTTCTAATCGAATACACGTAACTTACTCTCAGGACTATTGGAAAACACGTTTAATTGTCTCGAGTAAATTTTTGTCTCGCCGTGGAAGACCGATACTCGGATAAATTCTTCAAGAAACTAATCATTCCACCAAGATCCCCGAGATGAGATCGGTTCACACACTCAAGGTAAACCCAATCCCCTTAAAATCCCCACGAAAGAGCGAAAGCGACGAATCGTCGCACCCCCGATCGCGAGTGCAGTCGCTGCATCCCCGTCGCCACGGCACGCGGCGGGGGCGTATCGAATCGCGCCGTCGGACACCGCCGCGACAACTCGACGAACGGAGGAGGAGAGTCGCTTGTGCGTCGGCGGTTCGCGCGGTGGTTAATACTCGCGGGCGCGCGGCAACCGACGCAATTCCAGCCCCGAGTATGACGAATGGGTCGGCGTTACCCACGCCGCCGGGTCCACCGTTCGGGTTTCGGGTTTGCCGGGACCAAAGGGGCGGCGGCCGGGGAAGGGGGGGGGGGGGCGAAGAGGGTGGCAGATTGATCCGTCACGGAGCGCGAGCACAATCACCCCCATTAGACATTATGTGCCTCCCGGCCACATCCACATCCACGTTTTGGCCAGCGAAATGCATCCGATCCGTGTGTCGGCCTCTCTCTCTCTCTCTCTCTCTCTCTCTCTCTCTCTCTCTCTCTCTCTCTCTCTCTCTCTCTCTCTCTCTCTCTCTCTCTCAGAGCTACGATACTCGCCACCGCGATTATCCCACCGGCTACCGGAGTGCACCGCGCTATTTGGCGGGGCGACGTGTGGCGGCCGGACGCGCCGATCTTTGCCGATCGCGGTGGATCGACGCGTCGAGATGCCGATGCGGTGCGACGACGATTAATCGGAGTCTCGCAACAGAATTTAAAGGAGAAGATACGGATCTGATGAAATCTCCTGGTCATTCGACGGCATCCGCACTTCTTTCGCGAAAATTTAATCGAATCGGTCCATAGCTGATTCCATCGGGAGATTGCGAAAAATACGTGCGAATTAACCTAAATAGTACCACCGTCCTTTTAAAAGGACGTATAAAAAATGTCCATTTGACAAACAGTTAATCTACTCGTATCGAGATATAAAAGTATACTTAAAAAAAAAATAGTTTCGGGAGTATTTGGGTTAAGGCGAGATCGGCCGATTACACATCGATTCGATTATCGTGCAGAATTCCTCGATTCGCGCCCCGCGATCGAAAATCGGGGGGGAAAGGCGCATTCCGGCCGCGCGAAAATTCTCGACGCGCCCTTTGCTCCTTTTCCTCCCCCCGGCGCGACTCTCTCACTCTCGCGACTCGACGCGAAACGAAACGCGCGCGGCGACACGGAGCGCTGCTCACCATTTCCCGCGACTGCCGTAGAAGCCACCCACGACGCGCGACGCTCGTTTGTCATCCGACAAATAGCCTCTCCACGTGGTTTGCACCGTGTGTTTCGTTCGTTCGGGAACTTCTTCACTCGCTCGCGCGCACCGCTTCGAGGTACACGGATTATTATTACTCGCTCTCGCTCCTCCTCCGTCTCTTCTTCCTCCACCTCCTTCGCCTACGCGACATCTGGCGCGTGCGGCTGCGATATGGAGAGGGATGAGAGTTTCGCGTGTCGCTTGGCTCATCGTGGTGGCGAATATGTGTACGCATCGTGCATACGTTCGAAAAGAGCGCCGGGGGTGAATGCACGTGAGGGTAGTCGCGGATGCTGCGCTGGACCAAACTTTTCTGATGCCAATTTCCCACTAAACTCGATCCGCTGTGTTTTCTAGGGTTATATGATAGCGTAATTAAGTTTGTCCTACGACATTCTTGCGAAAAAAAAGTTTATTTCGCTAATGGACCAAAGTTGCCAGCATCCAGCATCGAACGGTAATGAAAAATCGAGAGAAATCTCCGTCCGTAAAAAATCTCGCACGTCGATACGACGCGAAATCGTCGCAGCATCCCCCGATGCGGCGACGACAACGGTAGCCGTCAGGGGTGGAAGGTGCCGCGCGCACCTATTTATCGCCACCCCTATGCGCCTGGGGTAGTTGCGGAGTCGCGAGACTCGCCTGGAAGGTATACGCGGGTGATCGAGGGACGCGCCACGCGGTGAGTGCCGCCGGGCGAAGGGCGCGAGGGCGAGGGTGAGGTGAGATGAATAAATAAGAGGGTTTTGAGAGACGGCCGCGGTCGCCCGCAAAGTTATTACGCGGCGTCACGCGATGATGTATCCGCGCTGGTTCAGATTGTCTCCGCGAGATGGGACCACCGAGCGTGAAATATGCACCAACCCCCTAAACCCCCGGAGGTTACCGTTATCCGCCACCCTTATATTCAACGACGATATCACCACCTCCAGACGCCGACGCGGGCGAAATTCCGATAGGCGGTTGGGACCCTCTGCGGTGGCTGCGATAGTTTTCGTACTTTTAAGATGAATTCTCAACGTCCTTTCGAAAAAGAATTCCGAAAGTCTCTCATATGGAGAAAAAGAGGATTAGTAAAAAATCATGGGAAACCCGTGAATTTTTATAGTTGTCCCAGCAACAGAGCTCCTCGAAGTGAAACATTGAAGTTTTTCATAGACCACGGTTTACTTTTTACAGCTCGTAACAGTATATACATCAGTTTATACAGTAAAATTTACCAATTTCCCGTTAACACGCGTCAAATGTTCACGGGTTTGTACCGCAACGAACTGTAAAAAGTGCGCTGTGCCTATTAAAAAATCCAATGCGCTTCACCCTGGTGAGACCTGTTACTGAGATTCACTGTAAAAATTACTAATCCTTTTTTCTCCGTGCATAATCTCGCAATGTTTCCGATCAATCGTGCCTTGTATTTTCTGCACTGTAATACCTGCTCATATTTCACTCGTCGCGCCGGTTCGACATAGGAAGGTTGAAAACATCCGCGAAGAGTCCCAATTCCTCTTGAGGGTCGATCGCGATCGCCCTTTAAACCGGGCTGCGCGATACGCCTATCCCTTTCAACCACGCTCGATTTGTCAGGAGAGCATCGGCGGGCTCTCGTCGCGGTGGAAAGAACTGGCAGGACATTACCGGGAAACATTAAAGAGGGTATTTTTGGACGATGTAGCAATAATTTCCATATATACGCGGGGCACGGTGACGGGGCATAGATCATAAGGGCCCCGACGCCACGCGGCAGCACGTGCCCGTCGTTCCTTTCTCCGGGTTTCACCACTGCGGAGGGAGTCGACCCGAACTTCCACCCACCGCAACGACAATCCACTCGAGTGCATCCCCCGCCCCCTTCCATCCCGGCCGCATAACCCTTCTCCGGCCCATTACCAAACGCTATTCATAAGGAACGCGCGGGGGAGGAAGAGACCCGAGATGGGATCTTCACCCTGAAAATCCGGAGTCTGCGGAAAAGCTATCCGGATAGACTCGTGTGGTCGTCGTGAAGTTCGTACAAACTGTGACAATTAATCGTTCTGAAGTCTACGTTTATTTTTTCGCGCGAATTTGAGAAAATAACTATTCTTAAATAAATTATCAAATTTATATCATAATGCGATTCAAATAAATTGTTGTATTTATTGTGTGTAGCAACATATTTACGAAAAATTGCGCTTGCGTCGAGTAAACTTTTAGCCTTTTATTTATATTATTTTGTAATTTATTTTTATATTATCACATTACCTATAATTTATTTATTTTGTTATTAGCGCACAATTTTGATGCATTTGAAAATCCATACATCGATCTATCTGGCTCTACGTATTTTGGAATCATCGTATGACGATTCCGTGCAGCCGTGGTATGGCTAATTTGAAAGTTTAAGCGCTTTGGTATACTCATTTAGTACCGTTAAGTCGTTACACACGATACACAATTCGATACACAAACGTCGTTCCGGAATCTAACGCTAAACGTAAACACGGCTGGATAGCGAGCGTCCAGCACAACAGCCGGCGCGGCGCGTGACGTAGTTTACGCTCATTCACGCCAGTCAGTATCAACGGGTGCGTGACTCGGGAAGCAACGGGACTGGAAGGGCCTGCTCACCTGTGAATTAAATTCGACTCGATCGCATAGATAAACCTGCCGAGTTCCGCTGCCATTTATGGATGCAATTAATTATTAATCAATTATTTTTCCGTTCAACGAGCTGTTAATAAATTTCTGGTAATTGTGTTCCTGTTCTGGTGGAATTGACGAGTCTTTAGAGAAGGAGGAAGTGTACCAGGTGCCATCTATCGTGCCAAAAAGTAAAAAACCGAGCTGACAATTTCGATAATCTGTGAGTCTTGGAATTCTTTTCCACTCTGACACCGTAATTAATATTTTCGACGAAAGACGAATCCTCTAAATTTTCTTTACGAATCATCGATGTGGTACGCTTTTACTCTGGTCCTCGGCGATGATAATCGCGTATGTATAAATAATCATATTACGATCCTGTGGCCTTTAGCTCTCTCGGGAACGATACGGAGGGTGTGTTTGACATTTAGCATTTCCCGCGGGAAGGGGGTGTGCGGCTCGTCCGCCGTCGAACAATTTCGTGGACGTTATCCAGAGATCGCGGGGTCGATTATCCTTCGGCTTCTCATAATACGCTATCGAAGCTAAAGAATTTGGCGCTCGACGATTGCAGTGACAAAATTGACGAATGTTCATAATTACGAGCCATCGATTCCAAAAATAATTTCGGAAAACGACGATAAGTCATGTGCCTGAAGTTCCGAGCTTTAATTTTAACGAAAACTCTTGACTTCGTGAAACCGTGTTGAGTTTAGTGATTATTAGGATTAAAAAAAATAAATCGTAACTTTTACAAAGTTTGTGGTAAATTTCGGGACAGGGCCAATTTATTGTTACGATAACTAGAATTTGAGTAAAAATTATAGTACAATTTATAGAAGTCGCAAGTGTTGCTGTAATTTTTACCAAAATTGTAGTTATCGTAACGATAAATTGACCTTGTCCCGAAATTTACCACAAACTTTGTAAATGCTACGATTTATTTTTGTTCCGTGTATGGAGACATTTTTGCGAGCTAGGCGACTATTGTAAATAAAGTAATCAATAAACTCAATATTGGCACGATCATTTAAAATCAAAATGTTTCGTCCAAATGAACGCTTTAAACTTCAAACGCATGATAAGTCCGATTAGTTTTCACCGATATAATTATGGGATTTCAGTTTGCACCCCCGCGAACTCAACGCGCGTATATATCGAAAAATGGAACAAATCGAAGGACGTTAATTACACCGTCGTCACCCGCGCGATCGATGGCGGTGTCCCCGATCAAACGAACCCTTCCCCTTCCCTTCGCACGGGCTTCCCTTCCCCGCCGTGAGAAGGAGACGGGGCGCAATTTCTCGGGATACTAATTTTCGAGCCCTGAGAAACACGGCAAAGCGCGCGCGCGCGCGCCGTAGCGCGAAGATCTATCGCGAGCCGTCGCAATTTATTTTTGTATCAAGTGGATGTGTCTAACTAGTTTGTCCCGGAGAAAGTAAGGGTCCTCTTCCCAAGATTAACGATACTTTAGTGCTGTTTTAAAGAGGCAAGAGGTTCTCTTCTCCTCTCTTCCATCGCCGTCCTCTCTCTCTCTCTCTCTCTCTCACTCCCCTATCACCCCTCCCCCACTCCCGATCCCGCGAGTCGAACCTTCCGCGACTTTTATCCCCCTCTACTCGAGTACGCGCGCTCCCCCTCCGCGAACTCACCCCTCCCTCGTCGCGCGCCCGAGAGAAGCGGTGGCCTCTCTGCGGGATAAACCCCATTTCGTTATTTTATACCCCCTAGAAAAAGTAGCAATCGCTGGAACTTGAAAGCAGCGCATTTTATGATGACTACAAAAGTGGTCGCGGGTATTGGGGGAGCGAGCGAGAGGGGCGGAGGAGAGAAAGAGAGAGAGAGAGAGAGAGGGAAGAGGAGAGGATCAGGGAGCAAGGGCGGTGAATTTCGGGCGGGGTGAGGAGGGTGAGCGCGGGGCGGCGATGGGAGCGGGGACTTGAATTGATTGCTTTCATTACGCAAAAAAGTCTCCCCCTTGACTTGGTATTTTTAACTTGTGCCGCGGTGGCGAATAAGTAAGTGCGCTATTTACATCAAATCTCGTAAGTTATCGCTACGCCCGCGGCCCGGCCGCGTAATGCTCCGTGCTAAATCTCTCAACGGAAACGCGCGTTGCCACCGCGCGTGCCCCCGTGCGATTTCTCGCGTGCGCGATTGCTCGGGAATCGTCTTTGGGACACTTTTTTCATTTCAAGACTCCGTGTAGAAGGGACTCGATAAGATTCGCAGTTCTCGGCGTACTTGAAGTTCCCGAGCGTTCATTTGAATGAAAAATTTCGATTTTAAGAGATCATAGCTAATGTTGAGTTTATTAATTACTAAATCTAGAGAAAATTTTGTGCGAATTGTGCGACTATTGGAAATGAAGTAATCGATAAATTAAACAGTGATCGTGGCTTTCCAAAGTCGAAACTCTTCGTTCAAATGAACGTTCGGAACCTCAAGCACATATACATATAACAATTCGCGCGTAATAATCGGCAAATGAGATCGGCGACGTCTCGTCGACTCACATTGAGAAGGCAGTTCATTAATAGTTAATAAATGTAATTTCAAACACGGCGAAATAAATATTTCGTTAGAACGAGAAAATACATGTCAATTATTAAAATGTTTATTTCATTCAAGTGATTGCCCCAAAAGATCTAATTGTGCCGAGTAAATATCGTAATAATTAACGAATATTTATTTGATCCAATAACATGTTTATTTCGCCACATTTAAGCAAACATTCTCGGCGCAGCATCCATTGGTCCATATAGAGAAACTCATTCTCACGGCGCGGTCGCGCGCGCGAAGGTAGTCGACGCCGACCGCGCCGTTACATTGTCGCAAATCACGGTCGCTCGGCGTCGTGGTTCAACGACTCCGTCCCGACGACGACGACGATGACAATGGCGGACAACGGGGCCGCGAGAACGTTACCGACGCCGAGCGCGGCTCAATTTAGCAGCCGTCTCCTTCGATTCGTCGACTCCTCGATCTTTCACTCCTGTATGACAAATGAGATTAATGCATCGGCTCAGCCGCTGGATCGCAAAGGACGAGGGGGTGGGCCCCGGCGCTGATTAGGTGGCCCGGAGCGCGAGATGCACCCGCGCACCCCGTGATCGATGCACCCGGAGCGCCGGCGACCTCATCTGCATCTGCCCTCGCTGGGCTCTCACCCTCTCTCGTCCTCTCCTCGTCCACGTTGCCCCCTCCCGCGTTCCCCCACCGCTGTAAATGTGTCTCGCAGCGACCTACTGCAATCATGTCGGGACATATTGCACGTCAGCGAGGCCGAAGCCGCTCGTTCGTTCGCGCAAATGATATGCCAAAGCGAGTGCACGTATGCGCGGTACGCGTGTGTTGGGGGGGGGGGGGGGGGGGAGCTTCGCGCTCCTTTTGCCGCCAGCCTGGAGGACGTT
The DNA here is from genome assembly GCA_963678675.1 of Xiphydria camelus. NCBI lineage: Eukaryota > Metazoa > Arthropoda > Insecta > Hymenoptera > Xiphydriidae > Xiphydria > Xiphydria camelus. Next base: position 3,078,539 of record OY783199.1, read on the forward strand.
GAGCGGCAGTGGGTGCAACCGATGCGCGTCGGACTCGCCGGCTCGAAAAAACGTCTGGTTAGACTTTAACGAGCAAATCGGGGTGGGAATTTTCTCATGATTCTTGATAGTATCCGAGAAATGATTTGTTTGGAGTTTGTTTAATTAGTTCGGGTGATTTATGGGGGAAGTTTTATCGGGATATCGATCGTGGATAAAATGCTCGGGAAAGAGAAGTTATGGTTGACCCAGTGCGATTAGATTACTTCAGAATTTGTATATTTCCTACGTAAAGATTTTGGCGGAAATCGAAATCTCCGAAATCAATTGACGGACCATCCTATCTTATGTTTTTTTTTTTCGTGATAATTTCGAGAATCATAGATTTATTGACGATATCTCGAAGATAATGTAGAGTGTTAACAGCTTTTTGAAGGGGAAAATTATTCCTGCTTCACATAAAATTGATGATATTTCAGTTTTCCTTTGAGATTTTACTAATAATTATGGAAATACTTAAATCAAAATGAAGAATACATAAAGTATGGGCTGGTTTTCCGAGAAATTAAAGAAATTTCGATTTTCCATGAAATCCTAAATGTACAAAAGTTTCGAACGTTCACTCGAATGAAAAATGTCGACTTTTTAAGAGATAATGGCTAATGTTGAGTTTATCGATTATCAGACCTATAGAGAAATTTTTGCGAATGAAGTAATCAATAAACTCAATAGCGATCATGGTTTTTCAAAGTCGAAACTTATTGTTTAAATAAACGCTCGTAACGTCAGGCGCATAATCCTACACACTAAGAGAAATAATTAGGTCAAAACTTCAAAACGCATCAAATTAAATGCGTTTAGTTATATCAATCGAAATACCGGTCAGTTGAACCAAACAAATATAGAATCCATATTTCATCAAACAGTTTAGTCTTTGTCTCCAAAATTTCGGTTAAATTGATCAAATTATTTTTCTCTGTGTAAGCGATGCTCCAAAATAAATTCGATACTACCTTACACAGATTTCGATGCTACAATTCGGGAGTACCTCACTGACAAAAAAATGGAATATTCAATTAAATCGATCTTTACGGGTGGAAAAATGCAGAATTATTTGCTTCAACGAATAAATTTCCTTATAGCGATTAACGACTATTTGAAGGAAACAGGCTGTACGCGGAGAAAAAAAGTAGTTTCGACAAATATTTTGGACTCAACTGCTCCAGTTTTCTAATCAACACCAGATTTATATAGTTATCGCAATAATTCTTTTGTTTCGGTAGCTAAAAATAATTACGACTGCTATAAAAACTTGTGCCAATTGCCAAACTTGAACAGTTGAGTCCAAAATAGTTGTCACAACCACATTCGTTTTTTTCAGTCTTAGTCCATTGAAGACAATTCGACGCTCGCCAATAAGAACATATCGTATCTCAATAATGACAGTTTCTCGGAAAGTAGGTTTAAAGTCGTTTAGGTTTTATCATAATTTTCACATTAATTAGATACAAAAATAATTTAGAAATCGTGGTTTTAATAATTGAAAGAGGAGAATTTGTTATATTGAAAAGTGATGTTAACTCATATTGGCCAAAAACTGAGATACGATGTTCTTATTTGCGAGCGTCGAATTATCAGTCCAAGTAGCTATAAATCTACATTTCATCACCCGTAACCGCCGATTCAGTTAAATCTGTCGTATTTTTTTCTCAGTGGTACATCCGTTCGCGTCATTCATTCGGCGGAGGCCACACGCGCAAGCAGCCACCGCGCCCCACCATAAGTGTAACGAGCGTACAGAGACACGCCGCACCTGTCGCCGGTTACGTAACACCGTCTTTTCCTCGACAGACCTATCGCGTCCCCGCCGCGGATCTCGCGTATCTAATGTCAGCGCACAGGCTCGAGGGGATGTGGCAGAGGCAACTCGAAAGGACGAAAGAAAGAAAGCGAGCCAGAAAGAACTCGAGCACTCGAATGTAAGCCGGCCCTTGTGAGATTCGCGGCCCAACGACGGTCCCACCGGCGCCGATGGCTGACCGCACCTTCCGGGCGATCCGAGCGAGAGAGTGTCACCTCTCGCTTCCCCTCCTCTCTCGCCCGATCGAGATACCGATTCCTAGTCCCGTCCCGCGTCCTCTCCTACCCTCTCTCGCGTCAGCCCTCCGCACCCGACGGACGCGGACGAGATTGCCGCGATCGGTCCGGCTCTCGTAATCGGTATCGCGAATACGAGTGAACGCGACAGCGATCGGTGGAAGAGCGATTCGTCGACGCGTCAAATAATTTCCCCGGGTAAACTCAGCTTCAACTCGGCTTCCGACGGCTGTGTGATGTGCGAGATGTGCGGCGTGTGCACCAAGAATAATTCCGAAGTTTGCGAATTTGGTCCAGCGATCGATCCGCGCAGTTTCTGCGACGCGAATCCGGTGTAAAAAGAAATCGCGGGGACTCTTGCTCTCGTCGCGGAGATTCTCGCTCTGTGCGCCGTAAGAAATCGAAGTTCTCGCGGGGATCCCGGCAAATTATCCGAAGAACCCTCCGCCTCATCCTTCCCCATCCTCTCCTCGCCTCTCCTCGAGGGAAGCCAGTGGCAAATCAACCTTAACTGCAAAAAAGACTTCCTCCGCCACGACCCTCTCTCTCTCTCTCTCTCTCACTCCTCCGGCCGCACCTACGCCATGCACTCTTCATGAATAACTAGTGCTCACGGCGATGCGTGATTTCGCGCGGGACCGTTGGCGGTAGACCAGCGGGTGAGCGTTTATTTCGCAACCTTTACCTCGCCGACGCCGATATAACGAAGTTATCCCGCGCGACGCCGCCGCGGTCGTCCCGGCAACCCCCGGCGTAGCCGCCCCGTCGTGCCGTCACGTGACGCGGCCGTAGCCAACGGAAGCGCGACGTCGGGATGCTGGATGCCGCGCGAGGGGTGTGGGGCGGGGCCACCGTGTCGCGGGGATGAAAGCTGGCCGTGCGCTCGGGGGCGAGAAGTCGCCGAAAGTCACGTGCCTACGGCCAAAGGCTCTCCATGCTTCCGCCTCGTTGCAAGCTCTCTCTTTCTCTCTCTTTCTCTCTCGATCTCTCTCTCTCTCACTCCTCGGCAACGCGAAGTGCTTTCGAGGGTTACCTCGGCTATCAGTGACGAGACCGGAGTTAAAGTGGAGCCCGACGGACTCTGATCGGCGCGCGGTGCGGCTCCTCCGTCGACTCGTCGCGAAGGGGGATGCTGTTGAGGATCGCGATCGACGCTGGACCGAGTTTCCTTGACTTTCGCGGGTGTCGAGGCTGCGCCGCGATCCGGAGGGAATATCGCGCGTTCGTCGTGTTCAGTGCGGGTGAAGAAGCGTCGCCGTGGTGAGCACGGAGCTCTTCGGGGACAGTGATCGGCGGTGTGCGTCTGTGAGACGAACTCGAAATCGCCAGGCGGTTGACTATTCGGAGGCTGCGAGCAGTGCGACAATTCCGTCGGAATCGTGAGTTTTGTCGTCGGGAAGAGACGACGATCGCGGAATTACGTACAGTGCGGAAGTGAAGTCGGTCGAGCCGAGTGCGATGTCTTCGTCGACATCGGCACGTTCGAATGGACCTCTATCGCGAGAAGGATTCGTCTTCTCGTCGCTTGATCTCCTCGGAAATTTCATCCGGACCGAAAGAGCGACGATGCGGCAATAGCTCGACCCTCGCAAACTGGAAGATCCTCTTCGCGGTCGTCGAGCTGGATTTTATCGACGAACGGACGAGAATTGATTCGCATCCGAACGCTTCGGTCCACGAATCTCCACAGATCCTAAATGACATTCCTTCGGGGGACGCTTCTTCGCGTCCGACGGTCGTCTCGTGTGCATTCCGGAGATCTTCGACCTGTCCGGTAGACGATTTTGTGAGTGAACCTCGGAAAAGTCTTCCGACTTTGAGATAAAGAAAAACCCGAGAAGGGAACCGCGATATCTCGAGATGAATTGTGCTCCAATTTAGAGAAGTTTCTCCGTGTACCAAAAATATGGACCCTTAGTCGAGCAGACACCGAAGAGTGCTTCGATTTGCGTTTTCATCCCGATCGAAGCGAGCTTCGAGTTCCTTCGAAGAGGAATAACGCGCGGAAGCGAGAGCGTCGCGGATGACGCGATGACCCGGCGGGCCGGATGGCCGCGGGAGCCACCCGTCGTCGGCCACAAAGACATTCTCGGGGAGAGTCATTGTGCATTGTCGGGGTAGCGACTCCTCCTCGCGACCGTGCGTTAAAGGCCACTTGAAAAGTGCCCGAGAGGTCTTTATTGGAAGTCAATAGGGGTGGCGGACACCTTGAAGAGTCAGCTGGATTCTCACAGCCGACGGCCGGCGGCCCAGGGGGTGACGCGATGGATCTCAGCACCGCGTATCGATACAACCAGAACATGATGGAGTATTACACTTGTAAGACGACATTTCACATATCGGGGATCGTTTATCGCGGGGATTATTTTCTCAGTGCAGGGCGACTCGACGTTATCGGATAATTGTGCCCATAATTATGATAGTGGTCTATAAGTCAACATTTTAAGAAAATGAGTTTATCAGTTATTAATTTAGTTTAAAATAATGTGGTGTGAAATAACTGAGAAACTCATTTTTTTTTTAATTTTGACTTAGACCCCTTTCATAATTATGGGCACAATTGTCGAATCGGTTGGCGACGCTGTACTTCGGTGAAATTTCCCGTCGCTTCCAATGGAGGATCCTCGAGAAACTCGAAGCTCGGGACGACGTTCACGATCGGCGTCCAATCGATTACGACGATTCCGCCGGCAAAAAGTATTTCCTCCGGCCTCGCGCCGACGTAGGGAAAGAAGTGTCCCTTCGCCGGTTTCGGCTTCACGCTTAAAGTCGCGCGATTCGACGGGGGACGGTGTTGTCGAGGAAAATGTTGGAAAGCAACGCGATCGTTTGCCGTTGATCGGGCGATGTAGCGATCGTCGGAAATCGTAATCGCGAGCCGCGTTGCTCTTCAAAAAAATCTCATATTAATCGCCGTTATCCCCTCATATTTACGCGTATTTCTGCACTGAAAAGAAATTTGCTCGGTCGAAATAAACGTGTTTTTGGATGGTCATGAGAGCGTAAATAATATTCGATTAAATTGATAATATTTATACACGCGTTCAATCGATATTCATTCCAATGGAATAAATGTGCTTTTAGTACTGTTCAATAATATGTTTATTTTAATCGAGAAAATTTTTTCTCTGTTAATGATAAATACCGATTCGATCAAAATAATATTCGATTGAATCGATAATATACACGTTCAATTGGTAGTCATTCTAATCAAATAAACGTGCTCTTAGTACTATTCCAAAGTACGTTCATTTCGATAGAACGAATTTTTTTCTCAGTGTGGAGAAACGCGACACGATAAACGCTAAATAATAAATACCGATTAGATCTAAATAATATTCGATTAAATCGGTAATATACGCGTCCACTCGATGTTCGTTCTAATCGAATTGATTGTGTTCTTGGAGGACTGTACGAAAATACGTTTATTTCGATCGAGAGAATTTTTTTCTCCGTGTGGAAACGCGATACGGTAAACGCCGAATAATTAGCCGAGAAATAATCGCCGCAGGTCAAGTACAATTCGCGCAATGAACGCGGCAGAGAAAATTCACGCCGCAAAAATTTCGCGCCGCGACAATTCCGACTGCGGTTCTTCCAAGGTGCGGAAATATCGCGCTGTTCGCCCGAACGATACTTCATATCGGAGCGGGGAAAGAAACCGAAAAAAATTGAAACGAACAATGGTGGGACAAGCGGAAGGGGGAAAAGGGTTGGCAGGCACGAAAAGCTGCGCGAACCGCGACCAATTAGCGAATCGCAATTAAGCACGTCGGAATGCTCCTTGAACGTGGCGCGCAATGTACCGGGCGTTGCGCAACCGAAACCGCACGCTCGCCGTGCGCGTTTATAACGCCTATATCGACTCCATTAAACCTAATGGGGATAGTAATAATAATTATGAAACGTTAACAAGAACGGAGTGACTATTCGTATCGAATGTCCATTGTAAATTGTTTTGCCGCGAGGGCGCGTATATAATCGCGCGATCTTTTTTTTTTCTGCGCCGGAATCGTAACTGCACATAGCCGTGCGATAATTATACCACGCCCACACGCGCGGCGCTGCACCGTCGGTGCATTTAATATTTCGCGCGCGTGCAGTAACGCGATCGTCGATACGTTTCGACGTATGTATTTCGCGATTATTTCAGTCCGCGCGGAAAACAATCATTTTGCAGTTTTAACAAAACTAAGTTTTGCCGAGAATGTCTTGCTAACACGACGAGAATATTATTTGTGGTAACAAAAGATATGTCGGACAATGATAAAAATATCAGCTAGAATAGCAGATATTTTTACCGGGAAAAAATTCACCGTGATTGTAGTTATATTTGCCATTACTGAATACGTCTTTTGCTACCGTAGATAATAATTCTGTCACGACAGCAAAAAGTTCCCAGCAAGACTTAGTTTTACCGAGACTGCAAAATCATTTTTTTCCCCTGCGCACCGAGGGAAAAGGTCTAGTTGAATACGAACCTATATATAACAGAAAAATTTATTTGAGATAAATAATATATCTACATCGGACAAAATTCTATTTGAATCAGATAAATGTTTTGCATATTTTTTTAATCGAGTACGAACCCACAGTGGAACATCTATTTAATTCAAATAAACTTTCGTCGCGTATGAAATTTCTATTCGTCTCAAATAAATGGTTCCATCACAGATTCATATTTAACTAGACCTCTTCCCTGATTTACAAATGATTCCACGTATTACGCAACTTCCAAGTGTTTCGAATTTGTTCGCAGTTGCAGGAACGACGGTCGTTCCCCGTCACAGTCAGTCGCTTTATCTCGGAAGCGATGCGCGGCCGCGGCAGTAAAATCCTCCGTCTCCTTTTCCATACGCGGCAATAATTCTGTATGCGTTTCCTATGCGAATGGAAAGCCGGTTGATAAAGCGCGAAGGGAGATGGCGAATTTCTCCGCGTAATGCGTATTTGCTCTCGCTGAAGTTACTACGCGCATCCGAGCAGTAGCATCGTTGGATCGAAGTCTCTCGGAGATGCTCGACTTTATTGCAGATTTTTACGAGGAACAATGTGGAGCAGCGGAGTGGCCACTTCGATCGCCGTTATCTCGCGTTCTGCGCGTTTCCGCGCTACATGTGTAAGGAACTCTTTCGTCGAGCAAGACGTGATCTTCGAAAAAGTCCTCTACCAATTTCTGCCCAAGTTTGCGGAAAACGAGATAACGGCCGTTAATGTGGTCTCGTAATTTCGACGCGACTACTCGGACGCGTCTCCCTTCTTTTTTTCGATCCCACAGAGAGAATTCGAATCTCGCCAGAATCGACGCCGCGCGGCGACGGATCGACGGGAATTCGGCCGTCCGGAAGCGGTCTGCACGGCTGGCCGCGCAGCCGGGTCGCCCGTACCTTTTTGTTCGCTCGAGAAGACGACCGTCGACGCGGGAAAAAGCGTCTTCCGAGTGTTCTCACCTGTTCCGAGGAAAACGCGGGCGACGACAAAGGTGCGGACGTGGCGGCGGCGGCGGCGGCGGCGGCCTAACCGCGGCGGAGTGGCCCGATGCGACGGTTTTTCATGCTAATTCACGGTTTTTGCCGTAGGATACTGCAGCGTTCACGGGCAAATGGCGCGACCGCGATGTATCCCTCGCGATGCTCTATTCCCGTCGCATCGCGATGACGGCGCACCTGTTTGTCTTCGCGCGGTCGTCGAATAAAATCGAAACGCCCAAGCGATCGTCTCCTTGAGAACTTTCGCGAGCCACTTCCGCGAGATTTACCTGCGCCGCGGATAAATAAAAAAGGTCGGCGGATAAATAATCAGCAATTAATTGCGAGACGCGGTGACGTCTCCTTGACCACTATTTCGTGCCGCTTTGCGTTCGACCCGGTCGCGCGCCGGTGCGCGCGGATGACGGACGAGTTTTTGAAATAAATCGAACGGAAATAACGATAATGAGCAGCCTCTGTTGTTTTGGAAACAGGGGCGAGGTTCGGGCAAACTTGTAATTTAGAAACTAATTGACCGTAATTAGAGAAAATACGCGACGATTCGCGGGCGGGGGGAAACAATTACCGGCGCACACAGTTGATATCGGGACGATATCCCGCGACGTCGGTAATCGATTTGCCGTTTTCGAGGAGACTTCGTTTGCAAGAAACTTAATAACTACGGCATCCTCTATTCGGACTCTCTCTCTGTGGTCGACGTTCTTCTGTAACGCCGTCCGCGACCGCGGCATTTTTACTCGCTCCCAATGGAGATTCACCGACGAGCAAAAAGCGTCCGCTTCTTTGCCACACCCGCGATCGGCATCTCGCACTGGGGTGATTATCACGGTACATTTCCATGACTCTGTAACGGCGTCCTTATCAAGATTGCATTTGTGCTGTACCGATTACATGTGGTAAGATTGAACTACTGTGGCATGTGACTTTCGGTATTATAAATATGTCGATATTTACTGAAAGTATAGAAAGTGTGGCAATACTTCTAGTAAAAATATCAACATATTTGTAATGCCGAATGTCGTGTGACGCGGTAATTCAACCTTACCGAATGGATTGAGACTTTTTTCCGTATATGCACTGAGAAAAATAATCAGGCTAAAGTGACAAAACGCATCCAGCTAAACGCGTTTAGTTGTTCTGACAAAAATACCGGTCGACCGAACTAAATATTTCATTATTCTAACCGAAAAGTGGTCAGTCCAACCAGACAGATGGAGGATCCATATTGTTCTATATGGAAATAAATGGTAGCGTTTAAAAAGTTTGCGATACATTTGGGGACAGGGCCAATTTATTGTTACGATAACTACGAGTATAATTTTAGTAAAAATTACAGCAACGCTTGCAACTTTTATAAATTTTACTATAATTTTTACTAAAATTCTAGTTATCGAAGCAGTAAATCAGCCTTACCCGGAAATTGATCACAAACTTTTTAAATGCCACCACTTATTTTTTTTCGTGTAATTATCATCTCCAAGATTTTCGTTAAATTGATCAAATTATTTTTCTCAATGTGGACCGCACACAATTTTATCCGTTTTCGATGATTTTTTTTTTCAAATTTACACTGCCAGACTATATTCACGCACGGAGAAAAAGATCTAGTTGGATCTACCGAAAATTACTTGCGGGGTCCCAAGTAATTACATATTTATACCAATAAAATTGTTTAATACATCGACTGCCATAAATATCTCTTCCTTGCAATCGTGTGGAATAGTGGAGTAAAAGTGGGACAGATGCCGCAGTCTCTGTTTAACTTTGAACTCGATTATCTCGAAACGCAGTGGAGATATGTGAAAAATGCGTAGCAACTTTTTTACGGTAGAAATATAGATAAACATTTTTTATCTAAACTTTTCTTCGATACCTGCAATCGATTTCGAGATAATCGATTTTGAACTTGCTCTTCAACCGCGGCGTCTATCCCACTTTTACCCTACGTGGAACGACTGCAAGGAAGAAATATTCAATAAATATGAAAAAATATTTCATCGATGTAAATAAACAATTACTTGCGACCCCGCAAGTAATATTTAGCAGATCCAACTAACTCTTATTCCCGTGCAGTCATATACGCAATAATCATTCTCGAGTATTCGCCGCACAGCGACAGTCGAGCAGCGCCTGTGTCATGGACAACAGCAACGGGAACAGCGACGATAATAAGGGGTCGTAACGTCGCTGCCAGCGTTGTACCAGCGAACGCTGGATGGCCCGGGGGTGGACCCGGCCGAGCTGGACGCAAACCCTCGTATATAGTTGCGGTCAGCAGGCGTGACGGCGCGTAGGGTAGTCCAGAGAGAGAGAGAGAGAGAAAGAGAGGTCCTCGCTGTACGCGATCCGACAACCACCCCCGATTGTCGGGCTGGCTCAGCGGGGATGCGACCATAAACGCGAAAGCGAATTGATTTGCGACCGGAAGCGCGTATCGTTTCCAGTAATGATCGGACGCTGGTGGACCGCGCGATCCGCATTGTCTTCGCTCTCGATCGACGGGCGGCAACCGCCATCGTCGACGCGGGCAAAAAGCCGAAGGTCGTTTCCCGTCGGACCGCGCGTCGCGAGTTTTTCCCCGCCGCGTCGCGATCGCCGTGCGTCGATCGAGAGTGCCCCGCCGGAAGTATCGCGTCCCCGCGACGCTGCTCGTCTTCCTCGCGCGGCGTTTTCGATTCACGGTCATTTTTGGGGGTTGCCCTCCCGCGTCGGAAACGTCGATGAAATGTTTGCGCGCGTGTTCGGGACGTGGCGATCGTGCAAAGATCATTGCGACGATTGTTGGTGTAAATCAGTGGCTCAGTGCCATCCTTGCCACAGTCTTCTCCAAATATAACACTTTGGCACTGACACATTGCTGCAGACATATGTATGATGTTAAACAAAAGAGCGCCAAATTCAAATTTTTCGCGGGTTAGGCAGGCATGGCACTGAGCCACTCACACCTTTGGCACTGACATATCGCTGCATGTTATACGATTTTAAGCAACAAAGCGCCAAATTCAAATTTTCGCGGGTTAGGCAGGCATGGCACTGATTGTGAGCCACTCAAATAATCGCTATACAATGAAACGCTATAAACGTGTGAAGGATTGTCGAGATCCGGAAGACTATAATCTGGAAGTCAAAGCCTCCGGAGTCGATCTTGCGGCCATTCGATAGTCATAAATAATAGGTGGGAGCTGGAGAATGTTTTCTCTCCTCGTCACCTACGTCGCATTAGACGCACGCGTCATCGAACTGCTCGCGCAGCGTCACCGGAGAGACGGGGCATATGCCACGCGCTCCCAGGACCCTCCATTACGATATTAGATCGACTTCGTCGCCCCGGGCCGACGCGATGTGTCATAATGCGAGTAATGAGAACGCGAAGCGCGTACTGGAATCGAGTCAATAAAGAAATTGCATCTGGATGCACCTATTATCGCATCCCGCGCATATAGGGACTCGTTCACCGCGGTGGCGATAATTATTGCGGACGCGTGGCGCGATTTTCTCACATAAAAACCAGCCGGGCGACGAGCGACAAAGATCGACATCGTAAAAATCCGATGATAAATCGTCGCGACGCAGAACGGTAGATCGTGCTCGATCATCCGTTACGACGGAACCTGCCGCGACGAACGTTCAATCGTGACTAGTATTCCGTTCAAGAGGGACAAGTTATTACGGCCTGCATATAAATCGACGGTGCACTTTCGTCGCGCGCAATTTTTTTTGTTCGCGTTTCTTTTTATCGAATCTTCGCACACGTCTCGTATTTCCTCGCTTGCGTGTGCGTATATTGAGAAAGAAATTTGCTTGATTCAACCGTCGGTGAGGTTGAATACGGCGAACCTTGTGGTGTAGTTGTTTCAATACCATGAGACTGTAAGGACAAATGTATAGAGTTGAGACGAATAATTCGAAGTTGAAACAAATGAATATCTACTTGAAAGGCAGAGAGACGCACTTATGATAAGCAACGTGGGCGAGGGAGATAGTCTTACTCGTCAATGACATAACTGTGTTTTTAAAAATCGCTTTCCAACATAGATAAGGTGAAAAATGAAAAATGAAAAAAAAAATGTAGAGTAAATCATTTTCTCCAAATTTTGCAAATCTGCCATAAAGAAAATAATGTTAAGACCAAATTCTTTCAATAGGTACCGTAAGATTAAGGACAAATGCATAGAGTTGAGACAACCAATTTTAAATTGAAACAAGCGAATATCTATTTGAAATAATTACACCTTGAGGTTCGCCGTATTCGACCTCATCTATAATTGAATGGAGTACATTCTTTTTCAATGTAACAGTTTGCAGAAAAATAGGGGTGAAGCGAAAGAGAAAGAAGAAAATCCAAATTCGTTAATTTCTCTAATTCGTTCAATCGATTTTTGTTTTCAGGCCACGGAGGAGTGAACCAGCTCGGCGGCGTGTTCGTAAACGGGAGGCCCTTGCCCGACGTGGTGAGGCAGAGGATCGTCGAGCTGGCGCACAGCGGCGTCCGACCGTGCGACATCTCCAGACAACTCAGGGTATCCCACGGCTGTGTATCGAAAATACTGTCGAGGTGAGTTTTTCTCGCCCCTCGTTCTCTCCCGTATAAAACTGTAAAATGCGACTACGACACACTTCGAGAAGCACGGCGATCTCGGTGGTCCATCGGATCGTGCGACCGTTTTCCTCTCGGCGGAGGAGCGCAACGATCGTGTTATCTACGCGTACAAAAGTCACCGTATAATTCTGTCTTCTGTGAAAAAAGACATTGTGGAAATTTCGATGCGATGAGAGAATCGCGCAGATGTCCATTGCGGGGTACATACCTCGCGTCTCTCCTTCTTTCGATTCCGCACTGAGAGAAAAAAATGTCGTCAATTTAAACAAAATCTTGGAGACGATGACAAAACTGTAATATCACATTTAGCGAAATATAGATCATCCCCTATTTGTTTGGTCAAACTGATCACTGTTTAGTTGGAATAACTAAAAATTTGGTTGGAATAACTGAATATTTGGCTGAATCGGCCGGTATTTTGATTAGGATAATTAACCCCTTCCTGGATCTTGTACCATAATGATATGGCACAAACGCCTTTTCACTCATTATCTTCTGTAAATAACCTTTAAACGTGAAAAATGCCACGTTTTTCTTTGCTTCAATAAAGATGGAAACTGTTTTCATAAGTTGTTATTTAGAAAATTGTTTGATGTCATACAGTTATTTAGAAAAATGATTTTATGTCATATATCTTTTGTACAAGAAATAGAAAAATCATGCAGTAAGGGGCTAAACGTGTTTAATCAAATGCATTTTGTCATTCTGACCTGATCATTTTTCTCACTGCACGTGATGACTCAAACGGAAGAGAGAGACTCTCGGGAGGGAGGACCTCGGAGAGAATGATTCGATTAAGCTCTCAACGTCGGCACGCGATGTAATTTTAATAACAATCGCGTTACGATCTCGAAACGCGAATAACGAACGGGCGAAATGACGACCCGGAGGGCTCTCGCTCTCCGCGGAGACCGGAAGGAAGGTCCCCGGGTGGCGGAGGCGACGCGATGCGGTTTCCATGTTTTTTCACCCCGCTAGCTCCACCCCGCACCCCCTCGCTCTTACTCTCTCTCTCTCGCTCGCTATACCGGGTAGCCTCGTGCCGTTTTGATGGGCCCGCGTATCATTCATTCTCCTCCGCACGAATATCATTGTCGTGCGTACACGCGCGCCCGCGGAGAGCCCGCATAATAGGGCGACGCGGGATTATTTACCGTCCAAGACATATTTCCCGTTTCCAAGCGCGGCGTACGTCACGCGGCCTCCACGAGTTCGTTCGCAGTGTACGCGCGTAATGCGTGCGACGGGGGATTTGGTTGGGTCGGGAAGAGCGATCTTATTTTCACGGGGGAATCACAGTGAGAAAAAAAAAAGTAGTCGCAACAACTATTTTGGAGTCGACTGCTCCAGTTTTGCAATCAGTATTAATTTTATATGGTTGTCGCAACAATTTTTTTGTTCCGCTAAATAAGAATAGTTACGACGACTATAAAAACTGGTACTAATTACCAAACTTGAGCAATTGAGTCCAAAACAGTTGTCGCAACAATATTTCTTTCTTTCAGTGTACGCTGAAATTCGATCGGGGATTGGACCAAGGGTTACTCATATATTTTTTAACGCTTAATACGATCCCGTGGTCTATATTAGTCTGTGACGTCTATACTGAGAAAAATAACTTGGTCTATCTAACCAAAATCGTGGAGATAATGACCAAACCGTTTGGTGAAATATGGATTCTCTCCATCTGTTTGGTTAAACTGTCCAATTTTTGGTTATAACAACTGAGCGATTGATCGGAATAACTTGATATTTGATTCTACTTACCAGTATTTTGGTTAAAATAACTAAAAACGTTTAACTAGATGCGTTTTCTCATTTTAACCTGATTATTTTTCTCAATGTATTGCTAAACATATTTAGACTTGATTATTGCAAAATGTACTGTTTTTACGAAATTCAACTCGAATTTTCTGAACAATCTGACGTGATATCCAATTTCTACATATGGGATTGGTTTCAGCGTTAAGAAATCTATCAGAATTATTTCATCCAGTTCCTGATCGAAATTCAACCCTCTGTCAACGGGGTCGCAACTCCCTAAATCCGAATCACTGAAAATAATTGAAATTCAGCGAATAGACACTAAAATCCAGCGAATCGAAGGTTATCGAAGTTACAGTAACCTTATATTCACTGAATTTCAGTGACTTTTCACTGATTTTCAGTAATTTTCACTGATCTATTACAGATTTCGAAAAAAAAGAGGGACCAGAGTTTGGAATTTTGTTTAACGTTCCCTGGATATTTTAATGGTCCACGACACAGTCGTCGCGTGATTTTAATCGAATCGCGAATATCTCCGGACGGAAAATTATCGGAGACCCCCGTCGTCAGCGGTAAGCGCGCAGGGGATTAACGGGACCGCGTGCACGCGTCACTCGCATCGACGGGAACCGCGACATGCGCGAGGCGATCCGGCTAGTTCCGCGGCTTTTGCGCGCGACAGCTTATCACCCGCGTGAATTGCAACTTCGCTACCCGAGAGATCCCGCGTTTGATATCGCGGATATTGCCAGAGAGAGAGAGAGACAGACAGAGAAAGAGAAAGTAGGGGAGCGAGAGACAGGGAGCGCATTCCATCTCCGACGCGTGCGCGCGTATGCAATTAAACGATAAGTCGCCGAGATAACGGCGTGAATTAGTAACGAGTTTACTCGAACACGTGAAAACTTATCGGCGGCAGCCCCTCCCCCCCTTTTCCCACGTCGCGAGACGCAACGGAGTTAAAGATTTGTCAACCCGTCGCGCGGGATTTTTCGCAGCTATTCGCCGCGAGTGATAAATGCCGGTTGTGCACCGGATTTTTTCCGTCACCCGACAGTCGGCGGAATTAAAGTGCGAACGATAATAATTCATCGTCGCTGCATTAATTCCCGGCCGCGTCGAATCGCTCCTTTCGGTGTTGCATTCGCGCGCGCGCGTATTTTCATTTCCCCGCGTGAATCACTGCAGCCGCGCGACGCCCGACATCTAGAAATAGTTTGTTCGACCGATACCGCGCGCGGCGGGCGTGGGTACAGAGACGGATACGTCACGCGCCGTGAGAACATATGTCCGGACGCGACTGGATGCGACTTTACGGCCTGCAGAGATGCGCGCTTCTCGGGACGCGCGTTGTTAACGCCGCGGTTTACGCAGTCACGCGCCGCTGAGAGCCATGGGCAGCGTGATTCTCGGAATTCGCGCGCGATTCTCCCGTTCGCGCGGCGATGAGTGCCGGGGGACGAAAGGGGTTGGTGGTTTGTGTTATTCGTGCATTTTTTTTTCGCGAGATGTAGACGGGGTTGGGACGGGATTTGCTATGGTGAAATTCCTTATTTCTTTGCAGAATGAACTGTGTCACCCGCTTCGCCAAAGATAAGAAACTGCCCGTTGAAGTTTAATTAAAAAATGGGGTCTTTGCAATCAGAAACAATTTTATTTAGCAGATGTAGGTAAGCGTATTTTTGAATAGCCGAAAGAACACATTTATTCGACTCGAATAATATTTGACGAAATCGATAATATTGATGTCCAATCGATATTTGTTCTCCTCGAATAAATGTGTTCTTATAACTATCCAAAAATACGCTTATTTCGATGAAACAAACTGTTTTTTTTACGTGCGGGTTTTGCGACAGTGTTTTCAATATCGACTATTATTTGCTAATTGGAACGTCTTTATCGATACTACAGGCACGTGCATTTCTCCGCAGGATTGTTAAAGAGCCGCGCAAAATATCAAAGTTATGAAAACCGCAACCAGCCGACACAGTTGTCCCCTCGTTGCCGTGGAAAGTAACGAGAACGAGGGACTAAGTTCTGGCGTGCCGAGTATTCCCGCACCTCCCTTATCGAGAAACGGCACTTCCCGGAAAAGCCGAGGCCCGCCGAGGGCGAGAAAGATCTGTGGCGGCGGCCCGCCGCCAGATGGCGTCGACCCTCTCGGCCCTCGACTCGCGGCTCCCGGCCCACGGCTCTCGGCTCTCGTTAGTGGTCCGACGACGGGCAAGTTACTAGATAAGACCGCAATTGCCCGTCTCTCGCGGAGGACCACAGAGCGTCTAAAGCAGGAGTCGGCCTAGCCTTACTTACGAGTCCACAGACCGACTCCGGGACGAAACGCTCTGCCGATTAGATGGAGATCACATCTTTTCGCCGCAGATTTTTCGCCGTTGGACATTTCTGGTGGAGACATTGTTTCCGCGTATGGAATTTTGTCTAGGTGTGGGATTGCCATAACTGGTAAAAACAAAGGCTTTCGACATGTCCGTTCCGCTTAAAATTTAAGGGACGCCGTAGCGAGGGGGCGTTGAAATCCACGCCCGACCTCGGTGGCGTCCCTTCAAAGTCGGTTCCGCAGTCGCGTCGCGGAGGAATCGCAGAGCGGAACGCTTTATCGTCCCGCGTAAGAAACGTCCGATCGGTTCCTTTGTGGCGGCCTCGCGCTTCCGCTCTCACGGCGCTCGACGATGGATTTTCAGGGCTGCCGAGAAAATCGCTGGCAGTCGCTCGGCGAACGCTGAATATCGAGTAACGTAACGTTGGGCTAACTGTGTCATTCGGTGTCTCAGTCGCGTTTCTTATAGAATATGATGATATGATGTTAACGTATTTTTTTCCTCTTTATCTCTGAGTTTGAAAAATTAAAAAAAAAATTGTTTCTCTCTCTCTCTCTCTCCAGAAAGTCGACGATATCTCGGCCTTCCTTCGAAATTTCGTCGATAAATCAGGAATTTTAAAACCGGCGCAATAAATACGCGTCCAATTTAAGACGGTCTTCCGGAAAATTAAAGATTCTCAATTTCGAACGAAACTCAACGGGGCCCCGTAATCGCGCGTAAACGTCACGTCCGATTTCGGGTCGTTAAAACTGCCGAATAAACGAGCCCCGTCACTCGTTTCCCCCGTAGCGTCGATTTAAAAAAAAAATCATACGTCGTAATGGCCATTTCACGGTGGAAGGTGGAGCGTAACAAAAGGGCGAAATGTCAACGGGTGAGCATTGCCATGTGCGACACGAATGGGGGCTTTGCGCCAGATATAATCGTAATAATTTCGAGGGGGTGGCGCGCGGCACCCCATTTAAGGGTAATGATCGCCCGGCCACTCGGCGTGCAGTGCTTTTCGAACGCAGGTCCATGACGACTGTATAATGCGAGCAACCCCCCGCGTACACACGCGAAACAGAAGCAGCTTCGTCCGGATAATCGAATGCACTTTTCTACCCCTTTTTTATCGCCGCTTCGATCCACCCCGCGGGGCGCGCGACGAGGCGTTATCGTCGACTCGCGATCGGCGAAGGTGCGCGACATCTGCGATACGAGATAATCGCTGTCGTCGATGATGACGTAAGACCCGCGCCGTATGAGAGGCGCTCGTCCTCCTCCCACCCTTTCTAGCGTGTCCTGATGACGTACACTGAGAAAAATAATCGGGTTAAAATAACAAAACGCACGCTTAATTATTCCAATCAAAATACCGATCGACTGAACCAAATACTTAATATTATTTTAACCAAATGGTTGAATAAAGCATTTTGTTTTCGGCGCAGGTGAAAATGACAAAACGCATCTAGTTAAACGCGTTTAGTTATTCTAAACGAAATACTGGCCATTGAACCAAATATCAAATTATTCTAACCGAATGTTTAGTTATTCAAACCAAACATTTAACTATTCTACCCAAAAAAAGTGGTTAGTCTGATCAAACAAACAGAGGATCCATATTTCATCAAACGGTTTGTGATCGTCGTCTCCAGGATTTTGGTTTGATCGACCGAAATGTATTCCTCAGTGTCTAAATTCGAGAAAAGCTCGGAGAAGCCGATCTCGTGGCGATTGTCGCGCGCGAAATATACGTGGCCCGTCTTTCTCTCTCTTTTTCCCTCCTCCTCCCCCCTCTCGTTCCCTCGCGCGCGATCCACCGCCCATACGAGCCTCGCGAATGTGGCGAGCGCCGCGGACCCACATCCATCAAGGCGGCGAACGGCGCGCCACAACCGAACCATTATTGCGGGGCTCGTGTAATTGAATTTAAGTACGAGCGAAGATATTATTTAACTAATTAAGCACAAAGCCCTCGTTCAGGTCGGACCGCGCGCGATACCATCGGACGCGCCGCGTGCGACGGGGGGCCGTTTGTTAAAACAACCGGGCGTTGATACCGGGCTCCGGTCCTCGCCAACCACCGATTCATTATTTCGACGTGGTCGGTACGCCCTGACGTTCCCATAAAGAACGCCGTTGCTCCGAAAAACAATTAGGCGCTCCTCCGGTGCGGCGGGCTTCGGCTTTTATTCGTTTCCGGACCGTCGGGAACGAGCGAGAGCGCGCGCGGAGAGGACGATCGCCGGTGGAGCACCGGCGGCGGGTCGCGTAGGTGTCCATGTGCGTCGCGACGCCCTCTCCTCGACTCGAGCGCGACGCGACCTTCGAAGTGTGGGTATACGTCGTCGTTTGCATCGGGGGCTCGTGCTATTTTTATTCGTGGGAAATAAAAGGGATGGTTGCTCCGCTTTTTCTTTTTTTGTATCATCGACAGAGTTTTTAAATAGAATTACCATTGGCAATGTGTTTCAATATTGCAGGAATATTGGGAATTTCGTTGGAATTGCAATTTTGTGTTATTTTCATTGACTATGCCGATTTTGTATACGAGTTACGAGGCTGCGAACACTAACGATTTTATTTCCTTTTTGCTCGTCCCGAAGGTACTACGAAACCGGCAGCTTCAAGGCCGGAGTGATAGGAGGCTCGAAACCCAAAGTGGCGACACCGCCGGTCGTAGACGCGATCGCCAATTATAAGAGAGATAACCCGACGATGTTCGCCTGGGAGATCAGAGATCGGTTGCTCGCCGAGGGGATCTGCTCGCAGGACAACGTACCTTCCGTCTCCTCCATCAATCGGTGAGTGAAATTAATTTGTTTCCTCCGTGCGGGAGAAGGAACGCACGATAAACACTGCTACGAGTACTTTTACAGGACGCGTTCGTTTGTTTCCTATATTAATTGAAAGCATAACTTCGTGTCGTACACTGAGAAAAATGATTTTTGTGTGTTATGCATAGATTGAGTTGGTTATTTGTGTCATACACTAAAAAAAAATGAAAGAAAAGAAAATATAGTGATGGGACAGTTATGAGTTCGGTTAAATACTACGAATATGATGTATAGGATTTGTTATAAGTAAATTGGTACAAATTCATAACTGCACTGTCGCTAGATTTCTTACATGAATTTTACTTTCATTTACACACATTACATTTTGAACCGTCATTTTGCTCAGCGCACGTTTTTACACTCCTACGAACCCAACGATCCACTCGTCTGACCATTGCCACCACAATTACCACTTACTTCTTCGCTTCGATCCAGTTTATATCCTCTCAACGATAAGCCAATCGCGAGCCACCACTCGTAACCAAGTGAGATAGCCCACGCATATCGCTCGAATATTACCAATATAACTCATTTGCGTGAGTATCCATTAACGCCCCGGGATCGAGTTAGTGGATTTCACTTGTAGCGAGTGCGATTCGCATTACACTCAATTTCATTAGCGGAAGCCTCCACTTAAAGGGGGCGAGAACGACGGCAGGGGTTATGTGTACCACGCACACAGAGGATGCGAGATAGTGAGGAAGGAGGGATGGGATGGGACGGGCGGTAGATAAGCGGGAGATAAAGCCGTGAGTACAGCGGCTGATTAAATCTCGGGACATATGTGAGCAGATCAATGGAGCTTCGATCTCTCTCCCTCTCTTCTCCGCGTCCCTCCCTCGAGCCCTCGCCTCCACTTCGCCCCCGTCTCCCTTTCTCCGACGAAGGGTAAGTCGTTCAGTTCGTGCGGTGCTGATACGTCGTAATGCCGTCCCGAGGGACTCGCAGGCCCGAGTCCACCCCGCTTTTCCTACGCTTGGTACCGCCCGGCCAACCCCCGCTCGCCCTCGCGCCTCGTATACGTACGCATACGCGTTCTCCGCCCCGCCGACAACGTAAAAACACTTGAATTAATCGGGGAATTCCCGGAGGAACCTGCGAAAAGGTCAATGGGATCGGGGTGACGCGGCGTCGAGTGCGTACTTATCTCGAGGCACGAGATCGACCGTCCCGCGTGGTGAACGATAACTAATCACTCCCTTCTCGATCGGGGAGAGCATATGTCGGGAGAGAGAGAGAGAGAGAGGTCCCTAACGCGAGAGCGGATTATCGCTGGGGTGTAAACGATAAAGCGCGAGTTGAAGAGGCCTCCCGTTACGCAATCTCAACGAGAAACAATAACGGCACGATAAGGAGGGCCCGATAAGGCGTGAAATTTGTTTCGTAATTTGCCACGTTCGACGGTACGGGGTGAGGTGTATCTGTGTATCGTCGTGTAAATATTTCTTTATCGCAGCAGTATTGAGGGTGGATTCTTTTTTATTCGTTATCATTGAAGCGCGTGTAGTTTTCATTCGATTGAGACATTTTGGAGCATCTTTAAAATGAAAAAAAAGGACAGTTTTCCGTGAATGCGGAAAAAATTTAAACAACTGGAGATCGATGCGGGTCAGTGTGGCGATGGAATATCCTTTTTCTACATTTCTTATCGTACGAAGGATTAATTACATCCCAGCTAGCAAAGTAGTTCTATAAATTTAGAGTAATAGGAGTTTTATATTCTGTTAATGTGTTTTATAGTTGTATCTAGAGCACTGAATTGTTGCATTAACGTGGCACATGAGACTATTTTGCCTTCAGAAACTGAATTGCTGAGCATTTATAAGATAACTGCTAATGTAGCCCTGTAAGTGTTGTAAGAACGTTTTGAAAATGTTCTTAGAACGAACATGCTCTATAAACGTGCCTAAAATTTGCTCTGGAAACGTTCTTACGATTTTTATAGACCATGAAATTGTGTGTTAGCTGAGATACATGTCGATAAATCATAAAGCTCCCTCGTCTTTCATTGAATTCGACTCCAAAGTCAATTTGCAGAAATTTGCAAAATTCTACGTCTTTCGCCGCATTTTTCCTCGCTTAGGAAAATCCAGCTTATTTCACACACGGAGAACGACTCCGCTCAATTCTTTCCCCGCTGTCCCAAAGAGGTTGCCGTCGGGTTGGTTCTCGGTGGCGCGTCACGACGCTGCGCGTCGCGGCGTGAAACGTGCGAGTGGCTGAGGTGGGTTGCGGGGGTTGTTTCTGTCCGAGGTTCGATGTGTCTAGGATTGCAGCCGAGGGGTGCGGCGCGGTGGTGGCTTGTTGCTCGAGTAACTCTACGTTCATCTCTTCCTCCTCCTCCTCCTGCTCCC
The DNA here is from genome assembly GCA_963678675.1 of Xiphydria camelus. Lineage (NCBI taxonomy): Eukaryota > Metazoa > Arthropoda > Insecta > Hymenoptera > Xiphydriidae > Xiphydria > Xiphydria camelus. The sequence goes on from OY783199.1 coordinate 3,099,983, forward strand.
GGCTCTCGCACTCCGCTTCCACCTTCTCCTCCGACTCCTCTTGTTCCTCCTTTCTCCCCTCCGCCGACTTGAGCCCAGATGGCGGGTATTGATCTGAATCCGGAGAGCAGATCGCCTGAAAAAAACTTACCCCGCGTAAGCGTCTATCTATCGTGCTGTATCCTATCCGCTCGCGTACCTGTCGACCTTCCGCGCGCTATTGTATATAGTGGACCGTATGGGAAACGAGAGAGAGAGAGAGAGAGAGAGAGAGAGATGGACGAGCGGGTAGATATGTACGTACATAAATAGATAGACGGATAGAGTGACTCTCTCGTACTCGAATTTCTAGATGACCTAGCCGTCCATTCCGTCCGAAACGTACACCGTCGAGTGAAATCGAGTATACAGGTGTTGTATCCCGTATAACGATACCCGGAAACATATCCCGTAATTCGGTTATATCATAAATTTTGTATCGCATATCAAAACAAATTTAGACCAAATTATTCACCCCGTATTTCTTCAATTTTTCATTTTCGGCCTAATCAGGGCTGGAAGACGACGTTTTGAAATGCGATACGTCATCATGTTGTAAGCTTGTCTCTGTCACACTCGTTGCCTGACGTAAGCGCGTCTCTCTTGGGTCTCGATGACGTCACAACGTCGTAGAAAGAAATACGCTTATAACTCTGGGAATAATTTGTTCTCTCGGTATTTTATTTTTCGCGTGGTATTTAATATATACGCAGATGGGGCAAATTGAATTTAAAAATATGAATATTTTTGTATGGGACAGAATCGTCGTCATGTCGCTCCGATATTTATTTTGGCCCTGGGAAAAGACCGAATCGAGGAGAAGCGAATAATATCAAAAATGTTAATAGCGCGTACAGAGACGCGAAAACCCGATCTGTGCAATCGGGAGGACGATGCTCCAGTTCGTCGAGATTTTCATCCCCGCGGAGATTGCTCGGCGCGCGCGCGTTCTCGAGTTTTTCTGGCCTCCCCGGCGGAAAAATAACGACACGGTTAAATACGGCGAATACCGCGCGTTCCTCTTCGCCGAGATACTTCGGAAGCGGCGAGCACGCCGCCGGGCAAAAAACCGACAAAGGGAGTAAGATATAATGGAGTGGCTTCGCGAAAAATAACAGATATATATCGCGAGCCCCGGAGACGCGTCGACGGGAGTACCGTTGTAGAAAAGACGGAAGACGTCCAGCGAATTTCGCTTTTTCAACGAAGCTCCCGTCGCGAAGCAAGACCGCGAAACTGAGGACTCGCCATCTCGTACGAACGCGATATCTACGATCGACCAGCGCTCGTCTACGATAGCACGACTCGAAGACCCGAGCCAACGCGAAATTGAGCCGAACCGGCCATTCTCACTCGCCGCTTCGTTTCTTTGAAAATCAGAGATCCGACCTCTACGCGGCGATGGACGAAAGCTCCCGTAAAAATAGTCGCAAACGACGACATCAAAGCAGAAGCCCCCCGATAGAGGCATTAACCACGACTGCAGTGGGTACCAACACCAACGGCATCGGGAGTAGCGAGCGGCGGTGTGAGGAGGGTGAGGAGGAGGAGGAGGACGAAGATGAGGGAGCCGAGGAGGGGCGAAAGAAAGGGATCTCTCTCGGGGGCAAGAGAGGGGCGCTAGACGAGGAAAGCGAGAAGGCTGGGTGAGGGGTCGTGCGAGGTGAAGGAGGCACGAAGGATTTCGGGAGGAAATATTGATAGGCTCGGCTTTGGCTGCGGAGTCACGCTCGAGTAGGCGGCGCTCTGCTGAGGTCTATCTTATACTCCGGTCTCTCTATATATGTGTATACACACCGACCGGCTATACGCTCTCGATTCCGCCTCGACTCTCGGCAGAGTCTCAGGGGCAGATCGATAAGGAGCGAGGTTTCCCTCAGGGGTTTACGCCGGGTCCGGCCTCCTTCGTTTCCTCGGTATAGCCCCGAGCGTCACGCTCTCGCGTGTGTGCCTCCTGCCACTTTGCGGCTCGTGCGAGTCGATAGTCCGCGGCGGGGGGGGGGGGGGGTCCCGGGAGGAGGGGTCGAAAGAGAGAGGCTTTTTCCTCGACATCCTGTTGTTCCTCGCGCAACATTCGGACCAACGCGCGCGGTGCGATAACGCACTTTCGTCGGTGCGAGGCGAGTTGTTCCGAAAATATTTCGAGGGCGGTTGCGGCGACTGGTTCTCTACGTTTATTTGGCGTAGGTACATGGAAACAAAATGATTTCACAGTCTTGGCAAAACTAGGTTTTACTGGGAATTTTTTATCGTCACAGCATAAATATTATGTATGCAAGCGAGAGATAAGTTCAGTCACGCGGCAAATGTAACTTTAATCACGGTGAAAATCTTTTCGGTAAAAATATCTTTTACCGCCGCAGATAATATTTTCGTTATGACAGCAAACAATTCTCAGCAAAATCTAGTTTTGTTAAAATTGCATAATCATTTTTTTTTCCGTATAGATATGTTCATCTGCCTATGTAGCGATCGGTACGTTCAGTCGAAGCGTTCTTGCTTCTCCTTTATTTGTGCGACGTGGGTACGGGAGAGGAAATTGTTAAACTAGTCCCGGGAGCTTTATATAGATACAATTGAATTAAACTTGATACAATTCTTTTGTACAGTATACCAATACCGACGTAAGTGTGCCATGCGAGAAAAGCAACAGGACCGAAAATTATTAAACAATGCCCCGGAAAGATTCAATTTAATATCGTCGAGTTCCATCCCTCTTACAGTTACCTCCACTAATCTAACCAGGTACCGATTCGTCTGTACCATGCGAGGTTATAAGCTTACTCGCCAGAAAAGAAATTTCAATCACTGATATCTCATTATCTATGAGCTTTCGGCCTACATCGATATAGGACTTTATTGTAGACGAAAATGTAATCTTCAAAAAAGTATTATACAAGTATGAGCCAAAAGCTCACAGATAATGAAATAACAGCGATTGAAGTTTCTTTCCTGGCGAGTAAGCTCAGTCTCACACGGTATGCACGATCAAAACAGGCGACGCTCGCGGCGCGTCAATTTGCACCCTCCGACGCTCCTTTAATTCGACCTAATGACCGGTCCGAGTCGCGAACGGGACCGCGAGGCGATCGACGGGAAGGAGGAACAGTTGGTGGAAAATCTGTCGCGCGGAATCTCGCTCTCGGGAATTGTATCAATCTGTCATCGCCGCTCCTGCGAGCGCGTCGAGTCTGACTATCGGACGGGTCAATCTCCCGGATGCACAATAAGGGCGGCTCTCTTCCATTACTTCCATATCATTTCGCACCCCAGGAGCAGAACCTCGCGGCGCGCGCGAGTCTGGCTGGTCTCTCCTCTCTCCTCCCTCTCTCTCTTGCCATATGGCCCCGGGGCTCCAACGCCGCGCCACCGGGAGACGCGCGATCGCGCTGCTGCTACTTTTATGCCGCTTTCGGCTTTCCGCGGCGGGGATATATCTCCCTGTTCATCTTTTGATTATTAAATTACATCCCCATAAATAACGCCTGCCCCGACCGGGGTCGGCTTATTTACCATGCCACGTACAATACAGTTATAGAGAAAGAGAGAGAGAGAGAGAGAGAGAGTCGGCCCGAACCCCCTCGAAGTTGTACCTACGTCGGGGTGCATTTACGTCGAGAAGACATTCGTCATATACTCGTATAGAGTTGCCGGGACTTTGCGCTCTTCGGCCCTGTTGCTCTTCTCGCACGTCACACTTATGTCGGAATTGGTAGGCTGTAAAAAAAATGTCTATTAAATTTAATACAATTGTATGTAAAATTTTTTATCCTATACGTGATTATGGAAATTAATACACTCTCCGTTATGAAATTTATACGGGCAATTTCATAAGGAAGTATATTAATTTTCATAATTACGGAGTATATTCATTTTTGTAATCACGTATTGGACAAAAGCTTATATAGAAATACACTAAAAATACATTATGTAATATTTGTAAAGGCCTGCATTGCATTTATTTCGCGAGGGCTTCAAACTCATGACGGTGACTTTCTCGAAGGGGTGTCATTTGGAAATTGGATAATGATTCGGTGGAGTGATTCGAATGCTACAGGCGCAAGATACTTATCATGATTTTTTTCAAATAGTTTGATCATCCTTTTTTATAGTTTTCTATAGTTTTCTCACCTTTTCAAGCCTCTAAATATGCATTTAAAGGAGCTACGACTGGTTAAAATTTATTCATTCGGGACGAAATTATTCTCCCGACGGTAGACGAATTTTTGCTCGAAGTTTCATTTAGTTTTTCGTGAATCTCCATACACTGAGAAAAAAAAAGATTAAAAATTATTCTGTTAAAAGGATAATCTGAGTACGACAGGTAAACTAGATGAAAAATTATTCCAAAGAAGGTTAAATTTTAAACCCTGGACGGATAGTTTTTGATTTATTTTACCTTTCGTACTCAGATTATCCTTCTAACAGGATAATTTTTAATCTTTTTTTTTCTCAGTGTAAACGTTAACTGTGTTTCCGAGTCTCGAGACTTCTCGAAGAGTCACCGGATTTTTCTTATCGACACGTAATCAATTCCGAGAAGAAGTCCAAGACGCCAATTTCGAATCCGCAAAGCAGAACGACTCGCGAATCGAACGCGGGCGCGGAAAACAAGAAATCTCCGACGAACGCGGAAAATCGCGGAACCGGGAAATCGCGAGCGCAGGCACGAAACGCGATCACGGGGGTGAACGCGAGCGAGACAATATGGAGTTCCTGGGCGCGGGGGCTTCGTTAAAGCAGCCATATTTGCGGAACGATCCCTCCTCCCTCGTTCGGCGCGGCACCCTTGAGGGTGGGTGGTACGAGCGGGCCAGGGGCGGGCGGGCGAGCGAGCGCCGACGGTTTGCGGGGGTGAATGCGGCGTTGGCGGCGGCGCGTATCCATAACCATCCTTTGTCTGGATAACGCAATTATTACCGCGTTTCATCATACCCTCCGGTCGAAATTAGCCTCAAATGAAGTTACAATTACGGCCCTCTCTCTGCCGCTTCAGCCGCCGGTAGTGGATACGCGCGCGCGCGCGCGCGCTCTCGCTGAGGGGGACGAAGAGAGGATACGACGCGCCCGGGACTCGAAATCCGGGTTGCCGTGGAAACGTCAGAGGACAGACGGAACCGCGATGAAACCGGATGGTCGCCTGCTCCGCCGCCGCCCGTAATGCTCGCCCCTTTGTTCCCGCGGGCTTTGCGTGTGGTACGGAGCGAGTGGGTTATACCGGAGTTACAAGCGGCACTTCGCGATAGCGCCGGATTGCGGGGGGAGGGGGCGGTCGTGTGGTCTATTTGCGCGGGAGGGATTGACCTCTCTAATCGTGCGAGGGAAACGCGAGGAGAATGGGACCGTGATCCGGGAGGCGCGATGGGGTGAGTTGGATTTCCTCTTTTTCGTCGTCATCGCGGAGTGGCCCCAGACTCGGTCTCTCTCTCGTAATTGGCCACGGTGTAAAATGGCTGTGTCAGCTGCTACCGCGGCTCATCCCGCGAGCGACGCGTGAGTGCACCGTGGTACGGAGATGTTGCGGCGCTCGATGCACCGCGAGCCGGTGGTGATTAATCGCGCGTTCGGATTGCTCTCTCTCTCTCTCTCCCTCCCTCTCTCGTTCGAGATGCATCGTGGAAGGGATCGGACGCACGGAAAAAGATCGTTTTGCAGTTTTAACAAAACTATACTGTTAAAAATTTCTCTGTTGAATCGGCAAATTGCGTTGGGAGCTTTTAACAAATGCAAAAGTGTGGTCAAACTGCTAAGAATTTAATGCGAAAACACAAATTCCATAAGGAATGTATAGGAAAATCACGATGAATATTGCAGAATCACAATGAGATGTCGTAGAATCGCAATATGTATCGAAATTCTCAATTGTTTGTGAATTTCACAATTAGTTCTGTCAATTTAATGCATAACTGTGTTGGAAGCTTTTAACGACTATTAACAGTGTAGGTTTTGCTGAGAATTCCTTGCCGTCGTGACAAGAATATTATTTGTGGCAGCAAAAAAAATATGTCGGATAACGATACAAATATCAGCTGGGATGGCAGATATTTTTACCGAAAAAAAATTCACCGTGACCGCAGTCATATTTGCCATTGCAGAACATATATCTCCTGCCGCCATAGATACCTAATATTTCTGTCACGACAGCAAAGAGTTCCCAGCAAAACCTAATTTTGCTAAGACTGCAAAATCATTTTCCTCCTTGCGGAATGATAAGACGGTCCTGCTCGCGCCAAAATGAAGGACCAGAGTCAATTCTCGAAATCGTCCCTCTCGGTACCGTATTTTTGTTCACGAAGAAGGTACGCCTTCTCGGAAATAATCGCGTATCTAATCCACGTGACTCTTCACCCCGGCACCAAAACAACGGCCCGACGATAATCGACGTCAGAGGACCGCGTCGTTCGCCCACGCGGGAACCTATAATTTCGAGATTTCCCCCGTTCCCCACCTCGGCGTTGAAACAGAAACAGACCCGAGGACCTGACTGCATAATGGACTAAAGATAGACCCGACCGCTTCCCATGGCTGCATGTCACCTATGGGCAAGGGGAGGATGCAGTAGAGTAAGCGCGGTGCTCGGGGACCGACGTGATATATTATAAATCGTGTGTTATATTGTGCTCGCAGGAGCGCCATCCTCGTGACTGTTGACTCGCCGGTGCATTGTTGGAAGCACACCTTTTGTGTCGGACGCGCGCAACACAAACAAACATTCGGAGAGCACACACACGCGCGCGCGCGCTCGCGTGTTGCGTACACCTAGCCACATGTGGAAGAGCGCCCGGCGCTGTATCTCGTTCTACCGAGAGAGAGAGAGAGAGAGAGAGAGAGGAAGAGAGAGAGAGAGCTCACGTGTATTGTACTCTCGCGCGGCGCAGTTAATATAGTTGTGTACGCCGATGCTCCGCCGGCAGCTGCTGTTTGACAATGCATCCTACGTCCCCAGATATAATAATACACTCGTCCCGGGTCTGGGAGCACTTCATCAAAATGACTGGGACGCGCTGCATTGGGGTGGGACGCGACGGAATGGTACGGCGTGGCGTGTCATGTCGCGGCGCAGCGCTCTGCTTTTAACTGCGCTGTAGGTACATCTCCCTGGTTAACCCTTGCGCAGGTATACGCGAACGTATGCATGTATGATAGATACGGGGTCGTGGAGTGGGAACTGTAAATCGGGCGGGGAGTTGTAATAGACTTTGAACCCCGAATTTTAATTTAGTGGAAGAACTTATACTTTCGTTGCGATTATCTCGGTACCGGTGAGTTTTTGACCTAAATTGGTGGAGTACCATTTTGAAGCTCGCGCTTTGCGGTCCAAGAAAGTTCTATATCAATGTGGGTCAAAAGTTCACGGGGAGCGAGATAATCGAGATTGAAGTGGATGGTACAATTTCACTCAGTCTGCTGCATTCTAAGTACTTCCACTTCCATTCCATCTTCCTCTGCGTCTTTTTCCTTCGACTCTTGTTTATCGACTTTTTTTTGGTTTTTTTCATTTCAATCTCGATGATTTTCTGAAAATATTTCAGCTCTACAGAAAATGCGAGGTGATCGTTTTACATTTCGAAGTAATTGGGATTCCTGATTGCCTTCTGTTGGTCGCAGCTGGACTGCGGGATATAAAACGCATCACCCCGTGTATCTGGAGCATTATTACTGTGTACCTTTGAAACGAGATGTATCGTTATGCAGTTGCGAGCGACGACGGCTCACGGTATACATTCAGGTCGTACTATAGTCTCCGGAGGTGGCGGAGGTATCAGAATACACCTTTTCCAGCCATTGTGCGGTTCTCCAGAGCGTACAATGGCCGTGGAGCGAGGCCCGTATTGTGCTCGCAGTGCAGCGGAACAGAACAACCCTCTTGACTTCGGCTCTACACCTCCGAATCCTCTTCTCTCTCTTTCTCCTTCTCCGTCTGCCTATCTGTTTCTCTCTCTCTTCTCCGCTGAGTTGCGCAGATATGGGGGAGAGCGTCTGCCTTCGCTAAATCTACCAAATCCCCCCTCAAATCCCCCGCAATCCTCTCTGTCGGATAGGCATAACGGGATGTAATAAGTTTAGCGCGTGCATTAGCACCGCGGAACTGGTCCTGACCGTTTAACCGCGTGATCCTCCTCCCCGGGGGTCCTGAAGTGTTGATCGCACGTGTTACATCCTATAGGATTTTACGAAAAAGTCGAAATCTCTGAAATCGATCGCTCGACCACCATACCTTACATATTTTCTCGCGTTGGTTACGAAAAACATGGTTATTCGGTCGATATCTCAAAGGAAATACAAGATATCAGTGACTTTTTGTACCAAAAGATTATTTTTTCACGAGAAATCGTCGATACCTTAGTGTTTCTTTTGAGATTTCTTCAATATATCTGTGATTTTTTAAATCAGTACTAAAAAATATATCGGATAGAATAGTCAGGATTTCGATCTCAAAGATTTCAATTTTTGCGAAGAACTGAAAAATTGTCAAGGACCGCAATATCGCTAAAAATGGAAATTTCTGGAATTTATCTTCCCGCCGCCCTATCTTATTAATTTTTTGCACGCTAATTACGAAATATACGGTTATTCGGTCCGCATCTCAAAGGGAGTACAAGATATCAACGATTTTCCTATGAGAAAATTATTTTCTCCCCCTAAAATCTCCGATATCTCGGTCTTCCCTTAAGATTTCGTCAAAAAAAAAATACGATAGTTTTAGAATCAGCGTGAAAAGATACATTGAATCGGATGGTCAGGAGTTAAAGTTAAAAAATTTCGATTTGCACCGAAATGTAAAAATCGAAATCGCAGGAATCTCGATCATCGGCCCGTCCTATCTCACGTATTCTTTGCACTGATCACGAAAAGCACATCTCAGAGGAAACTCCCAATGACGTTCGCACACTGTTGCAATTTCAATCGCCAAAAAGCGCGAGGGAGGACAGACAGATAGCCGCGCGTAGAAACACGGAGAAAAGCGAACCGACGAGAGACAGCGAATTCGAACTCGCACGGTCGCACATCCCGGTCGCGTGGGTGATTCAGGGATGGCGCGGGAAGCTGCGGGGGTGGGGTGGAACCGGGCGAAATGCGATAAAGTTAGCGTAGAGGTAATTTGAGTATAAAGTTTTATTCGCAATAATTTAACCGGGGATAGAGGTGCTCTCCCCGGGAAGCACAGGAACGCGGGTCATATATTTGATGGGATACTTGGCATAAAGTCGCGCATAAAAGTAATGCCAACATTAAAGTTTGCGGTTCCAGACCAGAGCGCAACCGCGCCGCCCTTCCCGGTCCACATGCGCGGTCCGCCGTACCAACATGCGTATACATTACTGCATGCGCGTTTACGTATACGTACACGTACCGACGCCCGTGTATCCTATATAGCCGTGCGCGCAGGTATTCCACGTATCCCGCAACCCGCGCGCTTTTCCTCCCCCACGCGGCGCAGTTTTATGCTCGTACGCGTTCGAACGTATACTCGCTCATGCACCGGAGTTACTGGCTGCTTGTTCACTTTAAATACACACACGCGCCTGTTAAACCTCCGTCGAACTGTAATAATCGCTCGATGGGCGACCGTGTAAAGCTGGCCGACGCTGCAGCGCGCGGCACGTGCGCGTGTCTGACTATACCTCGTTGGCATCCACTTGCAGTTTTTTCGCCCGCCTCCTCTCGTTGGAAAAATCTATATCCCGCGCCCCCGATTGAATCTCGGAGCACTCGGAGCGCTTCCGCTATTCGTATAAGTCCGTGCGACGTTTCTCCCGAGCCGTGGGGGCGGAGGAAAGACGGCCACAGGGGGAGGATCGCACGGGGGTGAGTTTGGGACGCGCAGCCGAGCAGTTTAGTTCTCGAGTGGCCGTTGGGGAACGATCTCGCACAGCGCCAGGGGAGGCATAGCTCCTTCCCACGTGGTACCTCGACTCGCTGCCCCTATAACTCTGCCCTGCCTGCCGCGCATCCGCGCGCACCACCTCCAACTTCCACCGCCAAGTCGTGTCGTAGAACGCGGGAGCGGAGTCTGTGGCGCTACATAAGCCACCGCCGCGCTAGCTCACGATCCGGCGCTTCGTGCCGCGCGACCCCCGCCAAGGAAAACCACCCCGTGATTTCCCGGCCAGCCGCAGACGCGCTCTCGTCTCCCCGCGGCGCACCCCGCTTCCCGGGCGATCTCGCAAATCCGGAATAAAGCCGTCGACTTCGGCTCGCCTCCCCCGCTTCTGTTCCGATCAGATCGTTCCGCTTATTTATGAGAGACGCGATATGGGGGGGGGGCTGTCTTCCTCGGTCGGTTCCGTGGTAATCAACGGATTGCTCGCGGAGAGGGTAGATTTTTTTTATCAGAGGGTTGCATTGAAAGCCGCTGTTTCTTTCTTGTCGTAGTATAATGTGTGAATACCTCAATCGAGGTATTTGCCTTCGGAAGCCATAACTTTTTCCCACTTTTCTGACAAAAGTTGAATTCCGCGACGAAAGAGTTGTCTACTTTTTGGGCTGATCCACTCGGCAACCCAATTTTTGACTTCTTGGCAATTATGAAAGTGTGTATCTTCCGAGTCGTATCGATTTAAATAGATGATAATCACTCGGAGTGATGCTGGGTGCGGGAGAACTTCTCGTTCAAGTTCCAGCAATGTTTTTTTCACGGCTCAAGCAACATGAGGCCGAGCATTGTTGTGAAGAAGAATCACTTTTCGGAGATTCCATTTTCTCGGGTTATAGACGTAGACTTATATTTACCAAAAATGTGGCAGTTTAATAACTAAATATTAATGAGAAATGTCCATAATTCAGAGTATATGTCCACAAAGTAGAGTATATCGCGAGAGAGATGCTGTATCGCGGAAGAGGTGGCGAGAAAAGTTTTCCCTAGACTTGTGGAGCATAAGGCGTGGAGAGTTATGCGAAGTGGTGATGGGGGGGGGGGAGGGTTTCCGAGGTAGTGGAAGCAGAGAGACACACGCGCGACGATTAGACAGGGTTAGGTGCGGTGGCGAGGGTGGTAGGAAAGACGAAGAGAGGCAGAAAGAGAAGGGCGTGAATATTGCGATGGTGGAAAAGTACGGGAGCAGTTCCAGTACGTATGGTTCGGTACTTATACGTTCTTTTCTCTCCGTTCCTCATTCTACAGGTAGAAAAATATCTCTTCATCCCTCCCCCTCTTCATTCCTCCGTGGCTATCCAGACCTCCGCGCTCATATTGCTCCATTTAGAGAGAAAAGTCAAATTTAGACAAGAGGAAAACAAGAGTCCCAGTCGAATATGTCAAAAATAACGCACACATGTGCAGTTAAAACTGAACCCCGGTTTGTTTATTCGGCTCTCCAATCAGCGCGTCTCGTCGCATCGCGCCATATGCACAGCGACGCGTTGCCCGTCGCGTCGCTCCAACGATCGCTTCGGCGCTCGTCGTCAATTAACCCTTAATCAGGCGAGAGGCACCTGCAACTCACCCTTGGCGCTCGCGGCGCACGCCACGCGCCTAATCGAGTCCTAAAATTATTGACACGCTCGTGAAATCATCGGCGGAACGTTAGCGTGACTTCTTCCGGGTATCGATCGCGCTGCAACTCATACGCGACACCCAACAACTCGCGTCGCGCTCGACGTAAGCCCCGAGAAACAACTTAATTAGACTCTTAACACACGCCCCGTCCTCGAGTTCCCCGGTGCCGGCGTCCCGACAACAAATTATCAGGAGTTCCGGGTGGTGCGCGAGCCGCTCGTGTGCACGATACCCTGTAGTTTAGGATCGTCGGAACCCGCCCTCCCTCGCACCGCCACGGGCCGTGATAAGGATCGCGGCTAATTGTTGTGAATTGGTGAAGGTGGCGAACGAACGAGGGAGGTTGGGCAACAGGTGTCATCTGATTGATCGCCGTCGCTCTCACCCCCTCCCGTCACGATTACCTAGCCCGCAACGCGTATACGCAACGGCCGAAGGACCGGGATATCGGTGTCCGTCGCCCCGAGCGTGGACCGTCGATAGGATCTCCTCCGGACAAATTACGAATCGGTTCCAGCGACCCCTGCGGTCGTTTCCTCGTTTGGGAGGGTAGCGTAGAGAGGATACACTAAGCGAAATAATTGCTGGTGGCAAAAGATTTGCTTTTTTTTTTAATCAAAAACATGATATAATCTCAGGATCTAGCTATAGTTTTCTTCGTGCAAAAAAATGTTTGACAGGCTCGAGTACCTAATCGTTTTTTTGCGCACAGGACAAATTTCTTCTCTCAAAGAAGGTGTTCTTAGGTCAAGTTGTAGATTCTTCAAACAAGAATCTGTATTCTTAAAAATGTTTGAGTTAATGTATTCTTGATTCAAGAAATATTTGTTTGATACCAGCAACTATTTTTCTCAATGGATGTAAGGCTTGACTCATTCACCAGGAAAGAAACTTCGATCACTGTTATCTCATTACCTATAAGCCTTTGGCTCACATTTGTGTAATACTTTTTCGAAGATTACGTTTTTATCTACAGTAAAAAGTCTTACATAGATATAGGCCAAATATTCATAAATAATGAGATAATGGCGATTAAAATTTATTTCCTTGCGAGAAAATTTGGCCTCATATGGTACCTACACCAGGTGATGCAAATTTCACATTTCAATTTAAACTCATTTACCGGTACTCGTACAAAATATTCGATATAAAATGCGTCAGAGATTATGCACCGAGGAAAAAAAAGTACCTAGTTGTGACATCTATTTTGGGCTCGACTGCTCCAGTTTTGCAATCGGCATCAGTTTTATATACATAATTACCGCAACAATCCTTTTGTTCCAGTAACTAAAAATAGTTACGACAACTATAAAAACTGATATTGCTCACCAAACTAGAGCAGTCGAGTCCAAAATAGTCGTTTCACAACCGTATTTATTTCTTTCACGCGTAAAAGAATGCATCCATCCGCCCGCAATGAATTCTCACGTACAGCGTGAATCTCGTCCCACCTTCGGACACACAATTCAGACGCTCTCTACGATGGACAAAGTCCGATACGGTCCAGCGACTCGGCGGGAAGACCATCACGGAATCCCCCGTATAGATCTATCCCTCGAGAGGAGAGATACTCGCGTGTGTGCTCGAGATCAGAGTTCATCTCGAGCCTCGCGGATGAACGAGCTCCCTTTCCCCGCTGAAAACTTCCTCCGACGTTTTATCACTCGTTACAGCCCCGGTCCCCCGTACACGCGCACACATGCCCACCGCGGCCGCTCGTTACGCGGTTTACTGCGCCGCGGCGAAGATCAACAACGTGTCGTGAATATTCGCGGTGTAATTGATACCGACATCGAGCGGCTGACCGTCGATGCCGCAGCCGCAATACATCACGGATAATAAGCGGTTACATGCGCGATGGAAGGGTCTAAGCTTCGTTAGCGCTGTATGGCTCCTCGATACGATTATGATACGTGATGTTCCGCAGCGTCACGGAGTTATTCTGTTTCACCGGGAAGTCGCTCCGGCGAACAATGGGGCGGTGGTCGTTTTGGTGGGCGAGTGCGTGCACGCGTGTGTGTTCGTACGACCGCGATGCGGGCCGCGCGTTAGATCGGGCCGGACCTGGGCGGAATGATCGTGCACGAACTGACTCGCGTAATCATAATTAATCATCGTGCAACCAGTGACGGCGTCCGACACAAACGTACCGCGGAACTCGGGAAACGACACCCGCGTGCCTCCATGTAACCTCCGCTTCGGGGGGGGGGGGGGGGGGGGTGAGAGAGGGAGATAGGTGGAGCACACCTACACGCGTAGTGCTTCGCGATTGGGATCGATCGCAGTGCGCGCGTAATCATAATTAATCATCCGGGAATCGGTGAGGCTGCGTCGGAGAAAAAAGAGGGCCTGGACAACGCGGCCCTTCGTGGAGTGAAAAATAATGCGGGACGAGGGATGCGCGAGATTTTGTGGAATTTTTTTCACGTGTGCCACGCAGTTTTTCATTAAATTTTATACGGACGAATGGTTGAGATGAAAATAAGAGGCGGGTAAATCGAAGAAGTGCGATAAGTGCGTTTCACATCGGCGCGTATCCTTAATTCGTACAGGAAACAGACGAATCGTCATTTTCGAAGAACATTATCTAATCCGAGTAACCATCGACACGAATAGTCCTGAATACATATTTATTTAACACGAGTATATGTTTATTAAATTGAACGAATCTCTACACTCTCGATTCGAATAACATTATTCTTTATTCAACGACGATAATATTCTCGGCACTATTCGTGTCGACGGTTAATCACATCGACAAATTATTTTGCTCAGTGTGCACTGTCCTTCCGCTCCTTTCTCGTAATAATCGGCTCCTCTCCTCCTCGCAGAATCGTGAGGAACAAGGCGGCGGAGAAGGCGAAACACGCGCACCAACAGCAGCAAGCGCAGCAGCAGGGACAGCAGCAAGGTCAAGCGGGTTCCGGCGGTTCCGTGTCGGTGATAGCCCACGCCCCCGCGACTGCAGCGGGTCATCCCGCTGCAACGGCACCCAACGCTTACAGCATCAGCGGCATCCTGGGCATCCCGGCGCACCATCAGGACCCCAACGGCAACAGCATCAAACGGAAGCGTAACGACGACGGTGAGTGCATATCGTGTGAGTTTATACTTACTCGCCAGGAGAGAAATTTCGATCATTATTATCTCATTGCTTACGAACGTTTGGCCTACATCGATATAAAACATTGTTGTAGATAGAAATGCGATCTTCAAAAAAGTATTACACTAACGTGAGCCAAAAGTTCATAGATAATGAGATATTATAATAGATAGTAATTCAAATTTCTCGTCAATCTTACTCGCCAAGGAAAAAAATTCAATCACTATTACCTCGTTATTTATGAATATTTGGCCTGTATCGATGTAAGACTTTATTGTAAATGAAAACGTAATCTTCAAAAAAGTATCACACAAATATCAGCGAGAAGCTCATAGATAATGAGATAATAGTGATTCAAATTTCTCTCCTTGCGAGTAAGTTCGTACTCAATGTAAAAACGTAGTCAGTTAACGAAATCAATGCTCGCGTGTACATCTAATGACTCGAAAATAATTTACGCCATACCATACGAGATAATGCGCTCCACATTTTCCCGCAAATCGATTCCTCGGCTGTCTGTCGTCAAACGCAGCTAAACTCGGTATTGCCGCGCCTGCGGAAGACAACCACGAAACCGAATTACCGCGAAGTACAAAGCGTTTCGTCTCGCAGGGGCATAACCCGCGGAGTCATCACACGCTCGTGTCTCGGAACAAAGTTAAAAGCTCATAAAGGGAGGCGAGATGTTCGTCTCCGGTATCCGAACAATCCTTGCGACCATTTGGCATTTTCCCCGACACAATATAAGTGCCACGGCGAATCGCGAGGATCTCCATTGTGCGTCGCAGTCCCTCTTTCTCGCGTTCCCTACCCGCGATTCGCGGAAACTCCGAAGAAACTTCCACTCGGCGATGTTTTACGTAAGTCGCCGCCGCGAGAACAACGGCTTTGTTAAATTATTATCGCTGAAAATAATAACGGCACAATGAGAGACGCGAGCGCTGGAGGGTGGAGCGCGGAGTTTGTCCCGCGCGCGTCTTCGTTAGCGTGTCGTCCTCGCGAGTAGGCGACAACCCTCCTCTCTGCAACCCCTTCGCGAGGGGCTGTCTTTCGCGTACTTCCACGTCCCTCGCTCGCAGAGTTCTCCTCCTTGTATTTCGATTCGAGGAAGAGGTGCGGGAAGCGCCTTGGTGAGCGAGAGAAAGAGGGAGACACCGTCGCGGAGCGAAGCTTATTTACGAGCAATCGGACACGAAGCTCGGCAATGGCGTAACCCGAGGAACGCACCGCCGAGATTACCAACACAAATTTATTATTTCACGAGGTTATCGGTCAAATGTCGCGCGGCACGTGCCGCCATTCATCCTTCTGTCATTGCGTGAATAACGCGGCTTGAAATATTCCCGACACGTGCCGCGCTCGCGTGCCACTCGCGCGCGAGAGGAGCCCGCCGTGGATGCGTCTCGACGCGCGCGCAACGAATTCGGGAAAAATTAGCTGCCCTTGGATTTTTCTCCTGCGAAGTGCACTTTGGAATATTTCTTACGATCGAATTAAATCGTTCCCCCCTATATCGATCTTCGTTCTGGCGGACGTTTAAACAAATTCATGGTGTTTGACGGAGCACGAAAAAAAAAAAATTCCCTGACTTTTCCAGCATTTCCAGTCTAAAACAATAAACTTTCCTTGACCATTTACGTGCGTAGTTCCGGTATGGAGTGTTTCTATACATTCCGTCACGTGAATAGTAGATTGACGAATATCCAAATAACGGGTATGCAAATTGAGAAATAAGAATGAAAAGGATTTATTATAATTTTGCGAAATCACATATATTTATTGTTGGATGACTTTTTTTAACATGAGAAAGAATTTCTAAATATACGTTTAATCTCATAACACACCGCATACACCAACATTGCTTCCATCGATAATAATCGATATTCCTCCCAGCGGTAGAAAGAGAAAACTGATTCATAGAAAACTCCTAATTTAAAAATGTATAGTTTCAGTATTTTCAAAAAACTCTAGACAATTCTTTAATTTCCCTGACCGCAGGATAGGAGTTATAAAAAAAAAGAATTAGTTGGTCCTACTAAAAAATTACTTACGGGATCGCAAGTAATTATTTATTTGCATCAATTTGATCTTTTTTCATATATTAATTGAATATTTCTTCCTTGCGATCACATACTATGATTATAGGGAAGAAATATTTCATCAGTGTATGACAAAAAATTTCATTGACACGAATAAATAATTACTCGCGACCCCGCAAGTAATTTTCAGTAGATCCAACAAATTCTTTTTCTCTGTACATGCATCTCGTACCGCTGTGCGCATAAATTTTGTCGCGTATAAAGTCGATCTCGTGGCAAGGCGCGCGCGCCGCCGCCCTATCAATTCACTCCGCGCGCGAAGTCTCACCGCGCGACCGATACCTCCGCGCGCATACAGGTAATCCGATACAATTTGATTATGAGCGAGCCGCAGCGCGCGCGCGCGGTCGAGAAGTGGTCGTATCCGTGGCGAAAGCACTCAATGTTTTGCGGCGAGCCGAGGGCATGCATACGTATCGGATTATAAACTTCAAAGACCGCAGAGCCCGGCTTTGGCGCGACCCAGCCCTCCCGTCCTCGAGGGACACCGCCGCCGCGGCAACGTCCCTGTCCTCCTCCGCAGTTGTTTTGACGAAATTCTCACGATTCGTTCCGTGCATTCGTTACATTGATTCGTTAAAACGCGGGAGGTGGCTAGCCTTCGCTGATAATTCGACACCAAATTTCTATGGACCGCGAACGATTGAGTCGATGTCACCTCGAGTCCCGCTCAGGGATCTACGATAGTATCTCCAGATAAATTCGTGTACGGATTTGGTTTAAATATGTACCTACCTACTGAGAAAAATAACCCGGTCGAAAAACCGTTCGGTGAAATGTGGTTCTTCCATCTGTTTGTTTGCACAGACCTTTTTTTCTTAGAATAACTAGATACGTAATTGGAGTAATAAGTGTGTAGTTGGAATAACTCAATACTTGGTTCAACTTACCAGTATCTTGGTTGGAATAACTAAATTCGTTCAACCCCAGATACGTTTTGTTGTTTGAATCAAGGTTGACTTTTCCCGGTGACTTTTAAAAAAATCATTTTTAAATGTACTGGCTGATAAATCATTCGTTCTAGTGCTTCGTTTAGCTACAATGCCGTTTGCCCTGACTAATCTGTGCAGGAGAAGTTGATTGTTCATTGGTTAGTACGTTTAAAAATAACATTTTAAAAAGTCACCAGCGACAGAATCCGTGACGCCGGGAGTACGTATAGGTATGCCACTCGCGAAATCGTGGAATCGATATCGATTGAATTACATAAATTTATTTCTTCTCGAGGTATATACAAATTCAGAGCGAAGATGCATCCGCAGCATCCCGCGGTCTAGTTGTCGACGAATCGATCGAGTCGATGTAACGTATGTATATTCCGCGTGTGTGCACAAAGGAAGATCAATCCTCCCGTTGCGTCGCATCCCTCGCATTCCTTCCCCTTCCTCCCTGGCTCTTCCTCCCGCAGGGGATCCTTCCCGTAGCTGCACGGCAACGCGACATTTTCGCAGTCCGAAGGAACGAGAGGCCACCCTGCTTTATTACAAATTCACGAACGACTTCTCGAGGGAAGCATCGCGATCTATCGGGGCTGTTTGTTGCGCCGTTACATCTGCGCGCTTTTGCACCCCGTGCAGATCCCCGCCGCGGTCCGTCGTCGTGTAGCCCGGCGAGAGCGCGGGCTCCACCCTGTTCGTGCGTGGCACGGGGGGTGCGCGGAGCCCAGATTCACCCCAGAGTCCATTATTACCCGTGTATTGTATCGCTCAACATTGACTCAATTGCTTTCGAATAACGCACGGGAAGCTGCCCTTTCGAGCATCAATCGAATTATTCGATTTACTGCTCTTTTCGGGGACGCGTTAACCTTTCTTTTTCACCCCCCCCCCCTCTGCCTCACCGCGTCCCTTGATTCTCCTTCTGTCACTTCTCTCGTGTATGCGTGTGCGTATATGCCGGCGGGATCTATGTCACAGGCGTTCGAGGTGTGTCTCTATAGGTATAATAACTCGACACGTACAATCGATCAATTAAATAGCCGCTCGCAATGTGGAAAGCTATACTCGTACGTGTGAATTTCCCAAGAAACGATCGATGCTCCTCTCGAGTCAGAACGATCGGATTAATGATTCCATATTTATTTCTCTTTTAGTTGTCGAATGCACGAATGCGTCCGATGCGTGTAGACATGACACTGCGATATCTCTAGAAGCGTCTAACGCCCAAGAGTCGCGCGTAAAGCAGGCAATTTCCCCTGCGAGAAGCACTCCGCTTTACGACAATTAATAGGAGCGGTCTAATCGTAAAGTTCCTTAACGTAACGGGCTTAATATGGGTTTTATAGTGGTCCCGTAACGACCCCGTCGTTCGAGCGAGTCTGTGTCATCTGTCGTCCCACGCAAGGAACTCCAATGTGAACTTTCCAATGAGGAATCGTCCCTTTAAACGAACACGAAGGTTTCGCGTCGATTGTAGATATACCGGAAACGAAATCCTCCCTCCAGCATCGACTTAAAGGACGCGGTTTACGTCAAAACTCTTGATCCACAAAGTGAGCAATTTTTGCCCGGCACCCATCGCGGAACCGGTGCTCCGCTTCGCGACGATTAATTCGAGAGCGGTTTAATCGTAAAATTCAAATGGTCGCCTTGACTCAACGGGTTTAAAGCGGGTTTTATAGTGGTCCCGGAACAACCCAGCCGGTCGAATGGTCAGCCAGTCGGCCGGCCGGACAATCACAACTTGACAGGGAGGTTTAACGAGCCCTCTGCTAGCACCCCATCTCCCTCGGATGGTCATTTAATTATTCGAGATACCCCGTACGCTCGACCACTCCCTCCGCTCCCCCTGATCCCACCCTATCACCCACCCTTCTCACCCTCCCGCCGCCCCTTCGTCCACCTTTATCCGAAACTCATCCCACGTGCCCGCTTCTATATTAAACTGCCGGGATGGACGGGAGATAATAAAGACGTATAATGGAATCGAAATTGTTTCTCTATCTATCAATGCCATGCGCTGTCTACACGCGCGGAGCGGACCGACGATTCAATTTAGTGCGGGCACGTTTAATTTGTGTCTCGATTCGTGGTAATACGAATCTCCCCGTCGCGTCCCCGGCAGCGAATTACGAAGTAGCGTACATCGGGTTTCGATGAGAGAGCTACCACCTCGGTCGACGCTTTTCATGCGAGCGACACCCTCTTCCCATTCGGGCGGCTTCGAGCGCAGATGGACCAGTCGATTTCTGACGGCCGGATAGGTTTGTATACGCGACGAATGGGAATTGGATCGAGCTCTCGTGCCCGATATTCGAATTGTCATTAGCTCTGGTAACATCGGGGCACGCTAAGTGGGGCTAATGAATGGCCGTACGCCGATTCGAACTTCGAGTACCTAATGTATTATCTTGGTGCACATTTATTTTGTATTAACGCGACATAGATTGACGGATGTTTCGTTCTATTTACAGATGAAAATCGAGATTTGAACGACCATCCCGAGGATGACTTGAAGAGACAAAGGAATAATTATAACGGCGACCAATTGTACTCGAATGTAAGCAAACTCGACAGAATTGAATCTCTGGTTCCTTTTAATCGCTCATTTCTTCCGTTACGATCAACTCCCGTTGCGCGGATCGTCGAAAAAACGTTATTATTTATTCTTATCGGGTATCGAAATTTTCTATTACCCCAACAGAAAGAAAATCACGACCGATTATTAAACGTCACGGTTATCGAACAAATCAAAGTCCAGAGCGAAACGCGTTTTCCCGATCGCCCGTCGCATTCTCGACGCGATAACGACCGCGCTACGTCTTTACAGCTGTGGTCGAGTAAATGGAGCGTCAAGGACGAGCACAAGCTCCTCAGCGAGCTCAGCGGCGGCGGCGGCGGCGGTGGTACCGGAAACGGTGCTGGAACCGGCGGAGGTGGCGGCGGCGGCGGTTATTACGAGCACGGAGGATTCCCCGGGAACGCCGTGGCCACCTCCGCGGAGCTCTACGACTCCCTCGGCACCATCAGTACCATGACGCAAGCGCAAACGCCCCACCTCTACACCCCGCCCATAGGGGGCACCATAGGTGAGCGACTCGCGACTCTTTTTTCCCTCTCCCCTACCTTCCGCATACCCTCTCGTAACAGTGCCTATCTACCCACCCCCTGTACGCTTATTATCGCGGCTTACATCTTGCTTTGCATACCCATATCGGCTTTGTACATGGCTTTAATAATGCATGAGCGGCGGCGCGGAAGAGGTGGCGGAGGCTCGCGCTCTCGGTGGTCGGGATTTTCAGCTCTTGAGGCGTTTAAAATTTCAACACGAATTCAAATTGTACGGATTAACCGCGTGTTCGCCCTTTCTCTTTCTCTCTCGCTCTCTTTTAATCTCTCCGCATCTTTACATTATACATTTATACGTACATGTTTCCCTCTTTCCTTCTCTCTGTCACGACGGTTGATCAATAATGGAACGTCCCTCGATCGGATTCAATGAGAGAAGCGAACGTTTCCTTTTAGGAGTGGATTACATACTAGAAATTATAAAGGAACTAAAGATTCGGCTGCGGAAGCGGATAAGACGGCTATAGGCTTTTATTACGCGTCGCCGGAAAAGTAAAGTTCGAAACAACGTTGCACATAGTGTCGTATAGCCGGGAAGAGGGGGTAGAAGTTCCACGTTGATCGATCGATCGATCGAACGGTGGTACCGAATCATTGTAATAACGACAAACTGGGGATCCTTGATAGCAGGTGGTTCTTTGACGCCGCTCGCGCCGCTGACGATGCAAGAACTAAAATTGAGCCAAACATTGGACGGGGCTAACATGTCTCCTTACCACACCAGCGGTGAGTTCGCCACCTCAGATTCTTACGGTCGCCTGTGGTCTTTCACGTTGCACTTGCAAATTGCGCCGTTCGCCATTTAGAGACGCGTTACTGGACACACTAATATCGCGTAGCATTCTCGCGTGGCACTAATGACACTGCGTCCCGCGCCCTTTTTACGCCGGCGAAGTAGCAACGAACCGAATGAACGCAGAATCCCTCTGACGTACATAAGCGCGATCGCAACTGCGGAAAAATATCTCCTCCCCGTCGACAAGCAAAGGCAACTCGATCAAATCGGATTCTGATGCACATGAAGTTCGTTGTTCGATCACATTTTTGTCCGTCCCGTGGGAACATCCCTTGCGCCATTTCATTATCGCGACGAAAGGACGAATCTCGCTTCCCTTGGATTACTCATTCGATTATTATCGAATCCGTACAAGCTCCGAAAACGTCGCCTCGTCTGAGGTTTAACGCAGCTCGCGAAAAAAATCGACGCCAGAACTGAATGCTTCACCGATGATTCATCCGCCTCTCTCCCTCGCCTCGTTAAAAGTCGTCAGTTTAATTTAGCTATAAGCGCTGATTGTTAGCTGGTGCTTGACTCGTATGTCGTGTTGTGTTGTGCATGGTGTAGCAGAGAGCAGTACCGTCGCGGTGTCGTACGTCGGGGTGGGGGCCGGCGGGGGCGAGCAGAGTCCCCCGATCTCGTTGCAGAACGAGGCGAACGCCACCCCCGCGGCCCCCAACACCCCTGGAGGGGATCCCGGACTGACGGTCCTGCAGCCACCAGTTTCTCAGCCCCAGGTAGCCTCCGCGATACCACCATACTCGACGATGCTCCCTAGTTTCGGACACTACGCAACCGGTGAGTACTCGACGCGATTCTGCTTGCTCTGTATGCTCGGACGTGAACACGGTACGTGCGTGCAATTAAGTGCATGAGAGGACGAGCTTGGGTCGAGGCTCTGACTTACTCGAGCGCGAGTGTGGTACACACTCTGTATGCAAAGAAGCTAGAATATGTATTTGTGGACCATTTCAAAGAATGCAAGCCATTGCATGCTTCTTCCTGATAATTGCATACTAGGCTCCTATAGTGCTCACTCGACTCGGCTCTACTCTCAGTCTGTATTCGACTCCTGACCCGTAAGGATCAGTAAGAATAACATTATACTCTTCTACCTTGAAATTTAATTTCAAATCCTTTGCAGTAATTCCTCTGCACTAATAATTTGAATTATTTCTTATATAGTACGTACTGTAAGATTGTGTATACTCACGGATGGCTCCTATAGGCTATATAACAATACCTTTCCCGGCTCTGCTTTCAGTACAGCTTCGACTCTCGTCTCGTAAGGATCGTTAAGAATAAGTTATAGTCTTCTATCTTGAACTGTGGTAGCACGTCGCGTTTAGCAGTACTCTCTCTGTATTAAAATGTCAAATACATTTTCAAAAGTACCTACAGAATTTGAAGCGCGTAGACACGCAACATTCTTGCGCAGGCTATAGGTATATAAGGACGATCCATCTAGACCATTTCCTCATATTCCGTCCGACTGTCGATCAGTAAGGATCGGTAAGAATCGCACAATGTCATCCATTTTTAACCATTTTACCATCCGTGAGTATACAAAATCTCACAGTACGAACTATATAAGAAATAATTCAAATTATTAGTGCAGAGGAATTACTGCAAAGGATTTGAAATAAAATTTCAAGGTAGAAGAGTATAATGTTATTCTTAATGATCCTTGCGGGTCAGGAGTCGAATACAGATTGAGAGTAGAGCCGAGTCGAGTGTATATACGAATGTATAGCTATTTTGGCACGCAACGTTAACGCGACCCATTCAACGTTCGGTTTTGATAAACGTCATTTGACGTGTTCCCATGCATACAAGATCAGAATTCGGTTACACCCGGGAATTTAACAATTATAGAAAGAGGAAGAAAATTGAGAGTAAAATTAAATCGGAGGGATTTTGCGAATTTGTATGAAAATTGCAATTTATTGGGCTGCGCGCATAAGAAACTATCTTATTGTGCATTCTCCGTTCTTCGCCATAGTTCTCGTTGGTTCGGAGTGTGCCATAAAACATTTCTACTCGATCATGAGGGGGTTACACGGGTATTCTCATTCCTACTTTTACGATTCCTATATGCGAGGTGGATCAGATCTCGTATACATTTATCCATATCTACGAGGACATACCTGAAGACTCACGCGCACGCACTCGTGTGTGAACCAAAGAGAAAGAAGATCCACCCTACTACGCTAATACCGATCGACGTATCACTCAGGCGAATAATTTTAATCGATTTTCCTATGTCTGTTTAGGTGGAGGTGATTACGCGTACAGTGCAGCGTATTCTCAATACTCGAGCGCACCTTATAGTGGTTACGGTTACGGAGCGGCGACAAGCGGGTTGCTCAGTAAGTAAACAGTGAGTATGAGTACCGATTAGATTAGGGTCCACTGGACACAATGGTCCGATCACCGATCAGATACTCTCCCGGTATCCAATCGATGCGTTCTCGTGGCACGTCATGCGTACCTGCATGCCGATACCGAACCGATGCACCGTCGCCTAAATATCATTGCACATACCACCGCAATTCGCAATCACCGCGGTACATTCAACGAACGCTCGTTACGATAAACGAATCTTACCGAGTTCCGTTTCAACAGTGGTTCGTAATAAGACACATACATACATCTATCTGTTAATCAATACGCGGTACACCCAAATGGCACATCGATCATTGACTCAACTTTCCCCTATAGATAATAGATATCGAAGAGGAGAAACGTGAAACGATTGTAACAGCATCTTGTGGCTCCCTTTTATTATGAAAAGTATTAATAACAAGGGGCCACATTCCTGTCGCAACTATCCCCAATCGAGCTATTTCTTTCGGAAGACGACTGTACAGACGTTTAAGGAACTGATAAAAATTGTTTGTTACCTCACTTACCTTTCCATTGGCTCGTACGATACATCTCCGTGTATGAGAGAAACTGAAATTATTTTTTCGACGTACAATACACGCTATACAGCACCGCCGCGTATACTTTACATCGCACACGCGATACCTTGTTAATGTATCCCTCGTCGACGAGAGGCGATTAAATTTCAACCAATTTTCGCGTTGTTTGTTTCGCCAAGATTGTCCCAATTACTCGAATCATCATGCGTAGTCAGTTTCTCTCCTCACGTGGAAAGACACTTCGTTATACCGATCATTCCGATCGTCGAGATTGCGTCAAACGATCTCAGAAGTTAGGTAGCAGCATCCGAGAATTATACGAGCAGAAAAAAAAACCGAAGTCATCCACGCGAATGATGACAACGTCCCTCTTTCTCATTCGTGTTGCAGACTCCACGTATTATTACTGCAACGGGGACACGCTGGCGTCTTCCCACAATAATTCGCAACAGGGCGGATGCAACAACGGCGGGCAGGAGAGCAGCGCGGAAGTGGCCAGTCGTTCTCCACTGGCGGCTACCAGGGCGAGCAGCGGCGCGAGCGCGGCCTCGCCCACCGGAAGTGCCTGCACGAAGCCGGATCACGCATCGACCCCGACGGATTTATATCTAGCCTGATTCACGGGGGACGCTCGCGATCGGCAGCGGTGGCAGCCGCGCGAGGAATCATTTCCGAACGTCCCGCGAAAGACAATTGATAGTGAACGGACGCCATATCATTGAAAAAAAAAGCATTGAAATTAAACACTGATCTCTTTGTTAAGGGTTGCAGGCGAAGAGCGCGGTAGCCAACCCCTCGATTACCAAACTACGTTGTATATTCCAATCGCCGTGAAAGAACAAAATTCACGCTGCTTTTCGGGTATCACTCGTTCTCGTCCAGCGAAATGGCCCGCGCGGCTCCGTCGATATCGTCGTCGCGGTCAGGACGCGATCGGAGGCTCCGGTAACGCTCCGACGCGCGCTTCGTACCGCCGCGACGCTTCGACGTGGAGGGAGATAAAGAGGAAGGGTCCCAATCAACGTCGTTGATACCGGAAACAAGTGAAACGCGTATTTCGAGTAAAGTTTAATTTACGGGGTCCCGATTAGCATAATTTTTCTCCGCGCGGTGTACGCGCGCGCGATCATTCACACTCGCTCTATAAGTGTATCTGTATACACTCGTTCATGCACTCGGCACTGCGAGTAGAAATTTGTGTACAGGTGAATTTATAATCCGATAAAATCGGCGAACGAAAAAGTACACACATACCTATATGTAGTATACGTCGCGCGCAAATACAGGACGCTGCTCTTTAAGTGTTCGCAGTAATTCGGTTTCGTGATTGGCCAGTGGAAGGCAATCACGAAAGTCATTTACTGCGAAGTTTAAAGCGTATCGCACTGTTATACACGCGCCCGAGCATTATTATAAAGTCAACTGTGTCCCTCCCCCCTCATGAGCATATATTTCTCCTAAGCGTATACCCTACTACCCTGCACACATCCGGTAAAATTGCAGTAGACAACCGATGGACTTAATTGAGATTTCAAGAAAAGAAGATCCCTAATCGAGTAAACCGATCATTACTGTTAAGGATATTATATATATTTTTTGTAGAAACCAAAGACCACACACAGATTACGAATACGATGATATGTCGCGTGTTCGAGAGACGGGCGATGGGAGACTAGTCGCGCGGTGTCTCCCTTAGCGAATCGAGCTGTTGTAAATATACGTGCATCCCCCGATCGACGAGAGTCGACGCACCGACGGAGAGAAATCTGGAGGCGAGAGAGATACGGGGAAGGGTGAGCAAGAGAACGGCACGGCAGTAACGCGGAAGAGAAATTAGAGGAGACGCGCGGACGATCACGCGTTGTTGCTACTTGTGAAAAGATATTAGGTACACGATAGATTCGATGGAGAACGTTTGCACGCGATTCGATCGGAGAAGGCGCGACGTCGCGCGTCTCTTCCGCCGAAGTCTTTCTCGGCGTTCGGACGGACTGCGCGCTAGCGTTCCAAGAGAGTATCTCGAGTGTTTACTCCCGCGAATTTCACCTCTGCGCGACAGTGAGAAGCGAGACTCGCTCACGCCACAGGGATCGCACGTTTCGCCGTTTCCCCACTTGCTTTAAGCAACCCCTTTTCTTCCCGCGTAGGCCTGGAAGCCTTTCGCGCACCCCGAGAGAGAGAGAAGACCCGATCTTATCTCTTTTATCAGCGTCCAGTCCCACCCTTAATCGAATTTTCCTATTATTTTGAACGTTACGTGCGGTGCAAATTGGTCAGCTTTACAATCTAAATCGAGCAACGTACTGCGCGGATTTCGGGTAACACCAAAAATCGCGGCCGGTTTCCAAGATCCCGTTTCACAACCCTTGGTGACAATCTCGCCATTCGCGCGCTACGTTGCACTGAATTCACGCACATCGGCGACGAACACGTGGAGTTTCGCTCTTACTTTTAATAACGTTTTAGTGCTATTAAATACAATTATTTTTATTCCATTTTTATCGCATAAGGTAAAATTAGGTAAACTCTACTTTATTCGAAATGCTATTTAAAATTTAATATATTGTAGTGTGATCGTGGTATAGAGGAGAACGGAAGAGTGGAGAAGGTGGAACGAATGCGGCGAGAAGTAATACTCCTCGTTCCGAGGTCTACGAAAACTCGTATAGTGACATTTTTTAGTTGATAAACAAAAGTTTTTGGTAAGGGATCGTCGATGGAGACCGGAGTCTCGTACACGTCGCAAATGCACGCGGCAAGCGCTACGTACTTCTTCGCAAAACTGTACTTAGGTATGTCTTTAACATTCGAGAAACCGATTGTCTCATGATTGTAATTAATTATTGCGTACTTCACATTGTTACTTTATTGCTATTATCAATTATTATTATTATTACTACTATTATATTATTGCTATTGTCGCAATTATTATTATTATTTAATATCTTTATTATTTATTAATTATAACGGTAACCTATGTGTAATAAGTTTTGCCAAAGAACACTAAAAGAAAAACAAAGCAATATCGCAGTAATATTTTTAACTTCTATGTACGATGAAAGCGTTTGAGAAAACGCGGTAAAAAGAAAAAGTAGCCCGAACCACCGGCGAGGGGTGAAAGACCCCCTCGCGTCCCGCGAGTTGTGAATTTGCGGGTCCGTGGTTTTCATCCGAATATTGCGTTACACGCGTTAAACGAAAGGAAAGATTGTTCTTTATTTTTATTACTGTACTCCCCGTGTGATATTCTTGTTCCGTGCGCGCCGCTCTTGCCGAGTCTCGCTGTTGATACTTGCAAACAAAACTCTGTAAATCCTTTTTAAATAAATCTGAGGTTTATATGATGATTGCCTTTCAGCGCGGGTCTGCCTGGTCAGACAGTGGTGTACCTTGAAGGAGTCGATTTTGGAGTTGGTATGTCTAACGAACTTTGCCTAACATCGTCTAACTCGATAATTATGCCATACAAACGAAAATTCAATCCCCTTTAAAAAATGTACAATAAATAATCTGCCAGTTGGAATGAGCTACTTTGAAATAGACCGGAGGTTTAGAGAAGTTTATTATAAATAATAATCAACGGTTCTCTCTCAAATTAATACAACTGTAGCTAAGTAATCCGAGGTATACAAGGTTAATCAACGTTCTCGATTGCATTCTGGTATCTCATTACGCGATAGCGTTGCATGCAGATACATTTCTCCGTAAATAATCGACTGCAGACATGTAACGAGCCTCCAAAATGCAGAGTAATCAATGCATTTTTCTACAATTCTAGCAACTACAATACCACGGATACCGGTTGAAATAACGTTAAACGCGCCAATCTTTTTATCAACAGACAGAATAAAAAAACGAAACTCTAGACAGATAGAAATAGGAAGCTCTTATTGGAAAAGCTGAATAGAATATTTAGGATCTTCAATCTCGGCTTTCTTCGAGTTTTTCAAAAATTATATCTCATTAATACTTACCTTTGAAGATTGACTGCTACAGTATCAGTGGTAAAGGTTTAGAAAATAGTATGGGATATGATGGTTGGAAGTCGCACATGCTTAATATAACTGTGAATGCATAGTTTCCATGTAAATGACTTTATTGCATCAATTTACCGGTTTTTTATAATTTCCGAATAACGGCATTCACCGGATACGCGTTTTTAATTGTTTTCTTCGCATAATGCTCCCGTGCCTGCTGTCATCCTATCGAGAAAGGAGCAGATAACGCGTTAGCAATTGATACAGATCGGATAGCTGATCGGCGGAATTCTTAATTACGCAAGGATTCAGTAGACGATATGGCGTCTTTCAATCTATTTTCAGAAGACCGTCGTCAAGCTCATCATGATAACACGCGTAACTTTGCTATAACAAAAAAAAATTAATGCGATACCAACCGGAAATTGATGAATTCGGGCGAAACGTCTAGAACTTCTTGAAGCTTTTCTTTGCCCCCGTTCCCTTGGTGACCTTGAGGACGTTGAATCTAACAGTCTTGCTGAGTGGTCGACATTCCCCGATAGTAACGACGTCACCGATCTCCACGTCCCTGCGAGCAATAAATAGATTGTTAAAGCGAGAGAAAACAATGCATAGAAGCTGAAATTAAAATTCAGGGGGTCGAGAGTCAGTAGACGAATAAATTATCCTCACAACGAATTCGGAAGACCGTCGTCAATATCATCATGAACGCGAATTAGTTAATTGTACTGAAATAGTAAATTGCATATTCCAACCTGAAGCAAGGGCTGAGATGAACGCTCATGTTACGGTGACGCTTCTCGAAACGGTTGTACTTCCGGATGTAATGAAGGTAATCCCTTCTAATAACGATGGTCCTTTGCATTTTCATCTTCTGTACGACTCCAGTTAGGATGCGGCCTCTGATCGAGACGTTTCCAGTGAACGGACATTTTTTGTCAATGTACGTTCCTTCTATCGCCTGGAGTTATGAAAACACGTTCTTGTATATCTTAGGGAAGTCGGAGGAGCACAAAACAGCATACAATTAAATACCCAAGGCGTAATATTCATTCATGGACATTATGGAAGGTTGTACAGGACACCCCACATTACAATTGAATACCCAAGGCGTAACACACATTTATGGTCATATTGTAAGTTATACAGGACACCGTACATCCAACTCCCTATGGGGTTTCCTTATAACAAGGTATAGCGAGAGTAGGACTTGGACACAGGAGCGTATGGGTAGACAAATATTCTCAATAAACGAAGTAAAGGAAAAGAGAAGGTAGATTATTTGTATTAGTGGTATTCTTTGAAATATGAAGTATTAATTCGCGAAGTTATTTTTGCGATTTGTGAATGTCCAATTCAAATAGGAAGGAAAAGCAAATACTCGATAGCCAATTAGTATAAGACGCACAGTACAGATATTTAAGGAAAGAAACACTAATTTATGATCCGCAAATCTGCCCCTGGAAGTACTAGTCATGTCAAATGTGAAAGAACCATATTTTATTGATACAGGCTTAAGCCTGTGAATACGTGAATGAAAAAATTCAATTTGGCTCAAAAAATCGACTTGGTCTCGATTACATTTGACATGCCATTAAAAGATTAAACGATTAAAGCACCACCAGTGGATATATGCCAACACCGATTTATTCCCCAGGAGTCACCCAGCCACCAGGAACCAACATATGCACCATTGCCCCTTTGTCTTTTACATTCTCCTGAAACAAACCTCACGCGGCGTCTTAAAACCAAGACCGACACTACGACTGTGACGGAGAGTTTTCTTCTTCTGGTTAGCCTTCCTATTTAGGAAGACTATCGGTTGCTTTTGAAACGCCTTTTCGGTCTGGTGAGGAAATAATAAATGCCGTTTAGTAAATTCAACGATATGCTCACCTCACGTGGAGTTTTAAAGCCGAGCCCGACGCTGCGGCTGTATCTCATAGACTTTCGTCGTTTCGGCCCGAGACCTTTCTTACGGTTAAGAAAGATCGTCGGTTGCCTTTGGAAGGAACGTTCGTTCTGTGAACAGGCGAGTTATTCTAATATACTTGTCAGCTTTTAAGAAAGAGCTCGTAACGTGTCCACGATCTAGTTTTGGAGTTTTTAAGGTTGTAAAGAAAAAAAATCATGCCCCTAATTGCTCAGATTTGATTTGAAAGAGTGCGAATTCTCGTCTCAGAGATTTTTGTTTTAGAGATGCGGATTTCTCGCGTACTTATCGTATTATTTAGACGTTCGACAAGTCGTGCAACAAGCACGTGTCGAAGCAGGAGCGTGCTATGCAATTTTTACACAGCTCTACACGGTATAAGAGCGACATTATTTTTCACTTGAATACAATAGCGCGATGTCGTGTACTTAAATCTGATTTTCTTCTATCACACGTGCCACTAAAAATACTAAATCTTATGTTTTGACAACATTCAATATCGTGTACATACCTGATCTGCCATCTTGGCCTGCTGAAAGAGAGGACCGTCAACCGGAAACTCCGTAGCGTCGGCACGCTCCGTACAGTACTGCCAGTCGAACAAACGCGTTACGCACTTCCTGCGTCGCCATTTGTATTCCACTAGAGATTTTCATCTTATACCGTTGGCTAAGAGCCGTTACGAATCAGCTGTTTCTGACAGGTCAAGTTGGGTTGACGCCCAGTGCACAGCTGATGTGAGTGTAACAAAACAGATAATGTGGAGCGTAATTGACAGAAACATTAGCACAATAAACATATTAAGGGTCAAGTTATATAACTAATCCTATAATCATGAAGGTTTTAGTGATACGGTGAAATTTGTATAAATACAAATATTGGAGTCGCCGTGTAAGTGACACAAGGCTCATCACTTTGACATTTAATCATTTTTAGTATTTTTGACAGTTCGGGAGAATTTTGATCGTCTCGAGAAGTATCGTCACGTAACGGTATATTTTTTATTGGACCGAGTACATTTCGATTAGAATCTCGCGCTCAGAATAGGACGAGCATTACTGTCCATAATGTCAGATACCTCTAGACTCAGTGAAAATGACGAAGAGGAGCTGGAGTTTAAATTTGAGAGAAATTATTACGAAGGGGAGTCGTACGACTCCCCACAAGTCACAGAATTCATAAATAAGTTGCAAGAGCACATTAAATGGCAATATAGAAAGATCGATAAATTGCGTCGCAAACTCATCGAATGGGTAAGTTACAGCTTTTTTAAATGGTCCTTTAAATGGTCCTTTATAATTTAAAATAAACATTGAATCGTTTTGAGCGTTCAGTACAACCAGTAATTCCATTTTACAGAAGAAAAAGGAAAGGTTGCTTCCAGAAAAGCAGTTCATCGACCGAGAAACACAGACAGATTCATTAGAAAATTGTACAAAACCAGTCTGTCTTGATAATTGGAGTACTGGCAACTCAGAAAATAGAGAAAGCATTGTAGATCAAGTAAAGGAGGCAGCAGAATCTGCTTTGCAACAAACTGGTTTTGCTTATGAGGAAACATCTGGCTTGTATTATGACTATAATACAGGATATTATTATGACGCGGTTAGTGGATATTTAGTGTAAAATTGTATATAGAAACACGTTGATCACACACACACAACAATATTATTTTAGACACAAGGACTGTACTATGATGGCAATTCAGGGATATACTATTATTATGAGGAAGCAAGCAAATCATACAAGTTTCACAGTCAGGTTCAAGTGACAAAGAACGAAGCTGCTATTCGCCAAAAGAAAATTGAGAAAAAGTCAAAGAGAAAAGCCAGGAAGGCGAACAAGGTTCTCATCGTTCATTATTCATTTTTCAATCGTCACGATTTCCTACCGCGCGCGTCGTTTATTGATACGCAGTCTTACCCTATGATTTTTCTCTTTCTTCCAGGTTTCCAATGAGATAAATGCGTTAATAAGTGGCCTTTCAAAGATATCAATCGAAAGATACAAACAGCAAGCCACAGGTAATTATCCTACGCCTTTAATACGAACACCTGTCTCTCTTGTAGGATGAGGCAAAAAAGCGCAAATTGGCGCGGCAAAGTGGAAATTCGGACGTCGATGAACCAGAGGAGGGCGAATGCTCGGACAGTGATAACAGCCTCAACACTCGGGATATTATTTCCGAGTTGTCTTCTAGTAGTGAGAGTGAAAATGAAGATGAAGAACAAGGTTTATTCATTATTATTTTTGGTTGGATCATTGAGTATGATGTGTGTATGTTTGATCCGTTCAAGATTAATAGTTTCCTTTTCTTATCATCTTACAGCTACAAGAAACAAAAATTGAATATCTTATTTGTCGAGTTATATAGCTAATCATTTTTGAACTATTGAAGAGCTTTGGCGACAGAATTCCTGCCAATAATATTGTCAATATAGTCCGCGATGAAACGTCAAGCGCATTATTTGTTTGCAGACTTGGCAAAAACGTACCCCCCCTGTATGCGAATAATCGTGAAGGAAACTGATCTGCCTAAATTGAAAGTAGGATCGTTATTCGTCGTAGCGTACACTGGAGGTTCCATGGGCAGAGAAGGAGATCATTCGGTTCTCATACCGGATATAAACATTAGCAAGGTACGCTCTATATTATCGCGTGTGGCATTTTCGATGCATTCCACAAATTCGATAGCCCTTCTCGTTCTAATATTTCTCTTTACAGCATCACGGAAGATTTCAATACGACGAAGACAAGAAACAGTATCAAATAGTTGACTTGGGCTCCAGAAACGGCACTCTTCTCAATGGAAAGAGACTATCAGTAGCGAAGCAAGAGTCCGATCCATCTGAAATCATTCACGGCTCTATCATACAAGTGGGCAATACGAAACTCCTGTGTCACATTCATAACGGTTACGAAACGTGCGGTTATTGCGAGCCGGGTTTAGTGCAACAAAGTTCCATCGTCGAAGGGAGCGTCTCATCGAATAAAAAGGACCAGCACAGATCGGAATTAAGGCGACTCAAGCATAAGTTCGGTGTAGAAAAGAGTAACGTTTCTTCCGCGAGTCAAGTGGCAGTCGGTTATCAAGATAGAGCGCAAGCGAGGAGAGTCTTCGTGGGGTCATCGAATCATCACGCCAAGACGGAGCAAAGTTCAATCGATGCGTAAGTAACTTTTCGCGCCCGTTTCTTCCCTAATCAATTTCCATTCGCTATATTACGGATTGGTATTCTTGCTGCCGCAGCTCGATAAACAAGGACAATAAGGGGTTCAAGCTACTGTCGAAAATGGGTTGGAGCGAGGGACAGTCCTTGGGAAAGGGCGGGGATGGCCGCACGGACCCGGTGAGTAATTCTTGATTCTCTTATTTGATGTTTTACGGATAGATAATTTTACCGCAATAAGGCAGTAGAGCATCACTGCAACCGATAACAGATAAGATTACAAATACCAGCAAATATTAACCGAAAAATTCGAACAAAACGTGTTAACAATATTCCGCGGTACGTTAAAATACAGATAACGCGGGTTAGACTCTCTTCTTCAAGAGGCACACCTCATTTTGTAAAAGATGTCGATACAATGAACGAGCTTGCGTCATTGCAAGTCACTCGCGCTTCCTTAATCGAAGTACTCTCTTCACCTAATTGTATTCCCTCCAATCTGTTGGCCTCGCGGTCATTGAACCCGTGACTTTCGATCGGGTGGGAGATGGTGAATTTTTCATTTTCTTCGGCCAACCAACGCGACGCGACGGTCGGGAGATCGAGATCGTAACTTTACTTATGACGGTGTTTTTCTATCGTCGCAAACTATTTACACGTGACGATCTACAGCCAACTGGTTGTCGTTCGTGTTAACTGGCTCGAGGAGAAGCGACGTACATTTCGCGACGGCTCTTCGAACCTATTGATGCTTTTGCATGAGTTCACTCCTATTTATCGTAATTATTTGTATGGGATTTAAACGAAGAAACCCAGCGTGGGAATTGAAGGATGCCGATTAACTTTAGTGAACGCGTAAGAGCATCCCTGTTCTATATTCCAACTGCTGTAGAAAGGCCCTTGTGCGTTCACCAGGTTTAATCGGAGTTCTTACTCGCACACGCAGAATTCCTATGGTTGAGTTTCCTCGTTCTGACCCTGTATGTTCAATATCCTTGTGATCACCTGGTATGTGCATCTTGAAGAGCTGTATAGAAAATAAGTCATAATAAGAACGGCTATACTCGTGTTGGCGATCGTAAACTACATTGAAATATAAAGGAACTAAAAGAAGAAAGAATAAGAAAACGTATAAGTCGCAAGAAAGATACTCTACAGTCTCGCGGAGTGTATCGGATATCGAAAGCGGGTGGTATACGTAACTTTGATGGTTGTAAATACTTACACGCTAAAGCGCTATTGGAGGCGCAAAAACTTTGTGCCTCCTGCTGAACTTAACGCGATCGAAGAAGAGTAGTAAGTCGAGGCTAGTTAGCGCGAATCCGGGTTGGATGCGTGGTAATTTTCAGTGTCTGTAATCTCGTTTTCCTATGCCATTCTGGTGAACCGTAACATAGAGAGAGAGAATAATGATTTAAGTGTCCCTTCGGGCTATCGAGACAGTCCGAGGCAATTTGTACCGTTCCTTTTACGAGGGTTACTGCAACTTTGCGGTGCAATTATCGGGGTCTACAGTTCGATGCTAAGCTCGTCTCATGCCTACCAGTAATCCTTGTGGTATTGAAAATTTACCAAGGTATCACACAGAAACATGACTGAGGAGACGTTCCAAATTCCGTATATCAATTCTGTCACCATATTATTTTAATACAGTCGCAGATTTTAGATTTGAGTGAGATACGCCGATGACAAAAGGAATGGAAGAAGCGCAATAGATGGATTAAAATACGCAATGCAAATGATAATAATACTGACTAGACAAATAGTCTTTCATAAAAGCATCTAATAATAAGTAAAGGTTTAAGAAAACCGCTTAGCTAGGCCGTGTTTTCAGTACGTGCTCGACTATCGATTAATGAGCATCATGAATAACCACATATATTTGTCTACTTGGAATTCCAACCAGTTATTTTTAACAATGCTTTTCTTTCTTTTGGAATTCTACTCCACCCAAAAACAACATACACCAAAAGATACGTAGTCGCACGACACACCCGCTTGAACTGTACCAGGAACATCCAACCAAGCTATCTCTTTAGTCTCTACCGGACTATCGATTAGATAGAATAATTAGAAACAATAGCGTATATTCATTTACTTTGAATATAACTAGTCATTCCTGCCAGTACTATCTCTATTTTGAAAGTTCTAACACTTTCTCAAGTAGTACAGACTCTTAAAAAAATGCGCGGATACACACGGCATATCACGTGGGCTATATAAGGAGCACCCGGCCGAGCCATCCCTTCAGTTTCTACCAAACTATCGACTAGAGAATGATCAGAACCAATCACGTATACTCTCATCTATATTGAACTACCTCGTCATCCTCGGCAGTATTTTTTCTGCCCTGAAAATTCTAATTGCTTCTCAAAATGTACATATCTTAAAATGTGCAGCTGCACGGTATACCGCATATACTATTACGAACTCTCGACCAAGTCATCCCCTTAGTTCGTGCCCAACAGTCGATGGGTGAAGATCAGGAACAACCACATAGGTTTATTCGTCTGACATTAACTTTAATCCGAAAGTAATGCTTTCTCTGCGTTCAAAATTCTAAAACTTTCTCAGAAAACATAGACTTCGAGATGCGCACACGCTCGTCATACTCGCATCGATTTATAAGGAGCACTTGATCAGATCATTTCTTCAGTCCGTAGCCAACCGCCGACGAGTAAGGATCAGGAATAATCACGTATATTCGTTTACTTTGAACTCCAACTCGTCATAATTATGGCTACGGACTGTGACGAGAATGACGTATAATTTGAAGGAAGAATATAGTTAATTTTACATTAGAAAATCGAGCGACCTGTCAGAAACATAGATTGAGCGAGGAAACGTTATAGTTTCTATAATATATAGCAGCTTCTGGGTTACCATCTTCTCCTAATAAAAGCACAATTTCAGGACTCGCATTCGACTCAATTATTTTGTAGGATCTGTAAAGTTATCCTCTCGACTGTGGAAGCCCTTTTCGAGCGACTCTCGCTGCAGCCGGTACCGAGCGCGCTCGGGGCCCATTATCTGCTCGAGCGAGCGAGCGCGCGTTACAATTTTTCGGCGCTAATCTATTTCGCCCGAGTGAAACGAGTTGGACGCGAGCAGAACATTCGTATGATAACGAGCGTGGCTCCGTGAAACTCGCAGTGAAAAAAAGAGGATCGCCGGCAGTCGGGCTACTACTCCCTCCCCCTCTCTCCTTCTCTCTCGTGCTCTACCTCTCTCCGTCCGTCTCTCGGTAATGAATGCAAATGTATTAAAATCCAAATCATTATTTCGTCTAGACGCATCACGTGCCTTATTGCAGATCGCACGCCGCGCTACCGTGAGGAGCGCGCAGCTCGGCTTTATCATCTCGGTCTCTGTTGCATTTTTTTCTCGTTGCCACTGCAGGCACACGAGTCTGCATCCCTCTGTCCGTTCTCGCTATCCTGGACATTCTCTTGGACGAGAGGAATCTGAGAATAGGTGAAAGAGGACTGCAAAATTAGTCTTGCTCTCGGAGCAATTCTTACGAAGAAGTACCGGCTCCCGTTCCTCGTTACAACCCGTGTGTCTCTTCGTTTCCCTTTTTATTGCCACCCACGCAGAGTACGCTTCGTACCCCATACACGCATCGCGCCGACGGGATACGCGTTTATTTCCGGGACGCAGTCGCAACTCGCGATGTACTTCGTCCGGACGTGACCTACCTGTGTCGTAAACGGTGCAGTAAGCGGTGCGACTGTTCTCCCCCTTCCCCTTGCTTTTCCAGCGGGAAAGGGAGAAAATCTGAACGATGTGAACGCGCGAAGTGGCCCGTAAACCGACAGTGTAGAACCGTAGCGAGGAGAATGGCGATTGTAAACCGAGGGCGATAAATAAATGTTCGAGCGGGAACTCTCTTACGTGGGACGACAAATAAAATCTGGCCGACTTCATCTATTTGAGTGCTCGGGAGGCGCGGGATTCGCTCCACAGTTATTCGCCGGGGTGGGAGGTCGTTTGATCGAGAAAAGGGAAGCTCGAGGCTGTTCTCGAAGGGCCCAGAAATAGCGATGATATCGGATGTCGCGTCCCGAATCGCCCACGGGTGCATTCTACTTTCTTTCCCGAATTTGACCGCCGCGGCATTCGAGCTGCCGCCGCGACGGTCAGTTCGAGTTGGCAACGCGCTCGCGGCTGCAGCAACTATCTCATTTTATGGACTTCCCGACGAAGCTGCAACTCCCGGGCGTTTTACGGTTTGAAGCAGATTCCGATAGAGCCTCTCTTTTACGATTTACACCAATTTCCATATTGCATCTGCTCGCGTTTTACAGTTCCGACCCCTCCTCCCCGTCGAAGCGCATCGACGGCGCTGTAATAGCTCGCTGTAACTCCTTTCGATTTCCTTTCTCGCCGTGAAATTCGTTTTCTCGTTTCACCGGGAGGAATTTATACGCGCGAGAAGTGGAGGGGTTCACTGAGAAAAGTAACCTGGTCAATCTAACTAAAATCCTGAAGACCATACCCAAACCGTTTGGTGAAATATGGATCCTCTTTATCTGTTTGGATTAGACTGATCATTTTCTGATTAGAATAACTAGATATATATACACTGAGAAAAAACACTTGGTCAATTTAACCAAAATCCTGGAGACCATAACCAAACCGTTAATCTGTTCGATTAAGCTAGCCATTTTCTGATTAGAATAACTAGACGTGTAGTTATTCTAACTAGACATACCTATATAAGTAAATATTTGGTTCTATTTACTAGTATTTCGATTAGAATAACTAAACTCGTTTAACCAAATGCGCTTTCTCATTTTAGCCAAATTATTTTTCTCCGTGTAGTTGGAATAACTAAACTCGTCTAAACAGATGCATCTTGTCATTTTAACCGAGTTATATTTCTCGGTGTTGAAACGAAGGGTTCCCTCCCTTCCTCCGCTTTTGCAGCGCGAGGAAGAGGAAGGATTCTCGGATTAGAAAAGTTGCAATGACGCTAGACTTATCTCATTCGAGCCCTTTCCATGATTTGTCTCCTTTCGTCGCGAGGGGCACGAAGGGGGTGGCTGCGGCGGCTCGAGGCCGGGCTTTCTAACGTAGCGGTGCCCGATTCGAAAGGAGCGCGGGAGGCAACAGGTGGGGGAACCCACAGTCACAAATAAATCCACCGCAAATCCCCAACGTCTAGACGTTGGACCGCCGTTCCGCCGCTCGGCGGGTGGCAGATTACCGCGCGGATGTTCGTGTAACACGCCGTGTGCCCTCGGCTGCGTGTGCAGATGCGTTTGTGCGCACCTAGCGGGGTTCCCTCGAGCGCATCTGGGCGCATCGAACGGAACGGATATCCATGAGTACTCGGCATGTGCCGCTGCGCACCGCGGCAGGTTAGCGGACCGTTGGTCCGCGTCGCGTCTTATGCGCTGGTTATCGCGCTTTACGCGTCACCGGGTAGAAGCGGTGGTATGATTAGGAGTGAGGCTTGAGGTGGTGGCAATATAGGGGTAGCGGCTTTAATTAGTGGAGGTGTACGAGAATCGGGTGGAGTTACCTTGGATTGAGAAATTTACGTCAATTGTACAGCAACTTTAAGCAGTATTTTTTAGCTTATCGCATGCTTTATGAGTCGTCATTAAGGAGGCATATATATTTATGCCATTCAATGATTTCAAACTAATACGAATAAAATGCTAAACATTTATTCGATATCGCTACGATAAGTAGTGCGACTAATTTGAATGTAAATTTAACGATTTTTTGAAGAACACTTATTTTTCTAAACGTACGCGGTAAAATAAACGTAAAATTTAGAGTAATCAATTATAGCAGTTTATATGAACGTCGTGACGATCGTACAAGTCTGCTTGGGACATGGCAAAAGCGACATTTCCAGCCGAGGGTCGAGCAGGGGATGAAAAATGAGATACCCCAATTCGAATCCGTTTATTGCGATCGGAATTGAATGATTATTATTTTTAGAAAACGATAAATGAGATGCAATTTTAAAGATTAAGATCTTCTCTTTTGACGAACTATTAATTTATAATTACACATTGTATTATTTCTTTAAAATTCGAAGGTAAAAATTGACTTTTGGCAGAGATAACGCATAATCCGCAATCGTTCCATATCTTTTGCATTTATATTCCCCATGTTTTCTGTCATCTGCGGAATGTCCGCACGGGCCCACTGGTCGGTGATTATTTGAAAAAGAGATCAAGCATTTATTTCCATGAGCAACGAATCCAAGTCCTACACGAAGACAAATTGTACCGCGACGACGCACCGAAAACAGAGTACCCGTATCTCGAAGTCGTTGTCCCGGCAGCGCGCTACGCTATTATAGAACCGAGCGAGAAGAGCGCGGACGCCTCTTCGCCCCGGCTAGACTTTCCGTCAACTTGACGCAGCGCACCATTAATAATTCGCACCGCACAACATATACCTATACGTGTAGAATGAAACGTGAGTATGACGTAGATGGATATCCGATGCTCACGAGCGAGCCGGGCGCAGTGCGAGAGCGAGACACGGTCGATCGGTCTAGACGCGAGGTACACCGAGCCCGGCCGGATCGCCAGATTCAAATATGTACATCGAATCTATTAATTACAATGCACCGCGCCGCTCGGGGAACCTGACGCCCCGCCGAATGCACATCGGGCGGTGCAGCCGTTCAGCGCGGAAATGAGACGCCGAGAGTTGCGCGACGCCTCGCTTTGCTCGCCACGTAACATCATGTTGATCCTCTCTGGTCGCAGAGGGTCCACTTGACCCAGGCTTCAGTTTTGGAGCTGACTGTACTTCTCTTTTTTTGCAATCACAACTAGACCCCCGTCAGCTCTCGGAATAAATAGCTTCTTCTTAAATTTCGTACTACGAACCTCTTTCGGACGTCGGAAAAAGTCGATTTTGAAATGTGCAACATACACTGAGAAAGATAATCAAGTTAAAATGACTAAACGCATCTAGTTAATGCGTTTAGTTATTCTACCCGAAATACTGGTCAGTTGAATTAAATATCTCGTTATTCTAACCAAATGTTTAGTTATTTCAACCAAACGTTTAGTTATTTCAGCCAAACGTTTAGTTATTCTAACAAAAAATTGGTCAATTTAACCAAACAGATAGAGACGATCCGTATTTCACCAAACGGTTTGATTATCGTCTCCAGGATTTTGATTAAATTGATCAAGTTATTTTTCTCAGTGTAAAATTATTTATTACACCAAAGTACCACGTCTTATAAGAATCATCCGTAGACTTTATCAAGAAAACTCAATAAATAAAGAAGTTATACGATACTTTTAGCGAAGTAACTCATTTTTCACACATGTATCTGCATATTCACGTTCGTTTTTGAATATGTCATCTCATTTCTACAAGGTTCGAAGAATGTTCCATAATTTGTCGGTCAAAATTGGACGTATTTTAGTCATGTGGCCGTTATATGAAAATCGGTTGGGTCCATTTGACACATGTGTGACCATCGCAAAACTGTACGGACTTTCTCTCCGATCGATCGTTTACCTTACGCGTACCGATGCAACGTTCGACTCTATAGCGCACGCCTTTCTTTAGTCTCCGGGTTTTTACTCGAGCCGTGTATACGGACTACGGAAGTCGACGATCTTCGATCATTGTCTATACCGCCGACCGAATGCTCTGCCGGTTGCCGCACGGCTTTTATTATCACGGAAAATAGTATCCGGGGCGTACAATTTCCAGGAAATTACGAGCCGGACGATCGGCGCGGACGAAAGGCGGTCGCCCCGCGGCTCTTCGTGTGCTGCGCGCTTCACGCCTCGCGTTCTCTTCGAATCGCGGAAGCTGTGCTTCCGGCCGGGAAGCTCGCGACTTCCGCATACGCGCGGGAGTATACTCGTGTCAACGTCTCTTCGTCTCGTAGCGCCTTCAGCCTCCCGCGCCTCGATTCGCTCCACCGAAGTGTCTATATTACTTTCAATTCTCGATTCGCTCCACCGAAGTGTCTATATTACTTTCAATTCTCGATTCGCTCCACCGAGAAGTGTCTATATTACTTTCAGTTCTCGATTCGCCTGCGCGTCTAGGCGACACTTTTGATGGATACGTGTTTGGCTTGTACCCCCTCTCCGCGCGACGCCTCGGCCCCCGTCTGTGTACACGCGGGCTGCTGCTGCTCCTCTCCCAGACGTCGCGAATATACACGGTACATGCGCCCATTATCCCGCGGATTCTCTCGCCGAGTCGAAGGAAGTTCCCGGTACATCGGTCACCCTATCGCCGCCAGACGGCTTCCGTCTGGGTAAACAGCCGTGCCTCGCGTCGGGCAGCCGGGAACATCCATCACGGGATTATCGCCTACGGCTAGGTGTACGTATGTACGTGTACCGTGCGCCATTGCCGTGAGGGCAGTCCGCACCTCGGTCTGTCTGGTTTGGTCTAGCGAGTTCCGGAGTCTAGACGCGGCCAAACACTAATTAATGCCGCGCAAACACCGGCCGTTGTATAGACGCGCAGCGCCGCGCGGCGAGCGTATCTCACCAGGAACTCGCGACGGGGAAGAGCCTAGTTTCACCGCGGATTGATTTTCCTCGCTTCGTCGCCCCCGCACCGTTGTCGGTCGCGTGGTCGGTTGGAGGATGATTGAAAGAGTATCGAGTTGCGACTTTTTTTCGCGGGAGACTTTGCTGGGAAACAATTTCGTTATCGACATCGGTGCGCGGAGAAAGAGAATTAGTTGGATCTACTAAGAATTACTTGCGGGATCGCGAGTCGTTATTTATTTACGTGAGATAATTCTTTTTTAATAATAATTCGATATTTCTTCCTTGCAATCATATATCTACTGTTCTATGTGATCGTAAGGAAGAGATATCAAATTGATGTATCGACAAATTTCGTTGATATAAATAAATAATTACTTGCGACCCCGCGAGTCATTTTCAGTAGAACCAGCTAATTCTTTTTCTCTGTGTATCGATATTTGAAGTCTCTGAGTAAAGCGTGCACCATTTGAGAGTGAGCTCTGCTCCGGAAGTATGTTACTATTGCTTTTATGTTGATATACGATACTTCTGGAGTAAATTCTACTCCAAAAGTAGGTATATTAGTGTAAAAGCAATAACAATACTTCTGGAGTAGAACTTACTCTCGAATA
Source organism: Xiphydria camelus (assembly GCA_963678675.1). Taxonomy (NCBI): domain Eukaryota; kingdom Metazoa; phylum Arthropoda; class Insecta; order Hymenoptera; family Xiphydriidae; genus Xiphydria; species Xiphydria camelus. Next base: position 3,142,673 of record OY783199.1, read on the forward strand.
GGGCACGCCTCACTCAGCCTGTCAGCCTGTCATTTAGCTCAATATTCACACACTGAGGAAAAATTAATTTGCTTCATTCGAAATAAACGTATTTTTTGATAATCCACATAATAACACATAAATACATTCCACGAAAAGCACATTTATTCCACTCGAACAAATAACGATATGATCGAAATAATATTCAATCAAATCAATAATACATACGTCCTATTAAATTCCGTTTATATCGAATAAATGTGCCTTTAGAAATATTCAAGGCCTCATTTATTCCGATCACGCAATTTCTTTCGTCAGTTTACGTTACATTTATCCACGACGAGTTACATATGCCCATCCCTCCGCTTTACATCATCGCACGTACGACACGTAGACGATGCACCGTCACTGCGCGCGTGCATGCACTTACATGCACATCATACGAGTACCGCCCATGTACCAACGGGCCGCGACGGTTAATCGACAATCACGGTGCATTGCCTCGCCACGTGGTCGTCTAGCCGTCCTGGCCTATTTGCCTATTTTCCGCCCCCGTCGCGCGCAGAGTCAGCCAGACGAGACATCTGCAGGACTACGCGGGCGCGGGGGAGCGTCGCGTCGTGACGGATCGTCGACCGGACGTCGGCCCAGATAGGATCTCGTTATAAAGTGATTCGCGTCGCGCCGCTCTCCCGGCGGGGCGAACTTTGCAGGGTAGACCAGACGCGCGCGCGAGAGGGAGGATGCCCCCTCCCACCCCCCGCGCGTCTCGACGGGCCAGCCTCGAAAAGTGGGTCGATTCAATTCGACCCTCCGTCACGCGGACGTTGAAATAGACCGGGGGATGGTCCGGACGAGAGTCCGCGATGAAATCTTCAGGTACCTCGTCGTGGTAAGCGATCGATCGTCGAGGGGCATATTCGACGCAAGACGAGGTCGGTTGCATTATTCATCGGTCGCGATTTTGTGTGAGGAGCTGAGGATTGAAGAGAGAGAAAGAGGGGGGGGGAAGGGCGATACTTTTGAGCCCTCTTCGGCATGTCGATGGAGAGACGTCGTTAATTTCGAAGAAAACTTAACGATGAGGGGAATTCTGGGTGTATTTTTTTAATCATGACTCTCCGTAATGCGTGCACTGAGAAAAAATTTGCTGGATCGAAATAGACATGCTTTCGGATAGTCCTAAGAGCACGTTTTACTCGATTCGAATGAATATCGATTTGATCCAAATAACATTAAATAAAATCAGTAATATTTATATTCGTTTAAACGATATTCATTCTAAAATCGAATAAATATACTCTTAGGACTTATCAAATGTATGTTTATTTCGATCAAGCAAATTTTTTTCTCAGTGTACGTAGGTGACCAGAGTATTTTGAGGAAAGGGTATTTTCCGAGGGGAGGTAGATGACGGATACTGCATTTCGAGGGTGGGAAAGTACGGGAGAAATTTCTGATATGATTTATGATTACATTGCCAAATTAGAGATTTCTACGCAACGTATTTTTATCGCTACTCTTCGAAAATCGCGCGTTGATCTAACGTCACGAAACTCAGGACTTCCCGTTGCACCGGTTTACGCGTTATCGGGATACATTTCCAACTGCGGTCATTCCTACGAAGAGGCAACCTCGTAATCCGTGATGTATGTATATTCGTTGCCAGGCTTTAGGGTAAGATTGTCGTCGGTGCGGGCTATGGGTACTTATCTCTAAACCCAGGAAACATCAAGTATCATTTACGTAGCGGGTACGCCTAAATATCCGCTTCTGTTATGTATCAGTTACACAGAGAGCCTATTTACGCTACGTAAATGATACTTGATGTTTCCTGCTTAGAATCGTACTCCACGTGTCTATAGATAAAGCTCACCTCCCTAAATGCACCCGAGAAATCGGATATTCAAATACCAAACTCTGAGAGAAAACTTGGTTGCGTGTGGGAAGAAAAATTATAGGTATTATTTTTTTTTGACACCTGTGATATTAAATATATTTATCAATCGTAGCTCACGTATTATGAGTTCCAAAACTCGTTATATTAATATGAGTTTGTCTTTTATTTTTTCCTCCGCATGAAACCAAGAAATAGTTATTTTCGTTATTAGGGCGTGAAGCGCTGTTTTTAACGAGTGTGAAGTTTGCCGCACGAGCGAAGCGAGTACGGCAATCACACTCGTTAGAACGGCGCGAAACAACCGAATAACGAATTCTATTTTTTGTCACTAAGTGTCAAATACGAGATTGGCGATTTCACGCACTGCGCAGGTTATTTCACGCACTGCGCAACTTTTCACGAATTGGTGTGTGAAAGATGATTTCACATGCGTCGAGGACGCCCATGAAACCGAGTATTTGACACTGAGTGACAAAAAGAATATTATGAGTTATCGAATGGACGAGCATTTCGGAGAATACAGGACGATTATCAATATGTGGATGGTTTTCACGAATGTGAGTTGACGCGCTTGGGGAAGCTTCCCAATTTATCTCAATCAGGTTGGAATCGCGTAATTTAAAAAATAACCGCGTTCCAAGAAACGCAAATTGGTACGAATATATAGATCGTGCCAATGATATAGACATGAATAGTGCCAAGAACATATTTATTTAAGACAAGTGAATGTTAATTGAATTAAACGAATCTACACTTGATTCGAATTACATATATTTGATTCCACGGTAATATATTTGACTTAAACAAATATGTTCTTGGTACATACATGTCGACGGTTACTTGGATTGGCAAATTATTTTTCTCAGTGGTACGTAAATTGAGTTTATTAGCCTCGGTGGTCTAGCGATTTCTGTGTACGTCGTATTTTTCTATCGAACATTCTTCAGCGAGCTTAAATTTGAATTAATCAACTGTAACATGAAAAAGCTTGCACTTATTTCTACGACTTGCTAGGAGAATTTATATGTAAACTATTAGAGAGCACAGCATCCGCTTAAAACTCTGTACCACACTCTCCCCCCCTCCCCCCTCTCTCTCCCTCTTTTCTTTCCCCAGCGAAGAACTAGTATAAGAGTCAGTCGCGGCGAACGACTGATCGAATCGATCGTCTCGAGCTCCGTCTCCGCTCGGTCCACCGTCTCGCTCTCCTTCTCGATCCTCTTCGCTATCTCCTCGCGATTCGGTTGCCCGTAGACGCGTGTGTGGAGGGAGGAGCGGCGAGAAAAAGGCCGAGATACGAAGGAACCCGCTGGACCGACGGAGACGGAGCTCCGGCAGCGAGAGCAAGAAAAGCAACGACAACAACGAGAACAGCATTAAGCGGTCTAGACGCTCGGACAGATGCATCACCGTCATCGGGGAAGCAAAAGCGAGTGGGCGTTGACTCTTTAACTCGTCGTATACTTGTCAATCAAAACATCATTACGCGGTCTAGACGCATACATCGTGTCGCGCGCGCGCGCGCGCGGCGTCATCATTCGAGTTATTAGATATCCGACTCGTCATTCTCGCCGTTTCGTTTTTTTCCTACGCCTCGTTTACGCGTTACGTTTATACGCGTGTCCCAGCAGATGAGTTCTCGTATTGGTTCGCGACTTCGTTTCTATTTTTACTATATTCGAGGGAGCAATCATTTCGGTCAAGAGTTTATCGGGTCGTGCCCTGTTTTCCCTATATTCTATTTTCACCCCCCGAGGGAGAATTCTGCTCTCGGTCGTGCTTTGTAACGAAGTCGATCGATGAGGGCGAGTAGAGGATGCTCTACATATCGGCATCACTCACGTGTATAAATTGTAAGAGTCTAGCTAGCATTGGGGTACCGGATCAACATTCGGCCGGCATCGCAGCTGTTACATCATGACCAGGATTGGTATTGATGCCGATCTCTGTCTCTCTCTCTCTCTCTCTCTCTCTTGCCCTCGTATCTTGCTGTCTAGCCTAATGATGCCAAGGATTTTACTAAATAATTTATCCTGCTTCCGATTGAGTCGAAATTTGATCTATGGTCTCTGCGGTGGTTCTCGAAGTGCTTAAACGACTCGAAAACTATGAACTACCAACCTATAGTGGTGGACCATAGTGCGGACGGTCAAGCGAGTGAAATAATGGCTACAGTCAATAAAATATTTTTTTTTGATTCAAGAACATATTATGATCTTACAAATGTTCAAGAATACAGATTCCTGATCGAAGAATATATAATATATTCTCGATTCAAGAATAGGTACTGTCGCGGAACAGAAAAATTCTTTCTGCATAAAAAAAACAATTACTCGAGTCTGTCGAGTATGTTTTCGCAAGAAGAAACCCGTGGTTTGATCCTGCACTGAGAGAAATAATTAGGTTGAAATTACGAAACGCATCTAGTTAGACGCATTCAGTTATTCTAACTAAATGTTCAGTTATTTCAATCAAACGTTCAGTTAGGTATTCTAGCCAAAAATCGGTCAGTTTAATCAAACAGATGGAGGATCCATATTTCACCCAACAGTTTGGTCATCATCTCCAGGATTTTAGTTCGATTGACCGAGTTATTTTTCTCAGTGCGGTATTATATCATATCTTTCTTTGAAGAAAACATTTGTTTGGCATCAACAAATTACTACTCTCAATGTATCGTCTATGATAGGTTAGTGGCTCATAGTTTTCACCTGATGTATTATAATAATACACGATTATCCGACGAGTCGTTTAAGCACCTCGAAAATCATCGCAAAAAGCGTAAGCCAAGTTTCGGCGAAATCGGTGTCGATGCCGATCTCTCTCGTTCCCGTCTTTCTCGCCCCGCTTCCCTCTTTACGTCCTCATTTCCATCCCTCCGCCCTGCTCTACTGTCTCGCTTTCTTTCCCGGGCGAAAGAGGAGTCGAGTGTCCGAGAGGGCGAGAGGCGCAGGGCCTCATTTACATCCAGACGGGGTGACACTTGGCCTAAATACGGAGGAGGATCTCCTCCGGCGCCGGTCGACCGAAAAAAAGTTGAAGCGGCTGGGCTTTCGGCGATAAGAGAGAGGAGAAAGAGAGGGTGAGGGTAGAGCGAGAGAGCGACCCCTTGAGTAACGTCTGCCGCTCGCTGGGTCGTTATACCCCGGGGCGTTCGAATTTACCCCCGTGATTCGCGAAGACTAACGAACGTCGCGTCGCATAGGTCGTCGTCGACTTAATCGCCGATGAGTTTGGAAAAAACTGAAATAATGAGGAGTGCTATTAAGCTTTTTCTTTCGCGCGCCGGTTTTCGGGCTCGCGACGTCTCCGTCGCTGAAAAAGCGAATGTCAGCGTGGGACGACGTTTTACGACCCGGTCGTTTTATAGTCGACTGCGATATCGGACGGAGGATTGGCTCTCGACCCTCCGCGACTGTGGTTGTACCTTTTAGGAATTGATTCTCGTCAGTCTCTCGGTTCTTATCTCTCCGGTGGCCCGACGCGGACGACTTCCGTTGCGAATTTTAGCCTTCTACATCTTGCAAATCATGAGCTGAAGTTCTGAATGTTCATTTGAACGAAACATTTCGACTTTGAAAGGCCATTGCCGCTGTGAGTTTATTGATTACTTTATTTCTCCGATAGTCGCTCAGTTTCCAAAAATGTCTCTATAGATCTAGTAATCGCTAGATTCAACATTGACCATGATCTCTTAAGAGGCGTCGTTCAATTCTGAGAATTTTGAAAATAGCTCATGGAAATTGTTCAGGTAATAGATTCATGAGATTAAAATCGCTCGATCAGTATTCAATCCTCATCGGTTAACATGTAATGTCATCCGATAAACATCGAACTCTTACTGAGCAGTTACACCTGCTAGACTGCGTTGAATAAAGTTTCATATTTCCCGAAAGTCAAAAAATCAAAAATACGCCATATCTCTCACGCGTCCCGAAGTAACACTTTAACGTAGATAACAGCTACGAAGCTGTAAGAAGTTTTCTTGGATTCGGCAGAGTAATCTAAAGGCCGCTAGCGCGATCGAATTTACTGTAAATAATTCTAATACAGCTCGAAATATTGTCGCTTGTTAAATTGTGTTAGACATCATGGTTGTTAATGGAAATAAAAAAAAGCGTGCGCCAGCGGCCTGGTAATAATTAGATACGACCAATTAAAATTGATTTTGGCGCATAAAAATAAGCAAGGAAAGAGTTATTTCAGGACTACCGATTTGTGTCAATTTTGTCAACGTACAATAATGCTAAAAGACGTCCCTAAAGTCGAAATTTTTCGTTCAAATGAACGTTCGGAACTTCAGGTACATTGCAAATCGAGCGTCATCGACGTAGCAGCTGATAAACCGCGAATCTATCGTTATTTTTATTTTAACGAGAGTACGTTCGTACGATTTAACGTTCTGTACTCCACGCTTGATACTACTTTTCTTTTCCTTTCGTTTCGTTTCAGGTGCCACTGGTCTCGAATCACAACAAGGTCGGCCTGGGTGCAGCCGAGCCCGAGTACTCCAATTTCGAGGTGGACCCGTGCTCCGAGAAGAAGCAAGCCGTCTGGCGAAAGACCCAGCAACGCTATCAAGAGATACCCGATTAAGCTGCGAATCGTTCTCATGAAAATAATCAAGTCGATTGCCGGTCAAGATCAAATTGTCGACCGAATCGCGCGATGAATTTAGGAATTATGTAATTTTGACGATTTCTTGAAGATAAATTCACGTTTTATCCGTTGCGTACGTATAATACCGCCTCATTTCCGCTACACTGTCGCTCAATACGACGGACGTGAGACCACTTCGCACTGTAAAAAAATTTGTATTTTTAATATACCTTTTTTTTTGTATAAAGCTTTTTTCCAATGTGTAATTATGCAAACTAATACCTACACTCCGTTATTATGAAAATTAATATATTTCCTCGTAAAATTTCCCTCGTAAATTTCACAACGGAGCATATCAATTTTCATAATCACGCATTGGATCTAAACTTTATACACAATTACATCAAATTTAATACAAATTTTTTTTACAGCTCGCGTCTCGTTGTGCCTTTCCCTCTTCCTCCGCTATCTCAATTCCCCCGAGAGGCAGCCTCGACGATATATTTATGAAGACAACCGCGGTGCAAAGACCTCGCGCGGCTGTTACAATCGCGACAGAGCCATAGCGAGCGGCCGAGCCCTTAAGACAATACTTCGATCCGTCTCGCCTCGGGTTTCGACGATAAACTCTCCGTCGAAGCGCGGGACCGACAATTATTCGCCCGTCGACGCTCGAAGGCCGCTGCGCGTCGCGCGGCCCCTCCGCGAACCCCCTCTCGACGTCGCGCGCCGCTTGACCTCACCCCCGAAGGAAAGAAAGCGGGGCGCGCTCGGTGGCGCGCTTCCGTTCCACTTTTTAAGAACGCGCACACCGCCGATGCTCGTGCCGATTCCTTTTTACCCGTCTCCCCGCGGCATTTTGTTTTTCGCTCTCGCCCTCCCCCTCGCCCTTCCACGGCGAGTTACAGCGATCGCTCCGCGCCAGGCTCCTCTTCTCCCCGTCGCGCGAGGAGACCGCGAAAGCGCGCCGGAGCGAGAAGCGCGTCGCGCGCGCGTGAATTGCCGAAGGAAACGAATTGGGTACCGCGCGCGCGGCAAATGTTATCCATTGCACGGCGAACGCGTATACGCATTATACACGCCCACGTACGCGCGCTCGCCGCGTTGCATAGATTTACGGCCGTTATTAATCGGCCTCGAAATTACCATAATTTATGAGCGGCCCGCGGTTACGAATGCGTACGATAACAGGCGCGAGTCGACGTCGCTTTCTTTCGACGACGACGACGTTGAACCAACATTCGGCGAATATTTCTGTCGGAAGATATTTTTGTCGGGGGGGGCGTCGAAGTGGGGAAGTGCGAGTGCGTTCGGCCGCTACGGTTGAGATTGTTTTGTTATTCTCGCAGTTCATCGTCCCCTTCTCTTCACCCCTTTCGATCTATTCGAAAAATATTCGAAACTGTATACGCGGTCTTTTTCACCCTGATCGCAAAGTTTATATTTGAGAATTGTATGCGGGGAAAAAGGATTGGTAATTTTTACAGGGAATCCCAATAACAGGGTTTCCTTCCTTCGTGTACGGCTGAGAAATTATATCAGAAACACATCAAATGAATAAATGTGCCTCGAGGCGACGCAATTAAATAGAATGAGTCGATAACGTGACGTGATGCTTCTCTGTCGCGTTCTCGAAGTTCTCCACTCATCATGGTACCGCCATCGGACTTTCTATACTCCAGATAATTAAGTGACCGGCATTACTCTCTGACCGTCATTACCCCGTCCTCCCCTACACTGTGAAAAGTACTATAACTCCATGTCACTCTTATGAAGTTTTTGTCATACAAGTTTACCCGTTAAAATTACTATACGTTATCGAAACAATTAAAAATTTACTAGAAATTTAATTTAAATTTACCACAAAACCATCTTAAATGTACCAAAGTTGTATGGTTCCACCAAAAACTGTAAAATTCAAAACTCTTTTAAAAAATGGCAAACAATTCACAGTGATTCACATTACCGCACTTGGCTTGCAATTTTATGATACCTTCGTATAAAAAATGTATAGCAAATCTACAAATCCTTGTAGCAGTGTATTCTCAACAGTTCGTAACCGTATAAACCCGTAAATTCCCGACACATGATATATCAACGGTAGATTGATAAATTGTACCGTATAAACTGATGTTTATACTATTACGAACTGTAAAAAGTACGCCGTGATCTATTAAAAACATCAATGTCTCACCCCGAGGAGTCCGGTTACCGGGTTAACTGTAAAAATTCATGGGTTTCTCCATGATCCTTTTTCCCCGTGCACGAACCACAGAAAACCCCCTCGCGTCCCGAGAACTGCGAAAGCCAAAAAGTCCGAGACGTCGCGCGGGTGACGAGGTCCACCGGCGACGAGTCGAGGAAGGGGAGAGTCTCGCGTCGCGAAACCAGTTTCGAAAAATCCGCACCGATTCCGGTCTCCTCGTCGTCGTCTCGTTCCGCGAATGGCATCATTTTTATAAGCCCCATAAAGTCCCGGGGTCCGCGGGCGAAAATAGTCTCTCGGTCCAGGCACCGCGCGTCTACGGGATCGCGCGCCCCCGCCGGCGGGGTGGACGGTGTAAAGCCGGCTTTTTATCCGGGACCCCGAAAGTGACTGGGAATTAGTCGGTGACTAATCGCGCGTCTCTCTGCCGCGCGCGCGCGCGCGACTTTTATTTTCCCCGAAGCGACACGTTTGCCTGGGAGAGCTGCTGCCGATCGCCGGCAGACACTCGGACGGACGGCGAAAGAGAGAGAGAGAGAGAGAGAGAGTGTCTACCTGACCTCTTCCACTCTCGCGCGCCTCCGCTACGCGGCCAACCGCGATTTCACTTCACTTCGCTTTCGGCGAGACTCTTCGACCTTGCGGGTCGCAAATCGATCGGAGCCGCGCGTGTCGCGCCGCGAGCACGCGCGTCGCACGCGACGCACCGCGCCGCTTTGTTCGTCTCTTTTGAATTCCCTCGCTTCGTGCGTTTCCAGATATTTCGGTAGGCGCGAGAGAGAAGTAAACATCGCCTCGAGGGACGTTCGCAAAGATCGCTTTTCGCTATCCGGGGAAAAGCCGGGGTGAAGAAAAAAAAGTCTCCACCCTGTCACGACATCGCGTATAACGTCCCGCAATGAGTAGGACCTTCCGCGAAATCAACGGTCCGGTCGTCGCGGAACGTCCTCCCCATTCGTTTACCGCTCTTTCGCGGAAAGGCCCTCGGCTTTTGGGCGAGCCGTGGAGAAAAAGCGAGTAGGTATATCTCGTCTACGACCGGGTCGAAGCCGCGTCAAGGCCAGACGTGGTCCCATCCACCTGGTCGAGGGGCGGAGAAACGGCCGACAGGGGACAAACGAGAGCCATTCGTTAGCACCGCGAATTTCAGCCCTCGGAGACCGGCGACTGGCACCGATCGAATAAATACGTCCGCATAATGAGACCGAGAGCGACGCCTTCCCCTCGCTCCACCCGCCGCGGACGACCAGCGACCCCGGGCTCTTCTTCTCGCGTGTGTTCGCGCGGTTTTCAATAACACCCCGGTTGATTTATTCCCATCTCGACGCGGTCGGACTCTTCCTTCCATTCGGCTCGTTCGGCCGTCCATTTCTCTTCGGTCGATTACGACCATTCAGGTCTGATTCAGGTTTGTTGGACGAGGCTGAGGCCACTTTCGATCTCAGCGGCGGCGTGTCTTCTGACCTCGGAGAATTGTCCGCCGCTGCGGTCGTGGGGTTTGTAATGATTTTAATGAGACGAGTGGATTTTGACGTAAGGTACGTCTCTTGAATCGACGTCGAGGAGGCGGGGTGGATCGAACAAATCGTAAGGTCACGTTTCGTACGGGTCGATGTTAAATTGAAGAGCGACGGCGTGACGTTCGTCGCGTTACTATAGTTTTTGGTATCCGGAGTGAAAAGTAAACGTAAGGCTACTGCCACTACGCGGTCTTATTTCACGGGAAAATTACACTTCCTTCACATTTCTGCCGAAAAGTATAGGAATCGATACACTGAGAACAAAATTTGCTTGATTGAAATAAACGTGTTTTTAGACAGTCCTGAGAGAACATTTGAGTCATTCAAATTAATACCAATTTGGTATAAATAATACTGGATTAAAATGGTTTTATTATGTACGGGACTGTAAGCTATATATAAGGTATTACATTCTATAAAGTCACATAAGAAAGCTGTCTGGCGTTTACAGAACGTAGCATGTTATAGACCTTAGAGTTTCGTACAGAATAATACCATAAATCAATAATATCGATACAAGTCCAATCGATATTCGTTTTAATTCAATAAATGTGCTCTTAGAACTATTCAAAGACTTTATTTCAACCAGAGGAATTTTTTCTTAATGTACGTACACTGAGAAAAATAACTTGGTCGATCAAACCAAAATCCTGGAGATGATGACCAAATCGTTTTGTGAAATGTGGATTCTCCATCTGTTTGGTTAAACTGACCAATTTTTTATTAGAATAACCGAACGTTTGGTGGTTGAAATAACTGAACATTTGGCTACCTAATTATTTTTCTCAGTGTGCACTTCTGCATTCTCTCGCGAATCAAGCCTTACATCCTATTTCGTTGAAAAATAGTCATAAGGATGAGTAGAGCGTGTCTTGCCTAGAGCGACGTCAGAAGCGTTATCGAATAATTTATTCAAAAGTGACAGGAAGACTGCTCTGCCACGATGCTACTTTTCTCAGCCAACTGTTTTCCCTTTAAATTCGCCGGGGACTCGTTTCGAGACAATCCCATTCGCGATTTATCAATTGAATGATAAGTACCTTCGTTATTCGCGACGAATTGAACAAATTGAATACGGAGCGTTCCACGGAGCGATCGTACCGAGAACCCGAATAGCGCGAGGCGTTCGCCACCAGCCGGTTCTGCCGTATGCACCTTCCACGTCCCGACCGTAGACTCATTTCCGCGCCCGGAAATGCATAATTGAAGGATCGCCGTAAATAACGGCGTTGATCATTCCCGGCCGCCAATTTCCTGCCGCGAGAGGACGGAGACACGCGAATCCGCGCTCAGGGTCGCTTTCATCTCGCCTCGAGTCGACGAAGCTCACGAAATCGAAGTAAGCGCGAAGGGATTTCTCACTCGAAAGGCTTATTTCGATCGCGAGACGATCCTGCTCGTCTCTCGAATGTTAGTTAATTTCGTACCAGAGCGACTGGAACACTTCCCCGGATAGCTCTCGTCCATTGGTTATTAGTAACAAATATTTTTAAAATAGATGCATTCGTAAACGACTTATTGGGTGAAAGTATGAGAAGCAAAATGCAGCATACGTTGCATTTACTGAAAAGACCCGCGAACGAGAAACTCTTGGATCCTTTTAAATATTCTATTATGCTTTGAAAATTACGATTAGATAATATTTCGATTAGATTATGATTTTCCTACTTTCTCTCACTACTGTAGACGTTACTAAAGAAAAAAAATTGCACCTCAGATACTGGTAGGCGCAAAGTATCGTATCACTGTATCCTGATATTCGGAAACTGCACGAAAAGTAGAGTACTTATACCGATTACCGTTGTACTAAATAGATTTGACATTTCGGGGGTAGTATAGCGTTCATTGCTCAACTGTACGACAACAGTTGACATACACACATCCGGTGAACTTCACTAAACGTATGTCAATTTTGGTTATACGATAAAGCAATGAACGCAATACTTTCCCCGATATTATGTGTCAAATCTATTATACGGTACACTGAGAGAAAAGAAGATTAAACATTATTCTGTTAGAAGGATAATCTGAGTACGAAAGGTAAAGTGGATCGAAAATTATTCTATAAGGAAGGTTAAATTTTACACCCTGGAAGGATAATTTTTTATCTCTTTTACCTTTCGTACTCAGATTATCCTTCTAACAGAATAAATTTTAATCTTTTTTCTTTCAGTGTATAACAGTGATCGAGATACTCTTCTCTCCGCGTGTGAGGTACCCTGTAAGCTGACTTTTATCGACATATCGATAGGACGAAGGCGGAAGTATAACCGTTCACCTGTCGCGCTATCCGCGTCCGGATCCTCATAATCCGCACGGGATTAGAATTCTCTACCCCTTGCCGCTACGGACATCGCCCGCGCCCCCGGAAGTCCGCGCTGGGCGGCGGATTCGCGCGCGGTCCCCGTTGCCGCTACTCGCGAGCGTCGATCGATGAACAAGAATGTGTGCGGTTCGAAATTGAAGGCTAGGAATGCGGACGCACGCATGAAGTCACAGAGCCCGGCCGACTGGTCGCGGACGCCCCGCGCTCTGCTCCGCGCGCCCGCGTCCGTGGCTCGTCGCCGTGTGAACGCACACACGGCTCGCGCGCGTCGGCGTAACACGCGCCACGGATGGCACGGTGTGGGCGCGTCGCGTTTAATAGGCGCGGAAGCTAGGCAAGATCGGTTCTCCTGGTGCGCGTCGCACGAAAGAGCTATCCAATCTGGGCCAAGTGGTCCTTCCTGTTTTGTACAACACATTAAGCTCCTGGGCCCGCGTGACCCTCGAAATCGCCGCGGTTTCCGCTCTTCTTCTCGTTCACGGGCTCGGGTTCTCGCGCTCCCGAATTATCATCACGGCCCTCGCGCGTCGACGGTGGGAGATGACCGAAGGGAGAGAGGGTCGGGTGGACGAAGTCGTTCGTGCGACCCGTTCCACACCCGAGCCCTTCCGAAATAGGAAATTGGCTTTACTTCCGCCGTTCCGCTCGTTTCGAACGGCAGGAGCTGCGCGTGCGGCCAAGTGGGATATGCGGCTGGAAAATGCTCGCTCGCTCGGTGGGAAATAAGAGGCGCGTTTGGTGGCGCTTTCGGCGGGAGAAATAACGCCAGAAATGGAGAGCAACGTTCTCCGCGGTGAAAACTCGACGCACAAGTGGAATAAGGTGCGATCCTCGTGGTTCTCTCTCTGCCGCTTCGGATGGCTCGGATAATATTAACCCTTCGTTGCTCACGTGGGGTGTAGGCGACACCCCAGCCTCCTTTTTTTGCATGCCACGCCTAGAGTTTCTGTTTTTTTTCGAGGTTGACACTTTCAGTACCTTTCGAAAACATTTCATTAAAGAACTTGGCACGAAAAGCGCGATTTGTTTATCCGACGAAATGCTGCAGAGTGTTAAAAAGTGATTTTTAACAATCTGTAATTAACTTAATATTTCATAGTTTCGATAAAAGTTGTTCCTATTTGTTAATTTGTCCTTCGTTGATAAAACGAGAGTATGATAACTATCCTCAGTCTATTATTTATACTATTTTTTAATAAAAATCGGCAGGGAGATCTGAGCGTCTGAAAACCGAGATCCCATGTACCGAGACTTCGAGTTTTATTTTCAATTAGAAAATTACGAAATTTATTTTTCTTTGAAATGTTGAGGTCATTAGGCAATATCTCGAGCTTTAAAATAAAAAAAAAGTGTTAAAAAATTTCAATTTTTCACTAAGAAAACGTTAATTTTCTTTCAAAAGCCCACGTGAGTAACGAAGGGTTAATATGCCGCAAAATCCATTCGTTGCAGCTGCGGCCACCACCGGAGCCAGGGTCCCTCCTTCGCGAAGGCCAAGGTGCCGCCCTACGGAGGAGCGGTCGAAGGCGAACCGGCGCGAAGATAGTAGACGAGGTCCGCCCGCGAGAGTCCCTTTCCCTGCGAAAGCCGCTCTCCTGAACAGCGCTGTACTCGCGACTCGCGTGGGCGAAATCGAACGGATTTGCGCGCCCTGCATCGTCGCCGTCGCGTCGCTCCCGGCGAGACCGGGCAAGCCCGAACGAACGACCCGGAACGAGCCCAGCCGGCCGATGCATCTCACCCGCCGCCGCCGTTGCGGCACCCGCGCGTCCCGTGTTTATGCAGCGCGAGTTCAAACACCTCCGATCGAGCGTGCACCGCGCGCGACGTACGGCACAGGTAAGCAATTATCGCGGGCATTCCGAGCGGGCACCGGCAGACGGTCGTCGAGACGCGCAAGGCCATCGAGCCTCGAGTCTATACCGTGCGCGCCGTGCTGCTGCACCGCGCGCAATAAAACCCCGTGAAACGCCGCGGCAGTCCTCTTTGGGCGCGGGAGCGAGTAGGCGATGCGACGGAGGGATCGAGTTTTGTTGCGGACGCGGCAGGGTGTCGGGGAGAAGTTTCCGCGACCCGCGTGAAGAGAAAGTACCTATGGCTGAAGTCTGGGAAGAGTTGGACCTGAAAAGTATGGCTACGGCTCGTGTCGATGCGCTCTTCGATTAGAGAGTTCAGTTTTTTATACGGAACCCCGTACTATGATCGAGGTCTGTTTTTACACGAGAGAAACTGATTTTGTGTTGGTAAGAGTATCGAAAATCAGTCATCAGAGCAGTATTTTTTGTTACGGTAACAAAAATAGTTTGCTATTGAGATGAAAATGTTTGACGGGTTTCCTTGATTGCAATGAAAATTATTGTTTTTCTTCCTTTTTTCTTTTCGCTACCATAACAAATCGATGTGCCATCACTATTTTAACTCGAATATTGTTTAGTGTAACTTAAATAATGGTATATAGTAACCATTTTTCTTCCGTGTGCCAGTCGAGGTTACTTCAATTTATTATTTTATTAAACTCTCAAATTATTACTGATGAACTATATTCTAGTACTGAACAAGTCATTATAGTTGTATAATAAAGAACCCGTACAACAGAATTGAATCGAAAAGGTACAGGTAAGTCGAGTAAATTTTACTCTTCAGCCGATATGAAAAAAATCGTCTAGCTGAAAATCTGGAATACGATCCGTAGCCATATTTTTTTTTGGTTTAACTTTTCCCAGACTTCCACCATACTTTAGCCATACTTTTTTTTTACGCAGGAAAGTACATCGAAATGTTCGAATCGAACAAAATTTTACGCTTCGAGAGGAACAAGCTTCTACCGATCGTCGATTGCGAATGCTGAGACAATGGCGTTTGAAATTTTGCACACGTACGATCGGTATCCGATGTCCGTATGAGTGGAACCGGGAATAACATTGTCAGTCTTGTTGCGGCAATGCTGGATATACGTATAGAGGGTAGCGTGAGTAACGGTAAGCTGTGTCCGTCGACCGAGAGGCGAGACACAACAAACGCAAATTGATGATACTCGCGATCACGAAGTGCCAACTCTGCAGGGGCGCGAGGTACACTCGAGATAAATCTGTGGCGCGCGGAGGGATTCGTTTGAACGGCAATTATCACTTATCTGCACCGTTAATCACGCTTATTAATTTTATCGTACGTGCGTTCGAATTTTAAACTACGTCTTTTAAATTGACGTTGGGGGGGTGAATCAGGGAAAATCACGCAACGTCGCGTTACGTGACTGTAGAGTGGGTATCGAATCGAAGAATAGGAGCGTGACTTTCGTCGCATTGTTATATAGCTCGGGATTTAGAGTCAGGCGGTATTATGTAATGAAAAGATTACGTTTTCTTAGACTCTGCTGAATCGTATAAAATTGCAATTGATACGCGCACGTCTGCTTTCATTCGCGCGGATCGAGCCTTACATCTTGCTCGTTAAAAAATATTTACACATGACGATTAGTTGAGCGTCTCCTGATTCATGACACCAAAAATGTTATCGAATAATTTCTCCTACTTCTGATTCCGCCGAAAACTGACTTGTGGTCTTCGCGGTGATTTTCGAAGCGCTTCAACGACTTGAAGACTACGAGTCACCAACTCATGGTAGACCATTACGGCTCTCGTAATGCCACGTGTCGAGTCGCGAGGCAAAATCGGCGTGTGACGTCACACGTGGGGACTCTAGCGGTGAAAGGTGCCCAGACGCGCGGCTCGCCGGCCCTGCCGGCCGCGCGAATGAGCGCCCTATGGTGTGTCATGAGTTGGTGGCTCACCGGAGAGACCATGGACCAAATTTCGACAAAATCGGAAGCAGGACGAATTATTACTTAACAATGCCTTCGACTGCATCGGAGAACAGAGAATGCAGTTTCACCACAGCAAACGCGCTGAATTGCACCTCCAAAGACGCGGTTCACATAATTTTGCTATAATCTAGATTATACTTTCGGAGACCTCTGATGAAACTAAGCCATCGTGGCTCTACTTTGCTGTATATTTATCAAGATACGAAATACCGCCTTTTTTCCGTGCATTTAATTCGATTTTAACGAAGTAACTATACGGCACGGAACTCGGTACACCCAGCATGGGCCGTATTAACTACATATAAAAGATCATGCGGTATAATGGGAGTCCCGGGCGTCGATTCCACGAAGTCATTATCGTCGCATTAGGCAACGACGGCCGGTGATTTGAATCCCGACGGGATATAGGAGGAATGGATAATCAGGGGTTGCGCACTTTGCCGGCTGCGCATTACCATTTGCCGAATACTCGGTGAATCATCAGTTTTTTTTTCGACGGCTCCGGAGACGAGACACGCGATCCGATACCGTCGAGATGCATCTCCGGTCGGACCAATTTCTCGAGCCGCAAGGATACCAATCGCGTCCAGGACCTCGCGAATTGGGACCGCATTAGAGCCACGACCCGGAAGTTGTCGGAATAGTCCCAGCATGTCACAAACTGTCCAAACCCAGGCGGAAAAGTTCTATATGATCCATTATGTGGTTTTGGTCATACGTGAATTATATATGATTTCTATATTAATCATATACGGATGACTATATACGAATTACATACTTAATCATTCAAAAATCTATATATAGTCGTTATATGATTAATATAGAAACCACGTGTAATCCATGTGTGACCAGAACAACATATGATGCATGATTTCTCGACATCCCTGCACAGTAAAAAATGCTACGATGTGGACATATATGTACACCGAGGAAACAGTTTATTCGTAGTTAATAAGTATTTGTTCAAAAATGGCGAAATAAACGTTTTATCGGATCAAGTAAATATTCGTTAGCTATAACGATATTTATTTCAGACAATTAGATCCTTTGAGGCAACCATTTGAATGAAATAAAGATTCAAATATTTAACACATAATATATTCTTGTGCTAACGAAATATTAATTTCGCCGTATTTGAAATGACACCTATTATCTATTTTTTTCGATGTATGGACCACGTTTTTGGTGTTAGAGAATCTTGGCATAAGATTGAATAAAACCAGATGTGGTCCATATCTACGCTGAGAAAAAGAACTAGGTCGATCAAACCGAAATCCTGGAGACGATGACCCGACCGTCTGGTTAAATATCGTCCCCTTCCTGCAAAAAGTCACTAACTAACATTTATCATCAAACTGACTTAGGTAGTTTCTGCTCTGTAATATCGGTATTATATTTCGGTTAATGACTTTTTATGATGCACGCATGCTCACTTCCAACGCATTTAGCACTTAGTGAGTTTTACCATTTAAAGATTTAATAAAATTAAGCTACTAGGTCCAGTTAGGTGAATTTTACAAAATATGTTAGTGACTTCTTGCAGGAGAAGGGGACGATATATGTATCCTCCATTTGTTCGATTCAACTGACCACTTTTTGGTTGGAATAACTGAACATTTGCTTGGAACAACTAAAAATTCAATTAGAATAATCAGATATTTGATTGAACTGACCAGTATTTTAGTTAGAATAACTAAAGGCGTTTAACCAAATGCATCTCGTCATTTTAACCTAGTCATTATTTTTCCCAGTGTAGGTCTGCACCGGTGTGAAATGCTGTTAAAAATGAACCCCGCTTTTCTTACCGCGCATAATACCAGCTCCATCGTAACTAACGAAACGAGCGAACCGTCAAAATTATTCGCAGCCTTCCCTCGCGTAACCGCGAGAGCGTCTCGATTACGCTCCCCACGGCGAACGATGATGGATAGCCGCGACCGTAGACACCGGCGAGCAAAAAGTGCGCAAGGCTGGGGAACGAACGCGCCCGATTTTTTTTTCATCGCCGGCCCAGCCAGCGGGCTCTCTCGCCTTTGCTCGTCCTCGTCGCGCGCGGATGGAGCGGCTGTAGCGCTCGCTCGCGCGCGCGAGATATACGGTATGTGTGTACGCCCGACGAGCGGTGCGGTAATTAGCGGCGGTTATGTCAGTCGAAACGCAGCCGAGTCTACGGACACGACACCCGCGCGTATGTAATGTACGCCGGATACACACGGCGCGTTAAGCGAGCCCAATACGTCTGACGGCCGTCTAGACGGGAGCACCGTTAACGTAACGCTCTCGCGCGCGTGTACACGGCTGTACACAGGTAGCGAGGCGCGCGGATATATATCACGGGTCACTCTACTGGCCGACCGGAACGCGCGGCGGGCGACGTCTGCCGCCGGAGCCTCGCGCGTCCGCCGCTCGGTTCTTGCGGCGAGCGTTGCTCGCGCGACTGGTAACTGCGCTTCGCGAACCGGGGTTTCGCTTTTGTGCGGTAAAAACTGGAAAGCCGATCGCGTCGTTTCCGATCGGGGAAGAAGGAGGAGAACAAATGGTGGGAGGGAAGACGAGAGAGGGATAGAAAGGGATGGAGTCGAGCCGTCCTCGCGCGGGGTGTGCATCGGTATCAGGAGGCTTTTCTACCACGAAGGGCGCTGCTGGCGGGGAGGAGAGGAGAGCACGCGCGGTCCACTCTTTGGAACGCGATATTTGACGGTTCTCGTGGCCGTTTGTCAATTTGATGGAAACAAATTGAAACAAATGTTTTCCCCGCGGAGGAACAACGCTCCTCCAGGGGTGCAGGTAAAGCTACTCGACGGGAAAGAAACTTCAATGACTATTATCTAATTACCTATGAGCTTTTGATTCATATATGTATAATACTTTTTTGAAGATTACGTTTTCATGTACAATAAAGTCTTATATCGATGTAAGCAAACAAGTTATAAGTAACGAGATAACAGTGATTGAAATTTTCTTCCCGGCGAGCACATGTTTAGCCTCACATGGTCCATACCGCAGAATTTTTTTACCGTGTATGCCCTGATATCAATCGATGTTTTCTTTTTTTTTTTAATACTGGAAACTCTTACCGCGTCGTTTCTAGTTATACGACGGAAGAAATCACAGATCATCTCGAAGCATTGAACCTTTTACCGCGACTGGGACGACAATTCCCGTAGGAGAGGAATTTAAATAGGAGTGGGAAGCTCTCTACCCCCCGCGTACACTTATGGAAATCAAGCGTCGCTCGAACCGCCGACGCCGTAGCCGGACGTCGTCTCGCTCCTGGCGATTCCTGGAAACGCCGAGAGTATAAATAAATAAATGCAGGCTCGCTTCCGGAAGCGCATAATGCCTTCGGCGAAGGGTGACGGGGCGAAGAAATCCCGAAGCTCGCCTACTCGCTCGGGGAGAGCGTATGCGCGCGGAGGCTGTCCACTTCCTGTTATCTTCCGAGAAGTATGACGATTCGGATGCTGCCGAGCGACGAGCAGCTTCGAGAGTGCTGCGTCCCTTCGACGAGCACCGCGATTGCCAATCTGACCGAACCAGCCCTCCGTCCCTCCCTCGTCGATCGCGATTTCGACCTCGAGACGCTTTCCGCGCCGCGCGCGGCGAAGAGAAGCGTGTACTCCTCACCCTCCGTCGCAAAGTACCCCGACGTAGACTAATGATCCTCGTCTGAGTGGGAAATTGACCACTAGGGGTTGAAAACCTTCGACCACCATTGTGCGCGCGCCATCGGGGAGCGCTTTTTATTTTAGAGCCGTAAACGCCAACGCGCCGACCGAAGACCGGCCCTTTACTCCTCGACTCGGGCCTCCGGGGACCTCATCGCCCTCCTTGCGAGGATATTTCCGCCGCGCCCTCCGCGGCGCACCTGACGCGATATGCGTTATCGTGGCCTCGTTGGGCTGGAATTAAATATATGTATATCCCCTTGTCGATAAATTATCGAAATTGGAGAACGAACGATAGACTCGATCGGTGGGGAAATTAAATTTAAAGGTACACACTGAGAGCAAAAATTGTACATATGTTTAAAGAAATCGGTGTTTATATGGGTGGGGGAATGCGGAATAAGTTGCTTCGATTGATAAATTCGGTTACAATGATCAACGGCTATTCGAAGGAAGCAGACTGTAGTCCACATTCGAGTCAATTATTAGTTCAAATAACTTGATCTGAATTCCTCCACTCGTAACTGCCGATTTAGTCAAATCTGTTACAATTTTTTTTCCTGAGTGTATCCAACCAGGCAGAAAAGTTTTGTATGGTCTGTATATAGTCCATATATAGATTTCATCCTAAATGGATTTTATACGCAGAGAAAAAGAATTATTAGTTGGATCTAGTAATAATTATTTATTTACATCGATTTGATCTTTTTTTCACATTAATTTGATATTTTCTCCCTGCAATTGCATGCTATTCCATATAATGGTAAGGAAAAGATATCAAATTGATGTACTAAACGAGATCTGATTTATATAAATAAATAATTACTTGCAGCCCCGCAAGTCATTTTCAGTAGATCCAACTAATTCTTTTTCTCTGTGTATGATTTCTATATAAACGATTATGTAAATTTGTAGAATTTTCGTACGATCCATATACTCGTACCATATAAAGCTAAACTTACCCGGCAGAAAAGAAACTTCAATTACTATTATCTCATTGTTTATGAATTATTGGCCTATATCAATATAAGACTTTATTGCAGATAAAAATATAATCTTCAAAAAAGTATTATGCAAATATGAATCAAAAGCTCATATGTAATGAGATAATAGTCATTGAACTTTACTTCCTTGTAAGTAAGTTTAGCCTCGTATGATGTAGTCCGTATGTGGTTTGTATAGAAATCATACATAATCCACATATATGGTCTGTGTACAAATTATACCGAACTTTTCCGCCTGGGCAATGAACCGGGGAATCCGTCCGTCCGTACGCGTCTTCGCGGATTTTATTCCAACTTTCTACGCGCGGCCTCGCAGACTCTCGCATCGCGAGCGCGCGCGTTCGTCGCATCGCGCTAAGCGTCCAACGCGCGGACGCGCGACGGGGTGAAACAATGAGGTTTCGAAGGGTTGATTCGGTCGGGGGATCAAAAGTCGAGCGAAGGGTGCGCGGCTTCAACAGCCCCGATGAGTGGCTATTAAGCACCCCCGCGCGCCGCTCCACGCGGAGCAAGGGCAATTTGCTATAATCATTCACCATTCAGGATCTCCGAGTCGGGAGCGGGTCCCTCTTCTCTGCGCTCCCGCGCCCGCTTTCTGCGGTTTGCCGCTGCCGCTCCTACCTGCGTACACCATAAATCTCGTGCCTGTAATCATAACCGATTGCGCGACTCGCGGACGGATATCGGGCGCAACGCGAGCATCGGATGTCGAGTCGGAGATGCGTACCAATTGCACTCGCTAAATATCGTTCGAGTGATCGCGGGAGGACGTCTTCGAGGAGAGCCGACGCGGACGCGAGGCACGCCACGGAAGAGAACGACGGAGGGAGAGAGGAGAGGAGAGCTGAATGCGTCGGCAAGAACAATTGATGAAAAACGGAGCGAGAGTGGTCGAGTTTCTCGGAAAGTCTCTCGCGCGAGGCAGAGTCCGCAGAAAGGAGGGGGAGGCAGGTGCATTACGGATGCAGCTGGAAGGCTGGCGCTGCTACGGGATAGTGACGCCCCTCTATTCTCCTCTTTTCTCTGCCCTTTCCTCGCCCCTCTCGCTCCTCCGGCTACCTTCACCTCTCGGCGATCTCCTTCTGTTTCTCTCTTTTTTCCCTTTCTTCCCCTCCCCCCCCCCCTCTCTCTCTCTCTCGAGTCGAATGAGTTCGAGTGCTCGTCGGATTCCATCGTCGGGTGATTAATAAACCGGTCAATTCGCGAGGAGCGAGATAGGAACGTATTCTTTCTCGGTGAGGACAAAGTGGACCGGTCGATGGGACACCGAAAGTTGCGAGAAGCTGAAGCTACTTTCCGGCCGGCTTTGCGCGGTTCTCATCTTGGTCTATTTCTTGTTTCTTTTTTTTTCGACATAGGTATCACACAATCGAATTTACCCCACGCACCAATGCAGCTAAACTGTCCTTTGAAGCAAATCCGACTTGGAAGGAGAGATTCTTTCGGGCCAAACGTGAAATAAGGGGGGAATCCACGAACGAAACTCTTCCGAACGATTCGCATCGCGCGGAGTCGCCGAGGACTCTCTCCCGCCGGTGCACCTTGACCCTGCGGACGCCGAGGTGGGACGAAAAAGGCACGCCGGCACAATTCGACGAGAATCGCGGAGCAAGGGGCCGGGCGGCTTTTATCCGTCGACACGTTTTGCCACTTTGCACCTCGCCGTCTCCCGGGCGGCGCGACGACGACCTTCCTCGCGCGCGGGAATCCGCGAACCGGAGGCACCGCCGCGCCGCCGCGTTCGCCGGTGCAGCTCCGCGCCCGATGACTCGCTCCGCGGTCGTCGCGCGGGGATCCTCGACTACGAGAATCTCTCGGCGCGCGGCGCGACTGCCGGAACGACGTGCGGAGGAGTGCACGCGCGCGAACGAGGCGCGGCCTTCCTCGCGTTATGCGAGCGACCTTAAAGGCGAGTTCGCGCTCGACGAACTGGACGGGACGGGAACCCAACCCTCGGTCTAGACTGCCGGCAGACGTAACAAAACGACAACGCGCGCGCGCGCACGCCGGCTTGGCAGTGCTGCACGCCTGGCGAGATGACGGAACGAGATCGAATGGATCTCCTTCGAGGATCGAGGAAAATCTTGACACGCGCGGAGCGGTACGTCATTCCTACGCGGACAACACGAGACAGAATGCTGTCTCTTAGTCATCCGTAGGGAGTCTAATGTCTAACTGTTTGGTGACTCAAATTTCGAGTTATCTAACAGTCATCTTTTGGATAACGTGAAGTCTAGTCTAAGTTGACAAAAAGTGAGATATTAGACTGCGCCTACTTCTGAGAAAACAATTTATTTCTAGTTAATATACTTGATTATGGGGGAAAAAAAATATTTCTCAGGACCGAGTAAATATTTATCAGCTATTGCTCTATTTCTGTTTGAATGAAAGAGACGGACTAATAATTAACATACCATATGGGGCTAAACTTACTCGCCAAGAGAGGAAATTCAATCAACATTATCTCATTGTCAATGGCCTACATCGATAATAAGACTTTGTTGTAGATAAAAATGTAATCTTCAAAAAAGTATTATATAAATACGAGCCAAAAGCTTATGGATAATGAAATAATAGTGACTGAAGTTCCTTTCCTGGCGAGTAAGCTTAGCCTCATATGATATATTTACTTTGCTCAACGAAATATTTCCTTCGCCATAATCAAGTATATCTACGTTTACTAACTACAAATAAACCCTTCCGTCGGTGTACAGGGAAAGACTGGTACCAGTGAATTTTACATGATTTCCAATAAAAGAGATACACACGAGGATTTTCGAATGTTTTTACAGTGCGATACAATAATAATTTTTCTCCTGAAAACAATAAATCGTGATGGTTTCCATTACAATTTACCAGTTTCCAAGGAAAAATTGTTCTTCGACGCGGTAAAAACACTCGAAAAAACCCCTCTTTTACTGTAAATACACCGAGAGAACAATGTATTAATAGTTGATAAATGTAATTTCAAATACGGCGAAGTAAGTATTACGTTACGACGAGAAAATATACGTTAATTATTAAAATTTTGGCTTCATTCAAGCAATTGCCTCGAAGGATTTAATTTGTCCAGATAAATATCGTAACAATCAACGAATATTTACTTGGATCAACAAAATTTTGATTTCGCCATATTCGAATAAACATTTATCAACTGCAAATGAACTTTCTTCTCGGCGGTACGGTACAATTCACCGGTATCGGTCTTTCCCTGGACGAAGCTAAGTTTCGAGCCGAGGCACGACCCTCGCGCGTCGAGGATCCGCCGTGACTGCGGAGCCTGTTACGCGCTCGCGATGTCGCGCCGTGAGAAGAAGAAGGAGAGACCGAGAGGAGACCGCGGTCCCGTGGTATCGTTATAGCGTCGCCGTTGGTCTCCCGTCGTATACATATAATCGTTCCGATTCGAATGATGAATTATGAATTCGGCCCGGCCGAGACGCGGACGGGGTTGGGCCATTACCAGGGCCATTACACGGTCCCGCCCGGTAATCACAATTTTACAACAATGTGGATCCGTTACGCGGACGCGGCCGCGTCGAGAGGGTTTCCGGGAATTAACCTTCGCCCTACGCCCGAGGTTACGCGGCCGTACGTGTGCGCGTGCCTCGAGGGATCTTTAAACCGCCCGGCTCGTTTTCGCGAACCGGAAGGCGCCCCGGAGGGAGCGGCGGTCGAGGGGGATTGAAATTTTTCGGCGGAATCGCGCGCGCGGTGGATCCGCCGCTCCTCGCCGAGGGTTGAGTCGGATTTGGTTTTCTCGCTCATTCTTTTTGTCGTTGCAGATTCGAAGAACTTTGACGGAATTATTTGCCTTGTGTATATTTCATTTTTCATTTTCCAGCCTCATTTCAGCTGGGAAACGATACTTTGAAATGCAGCTGTGTCATCTTGTGAGGTTATCTCTCTCGCACTCGTTGCTTGGCATGAGTGCGTCTCTCTCTGGCTTTTCGATGACGTCATAATCTTGTACAGAGAATAATTATATTCCCAGGCATTTTCTTTTTCCCGTGATGCTGAATATGTATACGGATTATAAATTGAATTTACAAATATGAATGTTTCTTTTACTCGACGATCGAATTGCCGGTGCCTAAAAAATGTCTTTTTCGATGTAGAACATGATGCACGCAATGACATGATGAAACGAATTTCTTAAATCAAGAACACGTATTCTTCAACCAATAATATGTTTTTTTTTTAATTGGTCGAATCACGATATGTCCTCTTGATTCCAGAAATATTTGTTTGACACTAGCTATCATTTCTCTCAGTATGGAATAAAAATCGAGGTCCATTTCATTTCATTTCACTTTCCCCTCTGCCGCAATCGTGTCCACTGTACCAGATATTCGCTGACAAAGCAATTCCTACTGCCATATCTGCACTGAAAAAAAAACAGATTAAAAATTATTCTGTTAGAAGGATAATCTGAGTACTTACGCAAGGTAAAATAGATCAAAAATTATCCCAAGGAAGGTTAAATTTCATACCCTGGAAGGATAATTTTTCATCTGTTTTACCTTTCGTACTCAGATTATCCTTCTAACAGAATAATTGTTAATTCTTTTCTTTTCTCAGTATGGGTATTCAACTGACAATTGGCATGCACATGCAAGAGCCAAATTCATTTTTTCATACGTTCTAACCCAGTTACCGATCAGTTCTGCGATGCGAAATCTTATACGTCGTATTTCCCGTAAAACAAATCCAAAGTAGTTTCACCTGGCACGCGCAACATGATCGGAATCGCTCTGTATATGCAGGAAACGAGAGAGCCTTCGCGACGTCGCGTGCGTGTATCAGATCCAACGTCATTCTAGCTTAAAATCAATGTTGCATGCGCCCTCTGCTCCCCTCCCTACACCGTCTTATTTTCCCTCCTTTTCGGGCCCACCGTCGCTCTCCGTCTTGCCCTCCCTCTCTCTCTCTTTCTCTTGCTCTCTCGCACTCCCTCGCGCTCCCACGTCACTATACAGCGTCTGGACCAAACTGGATGGAACGAGACGCACATTGCGCGAGTATGCGGTATGCGATCTCCGCTCTTATATAACCATTGCGGGTAAACACGCTCGGACGATAGACACGTCGGTATGTGTACTCGAAGCGCGGCTGTACGCTTAGCCCGCCGCCGTCTGGAGAACGTTCCGCCCGGCGATACGGTGCGCGCCGCGGTACAGCGCGATCCGTGAATCGTGACGAAATCGCGTTTAAAACCGGTATGGAGGAAGGACGCTCAAATATGCCGCATACGATCGGCGCACGGGGGAAGGGATCGGTCGTGGAGTGTATTTTCTACGAATCGAGGGAAATACAGCTCGGCGGGGATATCGGAAGGCAGCGAAAGCTGGGACCAAATCGATTGGTATATATACACGGAAAGACTGGCACCGGTAAACGTCAGTGTATTTACGGTAAAGTAGATAAATACGAGAGTTTTGCGGATGTTTTTACAGTGCGGTACGGTAGTTTCTCCTCTCTTTGCAAATATTAAACTACGCTGCACTGAGAAAAAAAAAAGATTAAAAATTATTCTGTTAGAAGGATAATCTGAGTACGAAAGGTAAAATAGATCAAAAATTATCCTAAGGAAGGTTAAATTTTAAACCCTGGAAGGGGATAATTTTTTATCTACTTCACATTTCGTACTCAGATTATCCTTCTAACAGAATAATTTGTAATCTTTTTTTTTCTCAGTGTGGTTATGTTGGAATTTACTGGTTTTTAAGAAAAAAAAAAAATCGTTCTCCGGCACAGTAGAAACAGCATCCAAAAACCCCTACGCGCACGTCTTTTGTTATAAATTTAGTAAAATTTCCCGGTATCGGTCTTTCCGTGTGCCAGAGGAAAGCACGGTGTCTCTTCACTGTTATCATAAGAACGCCGTAACTCGTTGCCATGCAAGGAAACGTCTTGCTGACATCAGCGTGACTTACGATGTTTCCTTACACAGCAGCGAGTTACGACGTTCTGCAGTAGCGGCGACGAGATACGCGCTTCATTCTGGCACCGGTCAAAACGAATCCCCTGACCGGGTAAGCCACCGATGCAACAAAGTACACCGAGTTAACTTTCGACCCACGATTCGACCTCGCGCAACAGAGCAACCGTCGCAAGGCGGAGGCGACCGCTCGTGCAAACGCGCGTGCGCATTAACGCGCCGTAAAAACGCGCACGAGAAACGGATAAGATCGGCTCGCGAATCGCCCGATCGCTGGAACGAGCAGTTCCGGCCGGGCGCGCCGCGTTGCTCCCATCGCGGAGGCTCCGCACGGTTCTCCTCGTTGGCGCAGCTCCGTATCGCGTTATCGCGCTGTCTCTCTCGGCTCTCGCGTATTCTCTTCCCCCCCTCTCTCTCTCTCTCTCTCTGTTTCGAAGCGGGCGCGCGCGGTACATATGTCAACTCTCTATTATCGCGGGCTTTCGCGCATATAAACCTCACGTTCGGCCCTTATAAAGAGTTCCGTTGTCTCGTTACGCGCCGGAATGCGAGATGCGCGGTGCAGCCGCGCACGTGCGCGGAGTAAATCTCGGAGTTGCATCGTTCCACGGTCGACCGGCGGCGGGAGGGGGGCGCCTACGGGGGCAGGGTCGCTCGCCTTTTAGACTTCGCTCGTGCCCCGCTGCGTCGCGCGTACGGCTACCGCATGCTCGCGCTACCGGGGACGTGGAAATGGGAAGTCCCGGTGTGTGTGCGTCTTGACGCGCGCGCGCGGTCGGTCGGGTGACGAAAGCGCAGCTGCCCGTTCGGTGCAGCGATTCCGAATTCGATTGCGGAGCGAATGGACGCGATGTGTTTGCGCTTTCGAAGCTCGTCCGGCGCGTCCGAGATTTCATGCAACCCCGCGTAAAAAGAAGTACCTATGGCGAAAGTCTGGAGAAAAGTTGGACCAAAAAAGTACGGCTACGCGGGAAAAAATAAATTGTAACGCCCCAACAAAGTTTGTGGTAAAATACGGGACACGGCCGGTTTATCGTTACGATGACTGCAATATTC
Source organism: Xiphydria camelus (assembly GCA_963678675.1). Taxonomy (NCBI): domain Eukaryota; kingdom Metazoa; phylum Arthropoda; class Insecta; order Hymenoptera; family Xiphydriidae; genus Xiphydria; species Xiphydria camelus. The sequence continues at coordinate 3,170,695 of OY783199.1, forward strand.
TGGTAAAAATTACAGCAAAAGCTTGCAGCCTCTACAAGTTTTTTATAATAATTTTTACTAAAATTCTAGTTATCGTGAGAAGAAGTTGACGTTGTTCCGCAATTTACCACACATTTTTTTTGTTTCCGTGTACGGATCATATCCTAGATTTTCAGCCAGACGATACTTTCATATCGACTGAAAAGTATATTTTACTGGACTCACATAATTATGTACCTTTTTGATTCAGTTCTGTTGTACGTGTTCTTAATTATCAAACTATAGCGACGTGTTCGGTACTAGAATATAGTTCAGCAGTAATAATTTGAGAGTTTAATAAAATAATTGATTGAAATAATATAAACTGACAAGGACAGACATCGATCGCAGCACAACCTCGCGTACAAACTGAACTCTAATCGAAGAGCGCATCGTCAACCGGTTGAAAGTCTTGAGATACTACGATCTGAGATACTTTTTCAGTTCGATTTTTTCCCAGACTTCCGCCATGCTCAAGCTATACTTTTTGTTTTGTTTTACGCGGGACGCATCTCGAGACCCGAGCGCATGCAAACGCGATTCCGACTCGACGCCGTGTTCGGCGAAACGCGCCAACGAGGCGCGGTAACGTTTCCCCTGGCGATCTTTTCCTTATTCCGAGAGGCGCGATCAAATCGCCGCGGGTGCAAGCCGCGCGCCGCGCAGGATAAACGCAGGAAACACGGAGACACGCAATTTTACGAGTCGCCGCGAAATTGCCTCGAGGGCGGCGCGCCGCGGGAGGAACGCATGGAAATGAAGAAATACGGCGCGACGCGTGCGTACCACGTTTACAACAAACGCGTGTACCTCGGCGTTCTTTATTTCGAAGCCCCGCGCGCGCTGTCCGATCGCGCCGCCGCGGCGAAGGAAACGCGCGGCGCGTACGACTCGATTGGATAACAGGACACGAGCCTCTGCGGATGATGGGCCCGGGAAGAGGCGAATTATTATCATTATGCTCCCCGGTTACGCGCGGAGATACGAAATGAAACTGCGAGCCCTCTTACGTTATCCGTGTTTCGATGCAACAATGTTCGTAATGACCGTTTCTGAGGCGAGCCACCGGCAAATTTCACGAGTAATTTCGACGGGAGCGAAGCCGGAGTAATTTATGTCCGTACCCGTGAATACTAATGACTATCGATCATTTCCCGCGGGCAAATTATTGCCTCGTACCTGCCCACTCGCGATGCGTGCAGCGTAGTTCCGCGAGTAGGAAGAGACGCGTTGTGTCTACGCAACGCCGTGTGTGCGGCTTTCGCAGCCATGCGTATCTATATTGAGTCGCGACGATGAATCACAAGTCCGTGAATTTCGGCGGATTACTTCACGGAGAAAAAGAATCAGTTGGATCTACTGATAATTGCGGAGTCGCGAGTAATTTTTTATTTACGTCAATTTGATATTTTTTCATATATTAGGTACTTTGATATTTCTTCCTTGCGATCACATATTAATATGGTATTTTATATGATTGTAAGGAAGAGATATCAAATTGATGTCTTGAAAGAGTTCTCATTGGTGTAATATAAATAAATAATTATTTGCGACCTGTTTGTTTTTTCTTCTATCCATATAGCGGACGGTCGATACACTGAGAAAACGGTTTATCATTAGTTATTAAATGTAATATTAAATAGGGCGAAATAAATATTTTTGTAAGAGAAGAAAATATATGATTATTATAATGTGCATTTCCTTTAAAGTGTTGCCGCGAAGGATTTAATTGTGCTAAATAGATATTCCAATGATTAACAAGAATTTACTTGCTCCCGTAAATTGTTTATTTCGCCATATTGAAACAAACATTTATTAACTATAAATAAATTGATTTCTCGATGTATGCTTCCAAGTGCGCTTTCCTATGAAAATGCATTGGTCCCACGCAGAAGATCGAGGGATGTTTATCCGGAAGCCGATGCGCGAAAAATGAACGGATATCCGCTCCAGATATAGAAGAGCGACGCGAGATTATTCGTCGAAATGCGCGAATATGACTCAGCGTTCAAATTCAGCACACGACGCTAAACCGTATCGCGATAAAGCGGAGCGCTAAATCAATGGGTGTTCCCCGACATGTCGCCCGATAATTAAAATAAACACGTTATGTCTACTTTATAGTCCCACTTTAACGGAGTCCCGAGTTAACGTCAAACCGACCGCTCGACGCCCCACGTGCATTAGAAAGGAATAACAAATTGCTCTTTCGTTTGAGATACGCACGATTCATTGCGGGTGCGATACGCTTCGGCGTGTCACGTTTGACAGGTGGGTCTAGCATTTATCTCCGGTAATGGACATCGAGGAGGGGAAGAGAGATAGGGGGAGGTAAACTGAGAGAAATAATTAGGTTAAAATGACAAAACGCATCAAGTTAAACGTGTTTAGTTATTCTAATCAAAATATTGGTTAGTTGAACCGAATATCAAATTATTCCAATCAAATGTTTAGTTATTCAAACCAAATACTTAGTTATTCTAGCTAAAAATTGGTCAGTTTAATCAAACAGATGGGAGATCCATACTTTACCAAACGGTTTGGTCATCAGCTTCAGGATTTTGGTTAAATTATCAAAGTTATTTTTCTCGGTGTACGTCAGCATACACTGAGAAAAAAAATGTGATCAATTTAATCAACATTTCTGAGAGGATTACCGAACTATTTGGTAAAATGTGGATCCCTCAGCTGTTCGATAAAACTGATCACTTTTCAATCAGAGCAACTGAACATATGGCTGGAACAACTATTGTAGATATTTGGTTCAGTTGACGGTATTTTGGCTAGAATAGCGAAACGCGTTTAATCAGACGCATTTTGTCATTATAGCCTAATTATTTTTCTCGTTGCACACGAAGAAAACTATCCACGGGTATATTTTCCCAGCTACACCCCGCATGGAAGCGCGCTCTAATCGAAGGGGGGAGAAATAGTTATTCAGGTTATATACCTCTACTGATAACGGATCGAGAGAGGGGAGGTGATGGTTGACACTTGACACTCCCATTGTCGCTGCACCGGGGAACAATGCAACGGGGAAACACAATGGTGCACGGCCCTGCTAGTCGAAGTAAAAGCAATAAAATCTATGCTAGACCGCGCGAGCCCAGCCGACCGGCGCGGCCGTTCTTATAGCGACTGCTTCCGGCGCACGGCACGCTGCCATTTCCGCCTATGCTGCGGTGCATCGAAACCGTGAGAGAGCCCGGTGCATGCTTCTCTCGCTCGCTCCCTCTTCCTCCCTCCCCGAGCGATACCAGAGGGGAGGAGGAAAAGATCGGGGATGTCGAGACGATAGGAAAGCCGAAGGTGGACGCAGAGCGCGCGAAAAACCCCATGCATATTGACACGCTCGAAAATTTACCTACGGGCAAATTTTTATCGTGCACTTTTTTTTCTACGCGCTTTACGATACAGAGAATTTATTCTTCAATCAAAAATATGATAAAATTCCGGAATCAAGCTACACGGAGAGAATTTTAAAGGAAAAATTACCCATCAATATGCAGACTAACCCTGCATCATAGTGATGTTTCACTGAGCATTTACCGCGGTGGTAAGAAAATAATCCTCTACGCGTAATGATATTTTATAGGGAATACGTTATTATATTTTTACTGTGTTGCAGGGTAAATTCTCAGTGAAACGTCACTATGATGCAGGATTAGCTTGCATGATGGGTAATTTTTCCTTTAAAATTCTCTCCGTGTATGATTTTTTTGTGTGAGTAAATATTTGATAGACTCGAGTAGGGTAACCTACCCAATAGACGCGGACACCAACGGTAAACGAACACTTCAATCCCTACACCAGCCGCTATTTTCACACAGAAAGAACTTCTCGTCCCAACGAAGGTATGCTCGAATCAAAAATATAATTCGTGGGCTTAAACTGCCAAAAGTGACCAAGTCAACATTTTAACTTTTTGTGAGTTAGAATGTCCAAGTCACTAAGAATACTGTTTTATACTACCAGAAAAATTAACCAAATCATATATTCAACTTACAAAGACTCTGTAAGTTGAATATAGGTATGACTTGGTTAATTTTTCTGGTAGTATAAAGCAGTATTCTTAGTGACTTGAGCATTCTAACTCACAAAGTTAAAACTTGATGTTGACTTGGTCTCTTTTGGCAGTAAGCCCACGATATGTTCCTTGACCAAGAATCTCTACATTCTTCTTAAAATTTAAGATCATATGTTCTTGGCTCAAGAAATATTTGTTTGAAACCAACAATTATTTCTCTCGGTGTACTTTAACCGGACCACGCTGTCACCACGATTGCATGGGAAATTAAGATTCCTTCTAAAGCTTTCCTTTCACCTACATCCACCCTGAGTAATCACGTCGGACGAACGAAGACTAACCGTGACTTCGACTCTTCCCTTCGCATGACTATCACAGCGTCCCGCGGCTCGTTCTTCCTCGCCTTTTCCACCTCACGTAGTCGCGCGCAGTCCGAAAGTCCCGAGTTTTTCGCCGGACCACGAAGTCGAGGGCCAGATGCACCGGGCGACTTCAGCGAACGCGACGCGATTCCGGTCCGGCCGGTCCTCGCTCTCTTTCCCGCCGTGCATTGCCCGTATCGGCGTTTCGCGTGAGCGCGCATAAGTGTACGCGACAAAGTGGAGGGCGTGCGCGCGGGCGTGCGTACAGCAATCCCGGTAAAAATCGCGAATTCGTCACCGCCGCTCCGTACAATGGAGCGGGACGAGGTTTACCTTTTGAATGAGTGTTTTTCTTTTTCAAAAAAGTGGTCTCTCCACTCGCACACGTGGCCCCCCCCCTCTCTCTCTCTCTGTCTTCTCCATTCAGGAGGAAACCGAGGCCAAATGCGGAGACCCGCTCGGACAATGGCCGCCTTATTGGCCGCCGCATCCGTGGATGCGCTTCGACGGACCCGCTGCAGGACTGCTCGCGTGCGCCCGCCTCGACATTCGGGCCACCTGTGCGCGCGCGCGCGTGAACGGAAGACGGGGAAAAATTGACGGAGCTGACGATGCGGTAATCGAACGACGCGGACAGGAGCGACGATACTCGAGCCACGACGATTAACTGGACGACATTTGGCGATCCCGTGTAGAGACGTGTGTACACGTACGTGTAAATCTCATCCGGTGGCAAACGAGTTTCAAACGAGCCTCGTTTACCACGGCGTCGTCTCGCAGAACGACTCATTCGACACACTCCTCTGATAACGAGACGTCCACGTGGCTCGTTCATGCCGCCTTCACTGTTTTCCTCGCCGCATCCGACGCGCGTCACGCGGGAGAAACCGAGCGTCGACCGCGTGACGTCGCACCGCAGTTGCACCTCGCACCGGACTCCGCTTTTGAGGAAAAGCGTCGTCCCGGGCGACGCGCCGCGATGAATCAACCCCGTCGTATAGCCCCATTGAGCTCCGGCTCTCGGAATCGCACGCGCGCGCGCGCGCGCGCGCCTCCCTTCACGCGCGGCGGGTACGCCACGGAAGGCGATCGAAGGCGAGATCGCGTTTAAAGGAGGGAACGCCTTTTTGCCCGTCTCCGTCGCGTCCGTCCATCCGTCTCTCGGATGCGTCCTGCCGCGTCCGTCCCTCGGGCCGCCGCGGGGCCCTCTCGGCCTCTGCCGGCGGCAGTGAATCATGTCCATTGACTGGACCGGACGGCTGGCGGCCGGACCAAATACAGACTAGATTCACTCGCGCGCGGCGGTGCCTCCGTGATCGTCGTCTGCAGCTCGCCGCCCGGTAGCGCGCGGCAATCTCCAGGTGCACACGTCAGACCGCGCCTCAACGGTCGGATATTCCTGGGATATCCCGTCATTCTTTATTTCCACTGCGGAGAGTTCCGCGGCGTTGCGTATCAACGCCCGGCGAGGTGGTCTCGCGCGTTGCGAAGGCTTAGCCGACGCTTCGTCTCGGATGTTTGGGGAAAACCGTGACGCCCTGTAGGTATATTCTGGATAGACCCTCGTAAGACCCACGAATCGGTAAAGAGAGACGACAGGTTATGATATTTCATACACTGTTTGAAAACACCGTAGTAAATGTCAAAAATATCGTTTCGTTTCGCGTTAGAAATGAAACATTAGAATAGGTCGTTTTAAGTCAACGCGTCTATATTAATCCTAGAGTTTCCACTTTAAGACTTTGAGAGTGCCGTTAAAATCAAATTTAACACTATTAACATATGTAGGTAGTTGATTTCTCAGTAAGAAAAGATGTTAAAATATAGATCCGTTCATTGATCAATTCGAAATTGATCTACTTTATAAGTGCCGTATTGTTAGTCATCTTTGATTTACGATATTAATCAAATTTACATAAGTAATAATTGTATTAAAGCGGCACATTGACACACCTCTAAAGAGAGTAATTTCAATTTAAAATAATAGTCACAGTGACGTGGTTATTCTGTTAAAGTAACATTCTCTTATGTAAATATCTATGTCAACTAATTAACATTTTACATGAGCAACACGAGTAACTGAGGGCTCCCGATTAAAATAAACACAACATGTTTAGTGAACCTACTAGGGTTTGAGAAATAAATTCATTTTAACTAGTTGTTCTTTTCGAACAGTGTAGGGTCGATGAGTGAATATCAATTTGGCCGACTACCAAGGGATGCGACTACTGTGGTGGCTCGTATCTTTAGTTTTATTAATCGTGATGCAGACTGGTGCATCCGTTGCACTTGCTCGATAATCGATAAAAAGATGCGCGAATTGCACCGAACGATCTTCGATACGTATTCGCGCCCCTTCGAAGGAGTCCTCCCTCCCCTTACAATCTCTTTGCCCCAAGCGGAAATGTTCCATATGATCCATATGTGGTTTTGATCGTATAAAATATGACTTATACATGATTTCTACAATAACCATATATAGACTATATATGGATTATACAATCATTTAAAAATCTATATAGTGTCCTCACATGGTTAATGTAGAAATCGTATGCAATCCATATATATGGCCAAAACACACCACATATAGATCATATACAAAATATATAGAATTTTTTCGCCTGGGGCGCTCCCCGCGAGGAACGATTTCTCGCGTATATTCTCGAGCGCGCGGTGATCCCGCGCGCTACCGATTCCAGACGTTTTTCGCGTTCGTTGCTCTTTCCGGTCCAGAGGTACTTCCGCTTCGCGTGAGAAGACTCGCCCCGACGGGAACACGAGGAAGAGCCGCCGTCAATCGGTTTCCCTTTGCGATTTGTGTTTCGATTATTTAAATTTTATCGAGAAACAATGCTCTCTACTTTTGTTATCTATTCCAATTTCGCGATGTTATCGCGACGAATCGATACGGAGCATGGATTCTAAAGAAATTCTGCCCACCGAGTAGATCTTACAGGGGGAGTCTGTAATTGAATCTAATTGGGAACGCGCGTTTCTTTTTCTCCGACCGCGTTCGATATCCGTATATGTTGACGCATCGACGATGATCACCTTGACATTTTCGATCGCAAATAGCTTAAGACGTCGTGCTGTGTATATTGACTATCGTTCTACAAGATGCTCTATACGAAAGGAACGCGCAGCATTATAGGCTACAATTTCCACACAAGACGGCACTATATGTACCGTAATGGACTCCGTTTATGGCGTTTGGCATGCAATCTCAAATGAATGTTATTAGCGGGCAACGAGCATATTTCTATATACAGTTCTCAGCTTACATATATGACCATGTGACCCTGTACACGTCCTAGACAGAGTATGACGCAATGCCACAGAACGCATAGACACGGTGTTTAGTGAAAATAAAATTCCCTGATTATATTCAGCAGGTATGTATTCCAGGCTCAAATAATTAAATTTCCTTGAACTTCATACACGTGTTTATCTGATAATAAAAATAGATTTAATGATTATCTATTCGGACACGATTTTATGAAAGATAAACAATTATTTAAAATACGTTGAATTTCTTATCTCAACGTGGATCTAGATTAAAAGTTTGTCTACGGGGATATTCGTGGGCTTAATTAATTATTTTCCGTTGGTTAGAAATTTTATAAATAAATTCTATAAGCATCTAAATCATACTACGTACTGTAGAAATCGTTAATCGCACTACTGCAATATAATTAATAAACGTATATTCAAATATGGCGAAATGCATCCGAGTAAATTGTCACTGCAGTTATTGCGAATATTGCAAATTTCTCAATGCAACACTGGCTTGGTCTTCGCAGATAAATTGGCTTCCCGAATTTTGATCAGGTTGAGTATTGCATTGTAGCAAAATAATACCGATTAACTATTAATAATTCTTCCCACTGTCACTAACACATATTGATTAATCATCACAATATTTAATCGTTTCGAGTGACTACTTGAAATTGTTTGTTTGAGAAAACCAATTAATGCAACAGTTATCGAATACTATTTTTCTTTTCAACGAAATATTCATTTTGCCATATTTAAATTAATTCCTATTAATTAGAAATAAATTATTTAAATAAATAAAACGCAGTTACTCTACATTAAACGAGTATATTGCATTCCTGATAAATGGATTTCATCAATTTAGTTAACGTTAGAAGTGTGCGATTATTAGCAGGTAACGAGGTAGATAGTGAGACGTGTTATCGGCTCTAGCGCGTAACGATAACTGCGTGGATCGATGGTAGAGTGGGGAGGGGCGAAGGCAGACCGCCGAGCAACAACACGCTGGGCTTGTTGTTGTGAATGAGCGTTGAAGCGCCGAATTTGGCCTTTCACGTATATATCTATGTAGTATTTCAAAGTACGTATATTACATAAAGAGAATCGTGTACGATAAAATCACAAGTCAGAAATTATGAAATGAAACCGTATCGACGACGTGGTGCAGGATTTGACTGTATTTCGATTTTATATGTACAATAAAGAACCAATCGGGATTGCACCCTGTAACTATTGTCAAATTATCTAATAAAATTTGGTAATACAATTTTATTAGACTTTTCTAAGATTTTCAGTAAACAATTCTCATTTTCTCGGAATTTGATTCGATACAATATTGTACAATATTGGACACGAAAATCATTCTGCCGGACGATTTCACGTGGGATTAAAAATCGTAATGGGTGCCTCTTAGAATTTCTTCGAATTTTCAACCAAATAATATCAAATAAATAGTTAAATTAGCAAAATAATTGCCGAAAATTCTTCGAACTCGCTAACTTCTTCCTGACTTTTCCAACTTTTCTCCACGACATATAAAATTCCCTCACAATTCCAGGGTTTTCCGAAATTCTCCGACCGTCAGATACACAGAGAAAAAAAATTCTTTGGATCAAAGAAATCGAATTCTTTGGTTTTCAATTCTTCCACTTAAAGAACGCGTCTTTAAGTCAGTGATATTAGTATTTATTTGAAAAGACTGCAGTTTTCACTTGAAAGAAATGACTTTATCGAATTTTTTTCTTTCCCCGAAAGAAATATTCTTTCAAATCAACAAGAAACGTCTTTCCGTCAATAACTCCGACGTCTTTAATGCTAACGCAGTTTTTCTTTAACTGAAAGAAGTATAGTATAGTCATTGTGAATTACGTATTTCTTTGAAACAAATTGTTTCTTTAAATCAACATATGAATTGTTAGAACTAAAGAACGCAGAATAATCGTTGTAATAATTTGCTTCATTTCACTTGAAGAACGCGTCTTTAAGTCAATGATTTTACTATTTATCTGGAACACTACATTTTTTACGTGAAAGAAATGACTTCATCGAATATTTGTCTTTCCCCGAAAGAAATATTCTTTCAAATCAACAGAAAACGTCTTTCCGTTAATAATTCTGACGTCTTTAATGGTAATGCAGTTTTTCTTTAACTGAAAGAAGTATAGTATAGTTATTATGAATTACGTATTTCTTTGAAACAAATTGTTTCTTTAAACCAACACATGAATTGTTAGAACCAAAGAACGCAGAATAATCGTTCTAATAATTTGCTTCATTCCACTCGAAGAACGCATTTCTCAAGTCAATGATTTTACTATTTATCTGAAAAAGCTGCATTTTTCACTTGAAAGAAATGACTTCATTGAATATTTGTCTTTCCCCGAAAGAAATATTCTTTCAAATCAACAAGAAACGTCTTTCCGTCAATAACTCCGACGTCTTTAATGCTAACGCAGTTTTTCTTTAACTGAAAGAAGTATAGTATAGTCATTGTGAATTACGTATTTCTTTGAAACAAATTGTTTCTTTAAATCAACATATGAATTGTTAGAACCAAAGAACGCAGAATAATCGTTGTAATAATTTGCTTCATTTCACTTGAAGAACGCGTCTTTAAGTCAATGATTTTACTATTTATCTGGAACACTACATTTTTTACGTGAAAGAAATGACTTCATCGAATATTTGTCTTTCCCCGAAAGAAATATTCTTTCACATCAACAGAAAACGCCTTTCCGTCAATAATTCTGACGTCTTTAATGCTAACGTAGTTTTTCTTTAACTGAAAGAAGTATGGTATAGTCATTGTGAATTACGTATTTCCTTAAAACAGATTGTTTCTTTAAATCAACACATGAATTGTTAGAATCAAAGAACGCAGAATAATCGTTGTAATAATTTGCTTCATTCCACTTGAAGAACGCGTCTTTCAAGTCAATGATTTTACTATTTATGTGAAAAGACTGCATTTTTCACTTGAAAAAAATGACTTCATTGAATATTTGTCTTTCCCCGAAAGAAATATTCTTTCAAATCAACAGAGAACGGCTTTCCGTTAATAATTCTGACGTCTTTAATGGTAATGCAGTTTTTCTTTAACTGAAAGAAGTATAGTATAGTTATTATGAATTACGTATTTCTTTGAAACAAATTGTTTCTTTAAACCAACACATGAATTGTTAGAACCAAAGAACGCAGAATAATCGTTCTAATAATTTGCTTCATTCCACTCGAAGAACGCATTTCTCAAGTCAATGATTTTACTATTTATCTGAAAAGACTGCATTTTTCACTTGAAAGAAATGACTTTATTGAATATTTGTCTTTCCCCGAAAGAAATATTCTTTCAAATCAACAAGAAACGTCTTTCCGTCAATAACTCTGACGTCTTTAATGCTAACGCAGTTTTTCTTTCACTGAAAGAAGTATAGTATAGTCATTACGAATTACGTATTTCTTTGAAATAAATCGTTTCTCTAAATCAACAGATGAATTAACACGTAACATTGAGGGAAAGTGAACACGAACCTAACTACCTAGGTACTGATCGCTACTGGCAGAGCGTGAGATCAAAACGTGAAAACTCGAACTCTCTATGATCAATACTTATAAAATTCCTTCAGCGAGTGTAAGAGGCTTGTGTGACTGAAGGAATGACTAGAAATTAAATCTAAGCTAAAAATGGGTATAAAGGACCCAGAATAATTGCAAGTCAGAGGGACTAGGACACCGCGCGTCACCGAGGGTAAAATCGGTCACTGTCGGTAAAGATAAAATCGCTGTGCTAATATCCTGTTTGCCCGCTATGTGGCGAATATTCTCGGATGCAAATTTATGTTTTACTATTTATAAGAGCAACGTTGAAAAGTGTAATAGTTGTCGTTTTATGGATCAATTGGGGCTTTGATCAGCTGGTTTTTGGAAGTGGGTGAGGTGTCGCGAACTCGCTCCAGCCTTGCCGCTGGTTGGCTTGGTACTACAGTGCTTCCAGGACCGGCCCATTAGTCTCTTGTAAATATTAGTTTTTTTCGCACAGCAGTCACAAACCATTGGCAAGCGGCGCTTTTAACAATCTGCGCATGCATTTATCAGTTGCGTTTTACTTCCAGTGAAATATCTAGCTCTCTCTTCAAAATACGGCGTTCATCTGATCGGAGACAATTTTACTTGGACCAAAGGAATATTATATTTTCAACTTGAAGAAATATTTCTTTACTTTAAATTATTATGTCTTTGACTAGATGACCTATTTCTTGCCGCGAAAGACGCGAGTAATTGTCTTCAATACAACTTTTTTCGAGGTAAATATAGATATCTCAGTTAGTAAGAAATACTCTGTTACGCCGAAGACATATTTCTTTGACTAGATGACCTATTTCTTGCCGCGAAAGACGCGAGTAATTGTCTTGAATACAACTTTTTTCGAGGCAAATATAGATATCTCAGTTAGGAAGAAATATTCTGTTACGCCGAAGACATATTTCTTTGACTACATGACCTATTTCTTGCCGCGAAAGACGCGAGTAATTGTCTTGAATACAACTTTTTTCGAGGCAAATATAGATATCTCAGTTAGGAAGAAATATTCTGTTACGCCGAAGACATATTTCTTTGACTAGATGACCTATTTCTTGCCGCGAAAGACGCGAGTAATTGTCTTGAATACAACTTTTTTCAAGGCAAATATAGATATCTCAGTTAGGAAGAAATATTCTGTTCCGCCGAAGACATATTTCTTTAACTAGATGACCTATTTCTTGCCGCAAAAGACGCCAGTAATTGTCTTGAATACAACTTTTTTCGAGGCAAATATAGATATCTCAGTTAGTAAGAAATATTCTGTTATGCCGAAGACATATTTCTTTGACTAGATGACCTATTTCTTGCCGCGAAAGACGCAAGTAATTGTCTTGAATACAACTTTTTTCGAGGCAAATATAGATATCTCAGTTAGTAAGAAATATTCTGTTACGCCGAAGACATATTTCTTCGACTAGATGACCTATTTCTTGCCGCAAAAGACGCGAGTAATTGTCTTGAATACAACTTTTTTCGAGGCAAATATAGATATCTCAGTTAGTAAGAAATATTCTGTTACGCCGAAGACATATTTCTTTGTTTCAAAAACGCACTTCTTTTGCCAAATAACATCACAGTTCGAATCGAAGGTACAAGGATTCAAAATAAATAAATGCTCCTTCATTTGTACAACTGTTTCTGTCGGACCAAAGAAATATATCTTCCATTGAAATATTTGCTTTCGATGAAAGATTTCTTTGGACTAAAAAAATATAGTTTCGGAGCTATACAAAGAAATATTTCTTTCAACCCGAATAAAATGTCTTTGATCCAAAGAATTTTTTTTCTCAGTGTACCGTAACAGAGGTTCGAGATATCTTACGGTTTTTCGGAGCTAAGCACGGCAAAAACGAGTAAGAGATACCCCCATTGTTCCACGGCACTGCATCGTCCCATGCATTCAATGGCTCGCGCATGCCGACGTCGTACATGTGTACGGATATACGCCGCGTGCGAAGCGATCGAAAATCCTTCATCCGCGACATTTTTTCGCGGCTCCTTCGTTCTCTTTCAGCCGCTACCTCCTTCCCTACCCCCTTCGACCGACCGATCTCGACTGCCGGTTCGTCACGTGCGTGCATATAAAACGCATACCTATCGACGTACGTAAGGACACGTAGGTATACAGGCGAGTTACCAGCGGGACCCGCGACACATCGTAATACCGTTATTTTATACGAGCGATAACTAATTATTTTTGCAGGACTCGCGCCGCAGTAAACGATGGCATTGCCGTTTTTATACACGCGCGCGTCCTTTAAGGTATACATGCACGTCCGCCAGCGACTGGCTGTATTATAATGCACGCGTGTATACGAGCGTATAGTCATCGCCAGTGGCGAACGACGGCGGTCCGAGGAAGAGATTGCGAAAAAAAAAAAACATTATCAGTTGTTTGATCGGAGAAAACGAGGAAGCGGTGAAAAATATTTTCGTATTCGTACTCTCGTGTGTATTTTCAAGATCGCATTTTACTTTGATAAATTCCGAACTGTGAAACTTCCTCGCAAAGTAGTAATCTCCAGTAATGACCTCGCCGATACTAATTCCTACTTCGAGTGGTGATAAAAGCCCTGAAACGTTCGTGCGATACGTACGATGGCGATGCCAAAAGATGAAAACTCAGGCGGAAAAGTTCTATACATCTTATATATGTAATTTCCATATAAACCATTTATGGACGGTATATGGATTATACAAGAATGTTAACGACTCGAATAATTCATATATATAATGTTTACGATAATAACATTGAAATCGTCATTTCTCGCTACTCAATATAATGAGTTTTGCCAAATGCTTTATAAATTGATCGCTTCAAAATTGTCAATTATCAATCTGTTTCGGCTTTACTATATACCAGTATTTTTAACTCAAATATTTAAGTACAATTTCTTATAATTCGAGCTCCATTTTTCTCCGTGTATATATATGGATTATATAAAAATGAAAAGACTCAAATAATCCATATATGGTTTATATAAAAATCACATACATATAATCCACATAGGACAAAATCCATAAATGGACTATATACGAACTGTTCCACCGCTAATATTCACATTAGAATCAAAAGCTGAGAAACAAACCTAAAGAATTTCGCTGGACCACACACACCTGCCTCTCCGCGCATAACAGTAATGTAGGTTAAGCACGACCTACTGCCTAAGTGCGTATCACCATCCGCCCTCCCTTCCAACTCCCACGCCACCCTCCTCGTCCTACGCTCCCTCTCCCTCTCTCTCTCTCTCTCTCTCTCACCCTCGTCTCTCGGCATCTCCTGTCGTTCGATAGACTCGCTGTCACCGCAGGCGCGGTCATGGGGAAGGACACGGGGGTCGACCCCAGCGAGTTTAGACGCCGAATGGGCGCACGCCGGAGGCCCCCGCGTACGCGGATGCACATTAGATGCGTCCCGCGTGGAATGCACCCGCGGGTGCACGGTGCATAGGGTACGCGGGCGTATGCACGGAGTGGGGGTACGTAAGGGGGTGTGTTGCAGGGAGTGTGGCATCCCCGTAGGTCCGATGCACGGGCGATCGTCACGCGCCGGGGGGCGGTACCACTTTGTCGCCGACGGTATAAAAGAGAGGCGAAACCGCGGTGCATCCACCTATCACATTCGTACTTTGCCGCCAGAACGTCCTGGGGAGTCCATCCGTGGATCGCCCAGACTCGGTTCCTCCGTCGCCGGAGGGGGTGTGATCGGCTTCCGGATCGCTGCCGGAAGTGGCCCGCTCGAATTCACCGCGGAAACGTTGAGATAAAGTCGGAGTCGCTGCGACGCAACGGTCGGAAGTGATTCGTGTAAGCTCGCCTCGTTGGCTTTATTCGATCGGTGCCGAGGGTGTCGCGCATCGCGGGGGATGGAATAGACGATATCGCGGCGATAAAATCGAGTACGGGCGAATTTCGAGTTTTCGATCGCGTTCCCGTCCGATGCGCCAGGTTTTCCGTGTTTTTTTCTTTTTTTTTTCGAATGACGGAGTCTTGACAAATTGCTAATTCGATTCGTTTTAACTGTTCAGGAGCTGCGAAGAATGCGGAAGGTGAGATCCAAGTTTCGAGATCCTCGGAGCACTCCTGACCCGAACTGAGGGGCGCGCGACCTTCGTCGAAATGATTCCCGACGAGACGTCGAAAAGACGGGGACATCGAATCGCGAAGAGACGATAAACGGATCGGCGAAGCGGGAGAAACACTTCGGATCGACTTCCGCGAGGGACCTCCGAGGAGCGATCGACGTTTTCGAGAATTCGGAGTTCCCCGCGAGATCGGCATCGTCGAAACGACGCGACGCAGCGGCACGGAGAAGAGATATCGAGAGAGATATCGAGAGAGAGAGAGACGGAGCGAGCGAGAGAACCCGCGGCAATCGAGCAAGACAGCTCTCTCGAGAGAGAGACGAGTGGGAGGAAGAGAGGGAGAAGAGGGGGAGGAGGATCATTCGCGAATCTCGCGCAGGGGTGCGAGAGCGCGCGGGATACCGAAGAGTGTCGAAACGTCGGAGCGGAAGGACGGACGGACGTTGAGAGAGCTCTCGAGAGTACAGCCACCGCGGGGTCCATCGGCCGGTGAGAAGAAGCTCGCCGAAAAAAAAAGTGTCACCGCGCGGGGAAATCGATCCCTCGATCGGCGACCGATTCGCCGATTTCTCGCGCGCATCGGCCAGGCGGCGAAACGTGCGGACTTCGAAGAGGCACGCGCGCTCATACGGTTAAGCGAGGGCGAGCGAGAGAGATAGAGAGAGCGGCACGCGCGCGCGAAACGATTCGCAGGATATTTCGTGCCGGACTGACTCCCCGGATCGAGTGGCAGCCTTTTATTCCGGCGCTGGAGAGGGGAGGGGGAGAACAGGAGGGATTCGCAGGTTCCGGCGTACGCGCGAAGATCGCCGGGGAATAAGAGAGAAGGCCGGCGGAAGAGGTCGACGAGGGCGCGAAGAGACCCTCTCAGGAGCCAAAACACAGAACGGAGGAGCGCCCCGCGTGGCGTGGGGAAGTGGGGACCTCGCGACTAGCTTTTGCTTCGCTGGTACAGCCAGCTTTGCCCGGCTCAGTCTGTCGGGCGGCCCCGTGCGCGCTGGCTTCCTAACAAATTGCGTACAACATCCACTTGTGCAATTGCATGTGCCGCGAGCGGTACGCGCGAGCGAGCCTCGTCGAGCGGCAGCAGCAGCGGCGGCGGCACGCCGAGTCCGAGATTTCCCGGCGTCGCGTACCTTCGGGAGGACCGACCGCGGCACGGGGGCCGATTTCGCGCCAGTCGAGTGTCGGCCGAAAAGCGGCGGGTAGCGCGAGCGCGAAGGTGGACAATTGGCGCGCCACGGGGATGAAAGAGGGACCGTGATACGAGGGAGATAACCGAGTGACGGCGCGGCCGCGAAGAGCCGGAGTGACAGCGGCGCGCCGAGCGAATATCGCCGCGCTAAAAGCGCGCGCCGATCGTCGACGTGATATATGCGCGCGCGAGTGACATCTCTCTCTCTCTCTCACACACACACACAGACGCAGACACACACGGGGAAGCGAGAGGGGGATCGAGAAAGAAGTGTTAACTATCGCCGCGCGTCTCTTCTAGGTGTTTTTCTCCCCACCTCGGTCCGCGACGATCGCGCGCTGATACCGCGGCGCGCCCGCGCGCGCGTTCGCCTCGACATAGACTCGCACGCGGAACTGCGACGTGTGTTTTCCGAAGAACGATCGCGTTCGGAGCGGTGACGAGTGACGGGAGGAGAGAGTGCGCGACGGTGACGACGACTTCCGAGAGGGATTCCTCTCGACTTTTTGCGAGTGCAGCGCTCGCGCGCGGGGTAAAACTCTGGCCACAGGTGTCCCTCCTATCTCCGGCGCGGCGAGGTGACAGCGACGCGGCGCGTAAACTCTGTCAGCCGGCGTGCGCGCGTCCTTGTACTCCGGTGCAGGAAGACGGGCGAGGGAAAAAAAAAAGAGAAGCGGCATCGGCGACGCGACGGTGACGCACGCGTCGAAAGATTTCCATCGCGACTCTCTCGCGTGTCGCGCGCGGAAGGTAGTACGCGCGACGCACAGGGGCGCGGGAGAGCGTCGTCGGAGGGACCGCGGAGGAGAAAAGTGTCGCCCGCCTCTCTCTCTCCCCGCTTCGCGTCCTTCCCACCCGCGTGGCGCGCGCGATAAAGTCGGTCCCCCCCAAGGTGCGCGCGAGAGTCGTACCTCGCGTGGTACGCCCACGTAACCGCGCGGTTAAAAATACAACTCGCTCGCGCGCCGCCCGCTTCGGTTGCATCGCGCGACACACGGACACACGACACGCGCGCGCGCGCGCGCGCGAAGCGAATCTCCGTCGGCGTCGACGACGACGCAGCGGAGGACGATGCCGCGGGCCCCGCGCGCCGCCGATCCTCGCGAGGCGCGTTTCTCTTCGTCGCTCGATCGGAGCGACGGCCGTGCCGCCGCTTCTGGATGCTGAGAGAGAGAGCGCCGGCCACCGCGCGAGCACATCACGACTCTCGATCGAGGAAGAATGAGCGACACCCGCGAAAAAGTTCGTCCCGCGCCGTGCTGCCGCCAGCTGCGAGTCTGCGTCGACTGACGCGACGGCGGGCTCTCGGTGCCGAGAAAGACTCTCGCTCTCGGAGCGGCAGAGAGCGGAGGAGCGAGACCGCGCGCCTTCGATTCGACGGTTCCGCCGCGTGCGTCGTGCGTCGCGCGGCTGCGGCGTCGCGAGGGCCGTGCTCGAATAAGAAGAGGAAGAGGAGCGCGAGACGGATAAGGGGAGAAACGCAGGGACGACGGGGAGCGATACGATACCGATTTTTTTCCCGCGAAAGATCGGTAAGAAATCGGCGGCCGATCGTTCGGGCGACGACGAGGGAAGGCGCCGGAGTCGTCCGCGGGGCGATCGGCGGCCCCCTCGCGCGAGGATCGGCGCTAGCGCGAATCGAACCCGGCGATCGGACGTTACCCAATCAAATCGGTAGGCAGATGAAATGTGAAACACGAGGACGCGTCACGAGGGTGGCTTCGGAGGCGGAAAATACCGGCGGCTGCTCCTGGCGCGGGGCGCCTGCGATGACGGGCGTAGGACGCTGGAACGCCTTCCTCCTCGCCGCACTTCCGATGGTCGTCGTGCTGCTGCAAGCGCGAACCGCAACGGGTGAGTTTCTTGTGTGTTTGTACGCGCTCTTCGAGAGAGAGAGAGGGGGGGGGGGTTGTTGCCAGAGATTTCTTCGCGTCGAGGGGAGAGTCGGGAGATGTTTTGTCGGAGGTCTCCGACGAGTCACTCGCGTGACGAAGGGTTTGGACGATTCGTTTTTCGGATCGATGGTCAAGGAGACGACGAACGGAGGTAAAGATGAGAGAAATTTCTCGTAGTGTTGAGGAAACAATTTTGCCGAGAGATTCGAAGAATAAATCGATACTTTGCACTTTTCGATGCTCCACTGTATTAGCAGGGTGATTATCGGAAATTAAGGCACTATTTTTATACGAGGATGCAGTCTCGGTTTATCCTGTATACATTTTCTTGAAAATTCTTCAAAATGAAGAACCAATAGGTACGATGAGGATGTTAACACGTTGACTGCCAACTTAGAGATCACTCGTAGTTTGCCTTGCTGACTACACCGAGCAGAATAATCAGATTAAAATGACAAAACGCGTCTAGTTAAACACGTTTAGTTATTCTAACCAAAAATACTGATCAGTTGTACCAAATATCAAGTTATTCTAACCAAAAAGTGGTCGGTTCGGTCGAACAGATGAAGGATCCATATTTCACCAAACTGTTTGGTCACCGCTTCCAAGATTTTGGTTAGATATTGACCAAATTTTCTTCTCGGTATAGGACACCAACTACGACTTATCTCATAATTATTTTGCTTGTCATTTCTGCGTAATTGCGAACGATTTCGAGATATGTCAAAACATTTAAAATACTTTTGGTCATTACCATCTGCTATAATTGCATTTTTGAACAATACTATACAATTAAATCGAATTGTATTTGTAGACCGGATACCTGAAAATTGATGTGGCAATCAACGTGTTCGAAAGAAAGACCAATGAAACCAATAAAACATATCACGTGCAGGATGAGGCACCCGAAGCGCGCAGCGCCTAAATTTGAGTGAAAGAGCCATTGAAAGTACCACGCTTTAGGTGCACCACCTCTCGTATACGTATGCATTTAAAAAAATACGGCTTCCCCAACCGCATGAGCGCAGGTTATTTCGAGCACCGATCATCCGAAGGTTCTCACGATTCCCTTCGTATGCCTCGGTCCGAGCCGGCGCGAGGCAGGTGCGCTGTGAAACCGCTTTAAATCGTTTCTCGAAGTGCAGTAAGCGGTGCGACCGTACGAGTTCGATCGGCAATTGCGGGAAAACGCACGGTTCCTCCGCGGTACGAGAGGATAATTGCCGCGCGTGGCGAGAGCGCAACACCCCTTAAATTGGGCTTCGAGCAATGACATCGTTCCGCGCGCGGTGACTTGAGAGGGAAATGGGTACGAGAGGGAGAGCGGAGTGAGGTTCAAGGTCTTAGGAGTCGAAAACTGGAAGCACTGTGTACAGTAGAGTGGATTTTTGGTTTGGTCCACATTTTGAACGCTGTACAGAGAAAGTTAAATAGTAACGATTACCAGCCAAAATAGTAAAGAGGTGACAGATTCGACAATATCGTGTTGAATAATCTGCAGCATAGTAATCATCACCATTCGACTAGTGATGATTACTATTCTGCAGAATATTCAACACGATATCGTCGAAGCCGTTACTCATTTACTACTTTGTATGATAATCAATTTTATTACTATTACTATTCAATGACATATATATTCAATTTTCTCCATGTATTTATTAGCAGGAAATGTTGACCTAACGGCTGAAAATATTGCATAGAAGTCTATCGAGATACCCTTAGTTACCCTTAATGCTTTATTGAATAGATCCACTTTGCATAATATCTTAACGTGTAATTGATAAAACGAATTCGGTTTCTTTTGAATTATTAACACATCAAATGTGTGGATGATTGAAATCAAAGTAAATTGCAATCTATACTTGCATCGCGGCTTCTATTCTTGATATTCTTTAAAAAGAAGGAAACTGAAAGGTTCTTTTTTAATCGAATCCCGAGAATCCTGCCTACTTACGAATTTCAATGGAGGACTGTTCACAGTTAAAAAGCGGTGTTAATTCTTAACACCATTTCACCGGTCTGATTCTATATGTACCACATCTGATGTCATTCAGTATTACACCATTGTCATCTAACATCAAAAGTGGCCTATATAATAGGTCCACATCGCAGAATTTCTTACAGTGTTCGATACACTGAGAAAAATAATTAGATTAAAATGACAAAATGCATCTAATTAAACGCCTTTGGTTATTCTAACCAAAATATTGATCAGTTGAACCGAATCTTTAGTTATTCCAACCAAATATTTAATCACTCTAACCAAATGTTTAATTATTCTAACCAAAAAGTGGTCAGTTTAACCGAATCCATATATCTCATCAAACGGTTTGGTCATCGTCCCCAAGATTTTGAACAGATCGACCAAACTCTCTCCTCAGTGCAGTCGCAATCGCGTATTTTTCAATTAATCACACACCCACCAGACTCACACAATCCGCATCGATCCGAAGAACATCGCATTCGCCCCGCGAAGAATCGCATCTCGGTCGCGCACGTGGACCTCTCCCCGCAGGAATCGTAATAGCAGAAGAGAGAGAATTGCGCGGGACTGTCCATCTCTGTCAGCGTTTTGTACGCGCGTACGCGCGAGTACGCATTCAGAGCCGCTTGCATTAGCATTGAATAAATCGTCGTGGTTGCGGGGCGAGCGCGCGAGCCAGGTGCGTTTCGCTGCGTCGTTGAGCCCGATCGTTAGAGAGAGAGAGAGAGAGAGAGAGAGAGAGAGAGAGAGAGAGAGAGAGAGAGAGAGAGAGAGAGAGAGAGAGTGCACTTATTTACTTTCGTTCGAACCACGGCGAGCGAGTCGAGTCGGCGGTTTTGGTCGCGACTCTTTTATTTCCTCGTAATGGGATCCCGCTTGGAAAATGACTGATTTACGGGGCCCGATCGGCGCGGACGGCCGCACTGACGGAGCGTGAAGTCATTACGCGGCGGAGATGACGGCGTGCGCAGCGCGCGTACGCGGAGAGCGCGCATTATCATGCCGCGGTGTAACGCTGCGGGACGCTTTGCTTTTTTGTAGGCGAAAAAATGAGCGGACCGTCCCCTTCGCGTCGCGAGATACGACTCGGGGAATTCAATTCGATCTGGACCATTTTCGTCGGCCGGACGATTCGCGCCGCGGGGAGGAGATTTATTTGTTTACGTCGACCCATGCCGAGAAATTTGTTTGAGAAAGTTCGAACGAATAAATAAGCGACAATTTCGAGTTCGATTTTAGTACCTACCTACGTACATTTTTTGAGAGAAAAGTAGGTGGTAAGATCAACGGTAACTGCAAGGTTGATTTTCCTGGTTGTTGGTATTGTGTTTACGATTAGACAAACCATGAATGCAGTCGAAATAACTTTTGCTACCTACGCGTGGTTATTGTAACGGTGAGATTGAAATTTATGATAGCTATACACCATTGTTAAATTGACCAGAAAAGTAGATCAATGATATTACCGCATGGTGATATCAACTATGTAAAAAAAGATCGGGGACATCAATCGACTATGTATACTGCAGGCTGATCTGGTTGCAGCAATCGTAATCTCTCCTTACCTTAACCGGAACTTTACTGTTTGGGAGAATTATGGAATTACGATTGGCGCCAAAATCGACCATGATTTCTAGTTAAATTATGGTTTTTTTGACCGGATTTTTCTCTCAATGCATATACACTGAAAAAAGAAAGTATCAACTGACTCAACTGAATATCAGATAAGCCAACTACATCGCGATATTTGATTGAAACGCGAAGTTGTCCCAACTGCACGTCGCAGTTGAATGATGGTTTTCCATGAACCTCATCGGTGGTTGAGATAATTTGTTTAGGAAACTGAATGACCTCATTGAAGCATCGGATTGATAATTAACTAAATAATATATTATAGTTAATTCAATTACCCAACCGTTCTTCCAATTTCTAAACATTTGAGGCAACTGCATCAGTAGTTAAATCAGCCGAATAAGTCAACCATGCCGTGCAATTGAATCTGCCACATTAACTTAATTTAATCGAACTTCATTTAGTCACGTCAAGCGAAAAATTCGGTTAAATTGATTACAAATTCTTTGACCACACAATGGAGTTGCAAACACGAACAAATTTTTTTTCAGTATAGGTACGAACGATCATTAACTACCCCTGTATCGCACGCGTACCTATCATTATTTATGAGACTAAATTTACTCGCCGGTAAAAAGAAACTTCAATCACGACCATAATCTCATTACCTATTTACGAGCTCATGGCTCATATTTATATAACACTTTGCTAAAGATAACATTTTTATCTGTAACAAAGTCTCATATCAATGTAGGCTAAAAGCTCATTGACAACGAGATAACAGTGATCAAAGTTTCTTCCCTGGCGAGTAAGTTTAGCCTCATACGGTATACGAACGCATTCCCGCAACGCGTCGCAGGTGCCGCGGGGGGGATGCTACTCTCGCGCGTTATTTTCTTATCGGGCCGGCCGCGGGGGAGGGATCTCGAACGTCCGCCGGGAGCCGGTATCGGCTGCGGCGGCGCCGCCGCGAAGAAGGCGCGCGGGAGTTTATCTCCGAACGACTCGGGGAGCCTCTGCCGAGTGCGACTCGCGCGGACCAAGAGCGCGACGCAGAAACTCCTCCCTCGTGGGCCTCGAGGCCCCGAGTCCCCTCTCGACGCGAGTCGCGAAGGGACTCGCGACGGACGGAGGGCTGCGCGCGGCGAACTCGGAGCAGGTGGCGGAAGGGGGCGGGGAGAGGGCCCCGGAGCGAGACGGCGGAAGGGCCCGAGCGAGAGGGAGGGAGGGAGAAGGTGCGTCCGCGAGTCGCGCGGCGGCGCGCGAGTGCAGCGCAGGGGGAGGGGGGTTGCACGGCCCCCTCCACCCCGCCGTCCTTCACCGGTGGCTTCGTTCGTCCGCACGTCTGGAGGCTGAAGCTGCGCGCGCGCGCTCGGTGACGACGAGCGGATCACTGACCCGCAAACTGGTTCCCCCATTACACCACGCTCGCCGCCACCCTCTGCAACCCGCGCGGGACACTCGCGGTACGGGGTCACCCGAATTTTCCAGTCGAACGCGAAAACAACACCGGAACTCGGTCGCGCCGCTCACGCGGGGGACCAACGGGCGCGACACCCGCGGCGCGCGGGGTGACGATTATTGCGCGCGAGGCGTGTTTCTCGAAAATCGTCCTCGGGACGCGTGTGGATACGTAATCGCGCGATTGCTCGAAGGGTGTTCGAGATGCGTTACGTTTTTTCTATACTTCGAGTTATATTTGAGCCGTTGAACACCAGAATGGTGTAAGTCGCATCTCATCTAAGCTGAGATTGTTTGACTGCAAAGTTAAATACAATTTGAGAAATCTGTCTGGATGATGCAAAACAGATATGTACGATTTAAAATATCTCTTTGTGTATCATCTAGACACATTTTTCAAATTGTACTTAACTTTGCAGTCGAATAATCTCAGCTTACATGAAATGTGATTTACACCATTCTGGTTTTCAACGTCTCAATTCGTAATTTAATGCGCTTTTTTCGGGTACAGCATGACGCACAGCATAGATGATCAAAGTAACAAGTGCACTTTGAGAAACCAACGTTTCGTTGTTTCCGTTACAAGTTTTAAACGCGTGAAAGTACACTGAGAAAAATAATGAGGTTAAAACGACAAAACGCATCTAGTTGAACACGTCTGGTTATTCCAACCAAAATACCGGTCAGTTAAACTGAACATCAAGTTATCCCAACCAAACGTTTAGTTACTCCGACTAAACGTATAATTATTCCAACCAAAAAGTGGTCAGTCAAATGAAACAAATGGAGTATCCATATTTCACCAAACAGTTTGGTCATTGTCTCCGGGATTTTGGTTAGATTGACCAAGATATTTTTCTCAGTTTATGGATCCTAATACCGATAGTTCGCCAGAACTTTCGAGCAGAAAATTTCTCCCGCGCCATGATTCCACCTTTCGATCGCGTATATCCGGCGATTCCGCGAAGCGGGTGTCGCGCGCGCGCGTGGTACACGCGGCGCGGGATTACAGGAGAATCGTAAGCCGCGGCGCGACAGCTCGCCGGGTAAAAAGCTCACCCGGTGCTCTTTGGATCGCGCAGGCATTCGTGGCCGCTGAAAGACGAGTTCTTGCCGGACGCGCGGGCGACACGCGGCCAGCCGTCAGCTGGGCCGGAGACACTGTCGTTCACGACCGGTCGGACCGAAACCGCAAAAGCACCGAGTCCCGCGAGCGCGCCCACCTCCCCGATTATTGGGTAACCTTAGAAACTCCGGCGGACCGCGAGGAACCGGGCAAACCGCGCGCGGAGTCATCGTCGGATCGATTACGCGAATCACGAATTCGGCGGTTGGCTCTTTTCTCCCGCGAATCCTTTTGACGCGCGAGTCCCCGTCGAAGTCGGAGGGCGTCTCCTCGCGGCGGCGGGCTGCTCTGGGAATAAAAGTCCGCAGCATCCCATTGAGCGGACTGTGAGAAGAAATCGCCCTTCTCAGTCGTGCGCGAGAGAGAGACGTCGTAATTACTGAGTACTCCCTCTCAGCCGGAAACGTATTTCATTCGAAGGCTAGGAGAAATATTGTGGCGGCTCGAGTAATGTCTTCCTTTGTACAATAATGAGTGGGAGAATGTTTCTTTTGAGTTGCGCTGCCTACGTTGGGAGAGTGAATCGGATAAGTCACAGGGTAACCTACTCGATGGATGAACTTCTGAGCGGATGACAAAATCCAGTAGATGGGCAGAACTTGGTATTTGACAAGCATTGCAGTGTTTATTTACCGGAGGTGTCCATTTATTGGGTAGGTTACTCTACATTGAAAGAAAGTTTTGCTTCGTTCGACCATCAGTGACGTTGAATACGGCGAACCTCACGATGTAACTGTTTCAAGTAGATATTCATTTTTTCGAATTTCGAATTGGTTGCCTCAACTCTGCGTATTTTTCCTTACAAGTCTTATGATATTACTGAAACAATTACATCGTGAGGTTCGCCGTATCTTACCTCATGGAGGTTGAATGAAGCTATTTTTTTTAATTGTAAGACTGCGTCGCGGCAGAGCGGGTGTCGAATTAATTGTTGACAGTATGACGTTGTTACTATATGGCTTAGGATCTGTACAGTGATTATTAATAGGGATCGATAAAATAACATCACGGTCTAATCGAACGGAGAAATTAAGATTTCTTCATCCCTGTCCAATCATTAAAATTGTAATCGATTTAAATATGCACACGTCTGCATTCCGTCAGACAAATCAAACCTTACATCTTTTTTCACTGAAAAATAGTTATCCGCGACGAGTAGAGCGTGTTTTGCCTGATGACGTCACACGTCGACCTTGCCTCCCGGCGAAAGTTTTTTCGCCTCCTTTTCGAAGCACCGTTACGAGTCGAGATACGTTTATCCGAATTAATAAACAGTACACTCCCTTATCTTCCCTATGAGAATTATAACTGCTTCACGATAAAGTCTTGTCGTTTAACGAGAAACACCAATCGTTCGGCTGCGGATGACGAAAAATCGATCGAATCCACGATGAAAGATCGTCGAACGCCGAAACGTGCTTAAATCCTTTAGTTTCCGTGAGTAGATCCGCGATTTAACAATAAAACTACCGCAGACGCTCATTTTTACCGGTGTTTTATTCAACTTCGATTATCTCGTAACCCGTGAGGTGTATGTCGAAATTGGTAGAATACTTTTTTGTAGGATACATTTCGATCTACAAAAAAGTTCTATAGCAGTACGGGCCAAAGATTCGTAGATAACGAGATAACCCGCCAGTACGACCGTCTTAAAAAGCGCGACCGTTCGGAATGGTCGCGCTTTATAAGACGGTCGTTTTGGCGGGTGATTATCTCGTTATCCGTGGATTTTTCGTCCACACTGCTATAGTACTTTTTTGTAGACCGAAATGTGCTCTATAAAAAAGTATTGTACCAATTTTGACAAAAACCTCACGGGTTACGAAATAATTGAGGTTGAATGGAACTCTGAATAAGACACCGGTCAAATTGACCGGTTGCGGTAGTTCTAGTGTTAAAGAACGTCGTGCAACACACGCGCCGGCGGTGCGCGTCGCGTTTCGCCCGCCGCATATTATATCGTCCGCGCGGAACGACATATTTCCTGAAATATGGAGCACAATTGAAATCAAGATAGGTCTCTTCCGGTAGGGGGCCCCATACAACGGGACCGTGCATCTAAATGCACGGAAGGCGCGCGCGAGTTCGAAAACAATGAAGCGCGATATATTGTTCGTCCCCGCACACAATCCACAGGATTGTGCGGTATAGCGGCGTCCCCGCCGCGCCGTCGCGGCGCGGGTGCTTCGTCGGAACTCCGTCCGTCATCGCTTTTCTTTCGAATCGACCTCGATCCTTTCCTCCTCCCTTCGCAACCGGCTCGCGCGACCTAATTCGATCGATCCACCTATTCAATAACTCGGTCGATGCGGTATGTTCGAAAGGGTGAATTGTCTCAAACACACCCGGAGAAAATTTATTCGAATGCGATGAATACGAATACAATGAAAGAAATGATTGCTGGTACCAACAAAACGTTTTCTTCAATCGAAAACATGATATAATTCCAGAACCAAGCTATGGTTTTTTTTTTCACGCGAGAAAATATTTGATAGGTTCGAGCAATTATATTTTATTGCGCAGAAATAATTTCTCGTTTCACACAACGAAAGTATTCTTGAATCAAGAATACATACCTACCTATATATTCTTCGACCAAGAATTTGTATTCTTAAAAATTGGCAAGATTATATGTTCTTGATTCAAGAGAGTAGTAGTTTGTAAATAGTCCATATATGGATTTGGTTCTATATGGATTATACATGATTTCTATGTAAACTATATACGGATTATTCATGGATTATTTGAACTTTTTGAATTTTTGTACAGGTAATCCATATATGGTTCATATAGAAACCACGTATCATTCATATATGGACTATATATACAAAATATACACACAGAACTTTTTCGCCTACAACGATGGATGCAAGCATTTGTTCCATTCGAATGGACCTGGGGGGGGGGGGGGGATATGAAAAGAATTCCTACTTGTAACTAATACACATTTTAAAAAGGTTCGCATTCAAATAAACTTTTTTCTGAGTGTAGTGATACCGAAGAAACAGTTTATTTATAATTAATAGATGCGATGTACGAAAGAAAAAGGTCGTCCGGCCGAGCAGATATTCGTTGATTATCGCTCTTTTCACGTTCGAATGAAAAATATAACAAGTCTTTTAATAATTAACATATATTTGCTCGGCTCAAGACCAAATATACGCCTACTAATTATAAATCAATCCTTCTCTCGGTGCATCCAAGTAGCAGGAATACATTTAAAAGACGTCCAAATATTCCTCCTACTATGGACGGGGGTAGTGCAACTCAAGAGTGCTCCAATTTAAGCAACCCTGCAACGCACGCCCCCGTATACCGGTGGCAGACGCTGCTCCGAATTAGTTTCGCGCGCCGCAATACTCGGGAATGTACAATATATCTAAACTAAGTACGCGAGAACAGAGGTCCCGATGCGTTACGCGGATAGGCATTTTAATCGACATCGTCTTTAACCACGCCGCGCGTCTCGCGCGCAACCAGCCATCCGACGTCTAGACCCATAAGTCTTCGACTTCCTCGCGAGGCTCGCGCGCCGTTCTCGTACCCACTTGCGATAAGAGTCTCGGACTAGCGCGAGGTGCTCAGCCGCGGCGCGCGCGCTGCTCGTAAGATCGAGATTCGCGCGCGCGTGTGTGCCGTGACTGCGGCGCGCGTGCGTCGACACGGCGTAATAATAATCGACGCGTAGGGACCGTGACGCGGCGATGCACGTTCGCTGAGAGAAAAAAAATCGTTTGATTTAACTAAATTTTGAGATTACGGGCGGCGAACTAAATTACGTAGAATTATTTGAAGAAATATTTAATTGAAGCAGCTAAGTATCCAGTTATTTAAATTGCGTATTTATTGAGATAAGTATATATTTAGTTTGCCGCCCGTTACCTAAAAATTTAGTTAAATTAAACGATTCTTTTTTTTTCGGCGTCCAGGGTGGAGGTACATTTTGAAAATTGGAAGAGCGTTCTAACATTTGGACGAGATATACTGAGAAAAATAAGTTACGAATCCAAGTAAATGCACTGAGAAAAATATCTTAATCAATTCTGGAAATGATGACCAAACCCCGTTTGGCGAAATATGGATCCTCCATATAGGTACTTGGTTAAATTTACCAATTTTTTGTTATAATAATTAGACGTTTTGTTGGCAGAACTAAACATTTGGTTAGAATAACTAATTATTTGGTTCAACAGTATTTTGATTAGAATAATAACTAAATGTGTCAAGCCAGATGCGTTTTGTCATTTTAACCTAATTATTTTTCCCGTGTGGTTTTCTTGGCAATACGTACTCATGTCGACGGTTTACTTGAGTCAAGTAATATTTGTTTGGATTAAAGAAAATTAAAGAAACTATTTACTTCGAGAGATTCGCCATTTATTTTTCCCAGCTTACTGTCATGTATTTCTTAACTTTATATGAGTGAATTTTTTCGACGCACTTTTCGGCGAGATTAAGTGGATCGCAAACACCGCGAAGAGACGCGCTGCATCATAATATAGGAGAGCAAGGAGAGGAGACCCGACCGCGGCTATGTGCAAAGTCCGCACGACTTACGCAACCGGTTAACTATTAAACTTTAACGAGCTATCCGGGCGTGAATCACTGTTGGCATAACTCAACTACCGGCGCATAGTAAGTTCGTAAAAATAGCGTTAGTTGTTTCCGATGACGACGACGACAGCGTTAAGGGAGGGCAGTGTGGCGAAAACGTATATCGTTTTCGCGAATTTCCCGTCGCGGCGCTGAAAATTGAATTTTTCTCGGCTCCTTTTTTCTTCCTCATCCTTTGCCCATTTATTTGTGCATAACTAAAATTTCCTTCCGAAAATATGCAGCTCCCACACTGAGAAAAATAATTAGGTTAAAATGGCAAGACGCATCTATTTTAAGTGCGTTTAGTTATTTTAACCAAAATACTGGTCATTTGAACCAAATATTCAATTATTCTAATCCAATTTTCAGTTATTATATTATAGCAAAATGCTTGCACAGAGAGAAGAGTATATTAATCACTGTTATACTAGATAATAGATTTGACATTTTGAGGAAAGTATTGCATCTATTGCTTTGCTGTATGACAACAATTGGCATACGTTCAGTAAAGTTCACTAGATGTATGTCAACTGTTGTCATACAGTAAAGCAGTGAACGTAATACTTTCCCCAAAATGTCAAATCTATTATCAAGTATAACCAGTGATTAATATATTCTTCTCTCCGTGTAGTGATTCTAACTAAAAAGTGATCAGTCGAACCAAACAAACGGAGAATCCATGTTTCACCAACCAGTTTGGTCATCGTCTTCAAGATTTTGATTAAACCGACTAAACTATTTTTCTCAGTGCAACTGCCCTCATTCATCCGCTATCGTCACAATCTCCCACTCAAAAAATACGCGACCTTCCCGCTCAAAGTAGCAGTGGTACGACACTCTTTCTCGGAATGCGTTTCGAGCTACGAAAAAAAAAAAAGGTTCGCGAGTAACGAGATAATCGCGACCGAAGTAGATGCCACCACGGCGAGTGGGACGCCGCGCGCCGCTCTACTCCGCGGTGTGTTACGAGTGCGCGTACCTCCACACCTGTTATTACACGTACCAACGCTCGTTAGCAACACGCACGCGTCGCGTACGACGAGACGCGAGGGGGGGCGCGACGTCGCGTTTCTCTCGCGTCGTCGTTTATTCCTCTCCCTCCCCTCCGACCGACCGACTTTCCAGGAGGATTTTCAGCGAGCATCTAAACCGCTGCGGAGAGCGCGGCGAGAGAGACACAACCGCCGCGCGCCGACCACTCGAACGGCGGCGGGGCTTCGGTGAGGCCGGCACCTACTAGACCGTAACATTCCGTGCGGCCGAGTTTTTACCGTGCGCGTCGATCGTGGTAATTATACAGTCGTTAGAGCGCGTTATACCCGGAGCTAATTGTAAAATGCCGAGATAACTCGCCCCGTCCGTTTCCCGTGCCGCTGCGAGACGGACGGTTCCGCGGGGTATGCGCGATCGGCGCACGGTGCGACGACTCGCCGGACGTCGGGGCGTCTTCCCTCGGTATGGGATTGCAATTTGCTCGACTCCTTGCGCGAGAAAAAAAAAGGACCGAAAGAAACCCGTCGGTAGAAATTATATCGCCTTGTGTGGAGAGGGAGCAGGGCTGCGGTCTGTTGGCCCCTCATTGGCGGGACTGGCGATGTTAATGGGGGGCCAACGAAGTACGTGGATCCGTTTTCTTCGGTTCTATTATAATATATCGTATATAGCGGGAAAAAAGGGGTTGGAAGAGGAAATGGACCATCCTCTTTCCACTTCTTTCCTACTGCTTCTCCCTCTCTTACACTGAGAGAAATGATTACTTAGATTAACATGACCGCGAAGTTCACGTAACCACGGGACATGATGTCAACGATCAAATTTTTACACGTGCTTCAGGGTTGAATTGACTGTTTTCTCAGGAAAACAATTAATGATTGAAATAGAGTGAGGGATAAATGAATTTTACCGTGGACTACAGTACAAATTTGGTTGTCGACACCATGTCCCATGGTCGCGTGATTTTCGCGTTAATTTCTAACGAACATTTCTCTCCGTGCAGGATTTTGGTTAAATTGTCCAAGTTATTTTTCTCAGTATAGAAGTCGAAGTACCTACGCGTTCATTGCTCAGATTCCCCGTAAGAAAGACCAGAAGACGAAGGCTACGCCGACTCTCGGACTCTCCAACCGAGCGAAACTCCTGAGGAGGAGACCCGGAGGTCTCTCTTCCGATCTATCGATCTTCCTCTCCGCTTCGAGCGCGCGCTGCCGACTCGCCGCAACGAGATATCCCGTCAGCGAGCCGCGCGGTGAGATAGCCGCGCGCCGCTGCGGGAAACGCGCAGCGTACCCGCGTTTCTTCCAGCTGGACGTCCGCATAATGGGATTTCTGGCGCGCCCGCGGGTCTCGGTACTCTCGACTCCCGACGCGGAGTCGGGTATTTTTCCGCCGCGCGATATTTTTCGCGAAACCCGAGCGCGGTTATATGGCCACGGGGCTCGGAGTCTGTTCCGATCGAGTGGTTAATGCGCAAAGAGAGAGAGAGAGAGAGAGAGAGAGAGAGAGAGAGAGAGAGAGAGAGAAGGAGCCGAGGGAGAGGGAGAAAAACGGACGGACGGAGAACTTGTAATGTCTATGGGGCCGCAACTGTTCCGAGAGTAGCGTAATACGAAGAAATTGGAAAGACGCGATGGACCGAATGATTTAAAATTGGGAATTAAAAATAAGGCGTGACGAAAGAAGAAGGGAGATGAGTAAATTAACGGATATCCATTCCGGTTCGTAGGACTCGCTATCCTTCGAGGCCCCGAAGAAAGTCAGCAGAGCGCAGCACTGACAAGGAAATTATAACCGCGAAGCAGACTTCGCCGATTTTCTTCATTCTGCGAGATATACTGTAGCCTACGTTAAAAAACATTATAGATACGTATTTTTTTACGTACTAATTCGGTCATTTAAGGGCCCACATAGATTTGTATGATCGTTACGGCGTTCGTACAAACTAGAATAATTGATTGTTCTAAAAAGTCAACATTTATTTAGCCGCATGAGTTTCGAAAAATAATTGTTCTTCAAAGAATTGTTAAACATCCATTATAATGTGATTTAAATTAATCGTTGTATTTACTGTAGTAACATATTTACGAAAGATTGTACATGTGTTGAATAAATGTTTTGCATTTTATGTGTATTAGTTTCAAATCATTTAACGGCACAAATAGGCTTCTTAACCATGACTCATAAAGCGCACAACCTTGATGCATCCGATGAGCTAATAGGTACTGCCTAAAGTTGCTGTACAGTTTACGTACATTTGTCTATCTGGGGGGGGAGTGAAAATCGTCCCTAAATTTCGCTCTGAAACCATTTTTGTTTACGATTGCTCGACTGCTACGTTGAATTTCTTATTGAAACAAATTAGACATATGTTCCTCATCGAAATGCGATAACATGCGAAGTACTTTTACACTCGGAGGGGATGAAAAACGATTTTGGGGCCCACACACAAATACGATATATGAATTATACAAACACTCAAAAATCTGTATATAGTCTTTATATGGTTAATATAGAAATCATATATAATCCATATATTACCAAAACCGTACATGGATTATAAGTACATATACAAGATATATATAGAACATTTAGAGGTAGTTATCACCCCCTTAAATGACTGAATTAACGCGTAAAAAATATGTGTTTATTTTTTGACGTACCCACTACAACATTATAGCAAAGTCAAGAAAATCAGCGAGGTCTATCTCGGTTACGTTTCCACGTAAACGTTGAACTGCGGAACAATGCAATCGCGCACCAACCCATTGCACGCCCCGCTCCGATGCATTTTCTCTAGTTCGACGAATCGGCGGGCCTTCGTTTATCAGTGCAACGTTAACCGCGTAACGAGCACGGAACTCGATGGTATTCGGTGTCGGTCGACTGGACTCTCGTTCGCTCCGATCTCGCAGTTAAAGTGCCGCGGGCTCGCAACACACAACGACGGTTTCTCTATTCCCACAGCATTCCAACCTCCGTCTATGGATCTCTCTTTCTCTCTCTCTCTCTCTCTCTCTCGCTGATTTGCACATGCCTCGCAAAGAGCCCCGCTCCACTTTTCCGCGGGTGGAACGGTCCTTTCATTCCTAGCTACCAGGTGTTCGCGTCCGCTTTTCCGCTCGCGTTCCGTCGAATAGGTGATGTATAGTAGGATTTCTCCACGGGGGCCCGCTCTGGAAGGCCGCTACGATAGCACACTGAGAAAAAAAAAAGATTAAAAATTATTCCGTCAGAAGGATAATCTGAGTACGAAAGGTAAAATAGATCAAAAATTATCCTTCCAGGGTTTAAAATTTAACCTTCCTTAGCATAATTTTTGATCTATTTTACCTTTCGTACTCTGATTATCCTTCTAACGGAATAATTTTTTATCTTTTTTTTTTCTCAGTGCACCTACGGATAAATTAACTTCTCCCTCCCGTCGAGGTTCCAAGGATCGTCCAATCCTTATCACGAATACGCCTTCCTGTCGCGGAGAAAGAAATAATTGCTGGTCCCAAAAAATATTCTCTTCGAACAAAAATATGACATCTCATTCCAGGACCAAAACCAGTCTTTTCTTTGTGCAAGAAAATATTCGTTAGGCTCGAGTATAAGAATTTGTGTAATGCAGAAAGAATTTCTTGTCCCAACGAAGGTACTTTTGAATCAGGAATGTATATTCTTTGATGAAGAACTCGTCTGCTTAAAAATTCTCAAGATTATATACCCGAGTCGAAAAATTGTGTCCTACTTTGATGTTTTTAATACTCTATTTGACCCACCATTGGCCCACTTAGCCTATAAACCCCTCTTTCGAACCTATATTGGGAGAAGTGGCCAATAACGAACCAGTTTTAGGCTCAACGGAGAACTTGTGTTATGTTCTTGATTCGAGAAATATTTTTTGTTGACATCGGTAATTATTTCTCTCAGTGCGTTTAATATTCCCCCACGACCCGAGTCGAAATCTTACTCCTACTTTTCGACCTACCATTGGCCTACTCAGCCTAGAAGCTCCTATGTTGAACCTAAAATTGATGAAATGTTCACTAACGCACCATTTTAGGTTCAGCACAGTATTTCAATACAACAAAAAATGGACCCACTCTGTAAGTCGAAAAAGAGCGGGTCGAAAATGTCGACCCGAGGGGACCGATAACGATGCGCGAGCGACACGAAACACCCTCGATGTTCCATTCCGACGTTCCGTTTCAGGCGGCATTTGCTGGTCGTCCATCAGCGACGGACGGTGCAAGGAGCTGCTGTCCCAAGGCGTCACCAGGCAGGAGTGCTGCGCCTCGAACGCGGCCGCGGCGACGGCCTACTCCGAGGAGGACCTCGAGAGCGGCAGCCTCTTCTTCTGGAGGGTCCTCGGCGGTGGCGTGCACTGTCTTCCCTGCAGAGGTGAGCCGGGCGCGCGTTCTCTCCCTCCCCTCAAATAACGACTCGACGAATTCCCGAGAAACATCTGAAAACCGTCTCACGGTCCGCGTTGCTCCGTCGCGTTTCAGAGAGCTGCGCGGAGGTGCGCTGCGAGGAGGGTAGAAAGTGCGTGGTGCGCAGAGGGAGGCCGCGGTGCGTCTGCAGCCCGGAGTGCAAGGCGGTGAGGGGCAGCGGTCCGGTCTGCGGTACGGACGGCAGGAGTTACAGCAACCTCTGCCGACTGAAGAAGCGCGCCTGCAAGAAGGGCAGCCACGAGCTGGCCGTCGCGTACAACGGGCATTGTCAAAGTGAGTGACCTTGAGATTGTCGCACCCCCCTGGAAGACGCCGGACTCCGCCGAGAGAAACAATCGCTGGTGTCGACGAAATATTTCTCGGAGCAAGAACATATATGATCTTAACAATTAATTTAAATACAGATTCTCTTGATCGAAGAATTAAACATTCTTGATCCGAGAATACCTGCGTGTGGAATTCTTCCTGTGCGAAAAAAAAAAAAAAACAGTTACTCGAGTCTGTCAAATATTTTTCTGCGCGAAGAAAACCATGGCTTTATCCTGAAATTAGATCATGCTTTTGATATTGAAGAAAACATTTGTCGACGCCAGCAGTTATGATAAACCGAGGCGAATCGAATCAAAATCCATATTTCTTAAATCGTGATGAAAATGAGCATTCCGGATATTCGTATTATTATACTTCATTGGAGATGAACGAAGTACCTAATGCCGATGACTGGACTTTTCATTTTCACAGCGATTTAATAAATATAGACCTACAATCAGAAAAATAATTAGTCGGATCTACTAAAAATTACTTGCGAGGTCGCGCGTAATTATTTATTTACATCAATTTGATCTTTCTTCGTATTGATTAGATACGTCTTTCTTCCTAATCACACATTATTTCACATGATTGCAAGGAAGAGATATCTGATTGATCTACCACAAACAATTTAATTGATATAAATAAATAATTGCAACCCCGCAAATAATTTTCAGTAGCTCCAACTAATTCTTTTTTCTCTATTTATGATCTGACTCGCCTCGATCTACCCTATTTCTCTCAGTGTCGCGTAGCATCTCGCGTATTTTGTACAGTAAAATCGGCACCGCGCCGCCCTATCCCGCTCCCCTCGTAATTTGTATATAAGAACGCAGTATGGGGATGACCATCATCGCGAGTAATAACGTGTAAAGTGTCGAGCAGGTTCGTGCGCTCGGGTGCGCTGCGGCCAGGGCCGAAGCTGCCTCCTGGACCAGAATTTGAGCCCGCACTGCGTGAGGTGCGCCCGCAGGTGCCCTCGGACGTCCCAGGTCGCGCGCCCCGTCTGCGGGGTCGACGGCAACACCTACAAGAGCGCTTGCCACCTGCGCCTCGCAGCCTGCCGCGCCGGCCGCGCCATTCCCGTCGCCTATAAGGGCCACTGCAAACGTGAGTCTTGCGTCTCCTTCGTTTTCTTCCTGTCTTCTCTCATTTTTTTCTCATCTCGTTACGTTCAAAGGTAACGTCGATGCCTGCCCCTCGCTCCTTCGTTACAGTCGGAGAATCTTGTGGAAACCCTCGGTGAGAGGGTCGCGATTTGTAATGAAATATGGAAGTAAAAGAATTTTCGGAATTCTCCAAATATCGTGGTTATAGCTGTCAGAGAAAATTGGGCACCGGAACGAGCTAAAATGATCTCTCCTGAAGTTATCATTACGTCAAATGTGTACCGAGAGAAATAATAGTGTTAAAAAATGTTTTTCGTATCAAGAAAATATGATCTTACAAATATTTAAGAATACAGATTCTTGATCAAAGAAAATATGTATTACGATTTCAAGTTTTTTGAGCTTCCGAAATAATTTCAATATTATCTCTTGGGTCCCTAAAATGCCACGTCGAGCGTCCCCGTCACATTCCACCGAGGGATTATTAGATCTCGTGTCGTGCGAAAAATATTGCTATTTCAAATTTGTGTTGATCCTCCGACAACACCCTAAAATCGTTCCTCTTTCGAACGTGTAAAAAGCGAATAGTTCGACTGGTGCTTGAAAAAGAACCAGGTTGCAATTACGAAAGCGAAGACAGAGAAAGAGGCGGCCGAGGGCGAGGAGGACGAGAACAGGAGCGGTGGAGGGTAAAACGAGAAATCGGCGTACGTGATTCCGAGCGCTGTATACCGGTACCTATATACAACGTGCCAAAGTTTCTTTCGCGTGTAGCGAGGAGGAAGACGGGCCGATAAATAAGACCGCGGAGGGGCGCGACCGTGCATTCAGCCGCGGTTATTAGGTATCGCGGGGCGTATGTTATCGCGCTATACGTATACGACGTGCGTGCGTGCCTGCACTCTCTCACGTACGCGCATCCCTCGTCCACCTGTGCCTAATGCATCCGGGGCGCGCCGGGTTGCACGGTAGCAGTCAATTAATATCGTTATATTTCAACTCGTAACCGCAGTGCGCGAATCGGGTATTATTATTTTATTTGATGAAGATGCTTGTGACGGCCGTCGTTATGCATAAATTGAGACGGGATTATCGACCTCTCCGTGCGCGACGTAAGTATACATATACGTACGCGCGTCGGCGACGCGGAAAGTCGTCAGTGGTACTGCGCGTACATTTCCTCGGTTTAACTTTACTTCGGAATTTAGTGGGAACTGAAATAATAGCGCGCGGTTTACATTCCCGTAAATCGAATTGCGTTTGAAGACTTTCTCGTGACTCCCCGGATAGACTTGTGCGATCGTCATCGCGACATTCATACGGAACGATAATTTATTAGTCATTTTAAAGTTTACGTTTGTTTTGCCGTATGAATTTGATGAAAAAACTATTCTTCAATAAATTGTTCAATTTACATCATAGTGCGATTCGAGCGAATCGCTGTATTTATTGCGGCTACTTATTTGCGAAAAATTCTTCTTACATTGGGCACTTTATTTGTATTATTTCGAAATCTATGCTCGCTTTGTGACGACTCATTGGGCACACAACCTTGATGCATCGGACGAGTCAAAACTAAAAGTTACTGCACGATCAACGTGCATTTGTCTGTCTGGGTCGCTGCAGAGTTCTCGATTGCATTGGAATATGTAATTCATATCGAGAGCAATTCGAGAAAGCTGACTCCAAGAATGATTTCAGCCTCTTAACGAGAGTCTAAGGGTGGTCAAGAGAGAGAGCGGAAGAAAGTGCATGAGCTCTCGCGTACTTATCAGTAGTCTCGGAGGGATCGGGACACAATTCCTTCCTAAATTATTTATTTTCCCGGTCTCGTGCACTCTTAGGGCCCTCCTCGGACCCGGCGGGCCCTCCGACGGCTATAAGGGCCCGCGGTGACCGACCGAGCGGTGTCATTAAAAACGAATAACACGCCGGCACTCCGGCGTACCACGGCGCGCCGGTGAAAAAAATTAATGTTACAAGTCGCAGCGACTCTCATTCCGTCACGGGCCTCCGAACCGAGCCGAGCGCGGCTTCGGTTCGACGGGTGAGTGCGCTCGGATACAGTTTCGGGCGTTCGTTAAAAACGAGAGAAAATCACTTGCCGCCCGGTATATTTTTCTTAAATGCACCGCGACGTCGATTGCTGCGGCAATATATTTTGTAGCTACGTCAGTCCGAAGCATTATTCATGGTGTCCACAGTGGAATCTGGAAGTAAAATTGCCCTACCGGCTAGACACCCCCGTTTGCACCCCCTAAACATCTCACTTCACTCTGCACAGGGTCAATCGTCGCCAAATCTGTCACTTTCTAGAGTAAGCTGTAAGTTTGCATCAAATTCGAATGTTTTTATCGATTGCATTGCTAATACAAAACGGTTTTTGAAAATTTTGAAAAAATATAAGAATTACACAACACTTGAAAGTTTTGGAATCAATTTGTTTCAAGTAATAGCAAAAGTCGCAGCTGAATTGAACTCGGCACACTCACGCGGATGCGGTTTTACTTTATACAAAAAATAAGAAACTTGAAAAAAAATGAATACTTGATGTTTTTTTTAAACAAATAATTTTGTAAATTCCCTTATTTCTTGTACAAAATAAAAGCGCATCCACGTGAATGTGCAAAATCTTATTAACCCGCGATTTTTGCTTTTAACGCTATGATTTTTGAAAATAAGTACATCGATTATAAAACATTGAAATGTCGTAACATTTATATTTTCACAAATTTTCAACAATCATTCGGCATGCGTAATGGCACTACAATTGATTGTAACACATCCAAACTCGAAGAAAAATGAAAATTGACTGCAAAAAGTGATAGATTCGTCATGAAACGACCCCGCAGGAAACCGTCATCAGTCCGATAGACATCTATCGGAATCTCAACACGAGACACCGCTACCCAAATTTCCCTCGAAACGTAGCTCCTCGGTCGGACTCGGTAGTCACGCACACGCGTCTGCACGCAGCCACCCATTGACGAGTCTACTCCGCGCACCGTGATTCGAACGACCCCGTTCTCACCCGGCCGTAACACCACCTACGGGCCATCGCCGAAACGTATCCGGGTTGAAACGCGGAGGCGCGACGTTAAAAATAGCACTCTTGCCGCAGACCGCGCTTGTCTCGGCGTCACACCCCGTACGCTCGCGCGAGGAGGGCGTCGTATACGCGCGGGAAGCTCTCCGCGGCCGACGCGAGCGATTCCGAATGGGCGAGGAGGGGCGCGGGCGACGGTCGAAAATATCCCGATCGTAAAAATAGAATCTAACCGTCCGGCGATAAACCGGCTGACAATGGGCGTGCTCCTTTAAAAACGCGGACACGTCCGCGGTAACGAGCCCTTCTGGCGAATCAAGAATTCATCGGTAGAGACTGGGTGGGCCTGACGGGGGCAGGGGGAAGGGCGCAAATCGCGTTTTGCATCGAAATGCATACAGGCGCCTTATCGTCCGCGCACGCCCGAATTCTGGCAGGCTCCATAAAGTGCCAAAGGGACGACGTCCTTAAACGCGCCGGAGAGTTCTCCTCCCCCCCCCCTCCCCCTTGGAATAATAAAATTCGGTGAATACTTTCGCGCCTTTCCTTCCCCCTTTCCCTGCGTCGCTCGCCCTCTCCGTGGCTCGTCATCGCGCATCGGCGAGAGGGGGGGGGGGGGCTGTACGCTCGACTCGTCAACAACGTCCCCCTCTCTGCCCTCCTCGTCGCATCGTCTCTCGCGGGGAACGATCGTGCGTGCGCGCGCGCGGTGCATTTCTTTCACTCGGGCGAGAAGAAATTTACCTGGCAATGACGCGACTGATTTTGTGGGGATTTCTTGGTTTTTTCTTTGCAAGGGTGGGTCGGGAGCGGAGGCGGAGGCGGGTTGTTTGTATCCCTCGCTTTGAATGAAACTCTACACGCGTGAAAAAAAAGGTATGGCTGAAGTATGGAAGAAGTCTGGGAAGAGTTGAACCGAAAAAGTATGGCTAAAGAACGTATTCGAGACTTTGAGCCAGAAAATTTTCTTTGTGTTTTCTCGAAAGCGTGGTCGAGTAAGCTTTCCCAGCCGCGAAAAAGTTGTATATATTTTGTATATAATTCATATGTGGTCATATATGGATTATAAATGACTTGTATATTAACCATATAATGATTATATACAGATTTTTGAATATTTGTATAATCCTTATATATAATCGTTATGTGGTTAATATAGAAATCATATATAACCCACATATGACCAAAACCACATATGGATTATATAGAAAATAGCATTTTTCCGCTTGGGTTGCTTTTTAGCTAATATGAGAAAATTTTCTAGCTAATCCGTAGCCATGTTTTTTACGCAGGTGGGGATCGAGTCGAGTTTCGGGAGAGGAGACGATTTCGAGACACGGGTTAGAGACTCTAATTGATCTAATTAATGGCCGAAACGTCGTGTCGAGGGGAAAGGGGAGGAAAGTCGACGGCCTCGTCAGATGGTCGTGTTTCCCTGCACAGCTGTTAGCATGCTCGCGAAGATTAGCTTCGGTTAGAGCGATGACGCAACGAATGCGGATGTAGCCGCGGAACGATACCGTAAATACACCTATCCTACTTGTCTGCGCGTTCACCTGCGACGCACGGCTATTCCTCACCGCGCATCGGACGTCTTCGTTAACTCTTTCGAGGTCGCGAACGAAATTATACCGTGTTAATTGCTTGAAGGAGGGACGGAGGGTGAGAGAGGAGATACCGAATCGCTCCATATATGGCGAATACCTAGGCTAAAGCTGATCTACTTATCGTAAGATTCAAACTGAATCTCGATATTGCGTAACACGGATAGACGTAACGAAATCAGTACACACTGAGGAAAAAAAATAATTTGATTTAACGACATTTTGCCACTCGCTGCAACTTCTCGACGGCCAACTAAATATATAGTTATCTCGACAAATTTGTAGTTAAAGTAATACAAATTTAATTGAAGTAACT
This sequence comes from Xiphydria camelus, assembly GCA_963678675.1. Classification (NCBI taxonomy): domain Eukaryota; kingdom Metazoa; phylum Arthropoda; class Insecta; order Hymenoptera; family Xiphydriidae; genus Xiphydria; species Xiphydria camelus. The sequence continues at coordinate 3,211,690 of OY783199.1, forward strand.
AGATCCTTACTTCGCTGCTTCAATTAAATATTTGTTCAAAAAGCTATACATTTAATTGAATCTAACGATTTCTTTTCTCAGTGTGGTCCACACTATACTTTTTGCCTGACCAAAATTTTTGTTGAAACAAACCAAATTGAATTGACTAAATCCGAATACGTCGATTGAGGTATTCGCGCATTTTATCACGACGTAATGTTTTTGAAACGAGGAAAAAACAGCGGCTTTCAATCCAACCCCCTAATATTTTTTTTCCCCCTGGCCCTTCCGCCGCCGTAAAACCCTCCGCGAACGTAGCGAGCGCACCGGGTGCCGCGGACTGACACCCACCTGCCTTTTCCTCGCGTCAGTCCTCGGCCTTATGTACGCGCGCGCGCCTCTCGGTGCGCCCGTGTTATTTTAAGAAACGCGTCCGTTTGCGAAGCGGCACTTCGCGGAACCGTCGGACGGTACTCGCATACGGTATGCCGTGGCTCGCTCGGCCCTTCGAGAGACGAAACGGCCAAGGTTCTCTCGCCGCCGAAAGTCCGCCTTCTCTCCTCCGCCTGCGATCGCGTATCGCGTATCGCTTCGTCTCGATTCTCGGAGACTTTCCGGAGGGGGATATACTCGTATTTGCATGCATCCGCTCCCTTTGCTCGGTGGACAATGTTTTCTGTAGGCTCCCGTATATCATGTGTATCTCTAGTTCGGATTCTATATAATTTTTAAATATACGAGGCGATACGTTTTATATTCGTTGCGATAGCTCAGCTTCGTGGCTACCCAGGCGAAGGAGTTCTACGTGATTTGGATGGTAGTTCGCATATGGATTTGGTCCTATATATGGATTATATCACATGAGGATAAACTTAAATCAAGAAAGAATCAGGAAAGAAACTTCAATCATTATTATCTCATTATCTATGGGCTTTTGGCTCATGTTCGTATAATACTTTTTTGAAGACTATATATTTATCTTTGACAAAGTCTATATCGATGTAGGCCAAAAGTTCGTAAATAATGAGATAATGGTAATTCAAGTATACATGGACTATATATGGATTACTTGAATCGATCTTTTCAAGTTTTATATAATCCATGTATGTAATCCGTATATGGTTTATATAGAAATTGTATGTATGGACTATATATAATCCGTATAGAACTTTCCCGCCTGGGTACCTTCCGTACAGGCTGCACCCAACGGAAGCAAGCCACGAAATCCGACTTCCCGCAAAAAGTATAAACTTTATCATCTTGGTGCATATAAGCCCTTTTTTATTGTACATGTATACACGTACATCTCATCAAGCGTACGATGCACAGCTCCGTATACGGCAAAAGTGCAGCGCGTGTTCGCGCGTATATAGGTTCGTATACCACGTTGGCATGTCCTTGTGACGTCCTTGCCCTTCGGTCGTTCACCGCACGCGGCCTGCCCACGCGGCTTGCGCCCCTGAGAGAATTCGAGAACCGCCCCTCTAATTTGGCAGATTGTAATTACGCAATATTTTCCACGATTCTTCTCCGCAAATCTATTTCCACGAACACGTCCGCTTCGAGAACTACGATGTGTCGATTAATCGTTGAAAGTGTACGGAAATCGTGGAGATTTTAGTAAATTATACCCTTCAAGAGTTCCATATACGGAGAAAAAAATTCTGTTAAAATTATTATTATTTTTCTCAGTGCAGTAAATCTACCGCGTGACTTTACTTTGCTGTACTTTATATTAATACAACGCATCCGACTGATAAAATTTTCTCAAAATACCGCCAATTTTATAATCAAGTCCATTCGTATTTTAAGTTCGACTATCATGCTACGTCCGCGTATGCAGAAATTACCGAAGGGGTTTCTCAATGTCGGCCGCCTTAAGAGTATCGCGCGAGTTCGTATCCCGGCAACTGTGCGGCGGTCGGGTCAGTGTCGGATGCGTCGTACGAAGCTGGAGGTAGAGGTGGCGGTGGAGGTGGTGGAGGTGGCGGTGGAGGTGGAGGTGGTGGAGGAGGAAGAGGAGGAAGAAAAAGAGGAGGAGGAAGAAGAAAAAGAGGAGAAGGAGGAGGATGAAGACGAAGAGAAGGAGAAGGAGGAGACGGCGCGGCGGACCCGCTCGCGAGACGCGTCTGGCGGAGAGAGCACTCCCCCCTTTCCCACCCCGACGAGAGAGGCGAAACTATACACAGTTTATCGAAAGAATCGCATCGCGGAAGTTGAACGGCCGAGGGACGGTTGTTGATTCGATGGTTTCGAAGCGATTGGAAGGGTGTTGCTTCCGCGCGGTTCTTTCACGACTATGTATACGGTGGGGTCAATTATATTTCGACACACGACTCATTCGTTTCGCTTTACCTCGATTCGCCCTAAATGAATTCTAGTGAAATTTAGAGTTGTATCGATTCTAATAAAACACTTAGAATCGTCGGGAAAATGTATAAGCGATAGGAAGAATCACGAAAATCAGATAATTTTCCAATCATCGTTTAAATGGGACAGAAATTCTTACGAATCGTCATAAAACACCGAAACACCGAGGCGGAAAAGTTTTGTATATTTTGTACCTATTATAATCTGTATGTAGTTTTGGTCTTATATGAATTGTACATACATGTATTATGATTTCTACATAAACCGCATATAAGGACTATATACCGATTTTTTAGAATGTTTGCATAATCCGTATAATAGTCCTCATGTGGTTAATACAGAAATCATATATAATCCGTACATGTGTGACCAAAACCACATATATGGATTACATGAGAAATATATACAATTTTTCCCCCTGGCGAGGCAGGCACAACGACGATTGCCTTCCAGCTCCCATTTCACCTCCTACCGCTCCGACCGCTTCTGTTTCCCGCCGCCCCTGGGGCACGCACATACGCGGTTACTTGTATCCCCCGAGCACGCGTTCCGGCCGTTCCGCAAGGTCGCGCGGGTCAGACTTTATTCGTCTGGACCGTCGCGTGGATGCAAACGAGGTTGAGCACCTCGCGGTCGGGCCTGCCGGCACGACTGCACGAGGTATGCAGACTCTCCGGGGCCCCGGCCCCGCGTCCGTACGCTATGAAGATACATATATAAGAACGTATATACGCGGCGCGGTTCGCGCGCGCGACTCTGCAGAGCCCGCAGGTCCTCCGCGGGCCTCTCGGACCCCGGCAGCAGCGACGCAGCCGCGGCGCGGAATGGCGTGGCGTCTAGCCCGGCCACCGCCGACCAGCCCCGGCTGCCGCGGCGTCTCCGTTGTCCGTGCACTGGCTCTGGCTTATCTTTTTGCGAGACTCGCACAAAACTCTCCCCGCGCGTCCACATTCACATCGACGCTCGCGCGCGTCCCCGTCGACATCGACATCCAACGGCGCGGCGGCGGACCCGGAGTCGAATGCCCCGTTGCCCCCCCCCCCTGCGCCCTCCACGGCGACCATCCCCGCGATGTCCGATACTGTAAACAACCGCGCGCACCTTCGGTCGTGTGTGTGGGTATGCAAAGCGGTACCGGCTGCGGGTACCGCGTGCAGCTAGGATCGCAAAGTGGTTGGTGTGTATCGCGCACGTGCTTATGTGTATGAACGTATACGAAATCTGCCTGATGTTGATATCGATAGGAATGTACCTACGCTGAGGAGAATAACCTGGTCAGCCGAGTCAAAATCCCGGAGACTGTGATCAAAACGCTTGGTGAAATGTGGATCCTCCGTCTGGGTTGGTTCAACTGACCATTTTCTGGTTCTGGTGGTAGCCAGACATGTAGTTGGAATACCTAAGTAAATATTTGGTTGAGCTTATACTGATATTTTGGATGGAATGACTAAGTTGATTTAACCAGATATGTTTTGTCATTCAAATCGAGGTTTTTTTCAGTGTATTTTTTTAGAGTCTATGCAGGGTTATTTGTCTGTCGGAGGTATAATTAGTGTGTGGAGCGTTTACTATCGGAATATATCACTGCTTTCCCCGGGCGGAAAGATTCTATTATGTATAATCCGTATATGATCCATACGTGGTTTTTGGTGATACATGGATTATATATGATTTCTATGTTAACCATACAGGGACTACATATAGATTTGTTAATGATTGTATTATACAATCCATATATAGTCTGTATATGGTTAATATAGAAATCATATATAATTTACATATGACGAAAACCACAAATGGAACACATAAAATTTGTCCACCCCTTATTTCCCCAACTTGGTCAAGTTTCTGTTTATCACGAGGGCTGTTAAACTCGTTATGAAGAGAAACTTGATCGAACAGCGGGAAAAAAAAATGGATTAGCCCAATATTAGAGGCTGTAGGCTATAACCTGATTCTCCCTCTTACAGGCCACTCACTTTTTATAGCTTCTCAAACCAATAATGACGACTGGGAAGAAGTATTCCTTCCCTTCTTCTTCTTCTTCTTTTACATTTTCGAGCGATTACTTTATACCTAAAAATCATGTTTCCGTTTTATCTAAATATGTAACTCCGAAAAATGACGATCCGCGAAATTCCAATTCATTCGACACCTCACGTCCTCTGGCATACCTAAGTCGCCCCCGCGAAATCGATCGAGAAATATTCGCGATCGTTTTCGTCTCACGCAATCGAGACGCGCCACACGCTCAGCTGGTCGGACGCAACTGGTCCACGGAGGCGAAACAACAACCGGCGCGGGCGGCCGAGCGACTTTCGTAAGGATCGCGCCGACGGCAACGCGCATAGCGACCAGGAGGAAGAGGAAGCGCGCGGAGGGACGCGGGGCTGCTCTCGGCGCGCTCCTCTCTCTTTCCCTCTCTCGCGGAGAGGCACGAAGTTGCGCGCAGGGTGGCGCAGGGAGGAGACATACCGCGGACTCTGTCTCTCTCTCTCTCTCTCTCCCTCCCTCTCTCGGCATCCGCGAGTAAATAAGTAAACAACGAGCCGGTTTTACCGCGCGCGCGAGAGGTGTCGCAGTGCAAATACTCAGCCGCGCGCGGCCCGAAGGCACGGGAGAGTCCCCGACGTCCATGCAAATATCGCGCGAGAAGCGTTTCGCCCGAAGACGATTCGCGCGCGCGACGTCGCCTCGTCCCCCCTCTTCTCCCGAAGAAGAGGAGAAGCCCTGTTGACTCGGCGTCGTAAAATCGCCGCGCGCCAAAAAGAACGCGTCCTCCGTCGCGCGAGAGGAAAGATGAAGAGGCCCACCACCTTCGCGCGAAGGGATCGCGAGCGCAACGCCGAGGACTCTGCGAAAGCTCCTCTCGTAAATCGCGCGCGCACGCAAACTCCTCGCAGTCTGTTTGTCGAGACTCGCGCGCTTTTCTTCTTCGGCACTCACCCCCCCCCCCCCCTCCGTCTCACCGTCATGCGCGGCGATAAACGCGTTAAGTAATTTGCTTATTTTTTTCCGGGCAAACTCTCGACCGCATCTGCCTGCCACCTTCTCCTTCCACCGCGCCGCGCACCACTCGCCGCCTTCCACGCCGCGCCGCACCGCTCCGCGATTCTCCGAGCCGTACCTTCCCCGAAGCACGCGGCGCGGAATTTAACGCGCCGAATTCTCGCTGCTCCTCGTGATCGGTAACGCGGTACGGCGATCGGCGTCGGTTTCCTCGAATTTCGCCGATTGCGAATCGCTGCTGATATGATATAATAAGCACGATGTACGTGATATGGGCGGGTGCGTTGACGGGGCGAAGGTGGAGTGATGGCAAACTTAACCCTTACTGGCCACAGTGGGGTTCGAAACAACCCCATGGTAAAATTCGTACTTGTGTGCCACACTGGGGTTGATTTACACCCCAGCGAGAAGAATTGTTATAACAAATAAATTATTGCATATTTGTACTTGAACATTTTATCAGCTCTTCTTGAGAGCGTACTTTAAAAGACCGTGTAACTTTTATATTTTATTTTTTTCGCATACTTAATGTTAAGTTCTGGCTATACAAGTTACACGGTCTTTTGAAGTACGCGCTCAAGAAGAGCTGATAAAATTTTCAAGCACAAATATGCAATAATTTGTTTGTTATAACAATTTTTCCCGCTGGGGTGTAAATCAACCCCAGTGTGGCAAGTAAGGGTTAACGCCGCATATCGCACGCATTTCCGTTCACCGGACGGTGTATTCCCGAGGAGCTTCTTCCGATTTCCCCCCCCCCCCGCAGGGTAATTCTTTCGCGAAAATCGTCCCTGAAAAATTCGTTCGACGTCGAAACGAGGGAATCGAACCGAGGAGAAACCGCGAATCCGAGGGATGCGAATTAACTCCGAGTCCTCTACCGGGTCGATCTCGTCCCCCGGTGGAGAAACGCGGTCGGAAGAGAGCTGCCGCGTGCGGAGGTACCGATCTCGTCCGTTCGATTCGAACGATTAATCACGACTCGACCAACGTCGCGGTAATCGTAACGGGCCATAAATTACCGGCCTTTTACGAACTTCGACCACCTCCTGCCACCCCCGGCTCACTCACTCTCTTTCCTCCCTCTAGAAACTCTGTCGATCCGTTATTTGTTGCTGTCACTGCGGTTCTGCTGCGGGCGATGATGCATCGCGCGAGCATTGCATCCCGCCGAGAGCGACCCCGAGGTGCAGCTTCTTCCTATTCTTCTTCTTGCTGTTTCCTCTTCTTTTTCTTCCCCTCTTCGTCTACTCTAACTCACTCTCTCTCTCTCTCTCTCCCCGCTTCGCATCTTTTTCTCCTTCTTCTTCTAACGGACCCTAACGAAGGCGCGTGATGAATTACGAGATCGAGGATATGCGGCATCGATACGCAGAGGAAAAAAATTAGTTCGATCTACTAACCCTTACTTGCCACACTGGGGTTCGAAACAACCCCATGGTAAAATTCGTACTTGTGTGCCACACTGGGGTTGATTTACACCCCAGCGAGAAGAACTGTTATATCAAATAAATTATTGCATATTTGCAATTGAAAATTTTATCAGCTCTTGTTAAGAGCGCACTTTAAAAGACCGTGTAACTTTTATATTTTATTTTTTTCGCATACTTAATTTTAAGTTCTTGAAAACTTGAAACTTCTACAAGCTCAGCTGTAATTTTTATTAAAGTTTTACTGTAATTTTTATTAAAATTTTTCTCGAAATATTGCATATATTTACCATAATAATAAATTGGCCTTGTCCTGAAACTTACCACAAACTTGGTACACGCTGCGGTTTATTTTTTTCCGAGTTTGATCTCGTGTGATATCGCATAATAACTATACGAACCTGTGTAACTCTTCTCACATTTTCCATCGATCGAAAGTAATAATGAGAACAAGTCATGAAAGACATCGGTGTCAAATATGTATAAAGATTACAAATTGTATTTAAAAATATGAATACTTTTCTTATGAGAAATCCGAATTAGAGGGGACCGGGTCACATACTGCCTTAAAATACAAATAAAGATCTGTAATCAGCTAGGAAACATGTAGATGGACTTTCCATCTAGATGTTTCCCAGCCGATTACAGATTTTTATTTGTATTTTAAGGCAGTAAAAATTTAAAATGTCCAAATGTGCCCCGGTCTCCCCTACCATCGTTTCCGCTACACGCGGAGGAAAGAAAGTAGCGAGCTGTGCCGAGACACGAAGCGATTCCCTACGGCGTACAGTTGTGACGCACGTTATAACCGCGCGCGCGCACCCACGTTCCCCGGCTCGCCACCGCGCCATACCCCGTATACCGCGAGCTGCGGTTAGCCGATTCGAGAGAGAGAAGCGGTGCAGATCTTATCCCGGCTCGTTAGTTAACCGCGGCTAGCCAGGCACGCCGCGCCCGCGACCGCTATAACGTATCTATTTAACGTTGATGCTAATTAATATCGGTGAGTCTCCTCGTCTCCGCATCGCGATTCCCGTACGCGGAGAGGAACGGGACTCCCATGCGTCCCCTCCGCTGCCCGCGGACCCGTCCGCGCGCCTCTTCGCGAACGCGCGACGACAAACGCGCATTTTCGATCGCCGATAACGATGCGATCGGGCTCGCCGCCCGCGGAGTGAACCGCGGACGAGGCGAGTCGCGAAGGGGGTGGCTGCGCGGCTCGGCCGCACGACGAATGCGGCTAGACCGCGAAATGCTGTCGGGACTGCAGTTGGTTTACTTGTGGATTTTTTACGAGGTTCAGATGGCTGTTAAGTGCCAATAGAAAATGAAAATTTTTCCTTTGTACAGTGACCTGGAACAAAGCTTATCGCAATGGCCGATAGAAAATACAAATTCTCAATTTTTGCTCTGTACGAATGCCTATGCACTGAGAAAACAATTTACTTGATCGAAATAAACGTGCCTTTGGATAGTCCCAAGAGCATATATTTATTCGATTTAAATGAATATTGGTTGGACGCAAATATTAGATTATTAAATTAATTAGATGTTATTTGAATCAAATCAATATTCATTTAAATCGAATAAATACGCTCTTGGGACTATCCAAAGGCACGTTTATTTCGATCGAGTACATTTTTGTCTCAGTGTGGAAAAAAGGTTATTTTAATACGAACTTGTGAGAAATATTTACTCGGGGTGAATAAAGTATTTATTTATAAGGAGCAAAACAGAAGTTTGAAATTAATAAACGCTCTACGGTGTACACAGACGTTTGTTTAATTCGAATAAATCGTTATTCGATGTAAAGAAGATCCTACATTTATGATTAAAAAACTTTCTAACGGGTTCGTATTCGAATAAACTTTTCCCGGAATGTTTTCCCAGAAAAATAATCGGTCCATTGAACCAGAATCGTGGAGACGATGACCAAACTGTTTTGTGAAACATGGATTCTCCGTTTGTTTGGTTAAAGTGACCCTATTTTGGTTAGGATAAGTAAACATTTTGTTGTAATAACTAGACATTCGGTTAAACTGGCCGGTATTTTCGTTAAAATAACTAAATTCATCGAATCAAATGCGTTTTGATATTTTAACCTAATTATTGCTCCTCGTGCGCGCTCCATATAAAAGTATAGAAAGACGCCGTAACGAGAATTGCGACACGCTCGACGAATTCGAACCTTTGAACCGACGTAGAAATAGCGCCACGACGAGGCGCTCGCGCGTAAACATCAGTTTGACGCAAAGCTGGTCGCCGAGAGATTCGTAAAAAAAAAGGTCGACGAGAGATCAGGCGGAAAAACAGAAGCAGATCTCGCCCCCCGATCAGCGGCATGCGTCGTACACGCGTGAAACCGTAGGTCGCGATATCCTACGCATTTCGGCGTGCGTATACCGTCGCCTTTGCCGCGTGTCTACGAATCATAAATCATAACCGGAGAGTATAGGTAGGTGCGCGCGCGCGCGACGAGAACTCGTTTCTGCGAATAGCGCGCGCGACACTCGCCTCTTCGTTTCGATAGAGCGTAAATTGGCCCCTGTGTGGTTGTAATGATCGGCGACGATGGCGAGGGGTCAACTATCACGTCCCTTTTGTCCGCATCGCTGCTTCGGCATTTTTATGCGAGTTTATTTATGCGTCGATCGGATAAAACTTTGATCCCACGCGTTCGACGTTTCGCGCACACTGTTAAAATTGGTTGAAATTTTAAGAACCCAGGCAGAAAAGTTCTATATATTTTGTATATAATCCACATGTGGGTTTGGTCATATATGGATTATGTACGAGTTCTATAGATATTAATCATATATATACAGATTATATATGGATTATACAAACATTGAAAAATCTACATATAGTCCTTATATGTGATTAATATAGAAATCGTACAAAATCCATATAAGACCAAATCCACATATGGACTGTATACAAAATATATAGAACTTTTCCGCGTGGGGATCGAAAGAACGTGAATTTTCAGTAGTACTCGAGAATACTTGACTGAAGTTTTTCGACTAAAGAGTTCAAAATAAAAGAACATTACAGACGTGATCATTTGTTATCTTGTGTGATATTTTGGATAAAAATATAGTTCGTAATTAGGTTACTTTAACTGAAATTTTGAATCGTATATTCCGATCTCAGAATGAATGGCGCCGCGAAATATTCGTTTAATCGGAATCTCCATATCGAATATATTTAGCGACTCGTTCGCGAACGGAATTCGCGCAACGCAAGCGTCGCGCGTAGGACGATTCATTCATTTCCTCTGATAACATAATCCCGCTTTAACATTCGGCCATTCTAAATTCACGCTTATAGTCCCCGCGCGCGGCGATGAGCGTGACGCCAAGAAACTGTGCCAAGAAACGCTCTGTACCTGTCCCAAAACGCGCGCGGCACCGCGTACGCGGTGGCAACGACCCGCGCGCGCGATCATTGCCGGTGGATTCTTTTTCCGCCGCCGCCACGCGTCTATTAAATTCCCACATGTGTGTGTGGCGTACGCGAATACGCTGGGACGCGCGCGTGTGTCACGCTCGGCACTCTGAGCGCACGCCTCGCAATTGAGAACGTTTACCCGCGCATGTGACGTGCGTGACGTAAATTGCGCCTCGGTGCCGTCTCTGGCTTTGCGCGATTAAACGTTTACCGACTATCGAGGATTTAGCGGCGCGCGTGTGAAAGTTTAATCGTGAAGATGCAGTTTTTTGAAGAATGACGATCGTCTCCTGTTATACGTATAATTATTTCGAATACGCCTATCAATCCGGTCTTGTCATAAAAAAAATATTCATATCTTTAAATCTGTAATCTGTATACCTACATATTTATCTGTACAGATATTTTTTAATCTGCAACCTGTACGTACATTTAATCACGTGAGGAAGAAAACATGCGAAAAAATAATAATTATTCGCTGTGTCATAAGCGCATTTCTCTGTGTACGTTGTGACGTCATCGAAGCGCAAGAGACACGCACTAATGCCAAGTAACGAATAGGAAAGAGATGGGTCTAGTCTTTCAACACGATGACGTAGATGCATTTGAAAATATCATTTTCCAGATTAAATAAGGCCGAAAATGAAAAATGAAAAAAGTGCCGGGTAAACAATTTTGTCAAATTTGCAATAAAAAGAAATTAATGAGATAACCGAATTTGCCTAGATATCTTGGACCTAGTGTCTAGTGAAATCTGAAAGCACCTAAGGCCGCCCTCAACGATCGACGTGATTTATTCTTTCCAGAGACGGCGGACTGCTCGACGATTCGCTGTCGAGAGGGTCAGACCTGCCTCACGGAGATGAACTCGGGTCGCCCGCGATGCGTGACCTGCATCTATCGTTGTCCCCGGAAGCGGGAACGCGCGCGAAGCCGGCACCGCGATCGGGATCGAGAACGGGATCGGGATCCCACCGCGACGCTTCTTTGCGCCACCAACAACATCACCTATCCCAGCTGGTGTCACATCGTCAAGGATGCCTGCGTCACCGGCTTCGTCCTGGAGACGCGACACGCCGGGCCCTGCGACACCTACGACGTGCCCTTTTACGCCGGTGAGTGTGTAGTCCTGATCTTTCTCTCTCAGCTCGTGCTTAATAGCAAAAGTTTCGGTTGTTCTTCGTGTCACGCGAAACCGCAAGTCAGTCCAGATGGGTTTTTACGCTGCAGCGAAAATTGGCACCTCGCTGTCACGAGAAGTAGTGAGAACGAGAGGCCAATAGAAGTTACGATCGATGCCAGTCTCTCTTAGAGTTGTACTACTTCCATCGACTTTAACAACGATTATCTCGTAAACTATGAACTTTTGGCGGATATCGGTATAAACCTTTTTTACAGATTGAAACGTACTCTTCAAAAAAGCATTATACCAAGTTAGCCCTACAGTTAATAGATAACGAGATAATAGCGGCAGAAGCTGATCGGAATGCCACCACTCCTCTCTATAGCAATATCCAGACACAGCGAGTGCCACGAGTACGAGAAAGAGGGGTGACGGGGTACGCGAGAGGAAAGGAGAGCGCGATAGACGTCCTAGCCTGCTGGCGTCCCGCTGTGAGCTCCCCGGTTGTGTTTACGTTTTTTCTACCGCTGTCGGTCGCCGCGGTGTCTTTCTTATCTCCACACACAGAAGCTTCCGTGTATCCGTGACCAAACTTGGAGCATTTTATGTCAGGTGTACGGAATACAATGGCCCGCGGAATGCGCTTAACCCTTTCAGTCCCGGATACTCGTTTTCGGGGGTGCTCCTGGAACGGAGGAGTCGCGATTGTCCGATCGTCACCAAAATCGTCACTCGGGGGTTTCCAGGGTCGCCGAATCCGAATCCGAGGTCGGAATTTCACAATTGCAAATTGGGCGGACACATTTTTCAAAATGAGCCGATTTCAAGAGAAGTCCATTCAATGGGAGAAAGGCGCGCGAATCGCGAGGTTTAATCCACAAATACCCGTGCACCCCCCGCCGTAAACGACTCGTTGCGTCACTCCGCACGCCCGGCGAGAAAGGGGAGGTGGTGGATGGCTAGTTGGTGGCAAATTTATGTCAACTCGGCGTTCGCAGCGCAGATAAACATGTCGGTAGCTCGATCTCGCGCGCAGTTACGCCGCGTTCGGCAAATTTACGACGGCGCGGCGCGTCGGGAAATCGCGCGCGGGCATCGCGGTGCTAAAAATGCATCGGTGTCGAAACTTCTCCGGTCCCCTTTCTCCAGAAGTGCGTCGGACCGCGTGCCGCGCATTCCGTCTCGGCGCTCCATGGGATTTTCCATCCCGAAATCGCGGGGCGTGACGTTAACGAATCTTCCCGATACGAGATCGCGCTATATCACGCAGTTATTGCACCGACTCACTAAGAATAGCGAGAACTCGTTGGGCCCCGAAACACACGGTTAGGCCGTCGAATCGAGAAGCGACGATGCACAGAGAAAAATGCAGTAAATTTGACTAAATCGGTGGTTACGGGTGGGGAATGCAGAATTAATTGCTCGAGTAGGCCACAGTCCTTCAAATATTCGTTAATCGTTATAACGTAATTAACGAAATTAGTCGGTGCAACTAATTCTGCATTCGCCCACCGGTAAACGCTGATTTAATTGAATATACCATTTTTTCTCTCAGTGTATACGGGGAAAAAGAATTAGTTGGATCTACTAATAATTATTTGCAGGGTCGCAAGTAATTATTTATTTATATCAATCGAATTTTTTAACACACTAATTAAAAGTCTTTTTCTTATAATCATAGTGAATAGTATATGATTGTAAGGAAGAAATATTAAATTCATATGAAAAAGATTCAATTTATTTAAATAAATAATCTTACTTGCAACCGCCTAAGTAATTTTTGTTAGATCCAACTAGATCTCTTTCTCTGTGTTGGGGAGAAAAAAAAAAGGGCAAACAACTGGACCCAAACGGAGGACATAAATTAGAGCATGTGTAAATATAGATGAACAGAGGAAAAAAATCTAGTTGAATACGAACCTAATTGAAAAATTTATTTCAGATAAATAGGAATTTATTCACATCGAACACAAAAGTCTGTTTGAATGAAATAAACGTTTTGCGTATCTTTTTAATCGAGTGCAAAGCTAGCAGAAAATTTATTTAGTTCGAATACAATGTTATTCAATGTGAATAAATTCCTATTCATCTGAAATAAATTTTTCTATTATACGAAAAAAAAAATAAATCGTAGCAATTACAAAGTTTGTGGTGAATTTCGGGATAAGGCTAATTCGTTGTTACGCGATAACAATAATTTTAGTAAAAATTATATTGAAACTTGTTGAAGTTACAAACGTTAATGTAATTTTTACTGACACTGTAGTTATCGCAATAATAAATTGACCTCGTTCCGAAATTTACCACAAATTTGGTAAAAATGCTACGATTTATTTTTTTCCGTATAAATTCGTATTCGATTAGACGTTTTCCCTGGGTGTGTGGATAAACACCGAACGGGGGAGCGAAAGGTGGGCGTGATATGACGACGAACACTGCCGCGGGCTAGATCGTTTCGTGTCCGTCAGCCGTAACGGTAGACGGAGCCGAGACCAACGGATGCGCGCCGTCCGGGTAAATATAGAGTCTAACGCGATCTATCCGGCTAGACACCTTCATCCTAGTTTGCTTAGCCTAGTGAGTTTATTGAGTTAACCCCGAGGAGTTAACACGAAACATATCACACCTGCCGCGCGCCGAATCCACCCGACACCCACCGTCCGGTATCTGCATTCGCGCTAGACGTAACAATACGCCGTCCGCAGTTCTCAGTCGGCGTCGAATTATCGCCGCGGCACACGAGCGAGACGAGCCGCCGCGCGCTCGTCGTTCGTTGACTCTGGAGCTTCGGTGAAATCCTCCCGGGATTTCTCGATAAGCGGTGGCGCGCGGCTGCGGAGTTCGGACGAGACGATCGCGTCGTGCTGACGATTGAATTCCGTCGAAGACTATCTATGTAACTACGTGGCGTCGCTACCGAATACCGCGAAGCGCCCATCAGGCCCGAACGCTTCTTCGAAAGGGGAGCGCCGAACGGAGTGACGATGCGTTTTCGCGACTCGCTTCGAAGCTGTTAGATCCGTTCGTTGACAATAGGTACGCACGGATCGAATTCGGTGGTCATAAAAAAATATTCACATTTTTAAATTCAATTTCTAATCTGTATACATATTTCATGTCGCACGAGAAAGAAAATGTGCGAAACAATAATTGCTCGCTGAGTTATAAAAGCACATTGCGATTTATGACGTAGTGACGACATCGAACACGGAAAAAATGATTTTGCGGTTTTAGCAAAACTAGGTTTTAATGGGAACTTTTTGCTATCGCGACGGAAATATCATCCGTGGCGGCAACGGATAAATATGTTTGATAATGATGAAATATTAAGGCATGCAGAAAAACTGCAGGGCGTGCCAACAATGTGCCGTTAGAAAAAATGCCGAAATTTTGCTCTCGGGGGTACGTTTTACAGCTCGCGTGTAACGCGACGCCTCCTCGCGCTTCATCGCCTCGCTATCGGCCCGCGTATCACAGGTTACCGAATCGGATACCCCATTACAATGGCACCCGCTACGGAATTGTATATAGCAAAACGAGACTGTATGATGTACTGTTGTATCGTCTAAGCACGGCACGAGTGTGTCGCTACACTTTTAACGCGAATAAGATAAGATAGCAACACTGTTTCGTTGTACAGATTTGCTACTTACGACTCTTGCTACTTCTAAATCTAAACAAATTCAACCGATCGACCCGTCGAGTATTACAGCATTTTCTCCTGAGCTGCATTGACTGCACCGAGTGTACATATGTATCCTTCGTCATATCTTTGGGGCCGTTCATATATTACGTCAAACAATTTTTGACCTTTTTCGACACCCTCTTCACTCTCTGTCACACCTTGTCACAAATTTGAACCCCCCACGCCCCCTTCTGTGACGTTACAAGAATATGTAGGTATGTAACCATCTAGCTATATTTTTTTTTAATGTCTAATGTTTCGCATTTGCTCCAATTATTCTACCTGATCTACTTTCATTGTTCTGTGATGATATGAGAAAGTAAAACGAGATATTAAATATCAATGATACCTGTACTACTAATTTGTCAATCTGTATTTATTTCAAAATAGCTTTGTAACGGCTAGAATATCAGTACCTTGAGAACTAATGAACTACTGCAGTTTATAAAAGAATGTTTCACGCGAAAAATGCAATTTTTATTAGCAAAATTATACCGTTTTATCTAAGACTTGTGATTTCATAAATACAAGCCTCTCTCCCCTTTGCCATTTCACATTTTATCACACTTTCGTAACTTCCTTCATCCCCTCAAGGTGTGACGTAATATGTGAACAGCCCCTTTACGTTAACAAAAGACAGAGGACCACTCGGTGCAGTCAATGCAGTTCAGAGGAAAACGCTATTATAGTATAATAATGGTTTGGCATTGCGCGTGAATGTATTTATTGCAGGCTTCACAGTGTATCCCCTATTCCCCATTCTTCCCCTATTTTTTCTAAGCTCCCCCTTTTTTACCCTAAAACTCGCAATTTTCCCCTTTTCCCCCTATAATTTGATATTCTCCCTCTATGGGAAATTATCATTCTCTATTGAGAATGGAAGACATTTTCAAAATCGACCACTAAGACCAGACCCGGCAAATCGTTCACAGCAAACGATACCGCGAGTACGTAATTTCTCCTTCCGTATGTTGCAGAGGGCAACAACACCTCCGCGAGTTACGGAGTGGATCTGACGGACGAAGTTTCCAAGGCGAAGGACATCGGCCCAACGCGCGAGCCCCGAACGCGTCGCTCCCTACACACGTAGCGTACTCTCCCGAGCGACGCGAGAGGCGGCAAGAGAGACGACGAGGAAACGCGACCCGGCGGGATCGTCCTAGGTAGTCCAAATGACGAGGCAACGGCGCGAAACGGCATCGGTCCTCCGAAAGACGAATCTTTTTCGGCGGGGAGTCGCGATGCTTATACGTAGTTAGTCTCTCTCTTCGAGAATCTCACGTCTCGTTTTCAGGAATCGACAGAGATCTGCGATACGTACCGGGGACTAATCCCTCGGCTACCGGAAATCAATCCTCGCGTCTCTCTCCCTCTCACTCCCTCCATCCCTCCATCGGTAACCGCGCCGAAGCGGAGCGCCCTCCGACGGTACGGGGAGAATTCGATTCGAAGCGTAGCGGGTTAGATAGACGAGCAATTCGACGTATAAGTTAGTATTTATTTGACTTCGTTTTACGGAGAACCGTCCTGACGGATGATCGCGCCGAGAATTTGGGATATCGCGACGCGCGAGAGGGATGACCCCGCGGAAAGAGCGGTGAAAGGGAGGTCCTGTTCCCCGGAACGACGGGGAAACGTCGTACGGGGAAATTACAAGGACGCGCGGAGGTCGATGACCTCCTCTTTCCGTTTCTCATCATTATTGCACTCTTCTCTCTCGGTTCGTCGACGTTTCCGGTCCTACGAGCGCTTCCGGCCAGGCATCGGTATGATATTCCTCGCTGTACTTAATTTATTTTAGTTTTACGGGCAACGTTCTCGAGCTGTCGAATAATTCCTCGATGTCTGTGTGGATACTGGAGCTGTAGCAGGTAGTATAGCTACTAGTGGCTACTATAGCTTCGGCATTGTACAATATAGTTCGATTTGGTGGTCTTTCTTCCTCTATTAAACGGAGTTTATGGAAAACACGAGAATTTGTCCGTGATCGACGTTCGATCGGAGTCTACATGAGCTAGACAACACGGACTAAAGAAATATGTAATACTAAACTGCAGTCCCACGTTTAATCGAAAGGAAAGTCGCGTAGCCGCTAATTCGCACGTGACCTCAGTGTGACTGTGGTTTGAAATAAATAACGGAAGGAACTCAATCGGATGAGAAAATCTTTCTTATCGGATCGGTAAACGAAGATGAAGAACACCAATTTTTGATAGAATTCCCAAGGACGCGTTTTACAAGTGAAATGCATCTCCTTGCGTGAGTTCATGATAGACATGATTATGTGATCGAGCGATATACTCTTTTCAGCAACGAGAAAATATTTCGAAGAGTGTACTATCGCGTGGAGTATTTCACTTTCTTTTAAGAAATTGAAACAAGATCATATATGAGAGTTTGCAATGGAGAATGCTATAAAAGAAAAATAATCGTCACTGATACAGGTATCTAGTAAAATTTTAATATTTCCTGACTCCTCCAGATTTTCCAGTTTAAAATAACGCGTTTCTCCTGAACAACTTTGGGCGTGATAATCATCCTCTCGAACGATTTTATAGAGTACGAAACGCATATCTATATTGAAATCAAATAAATAATTAAAGGAACAAAGTAGTTTCAGAAAATTCTTTGAGCTCTAACTTCTCCTTAACTTTTCTACGACGTATAAAATTCCCTGACAATTTCAGGTTTTCCAGAACACTTACTTTCATCCTCTAAAGGAGATAAAAAAGCTACCACCCTTTTACCGTTTTCCCCCTCCCTCTATCTACCCCCTTTTTATCTATTCAACTTTTGACATTCATGTACGAATAATTTTCGAAAAAAAAAGGGGATAGGAATAACTACCGTGCAAGAGCGACTTATCGCTCGGTTAAATCTCTAGATACCTAACAACGACGACGGCACATTCGTCGACGGCGCAACGCGAGTCGCAAACGACGTGTCGATCCTCAATCTTCGTCGAAAGGTCGTATTCGACGCACGCGTGTCGCGCGCTAACTTTCCTGCCGGACTCGTTACTATACGAGCGTGCGTCGTTTGCGTCTGTACGTTTAATCGTGACTTTACATATGCGTGCCTACATGCCGTACACGCACTTACGGTCGTGCCGCGTAAACACTATTGTCCGCGGGGCAAGCAAAACAAAGTCTATTACACAATTGAAACAATGAGGAATGTAAAATATTATAAGAAATGGGGAACAACTTTTCGATTCACTGCTCGCTATTGTATTATCGTATCAACGCCATCGTCGTACGTGGTCGATTGACATTTCTCAAAGTATTTCTTGTTCGTGTACTCGTGCGTTCGTCCCAACTATAACGATCGTCATACATCGTAACGTATGGCGAGCACTTGGTAAAAGAACAGCTATGCAACTGAGATGTAGTACCTACACGGAGGAGAGAGAGGTATGCAATATTTTGCTAGGATTCGTAATAGTGAAGGGATCGAAGGGTTTTTATGTGTATCTAACACATGAGAATATTCCATAGATATTTTATGGATGCTCTGCGCACGTTAAATATCCATGGGACATTTCTAGGAAATATTTATGTTGCGTGGCTATTATTCGACATAGTAACTAGTAGAATAGGTATCTTAGAAAATAACAGAGGTCTAATAATTTATAAAGCATATCTACTGTACATCCCGAGATAGTTATTATAAAAATTACGATATGTGTAGGTACTGAATAGTATGTACGTGTCACAAACCACGATGCATCCCTCTGATTGCCATGTGTTCTAGCAAAATGCTCCATATCTCTTTTCTCCGCGATTGAATTCGACTATAAATGTATCGTTGAGACTCGATTCTGCGAGAGATTGTAAGCGGCTCTTTGCAAGACTATCCTATAACCTCTCATTAATCTCTAAATATTAACGCTTTAATTAAGTGGTAATCTATAACGACATAATTAAGAGTAACCGCATTAAAGACTGTGAAACATTGTAGGTGTATAAATGTTTAAATAAATTATTCTAACGTGGTAGATAGTTTTTTTCTCGACAAATGTTCGAGCGTCTTTTTTTACCCCTATGCCCTGATAATACTATTCACAGCTCGGCTCTAATTTTTTGCCTCACAAAATTGTCTCCCTAATATCTATCAAAAGTTCTATCTTTGAAATAGTAAATTATCAATTCGCACTACCTATTTTTTCTCGAGAAATGATTGACATTAAATGATTGTGCTTTAATTTAAATTTTACTATCTATCTATCAATGTACAATTAACATATTTCTTTAAAAAGAGTCGAGATTACGTATCTTCAAAATACCTAAATAAAATTAATTCGAATCAAACGAGTCGATAACGCGTCGTTCCTCCTTATCAAAAGCTCAGAACTATCGGAAATGCTGCACAGCCGCTCCTGTAACCCGATAACCCATCTTACTCTGGTGCCTCTGGTGTCTGGATAGAAACTGTGTTATCGAGCGAGTTTAGCGGGAGAGAATCCAATCGTAAAGCGAGTACAAGAGAATTGAACGTTCCTGATTGTGACCCTATCTCGACTCCGTTCGATGGGCACCGAGTTCATGATTGGTTGCTAGTCACTACACGTGCTTTTTGTCTACTTGTAAATTTGAGTAGCAGCGCTCAATTAGTGCGATTATCTTTTTGGTAATTATAATAAATAAAAAGGGGAAAGTTTGATAGCCCCGGACACTTGTATGGCCCCTGACTACCCTTATCGACCATGGGAATTAGGGGCCATGGAAGTATCCACAGCTACCTGACCTTCCTCAATAAATAATTTTATATGATTATTCTTTATCACTCGTTACTCGCATCGAATTAATAAAAAAAGCAGATAAACTTCTTTATAAAAATAGAATGTGATTTTACTAAGCCATTTATGTACTTGTTACGTTTTATTCATAAATAAACTAACCTATACCTTCTGATTATACTGATAATGAATACGTATAATAAATAATATTATAAACGATGTTTCATAATTTTCAACTGTTTAAATTCCTTCAAATTATATGTATTAATTTTTTAAGTGTTAACAGATGCATATGAATTCACTATTGGCATACATATCGTTACTCAGAATTTATCGACATGGATAAATCGATCCTCCTTCAAAAGCAAGTAAGAGATAACTCGGAAGATTTGCAGAATGAATTTCTTGATATGAAAAATTGGGAAGCAGAGATGAAACGCAAGGAGATTGAATTAAAGAACGCCGGCGGGGATCAGGTAATTGAATCAATTAAAATTTCTACGTAGAAGCTGTTTTCTATACTTTTTTTTGTTCTTATTGCAGGCTTTACCTCCAATCAGAAGTAAGAAAAAGAAGAGCATTCAAAAACCAATTCCAAAAGATACCAAAGAAGAAGATGCAAAGCGAATCAAGTCGTATGATTATGCTTCTTGGGATAAATTTGATGTGGTAACTGTATTAAATATATTTTTTAATTAATTATACTGATACTGAATGATAGAAGATTGGATTATACATAAAACATGTTAATGTTTAAGCGATCGTATTTGATTAATTAGATGTGAACTTGGGATTTGTATTGTAGGACAAAGCTTGCGAAGAAGTGGAGGAGAAACATGAATCTAACGAATCAGATGGCGAAGAGTTGTCTAAAGAAGAGTTGGAAGCCAAACACGCTGAAGCTACTAAGTACAAGGAAGAGGGAAATTGCCTTGTAAAGAAACAACAGTGGAACGAAGCTATTGCACGCTACAGTGAAGCTATCAGGATATTTCCTTACGATGCAATCTTTTACGCGAATAGAGCGTTGTGCCATCTGAGGATGGATAAGTACGCCAGTAGCGATCAAAATAGAGTTAATAAACGTTGAACAATTGAAATTAATGTTGCCAGAAATCATAATTGACTTAATTTGCCGTTAGTTTGTACTCGGCGGAAGCGGATTGCACAACGGCTTTACAATTGGATGAACAATACGTAAAGGCATATCACAGGCGAGCTACTGCTAGAATGGAGTTAAAACAATATCTAGAAGCTAAGCAAGACTTGGAGAATTTATTGAAATTAGAACCATCCAATAAAGAAGCTCGAGCGATGCTTGCTAAAGCTACCAAACGAATAGAGAGCTCGAAGGTTCATATATAAGAATGAATATAAACTGAATTTATTCCCTATTAGCAGTCATTATATTTCTTCACTAAATTTGACAATTCTATTACAGTCAATCATCGTAACTAGTGACGATTTGGCAGAAGATATAGCTATTGAAAAGAAAATTGGTGAGAAGCTATGCGGTACTTCTGACAAGAAATTAGAAGCTGTGGAAAAGTCTGCAAAATCGGCTGAATTAGAAGCTGACTCTATAGAGTCAGTCGAAAATATTTCGCAACCGGTTCAAAGTTCTGCAAAAGACATTGAAAGTCCTCCGGAACCAAGTACGAGTTTCGCGAAATCTGAAACGACGTTCCAAGACGAATTTAAACATTTCTGCTTGATCGGTTCAGAGGAAGACGTTGCTATTGTTCGTCCAATTATAAAACCTCCTCATCAGAGATCAAAAGTTAGCATACAAGGCTTGTCATTGTTTTTTTTCTTTCTAAATTATTCCGAGCGATTACCATACTTCACTTTGCGATATATCGTTATGCTTTTTCTAGACACCGCTTAAGAGAATAACAGTAAAGGAAATTGATCACGAAATAAGTTTGCCGGAGGTTTTAGAGAGTACCGAAAAATCGAGAGAAACGAATGAATCCACATCGTGCGAGGAAGAGCAGAGAAAAAGCAACGTATACGAAGTCGCCGCTGTAGGAGCGAACGAGCCAACAGTCGATGATGAAGAAGTTCCTCCCGTGCCTAAGACGGCGGTTCAGTTTATCATGAATTGGAAGCAGAATAAATCTTCGAATTATCGATACAAGTATCTGAAGGTAGATTTATAATTAAATTAGAATGCAAACTGCGAGAATGCAAGAATCCATTTTATTTTCAGCAAATACCTCCGGGGAGTTTACCGAACATATTTCAGGACTCCTTAGAGTCGAACATAATCAGCGATATTCTGGTGGTTCTAAACTCTGAATTCACAAAAAGGAAGGAGCCAATTTTCCAAATTCTATCGGATCTCAGTAATGTAAAGAGATTCGGTGCACTGATACTGTTTAAGAGTTCTACCGATGAAAAACGTACGTGAACTATCGACCCTGTATAAAACATTATAGAAGTTCGCTTATATCCTTCGTATTTTTTTTCAGTGGCGAAAACACTCTTCGAATACTGCAAGACAGTCGAAAGCATATCCGACGAGAAGATTGCTGATTTACAACGAAAGTTCGAATGAAATTCCTCAGCTCGACGAAGAAGAAGAATATGCCGAATCTATTTTAAGTAACAACGCGTCCGCTCCGAGCATATGAAGTTAATAATTTGTGATAGAAGTATAGTTTGTTCACGTGGAAGAATCTTAATAAAGCCTAAGTAATTCCTTTGCATTAACTAAATTGGATTTTCTCATACGAATATCCCTCCTGCAAGTCCTTTCGAACTGCTCCGAGTCTCTCCGACTCGACTGATTCCTACACATATTATGAGAGCTTACGGTATGAAGTCAATCTATGATATTCTGGCAACAAAAGCGAACTAATGCCATGATTTCATTTCCTTTCAGTTCTGCGTACTGTTCCAGTGCTAGCGCACTGCATCAAATTAGTTTTACGTGCTTCGTATCAACATAAAAAATTTACGACGCCGCAGTCGGGCGCTAGCGCCATCTTAAATATTGCCGCCGCGGCCGCGGGATTTTGAGCACACATATAACGTCGTAACAATTAAACAACGATAATGACATGTCGCAATACTACTTCACGCTGCAAGCGTCGACAATTGACATCGAACGCAACTTTGACAAGAATGAAATGTATTACGAACCAAGTGCTCCTACGATCGGTGAAATCTTGCCGGTGGCGGGCATGGAATCCGCTGGCAACCGGCGGGCACGGTATCCGTATCCAAAAAGAGTCGCTTCAATCCCCACAAAGAATCCACTCGCATCGCTCACTTGCAATTAACACAGATTCACATCACTCTCGTCCACCATCCGATACGTTTCGACGCGTCTAACAATCACGTCCGTTTTGAGAAATTCGGAAAAACTCCCGAACCGAAAGCGATTTTTTTCCGAAAAAGTTTTACTGACGCCATCTTGAATTGCTAGTCAGGTGAGCACCACGCGCATCCCCACCGCCAATTTCAGGGCCGCAGTCACGCCTAAGTAAAGGGCTATTTATTTGAAATGGTGTAAAGGCGCGAACATTTTTTTTGACGTCCCCTGCATCCCCTAAAACGGGGGTAGTATTCGACGAATCCATTTATCTTTTCACATCGTATACCTGATGCTAGTCTTGTATAAGTTAATATGTAACAGTCGAGGAACCCTCAAGGATAGCGTTATTTCTCTCTCGCAGGTAATATCGTAAGGGTTGACTTTTCAGAAGAAGGGTAGAACAAAAAAAACAACTTCTAATCTTTTTGATAAACAAATCACGCAACGAGAATATGCTTATTGCATTAACGGTCCAGTAATTCTCCGGGATAAAGGTACTTTTCTCTCAACATGCGATATCACAGGGGGTGGATTTTTTGACAGAGGGGTGGAGCAAGGAAGCCGTAGTTAAAAATATTTATAGCGAACGAATCACGTTATGAAAATATGCAGTAATAGTCCAGAAATCCTCCAGAGAGGATAGAGATTTTTCTCCCTTGCAAACGGTGTTGTAAGGGGTGCGTTTCTGATCGAAGGGGTATGTTGAGCGCATGTGCTATATAATCCATAGGAGAATCATTTTAACTCGTGCCGTGCCGGGGATGAAGTGTTCTTCTTCTTTGGTAGTCTTAGCTTGTACTTACCGCAACCCTTATCCGTCGAGTGCCAGGTGGATGTAGTGTTCGTTGTGTGATAAAAGATCGATTAATTGGTGCGAGCTTATCAGACGCTAATTTCTTGTATTTAACAAGAAAACTGCTTCGAATAACATTTTATTTACGTTACAACCGTGTCAGTCAACCCTTAAACTGTCGCGTGTGCAAGATAGATCGCCTTGAAAGTATCTCGAGAAGCGAAGATGTCTTTCTTCACCTGTTGCATCCGCCGGGTGAGTCATATACAATACATATTTGCCACTGTTACAAAATATTGCACATTAAAATGTAGAACGATAAATAAAAAGTGTATAACGTGTTTAGAA
Organism: Xiphydria camelus; assembly: GCA_963678675.1. NCBI lineage: Eukaryota > Metazoa > Arthropoda > Insecta > Hymenoptera > Xiphydriidae > Xiphydria > Xiphydria camelus. Next base: position 3,235,937 of record OY783199.1, read on the forward strand.
TCATAGATCTTATCATAGTAATTCCCAATCAGATGTCCTGAGGCGGAGTGAATGCAGTTTCTCCTAAATTGCAGTTTTATTATTCCTCTTCATACTCGCTTCACTTCCATAAAAAATGATTCTGATTTTTTTTATAAATCAGTAAAGGCCAGCACTTTTCGTTGGCATAGAAAGTGCAACAGAGTAAAAGAATTTTATTGATTGGAAATATGGGGAACTGCGCTTGTGGAAAAATTGAACAGCGGTTGTTCTTCAAAGGAGAACAAGTTTGAAAGCTGTAGAGTAAATCCGGGTGAGATGAAACACCGAGAGAGATGGAATACTTCCTCCACCTCTTAGTCTATTCGCGCGATTGTCCAGGCAACTAGTGTAACAGTGTTTCCCGATGTGTGAATGAGGACAACTGTGCAATCGTGTAAGTTATATAATTATTATATAAATTATTTGTGTCTTTTGAGCCAAATCGCGGCTCAAAGCACTAAAATATTCGCGTCTTTGAATCTCAAAAGAAGTACTAAAATGTCGAAACTTTGAATGCTCGTTCTAGCACGTTTTTTCTCGAAGTGTAATTTTTTGTTTAATACTTAAAAACAATTATTTTCCCACTTAAACTGCGTATTCCATCTCACCCGTAAAGTTCGATCTCTCTCGAATTTTATATTTTTATTTTTAAACCACGAAAAAAAAAATTATATTGAATCCATTCCGTATCTTTAATCTGGGAGGTTGAAAGAAAAAATCAATATAGTAACACTATATTCTTTTGCAACTGTGCAGCTACGACAGTCGCTTCAAAAAACGCCTTCCATCTCAACCGGATTTGCTCTACATACGAGTATATCGTGAATCTGCGTCATATACGTGCTTACGAAATAGTCAACATTTCAATGAGCCTTCCTTATGAGTAATCATTGCGAGTATTATAGCGTCACATGCCGCGATGCATCACAGGTCAAGTACAATTCACACAGCGATATTTTAACCATCGAATAGTAACCCACTTGCGTGAAGTGTCAGACGACCTTAATTAAAAGCGATATTCTAGCTCACCCCTTTCGGTGAAGTGGCAGAATCGGTGAGCATAAAAACGAAGCGAGCGCCGTTATACCTGGCGAGTCTCTGTCCAGAAGCCAAACGGGTTGAGATTTACTAGGGTGAATGGATACATTTTCCGCTACTTAGTGGATTTCATGCCCGAGTATCAAAGGGGTTGCGTCCTTGCTCTAATCAGCCCAGATATTAATAGCCTAGCGTCGTATTTCTTAAACTTCATATAGATATATCAAAATGCATAAAATTTTAGCAATATTGTAAAGTAAATTTCTTGAAATGCATTGTCCTTCTAATTTTTTACCAGCGTTGCATCCTTGAATGCAGTTGGATGCACTCTGGAGTTGACGATACTCAACAATTAATCACAGGGAGACGATTCTAGCTTATAACAATCATCCCCCAGTTCTTCAAATTCTTCCAGAACCATCGACGGGACGCGGAAGATTCGCGTTTGCAGGATCCGATGAAAGAGGCGCCGGAAATCTCGTGGGAGAACTCCTTCGGTGCGCCGAACGGGGTGCCTTTCGACGACGACACGAAGGAGCTCCTGAGAAATTGTTTGGATATCTCGATTCCGCTGCCGACGTCCTTCGCGGAATTGACGAAAGCGAGCGACGCCTTTCCCGTCGCGTTTCCCTTAAATTCCGTGAGATGTTCGTCTTTGAAGGACAGGGGGATAAACGAACACATTTTAGAGGTGCTATTGAGAGACGAATTGGAAAAGTTCTCGTAGAAAAAAAAATCACCGCTAAAACATTTTCGATAGAAAACGATAGAATATAGAAAAAAAAATGATTCAAGAATACCATGGAGCATGAAATCAATAATTTCTTATAATTTTCATGTCAAATACTACAGAAAATTATACAGAATTTGGGACGATCTTATTATTTTTTTACAGTATTCAATGTGAAAATTATAAGAAACGATAGAACTTCTCGCTTTATGGTATTTAATTGAATCTTTTCTGTAATTTTCTATCGGATATTTTTAGCAGGGATGGCTCTATAAAATAAAATATAACCATTATTAAATTATAGTTGCACGCAAACTCCGTGTATCCACTGATTCACGAAGCAATGCTGCCGCTGATTGCCAGGTGGCTCAAGTATAAAAGAGAACACGGAAGTATAGTCGAAAAAGCGTTGTACAAGGACATGGGCCTCATTGAATTCGTCCAGCGACTCCTGGAGAAGAGAGCCTTGCACTTTTTCGGGTTCGACGACCGGTACAAGCTGATGGATGGTAAGACTGGTACCGGAGGATGGGAAAACGTAGGAACTGAACGGGAAAAGGAACCATTGGTAGGAAGCGTCTCGTATACATTTTATTCGTCCAACCAGGGGTAGGGAATTATGATCGAATATGGATTTACATTCAATTATACCTTCGATAGGTACTGACCAAGTGCTTGTCCTACGACGAAATTAAGCTATCAGCCATGATGATAGTGTCCTCTCATACAGAATTCATAAACGACGGATCACGAGAAAATAGGGGAGCAGTGACGAATGATCCGGAGTCTGTTCAGCCTAGGGGAGTCATTATGGGTGTCGTTGGAAGCAGGTACAGAGACGTATTGATCTCAGCTACGAGTGACTGCAGTTGGGATGGAATTCTTTCATTCATGAGCAAAATTACTCACTGATGTATAATAAAAAGTACATAGAATTGATTATATATCTAATTTTCAAGGTTCGAGCGACCAAGAGTCATGGAGTACCAGGACATTATTATTACTCCTCTGCAAAATAACATGGACAATGGGTAGGCTTCACTCGTTTAGATTCGTTAACTTCCTGCGGAAGTGGCTTACCGTCGGAAATGTTTATTCGTAACTATACGAAAGGTACGGACCGCAAGTCGAGGGCACCACCGAGGAAAAACGTGATTTGAGAGTCCTGTGGGCGCGCTTTTACGGGGAAACCTACTTACCCCTGTTCGAAGAAATCGTCAGACGCGTCAAGTCGAAGGAGAATCGGAGATACGTAGCGCTGACGAGTCAGACGATCTTCGACATCGAGAACTACATGAAGAGGACCTTGCTCTCGGTGGAGATGATACTGCTGGAAGCGAACAGCAGAGCTGAGAAGCAAAATACCACTGCGTTTGTCCATGTCGTAGGATTCGGTCTCGGTCGGTATCCTGTTATGTGTTCCATAGGAGATTCCAACTTATTGATTGCTTGATCTTATGCTCTACACAGGAGTCTGGAAGGCTCTTCAGGATCAGGAGGTATACTTCCTGAAGACATTCGAAATCGCCATTCGGAAGATGAACAAGAAGTTGAATTACGTGTCGGACGTTATGTTCGCGTATTTTCGACAACAAAAATGCGGCGACGCCGGGAATGGGGACTATTTGGGAGGTTCGTAGCTCTTCGAAGATTGGCGATTTCGTGAAAGTCTGTAATTTTGTATGGGCATCTCAGCGCATCGATTGTAAATGTTCCCCGTTTCGTCTGTACAGATATAAGAGTACACTTTGCGTTGAGAGAACCTCACAGTCGACTCGTCAGATCGACGGACGCTAATAAACTACTGGTAGTGACTTACGCTTGGGATGGCAACGCCTATCCAGGTTAACGAATCCCGTTCTACACCAGGAAAAAAAATGGCTTCATCGAAATAAACGTGTCTTCGGGTAGTTCTAAGAGCACATTTATTCGATTCGAATGAATCATCAATAATTATATACATCCAACCCATATTCATTCTAACCGAATAAATGTGTTCTCAGGACTATTCAAAAACATGTTTATTTCGGTGAGACAAATTTTTGTTCTCCATGTAACCGAACGACGATACCTACTCACCTCGCCGCGTTTCAGGAAACGAATTTTGGGCCGGCTACCTGGCTTCCAGCGGTGACCCGGCCGCGGCTTGCAGCACCGAAATAGCGGAGATTCACAACGCCAAGATAAATCCACGAGCGACGGGATCCAGCCTCCACGTGGCGTCCGCGGCCCACGGCATCCTCCACATAGCGGACTACGCGAAAGTTCATCTGGCTTAGGTACAACGACGACTTTTCCCACTTCCCCGCGCGCAATTATTTCCTCCTCGCGATCCGAGACACCATCGGTGTGCGTTCCAGGACAGGATCGGCCCGCAGGGCATCGGTCAGCGAAGACCCTCGAGATCGCCGCGCAGTCAGAGGAGCCGCAGCGCGGACGTCGACTGCCTCAGGAAGTACACCGAGAGGCGAGTCGAAGAAAGGCGGCACACGGAAGCCGGGGACGGTCGATTGGACGTCTTCAGGTGGACGCCGCTGACGAAGAGCACGTCGCAGACTCAAGCGTCGACGACGACTGCGAAGAAGCACTCCATCGGCCGAGAAGGAGGAAGAGGCGACTCGGAAATGCAGGACTCCGTCCTCTCGTCCAGCCGACAGAGACATCGTTTCATCTGCGAGAAGGGAGGCAGACGAGACTCGCTGCTTCCGGGTTCCGTCTCCTCTTTGAGCCCGGATAATCGGCATCGCTTTGGCGGGGAAAGAAGGAGACGCGACTCGGAAATGAAGAATCCTCCTCCAGTCCGAGAGAAGCAGCTTCTCGTGGGCGAGGAAGCGCCGCGGAGGGATTCGGAAGCTCGCAGCTTCTTCTCTTCGATCTCGCCGAGCCGCGAGAAGCAGCGGCGCTCGATCGACGAAGAGGTGAGGATCGATGATTGCGAGACGACGACGACGACGACGAGGTGGTCATCGGCCGGTGCCCCGCTGCAGCAGAGCAAGTATCCCATGCGAAACATCGAGGAGAAGGACGAGTCGAATTCGAGCGGAGGGCTTCGCAGTGGCGATGCACCGCGAATGAAGGACGAGACGTGCGCGCAGAAGAGAATTGCCCCTTCCACGTGGACACCTCCCTCTTGCGGCGGGCAACGCTACGAGGCGAACTCTTCGAACGGCGACGAGGTCGCTCGCGGCGACGGTACGAGGAACGCCGCGACGAGGTGGATGACCTTCGCGAAGAACCCTTCGCCTTGCCCGATTCCGCGCAGAAGCTCGGAGAAGAAGACCGCGCCGAAGGAGACCACTTCGACGGAGCAGAGCGAACGGAAGCGCTACGAAGAGGAGTACATCGAGAGACGCAGCCCACGGAGGGAACCGATCAAGTGGCAACCCTCTCGGAAGTTCGCTCCTCTCTCGAGGGTCGGGGCTGCCGATCTCGAGTGCCGCAGCCGCGAGGGACCGCTGGACCACTCCAAACTCGGTCAACGAACGCGCGACCCGTACGACTCCAAGACGGAGAACGAGTGGCCGAGGAATGCGAAGCGTCTGTCGCGCGGTGACGTTTGGATCAGCAAGAGCAGCAGTGAGGAGGAGGGCAGATGCGTTCTTCGGAGAAAGAACAGCCAGGATTTAGAGTTCAACGACAGGACCTTGAAATACGGGACGACGAAGTCCTGCCGGCGGCGGGAGTTCGCGAAAGACGAGTCCAGGTTTCGAGATTTACCGGACAGAAGTCCCGAGGCTGGCGATGTCTTCGGGGACGATCAGGAGGAGCGTTTGCATCGGTTCCACGAGCGGTTGAGGTTCAGCGACGATCTCGGCACGGAGAAGCTGACGATCCGCGGCAGGACTTACTCCGACGACTACGACGTCAGATCTCGGCATCGTCACTGTCAGCGTCACTCGCGGCAGCACGCGTACGACACGGACTGCCGACATCCGTCTTACGACGAAGACGTCCTCGAGGGCGTCGCTCGCGAGACCAGCAAGAGGCCATCGGACGCCTCCAGGGAGTCGAGGCCGAGCTATGCGGAGATCGACTTCGTCAAGAGGAATTCGCGCACGAGCGACGCCAGTTACGCGAGCATCGTTTCCGGCGAGAAGAGGGGAAGCGTCGTGAGCAAGAGTTCCACGTGCGCGGAGCTTCCGCCGCGGAGGGCCTACAGTCAGGGCGAGGAGAGGCCGCAGACTCCGGTGCCGCCGGTGGAAGTCGATGACGTCTCCTCCGCGGTGAACCCGGCGCACGAGCGGAAGAGGGACAGCACGAGATACAAGGTGTACCTCACGTAGAAACGTCGGATTGTATTCGGGATGTCAATGATCGATAAGATATATGGTATCCTTCCCGTTGTTCCCAATGATTGTAATCGATGAAGGAGATGTGACCCGGTATCTTAATCGTACCATGTAATGAAGGCGACGTAAGGAATAAATTATACACAGAGAAAACGAATCAGTTGGTTCTGCTGAAAATTGCGTGCGAGGGTCGCAAGTAATTATTTATTTATAATATATGAATGAAATTTTTTAATACATCAATCTGATATCTCTCTTTTCCTTACAATCACGTAGAACAACACATGATTGGGAGGAAGAAATATTTGATTAATATGAAAAACGGATTTAATCAATGTAAATAAACAGTTACTTGCGACCCCGCAAGTCATTTTTAGCAGATCAAACGAATTTTTTTCTCTTTCTGTACAAGGTCAAGGACCAAAAGCCGCCCCTCCTCTTCAATATCTTCATCTCACTCCATCGGATGTTGCATTCTAAACGATTTATTTGTGATCGGAGCTATTGAAGTCATTGCGAAACCCACCACCACTACCATCACCGCTGTTACCACCATTGCCACCACCACCGCCGTTAGTCTCTTTGGCGTAGGCGGTTCTGAGTCTCTTCCTCGCCGGAACCGCGTGCGACGACGGCGGCGGAGCTCGGCAGTTGCTCCGCGAGAACGCTTCCTCCTCCTCGTTCTCCACCTTCAACCTCTTCGAGTTGGTTGCGCTCTGGCTGCTTCCGTTCAGGCTCGAGCAGCTTCCCGACGAGCCGGACGATCCGTTGGAGACTGGACTCGAATTCGCGGTGGTGAGCAGCTGCGATTTCGAGTAGTTGTTGCCGGGAAAACGTCCGTTCACCACCGCCGAGGATCTCGGGAGACCACCGCCCGAGAAGTGATTCTGCGTAGACGCGATTTGCTTTGGCGTCGTGACGGCGTTGGCAGCCGTCGGTGCGATCATCAGCAGATTATTGCCGTTCTTGTCGCAGGCCAGATTGTGCGACGTGGAGTTCTGCGACGTCCTCTCCGCAGGGTAGTTCCCTCTGTAAGTCTGGACCGGAGCCTCGGTATTGATCCGCTCTTGCTTGAAGACGGGAAGCGCGGCCTTCGCCTGGTAACAGGTGGAGTTCTGGCCGAAGAAGTGGGGCTCGCACTTTATCCTGACATCGTGCGGCTGGATCCCGTTGCGATCCTGAGCCTTCTGCCAGTCGATGACTTTGCTCAAGAGGTCGATGTACCTGCGGAGATGTATGAACGTTCTTGTGAGCGACGAAAGCTTCGCTATTCCCGTGTATCGGATCTCACAGACCCCGGAAATCCTTTCTCACATAATTGTTGATCACGATAAAATGTTTTCTTCAGCCAAAAAACATGATATCAGATGAGGCTAGACTTACTCGCCTGGAAAGAAACTTGAATCATTATTATCTCATTGTCTATGAGCTCTTTTGGCTGATATTTTTTTTGGAGATTATATTTTTATCTACAAAAAATCGTAGGATATCGATATGGACTAAAAATCCATAAATAATGAGATAATACAGATTGGAGTTTCTTTCCCGGCGAGTAAGTTAGTTTAGCCTCATATCGTATAACTTCAGGATCAAGCCATGGTTTTCTTCGTACAAGAAAATATTTGATAAGCTCGAGTAATGGTTTTTTTTCGCGCAGAAAAATATTTGTTTCAACGAAGGTATTCTTGAATCAAGAATATATACATATTCCTCGATCAAGAATCTGTATTCTTAAAAATTTTTAAGATCATAATATGATCTTCATTCAAGACATGTTTCTTTGTCACTGGCATACTAAAAAAAGTAGTATATTCAATTAAATCGGCGTTTACGGGTAAGGGAGTACAGAATTATTTGCTTCGACTGATAAATTTGGTTACAGCAATTAACGGCTATTCGAAGAAAACAAGCTGTGTGGTACATTCGAATCAATCATTAGTCCAAGCAACTCGATCTGCATTCCCCCACCAGTAACCGCCGATTTAGTCGAATCTATTGAATTTTTTTTCACGTGCGATTATTTCCCTCAGTGCACCTTATCGCCATCCGCAGAATTTCGTTCTTCGACAGCTTCTTATCCGGCGGATGGGTCGGCACCAATTTCCGAAGTTCGGCGAAGGCACCGCTCACGTTCTGCTGACGGCACCTCTCGCGACTGTTCGTAAAGAGCTTCCTGATGCCGAGACCTCCCGTGCGAGGAGAGGGCGAGCCCAGACGACCGCCTCCCGCCGAGTGGGTTCCGTCCAGCTGCGAAACGATCGCGGATAAGTCCTCGGAGAAGCGCCGAAGAACTCCGGATACTTCGTCTCGCCACTTCGAGGTGGCGCAGCGTGCTCGGGACTCACGGAGTTCGCGCGATCCCGTCTCCTCTTGTTTTGATCATCGTCGTCGTCCGTGTCATGCGAATAGAACTCGTCGGAGAGCGTGGCTTCCTCCTCCGTGTCCCTCGGCGTGTCCGGCGAGTCGCCCGGCTCCTCGGCTGGCTCTCCCTCGCCGGAAAGAAGCGATTCCACCGGCGAGCCGTCTTCCGCTGCCGCGTTGCCGCCATTGTAAGTCAGCATGGGCTGCGAAAGCGAGATCTTCATATTAGTCGCGAGGTAAGTAAGGAACCTCGCTGCTGACTCAGCGACGATAGAAATTCCTCGGTGATTGGACGGCATTGGGAGCGTTGCGTTTCCTGCGGGGATTCATCGAGAAGGCATCGCGTCGCGATAAATTCGCGCGCCTCGTCACGCTCACGCGTCGCATGGCCGAAGATTGATAGGCATTCCTCGGCCACTATATCGCGCGCGAAGCTCCGCTCCGGGTTTTGAAGCGGAGAAGAGACGAGCGTCTGAACATTGATTGTTGCAACTGCAACGCCCGTTTCCGGTCTCTTTCGAGAGTCGACCGATTCTCGGACTGAGCGGCGACGCCACGCGATGTGGTTATCATAAGCATATATGATATTCTTCTAAATCTCGTTCGCGATGTAGTTATACTTTCACACTGAGAGAAAAACAGTTTATTTATAATTAATATAGATACACTCGATTATGGTTAAAGAAATATTTCTTTGGACCGAGCAAATATTCGTTAGCTGTTACCGTATTTCGGTTTGAATGAAAAAGAGATTCTTATGATAAACGCATATTTAATTGGCCCAATAAAATATTTCTTTCGTCATAATCAGTGTACACTTATTAATTACAAATACAATCTTCTCTCGGTAATAATTTATTAATATATATTCACTTGACCCAACGCAATATTTCTTTAATCAAGTGTACATTTATTAATTACAAATAAGCCCGTCTCTCAGTGCAGTGGCATAACAGATATTTCACTAGGGACACACTCTTGAAAATAATATTTTTGCAACCCTCTTCACTCTACGAAAAGCTCCCCTCGAACTCCAATTAAACGATAAATGTTATGGAAATTCCTCAAACAAGGATCCTCGCGCAACTCGTTCATCCTGAACGTATTAATTGGAATGTAAACAATAGGTGCCCATACACTCAGAGGTCGAACTGTCGGTTTGGAACGGCGCGGTTCAAACCGGCAGTTTTGCCTTTCAGTTAGTGGGCGCGCCACGCGCCAGGTCGAACTGTCAGGCTGACCCGTCAGTCCAGACCGACGGGAACAACTGCCGCCGTCCACTGCTTATGGCTAGCTTAACCGCGGATTTCTATTCTGCGTTAGTGGATGACGACGGTTAAAACCGACGGATCGACCCGACGGTTCGAACTGCCGTTCCAAACCGACAGTTCGACCTCTGTGTGTATGGGCACCTATTTAGCCTACACAACGTCGGAGAGGAAGTAGATATCGCTCGGCGGTATTCTGGGATCTGTCCCTGACATTCGACAGATATACATGCTTTATCGTCAAGGATACGCGTACGCGTCGATAACGAGGACGAGAATTCATGGAAAGGAGGAACAATGCGATCACCGCGACAACGAGTATTTTTACTGCGTTCGAATTCTTTACTCGGAAGCCGGAGCTCTCCGTCCGGAAGCTGAGCTTTGGAATGCCGTGAGAAAGGGTTGAATGTGTACTCGCGTAGGCTATAGTCCTCGCCGACGCAGAAACGGAGTCAGTCGTTCCAGGACCACGAAAGCGTCGACATGACCACTCCGCGAGAATTTTTATGCGCTTGTATCGTCAAAAATAAATTCCTTGCCTCGTGTCTGATCTGGTGATTATAAGAAGACACTCTTCCCAATTGAGATTGGAGCGATTTCTCCGTTCGTAAAGCCTTCCGGAGGATGAAAAGTGACGTCTGAATAATTGTTCCGTCCGAGTAAGTAACGCGCGATAGACCGAGAATCTCGATTTTTTAGTTATATTCGAAATATACTCACCATCGCGTCGAAGCGACGCTCGAAGAACTCGAGAACCAAAGCTGTATTTTTAAGCTCGGCGAGGATCGGTCGTCTCCCCGCGGAAGAGCGTCATCGGAACGCCAAAGATACCGAACGACTCGCGCCACTATTTATTCAACGATCGGCCTTGGGCCGGTTTAACCGACAACTCCGGGTGTCCCTAATCGACTAACGGAAGGTCCTGGCAACTCGGGAAAATGAAACTTGCGGAGGCGTGGCGCCTGTTTCGTGGGTGGAGCTCTCGTATGGACCGTCCCCGGAATGGTCCATACGCGCAGCATCCCTCTATCTGTTATCAGGAACTCTCGCTCTCGGGGCTCTCTCCGATTGCCGGAGAAGACGCGGTCGTTGTTAGATTATTCCCCGAGCATTGTTTCGTTACGACGAAATTAATCCGAACCCTTAAAGCGAGCCACTTTCTCTCGTTATCGCTGTCGTCCGCCAAAGGCGAGAGAAAGGGGGATGATAATCCTCCGCTTCGAGACAGGATCAAGAAGGATCGTCGTGTTTCAATTCATCCGTGTTCTTTTAATCGTTACACGCAGGTTTTAAGCGAATCGAGAATCTAGCCACACCGAGAGAAATAATTTACCGATCCAAGTAATCGTTGACTTGAATAGTGCCAAGAACGTATTTATTTAAGTGTACGTTCATTGAATTGAATGCATCCACACGATTTAAATAAAATATACTTCCTAACGGAAATTTTTCTTCGCAAAATTTCTGCCAAACTTCTGCGAAAAACTCAGCCGAAAGTCTGCCGTTTCTCTGCTAAAAATGTTTCAATTTTAAGGCCTGGTGGAGACTTCGGCAGAGCTGACAGAGATTTTAGCAGAAATTTCTGCCGATTTTGCGGACTTTGACGAAATTTTTGCCAACTCTGCTGAATCCTCTGCCAGCTCTCCTAAAGTCTCTACCGGCTGTGCTGAAATTTCTGCCAGCTTTTAAAATTGGAACATTCGCAGAGAAATGATAGACTTTCGGCCGAGTTTTTCGCACTGCAGTTTTGACAGAGATTTGGCAGAGAAAAATTTCCAATAGTGTTGATTCAACGACAACATGTCAGACTTAAATAAATATGTTTTCTTGGCGCTATTCATGTCGACGATTACTTAAACCGGCAAATTATTTTTCTCAGTACTTTCGGCTTATTAAAGTCACTCCTCTCGGCATCTCTGCCTTTCCCAAGCAATCAATTCCACATTAGCTCGCACCCTCTCGACGCGGTGACTGGAAACCTAAAAAAAAAGCCAATCCCTCCTTGGTATGCATCAGGGGTGACAGTCTCGGTGACCCCCTGCCGTCAAGTAGCCACCAGTCACGTGCTACATATTGTGACAGTTAGGAGGGTGTCGGGGATTTTACAGGGGGATGCTCCGGGTGTCATCTCGCGAACCCGATTAAATGATTATTATCTCGGACGAAGCTCATTCGAGCGTCGTTATTGGTCGATCTGCGTGGGAGCTCTCCAATGTGTATTATTTCACGTGTGCGTAAAGACGTTCGCTTACGAAAATTTCTAACTTTATTAGATCTTTGATAGGCAATATCGTCGAGTCAAAGGTGCTCTCCACCCACTCAACGCACTTCAGTCGAAATAATGTCACTCACTAATTGACGTTATTTTTTTCTCAAAATGACATAAACTTCCTTTAGAAATGAAAAAATAATAATAAAACCTCATATTTTACCATTCTTTCATGACGTTTGATGTCATTTTGATAAAGAAAAAAGACGTCATTTAGCGAGTGAGATTATTTTGACTAAAGTGTGTTGCTCGGGTATGTAGAGCCGTATGTCAAAGACAAAAACGTCACAAATTGTGGGCGAGGTCAGACCACCAGTCACTTGTGGCGTACACGTGACGGATTAGAGCAAGTTTCGGAGGAAAGAAAGTAAACTGCCTTTGCGAATGGTATTTTCAAAATGCAACGCCCCTCATTTTGAGGAGGGTAACCCTCGGTCGGGAGAAGGGTTCGTTGTGGAGCGACGAATTCAGTAGAACGCTGCTAAAAGTAGGTAACGCGAAGGATTTTACGAATCAATCAGCAACTGGCATACTTTACGGTCCTTGCGTGTGCAAAGGACGTGCTCGCCTGCCCTCGCTTGCAAATGCTCGTGGAAGAAGAATTGTAGCTCCGAAAAATTATCTCTCATCGAAACTAACAAGCTTACAAAATATTGAATAATTTCTCAGAATATTTCGAAGATTATTTAACTTGACGCGATAACTTGATTCAACCATCGATATGCAACTCTCTCTGATCGCTCCGCAAATATCGCCCTAAAAAAACCACCCCCAGTCGTTGCCGCGATGATATCGTGACAAATTTCAGGCGTATACAGCTCTCGATCGAATACGCGACGATCCAGCGTTCTTAAAAATTCATAAGGGGACTAATAGAGCGTATAAAGTACATCGTCGATATGTGGCCCCCCTAATAGGGCCATAACTATTGTCGAAAAAAGCGACCCTCCGTCGGTCGCCGCGTGTCGCCTCGCCATTATCCACGTGCAGGCCGATTTTTATATGTATGTATTTGTACACAATGCGTCACGAACGTCGCGGCGTGCATTACCGGCAACGTATGCCTGCATGTGCATAATATTTCTCGCAGTTTTTTTTTATCGACTGCGTTATCGCTCAATGCCGAACCTCTACAAGGCAATGCGTTATTATATTATTAAATCGTAGAAAAATCATTTTTTCCCTCCCCTTATAGCACCAACCCCCTCGGGGAGATTCAGATCTCTCGCGGCTTCCCACAAACCTCAGCGGTTCGCCGCTTTGAACGTGACTGCGAATAGGATATTTGGATTTAGCAAAGTAGCATCGATAGATCTAATCTTTCGTGAGCTATTATCCACAAATACACAGGCACTGATTTGGATGCTCTCTTCAAAATGACTTTTTTTTTCCAGAAAGAGACCATCGCTCAATTCTTTTGCTAAAAATTTGAAGAATATATTTTTCAACGATTAATGAAATGTGAGGCAAATCGAGTCCAGAGCAAATGTGTGAAATATGGCTGATCGGTATGCACGAATTAGCGGGACATAACGGGTGTGTCGGCAGGAAAGAGGCGTGCCACCGAAATTGCGCAGTGTCCCATGAACGTCAACGCGTCTTGCTCACGGCGGTGGGGTGGCTCCGGGTGACGGGGGTCGAGAGGGAAACGAGGGTAAAATCAATTTCCCTTATCGCCAGCCACCAGCCACCCCGTATTAATTCTATTACCGGTGTTTATTTACTGCACGAGCAATCGTATAGTTACACGACGATTTTGCTGCGGAGTTATGGAAAAAAAGAGGGGACTAGGATTAGACAGATTTTTTTAAATAATAAGAGTAATAATAAAATTATTATAAACGGGCAGGGGAAGGCAAAGAATCCAGGTCGGAGAATGCTAGTGCATATTTGGGTAAATAATTTGCGAAATTGTTCATTTTGAAAGGATCTATTCCAGTATCTCGTACGTAAACTATAAACGCAAGTATAAAAATTGCGCGAATTTATGCAAACACTTCCAAGCATCCAAACGAATGCCGCGAGAACTTCAAGGCTTTGAATATATTTGGATTTCGGAAACTTTCGATGACGAGGCTTTTTCCACGCGTACAGCGGAGAGCAACCCCGAGAAGCTCGACGCGCGCCGAGTGTTCGCGGCTGATAAGGAACGCACGCCCCGCCTACCATCCCCCAAAAACCGACCCACCATCGCGGATCTCGACTTATCGCGAGGTCAAGTTGTTAGCGGCGACTCGGTGCCGGCGCGATGAGGCTAATCCGACGGATCGGAGGAACAAATCGGTCGGGAGATTAATTTTTTTAAGACTCCGGAAAGTGGAAAGGATTATCTTCACAGTTCGTTAATAAGTCGCAGGCGGTTTATTGTTTTTTCACGCGGTTAGACGTATAAAATATACAATTATCTCCTCTCGTCGGACGTACGTGTGCGATATGTACAATTTGTATCTAAAAAGGTAGCGTCATCGTTTAAGGACTTAAATTAGTACGTGTGTAATACGTAGAGCACTCAGACGAACGTAGCTTATTCTAGCTGAACACCCTTATGCAATTTAATGGAACCGAAACATTTCTATTTCATACGGATCTAATTTTTATGAAATTCAATTTTCCATTTATTATCAGTATGATCACCTTTCAACTTAATTACATTTCAATTCTTTCTGGCGTAGAGTCGACAATTTATTGCAATTATCTTTCAGTTTTTCATCGTGAAATCATATGAAAAAAATGTTTTTATTTTATTAATTTTTACAAGGGTATAGGTAAGCGTTTAAAAAGATTCGTTAATTTTGATAAAAGCTTTCATTGAAATTTATTCACTCTCGTATTCACTTGCAGAATCAAAACTTTTTAAAAAATGTGATTTCACCACGAAAAACTGGAAGATAATAATAGAAATAGAAATATTTTGATTCCATTAATTTGCACAAGGATATACCAATGATAATTAGGTACATACCGTATAACTAGGTCTAAACCAGACATAGATGTTATCTCCTTGCCATCATATCCAGTTTATACTCCGACATCTTATATAATATAATACATATCTGTGAATAATTACATTTCAATAGTCTCACTTGTTTTCAGTATAGATAAAGGGGGAAGGAAGAATACGGAGAGTAGGTAATAAAAAAATACTGTTAATCAATTCCCGCGCCTCTCGGTCGAGCTAAAGGTACAAATTCATGATGGTACACTCGACGCTTATTTTTGATACCAGAATTATTCACAAAGAAGCAGTTAATATTTTGTGAAATTTATTTTTTACAATTTACATCATTTAAATAAAAAAACGTGTGTAAAATAGAACTGCTTATTGACGAATAATCTCAGTCGCGTCTATTTGACGCTGAAAATAAACGTCAAGCGTCACCATGAATTTGTTTATTTATTTATTTATTTGTACCTTAATACGATCTTCTCGGCCGGAAGAGGTTTCGCTTTCCACGGATAATCAATGAAAAGCGAAAATCAGTATGAGTAACGGCACCGCGATGATGCAAACGATGTAGACCGCGGTTCTAGGCTCGCACGTTGAAACTACGACGTACTCCTCATTCCATTGGGAATCGTTGCCGCTCAGAGGCAACTCCAGCACCGCCCTTTGGTTGCTGAAGAACTTCAGCGGTAGAGAGCACTGAGTCGTGCTGTTCCTGCAGGAATGGACTGCGTTCGAAGTATTGTACACGATCTTGAGGAGGTCGAAATGCACTCTGAGGTAATTATCCTGAATCTCGTTCTCCGAGTTGAAGACGAAGAAGTAGTAGCCATTCGTGGGGACTCTGAAAGGGTGGACGATTGATTGAGGGACATTAGTGCCGTTCGATTCATCATTTCTGAGATGATTAATCCAAATGGTTAGCCATTAATGTCGAGATTCTCATCTAGAAATGGAGAAACCTGGAAGCGCGCTTCTTACCGATATGTCACCGTATTGGCGAGGGATGCTGCGCCGTGTTGCTTCTCGTATTTCGGTGAACAGTGATGATGAGGCGTCAAAGGCAGATTCAGTATCAATCCGCGACACTCCAGAAGACGTTCCTCCGAGCTGCTGAACGAGCTCCAGAACTCGCTGTTGCTCTTGTCGTTCATCGTCGTCTCGTTCACCGTGCCGCGATCCTCGGCGATGCCGTCCGGACTTAGAACACCCTGCGAAATCAGTGACAATGACAAATCAATCCTCGTGTTACCGAGAAGACGAAACGATCTCGCGCTATATCTGTTATCTCGCGATAACGATGTAATCCAACGAGACTATCACTCGATTGATCCATATAAATTAATCGCGCCAATCGTGATAACTCGATCGAGATGCGATGATGTTATGACATTACCTCCTCGATGGCCGCATCGCTGTCCACGTTGTCCTGCATAAATTCTGCGTGAAGCGGCGAGGAAAGGACCAGTTCTCTCTTTCTCCTCCTGGTCATCGCCTCATCCAGTTTCTCTTTCCTCTTCGAGGCACTTCCGATCATCCTCTTCAGCTCCGCACCTTCCCTTCCGCCCTGCGGTTCTCTCTCGTCAATCTCCTTCATCAACTTGTGCAGAACGTTCTTCCCGCGGTTCCCCAGGGAGCTGATCTTCCGCAGGACGTCCTCGAAGACTTCGGCGGACGTCGGACCTTTTCCGTGCAATTGATCTTGAGCATATTTAATGACTTCCCGTTCCGTTGTCGTTGTACGATCTTTGCGGTCGTCATTCGTCGGCACAACTCCACTGTAGATCTTCTTTTCGCTCTCCAAAGCATCCCAAGGTTCTTTCGTGGCCTTTGTAGCCTCTTCGGCTTCTTCTTCCATTCGTCGTTTCGAACTAATCGCGATCAGCTTGTCCTCGAGATGTTCCATCTGTGCCAGATGTATTTTATTGTCAACGATGGGTGATGCCATGACTTTATCTTCCTCCTTCTTGACACCCTTCCGAGATTTCTCAGATAAGCTGAAATCCTCCGACTCGCGGCTGCTCTCGCTGAAGGGAAAACTGTTAGAGACAACTGGAGGTCTGTCTATATTTGCACTCTCCTTGTAAACGCCTTCGTAATGATGATACGGATTCTTCTTCTGCTTGTTCTTGCTGTCCAGCGTCTTGATGGAGAGCTGATTCAGGATGTCGCGCATGTCCTTGGTGTCCAGCTCGTGGCTGCTGTAATGATAGGCGACCAGAGTATCGTTGGCGTCCGGCGTTTTGCCTTCCATGTGAAACCGAACGCCTTGACGGACTCTCTTCATCTTCTCCGGCTCGTTGCTCGGACCGTCCGCCAGTTCCTACACAGCGACAAGGTGTTCGAAATGTTAGCCTCGTTCTTCGGAATTCCACGCGCAGACCCTTCAGCTGTTTCTCACCGGCAGCATCCCCGTCATGTTCAGAAGTCCGCGTTCTTCGGCAATCTCGACCAGCTCTTCCAGCTCCTCACTACTGTCGTCGCCGATGAACGCGCATTCGTGAAGATGCTTGTGACCACGAATAATCGTCAGCGACGCGCCCGGCCACCTATCGATTCGATTTAATTTATTAGAGAGGAGCTGCATCTCCTCCGAGCGACACAGAGGAAACGTCAGACGCGTCGGAAGTCCCTAATTGTACCTTACACAAGTGGAAACAGTGATACTGCTACCACGAAGAAGGTAAAAGCCCCAGTACTCCTTCATGTCGTTCTCCAGCACCAGGTGCCTCGTCATCGACATCGGCAGCGCCTCGCCCTGTACTTCCGGTTCCGAGCGCATCAGATAGGCGTTGAAGGTCGCATTCGCACGGACCACCTGAGTCTGAAAAAAGGTGGGAAACCTTCTCAATGTCGAACAATTTATTCTAACAGTAATCAATATACATATCATACTAGACTAGACGACTATTTGCTAATTCTGATTCAAAAAGTAAAAACCGAATCATCATCGCTGCTTTTCCATCGTCGGAGCAGAAACGACCACTGGAAGATACAATTTTTAAACCGACTTTGAAATCTTTATTGGCGTGTACGTTTTTACACGAGCGAAAGGCGAACAAATCGCAAAAAAAAATATTCAACGAGACCGCGCAAGTGTGTATTATAGATGTATGTACACACCTTTACGACTCCGCGTTATAAAGATAGCCGGAGAAATTATCGCTATGAGCCTTTAATATACAGATACGAGTACATAACGTTAATGATACAAATAAGTGGGTGTGCATCTTGATTTAGCAGCGAGATGACGGGGCGAAAATAAAAACAGGTACCTGACACCAAGTGGTGGAAATCTTAGCGTCGATCAATCTTTGGTCCGAGACGGCCAAGGGATAGACCTGCTCCGAGTAAACGCGATACCTCAGATAAATGGGTACAGCCACCAGGATGCCCGGGAGGAATACACCGAGGATGCACAGTCGTACGAGCCTCAGCGGTACCTTGAGTCCTGACTTTCGAGGCTGCCAATCTCTGGGCCGCCCACCATCCTCTGAGAATCGAGAGAGAGTTAATTCTGCGGTCTATCGTTCGATTTTCCGGTGAAATCAGAAAGTCGTCCTTCGCTGATAAAAAATCATTTGATCTAACTAAATTGCGAGGCTACGGGCGGCCAACTAAATATGTCACATGAGGCTTGACTTACTCGCCAGGAAGGAAACTCGAATCACTGTTATCTCATTATTCATGCATTTTTGGCCTATATCGATATAAGACTTTATTGTAGATAAAAACCTAATCTTCAAAAAAGTCTTATGCAAATATGAGCCAAAAGTTCATGGATAATGAGATAATAGTCATTGAACTTTCCTTCCTGGCGAGTAAGTCGAATATGTATTTGATTTGAGTAATTAAAATGTAGTTGAAGTAACTTGACACTCTAATGCTTCGACTAAATATTCGTTCAAATAATTATATATTTAATTGGCCGCTCGTTATCTCAAAATGTAATTCAATCAATTGATTTTTGTTCAGTGTTGCCTATGTAGATCACGTATTCCGCATCCATCGTAACTGCATAAAGGAGAGGGAGGGAGAAATTCAAGAGGAGGGCAGATAACGCGTACACCGAGTAAATAGTTTCGATATTTACAGATTACACTGCAGTTCATCTATCAATGCCACTCGCAGCAAACTTTATTCCATTACATCGACGTCTCGAGCGTTGCTAATCGAGTCATCGCGAAGAGGCACAGGTTAGCGATCCAGATTATGGTACCGTAAGAAGAATAACGTCAAATGGAGACTCGCGCGCAACCCAGTCTTTATGAATCCGCGAAACGATCTCGGAAACAAAACTACGCCATAAGAAATTCGCTAGCAATGATCCACCCGAAACTCTAATCGCGTTAACGAATTCGCAGAATCACTGTTTACGTTCTACGCGTTGTTTTGCTACCTAGCGATAATTTGCCTAGCCAAGACAGGATTGCTTATCCGCTTTGAAAATTCTCCAACGCAGCGGCATCGACCCATGCGTAATGACGCGAATAAGTATTGTTTTCCCTGTGACGCACCGTCCGACCTATGGGCGTAAACGACGCCGAGAATTAATATATGTCAACACGCATTATATTTTAAATAGCCACAATTTGGCGACGGAAACGAACGCGTGGCTCTCAAGTTCAAGCTGCGAAGTTCAAGGCGAGACTCTCGAAAGAAGACGAAGTCTGGCATCTGGTCTGATAAAACATCAGCCGCGCGTGCCATATAACGTTAACGTAAACATCAGTACTTCTTTGCTCCGATAAAGAATCCGCACCGGAGATCCGTTCTCCACGAATCGAAGACCTCGGCTGTAAAACGTGTTGACTAGCATGGAAATTCATATCAGTTAACAGGTTTTACAGCCGAGATCTTCAATATTATTCAGCCGCGCCTCGCAATCGAGTCGTCCAACGCAGCGCGGATCCGCGACAGCTGCTCCGCGTCGCGCGAAAGATCGGCCGACGACACACGCGCGACGCGTGCGCACGATCCCCGGACCACGCGACGCGACTTCGCGGTGACATCAAAAGGCAGATAACACGCTGATATCTCGCGGCGCGCAGTCGATCCGAACGAGCCTCGGAAGCGAAACTGCACTGCTAACGGTAACAGCGTATAACGCATACCGATCGAAATCTACGACGCGACGCACTCACGACCGGGACACCCATTTAACGATGTAATGATAGCTCGTTACTTTCGGGAATACCTACCTAAAGTGTCCGCCTTCAGGGGAAACGTCGACATGCTGCCGTAGTTCGCGCGGCCGATTTCTTCGGTGGCTTTCTCAATTTCGAAATGAAAAATAATTCATCGAACCGCACTCTGCGCACTCGCCCGCGATCGGTGGACACATGTCTCGCGCTCCCCCGATTCACTGGTCGACCCGCGGTTCGAACATCTTCGCGTCTGTCGCGATTCCGACGCACCCGAGTTCCAGAAAGAGACTCGATTCCAATTCGAACTTCGAGCTCGACTCGGCGAACGCGCGTAACTGCGTTGCGCGTTCTCTCGGAATCCCATGTGTCTCTAGCGACGCGAGTAAAAGTGGCGAAGACAAGAGAACGCGTCGCGCGCCGCGTGGGAAGGCATTTCTGCGAGATTGATTCGTATTGTTTATGGGCTCTTCTCGCATGCAGAGTGACACGGATGACGATGAACCAACGATATGTGCGTTATCGCGGGGTTACGTGAAAAAAAGGAAAATCTCCAATACACAAGCAGCGCGAAGTCAACAGCCAGACTGAGCCGCGCCAAGCTTTGTGTCGCTCTCTTATCGACTGTTTAGTGAGCGCGGGATAAGCGTCAATTAAGTTTCCTCTATTTGCACTGAGCGGCTGTAAAATTCGCTTTCGGTTCGGCGCTTCGCGACGATACACGGTTTAAAAATGGTGTTGATTGTTGACACCATTTCACCGGGGTGAAATTTTGCCTCATATATTTGCGTAATACTTTTTTAATGATGACGTTTTCATCTGCAATACAGTCTTATATCGGTACAGGCTAACAATTCATAAGTAGTGAGATAATAGCGATGGAGAAAAGTTTAGGCCATCGCGGCCATTGTCATTATAGTTAAGGGTATCACTACTCTTGTCTTCCGGGTGATAACCGCGTCCAAAAATATCATTTTGCCGACGTTTCGCAAACATTGCAGTTTGCTTTATCAGGGCTGACGACCTTCCGATACCGAGTATCACATTACAGACAGTTTCCTCGAAACAGCCGTTAATCGTTATGACCAAATTTATTAATCGGAGCAATTAATTCTGCATTACCCCGCCCGTAAATTCAGATTTAATTGAATATACCGTTTTTTCTCTCGCCACGAAAAACAGGAGGCGAAACGCGAGTCGCCGAATCATCGGCGATCGCGAATATTAAACATGTGGGCATAACGCGCGTACAAAAACAAGTAATGAAATTATGTGAACGCTATTGATGAAAATTCGCCTTCGTTGACGCAATCGCTGCGAATATCGAAAATACGGAAAAGTTAAACGAGGCGAGAGAAGGACAACAACATGTGTTCGTCATTGTTGAATTCTCCGCGTCCGGCCAGTTTGTTTGATCAAGCGATACACACCTGTACGTAGCGCGGAGTCATGTGTTATTCCTTCCATTCGAACGCTCGTCCTAATTCGAGGTCTGCCCGTTCCGCCGATCGATTTGACAAAAAAGCGCGACCCGCCGCCTGATCCAGTATCCAGCGATCGCGTTCGTATTCAGAAGCACTGACAGGACGTAGCCGCTCGATTTCTCGCCGAAGTAAAACTTCTCGCCACGAGCGGGAGCCTCGTAAAGCGGGCATTCGTAATTATCCGCCGAGGCGATCGACGAGAAAGCGACAATTCCGAAGCGAACGACGGGCATGCGACTCCAGAGAACTTTCGACGAGGAGTCCGTCAGAGTCGATCCTCGGGCGTCCCACTCGGCTCCCGATAAGAACAAGCCGTGCACGTAAATCGCGTCCTCCGAAGCGCTTCCGGTCACTTGGAACGGCTCGCTCATCGTCGTCACTTCGAAGTCGAAGCCAACGTCTTGGAAAGGCACATTGCGCGCTCTCGAAAATCTCAATCTAATCGCGGAGAGGAACGCCGTGCATCGAGACAAGTGGGAAAGCTGCAAGATGCGGGGATGTCCGTCTTCGATCCAGTTCTTGACGAAGCGCAAACGCTTCAGGAAGAGATCGACGAAGCTGGACAACGCGAGAGGAAAGATGCACGGATACGCGACCCTCCAGTGACGAGGTACACGTCCGACGGTCATTTGCGCCGCCAGCTCTTCCAGCGCCTCGGTCAAAATCGCGCCACCCTCCAAGGCGTCGTCCAACTGGTCCAGCGAAGCCCTCATCCTCCGCAACAATCGATCGCACATCAGCATCTCGCGAATCAGCACGAGATTGAGGGGTTCCGAGTATTCCGTCGGATGTGACCTCTCCACTTCGTCGACGGCGAAGGGTTCCGGCAATTTTTCCCTCAGATCCTTGATCATCGACGCGAACGATTGCCCCTCGTCGCGAGATGAAATCGCTTCGCTCATCGTCGACAGATACCCGGCAAATTTTTCGACCGTTTCCTCGTTTCCAAGGATAGCCGCGTTTCCGTCCAGACCAAACACTTCCGGCGGTACTTCCGTCGGGATGATCTCCACGTGTCCTACGTAATCGCGGTACTCGCATCTCTTGGGTACGGAGTACTCCGGCGCCCCGGCGAACGAGTAATTGGAACTGTCGATGACCTTGACGTTGCAGTAATCGAGGAGCAAAGCTTCCAGGCACTTTCGATCCTCCTCGTCGGAAATCCTCCCGCCGTAGTTGCAGCTTCCGATGAAATACAGCAGAGCCTCGAAGGGAACCGCGCGGCTGCCGTTGACGAGCGCCTGCAACTGCCGCGCGGACATCCGAAAGTCCGTCTCGTCGAAGTCGTAGGGTACGTTCCATCCGCGCCATCCGAAGCGCCGTCTCTCCTTCACCACGGCGTGGAAGAAGCACAGCCCGTAGAGGAGCTTCGTGAACGCTTTGTCCTTTCCCGGGCAGCCCTCGAAGAATTCTCGGCTCGTCAGGTGCTCCGAGCCGTAGCACCGCCGCAGGTTCTCCCTCAGTCCCAGCGGCGAGTCGCTGCTTATCTTCACGCTGTTCTCGGAGACGCTTATCGGGAACTCATCGACGGCGCGCGTCGACAGCCACAGCCGGAAGTCCAGCGCGGTGTTCGCCGTGTCGAGATCCTCGCAGATCCTCTCCAGTTCCGGCATCCAGGCGGGCGCCAGGTGAGCGTTTTGCAGGAATATCCACCGTCCCTCTCGCTTCGCCCTCTCCACGAGCTGTCGCGCCGCGTCGCCCTGATCCGGACCCACGGAAACCGTCAGCATCCTCGCGAGGTGACCCAGCTTCGAGGCGAATCGCGCGACGATGGCTGTCAGGTCGGCGTCGCTCGGCAGGACGAATATCAACGGGACCAGGCAGTTGGACTCGGAGTAGGATCGCGAAACGTCGCACTGCGGGGGTGCGACGAAGGTGCTTCCCAATTCGCGCTCGATGAGCAGCCTCATCTTCGCCGCGAATTTATCCGGTCGCAAGATTCTCACGATCAGGAGCTGCTGAAGCGGCAGGAGCCTCTCGTTCCAGGGTGACGGCAGGGATTGATCTTCCGGACTCGTCGATTCGCGGTAGGATCGCCAAGCCGAGGCGCTCGTGGCGAAACTGGAAGCCAGTCCTTCGAACGCGGAGGATAATTCGTTCACCGCGCAGATGCCGCGCCACGATTTCTCCGACAACCATGCCGACGCCGGATTCGACGTTGCGCCCGAACACGTCGCGCTGTACGTCGACAGGAACCTGATCTCCTCCGGCGTCGCTCGCCCGGTGACCAGGAGAGTCTTCGTGTACAGCACGAACGAGTAGAGCAGCTTGTGCTCCTGAAACAGGGATCTGGAGACGCTGAGGTAGAGATTTCTCGTGAACGCGGTTCTGATGTAATTCAGGCGTCTCTCCGGAACGCTGCTCCTGTTGGAAGTGTCGATGGACATGAGGTACGATCGAGTGAACCATCGCAGGGAGAAGCGGTACAAGCAGCACACGTGCGAGAGAACCGCGAGGGTGTCGTACAGCGAGGCGCAGTACCGGGTCAGCTGACCGTAGGACACGCGTATCGCGTTGATCTCGTCCCTCGTCGCCTCGGAGGCCCTCTGCCTCTCGATGATATCGACGGAGAGATTCTTCGACGAGTCTAGAATCCCTATGGCCCTCTCGTCCTCGAGAATATTCGTGCTCGAGGCCGACAGCGTGACCAATATGTTGTCTTCCTCGTGTTTCAGCGCCTTCTCGTCGACCACGCTCTGCGCGAGGAGCCCCTCGAACTTCTCCTGCAGCTCCGCTCGCTCCCTCGCCACGACGATGTCCAAGAGCCGCTCCTGCAGCGCGTCTTCGCGCAACGCGAAGTCTATCACCGTCATCTTGCTGTAAACATCGGACGGATAGCGGGGACGACGCAGTTTCGTCGTGACGTACAACCGGAAACCCGAATCGTAAGGGATCGCGCTCTCGCCCACGACGAGGTACGAGATATCGTCCCGTTCGTAGATATTCTTCGCGAGAATCGGGTCCAGCGCAGCCTCCAGACGCTCTCCGACGTTCGCCAGGAGAACGGGACTGCCGCATTGTACACAGCGTCGAATGGTCTCCATGCAATCCGCGTCCGTAAATTTGACCACGCGGAGATCGTTTCTCTCCTCCAGTTTCCTGATCCAGCTGCCGGCCTGATCGTCCGGATCGACGAAGAGGCTCCAGAATTTCGAGTTGCTCGCGATCACGGCGTTCTCCGTCGAGAAGTCGTCCTTCGACAGACCGGAAACGTACCAGGAATTGATCACGATCTCCGATCCGAGGACATCTCGGAGACTGTAGTTCGCCGAACAGGATATCTTCGCGTCTCGCAGATAAGTCTTCCACTCGTTCGCGGCGGCGACTCGACGCGCCATGGAGAAGGGCGCCAGATAGGCTATCGATCCGCACGCGAGCAACATATCGCCGGCGAGATTGTCGTACGACACGCCGAGATTCCGCGCCGACAGCATCCATCGATCTCTCTCGCCGCCCAGACTCTCTATCAGACGCTCCGCCTTTCGCAGCTTCTCGGTGCAATTATCCACCTCGTTCTCCAGTTCCAGCTTCTTCGCGAGGGTCGCGCGGAGGCTGTCGTTGAGCGCCGCCAGCTTCGCGTTGAGCGCGACGAGTATCTGACGCTTCTCGTCGAGGAACGCCTCGGTCTCGTCGCACTCGCGCTGCGCCAGTGCCAATTTCTGCTTCTTCGGCGCCACCACCTTCGCGATCTCGTCGTACGACACCATCGCGCGCACCCACTTGCACAGACCCTCGGCGGCGCTGGACGCCTTGGCCACCACGTGCGGCATGAAGCTCTTGTCGGTCATGTACGTCTTCTTGACGACCTGCATCAGCGCACCCGGGATGTTGTCCTTGTCGTAGTCGCGCAGGTTCTGCAGGAAGTTCATGTCGCCGAGAACGCGTTTGCTCGGTCCCCAGTAATCGGTCATCTTCCGGCCGGTCGCCGGATCGATCGTGCGATCCGGCGGCACGCTCAGCATGACGCAGACGGCGGCCATGACGAGCTTGACGGTATCGGGAGGATTCTTCATGGCCTTCACCAGGGTGATGTCCGTCGGTTTCAGGGTGTTCAGCGCGGCGATGGCGTCCTCGAGGATCGGAATCGCCACCGCGAGGTCCGCCTCGCACTCGGCCTTCAATCTCCCCGCGATTTCAGCCTTTCTGTTGGCGATCGCCTCGTCCCGCTTGACGAGGATCGTGGCGTTCGCCACACTGACGTTCTCGCTCTCGATCTCCTTCATGGTCGCAGCGGTCTGTCGCGCCGACGACTCCAGCTGCGGTCGCAGCGTCGTCAGCGTGGTCTTCATCTGCGCCACGCGCTCAGCGGCCAGCTGCAGCTTCTCCAGACCGCCCAGATAACGCTTTCGCGTCTCCGCGATCTCCGTCTGCTTCGCGCTCACGAGCTCCACGTAGAGGCGGACCATGTGAAGAAACGCCGCGGGCGTCACGTAGCTCCTTCTTCCGGTCTCCTCGTAGCACTCCTCGCTGATCGTCTTCGCGCGGCCGTGGATTCGCTCGCACGCGAGCACCGCGTTCCTCCTGACGCTCTCCTCGACGTTCACGCACTCGACGTACCGCGCGGCGACCTGCCGCAGTGCGTCTTCCGGCCAAGTCTCGAACCAGGCGAAGGCGCAGCGCTTCGTCAGGGTCGGGTGGGCGCGTAGCCTGCCGCGAAGTTCGCTGCCGATCGCGTTGAGGCGGATCAGAATGTGCAGCTTCTCCCTGCACCGATTCACGAAGTGATCCATCACCTCGGGGATGCCGATCTCCGAGTTACGATCGCCGCCCTGCGCCGATAATCGCACCATTCCGACGATCTCCCGTTGCTCGTTCGACGTGAACAGTCCCGCGACTTCGCCGGTGCTCAGCAGACAGTCGACGTCTTCGAGGAACGCCTCTTCTGTTCGTTCAGCTGGCAGATAAAACGCCAGCTCCTTCCCGGCGGCGCCGGAACTCTTCAGGATCTTCTTCAAGTGGTCCCTCCACGCCGTCGAGTCGCTCAGCGATTTCGCGTCCGGTTCCGAGAGAGATTGTCGCTCCATCCACGCGGCCAGCTGGACCAGAGACCGCTTACCGTAGGCGGAGGTGCAGATCATCAGCATGTTTCCTCCGGGCGTCGCCAGGATCCTGCAGATCCTTACCACGTGCTCGAGCGCGCTGCGAAAGAGCACGACGTCGATTTTGTTCGGCCGAGCCTCGTTGTACTCCTCCAGATAAGAGAGGACCTTGGTCTTCAGCGTTTCGAAGCCGCTTATCTCCTCGTACCTCCTGCTGTTGCCATTTTTACTCGAGTCCGCGAAGTTACCGAAGATCAGGTACTTGAAGCTCGCCCTGCC
The DNA here is from genome assembly GCA_963678675.1 of Xiphydria camelus. NCBI lineage: Eukaryota > Metazoa > Arthropoda > Insecta > Hymenoptera > Xiphydriidae > Xiphydria > Xiphydria camelus. The sequence continues at coordinate 3,262,803 of OY783199.1, forward strand.
CAGCTGACCGCCTTCGGCTTTCGGCAGATGATCGAAGGCGGCCTCGAACGCGTCCTTGAAGTGAGTCTTGACGCAGTCTCTGATCCTCTCGAACAACCATTCGCCATCTTCGTCGTTCGCGATGCGATCTCCGATGACGCGCAGTGTTTCGTGAACCCACAACCGGATGAATGTGATCTTCGTCTCCACGGATTCGCGCTGAACAAGACCGCATCCGGTCGCTATGCGATGCACGTCGTAGAGATTGAATCGATAGTAAAATCGGGCCGGAATTGGCCGCAGCTTGATCACCGCCGACTCGTACAAGTCGATCGTGGCGTTGGTGATGCTGTTCGCGCTGCTCAGCACGTCGGCGTTGAAGGAATTTCTCTTCAGGCTGCTGAAGAGCAGATTGGAGAATATTCGAAACACGCCGTCCTTCGACGGTGTCCACAGCGCGTAGACGTTGAAGTGTCTCAGAAATCGAGGGCAGATCCGATCCTCCCTTTCACCGCGAATAGTAGTTGTCGCGCAGAGAAACGTGACGCCACGCACGATAACCTTCTCAGGTCTCGTCGAGTGGTACCAGTAACCGTGATCGAAGTACTGTCTCACCAATTCCAGAGGAAATTCGGCCGGCTTTCCTTCCATCGGTAGGCTCAGATCGTCAACGAAGTTCACGCAGAATTTTCCTCTCGAGGAATCGTAGTGGTTCTTCTTGATCTTATCCAGCTTCGAAAGGAACAATCGCTGTGCCTCGCGCGCTGTGGTCTTCGGGGTGAAGCGAAAGCAGTTCGACGAGTATTCGTCCCTCGACAGCCTGTTCCGCAGTACGTCTCGCACGCAGGACGATTTTCCCGTCGCCACCTCGCCGCAGAGGAGGAACGGCCTTCGGTGTTTCACGTGACGAAGAAAGAGACTGGAGTACTTCAGGGTATCCGACGTGGGCACGACCATTTGACCGAGGCAGAGGGGCTCGATGATCTTCTCGCTCTTCAACAGATCGCTCCAGGGTTTCCAGCTTCCCTTCCCCTTGAAGAGGTACGCGTTCTCTCGCAACATGCCTTCGGTGGGCAAGGTCACGTCCGATTGCTTGATGAAGGCGGGCGGTGGAAGCTGGCCGTCGGAGCCGTTCCACAGCGCCGTGTAAAACGTGTCGAAGGCGGGTCTTGTGTTCAAGGTCAGCGTTCCAGCGAGGCCCCAAATAGTCGAGAGTATCAGGGCGATCTGAGTCCACGTGGCGAAATTCTCCCTCCTCGTCCTCTCTTCCGGGTTATCTTCGAAGGCGTCGCTGAGATAAATCTCGAACAAGTTTAACGTCGATGCTACCAGATGAATATCGGACATTTTTACGGTCTCGGAGCAATTTCTTCGAACGAAGTCCAAGCAGGGATCGATGGACCACTCGTACAGGGAGTACACTGACTCCTCGTACCCCTTGTACAAGTCCCGGGTTGAAATCGTCGACCAAACTAGCGGCCTCCATCCTGGCGATTCGATATGGACCATCCCGCAGCGAGACACGGTCGTGGGAGAAGATTCCCGTAAATCCATCGTCTCAAAAATAACGGACATGGAGGACGTCATGGAAATCTTCTCACCGGAGGGCAGACAGAGCGTTTGATCGTCGTCCAAGGCGGTGTTCAAGCTCTCCGTCCAGGCTGCGTCAACCGGACCGTCGAAGATCAGCCACTTCCTCGTCGTCGTCTCGTCGTTGGCAAATCTGCGAAACGAAGCGGAGCAAACACCTTCTCGCCATTCTTTAGTCTCCGGATCGACGTGACCGAAGAGCTGTTCGATGCCGATCGCTCTCGGATTGACAGTCTCCGTAATAACGTCGCAATCGACGTCGCGATGATCTTCTCCGCTTCGCAGCATCGACAAAGCTTTCGCCAGCATTCTGAGCAACGTCGTCTTACCGCTCAACGGTTGGCCGACGAGCACGAAAGCGTGCTTCGTGAACATCGTCTCGAAGATTTGTAAAATCTTCAATTGGAACGCCTCGTGCACCTGTAAGTGACTCTGCGCGCAAACCTCTTCGAAAGCCTTCAAAAGCGCGGTATAATTCGGCGGAGGCAAAGCGACACCCGGAAAAACGTCGCGTATTATTCCCCGAAACGTCGTTAAATCTCGCTCGATCAATTTCGGCATGTACACGTCGATAACCGAGCGCAAAAGTAGCACCGCTTCGTCTTCCGTCGGGTAACTCATCTTCAGCGCCACGGCGACCTTCGTTACGACTTTCACGACTCGCGATCCGAAATCACAACGATCCGCCGGCGACAATTGCTCGAGGCAAAGCTTCCGCAGTGTCGCGAGCTTGCGCGAGAGGATCCTCGCCTCGCGAAATCCTCCCGCCAGTAACTCGAGCTCGCTTATCCTTCCCAGATCCGGCACGGTCAACGCGATCGTCCTGAAGAGGATCTTCAAGTTCTCCGGCAGCTCGGCACGAGGCGAACGCGCGGTGTTGATGGTGACGCAGATGTACGCCGTGTCCTTGAAGTCGAGCTCGGTGCCTTCGAGCGTGCAAGTCCTCGAATGCGAGGACAATGCTCGCGAGATGCGGTCGATCTGCTCGGTCACCACCGACAGCGCTTCCGGCGTCATTCGGTCGAAGTCGTCCAGGCAACCCCAAGCGCCGCACGAAGCGAGCCCTTTAAATATTTTCCCCGCGAAGGAGCGGTTCGAGCAGCCAGTGAACGCGTGAAACAGCACCGCGATCGCCCTGGCCAAACCCTTGATCGTCTCCGACTTCCCGCTGCTCGACGGCCCTGCCACCGCGCCGTACAGGTGATAACGACGGGCTTGCATCAGGGTGTTGTAACATCGATCGGTCAGGGGCGTGACGACCAATTGCGGCTGGTTACCCGAATATTGATAACCGTACCTCGTCGTCGCGTCGTTCATCGCGACGCTCACGTCGTCGTCCAGCCAGTGGTACCGCATTTGCGTGCACCAATTGAAGTCGAGCTCGTCGCTGACGCCTCTGTCGATCAGCATCTCCGAGATCTCTCTTTGGTGGGCGGCGACGACGATCAATGCCGACAGAGCGTTCCTCTTCCGTCGCGATGACCGGTTATTCAAGTCCCTCGTCAGGTCGTTCGAGAGGTCGATTTGCTCGGTGAGGTGATACGAAAGAGCCTTCTTGTCGCGAGTCGACAAGCAGCTGTGAATCGCGGCTGTCCAGTTGATCCTCGACGCGCAAATGACGACCATACCCAGAGTTTGTGAGATCCACTCTTCGGGGTGTTTGTCCGCGAAGCGACGACAGCAGTCGACGATTTCTCGACGAACCGCGGCCCTCATCTCCTTCTCCAGCCGGACCAACCACTCCTCCGTGGTGACGATCTCCGGAGAAGTGCGGACGCCGTTCGACAGGTGCAGCTCTTCTCGACAGTCGCCGATGACGCTACGCGCATCTCCGTCATCGTCGAGGCTGAGATTCTCGACGAACGGGAAGCACTTCTTCAGGTTCTCGCGGCAGAGCTTGGCCACGCCGCCGATCGCGAAGGATGTACGCAGGACCTCGTCGTCGGCGAGGAAGTAATATCTCGGGAAAAGAATTCTCTTGGAATCCAGATAGTCGCACACTCCTCTTCGTATCGCTTCCATTTGTTCGCCGGCTCTTTGTAGCTTCTCGAAAAATTCGGGAGATTTCCCGATCCTTCGAACCGAAGGATCGGAGGCCACGTCCTTCGCGGCGTCTCGCAGGACGGCTTCCGCTTTGGAAAACAGCACCTTCTCACGACTCAGTTGGGCGGGCGTCGTTGTCGCTCTTCTCTCGGAAAAAATGGGCAAAAAGTGCAACCACTGCTTCTGCAATCGATGCCAACTTTCGATGCCGCTTCGGACCGTCGTCAAAAATCGAGCAAACTCCTCGACCTCCGACTCGATCGGTTTGACGAAGTAGGAACCCCTCATTTCTTGAAGGCGCACCAAGTGATCCTCGAGGATGATTTGCACGTCTTCGGAGTCTTCCACCAGGATCGTGTCCTCCTCTTCATCGACGATGATTGCAAAGTTCACGGGATCCCACTCTTTCGTCATCCTGGACAGTTCCTCCTGGAGCGCCAGCTCCTTATTGGCGCCGACACTGATCGCCCGGTACTTCTCGATGTTCTCCATCAAGTCGAACGCGATTATTTTACGAAGAGTACTTCCGGCGTTGGGCGTGAGATCGAAGCCAGCGATCGCAGACATCTCCTTCCAGTGCCGCCGCAGCAGGGCCGAATTACACATGCAGATCGCAAGAGGCACGTATACCTCGAACTCGCTCAGCTCCTTGAGAACTTGACAGCAGAGCTTCAGCGGTGCCGGCTGCTGCATCGGGTCGGGATCGTCGATGATCCCCAGGAAGCGGTAGGGCTTGTTCGCGGCGATGTCCATCTTGATCTTGGCCCTGTACTCCTTGCCGATTCGCGTCAGCTCTTCGTGGTAACTCGACGTCTTGCTCTCCACCACCGAGGCGTTCAGATATTCGAAAGGACCGTCGAGCCACACGGCTCTGTCTCTCTGCCACTGATAAATGAGATAAATCAGAGAATAAAACGGGCCGATTATCTCCTTGATCTCCACGACCCTCGGGAACAGCGTCTCCGGGAACTTGAAGAGCTTCTCCTCCAAATTGATCCAGCGAGTCTGCTCGTCGAAGCGGTCCAGCTGCCTCTTCATCACTCGGAGATCTTCCACGTACTCCCGAATTCGTTTCGCGTCGTCCATGTCGTTGAGGGTCACCAGCTGCGGGAAAACGTCATCCACCTCCGCGTTCAAAACGGTTATCCTCTTTTGCAACTCGTCCTCCAGTTTACTCTTCATCGACTCGCACAGCGCGTTGCTCCGCTCGAACGCGGGTTTGATGAACACCAGCCAATTAACGGTGCGTCTGTTGAGTTCCATGTGCTCATCCGTGAGGTTCGTCACTTGCATAAGCGAGCTCAACATGCGAATCGACCTGGCGATCTTCTTCCGCAACTCGTTCACCAGTACCTTCGACGCGCGCGACACGTAATCGCTCAGCTCGAACAAGGCCTTCGCTTCTTCGGGAACGTCCAACGCCGTCGCCCGGAGACTCTCGAATTCCGAGCAAATGGAGAGGTTGAATTCGCGATGGTACTCGACGAGTTTCCCCGCGAGAACGTCAACGAACTCTGAAGCGCGCTCCTTCAGGGTCCCCTTGGCCGGCTCCTGCTCGAGTCTTCCCACGAAGTAATAAATGTTCTTCACCATCGCGTTGATCCGCTTCCGGAACGCGTTGAATCGCTCCACTTGCGCGCGATACGCGTCAAAGTTCCGTCCCTCCGAGACCAACGTGGCGATTTCTTCCGCCGTTTCCGACGCGCACACGACGCCGAACTGCGACTTCACCGCGTCGAGGTGAGCGCACAACGGCTGGAAGATACCGTCGACGACCCTCTGCAACTTGTCGTGCGATTCGTCGAGGAACCAATCAGGCAATTGGACTTTGATGCACTCGCTCTTTGTTTCGATCTTCAGCAGTGTCTCGAACGGACGCAAATCGTTTGCGATATTCGCGATTTTGTCGATGATCTTGTGGTAGAACGAGCATACCTCTTCGACGGCAGGGACGACGATGATGTCGTTCTCCTCGCACACGAGTTTCAGTCGAATCTGAGGGAAGCACCGTTCCTTCTCTATCGCGGAGATCAAACGATTTATCGTGCTTATCATGCTATTCAGGATCTGCTGCGCGAAGACGTTCGTCATGCAGCGCACGAGACGAGAAAGTTTACGGGGAGGAACACCCATTCTACTTCCGGGACGAAGAATTTTCGCGACGGAGCCGTAGAATTGATTGGTAACGATGACGGAGTTTTTTCTCAAATCCTTCATCGCAAATTCGTGCAATTCGTTCAGGTCCAACAGTCCCAAGTCGCAGTAGTGTTTGAGATCGAAGAAGAGGTTCGGAAGCTTGAAGTACGCCTTTGCGACTACGCTCCTTATCGAGTGATGTGACAGGAGGTACTTGTCAGCGAGCGAGGCACGGCTTTTCGAGAACGATTCCGATGCAGGCTGCACCGATAAGCGACGCGAGTTGTAATCACCTGCTTCTAAACGGTGGAATGAAGTATCTTCATCATTTTCTTGCTCCGTATCGAACGCCAAAGTCATTCGAATTCGCAGATCCTTCATTTGCTTGAGATACTCCTCCTTTACTTCTCGCAGTAAAATTGCAAACTGTCCAGATTGTCGATTTCTGATTGCTTTGGGTATCAGATTCGTGATATTCTCTTCCCAGGTGGGTAGCAATCCCTGTATGGGTGTTTCGCTTATCCATTCTTCGAATTTCTGGATGTACAGTGATTTTAGCAATTGTGGTTGGTGCAATTCTGTTGATTCTTTATTGGGAATTTCTGGAGATTTGGGATGTTCGAGGCAGGTATTTAATATGGTAGACACTTCTCTGCGTCTCACTGTATCCAGGCGGAAAGTGGAGAGGGGATTTTTTTGGAAATAATCGTAACGTATTACTTGGTTGATGTCTGGTACAAGGGATACCCTAGGGGTCTTGGTTTTCTGATGAATGAGATTGTACAACTCCAATTTCTCTGCCATTATTAATACAAGTATATAATTAATATATTTTAGTATCTTGTACGAGTCCCATTAAAACCATAAATTTATGACAACTATCATTTTTTTCACATTTAAATTTGCACTCTCTGGTAACACTTTTTATCATGTCTTCAAATAGTGTAGGTACTATTATTTCACAAACATTTAAATTGTGATAAATATGTAATCTGCCTTTGAGCTACTCTTATTGCACGCACTTGATACAGGTTTCGTTGAAAATTATACAATAGCTAAGTGTATCGGAAGAGCTGGTGCCAAGCTGCATGTTTTATCAATAATTCAGGGAACGTAGCAGGAGTATTTTACATCATCTGACATTAACCATGAAATAAACAGGATTTTGTTGACAAGTTGAATACACGTATTCTGCAATATGGGTGTGCAATTATTATTTATTAAATGTAGTATACTTTTAATTCATAATTTTTAATTCAGAGCGAAGCTCATTTGAATGACCTGGTATGATATGTATGCGGAGTGGCGTTCTTTCGATTAGCTTTAATCACTATTATCTCTTTAATTACGAACTTTAAGGCTAAGTTGGTATAAGTCTTTTTTGAATATCACATTTCAGTTCACATAAAAGTATAACACCAACCTACATGAAAAGTTCATAGTTAACGAAATAATCGCGGTTAAAGCTGAACGATCTTTCTACTCTGTGTGTGTGTGAGAAATGCATGAATGAGCAAGGTCGCCATGGCGGCCATTATGCGGCAGGTGCATACAAATGTTTACACGCAGCACGCTGTATAGTAGACGGACAGTCTCAGCTGATCAGCTGTGGTCAGTTCAACGTAGGTCATCGCGTTATGACGTTTTAATTGAAGCATGTCGAAAAACTGAGTTCAAGATATGAGTAACATTTACATACAAGAACCGCCCACTTCGGGAAAGGTGAGCAAGCGATAAGGACGATTTAATTGAAATTGAAATTGCAATTAACCTTCAAACGTCGTTAAAAGATGTTTAACCTCCACCCTCGCGATATTTTAAACATTGAATTGTAGGCGAATTTTATACGTCTGCACGTGGTGCGCATATTTTTTAATCAGAAAATCTCTGTCTATGATTAGGTTCTGTTAAAAACAACGGTTGGCGATATAGACTTGGAATTATGGACCAAGGAAGCCCCCAAAGCCTGCAGGAATTTCATACAATTGTGCATGGAAGGATACTACGACGGTACGATATTTCACAGAGTCGTGAAGGGCTTTATCGTCCAAGGAGGAGATCCTACTGGCACCGGAGAAGGAGGCGAGAGCATATACGGTCATACTTTCAAGGTATGTGGTCCAAATGCTTAGGCTGCAATCGAGCCTAACAACTAGCGGCTTTCAGGATGAGTTTCACACCAGATTACGATTCTGTCGAAGAGGTCTCCTCGCCATGGCAAATGCCGGCAAGGATGACAATGGCTCTCAATTCTTTTTTACCCTCGCCGCTACACCCGAATTGCAAAATAAGCATACTATCTTCGGTAAAGTCACTGGCGAGACTCTGTACAACATGCTTAAACTCGAGGACGCGCTCGTGGGCGAGGTAACGCGAATGTCGTTGACGCACGGTTAAATTAGATCATATTTGATAAGTAGACTTTCATTGCAATTCTCAGAACGATCGACCGTTGTACGCCCAAAAAATCATTAAAACCGAAGTTTTATCGAATCCATTCTCCGATATCGTGCCAAGATCACTTCCGAAGGTCAGCAAGGAAGAGAAACCAAAAAAAAAGGATAAAAAGCAGGGCGTAAAGTAGGGTTCACATTGTATTTAAACAATCGTTGCGTGATATATTTATATTGTAATTTCGTACGCTAAAAAAACGCGGTTAATTAATTTTTTAACATAGAAACTTTAAACTACTGTCTTTTGGCGAAGAAGCCGAAGGGGATGAGGAGGAATCGGTAGTATTGAATAAGCAATTTAGCGGTAAGGGCAAGTCGGCTCATGATAGTTTAGCTGATCCGAAATTGAGCGCTCAGCCGGCCGTCGAGCCTTCCGGACCTCCGAGTAAAAAGGTAAAGGAAGATCGTAGCAGTGATTGGGAGAGTGACGAAAATACGCTCACCGCGGAAGAACTGGCTGAAAAGGCAAAAGAGAAACGGTAAGTTGATTCGAGGTACATCGCGCTTCGCTCGATAATAAAATTTTATCAGTTCGATCGAAAACTCACATATCGCAGAGAGATGAAGGAACGAATCAAAAGTAAATTAAAAGCTCCAAAGAAGGGTTCGAATTCGAAGGAGTCGAAAGACTTTAAAGTTGACGACAATGAGGATGACGAGGAGGTGGAGAAAGAGGAATATTACTTAGGAAAAGATCGCATCGACGAACGGAAACGAAAGGCGTACGTGTTTTAATTTTCTTCGGAGATCAATTAATTACACCGAAACCGCGATTGACTTTAAATATATAACCACAGGGAGGAAATACGTAAGGAGATACGTGATTTAAAACGCGGCGTTCAAAACGATAAGAAAGTTAAAGAGAACAAGGAAAAATTAAAAGAAGAGGAGAAAGTGAAGAAAGAGGAAAAGTCGGAATTGGTGAAGGAATATATTCAGACGCAGGAGAAATACAAAGAAGCGAAAGCAAAAATACCGAAAAAGGGTGCATCGCGTGAGGATTTTACTCTTCAGATGCTGAAGAAGTTTAGGAGCAAACTTCAAACTGCCAAGGAACAAGTGTCTGAGTCTGAAAGCACGGAGAAAAAGATAGATAAAGGAGAGGAGGATGACCCCAATGACGAGTCTTGGATGACGCACACTCTGTGCTGCGAAGAAAATGCATTGGTTTTAGCAAAGGATGCTAGTACGAAAGCCGACGACTGGTTTGAAATTTACGATCCGAGAAATCCGTTGAACAAGCGCCGGAGAGGAGAAACCGATAAAACCAAACGAGATAAGGCGGGCGGAAGTCATTCAAGACGTAACTAATTTGTCTACATATGCGATGCTTTTGAATGCGTGCGATTGCACGACGTACCTGTTTTCTAAAAAATTTAAAAGTAATAAAAAAGGCAAAAAAATATTTCATCGTTTCATTTATTTTATTTTAAATCATCTTTATACATAAGTAACATTGCATTTGGTGTTTATTACATAATGATAGTTTTTTTTATAAGTTTGATAGGTAAGCCGCCATTGATTATTCGGCTCACATTTACAAACGTATACGACTAACGCGGCAGTCATGTGAACAGACCTCGCGTTGAACGCTGGTCGGGTGGCTCGGTTGAAGATAAGGCTCCCCTTATTACGCGTACTGATAATTCGACATTATAATATCGCGATTGAATCGCTTGAACACCCAGTAGTGCCACGTAAAATAATATAATTGTGTCATTCGCGGGAGTCGCGACAGAGTGGAGCGGACTCGCGTTTTTTTGTAGGTTATAAACGTTAAACGAGTGATACCCTTCATTTTTTAATTAAAATGCGTTCGACTATTGGGATATGTTGCGTCTTTCTGGGCTGTTGCTCGAACGTGGTATTTCTGGAGCTCCTGGTAAAGTAAGTACCGTCCGCGCACATTACCGCATACTCGAAAATTCGGAGTTCCATGTAACGCGCATCGCCGAAAGCAATATCGAGCCCTTTTTCTTCGCTGTATTCTAGAGAGGATCCTGGCAGCGGAAATCTTATAACTTTCGCGCAGTTCTTCTTTATATCTATCGAGGGTTTTCTGTTCACGACAAAATGCGGCACTGTCAAACCGTCGATAGGCATAAAGGATTACATGATATTAGTGTCAATGTTTTTCATCTCGAGTGTGTGTAACAATTATGCCTTCGATTTCAATATACCGATGCCTCTGCATATGATATTCAGAGCGGTAGGTGAAGAATTATTTACTTAGCCAGATTCCGTTAAGAATAAGTTTAGAATCATCCCGTTAAAGAGACAGACGTTCCTTTCAGGGTTCTCTGATAGCGAATATGATTATGGGCATAATTATTCTTAAGAAAAAGTATGCCTTTAGCAAATACTTGTCCGTATTTATGATTACTGCCGGGATCGTGCTGTGCACGATCATCAGTGGTAAAGAAGTTAAATCCACACAACCAGTAAGACCTGGCTCCGTACCGACGACACCATGGGATGATTTCTTTTGGTGGACGTTAGGTATCGCGTTCCTTACCGCTGCCCTCTTTATTTCGGCCAGAATGGGCATTTATCAAGAGGTTTTGTACAAGCGGTACGGAAAACACGCCAGAGAAGCTTTGTTTTATACGGTGAGTCGTTAAGCCGATCGTTATTTACAATAGTTTCCGTTTGAAGATTTATGTATCGTTCAGATTTAGCGAGAATAAAATCGTCATAACTCTGTTCTAATCGCCTTTTCTACCGTATATTATTTTAATCGATCGTCTCAATATGCATAAGAAACTCGACCTACAAAAGAAATCGCGTTTCTTCCAGCATTTCTTGCCAATGCCGTTCTTTCTTACCCTAACACCGAATATTTGGGACCATACGGTGCTAGCAATTAATTCGAGCCCCCTTGTAGTGCCCTTGGTCGGCATAAGCATACCAAAGACAATCGCATACCTCATCGGAAACGTACTCACGCAGTATCCTTTAATTATACGCTAGTAATTTTTCGCAAGTCATTCGTCATTCGTATTGCAGCATCACGCTATAGTACGTACAGGGTTGCCATAGACCGATGCCTCGTGACGTAACATATTTTTTATGTTTTTGCAATATGAATAATAATGTGTATAGTTTAAATTTGGTTGAAATATGATTCGTATTTAACACCTTCTTCTCATCACTGATCCGTACACACAGCGGGTACGTGTTAGATTTTATGTAGTTTTTATTATAGGTATTCTAGATCATGAATAAATGCTCCATTCGCTCTCCTGAAGTGGTTTCATGAGTCAATTAAATGGTACGGAAAAAGACGGCTTTTGTTCTGGAAAACCTGGGAGTCAGGGAATTTTTAGAATCAAAATTTGTGGCAACCCTGATATAAACCCAGATCTCTGCCAGTCTATAACACACTTAACAAACTCTCCCAGATATATATGCATCAGTTCCGTATTCGTATTGACCACGGAATGCACGTCTCTCACCGTTACGTTGGTGGTGACGTTACGCAAATTCGTATCACTGATTTTCTCTATAGTATACTTCAGGAATCCGTTCACGATCTACCACTGGATTGGAACAGTCCTCGTCTTCACGGGCACGATGATATTCACGGAAGTCGTGCAAAAGATGCAGCAAAGCTTAAGCTCTCCTCCGTCGAAAACGGAAAAAGTACAGTAGCCAACAGTACCGAGGGTGGAGGATCGTGTGCTTTATTGTTTAGCTAATTATTTTACAAAACAACAACAAAGGGATCAATGATATCGCCAGTCGAATGCTTTATTTCCTACCCTTCCCCCCACCTCCCGAATACTCCGGGCGACTCGTTTTTTTTTAGTAATCGCGAGCGTTGGCTCGGATTACGCATCACGGATTTTTTTCAGAGTACCGCTTCCAGTTCTCTGATTCGCGATATAAGTTTTACAATGATTGTATATGTATACGTATATGTAATAATTCGAATTTTTAAGCAATTTTTATTACAGATTCGAAAAATGTAGGAAAAATTATTTAGCCCGTGTTTTTTAATTTTTTATTTTCGGTCTTATTAAAGCTGGGCTGGGTCTTAAACTACATTTACAAATACAACCACATCATAGTGCTGTGAGTCTATCTCTCTCGCATTCATTACTTAGCATAAGTGCGTCTCTCTGGCGTTTTGACAACGTCATGATGTGTAGAGAGAAACGCATTTATGACTCAGCGAATCATTATTTTTTTCGGATAAATAAAGACCGAATTACGCGTCTCGAAAAATCTCGCGGCCATTCATACGAAAGTAATTTCGGCAAGTTTTATGGCATCGTTTGCATTCAATGCCCAACAAATTCGCTGTAGATACCTTTTAATTTTAGCTAATACCTTGTAAAAGTACGCGCTTCTCGACTGCCGTGTGTTCAGAACACACGGCACGTCGTGTATTTCGTACATTATATTATAAAATCAACTATGTACGTATTTTGCATGAAAGTATAATGTACGTATGTCTGCTAAATCCTTTCCAAATCTCAAAATATGACGAGCAAGTCTGAGATTGTCGTGCGAAATTTCTCGTTTTCTCGTATGCTTCTTTCAGCTATCGTTCCTGAACGAACTTTTTTCCTTCCACCGGAGGGAACGTACCGTCTGTCGGCCTTGTGTACGTTTCGTGACGTCGTATTTTCTGTGTTTCCTAACGACTCACCTGATCTGTCTCTCCTTACCACTGTATTCTCCCTTTCCTTTTGTTTTGTTTTTAGATTGTTCAAGAAAAGTTGTCGCTGCTCTTGCAGAATGGAGTATGAGGAACGCGTCGGCGTTGCTCCCATTCCGTCCCCGAACAAGTTCGAACGTAGCCGTGACATTGTCCATGACTATTGGGTATTTGTACACCGATCGCTCAGAATTGCGAACAGGTAAGTGTCTTGCAATTATTCTGCGCCCATAAATCGTCGCCCGATGCATAGATATGATTGTAAATAGAAATCGACTGGTTTTCCTCGTATTTAACGAGTTCGTCGCAACACGATCGTTTTCGTTCCACCGCTATCATCACTATTAATCGCGCAGGTCTTCTTGAATGGGTTTTTTAATTCAGCCGTTTTGATAAAACGACTATCCCGAAAAATACAATTTCCCCCACAATTCTCCAGTAAGCATATTTATTTGTAAAGATAGCACATTGCGCTTAATCCGCGCTCGCGTCTCAATACACGATGAGACGTAAATATATTGTACATAGGTATACGTCTTATTGTAATTATCCCTCGTGCCGGTTATTCAACGATAAAGAAACGACAACGCGCGCGCGATGTTGGTATATATATTTCTATTAGAATATATACTTTATACAATAAATAAATTCTTTTCTAAATTTGTCGTTAGTCTCGTTTAAATATTGAATCGCATCAATGCCTAAAAACAACAGGTATAACGGGTATCCGTGGATATTAATTGGTCTCGCAGTCGAACAATTACCCGTATTCAATTAAAAAAATCAAACTAGAGGGAGAAACTGCTCTTCACTCCTATAATTACTTCACAGCGGCAAATGAATATTACTGATATATAAACGCGGCTTCACGAAACGCTAGGATTTTTAGAAATAAAAGATGGTCGAATCAAAAATTAAACGGAATTAAACAATATCGAAAAGGGGTAGGTAATTGTTCGTCCGCTCGCGTGACTCCTAAAGTATAATAAAAACAACCAAATACATGCGATTACGGTATAAACGTACAAAAATATAACAAACTAACGGTAGATGTAATAATTCACGAAACACAGTAGGGCTTCGCTAATATTAATTTTAGGGGTGCGGGAAACGAAATCGGGCCTTCTTTAGGAGAAACGGCGGGCCTCTTCGATTTTTGCGAATTTTAGGCACCCCGAAGCAGCTGCGATTCTCTGAATACGAATTTTAACATTAATTATTCATGGCAAAGCAGAACTTCGAAACGAGGAAATTCCTCGATAGTTCTTTTTGTGCGAGAAATCGCTGCTGCTCTTGTAACTGATCGCACAATGATATCAGCCCTCGTTTCATTCGTGTAACTTTAAAATACCATTCTTCTCTCGAATGAGCGAAGGCCCATTTTCGACGAACAAAATGATTCTGGAAAAGCCTCGATACGCTCCGAGATTCCCAAAAATGTACACAACGAATCGAACCGATATATCACCCTTTTCAAATTAACGTAACTCTATTCAGTTCGTAGCGCCAGGATGCGACGCGATGTGATCGCGCGCACATATCTAAAATCTACTTTTAAATTGGTCAACGTTGCTGCAGACTTCCGACGTCTTACTTTATTTTTTTTTTTCTTGTTTTTTCCCTCATTTTTATCTTTTTGTAATTAATCCCACACTCCCCTCTCGCGAACGAAGAATGAATGGGGAGCGAGTAGGAAGACTTTCTTTATTTTCGAGCAAGAGACGTCGATGATCATAGATTATATTAGAGCCGATTTATCACCGAAAGAGAGTAAATTAATCACTTACTTTTGAAAGGCTGTCGAGTAAAACTCACCTCCTCCGTTTGCGTTTACAGACTCGCGGGACTTGAATAACATTGTTTTCGAGATTTTTACGCAGTTTCGACTTCTGCCGAGCGAAAAAAAAAATCTCGAGGCAACTCGGTCAGCAGGAAATGCTCGCCGCTTGACGAAGGGTATGAGAGGGTCAAAGAAAGGAGAAAGAACGCTTTGCGCGATCCGGTAGACCTCGCTGCCCATTTCGAAAACGATATCGGGATCGGGAACGATCGGGGGAATCACATGAGTGGGATATCAACGCTGCCGAGAGTTCTCATGGAAATCTTGTCGACTTTCAGTAAGGCCATCTGTGGGGCAGTTAAACGCGGAGCATTAAATACACGAGACATGCGGGAGGAGGCTTTCAATTAGAAGCAACTTAAAAACCCTCGGGCTTTTCGACGACCTTGAAAATGTTGGAGAGCTCGTCAAGCAACGTCTCGTAGCGATAGCCGACCCGGATATCGGGAACGTTGGTTCTCGTTATGTCGTTACCAGCCACACCCTCCTTCGTGTAGTTCGGTCCGAGCCAGTACTGTTTGCTCTGGAAAGATATACTCCGTTTTAGTCTCGCTGGAATCTCTCTACAAGGACGCGATATCCTTCGCTCGACAAGTCGTCACCTTATGCGGAAAGCCGCTCATCAGAACGGAATTGCGAGCCAATTCGCACATGTCGCACGAGCTGAGCTTCCACACTTGGGCAGCTATGCTGTACTCCTCCATCAGAGGTTCCTGGCAGAAGAACAAAGGAAGAGGAGTTCAGTGATGATCTCTTTCCGCCTCGATTCGCTTCCGGCTATCGCGACTCGACAAAGCTACTCGCGGTACCGCGTTCTCCACGTTATCCTCGGCGCGCCGCGCGTTCCTCACCTTTGTGAAGTGGAATTGTAGCGGATCGTCGGTAGACAGGCTCACGCAGAGGCCCCTCGCGAGATACTCCGGCAGAGGGTTGCGGTGATAATTGAGAAAGAGGGAATTGTTGCTAAGCGGCGACATGGCGATTCCAATCTGGGCGAGGTAGTAGAGGTACTGGAGAACCGGTACCTTCCTCAGCAGTAGACCGTGCGAGATGTTCTCCGCCATCATGAAGCCGCACACCAGGTGCTGGATAGGTCCCGCTTCGCCGCAATGCGGCCTGAGTACGAATGTGTTCAATCCCCGTTCCCTGTGATGAACATCAACGTGATAGAATTCGTGAAATATTCTCCATCGCCTCAAATAGCAAAAAGTCCATTAATTTTATTATCTAAATCAGGGTGTCTAGCGGTCGGGGAGATCTGGAAAACCTGGTATTATCGAGGAATTTGATATTGCTTCAATCCAACTCACTTTTACCTAGGGTGCACGATATATTTCATTGACTTATCGGTCGAGACGTTGAGAGTGCAACACGCATTCTTAAATCCGTCTAGTTTTGCATTTTAGACTATTTTCAATTTATCGTAATGAATCGATCATTGAGTTTAGAATCCAAACTCAATGATTGCTTCAGTAGCCTAGAAGAATAACTTGAAACTAGTCAGGGAAAAGTACATATATTGAGTCCTGGAAAAGTCAGGGAATTTCAAATGCTGTTTCTCTGCTAGACACCCTGTAAATATATCCCCACGTTCCCGGTGTAACGCTGTAATCGACTTACGCTCTAAACTGATTCAGCACCGTCATGTTCGCGTACGTGTAGTACTGATAATAACCATACGGTGGATTCTCAATGTCGTCCCATTCCGCCGGTGGACTGACGTCTTTATCGAACAGAGGATTTTCCGGTTTGCTCTCGTCGTCGACCGAGTCAAAGCCTATGACCTGCGAATACGTGAAATCGTCTTCTTCGATTACGAACATCGGAATCAACTGTCGAAGACACTTCCGCCCGCACTAGCTCGACACTCACGTATTGGAGGAACTTGTGCAGTTCCGGATGAGTAGTGGGGTCGTTCGTCGCCTCGAAGAGGGGTTTGAAGATGTTGTTCAGGATCTCTTGGAAGTTCGACATCATTTTGTTCAGTTTGAAGATATCGCTGCGAACGATTCAAAGAGGACGATAGAAACTATTGATCTTTTCGCACTTCGATTATCGACATCCTTCGAGACTACTTACTACAATCGCGGAATCTGTATGAGCCAGCGCACGTTGTCCGAGTACACGTCGCTCTGGATGGCCCACTTGGCCAGCTTATCCCACTCTTCGGGGGTCTTCCCGTAGATCGAAAGGCGCAGCTCTGCGTTTTGGTACTTCGACTCTTCGAGGTCGCTGGCGACTTCCTTGATTATCCTAGCGAAGTATCTGCCGTTCAGATAGTTGTCCGTCTTCAAGAACACCTCGCGAAGTCTGCTTTCGCCGATCGGGTTGTACTTGGCGTTGAACTTGTCGAATCTGTGGAAGGTGTTTCTGTCCTGAGGATGAAATACTCGGAATTAGGAACGAATTGATCGATTAGTCGCGAGGGCATCGAAGCGTGGACTCACCGCGTGCACGTCGAGCATATCGACCGTGAGGTCGTAGGTGGTCAGGTTCATCGACTGGAACACCTCGCGAAGCGTCATGGTTTCGCCGCTTTTGGAACACGTGACGACTTCGTCCGCGTGATTCTTCAGGGTTTTCTTGATGAATCGCAGCAGGTGCTTTTGATTCATGCAGGAAGCCGCGTGAATGTGAGTGTCAACCTGCCACGGATCAAGTGCAACAAAATAAGGTCACGGTAGGTTTATCGGGGAGCTTAAAAAGTGGGATCTAAATTGTACCAAAGTTGACTAGACTACGTTTCTAGAAATACCAGAGTACCGTGTTAAATTTTATTCCCCGTTTTTTAACTCAGTCAGGAAGATTATTAAATAATTTCTCCTGTTCTTGATTTCGCCAAAATTTAGCTTATGCTCTCGGCCGTAGATAAAGTTTCAGTGGAATCGGAAGCGAGATAAATTACTTAACATTTTCGACGTCACGAGACACGCTCGACTCCATCCTTGTAACTTTTCAACGAAATAAGATATTGGGCTCGATCCTTGATAGAATTTAAACTCGCGTGTATACACAGAAAAAAATGATTTTACAATCTCGGCAAAACTGGGTTTTGTTGAGAACTTTTTGCTATCGCGATAAAAATATTATCTGTGGGAGCAAAAGACATGACCAATAGTAGTAAAATTATTTGCCGAGCTAGCAATCACTTTTACCGAAAAATAATTTTACTGTGATTGTGTGTGTGCAGTTATATTTATTATTATTAGACATATTCTTTTGTTGCCACAGGTAATATATTTGTCACGACAGCAAGAAGTTCTTAACAAAACCTAGTTTAGCTAAGGCTGTAAAATCATTTTCTCCGTGTATCGTTCACAATTTTACATGATTCAGCAGAGTCGAAAAAAAAACGTAATTTCGTCCCAAAACGAAGGGAGAAGAACAAACCTTCCTGATGTTATAAAAATCCCTGTGAGGCACAGCCTTCTGACTCGCGAGTTCTCTGAGCTCGTTGAGCAAGACGTGCAGCTGGAACTTGGACGACAGATAACTCAGTCTCCTGTAGCAAAAGGACTTGAGTGGCCCGTCCGCTATCATGACGCACAGGATATTCATGTCCCTGACAAAAGTCGCCAGATCGGGGTACGGGAAAGGCACGGGCTTTCCGTTCGCCAGGTCCTCCTCACTGGCGTAGAGGTTGAACACGCCGTTGACCGGAGAAATCGTGTAGTTCTTCGAAGGAGGAAACTCACAGGCCCAAGGATCACCGCGCGAAGCAGGCGCGTGCACGGGGTGATCTGCGTTTGGAAGGGTGGAATATTTAAAACGTGAGGGTACATTATTTATATCATCGGATACGATAGAATATCGCCCATCCTCTGAGTAACGATAGAACAGATAGTGGAGAATTAAGATAAACGATGGGAATCGATGAAGTTAATGGAATTCAAGAGTGAGAGAAAGAGAGATGGTAGGAAACTAGAGGAGATGAGGAACGTAGGATATATGAGGAGGGACATGAACCTTGCCAATGGAGGTCTCCGCTGATGAGGGCGTCGATGTCCGCGTCCGATCGGATTTCGAGCAATTCGTTTTCCAGCAACGATGCATTTTCGCCTTGGGAGATACGGGGGAAGGTCAGTGCTCGATTAGGGGTGATAGAACGCGAGGGATATCTTTGCACGGGGATTCAGGGTGTCCTTTACATTATGGTGGCACAATTTGCTGACCGTTCTAGCGTCGATAGATTCACTTATCGACGGTCTCCCGCGGCCCGATAAGATTTCTTATTTTATTTATAAACTTGAAGAAATGAAGAAAGAAGCAAATCTTACCGGCGATATCCATACGATCGTCGTGCTGGATGTCGTCTTCCGTGCAATGCGGCCTCTTGTCGACGCTGCGCAAGAAGCGCGACGTGATCGAGGGGTAGTTTTGCTTGGAACAGTTCATGTACCTCTCCCTTATCGCCAGAGCCTGCACGAGCATCTGCGAGGCCTGTTGAAGATCTTCCAGGGGAACCTGCGTCGGTACGTGTATTATAATTAATGATCAGACGCGATCGCAATGCGGAATCGCGCCTTTCGTCTCGTGCCATTATTCCCAACCGGACGTATCGGCTCGAATGGGTTTCAAATGTAGCGATTGGAAGAGGAGCAAGCGACGAGATGCTTCTACGTCGATCGATCTCAGAAATAGCAGTTTCGTCGAACTACTCGAAGCTGTCAAATTCCAATTTATCGGAGACGATCGACTTCAAAGTGAAGAAGCAACGAAATCCCCGTCGTCTCAACGATTGCGTTTGTCGGATCGTGCATTCTCCATTAACGACGTACATATCGAGAAGTCAAAGCTATAACAGGCTTCGCAATGTGTTTCTTATTCCCTTTATTCCCCTATTTTGTTAAGTGTGCCCCTTTTCATCCTAAAACTCGTAATTTTCCCCCTTTTCCTCTATAATTCAATATTTTTCCTTTAAAACCACCTGTTATTCAATTTCTCAGTTGAGTTTATCTTTTCATCGTTTTTTGTTATCTGGAAAGAACCGAAATGGTCAATTCCTTTTTTCTTTTTCTTAAAATTGTATTTTAATCCTTACTTCACATCTAGCTGCATCAATATTTCGTTTAAAATATAAAAGCCTAGTTGAATTAATATTTCTTACCGGAAACTAGATTTCCATTTCCTTAAATAAGATTATGATGCACACATTTTTAAATTACTTGATATGAGATATAAGTTTTTATAATAAGTTACAGACATTCTTCATTCGCTTAATCAATATTGGTGTTTCATTGCACGCCTTAAAAATTACTATTTCTTAAAACCCCTACACGTTTCTAATTTCTGGTAGATTTCCTTTTCCAATCAAAAAAATAGTCTCCTTTTCTTGCTCTAATTTCGCCTATTTCCTCTAAAATTAAATAAATAGGGGCTGTGAAGCCTGCTATAAGCATCGCGCTTTTTCACAATTCCCACTACAAGTACAACGGCCCAAGACCAATAATAATTGATAAGCGAGAAATCGAATATGCAGCCGCTTGAAAGAATGCACGGTGATTGCCCAATCAGACCACCAGGGTTTCTTATCGATCGATCATGCTCAAAGAGAGCATCCCGCGAGCGCGACGACTCGCAATAGAATAACGAGCAGGTATAGATACCCATCATCTCACCTACGATTTCATTTACGTCAGCGTAATCTCATATCGTCCCGGCCTCGTCCACCCCGCTGCCCCTTGGCGGACATCAAGATCCTCGAGGCCTTGCAATCCAATTCGCATTACAAAGTCAACTAACTGATCGAGCTGATTCTTTGCGCAACCGAACGACAGCGCGGGGGAGGAGGGAAGATGGAAAGGGGCGAGAGTGAGAGAGGGGAGAGAGAAGCGCGTTTGACAAAGGTTTCCTCGAGTATAAGAACGCATTGGTCGGGCTTCCGCGAAAAAAAAAGTCTCCAAGTCAATTTTAGCGTCGCGAGAAATCTCGGAAATATTGGGTTCGCGGTGAGAGAGAAATCTGGGTCGTATCGTCGTTTATCTACTTCTCGGAATTTGCGTATCGCCGCTTATATCGGACACCGGATATCGACAGTCGGCCAGCGAATTAAACTTTGCCCTGCAGCGGAAGCAGGGAAAAATCATTATAACGCACCTGACCTAGTTTGCTATCAGATTATTCCGGGTGAACGGACACTGCATCGCGATACGATCCAAACTTTTTTCTCGGTGTAGCAGGTAAAATTCGTACGAGCCTTCGCTCGGCCCTCCTTACCCCGGATGTATCCTCCCCGGAAATGGAGACGCGCTGAAAGTGCGGCACGAAGTCATTCTCCTCGAGGGCGAAGGGATCCGCGTCCTCGGGAATTCCCGGGTACAATGACGGCTCATAATGACTGCGACGCTCCTCGAGGTCCTTCGCGGCTCTGGAAAATACGGGAAAAAATGTCCTTTACGTTTTTTACGATGACCAGCGGGGAGGGAAAACAAATAAATTTCGATCTGGAAAACTCGGGGAACTTCAATTTCGGATTTCAACTGTTCACAGACACCGCGCCGAATAAATTCCTCGATGACGACCCCGCGATAGCGATGAAGATACGCGAGAGATCCTCAACCGACACGCGCGATTTTCTCGGGCCGCGATTACGACTATCGCGCGACAAAATTAAAGTCCGCCGCGCTTAGGAGGGAGAGGAACAAATCGTTCCACCCTGCCCGAAGCGCGTAGGGGTTATCGACGAAGGCGAATCGCGTTACTGTATCGCATAGAAGTACTGCGCACTCGTGCGATAACCGCGCCGCGAATACCTCGCGACGAGATTGCGTTCTATTAATAAAATATTATGGATACGCTTCGTCGGGTATTCAGCTGATCGACCCTGAATTTATTAGCGTCATCACGACGCCGGCGTGAATCTTCCTAGGGAAATTCCTATTTTGGCTCTCGTGAAGATCGGGGGAAGGCGAGGGGCGCGTAACAGTGACTGTTTCGGCGTGACGTTTGTACGAATTCGGCTGAGTGGCGAATCGGGGATCGAACTGTGATTAGATGGTGATATTCGTGTGCCTGAATATACGAAATGTCGAGTACGAAGTCGAGTCTTTATCTTGGCTGGTTATAGTGGCTAGAGTAAACGCGTAAATGCGGTTTGACTAGTTTTATCGTCATTAAACGCGATCGTGTCTTTTGCCACGTGCATCTGTAGCCTCTTATAATTATGATTACATAATATCCTGATCGATACAGCCGCGTTTGTCCTCCTGCGTCCTTGCACCGAGAACAGTTTATTAATAATTAATAGATTTCAAATATTTCGCCGGGAGAAGAAAATATGTATATGTGTTAATTATTTGAATCTTTTTTGTCATTCAAATGATTGTCCCAAAGGATCAAATTATACCAAATAAATATCGTAATAATTAATGACTATTTATTTGGTCTAATAAAACGTGTACTCCGTTATATTCAAACAAACATTTATTAACTACAAATAAACTGTTTTCTCGGTTCACCGAGAAGAAAGTTTATTAATAAATGTACCTAATTTGGAATACAGCGAAATGAATATTTCATTAGGACGAGAAAATATGTGTCAATTATTTGAATCTTTATTTCATTCATGTGGTTGCCTCAAAGGATCTAATTGTAACAAATAAATATCATAAATAGTTAATGACTATTTGGTCTAATAAAATGTTTATTCCGTTATATTCAAACATTTGTTAACTACAAATAAATTATTTTCTCGGTTCACCGAGAAAACAGTTTATTTGTAGTTGATAAACATAATTTCAAATTCGGCGAAATAAATATTTCGTTAGGACACGAAAATATATATTAATTATTTGAATCTTATGTATTAATTATTTGAATCTTTTTTTTCATTCAAACGATTGCCTCAAAGGATCAAATTGTAGCTAACGAATATTTACTTGAATCGATAAAATATTTGTTTCACCATATTCAAACTAATATTGATTAACTGCAAATAAACTATTTTCGTCGATGTGCCGAGGATGAGACCGTTACGTCTAACGCTCGCACAGAATGCAGAGTGCGTCTCCGCGCGTGCCGTTTATGAAATGGTGCTCTTTTCGCGATCGGTTACTCCCCCTCCCACGCGTGAATCATGTTTACTCAACCGATCGAGACAGACATTGACGACGTTTCCATACAGACTGCTGCGTACAACCCGATCATATCTCGCGGCGACTCTTCTTTCTCTTCTTTAGTCCGGAATGGTTTCAGTTACAACCGAATCATCGTATCAACCGCGTCTCGGGTTACGGCTTTCAGCTCCATGAATCGCAACGTGTCGTGGCGTTCGAAAACGAGTTTGTATGCTTATATCGGGGCGGATAACACCGCGTGGAGCTTCCACAGTGAAAATGATCAGACCGGTCGTTTCATCCGCCGAAAGTTACTTTACCTCTGATACAGCGCGTTATCGCGAAACCACCGTTTCGACTCTATCGCTCCGGCGAACATCCTGCCAAAGCGATCACGCTATCGATCAAGTCCGGCCGCTTCGACGATCGTCTCAATTTTCCAAAATATCGATCGCCCTGAAATCCTCCCTGACTCTCTATATCCCTCTCATAAGGCACACCTCGTACGTTGATAATACCGCGTGCAATCCGCGGACGATCGATCGCGCGGAATATATAGGATCGAGACGAGCGGAAGATCCCGTTTACGTCCACCGCGCGTTGTTCACTACATCTCTACGGAGCCCGCGCTGGCTCCGTCCCTCGACCCTCGTGCATGAACCGAAGACGCGGCGAGCAAAGCTCCATGTCCTTCCAGGCCGACGTTCGCGCAAGGACTGAGATGAAGCCACTGGTTGCAATGCCGCGTCAACCCCGACGATTGGGGCCGGCGGACGCGCGTATCCCTCCGTTTACTTCGCTGGTGTACCGATGCCAATACCACACTGGCGGCGACGTTAACACCGCAGTGATACTGTGCAGGGTTCTCCGGTGCCACTGCCACCACCGCCACCGCCTTCCCGCGTCACCCTCGTCCTAGAACGGCGCGAGGAGGGAGGGGAGAGACGGGAGAAGGCCGGGGGTGGTTGGTCGGTCGGTTGATTCTCTAAATATCTCGAGTCCAGTTGGGGGTGACGCGAAAGGACGCTAACCCTTGTCGCGACGAAGGAGGGAAAAAAGGACTGAATGATTCGGTGTCTCGATACACCGGCTGTGCTGACGACATACGCCGCTGTGGCAACGCGAGCATTATCGTCACCATCGCGCGTCATCCGCCGACGCGTTTACGGGAAGGGTGGAGAAAGAGGGGGGCGGGAAGACGAGGGTGGCGAATTTCCCTGGACCAGAATTACTCCTGGGATCGACAGTTGCCGAGTCCGAGCGGCGATTTGATGAAATCCCAGGGAAGTAATGTACGACTCAGAGACGAAGAGCGATGATCGGATCGCGTCCGATTCTCGCGCCACGATCGGCGATAGACCGCGAAATCGCTTCGCGCGAAAACGTCGCGGGCGATCGGCTGGGACGCTATTAAAAGGAGGAAGCGAGTCACTTCCGGTGGCTCGGTGCATTTCGCGCGGCGATGACGATTCGACAATGTTTTTTCAATCAAGGACATAAATATGTGTGATCTTACAAATCTTTAAGAATGCAGGTTCTTGATCAAAGAAAATATATATTCTTGATTAAAGAATATCGTCGTAGCAACAAGAAATTCTTTCCGCGAGAGAAAAACAATTACTTACTCGAGATTCAAATATTTTCTTGCTATAAGAAAACCATGAGTTGGTCCTGAGATTATATCATGTTTTTGATCGAAGAAAACATTTTTTTGGCACCAGCAATTATTTCCCTCAGTGCGGACAAGAAGAACGATTTATTTATAATCGATAGACATACTCGAATATGGCGAAATAAATATTTCATAGAGACAAACAGATATTCGTTAATTATTACCGATAACTGTTTAGAATCAAATAAATATTCTAATAATTAATAAATATTTTCTCGACATAACGAAATATTTATTTCGCCATGTTCGACTATGTTTTTAACTACGAATATAATAAATTATTCTCCTATTTTTTAAATCGTTGGTGCAAAAAAAATATTTTCTTCGATGAAAAACATGATATAATTCCAGGATCAAGCGATGATTTTCTTCACGCAAGAAAATATTTGATGGGCTCGAGTAACTTTTTTTTTTTCGCGCAGGAAAAATTTCTTGTGCCAGCAAAGACGTTTTTGACTCAAGCATATATACTATTCGACCAAGAATCTGTACTCTTAAAAGTTTGTAAGATTATATGTTCTTGATTCAAGAAATATTTTTTCAACGCGCAGTTATTTCTCTCGGTGTACAACGGTTCTTATTAGTCGAATTTCTCGATTTTAATCGGAGGATTTCTACGAATTTCAATTTAGAGTCAAAATATCTGGCGACCAGTCCAGTCCATCCATCCGGCTATCCGTGCAGAATGCAAGTCAGAGTCAAAGCTCCCATGCGCCCAATTTGTCCCTGACGACGATGTGACCTCGCCCCTGTTGAATTTTCATGAATTTTCGAGCAATCACGAGATCGCCCGGTTGATTTCAGACGTCGTTCCGCGTCGTTCGGGCGAGTTTACCTCGGAGGAGGGTCCACAAACGGGAACGCGCGCCTAAAGTGCGATAATGCTCCTTGCGGGACACCCGTTAGCGTGAGCGTGGGTGTTTTATACGCGACGGTTCTGGCGACTCGTGTAAATTACATATATAGGTCGACTTGTATCCGCAACGCTCGGGGTAAATAGGCCACGCCACCATCGGAGAACGGTTTATCGGACCAATTTAGCTCGCTAGATATACGTACGTATAATTTCCAGGAGAGGCTTGTCTACGTTTTCCGATTACGCCTAACTTCTTGCGCGGGTAACAGTTTTGACGTGGACTACGTCTTTTGAACCAATTGTGATGGGGTGAATCGGAAAAAATGCAGCGTCATGTTACGTGACAGTACACTGTTAAAAGTTTCCTTAATTTTCAAACGCGATAATATACAAATGTACCTTAAGTTTACGAAATTATACACTTAATTTCATGAAACGCGAGAAATTTCGATTATTTTTAATTGAAAAAAAAAAAACATTACAGAAATCCATGATCCATGCGATATTTTTCTGAATTTCAAGGGAAGGTCATATGATATTCAAGACGTATTTGTGTTTGATAAATGCTGCAGATGTCTTTCCTGAAGTTTAAGATAAATATTTTTTAACAGTGTACCGCGAATCGAAGAGTGACGTGACGTTCGTTGCGTAAGCTCAGGGTCAAAGTGGAGAGTGATAGCGTGTCTTCCGTCGCGTTATTACAGTTTATATCTACTTTCGCGCTCCTACGCTGTTTGGGGGGTTCAATGTACGCGTATTTTGTGAGAGAATACGACGCTGAGAGAAAGCGGCAGCCGGAGCTACGACAGCCAGTAGTCACGGTCCGTCGTATGACCAGACGTACGTCGGGCCACACCTACCGGCTAGCAGTTCCGGCTACCAGGCGTCGATATACGATCCGCAAGCAACTTACTTGACGGTCAATTGTCTCTGGATGAGGAGTTTTTTTTCAATCTGCTCGATGGGGAACTGCGGCACCTCGTACGGAGCAGAGATCTCGTTGGGGAGCTCATGAGAGACCAGTCTCAAGGCCGAACCGCCGGCACTTGCTCCGGCTCCTTCGAGACCGAAAACGGGACTTTCGCTACCTGAAACGTTAAAACGAAACAGGTAATCGACAGAGTTTCTTGCCATTGACTTTCCTCGGTGCAACAAACCGTATCGAATATTTTACCTACACAGAGAAAAATAATTAGTTGGATGTACTGAGAATTACTTGCAGAGACGCAAGTAATTATTTATTTATGAAATTTTTTAATTTCATCTTTGGGGTTATTTTCGAGGCGCTTAATCGACTCGCCGGGTATAATATATAAAGACATAATAAATATAATATATTATACCCGGCGAGTCGCTTAAGCGCCTCGAAAACCATGAGGCAATAACCCATGGGAGACCATAGAGCGCTCGTCCCATGGCTGAGTTTCGCTCACCGCGAGATTCTACTGTGGCATGATTCGGCTCGCCTCGCCATCACTCGTCTCATATCGGCTCGCAACGAGGTAAGAGATACCGAAGCGAGGCAGGTGACGTCAGAGGTGTCTCGCGGCCAGCGAAGCGACGGTATGGCGTGAGCCAGCCCGGGCGGCCGCGCAGGCGAGCGCCCTATGCTCCACCAGGAGTTGGTGCCTCGTGGTTTTCGAGGCGCTTAAACGACTCGCCGGGTATAATATATTATATTTATTATGTCTTTATATATTATACCCGGCGAGTCGTTTACGAGGCGCTTAAACGACTCGCCGGGTATAATATATTATATTTATTATGTCTTTATATATTATACCCGGCGAGTCGTTTAAGCGCCTCGAAAATCATACCAAAGATCATAGGCTGAGTTTCACCGAAATCCGGAGCAGGAATAAAATTTTTCCATAACGAGTGAAGCACTTTGTCTTTCTATATAATTTACGTAATTCCAGTGGAAGCTAGATTATACCTTTTAACTCTCTTAACTGACGTCGTACAATTTGTATAACGTAGACGATCGTTTGAATTACGATCTCAGGGATTCCACGACGCCAATCGAAGGTGAAGCTCCTTAGTCAATACATCGCGACTTTATTTTACTGCATTTTTCCGCGATGACTATTAGATCCAGCAAACTGAGATATTTTAATCAGAGAATCCAATGAGATTAACTTAACTCCGACTTATCGCTCTAAATTATACAAAGCAACCCTCAGCTGTACGGAGAAAGAGCATTAGTTGGATCTACTAAAAATTAATTTTAGAGTCGCAAGTAATTATTTATTTAGCTCAATTTGATGTTTCTTCATATTAGTGAAATATTTCTTCCTTGTATAATTACATTCTATTTCGCATGATCGCGAGGAAGAGAATCGTTGTCGTGCGCTCGATTTTTAATAATCGTGTTCATCGATGTCACTTGAGGATTAAAACGTATAATCTAGCTCTTACTGGAATTACATAAATTATATGAAAATACAGAGTACTTCACTCATGACGGAAAAATTTTATTGCTGCTCCGGATTTCGGTGAAACTTAGCCTATGATCTTTGGGGTGATTTTCGAGGCGCTTAAACGACTCGCCGGGTATAATATATAAAGACATAATATAAATATAATATATTATACCCGGCGAGTCGTTTAAGCGCCTCGAAAACCATGAGGCACCAACCCCTGGTGGAACATAGGGCGCTCGCCCTATGGATGAGTTTCGCTCACCGCGAGAATCTACTGTGGCATGATTCGGCTCGCCTCGCCATCACTCGTCTCATATCGGCTCGCAACGAGGTAAGAGATACCGAAGCGAGGCAGGTGACGTCACAGGTGTCTCGCGGCCAGCGAAGCGACGGTATGGCGTGAGCCAGCCCGGGCGGCCGCGCAGGCAAGCGCCCTATGCTCCACCAGGGGTTGGTGCCTCATGGTTTTCGAGGCGCTTAAACGACTCGCCGGGTATAATATATTATATTTATTATGTCTTTATATATTATACCCGGCGAGTCGTTTAAGCGCCTCGAAAATCATACCAAAGATCATAGGCTGAGTTTCACCGAAATCCGGAGCAGCAATAAAATGTTTTCGTCATGAGTGAAGTACTCTCTATTTTCATATAATTTATGTAATTCCAGTAAGAGCTAGATTATACGTTTTAATCCTCAAGTGACATCGATGAGCACGATTATTAAAAATCGAGCGCACGACAACGATTCTCTTCCTCACGATCATGCGAAATAGAATGTAACTACAAGGAAGAAATATTTAATTAATATGAAGACAAATTTAATTGGTTTAATAAATAATTACTCGCGATCCTGCATAAATAACTATTTATTTATATAAATTAAATCTTTTTCATATTAATTAAATAATTACATGATTAAATAAATAATTACTTATGCGAGGTCGCAAGTAATTATTTATTTATATGAATGAAATTTTTTAACATCAATTTGATGTCTTTTCCTTACAATCGCATGGAATGGTATGTGATCGCAAGGAAGAAATATCAAATTAATATAAAAACAAATCAAATTGATGTAAATAAATAATTATTTGCGACTCCGCAAGTAATTTTTAGTAGATCCAACTAATACTTTTTCTCTGTGTACATATTTTGTGGCGTCGGAATACGTTTCTAGAGATCGTCGTGAATACTTCGAGACACGAAAAATCAATACACGAGACGTAGAGACAGTTTCGACGAGACTTTTCCGTACGATTTTCGACAGAAATTTACCATCGTCCGGCCGCTCCTCCGGCGTCTTCAGTAAATCCGAAGCAGAGGCGCCCGAGAGGCCATGGAGAAGGTCCTTATTTTCCTTTTCCAGGACCATCGCTGCACCGCGCGAGAAACCCGAAGGTACCGGGCGCGAATCGAGGAAAAATAAGCGAATCGAAAGGAATTCTGAAAGAAATTTGCCACCGCCGTCGATATCGTCCTCTTCCTCCCCTCGAGAGGACTCTCTCACGTCCCGCTCTTCGAAGCGTCAGCCCCCACTCGCAGTCTTCGAGCAAAATGACAGCGGGGAAAATTTGTCGCGTCGATGCGAAAAGACAAATATTTTTCTCCGCGCCGAGAGAAATAGTGAGCACTGCCTCCGCGGAATTTTCCCCTGTTGTTGCGACTTGCAGCGGTTCCCTTTCGTCGCTCGAATGGGAAAACACGAGAGCGGGAGGACGAATCCTCGAATCTTGGCTCGATACGTACGTCGCGAGACAATAAAAATTCGCTGTGCTCTCGCGTCCGGGCGAGATACGCGATCTGATGTAGAACGAAATCACGATCAACCGCGGAACTATCTACACGTGGCGGCGAACGGGCGCGTAAAAATAGTCTACCGTAGGTATAGATAACATCGGTTTGGAGTTTCCGCGTAGGTACGTCCGTTCCCGCGGCCGCGTCTGTAGATACGGGAAACTTTATTTTGATAATTCCAAAAATACCCGAAGAAGTTCGCGGAAGCGTGTATTTCGATTGCGGCACGCGTGTGCACGCGACGAATAGTCGCCGCGGTGGTGACACATCGTTTTTCCCCGAAATTGCGACTCAGGGGGGAGATAAACTCAACGAAATCAGGTCCAATGGATTCGTAGAGTGCGATTTTTTAATTGTGTGTATTTAAATATTTTCCGCAAAATCGTTGATAAAGAGTGCACGTGATAACGAAATAATCGCATATACAATTCTCCTCGCAGCCGAGTTATAATTACACTGAGAGAAATAATTGTTGGCGCCAAAAAAATGTTTCCTTCAAACAGAAACATGATATAATTCCACTTTTCTTCGCGCAAAAAATATTTGATATGTTCGAGTACTTGTTTTTTTTTCGCGCAGGAAGAATTTCTCATCTCAACGAAGGTATCCTTGAATCAAATATATATATTCTTCATACAGAACTCTATATTCTCGATAATTCTTAAGATCATCTGTTTCTTGGTTCAAGAAATTTTGTTTTCAAACAAGCAATTATTTCTCTCAGTGTAGAGCGCAATGCAACTCTCGACAGCATTTTGCCCGGCTACAGAAATTCCAAACAGTATGAAAATGTTTAATTACTCGCGAATAGTTATAAATTCATATCGAATTTGCCGTGCGGTTAACAAACTCCGCATCGCTATCTCGGAAACTGTAAACCAACCGCGAATAGAATTTAAACCACCACGTGTGGCGAAGCATTCCACTAATCGCGTTCCAAGAAATTCGACCCTGACCTAAACCTCGAGCAGACTATAATTCACGCCGGAGGAGGGAAATGCGTCTGGTTTGTTCTCTTTCCGAAATTAACGTCGCTGGGGGGAAAATTCCGGGGACGAATTAACGAGCGCGAAAATCACCCGTGAGTCATCTTCTGCTGAGATGACTTCTCACCGAGAAATCAAAGCATTACAAAGAAATATGGAGAACGCGATTAAACTTTCTTTACAAATAACGGGAGCTTACGAGTGATTAATTACGATATAAAGACGTGAAGAAGAGAACGGAGAGACTCTCGATGGTGGCTGACACTTCTCGAAGAGGGAAGAAGAGAGGTGCGACACGACACGACGAAAAGTCACGAGAACGAACCGATAAGACTCGATCCCGATGAAAATCGACGAAGATACCGTCTCGCGTGGGTCTTCCACCCAAAGATGAATCACCGAAAGGGTTGCTCCGCTTTGGCAAAAACTCGTCTCCGCGTCGGAGGGATTAAAAATAACTGCGGAGGGAGCGCGATCGGAGGGCACTGACCATGTTAACCGGTCGCTGGTGTCGAATATACTGGCTGTAAAGAAGGCTTGGCGTGCGTTTCGTATGAGCATCGCGCGACTCGTTCTCGAATGTAACGCGTACGTCGCTCAAGGATTGGTTGCGCTTCGTGTGGACGCGTAGCTTTGTGTAGGTCGGCGGGGCCGAAGACAGCCGCGAGTGTTGGTGGGTGCTAATACACGCGGAGAGTCGAGAGCCATGCGTTCGAGGCACATGTGTGTACGTACCTATAATTTATATGCTTGCGAACGAGCATACGTCCATGTGAGACGTGTCGATGGACACGTGACCCACATAACCGCCGCATAGGTGCTGTAACGCACAGTTCGTGAGAGAAGCGTCGAAAGAGATGAGCGAGTGAGAGATGGGAGGGGGGATATATGGGGTTACCCATCTTAAGGATTATCTTTCGGTCGTTGTGAGAATAAAGGAGGAAGGAGGAGCGAACTTCATACGTAATATAGGGATGGGCGCTCGTGTGAGTATACGGGGTGATGTGCTTTGTATTTCGGGATAAAAGAATTTCGTGATTATCTTCCACAGAGGAATAATTGCTGATGCCGAAAAAATGTTTTCTATAATCAAAAACATGATATAATTTCAGGGTCAGGCTGTGGTTTTCTTCGAGCAAGAAAACATTTGATAAACTCGAGTAATTATTTCTTTTTGCGCACACTGAGAAAACAGTTTATTTGTAGTTCATATAAGTTGACTTGATTATGGCGAAAGAAATATTTCCTTGGGCCGAGAAAATATTCGTTAGCTATTACTCTACCTATTTCTGTTTGAATGAAGGAGACATTCTAATAATAATTAATATATATTTACTTGGCTCAACGTAATATTTCTCTTTCGCCATAATCAAGTATACATTTATCAACTACAAATAAACTCTCCTCTCAGTGCAGAAAGAATTTCTTGTTCCGACGACGGTATTCTTGAATCAATTATATATATACTTCAATCACACAAGAATACCATCGACTTTAATTGCTTGGGAAAACAATTATGCAATTCTGATATACAGTTAATCGTTATATGACAATCGGGAGTTGATTCTGGACCGTCTTAAAATTTTCTCCACTCTCGGAGTTCTCAGCATGATTCGAGTTTTTGATATCGGACCAAGACCTTCGCCAACGATACTCTTATAGAAAAACAAGATCAATATCTCTTGGCAGACACTGTATAGGGGTCTGGCTCAACGACACTGCATACAGGGCGGTTGAAAATTATCGTGCGCGAGACGTAAAACTGAATTTTGAATCTCATGTACCTTTCTTCTTCGGGTGGAGCTTCAGCAATGTGGCTCTGCGAATTTCGTGCGCGTTACTCATATTAGAGGAAAATAATTAACTCTCGCACCCCCCGAGCACTTCTGCACTTAGCACTTTTGCTTTCGGGTACACTTGGAGAATTCAAGAAAATTTGAATAATTCGATGAAAACACTCAAATAATGAACCAAAACTATTCGCACTTTTTTTAGATTACATATATTAAATTGAAGGAGGATTATTAATAATGGAATATTCACACGCGAGATACGAATCAATCGCACTTTTCTTGATCAATTTTTTGCTACCGTCGCGAAGTTTCGATTCGACTGGAGAAATCGCGACACGTTCGGCTAACGTAAAGGTGACGATTGCAGTGCTCGAATTAGATCCGAAACGAGTCACCTTCCGATACCCATACTCGCATATACATATGAATAACAGTCACGCGCGAGATCGTTCGCTTGTGATAGGACGAGGTAAAGTAGCAGATAACAGATGCCAAGTCGAAGCCGTTCATACAGTTTTGTCTTGCCGGAGAAACTGCTCTGTGTATTCCGTTTAAAACGACTTACGCAACGACACTCGCAAATAACAGTCAATGTCGTTTTCATTAAACATATCAGTTACGATATACGGAAGCATTCCGTATAAGTAATCGATTTCAAATCGTCAGCAGATAAAGAATACGTCACGATTATATTTCAGAAATTATTTAGCGTGATCTTAATCAATTAGTCACGGTATTTTTCAAATTTTTCCATCCTCTAAAACGACTTACTTTACGCCTGTGCATATGCAATGTGATACGCAGCTGCATAAAGCGGTTGCCTTCCATCAGGCGCAGCTGAAATACAATATCGTACATGAAAAGACTCAAGTCAGTAAATTTTACCGTATTTGCAATAAAAGAGCTGCGAATAAGGGTTTTTGATGTTCCTACTGTGCTGAAGAATAATTTTTTTCTTAGAAGCTAATAAAGTGTGATGTAAACTATCACGACTTAATCCATCAGTGCTCGTTGGCAACTTTAATTGCCGAGCAATTTCTTAAGCAATTTCACGTTGTTTAAAAAATTTCTCCGGAAGCTTCATTTTATGAAAAAAAAAAGGTACAATTTCTGAAACATTCCTAAACATCGCCAAAACGATTAATTGAATATTTGCGCACAAACATTTGTCGGCAACTGAAAATGACACTGAGCGCTGATGGATTAATATTTTTAAAAGAAAAAATACAACACTACACTGTAAAAATATTTGGAAACCCTCATGCATACCTTTTTTTTTAATTGTAAATGCGGTAAAATCTACTGGCACCAGTCTTTTCGTGCACCTGTGGAATAAAATCACGAAATCCATTTATTCCGGAGCACAAAGCGCATCACCCTGTATAGATAAATATATTAATGCATCTCCTATACCTCGATCCTACATACGTCAGTCATACATACATATATTCCACGCATGATATCTATATCTACTGGCTGCTGGCGCCGTTTGTTGCCCTTCAGCATCACTACACCATAGATACCGTTGCCTAAAAGAAATATCAAGAAACAATCCGTATACCTGGTTCATCGGGATCGATAAAGTAGTCCGAGTGGATCAGAATCGCGAGAAAGTTTTTATCACTTCCCGCGGCAGGCGTTATCCCCCTGCTCGACATTGCACCGACGATCGCGTGCACCCAAACCCCTCTCACAACCCTTGCAATCAGGTGCAGTTGATGTCGCCCTCGCACGAATCGAACCGCTTCCGCTCTTATTAATCTTGTCACCTCAGGACTCCAAACTTTCCGCTGCCTTCGAATACGAAAGCCCTTCGCCTCGAAACACGACGAACGCGTATAGTCCCACACGAAGTCTTCGCGCGCGATTCTTTCGGCGCCCCTTCTCGCGACGCACCACCACCTTCGCTCCAAACGAACCACTTCCCCCTCAACTGCGCTTCTCACGACTACCGCTTACCGCTGCGGGCACGTCACTTAGCGAGTGCTATCGCCACCGATTGCCCGGCTCGAAATAGAAGCAGGTATCACGAGAGAACATTGTTTTGCGTAGCAAAGTCGTGCGCGCATTCGTCGCGGTACGCAATCGACTCCAATTGCCGTACCGGTTACGGCTGGAGGACCGGGTCGAGGTTTCACCGCGATTACGGCACCGTTGAACGGGGAGTCGAACCGCGCGAGATACCGATCGCGACGAGGGACGACGCTCGGGGTACTGAAGAGGATCGACGCGGATCCTCTTGTTTCTATTCGCGTAACAAACTCTCAAATCGTCGCGCACACGCGAGGGACCGACGTGTATACGCGGAACGTTCTAACCGAAGTTAAAATACACCGGGTGGATGAGAAAGTTCGGCCGGTTGCCAATTGAAGCGGTCCGATGGAAATTGGCGGCTCTATCGAGAGACTCTCCGTTGTCTCCGTCGAAAGACGGGAGCAAGATGTAGGTTTTTTGGCTCGTGTCTTTGCGCTGTTTCTTTGTCTTTGGTCTATTTAGCTGCTCTCAAATCTCCCCCCGTATTCGCGTTCTCGACCCACGCCGTTAGAAGTCGCTAAAAGCTTTCCATACGTTTGAGAATTAAAGTTATACAATTAATTGTGAAGTTCGAAAACGATTGGGAATTTATACTGAGGAAACATGGTATATTCAATGAAATCAACGCTAGCGTGATTTCGCATCAAATTATTAGTAGTTTTACCACACTTTTGTATCTGTTAAACCTTCCAACACACAATTTGCGAGTTCAAAGCAGGCATTTTTAACAGTGTAGGTCATCCTCTAAAAAGCCCGAATATCATTTCAAAGCATCGGTCGCCGGACTAACCGATGGAAGAGATGAAAGATCGACGGCGATCGATCGTCTCCATCTCGATGGAATCGCTCCTCCCGTCTTCGTCCATCCCTCGATACGACGCGGGGGAAGGAAAGCTCGATGATCCTCTCCTTTGGACGCAACTTGCTAAGCTTCCTCTCATTATTTTCAAGCCCAACCTCCAGACGCTCGCGCGCCTCCTCCGGCTCGTCGAAGTCTGGATAAACTTTTCTCGATCCTTATTAGACCTTGTCCCGGATCACAGCGCTTCTTCGGCGAGAAAATTGACGGCACGACCGAGTATCACGTATCACTCGCGGCGCTTCCCTTCCACACGGACGTGTAATTGGGGACGGAGGGTGGCTCTTCACTCTAACGACCGCCGCACCTCGCGCACACGAGGACGATTCACCTCGAGCAGATTATTAATACAGAGGCAATTATAATTATCTGGTCGGCCGAACATTCGAGCGATGTGACACGCTTGGCGCGGGTATCGATTTTCCCGAATAATATCCGATCGCTCGCTGTGTCATCGGTCCGATGTGTGTTCCCATCGGTCGTTGTTAATCAAGGCCGAGCTCGTTCACTCGCTCGCTTTGATCAAAAGTCTTTTTATATGTATTTCTAGATCCGAAGATGATTAATTATACATAATATTTGCAATGGATTTTCTACGTAACGAAGCACATGCTGAGAGAAGAATTTATTACGAAAGAAATATTTCGTTGGGTTAACTAAATACATATTAATTATTAGAATGTCTCTTTCGTTCAAACAGAAATAGAGTAATAGCTAATGCATATTTACTTGGCCCGAAGAAATATTTCTTTCGTCATAATCAAGTATAGGTGCACATTGACTATAAATAAATTGTTTTCTCAGTGTACGTCACGTTTGCGTGGCAGAAATGTTGGAAGAAAAAAAAAACTCCTCGGCTTTCGTATCGAGCGAAATGGCTATGAAGAGAGCTCGCGATAAATCGAATTCGAAAACTCGTCTTTCCTCGCGGATGTGGTATGCGGAATATCTAAAAATATCTACGGAACCACTCCGAATGCGGTATTGCGATAGAACGAATCCAGCATCCAATGCGCTACATCGAGAGAACTAATTATTTGTAGTTAATAAACGTGTACTCGAAATATGGCGAATTATTTCGTCGAGACAAGAAAATATTTATTAATTGTTACAATATTTATTTGATACTAAATAGTTACCAGTAATAATTAAAGAATATCTATTTATCACAATGAAATATTTATCTCGCCATATTTGAGTATACAATTTTTATTGACTTAAATAAATTGTTTTTCCCGTGTAGCCAAAATCCGCGGAGCTTCAACGCTAAGGAAATAAACGTTTCATCGGGATGCGAAAATATTGATCAGTTATAAGAATATTTATTTAATTCTAAACGGTTACCAGTAATAACAAATATCCATTTATCTCAAGGAAATATTTATTTCACTATATTTTCGAGTATATTTTTATTGACCTAAATAAATTGTTGTTCTCGCGTAGCAAAAATCCGTGCAGCTTCAACGCTAATCGGACCACGATGACGCTTTAAATTATACTCACGATCGCGCTGATGATCGACGTTGTCCCCCGGTGTCGTCGAGCTGTCCGCGTCGCCCTCCCCGTCGGCTTCATAATACCCGCCGACCCTCGTCGCAGCTTCGTTCACGTCTTTCATCCCATTCAAGGGAACCGGATCTTCCATCTCCGCTCAGCTCTACCCGGCACGTAAAGGAGAATCGGAACTCTCGAAGGACGTCGAAGCGATCTCCGCGACTCTCTAATTAAAAGCAGCCGAGCACGGACTGACGTTAGCATTCTCGCTGGATCTCGATAATCCTCCCTCGAACTCCGCGTTGTCACGATATTATCACGCGTCGAGTTCACGAGGCGCGACAAAAAAAATTTCAAAGCACAAATACGCGCGTATCACGCCGACGGTCGACCTTACTACATACGCGACGCAGAAGTTGCGAACGTGGGAGGTCGCATAAATATTGTGTCGTATACGTACGCGCGCAACCTTTGCAGCTTATCGGAGATACGTCGCCCGGCGTTGAGCGTCGTCAGAACCACCGCGATCGTTCCAGCTATCGCTGTTTAAAAATGAAAGCACCTCACGAACGCGTATTCAGTGCGACCGAACCGCGCGAGTCGCCAAACGGAACGAGACGCACCGGCGTAATCGTCTCTGCTCCGGATTACTGCGCCGAGATCTCCACGTTTTTTTTTTTTTCGGAGCACCGAGACGCGCTCCCGTAATCAGATCAACCTCAAACGCGGATTCACGTCGACGGGAGCGATATGGCACGCGTGGAATTTCGGCGAGTGGCACTCCTCGACATCGGCACGGCTGCACCGATCAGGTGAACTCTGGATACTGGAGGCAAACAGGCACGCGTGACTCACTGCGTCGCCCCGCGTAGCGCGATGCGTGTGCGAACTTACGAGGAGACGACCGTACGTATACGCTCCGCGACTCTCAATAGGACGAGCGGCGGGGATCGTCCAACTAGGGCGTCTGATTGGCGCAGGTCTGCCGCTTCGACCCCCTGAAAATCCATAACCCCGTCGGACGCGAACGCCTCGGGAAGGGGAGAAGTTCGCGGGCGCTACGGGGATTCCGAAAAAGTGATCGCAGGGAAAATCGATCGCGGAGATTGGTTCCCAGGATTTTATTTTGCCGCTGGCGCTTCTACTCGTACAACGGATAATGGAATCGCACGCGTATTGCGCGCAATGCGGGACGTGCCTTTGCCGGACAATCGTGTGACGATAATTAAAAGGAGAAGAATATTAAAATACTCTGGAAGGTTGCGCTCTTCCTTGGAACTCTATCTGCACTTCGATACCACATTGACACTACGACTAGAGAGTCTCTACAACTGCAGCGAACTATTTATATGAGAACCTTGCAACGAAAAATTAATATTTCAAGTGCCGTCAAGATTAATTGAAATCGAAATCGCTCTCCGTGGCGTTGGAAATGTTTCGCTCTATCGTGCTGTCCGTGTCGGAATTCAGGAGCGACTTTATCACATCTTTTTTCCTCTTCTCGTCTCCGGTCGGTTCTTCGACCTCTCCGTACCGGGCGTTCGTATTTTCCGGTTGCGGATCATCGAGAAGCACTTCCGGGACACTATCGCGGACATCTCGAAGCTCCGTAGCTTCCGCGACTGCCTCGTCGATCGCGTAAGTCTTCTCTTCGTAAGGAGGCTCTGGATTGTAAACTTGATCTTGAGGACTTTCGTAGCTCTGCTCGATAGGGTAGCTTTGCTCGTCCCTTTCAGCGGTAGGGCGCTCTTCGGGATCATACGATTCCCCTTGAAGAAATTCTTTCGAATATTGCTTTCGTCGCTCGTCTTCTTCGGTAACGTAAGGCTGAGGAGCTTCGCGTGACTCGTATTGTCGATTCGGATCGTACTCGTATTCTGGCGCTACGGTTTCGCTGTAAACTTGATTTGGATCTTGCTGGTATTGCTGATCGGTATTGTCTTGGTATTGTCGATTGGAATCGTACTGGTATTGTAAGTCAGGGTCGTATTGCTGAGCGGAATTCTGAGCGTACTGCGGATTGGTATCTTCTTCGTATCCTTGATGAGGGACTTGCTCGTATTGTCGATTAGGATCCTGTTCATATTGCTGATTAAGATTCTGTTCGTATTGCTGATTTGGATCCTCTAGGTGTTGCTGATCAGGATCCCGTTCAAATTGCTGATTGGAATCCCGTTCGTATTGCTGATTAGGGTTCCGTTCATATTGCTGATCAGGATTGCCTTTGTATTGCTGATTTGGACCCCGTTCATATTGTTGATTAGGATTATGTTCGTATTGCTGATTAGGATCCTGTTCGTATTTCTGATTAGGATCTTGTTCGTATTGCTGATTGGGGTCCCGTTCGTATTGCTGATTAGGATCTTGTTCATATTGCTGATTAGGATCCGGTTCGTATTGCTGACGAAGATCCTGTAGATATTCCCGGTTTGGATCATCTGCATAAGATTCGTTCGAATAACGCCCATAATTTTCCTTCGGATTTTGCTGATAGCCTTGGTCTAAATAATGATCGTACTGTCCGCGTAGATCTTCCGGATATTGCACATTGGGATCGTACTCGAACTGACGATTTGGATCTTCTTCGTATTGGCGATTCGGATCTTGCTCGTATTGGTAGTTCGGATCTTGCTGGTATTGGTAGTTAGGATCTTGATCGTATCGACGATTTGGATCTTGCTCGTATTGATCATTTCGATCGCGATCGTATTGCTGATTTGGATGCTGCTCGTATCGTTGATCGACGTTGTACTTTTCATCAGGAACTTCTGCTTTATAAGCTTGATTTTCATCTCGCAATTCGGCAGATTCGCGAATAGTAGAATTACTCGGCTTCGTTTCGTTATATTCTTCAGTTTCTCGCTCTTCGTGTCCACGTCTAACGTTAAGGTCGTATCGTTCGATGTCTTCTTCCCGATATAATCGATTTCGTTCATTCTCAGTCTCTACTTCGTGTATATTTTGCTCAGTTATCGCATCAGTGCTCTCTATTTCATTTAAATGCTCGTATTCCTCTTTTTTCTCGTAATCGTCTCGATCGCTCGAAAGTCCCTTGGCTCGATTGCCTTCATAATTCGAACCTGCAACTCCTTTATCGATCTCCGCCACTTGTTGCGGTTCGCGGCGCGTTTCTCTTTTCGTCGGCGCTTCTCGAATCATCGATTTGTCGACACCGAGGTCCATTTTGGACTTTTCGACATTTTCACTCGGTTCTCTCGTATTTCTCGCTTCTTCGTCTCCTCTAATACTTTCTACTTCCCTTATCTCCTCTTCCCGTAATTTCGCTGATTTTGCATCGAACTCTTCACGCTTCCGATTCGTCTCGATAGCTTCGATCTCTTCGAAACCACCATCTTCAATCTCCTCCCGCGAATCGCCCAAATTCTCAATCCTTACTCGTTCTTTCTTCGCCTCCTCGTCGCTATCTTCTCTTCGAAGAAGCTTCACGTCGTCACCTTCGATGTCTTCGTACTCTCTCGTCGCGTCTTCCCGTATCCCCGACGTTTTCCCCGGCGAATCAACCTCCTCGTCGATTCGGAACGTCAAGTCATGCTCTTCCGAATTTTTCAAAATCCCCTTTCCAATAACGTCTCGCTGCTCATCCATTTCAAGACCACCGAAATCGCCGTTCCTGTCTAATTTCGCCACCGCATTAATATCCCTATGCGACCGCGTTATTTTCGTCGCCGATGTCGCAACGTCCCCTCTAATTCCGTCTTTCGCGAAGTCCGAGTAAACGTCATCCCCCGTCGAGCGAACGTCGCGCCTCGTCGCGGAAATTGGCGCATCGGTCGACGTCACTCGCGATTCTTCCGGATCTTCGTTCGCGGCGGCCACCGCTATTCCGGGAGCGTCGCCGATTTCGTCGCTCGCGTTGGACACGCGCGGCGGTGGTTTCTCGGCACGCGTCGTGCGCGAGAGAAGGTCGTCGGCGAGCGCCAGCACACCCTCGACTTCTTCGGGGACCGTTTTACCCTTGGCTCTCTCCTCGGTCAACGGCAAGTCGAGACCATCCTCCGAGAGGGTGACGTTGAGGAGATCGCCGCTGGTGTTTTCCTCGCGATCGAGCTCCTCGAGGCTCTGA
Source organism: Xiphydria camelus (assembly GCA_963678675.1). NCBI lineage: Eukaryota > Metazoa > Arthropoda > Insecta > Hymenoptera > Xiphydriidae > Xiphydria > Xiphydria camelus. Next base: position 3,303,558 of record OY783199.1, read on the forward strand.
AGATCGAGATCTCGATGGAGGTTCTTTATGTTGCTTATGTACCGGTCCAACTCGTTCTCCAGCGCTTTCGTAGCCTTGCTGTCCTCCGCGACGCTGGACGTCCTTCGGTTCAGGACGGAGGTCGGCTTCGGCGAATGCGCCGAAGGAGCTCTGGAGCTCTCCGAATGACGCTGCGCCAGGTAATCCCTGGGCAGGATGCGCTCGTTCCTGTGCACTATGTCGTCCAGGTCGAACCTGGTGAGAGGACGCGAGGTGTCGGGTTCCTCGGCCCCCGGAGGTTCCTTCGAGTATCTCAGCGAGTAGTCCCGATAGCCGGGAAGGGGCGTGCTCTGTCTGCAAGGACTGAAACTGTCGTCGCTCTCCGCTCGTCGATCGTCAGCGAGCGGCACAGCGGGTTGTACGACGCCCGACGGAGACAGCTGCGCCATCGGGGGTGGCTGAAGACGACTTTGCGAATATTGCGCGACCGGTGGATGCCGATCGTGCGACACGCGCGACGACGGATCCGACGCGACGCTCCGCGGAATGCTTTCGGACGTCTGTGACAGGTTCGCCGACGAGTATCGAGCCGGCGTCCGGATCTGAAGCTGGTCGAAGGGCGAGGCGGCGACTTGAACGGGTGCGATCGAGCGAGGACTCGTCGAGGATAAGCTCGCGTCGAATTGGAGACTCCTGGCGAACGACGGAACCCTTCTTCCGAGCGTCGATACCTCCGGAGTCAGACCCGACGTCACGGCGGATCCACGAAGGGGCAAATTCCGCTGCGGGCTTTCGTTAACCGATGGCTGCACTTGAAGCTGTGGAACGTTGGAGGATTCCACGTGTCTCGGGATGGCGAACATCGAGATCGCGTGATCTCCCGCGGGACCGACCTGCGGGACGTTTCGAGGGGTAGCGCGAGACTCGACGTCGGTGGTCCGTTGGACCTGGGATTGCGAAGTGGGACTGGCTTGACGGGCGACTTCGATTCTCGACGATCTGTCGTCGTTCTGACTGGCGACTCCGCTGTCGCCGGTACCGCCGCTCGGACATCCGTTTCCGTAGACGCGCAGCAGATACGATTCGTATTGTTTCTGGGGGAGGAAAGCGACATCGTGTGACAGTTTCTGACCCTGGAATTGTTCGCAGGCTCGACTTACCCTGAGAACGCTGAGCCTCTCCGTCTTGGCGGTCATCAGCGCCAGATGACTGTCAACCTTGTCCAAGGAGCCGAGTAACTTGTGATTCCGCTCGTCCCTTGTGCGTTGCTCCTCCAGGAATGCGATGTACCTTTGTCGCAATTTGTTTATGCAGGCGTCGTGCCTGGAAAACGAAGATTCGCCGCGATTAAATGATGTAATGTATTGAACGAAAATCTCGACCTATATTACGCGCAAAATTAAAACTATACGAGGAATCGACTCTTCGGCATTCCTTTCCATGAATCGAGGTCATCTAATCTTCTAGGCGATACAATGAATCGAAGGCGTTCAATGATGAAGTCAAAATAACTCGACCTTGAATGGCCTTTCGGCAAAAATGAAATATTTCGTCGATTCGCTGTATCAGGATATAAAATAATTCCGTTTTGAACTTATTGAAAAGTCCGGATGCGACGCTCCAATATATTTAAACTACCCTTCCGTTTGATATCTTTTAGCAGTTTCGACGGACGAGTGAATTGTACCAGCTGGTAGTCACGGGCACCAAAGACCCGCGTCACTCTTTCGTTATTTTTTGCCTTGACTCCGCCGACAATTTATTGCAAAGCCGTTACTTTCGCTCGACTCCTTTCTCCGCGGTATATTTATAGTTCATTAATATATATCGGTACGGCGTACAGTAAAAAATTTGCCTATAGCAGCGAGCGGAAGACCGACGTTAAAAAATCGGAGAACCCATTGTTTATCGAAAGCTCTCGTTCTCATCGTTCATTCGAAAACGGCCCATCGCGCGCCGCTCGCCGGAAGCGTGTCGGGCTTTCCGATCGCCCATCAGCGTATTTATAAACCAACAGGACCCGAAAGTTCTCTAGCAATTTGCGGCGCGATCGATAGCGACGTACGGATTCCGCAGAGTCTCGTTGTATCGTCGTCTCTCGGAGGTATGTCACCGGAGTTGTACCGTCGACTATCGATTGGCAACATTCCCTAAAAGCGGGTCGTCGCCGATCGATGCCAAAGGCCAGATTAAGAAACGGCAAAGGAATAAACAGTCCGTCCGTCGTTTAAAAGGACACGGCATCGCGACGTCTCGATCGTTTTGAGACCTCTGCGATGGATTCGCATAGGAAATCTTTCTTTCGACGATCGGTATCGCTTGTAATTACCCACCGTGAACGTTGAGAGGTGCCGACGTTAGTTTGAAATAATCAGAGGAGGTTTAAGAGCAACGCGAGCGAACGGTGAAAGGTCGAAGGGGAAAAGAGGGAAAGCGAATTCGTGCGTGTGCTTGGAGTGCAATATACCACGGAGTCCTCCTGCGTCCCTCGAGATATTGCAAATCGATTCTTGGATGAACTTAAACACGCTCTGTGACAGTCGTGTTTACCCATGAAGATGGTCGAGGAAGAAATAACGAAGGGAGGAATAAATGTGCAAGTGGAAAATGCTTCAGTGCGATCTCGTAAAAAATTTTACCTCACACACACACACACAATTAAAGTAAATAACTTTGAAAATATCGAAACGTAAAATCACAATCCGATATTTAAACATTCATTTACGATAGTGATATTAAAAGCCCTAAAAACCCATTGAAATTCACCAAAACTCAAAAGAGATTCGAGCGAGCTGAATTTTTAAAAGAAATCCAAATTTTTCTCTAACCCTTTTTAAAATGAGTGAGAAATTCGAGGAATTCACCTGCTTCGAGATTCTTGAACCAAATGATTGAAACGCTCCTCTAATCTCATTCTATCCTCCTCGCTGAAAAATTATATGAATTAATATTAATAAAATTAACACTATTCGATTCCAATGATTCGTTTGAATAAGAAAAAAAGTACTCACCTCTTTCGTAGTCTTTCCTGCAGCTCCAGCATCTTCTTGTAATAATCGTGGCCGTCGTGAAGCGGTGTCATGCTGCGGTGGCAGCTGATAACTATGGGGCACGTAAACGCGCCTTCTGTTGTGGGATTAATCGAATATCAGTAATTCCTTCGATGGCAGTAACGTATACCGACGTTTAACGACTAGTCGAACATAACGAGCAGATGTCCAGTAAACGATTTTATCGTTGGAAACTACGGTTACGCCTTATTTCGCTAAAACGAAGATAAAACCTTATGTTAAACAATGGAAGTAGACTGTTAGAAGTTTTTAAAAACTTTTAAGACATTTGTGAATTATATTTACAAAACTAATTTTTAAATCCAAAAACAATTGAGAATACAATGATACATATTGTGATTTTACAATATCTTATTGTGATTCTATAATATTCATCGTGATTTTCCTATACATTCCTTATGGAATTTGTGTTTTCGTATCAAATTGTTAGTAATTTTACCGCACTTTTGTGTTTGTTAAAAGTTTCCAACACAATTTGTCAATTCAAAACGTAAATTTTTAACAGTGTAGTAACAACACTTTCATTCGACGAGTACGTTATGGTTTTTCTCTTTGAATCCTAGTAATAATATCGTCATTTCGAATAAATAATTAATTCTAACTGCACTAATCACAATGTTTGCGGTACCGGAGGATACTTTGGTGTTTCCTCGAAAAAAAATGACCGATAAAGAAGCGAAGGCGATACCGTTCTACGTACCGGATTTTCTTCATAAATTTCAAGGACAGCAAAAACGACCCTTTATCCAATTCGAACCCACGAAACGGTAGAAATAAAAAAGAATTATCCCGTGAAGAATTTTGCTTCGGAAACGCGGTGCTTCGACGTCCCGTAGCAGCGAGCAACTGTCGCATCTGGCGTCGCGACGGCGAGCGTGGGGATGCCCTGCCAGACGTACGTACAGGTGTGTTCCACCCCCTGCTCCGTCGGCTCGGTCCGTACGCGGAACGAGAAAGGCGTAAGTCAAGGGAAATCGAAAGAAGACTCCTTCGCGCTCGACCCTGGAGCGTATCGCGACACCCCTTCCGCGAATATCGACGTGGGGATCGCGCGATTCGTGAATTGATCGGTTTGCCTAACATCGGTCCGAATTCAACTAATTTCTTACGGGTAGAAAAAATGAAGATTTTCGCAAAGTAACAATCCGAAAACTCTGGTACTGGTATCAAATTTTGAGAACGTTCAATAGCAAGTTTTAAAAGAGCTCCTGCCCTCCAACAAATCACGCATAAACTTTTGTAGGAAAGTTATGCGCTCTGCCACCTTCGCGTGTCTGATGCAAATTTACTTTCAACCTCGCTCGGGTCGAGACAAACAAGTAATACGCAGTGGGTACGCCATTCATCCCCGAAAGAGGAAGAAATGGGCAACACGAAGGTACGAACTGAAACGTCGAAATGCGCGTTCGTAAAGTTGGGAGGCGAATTAATGATTCGAATGTTCGTTCCTTGTGGCGGCGTATAAAGGAAATGAATTAAGGAAGACAACACGTCATAGTATATCTTTCTTTGACTAAAATCTAATGCAGATAATAGAATTGAAACTGTTATTCATGAATCCATTATTAGGAAATTTACTGAAACGTTAACACTGCACCATATGAGGTTAAACTTACTCGCCAGAAAAGAAACTCCAATCACTTTTATCTCATTATTATTTATGAAAGTTTGGCGTACATCGACATTAAACTTTGTTGTAAGAATGTAATCTTCAAAGAAGTACTACATAAATATGAGCCAACGGCTCATGGATAATGAGATAATAGTGTTTGAAGTTTCTTTCCTAGCGAGTAAGTAGCCTCGTATGATAGAAGCCTCGAGTCTAGTTAGTTGCATTTATTTGGATAGGTACATATATTTATTGAATTGTTTTACACCCTCCTAAAGGCAGCGGATTGTTTGCATATTGGCTATACATAAACCATAGCGTATGTAAAAAATTGTTCTATCCGTACAACACGAAACATTTTACTTGCCGGTTTAGCACTCCTATGCCTGCCGATATGAAACCCGCTATACTGGCAAGCAAGACGTTATACATAATGCGTACAGAGTGTCCTCGTAAAGTTTCACCAAAGGATTATTGCACTTTCAGTCGTTCCAAGTGTTGCAATTTCAAATTTTTTGAGCTTTCAAAATAATATTTATTAGAAAAAAGTCGATATTATCTCGTGGACGCGGGGCGTCGTAAAATGCCATGGCATAGCTCTGATGTAGTATAATTAAGGGGCGAGTAATCCGCAGATTTTAAAGGGCTCAAATAATAAATTAACCATTTGATATCTGCAAGCACGGGAGCAGTAATGTAAACTCGAGACGTGACGTCACTGGTCCCGCCGTCGCCGGTTGCCCTGCCGATTCTATTTACTAAGCGCCTATAGGTAAATACATTGATATAGGTAAACTCAGTCTCGAACTGGCCGCGATCGCGTGAAGACGTGTTTGGCGCTCCCTCTTCTTGAACCGGTCAGTGTCGATTCACGGCCTGGTATCGAGGCTGTCGTGTTAATAGACATATGTATTACGAGTTCTGAAGTACTTTAAATTGTATACAAGTTGCCAAAAGTTATTACGCTATTTAAAATTCTTCAAAATAACCACTTTCTTCGCGATCCTGAAATTGACGATCGTATTACATTTGGTCACCACTCGAGTCGTGCAGTTCAAAATGGCAGTGCGCGCGATGGGATAACGTTTCCGGGCGAGGATCTCACTTTTATTTCGAGATTTAGTTGTCTACGCGCTAATGTCGACGCAACTGTTAATGCGATGAACGTACCGGGCGATGAACGTGAGTGATGTTAATGTGCGGATGGTATCATTGTTAACAAATTATAAGTGCTCTTGGATACCCACTTCAGGCCGGCCGGCCGCTCACAGGATTTTATCGGTACACACCTGTTGATTCATTTTGTCATACCTATTTCTCATTCCCTCTAAGCTCAGTACTTTTTATTGATTGCCAATGCCCGGTACGTGGAATTAGAGCTATTATTTTATCATCGGTTTATAATTATTACGATATTCACGTATGCCTAAACTACCAAGCGGATTCCGGGTGGCAATACTGTTTCGTCGTAGTTGCATGCCTTTCACTTTGAGATCGAAAGATTAGTCGGGAGTTCTTCTCACGATTTGAAAGAGGAAATGTCTTGAATGTTTATGAGAATATTTATCAGATTTCAAAGGCTTAAAGGATAAATTTATGAAAGGAGGAGTCAATACTCTGACGATACTATTTATTCGTCTCTCACAGCTGCTTATTTTACAAATTTTCATGCAACATTACATGATTACATCGACAAATATCAAAAGTAAACCATGTTCGACCAGTGGTATTGCGTATGCAGTACCATTTTTGATTCACCTCATTCGTTTTGTGTATCATCCGTATTTAACTTGATGTAAGTGGTCCGTAAGTGTTCAGTCAATTCAGGGGTAGTCGTGGTAGCCATACGAACGATTTGCAAGAGAGTCTTCCCATCTCCCTCAAATTCTCGCTCGATCTGCAAATAACAAAAAAATCATTGCTAATGAAAATTCTTTTATTTAACCGAGGGAATAAATTAAACTGTCTTATATCGGAGATAAAATGTAGCAAAACTATTTAGAAATAATGGTGTTATTCGATTGCAAGGATCAGTTTATGATTTGAATAGAAAGTGAGGATCACGGTCAGTTATAATTTCATTCAAATCTAAGCATTTTGTTCATAATTTTGGCAGTGGATCTAGAAAAAGGGAAAAATGCTATTAATATTCGATGATACCTTGCATACAGCTGGATCCTTGCAGCCGATGGGTTGCCTCGTAATGTTAACGGTCTTCAGCTGAATCTTTTTGTCGGTGGCACTACCCTCTTCGATAGTCGTCAAGCCAAAATTGTGCGCCAAGAGTAGAAGCACTTTGTTCGTACCAGGAATCACCTTCAGATATCCGACCTCTCGATGCATGGGACTCCCTTTTTCCGGGTGCCAACTCTGAGCCACGTAATTGAACATCGGCTGACCAATTGACTCGAATGTAATTTTTTCGTGAAAATTGAATGGCTTGATTGTCGGAAATGTACCCTGTCCTGGACTCCGAGTTATCCAAGTTCCTTCGAGCCATGCCAGTGGTTTCAACGCGTCATGCATTGGCAGGCGATTCATATTTACTTGTCCTGAAAGAAATAATGCCTCTATCGCACACTCCTTTCGAATGAAAACGTCCGTAAAAGATGGAGAATGTGTGATAGAGAAGGTTTCATGCATTCATCGAGGTTTCAATTAAGTACCAAAAAAAATGTCTCTCTGTGCCTATAACCTAAAAGGTCTTCTGCTATTGGTCACGTTGTTTGTTGTACGACGCTCGATATCTCAAGTGATTCCGTAAATAGTTGTATGCGGTACATAGTTTGTGACAGGCGTAGGGAAGAATCGTATATATTTGTTAAATATTACCTGGCGTCCTACAATGGAATGATAAAACGTGAAATTAGAACTATTTTAACGACGAGGAATTCTAAAGAAGTAAGGTTCCATTCAATCTGTAAAATTTCCTTCGATACATAACCTCTTCGTAATAATTTAATGAAATATTTGACGTTTCTATCACATGGATCGTTCACTCGTTAATTATACGTTCGACAATTATTCGTACGCCAGTTTAAAACGGATTTATGTAAACAATATGACGAGGCGACAGTCGACTACTAAGATGCTAAAATGCAATAATGTTGAATCTATTCGAAACAATATTCAACAAGGACTTTTGCAATAAATGGTACATAAAATGGAGCGCAACGAAATGCCGCTAGATCTCAGCAGAAAACGAAAAGTCCCTGGTGGGGCTGATGTCAAAAGTGACAATAAGCCTGATGTTCTGAAGATTGCTCGCACTCTAATAAAAACTGAAGCCCCCTCGGTAGAAGAACATCGAGATGACAGTAATACCGAGAATACGCAGCATATGGTAGTAGTAAAAGAAGAATTGATTCTCAATGATCATGAAGACAAATACGAGGCGGAAGATACAGAAAATACGGAGTTAAATAAGATACTGGAAATGTTTATGATAGTCAGTGCCAAGAATGAAAATTACAGTGCCAGAGTTGTGAAAGAAGAAGTAGTAGATACGAAACCCAGTCTGCCAATGTGCAATTTCCCCTCGCCTCTCAACATTCCCGAAGGATTATTGAGACTCGAATGCGCTCTGTCTGAACAGCTCCGATACGTAAAATTTAATCCACCAGTAGAATATGTCTATAATCCTACCGAATATGCTTTTGGGGTGCATTCCATGTATGTCTACAAATATTGTCAAACAACAAAGCCTATACTGTTCCTCGGCATGAACCCGGGACCGTGGGGCATGTCACAGACTGGCGTGCCGTTTGGCGAAGTAATGATTGTTAGAGATTGGTTGAAAATCTATGGATTAGTAGGAACGCCGGATCGCGAACAGCCCAATCGATTAGTAACGGGTTTTGCGTGTCCTCGACGCGAAGTCAGCGGAAATCGCTTCTGGAGCCTATTCCGCGACCTCTGCGGCGAGCCTGAGAATTTCTTTAGACACGCGTATGTGCGCAACTACTGTCCCCTCGCGCTGATGGGTATCAATGGCAAAAACATCACTCCAGCGGAGCTAAAGGCAATATACGTGACTCTTCCTTCCTGAAAAAAGTAATAATTCTTTTCCTCCTTGCAGGGCACCGAGCTGAAGCTGCTACGGCAGATTTGTGACGAGGGACTGATCGCCGCCGCGAAGCTACTTAAAGTACAGGTAATCATAGCCATTGGGAATTTCGCGGAGAGAAGGGCGCAGGTTGCCGTTCAGAATGGAAATTTGCCCATCTGCGTGAGTATATTCGATCTTCGTTTCTAATGTTTTCTGTATTATATGAGATATGCTCATTTGTTAGAATATAAGTCATGCTTTTTGGATACGAAATCAAATTCAGCTATGCATAATACCCCCGAATGGCAAATTTTGTGAAAGCCGAACCATTTTTACGAATTTCAATACGACATACTAGGTGTGTTGTTATTTTTAAATTTTCGACCTGAAAATTTGATTCAGCGAACCCCAGAACCCAGCAGTAACACCTTTAATGAAAATCGTACCAGTTTCACGAATTTTAATCCACCATATTAGGTCAGGTTTTTTTTATTTTGAAATATAGACCTCTGATTTTGATTCAGTGGCTTCAAAAACCACCAAATAAAACGATTTTATCGAAAATCGTACTATTTTTACGATTTTCAATCTATCGTATTAGGTCAGCACTTTTCTATTTTAAAATTTTGGCCCCAAATCACGATTCCGCGACAACAAAAACCCCCTTAATGAAATGATTTTATTGGAATTTTTGAAATTTCGACCTCAAATTCCGATTCAACGATCCAAAAAACCCTTGAGTGAGCACTTTCACGAAAATTAAATCACTGCAAAGCCTTCATATACAAGATGCTTGATATATTATATGATTTCAAACATACTTGCCAAGGTGAACACTTGAATCGCTATTATCTGGCTACCTGTGAATCTGCTTTGTGCTCGTATAATGCTTTCTTGAAAATTACATTTTTATCTACAATAAAGTCATACCGATTTAGGACAAAAGTTCATAAATAGTCAAATAATACAGGTACAAGTTTCATTCCTGGCGAGTAAGTTCCACGTCAGATAACACGAGGCTATCGTCCTCAAAGAGTCAATGACGCGAATGTGCCATCCTTGGTACTTTGAATGTTCGGCGTCAAGGCAATGAAGCGAATTTCGTTTACAGGTAGTGCGTATACCACATCCAAGTCCTAGAGCTTTCGTCTATCAAGAGTGGAAGATGAAAGTTGTGCAAAAACTACTGGATCACGATTTACTCCAGTTATTTACGAGATAATTACGTGTAGTTATTAACGTATCATTTACAGGGGAAGCGGTACTGACCTCCTGATTTCATTTCATCATGCCATAAGACATCTAACTTTACTCTTATTTATTTCTACTCTGCTAAAAAGGAGAGCATGTTAGTATCATTGCACACAGATCAGATATCCACTTCCTCTGGAGAGCCCCTTGTGCTTGCACTTCTTCGTAACTAAGTGTAAGTCCCGTGAAACGTATCCCTCGTTGTATCTACGTATAGGTTCTTTTGCACCACTTTGCTACAATGGAAGTAGAAAAGTGGATGGACATTGCACTGGAAAGGGCTAGGGATGCACTAAGAGCAGGTGAAGTTCCGGTCGGTTGCTTATTCGTATACGAGAATGAGGCAATAGCAACGGGTCGCAATACTGTAAACGAATCGAGAAATGCTACGCGTCATGCCGAGTTAAATTGCATCGATGACGTCCTAAATTATTGCAGTGCGAATAATCTCAATTTTAAAGACGTGTTCCGAAATATCGACGTTGTCGTGACCGTGGAACCGTGCATAATGTGTGCCGCCGCGTTGCACGAGCTGCGAATACGCAGTATCGTTTACGGTTGCGCGAACGATCGATTCGGTGGATGTGCTAGTGTTTTTCCGATTCCAAAAATTGCCGAGTTCCGTATAGAAATAACTGGCAACATTAGAGGGGAGGAAGCTATGCAGCTACTTAAGGATTTTTATAAGGGTACCAATCCGAACGCACCGGTTTCTAAGGTAAAAAAAGGACGTAAAAAGAAAACAGATGTGCAATAGAACGTAGAATTCGTTGGTGTCGGGTGACTGCCGATTAAAAAATAATGTTTGCATAGGAATCCGGATAATTTTGAAGTAATATGCTCCTTAGATATTGTCTTGATATTACAAAATATATTTATCGTACATCAGATGTTATACATCGCTCGTATCATAAGTTAAAATATAAATACATTTTTTTTTTAATTCAATGACTTGAGTCGAGTTTGATTGTTGGGATGATTAATAGATGGAAGAGACTATCCCTTTTACCCCGAGCTAATGCTCAGTCACACCATGTAGAGTCGAGCTCACATTTTCCTTGGTACCATCTCACTAGTAATTGATTCCTCAATGTGTAGTCCTTCAAAACCATATCCCTTTTCTGAAAGAACGGGAAAAAACTGTACCTTTGCTAAGAAATCATAGAATTGTTAAAGTCTTATGGAAACATAGCATTTTCAATGAGTAAAACAATGTCGAAGGGTTTCTTACAATTGGAGGGGGAAAGATTCTCTGATAATCCATCTTGTTGTGATGTTCGCGATAACTCTGCGAAAGAATTAGCTTAGTCTCTTCCGTGAAGCAGGGCTTGCATAGTTGACACTCCACGCGAAAGCAATCCTCGCAAGCAGCACACAATTCCGGCAAAACCACCAAGTTTTTCTCCGCAACTTCCATCTCCTCGTCCTTTCGGCTCCTGAAAATTGACATCGATTACACGAATATTCCGATTACACCACTGAATCCGAGCATTTTCGCAATCACCGCCCTACCTTATCTTGAGTGACTCTTTCCTGGTTCTCTGCCCTATTCCCACTAGAGCGAAGAGATTGAACAGAACTTGCTCGTACAGCAATTGATTAGGTGGATAATGAGCTGAGGATAAATTCGGCGACATGTTCGCCTCCATAACGTAAACGTTCAAATTCTCGTCGAGAGCGAAATCGAATCTAATCAATTCGAAGAAGTTCCGACCATTTCCAAACCGTCTCGCGATTTCCCTGATTTGCGCTTCCTTCTGCAAACTCGCTTCCTTGATCGCCTCGAAAGCCTGATCCCACACCGTATTCGGATCCTTGCCTTTAGATCGCACGTAGGCATCGAAGGAATCCTTCATAGAGAATCCCAAATTCACGTAGTAATTCCTTAAAGAGGGCACGTTCCAAATGGGTAAATAGTCGTCTCCCACTACGTACTTATCAAGGTTTTCCGGGTCGAAGGGGTAGTACTTGACCGGGCAAAATCGAAAAAGTATGTCGCCTTTGTAGGCGTATACTCTTAGCGGATCTACGGAAGTTATGACCGTGTAAACCCCTACGTCGAATTTGTAACCGTCCACCAGGAAGGGACGTTCTATGAACTCCTGAACGAACGACCCTTCCGTGGTCAAATTCAATCCATCGATCTTCGTGAATTTAATGCCCCGATGTGCGTTAGATTTTTGGACGAAGGACTTTTCCGGATTAGCTTTCGCGTATCGCAGTAACGCCTCTTGGTCCGCCGGAATTTTGAAAGCTACGGGTATGTGCTTTCCCTCCGACGTCGATAGGTCGACTTTGTTCGTGATATATCCGCAGCCCGGTAAATGGTTGATTTTTTGGTGTGGTTGTAGTCTGTTTAAATTGGAGAACAACGTCCTGAAGGGATAATCGTGAGCCCATAGCAGATCCCAATTTGACTCGTTAGTTCCCTGTTGAAAGCCGAGTCTCTCGAGTACGGCGAACACGTGCTTTAGGTAACCGGTACCCGGATTTTTAGCATACACCCAAAACGTTGGCCTTTTCTCCTTTATCGGCACTTCCTTGATCTCCACTCTCACGAAATGTTTTTGATAGTGTAAGAAGAAAAAGAAGAGCGCGCATAACGCGGCTGGTACCGCCACTGCGTATATAAAAATTTTGAAAATAACTTTAACTTTCGTGTCCAGTATTTTCGCGTTGATGGAAGTCTCTTTCTGGAAGAATAGTTTGAATATTTAATTTCAATACGCATGCATATTTTTTAAATCAAACGATTTTACGATAGATCTCTCATTTCAATTACGAATATTATTTCGTTTCCTATAAACTTTTGACTGACACACACACATTGATATGAATATTTTTATAGATTAAATTTAAATCTTTAAGAAAGTATTCTAATTTAGTCCAAAAGTTTATCAATTCTGAGTTAATCATGATTGAAGTGGACGATGTAAGAGTGCTCAAATCGTTGAAGTAAGAATTCAATTGTTAGATTTAGTATTTCGTTAGAATCAGTGATATTATATCGTAGCAAATTTACCTTTACCTTCTTTTCATCTCTGCTAGTGCCCTTCTCTTTTTTCATGTCAGATTGCAATAATTCTAATCGTCTATCGTTTCAACAAGGTACTTTCTGGCGTTCGTTACGCGTCGGCACTTAGCTGCTACTGCATCACGTTTAAATAATACAACGCTACGCCTGAAAGTACCGTTGTAACTTATCCCCGCCACGCACTCTTTACGTTTCACGTGGGGCACAGTATACATATGTAAGAACCTGTTTCCACTTCCAATCAGGATAATTCGAAGTGTCATAATGAAAAATAAAATAACGCAAAATAAGAGAATAAATAATTATTAAACTTTGATTTTGTAAAATCAAGAATTGTCGAGTTCCATTTAGATTAGTGAAAATGACCTAAATATTTTTTAAATCCTATTAATATTATTTCCTAAAATTAAAGACAAAGCCTTCCTGGAGATATATAAAAGTGATCAGATTCAATTACGAATTATTAGAAGATGACGAACAATTTTAATGCTGAATCCGTAAAACGTATAAATAATCTGCATTCATCTATTCGCGGCATTATTTGAATTAAATCTTTACCGCCATCTTATAGAGATTGGCTGAACTTCTTACTAAGAAGTTTAGCTAATCTCTATAAGATGGCGGTAAAATTAGTCAGAGAAGTGTCGCTGTAATGCGGACAATAGTGGAACTTATTCCTAGTCTATTCGCTACGTTTGCCGCTTGTACTCGTCCTTTCCGGTGAAGACTTCTTGAGAAACGAGATGGGTTTCCAGAATATTTGGTATTCGCATCCCCGCAAATACGGCCAAGGATCCAGATCCTGGTAAGCCAATAATTTACGATCAATTTAATGGAAAATCCCCATCGAAGCTCGAAAGTTGCGGTCTCCCGCGTTTATTTGACGCGACCGCGTGTTCATCCCATTAGCAATTCAAAGTTTTTTCGTTTTTTGGGAGTCATTGTGCCCTTCTTTTTGAGAATTTACGAATTTCCCCGAAATTATTTAACAGTCATCATAAGCAGATTCTTCTAAAACAAAATTTCTGTTTACGTATTTGCTAATTCTACATGCGGTGACAAACCTAACCTGTTTGGAAGGCCATGAATGCCTCCGATTGGCGCAGACATTACCATCGGTCATGATGTCTTCGTTTATTAGGATATATTGTCAGCAAAAATCAATTTGTAATGCTCCGTTATAAAAAAATTATGGGAAGCGAAGAAGGGTTTAGAAGAAGAAACAATTAATTTTCTTTTTTATCAGTTTATCGGGTATTCCCAGCATTCAAGTTCTATGTACATTAGAGCAATATGGAGTAGAAATTTGAGGGTAGTCGTATTCTTTACAGCCGTGCTTGCGCCAACAAACATGGTCTCATCCGTAAATATGGATTAAATATTTGCCGTCAGTGCTTCAGAGAATACGCCGCAGATATTGGATTCAAAAAGGTAAAATGCTTGCGCTTCACTTAACTATACTTTTCCTTCGACGTATAATCCAAAAAAATGCACAACATAGTCAGTCTACAAAGTAAATTTTATTGCCCATTTAATCTAGAAGCATCGACAGTATATTAAGATTCCTTTTCGTGTCGTTCTTTTGCAGCTGGACTAAACGTCGAACAAAATAACCACGCTGTGTCATGTAATAAACATGTGTACATCCTTAGAAAAATATCCGTTAAAGTTCAATACAAAAGTTGTATTATAATGACTGTATGAGAGTGTGATCTGTATATTACAAGACAGCAGTAAAATTGGTTTATAAAACTAAGAAGAGAGCATATGGCGTATTAAGTACTGTATAAATTTTATTGACTATTTTACATTAACTGAGCATTTCCAAAGGTTCGGATTCCAGTAATTCCTTATCCTCTTCTTAATCTCTGAAAATGAATTATACGTGTATAAATATTTGACCCATTATGATATTCGTAACAAGGACAACAATTACTAAATCATATGCGTATACTTCGATCTCGATTATCTCTTTACTCATCAGCTAATTGCTACGTTCTCCATAAAAGCGAAAAACTAGCAACTCGCGCTATTCGAAGGAAAAACAAATATAAAAATAGTACCTGTGCGGCTTTAGCGACTAGCGCGACTAGAGATTGCTTCGGGGGCCGGCAAAACTTGCCCGCGCCTTCTTGGCAGCATAGATTCGGGAAACAGTCGATGGTTCCGTCGCAAGGATCCGGAAATACGTCGAGTACGGCCGGAGGCGGTGGTTGGCATTGCATGAACGCGATGAGAGACATTAGAGCTGAAATCGCATGTGTTGAAGGCATGCGCGTTACCGTAAAAGTTACCAATGATACAACGCCGAAGCGGTTACTATGGCGTGTCGCGTGTCGCGAACGCGAACGAGAGAATATCACGAATTGCTCTCTCGAAGCCCTCGTTACTCCGAAACCGCGCGGCACGTGCGGTGTTATACTTACGGGCGTGCGTTCGCTGAAAGGGAATTTTGGACCAAGCCGGGGCGGCTGTCCTGCAGTAGAGTTGTTGATCCTTCTTGTCCGGGCAACATACCCTCCTACCGCCCTCGCAGTCCTGATCCGTCTTACATTTGGTCACTGGCAAAGTCTCTGATACCGGTTCTTTGGGGCACATACGGGGAACTCCCAACACGGCTGAAACAGAAAGGCCGGTGACTTTTGCGTGTATTGCACTTTACAGGCTTCACAGTGTATTTTTTTCTGTTTTTCTCATAAACTTTCGTAGTCTAAACAGAGAAAAAAAATAGTAGATTTAACTAAATTGGTGGTCACGGGCGGGGGAACACCGATCTAGTTACTGGAACTAAATAATTTGGCTATAGTGATTAAAAACTGTTTGACGAAAACAAAATGTAGTCCTAGCAAATTATTAGTCCAAGTAACTTGATCTGCGTTCCTCCACTCGTTACCGCTAAGTTAGTCAAATCTACCATATTTTTTTTTCTCAGAGTACGGTATTACGCCTCCGGAAATTTGAGATACCTACTTCCCGCAGAGGTCTCCCTCGGTCGGGAGCGTAACGATTGTCTCTCATGCATGGAATCCGATTCGATCCGACTTTGGGTTTTTCTTTTTTGAGATCCGCACTCGGGAATAAGACGTTGTAACGAGCAAGCGAGATAAATCGCTCTCGCACTGTCACTCTTGCGAAACGACCTGCGCATTTCGTTTACCGCGGGGAACCAGTTCCGATCACCTTGACGTAAATTTGAAAGGTGATAGGTGAACTTCGCGTCGCGACAAGTGGCGTAGTTGCAGCGACTTTCCTTCGGGTTCGTTCGACCGCGGTAACGACACGGCGTGTACGCATTGAATTTTCCGGCTAGGATTTACGGATCAGCGGAAGCGCGCGCTTATCCGCAAGAGATTCGACACCCACGCTTTTTCGCCGTGAATTACTCCCGATGTGCGCGATTATCACGAGCTGAAATCAAAGCGTGACGCTTCGAGAGTGCGGTTTTCTAAACTTCGCCGGAAGTTCAGAATACAAATTCCGAAATAGAAGTAACCCGTTTGACGCAATAGGAAGTCGTATTACAAATAATATTTTAATTTCACAATGCCGTCAATGGGAAACGAGGCGCGCATTTACGGTCGCGAAAGTAAAACGACGAGTTCCCCGATGTCGATTTTGATATAACTGTATACGTATTTCCTTCGATTTCCGTGACATGCACGAGTAAGCAAATAAAATTTACGTAGAATACGCGACGAAAGATAACGCCGGGAAGTAACGGCGGAGATTCTCTCGCGTTATTAACGACCCGATGTATTTCGCGATAAAGAATCAGGTGCAAATGCATCGGTCTGTCGGTTCGTTGGCACTTTGACCGAGGAATCCGACGGAGCGTGCAACGGGCGTTTCTTTTCCGTCGGTTCCGCAAAGCATTCTAAAAACGGCAGCATAACCAAATTATTGCGCAAATCCCGGCGCGCTCGAAGCTTTAACTCGCTGATCGCGCATATAACTAGTAAGACGAGATTGCGCAAGACTTACGAGAACTTTTTGCACGAGGTTGACAAAAAAAGGAGGAAATTAGCATCGCGAATTCGTTAAGACTGATTCAGATGGCTGATATACGATAAATTGATTTTTCAACTTTTCGGTAAATCGAGAAACGTACGCGATTGAAGATGTGTTGAAATCGATTCACCGATTTTTGCATGTTAAAATAAACCGATTCTTCGTATTGATCCAATATTTGTTGTGCTACAATTAATACAGAGAATGTTAAAATTAAAACGCAGTTGATTTTAACGTACAAAAATGTGTTGGCTGATTCCGGCGCAAAATTTTCAACTGCGTAACATTGCTGATTTATCTTCGCGAATTTTTATAGAACTTTTTCGACGTCATCGAAATTGTCTCGATGTCCTTCGAAGGCCGACGGACGTAATCGTTACAGCGCACGATGTCGGTGCCGTTCGAGCGACATTTCAAAACCTCTTACCGTCGATCGGATGAATTGCTATCCTTGAAACTAGGAACGCGAATTGCTATACGATGTCGATAAAAATAAAAGCCCTCGGGTTCGTTATAGACGGATCTCGATTTTATAGCAGATTGTTCTGAAGAAACAATAATAGGCTCTTCAGGTGAAATTCGGTAATATGAGGGAGATCACTCGTGATATACGATCGGTATTGACTTGTGTAAAGCGAGAGCTAGGTCGCGTTTACGTCAGTTTACTGCGACGGAAGTTTTATTTATCAGTATATTAGAACAGCATCGCGTGACGAGCTCGTCAGTGCCGTTATAGGACTAAAGACATTGCGGGGTATCTTTGAAACTATATGCAAAAAAAAAGGAAATATTGTTACAGCAGTACGATTAGCTACTGCAGCGATATTTCCGTCTACCGTCGCTAAATGTTGCATCCTTTAAATATTTTTCTTAGTGCAACCTTGTTCCGTATTCCTTATTATCGTTAATCGCATGCAGCGGCTTTGAGAGTGCACTTTGCCCGTACTAAGCAGCCGCAGCGCGCGATCAACGGCCGTGCACGCGTTGTCGCTCGACCGGAAATTGCCAAGTTTACATAATCCGCCCGGGTGAAACTGCCGACGGTGCAACGTTTTTATTTGTCATAAGGTACATGTAACGTCGGGACGAGATGGTACCTCTTTCGCGGTGTCTAGCGGCCAGGGAGTTTTTTTACGCGTGCCGTGGAATTGTCCGGAAAGAGGTGGAGAGTTCGAAAGATGTACGGCGAAAGATAATCGCGAAAACTAGGTCACCCCTGTCGATGTCTCTTCCTACACAGAAAAAAAATAGTAGATTTGACTATTATAAATTGACGGTCACGGACGGGAGAGCGCCGATCTAGTTACTTGAATTAAATATCTAATTTGGTTATAATGATTTGAGATTGTTTTAGGAAAACAATCTGTAGTCAAGTCTAGCAAATTATTAGTTCAAGTAACTTGATCTGCGTTCCCCCATCCGTGATCGCTAATTTAATCAAATCTATCACTTTTTTTTGTCAGTGTACAGTTACACGTACTCGAATAACACGTACGGCAGGCGAGAGGGGTAGTAACGATGGACAGAAATGAAACTGCGGCGCGGTGGCGAGCAGTAATTATTGAATAGATCGATGTGTAAAGTCGTCGGAGATGAAATGTGGAAGGATGCGCGAAGAGTGACTGAAAAATCGTTCGTAGATCCCGGTCGAGGTCTCCCGTACGATCGCGCATCGTCTCGAATAATTCATGAACAAGAGGGAGGGACTATTACCGGCGAGGGTAGAAAAGGAGCAGAAGTGGAGCCGCGGGGGCAACGAGCATTATGCGCCCTACTCGTACACCAGGGCGAGTCTCGATGACGCACCCTGAGTCACCGCGAGTCGCGAACGGTACGACAGAAAACGCTCGTATCGTCGCTTCGCGTTTCTCCAACAGCGATGCGATTAGAGAGCTCTCGTGAATTTGGCACGGCTCTGACTCGAGTCGTCCCAGTTTACCGCATAGTTCCTCGCGCAACGCGATTGTTTTCCATACGCGGAACCGCGATCGTTTATAGCCACGGGGGTCCGTCGAGTGAGTAGAGCCTTCCGTTGTCACTCCCATCGGCTCTCCGCTCGGTCGTAGGGGATCGACCAGCTCGGAGCCATACGACGCGAGTCTATTTCCGCCAGTGCAAAACGTTGCGACGTACGCTTACCACGCTGGCTGGATCGCGTCGTCGCGCTCCGCGTATCTCCGTTCGAGTTATGCATATCTACCGTGTGAAACTATACTTGCTCGCCAGGAAAGAAATTTCAAACGCTATTATCTCATTATTTACGAACTTTAGGCCCATATCGATATTGTATATAAAAACATAATCTTCAAAAAAGTATTATACAAATAGCCGTAAGCTCATAGGTAATGAGATAACAGAGAGTGATTGAAGTTTCTTTCCTGGCGAGCAAATTCAGCCTCATATGGTACAGCGATACGCGTTATACGCGGAGTTCACGCGAGGATTCAGCGAAAACATTCTGTATAGGTACAGCCCGCAATCGCGTGCGTATTAGGCGGGCACGACGTATTTTCTTCCAGCTCGCAACACCGGCCGAGAAACAGCCGGTGAGGAGGGCAGGGGGGCTCGTACTCGCGCGTACGAGGTCGTTCTTTCGTCGGTGTACGCACTACTCACACGCGGCTTCGCTGCCTTCTACGGATACGCTGTACAGCGATCGCTTGGAAACTTGCCACGCTCATTCGACTTCGCGCGCGTATACTGGGGGGATGAGGTACCCAGACCCTGACGACGAGAAGTGTCGCCAGAAAGTGAATGTTCTCGTCTATTCCCCCATCGATCCTTTTACTTACCCCGTAATCAGTTGCCCGCGCAGTCGCTTGAAGGAAGCGAAGCGAAACGGGGCGCTACGAGAAGGCCCCTCGCCGTCACGGTTAGCAGTAGCGATCGGGGGGCCAACTGTAGTTTTTACCGAGGAAGTTAGATAAAGCGAAGCGCTCGCATTAGCACCTCGCCATAATCGCTGGCGACCATGATTAGGGACCAATCGAAATTGAGACGACGAAAGTGGGATTAAATGAAGCTAGGAGTGGGCGTTGAGATGCAAGCGTTTTCATCGCGCGCGAGAAATAATCGGGGAATATTTTTGGTGACAAAATTTTTATTTGAGATTGTAGGTCATTTAGAAAAAGCCGGTTCACACAAGTCGACATTTTCCTCGCACCTTGTACTTCGCGCGCGCGGTGCAGTTGCGTAAACTGGCACAGAGGCAATGACCCGCGTCACTTTTTGGTACCGCTCGCACGTCGCGTCGCGCGTAGCAAATTTGCCGATTATCAAAGCAGCCGGTGATAGTTTAGAGGGGAGGGCTCTCGTTTAACCGCGATTCGACTTAATTTTCATCGAACACATCTAGTTTTCAAGGTATAATCCTAAATTTATGAACGGTGCGGATAGAGTGCACGGTGCATGTTTCGGAACACGAACCTTCGTGCTTGGGTTCCCTCGGCGGTGCAGGCACCCCCTTCCTACATAATCCCTTGCAGCAGCGCCGATCCGTGCCCAGAAAGCTGCACTCTCCGTGATCCTCGCAGGGAATCGAAAAAAAACGCGCCAGTCCCACCACTTCGTCGCCGACCGGGCAGATCAGCTCTCTGACGGGCGGCGGCGTTTCGGTGGTTTTCGTTACCGGTGCCGTCGGTGGGGCGACTGTAACAGACCCAACGATCGTTCGAAGCGTTTTACCCTGCACGACGGTTGCCTGACTCGCTCCTCGTTGCCGCCGAACCTTGACCGCGCTCGGACGGACCGCGCGGCGTGTCTCGATCCGAAGTCGCGACGCGCCAGCCTCGCTCTCTGATCGTTTTATCATTTTCATCCTAAAACTCGCGATTTTTCCCTTTATCCATTTTTTGCTGAGGTGAAATTATTTATCACTGACGAATACTTTGACTTATTTAATACATAAGCACCCTGATCAATGGTCTAAGGATGTCGTTCCATCTATTAGTTAGGATTATTAACTTTGCTCCCACATTTAAATGATCTATATTCTACAATTTATGACGTCAAAACAGTGCTTTGCTAACTTTTCCATCTGCCGATGGGAGACTGTTTCGTCCTGTAGGTATTACGAAATCCCCTGTAGATCCCAAGAGTCGTGTGCGGAGGATCGAGGGGAATGGAGCTCGGTTTTCGTCCGAGCACGGCCGACCGTGCACGAATGACGCGAGTGTCGTGCACGCGCGAGTTCGGTCACGTATGTATTGTACAGGGTGAATTTGATCTCGAGAGGTACGTGGTGACGATGCGAACGAGAGACTTCTAATGTTAAAGAGGGGCATTGGATTTGTTAACGAGGGAAAAGTTTGATCCTTCCTGTCCACGTTCCACCTTTGATAATCCTCTACTATATTCGAAGGTGCGTATGGACAGGGGTCAACTCGGGGTTGCCCGCGAGTCCAGAGTGGATAGGAAGGGTTGAAGAACCGATAGTGACTTCCTTTTCGTCAGAGACCACTTCGCTGGTCTATCGCGTATTTCAGGAGATGAAGTCTACCTTATAGAAAGTGCGATGGTGGCGAGCCGAGCGAGCAAAGCCCTTCGCTAGTACGCAGCTGAACGCGATCACGGGCTGCTTATGTATGCAGCGATTACACAATCGTGAATCCTACGTTTTACGTAGCAAGACCACGGTCAGATACGTGGCGTGACGCAGCGCGGCGAGGCGTCCGTAAACACGAGCGTTGATCAGCGATCTAGGATTGTCGACTTAGCGCCGAGGTACATTATACTCGTACCATATGTGAAACTAACTTGCTCGCCAGGAAAGAAACTTCAATCACTATTATCTCATTACCTATGAGCTTTTGGCTTATATTTGCATAATACTTGTTTGAAGATCACGTTTTTATCTACAATAAAGTCTTATATCGATACAGGCAAAACATTCATAGATAATGAGATAATAATGATTGAAGTTTCTTTCCCGGCGAGTAAGCTTAGCCTCACATGGTACAGAGTGATTCTCAGGACGCAGGTCATAGGACCGTAGGCTACGTAGTGCTTTGCAGACTGTAGGTTATACGCTGGTGGCCCAAGGACGTTCTACGATTGGCTGCGATGGGGTGCAGTGCCCGGCAAACGCTGCGAAAGAAGATTCCTAGTGCCTGAGTCAGGTGATCAGACACTAGGAACATTCTCCTGAAGCAGTTGGTGAACGCTGCTCGCATGTCGTCACAACCAATCATCGAGGTGCAAGCAGTGTCTGATCGCCTACAGTCTCGCCAAAACGCTACATAGCATACCGTCCTATGACCCGCATCCCGAGAATCACTTTGTAGGTACGTTTCGAAGGAGGAAAAATCGAGATTCGGCTGTCTGTACAATAATTACGTATCGTACGGTACGGCGGCCTCTGTCGCAGGAGGACACCGCGCTGCAGCGTTTCAGGTAATTCAGGGTCGCGAACCGTTTACCGGGCGGAAATGAATCTGGGTCATACCGTAGATAGACGCGGAGTAACGTACGCCGCGTTGCACGAAACGGGCGATAGTCGCGGAACGCTCCGCGATTGTCGAGATCTCGTCCGTTGGAATGACTGCATACGTGCAGGACGACGCGTACGGCGCGCTGTATCGCATCGGCCTTATCGTAGACTGTGAATTGGGTACGTAGTCGCGCGCAAGGGATATCGGACACTTTAAAACGTTAATGGGTGCAATAGGGAACGACCTCGGGTACCTCGTTCATGAATAAGGATGCGAAGAAGTTGCTGGCGGAAAGTACGAGATTGGGTTAAGGCTACACGGAAAAAAATGATATCGCGGTCTTAGAAAAACTACGTTTTGCTGGGAATTTTTTACTATCAAAACAGAAATATTATCTGTGGCAGCGAAAGATATGCTTAATAATAGCAAGTGTAACTGCAATCGCAGTGAAATTTTTGTTGGTAAGAATATTTGCTATCCCAACAAATATGTTTATCCTCATATCTTTCGCTACCACAAATATTTTTGTCATGATAGCGAGAAATTCTCAGCAAAACCTAATTTTGTTAAAATTGCAAAATCTTTTTTTTCCGCGTACCTACGCTGAGGCGTATCCTTTTTCGAGGCCGGTGGCTGATAAATAGGTGTTCTTCTATCGCTACTCTTTCAATAGTAACTCTGCGGGGGGCATTCTTTTACGCGTTGCAACAAATGATCGAGATATTTCGGATTTCATAAAATTGTTAAGTAGAAAAGGGCTTCATTGTCACGAAACGCGGCGTGGGTCCAAGGAAAGAAGGAATGCCTCTGCTCGAACGAGTCAAGATATTCATTGCCGTAAACGCGTGTTTTTATATAGATGGGATTTTGGGTGCGAGAGGCATGGGCGAAGGACTCTCCCGCGTTGTGAGACGTATTTATAGCGGTCCTGTGTGTGACGAACGGCGGTGATTACGACGAAGTTTCTTCTGATTCCGTGTTGCGACGTAACGATCGCCGGCGAAGCGAGTCTAGGTGCTGTGGAACACGATCGTTGCATTCATGAGATATCCACCTACGCGCTCTTCTGGCTTCGAGCGTAGCGCATACATATATTATATTGGTCGCTATGGATATACTTGTGCACTACACGCTCGCATCACCGTTGGTGGGTCGATTTTTACAGCTTTTCAGCTTTTACAACTTTTCGAGTTTTTTTTTTATTACAATTTCGTAGTGCTCTGAAATTTGTTGGTAATACCGCGAGATATTATCAAATCACGCCACTCGAAAAGGGGTGATTTAACACGGTGTCTAGCGGTCAGGGAATTCTGGAAAACCTGGAATTGTCAGGGAATTATGTGGGTCAGGAAAAGGTCAGGGAAAATAAAGAATTTTCTAGAATTTTCTTGCCCTAAAAAAGGCTATCAGTTAGTAATATGATTTGAGAAAATGAAATTATTTTAATGTTTATATCTGGTTTTATAACCCGTTCTATAAATATCAATTAATATGTTCATTCGACGAAAAATAATTGATATGTAACACTTTATACCAGATCTTTATCCATAGCGGGTCAGGGAAACTTGGCTCTTTTAGACTGGAAAACCTGGAGAAGTCGGGGAATTTCTTTTCCACATTTTGCTAGAGACACCGTGTTTAATTCGATACTTTCGTTATTTCACGTTTGCATATTTTCAAGGAACTTTGCAGAGTCGCGCCAAGTGTAACAAGTATCTATTCATACCGTAACTTCGTGCGCACCTGTGTTAGTGTTTATGTCTTGCGCGCGAGAACACGTGTTCGCCAATAAGACGACGCACAATAGAACAATCGGCAGACTACGACAGCGGTCGAACGGCTCGTTCACTCTTCGTTTCCACGCGAACCGATGCATGGTCCAAGCTGCCCGCTCCGCAGATCGCACTCTCGTTGCACGAGCGCAAGGTTGCGGAACCTTGGCGCGGGTTGGCGACCGTCGGTCGACGCGATTGCAACGCGGGCACGGCCGAACTGTCGATGGAAATGGTGTGAAAGTCCTCTCGGCGATCTTCGAGCCGTTTCCTCTGCTCCTGCGCCCGTCGTGTCCGAGTCTCGCGCTCTTTGCTTTCGCCCGCGAAAAGAGAAAGGGAGGAATTCGGTCGGGTTCGACGTTAAATAATAATCGGTTGCGTCAATGGGCAGAATCGCTGCTTCTGCGATTGACCAACGCGCGTCGAGCACATCGATGGGATAGAGTGGTACCGTACCCGAGTACAATTATCTCGTTACCCGTGAAATTTGAGTTAAATTCATATAACACTTTTTTCAAGATCGCATTTCGACCTACGGAAAAGGATTATACCAACATGGCCCAGAAGTCCATAGGTAACGAGATAATCGCACTGAAGCTAAATGGGGATGATATCACTCTACGCACGACTGAATCGGAACGTGTCTCCGAGCTTAGAAGATATTTCGAGATCGGAATGCAGCATCGCGGACGTCTAGCAGTGCCGAAGATAGCTTTCCAGTCCCATTTTTCTCCTCTAACGGCGTAGGCGTTTATCATCGAGAGCGTCGATTCCAGATTCTTAATCGGTCAGCCAAGCGCGCTCCCGCAGAGCGCGATAAAGTCGTGATGTGGCGTAAACTTGTAGATATTCGCTCGTGAGTTTAACGGGTATTAATAGACCATGTGGAGAATACGAGGAGAGTATACTGTGTGCCCATAAAGTGCTCACGTGTGCGAGTGTTACGAAAAGCAAGTAGTACGGTGCAGTGCAGCGTGGCACAGGTCGTTGGAAGTGGTACTGGGGGCGAGGGAGAAGGAGGAAGAAAAAAAGAGACAGGCTTGAAGGAGAGATAATGAGGCAGGGGAAGGAAGGAGAGAGACAGAGAAAGGGGAAGGCAGGGCGATTATGGTATTTGTAGAAGGAATTACATGTGCAAGAAATCCTCGTATGTAACACGTCTATTGCAGGAGTGCGTCTAACAATAAGCGGGCATGCCGCGTCTGTATATTTACGTACGCGCGCGTATCTACGCATACGTGCTTCTGAGTTGGCAAGGGGTCCGCTGGTTGACGTAAAGTATAGCGCTCGTTCGCGCTGACAATATAAGGAGTTCTACTGGTCCGTGCTTTACACCCATACGAGCTGACCGCGCATCGTTCACGTTTGTCGAGTTGCAGTGCGTTAACATCGTCGACAATTGTTGGGCTGTGCAGGTTTGCTTCTTTGCAGCTGATAACTGCTCCTCTTGCGAGCGAGCAAGACTTGCAAATCTGATTTGAAACGATGCTTTTGCTCAAATAAATGCGTTATGACTTGCGAGTGCATCCCCGTATCTGGTTTTCTTATAATTCTTGTGAAAGTCATTTGCCCGGTTATTAGTGACCCGATTTAGGGAACCTCGTGTTATTTATTCACGATATAGGGGTACAATTTATAACTCCTAGAGAAAATAATCGTGGATCGAGTAAATGTCGAAAAGCACCGTGCGTAACCATCGTGACAAGCTATGAAGGTGCTGGTTAATGGACGTTAAGATATTGCACTGTTATTTGAATGTGCGATAACGAGGGAACTATACTGCTTATTTTTAAATAGCATACCTTCGGTTGCATGGCACTGGTGGACACTAACGTTTTTAGTATCTAAAGAGCACGATATTCGAAATTTGATTTAGCATCAGTGAAAGGATTGGATAGATTCGGTGATATTGAGATTTTTTATTTGATAATATCTCCATAATAATGTTTACATACGTTTTCTCTTATTTGCATTTTCGCAGTTATTTCGACGTTACAGTTGAAACGCATTCTTGTAAAGGCTCTGTTCGTTTTACACTTTGTGAGACAATCGATTTTGAGCACATTTATTGCGAATCCTTTATTAATCGAGTGCTCCAAAATTACAAAGCGAACGTAGCTATTATAAAAAAGAGTGTTACCGATGCAGCGTCCGCAGGGAGCGCAGATAAAAAAACTTCCCTCTATAGTATCATCGCTGTATCGCCTATTTGCAAGGACTTGCGCGGCAACATTTCTCCCTCTTCTCCTCTCCCTCTCCCTCCCTTATACAATGCTCAGAAACTATAACTTCTTGCTAAATCGTGTTTATATGTATTCTTAATTATATGTATGTGTGTATAGCACATTCTTCCTATATACATATGTATATCGAGTTGACCCCCGATTAGCCTAGCAACCGAGTTTGCGAAGGAGCCAACATGAAATCGATTCAAGCATTCTCGCATCCACGACCGCAGCTGCATTATCGAACAAAAGCGTGCGATGCACCCCGTGCAACGCCCTGCAGGCTTCTGCTTTGAATAGAACAACCGTCAAAGATGGCGCCACCTCGCCAGCGGAGAAAGCATAGCGCCTTCCCCCACCACCGCGCTTATTTTCCCCCACCGTTCAACGGTACGCTGCGCTCCGCTATCGCACGGAATCACGGACAAATCAAACATGGCGATTCAGTCGCTGTTTACGGTGAAGGCATTCGGTTCGCAGTCACGGTGAGCGAAGGATATAGTGCATGAGCTCGATTTTTCGAGGGTGATGAGTGTTTGTGCCACTTCGAATAGACGGATTTTGCTTAATATTACGAATATGGACGATTGTGGCGGCGAATTGACAGTGGAAAAACTGTCGTGTGAGGACAACGGGCTACGTGACGTGAAGGGCGTAAAGATGGACGAGACGCCCGCGGCAACGGAGACGCCTGTGTCGCGATCTGCCGGCAGGAGTACAGATTCTGGAGACAGGAGCAACTTCGACGTAGATGTAAGCGCACTTCCCAAGGGGATTTTGCCTCGCAACAATATGCTTCGCGTTTTTACCTTGATATCTGCATCTCCTTGTCGAAATCGACCTTCTTTTTTGATCGAGCCGAGTAAAATCAAGCGCGTTACCAAATTATCGATTTAATAAATGAGAAATGTACCATCGAATGCTCTAACTCGGTTGATATATCGGAGTCGAAAATGTAGGCCTTTCGAATTTAAATCGGATCGATACGGCGGGATCAATGGCGCTCAATCTTTTGAACATTCTTCTCCTGATAACTAATGCTTCTACTACTAAATCGTTTTTTTCTTATGGATTTACATAAGCAGAGATCTTGAAAATACTTAGATGTGATTCTTTGTTCGCCAGTTTAAAATTCTATGATTTGTATATTATTTATTTATGTATTATATCATTTAATTTTTTTAATGAAAATATGAAACGATAAATTTTGCATCACCTGAAGCTGTTCGAATTTGCCATATCTTTCTCCCGCTGTAATTATATTTTTTAAAAATGATTAAAATAAATAAAAACGTACTTTTCCTATTTCACGCGTAAGCGTCCGGGCGACGTTCGCGGAATCGACTGAAAGTACTAATCCAATTTTTCTATTTTCAGGTTTTCAAATCCCTGATCAGAAGGTCTGCTAAGTTCGAAAGCGGCAGCGGCAGCGGCGATCAGGACGGCAGTCAAATGGACGACAGCGTCGATATCGCCGCGAAGAAGCGCAAGACCCGTAGAGGTAAACCTAAGCATAAAAAACTCAAACCATACTTGAAGCAACAAATGTCGTATCAGCAAAGGCAACGTTGCCGCGCCGCGGTTAGGCAAACGAAAACGGGCCGGCAGCCGCCGGCGCCGTACAATACCACCCAATTTCTCATGGAAGATCATAGCGATCTTCCCGATCTCGATCAGAAATTATCCAGCGTGTCGGGCACGGAAGTGCCGGCCGCGTTTCAAAAGCCATCCGCGCCCCCGCGCACGCGAGACTCGAGCTTCAGCATCGATTCCGACGAGGACTACTTTTACTCGTCACCCGAGGACGAGGAGGAATTCTTGACCAAGGAGTTCTCAAGCGCCTACGAGGATCTTCACGCCGAGCGGCTCGGCGCGCTCACGAAACCCGAGCTGATACAGGAATACGTGCAGCTCGAAGCCAAAGTCGATCTGTTGACCAAACGGTTGCGAGGAAAGAACTTTCATCAGATGGAAGAGTGGAGCGCGGAAGGTAAGAACGGCCCCGCGGCGACCGCCACCACTACCGAATCGGAGATGGCGAAGAAGCTGAAGATCTGCCAGCAACGGATCGACGACCTGATGCAGCAGAACGAGCAGCTGAGGCGAGAGAACGAAGCGCTCAGGGCCGAGAGGCGGGATGACGCGGTGTCCACCACGGACAGCGAGAGCGACGACGACAGCACCAGCAATGGAAACCGCAGCAGATGCAGTTGCTCCCACCGAAGTCCTAATTCGTCTCCGGCGCCGATGGCGGCTTACCAAGCCAGGCGCGAGAAGAGCCAGAAACGGAGCAGTCCAACGACGAGTGTCGACAGCGAAAGCGACAGTGCCAGCAGTAACAGTAACAATAGTTCTTGCAGTTGTCCCGGGGGAAGTCCCAATCCGCCCAAATCACCCGCTGAGTTTATCAATGGTTTCGCGGCAAATCACGAAGTAGACAGTCGACATCGCATTGATGTCGATTCGCCGATGATAAGCGTGGAGTTGCCCCCCGCGACATAAGGCCCACTCGACCATCATACACGCGAGTATAACCACAGGTGTCTCGAATTGTGATCATCATTCTTTGCAATGATCATCACGTTTCTCTCTTTTTTTTTTGCGAAAACAACGTGCTTCTCTAAGCACGGTAAAAAGAAAATACATTCTTATAAGGATTCAATAATCTAGATCCCCCTCCCGAACCTTGCAAAATCCTATCCTAAACGCTACAACACTCTTCGCCATTTCACCTCCTCTTCAAGACCATCTTGTATATATGAAATTATAAATGTACCTAATACCTAGGTAATATAAAAGTACCTAGAGTGTCAGAATAAAGAAATTTGTCATGGGAATCGTACGAGTGAGAATGCGGGCGCAACTCCCTGATGATCGCGAGGTTACATCGTCATTCTCACTCGTTACTCGAAGAACTCTTATGACAAAATTTCCTCATTTCGACTCTATACGTACGCAATTAGCTTGTTGCTAAGGTCGGCATATTTCGCATTCACAGGTCGGCGTGTATCGTTCATCAGCTTGATATTACCAAGTTTAATTGCGCGACTAACTTAACTTTCGTAGGCTGCTGGCTTTAGTAAGGATACTCTCAAGAGACAAAAGACAATTTATCATTCGTTCTTTATAATTATTCACATTAACACATTCGCGATATAATAGGTATACAGCCGCTTCGCGTTCCGCCCTTCGTATAGCTGCAAGTTACTCCGAACGCCTGAGGATTGATTACCCGACACACCCGCTTCCGAGGTTTCGTCCGATCTCCGTATTCAATGCAATGGAGTTCGCGCGTGTACATATTTCAGGAGCTTCGCGAAATTGTCTTGGGGGAACAAAAGATCTACGGTAGATTTACACCGATCGCGCTATTCCAATATTACAGGCTGGTAAATGTTATTATAGTATACTTGCACAAAACCGAGAGAGCCACAGACCATCAACTAACTTAACACTCGCTCGACAAGTTTGGGCCCAGTGAGTCTTCTTACTTTATCTCGAAATACCGTGTTGCGAAAATTGTGATGATTGACGACGCTATAATAAATTTAAGAGAGCATTGTACAATTGTATAGACATATACATATAGAAAATAAGACGTTAGTTAATGGTCTGAATATTATATTTCTCCAATTTTCTTTTTGTATCGGTATACTCCGTATTATCACGATGTTAACTCGTAGCTTCGAAACTATGTTATTAGTTAGTCATACTTTTCTAGCGATAATGCAAAGTCTATGCAAGTTTGTGCAAAGGAAATCCCCCCTCTTGGTGTATCAAATAAATGACCTGTGAAATAAATCAATATTGGCAGTTCACGTTCTTCAATCTTTGTCTTTCGGCGATCGCGCTTTTTTAAGATCAAGGTATTCGCTTTGATTGGTGGACATAATAAAAGACATTAATACCTCATTTAATACTATTAATAAATTATTTTTTCTCCGTTGTTTTAAAACGGAGATCCGGTTTTTTACGCGTACTTTTCTTTCACGTAGTTTATATCAATCGGACATTTCCTCTTTCGTATTAGTAACAATATTTTTTTTTCACGGGTACATTTCCTTAAATAATATTCAATAGTTTATTTTCTTTCCGTACACGAAGTATTTGACATCATTGAACCATGAAATTCGAACTATTAAATTTCATGATAATTTGCATTTTCAAATGTACATTACTATTACTTGAATACTGGATTACAAGTATTAAACTAACGAAAAAGAAATATAGCGACTAGCTATATGTCGTTAAAAAAAGTATGGAAATGAATGATTTAGCAATCAAATCTGAATTAATAATTTGTTCGAGAATTAATTTGGATTTGGTAGTTAAATTATAGTAGATCCAATACTTTAATAATACAATTTGACACTTACATAGAAGATGATTCGAATTTAATGGAAAAATTAAACTCATTTTCCTTTTGATCGATTTTCGAGAACGAAAAATGGTAGTGTATATTTTTTTAATATACATTATGACGGTAGTGCGACTATTTTCTGCCAAAAGATGCCGCATCTCTAAACCTTTCTTATACATCCAAGAGGGCGTATATTAAACACTTGCTAATGACACTGTGATACATAGGCTAATCCCTATTTACAAGCATTTGAAATTTATATGTATATCATAATGATTTTACATTAACTTACGAGTACAATGTATATATATTCACAAACATGCAAAGACTTTTTGAAAATGGCGTTCATCGTGAATAAACTAAAACATAAGTTCCAAACTTCTAGCTGGACGCCATGTACCTGTTTCTGTCTCTTTTTTAAATTAATTTTAACGTAATGTTGTGTATTAGAGATTTTACATTTTTTGAAGTATACATTATTATATCGATATGCCATAAAGCATAATTATGTCTACTTGAAAATTGGATTCCACAATTATTACCACGTTACGCTACAAATCTTTTGCTTGCCAAATTGCGTAATTACCGAGTGACTAAAACAAATTATTCGCACCCGATATGAGGTGAAGCTTTCACAGTTGCGCCAAAGCCTTCAATTACCTACCGGTAGTAAAATCCAAGGCTTCGGCTGTACTGTGAATGCAGTATTTCGCATCAGGAATGAGTAAACTGTTTTATGTACTTGCTAATTACTCTCCACAGAGCCAACTGCCCGACTCGGCCACACGTAGTCCCTGAAGAAATATTTACGAATTTCGAAAAATGAAAATGTTCATTTCCTACATTTAGGGAATGTATCAAAATTTAGATAGACGTTATCTCGAATCTCTGTTACGCATCGGTGTGACGGTAAAATAATATTTCTACCAGCAGAGAATTTCGATTCCACGTCACGCGGGAGGAGCCTGTAAGCACTTCCAGAGGCCCGGTCCCGAAAGTATTTTACATGTACACACGAATGTAGGTGTAGGCCATCCGCTGGCCGTAAGGAAGTACGTATAAACGATTACATCACCACACATGGCACTACGGTATGCTCGACACATTCACACGCTCGATCAACTGGAGAATATTACGTTACCTTACACAGACCGGTCCCAGTACGCGCTTGACCACGCTGGAGAAGAGACCGTACACACTCGATCCTCTCTCCTGTTCGTTCAGTGGGATTAACGGTTTCCTCGACAATGCCGAACTGCCCAAAGTGCAATAAACCTGTATATTTCGGTAAGTAATATCGAATCTATACGTATATTTTACCTGTGATAAGAATTGAACATCCTTGTATAACCATTTGAACAATTTGTTTCATACGTTTTGTAGTTTGCTTTCTAATAATTTCGAGACGCCTATAATTTTTAGAGCGTCCTTTGCCGCTAAATTAAGCGTTTTGCGAGCTTTGTACGTCTTAAAGGTGAATAAGTGTATAATTAAAAATCATTAACAAATTATCGTTAATGCCAGTATAATGCTATTACAGTACATCAATCATAGTTTAATTATTACGAATTAGATCTTACATATTGCTCGAAGAAATTAGAAAGCAAAACTAGAGATTTCTCAAAAATGTCTCCAGCAATGCGATTTCTATCTATATTATTCCAAGCTCTCCGATAATACACCGTTGGAGGAATATAAATGATTCTTTGTCCCTATACCGATCGAATATTGAGGCGGAGGGAAGGGGGGAGGTTGTAGGGACGTATTCGGAGAAAAATAATGACCCCTCAGTGGCGAGGATCGCGCTTTAGAAGAAAAGAATGTAGACATAACACACATCGATCAACCTTTACTGACCATTTTTTACATTCGAAAGATAGCCTCGCGCTTCGGTCGTTGGGAAGGATCGATCTTATAAAAATGATTTTCTTCGAATTCGTAGAATCGTTGCTTCTGCCTCTGTATATATTTATCTGCCTCTTTGAATGCCCCAATGACGCTGGGTGTTGATTCCTTGATCGGAAGAATGCCAGTATTGTACAAAACTATGGAAATTATCGCAGAAACTGCACAGGAAGAGCGAGACCTAATTTGCCCTCTCTCATACTTCTACCCTACTTCGTTCTACAGATTACGTTGTGCATGTAAATATTTATGCACATAATTCTTGCGCGATACGCAAATGCCGATTGCTGCGAGGCAGATAAAACTACTAAATAGGTATATACCGCGCGTTCTTCGACGAGCGCAACGAAAGTAAATATTTCTTTGATTGATTAATTAATTTATCGAGGCATTTCAGTTGCAAAATTATACTCCAGTATATTAATCAGTTATAACAGTGCTTTACGACTTAATTGCGTATATATGTAGAGAATTTTGCCATGACTCCAATCGATAGATAACGATTATTATAATTAACTATTGTCACCCATTTCGTATTAACAAACTCATACGTAACATCACCGCGCACTTCATTATTGATAGCGTTAGACCTCACCGAGATAAATATCAGTTGTTTATTCATAGTCAGTTCAGAGTTCCGTATTCAGCGTGCGCAATTAGTATTAAGAGTACCATCCAATTGATTTGCAATTCAATGGGGCGAACGACTCGCGAGGCCCTGTCCCTCCGAAGGAAGAATAAGGGGGAACTCTTCGACACATCCGATATTTAGGGCGGCGAAGTAGGCTTAGAAATTATGACAGAGGCAGGCGCACAAATCGCTCACTCCTTTCAACGTCATATCTCAAAAAATGTTATTTTTCAGGAGATCTTGCAAGGATATACTACTCTTTCAGGGCATTCTGAAAACAGGCATAACTAAAAATTCGCCGATTTTTGAGATATGACGTTGTTGAATGGAGTGAGCGAAATTTGATGCCGCAGAAATGATTTTTGAGTCGACGATTAAGATTAACGCGTGGGCATCCGGAAAAGAATAATTCGTTGTCCGGTTACGTCAATGACTCCGGTATGATCTCATTCTCCGCGGCCTCGGTAAATATCGTGTCACACCCGTAAACCTTCTTCGATCCGCGTTATTTGCAAAGGCGTGCGCGAACACCGATTGGAACTTCCTCTCGAACCGCAGATTGTTCGTTAACGATGCTCGTGCTCGCGTCATGCGATGATGCGATGCGCGCTTGACGCATTCTCCCATATGCTTGCATTCAAGCCGGACATAGTCATGCGTTAATCGAATGAAGAGTAAATGCTAATCGTCAGTTTTAATTCATTTGTGAAAGCAATTAGGAAACTGAGACTGTGAAAAAGATGATCAAACGAGGTCTCTCCCCTACCTGCTCTTATAATGTATATCGATAATGTCACTCCACGTGTTACGACAGAATGAGACGCGATAAGTTGTAATAGCTGATAAAGTCTTTTTGTAGATTTTAACTTATTGACACTTACAGACGAACTTAATTCGACTTGGGCGGGTAATCTAGCTGAAAGATACGAACGGTATTCAAAGTGAAATATCACCTTGCGAACGGCTATTACTCGCTGGCAAAATATTATCAATAGCGGATCCAACTGCGTCGTTTGTAAATAGATATATATGTATAGTACGTATCTATATAGAGGGCCGAACGCGGTATCGTTTTGCTCCATATATTGTACAGGAACCATGAGATAACAGTTCTCGAAATATATTCACTTGTACTTTATAGGAAGTATGAGACGAGTCATATGTCTATTTAATGCAGAAGATGGATTTAAATTCGTGCGCGAGAAAAAATTTGTTTTTCTAGGGTGAGTCTCGATTCACAAGTCGTTAGCTTAAAATAACTTTCTTTCCTAGAGCTGAGAGAGGCTGCATTCTATTCCAAGGATCAACCAAAGTGGTTGGGGGTGCCTGATTCTCCCTTACACAAATTCTATAGATTGTGAAAGGAAAGACATGCCTCATTTGTGCCTCTGTCTCATTGTTATTTCATTGTATTCTAATTACAGATAAATGGAAAGGTTTTATACGGATTTCTGAGAACTCAAAGAACTCCTTTTTTCAGCGTAGGAATGCTTTCTCATGGCTCAACTTCGCTGTTATCCTGTTGAATGTTAGTCGATTGATATCGTAACGTTGTTAACATTTTATCGTCATCATTACGATACAAAACCGCGCGCACCATTGTACCTTATGAGAACACTGACTCAACACCGTACGCAATATTTCAGATATGTTTTCGCAATTTGCGTGCACGTTTTACAGCATTATTAAGGTAGTAAAGTGGTATAGGTATACAAGAAAGTGCAGCAAAGGGAAGACCGGGGTTCGCTACAGCAAGAACTTTGCCTCTCGCAGAATGAGTGGTCAATTTTTTATTGCAACGTGTTCCGGTTTACACCCTTACTGCACGAGCAAGTAAATGTAAGAGCAAGAGACGAAGTTAATTGAAATTTCTCGCCTTATAAATCTATAAACTAATTATTCAATGTATTGTATAGGATTATAATTATGACGATTGTTCTCTTCGGCAAAACGTTATTTTCTAAAAATCTTTTCAGCTGAGCGTAAAACCTCCTTGGGGAAAGACTGGCACGGGGCATGCTTGCGCTGCGAGAAGTGCAACAAGACACTAACACCAGGCAGTCATGCCGAACATGAAGGCAAACCTTACTGCAACCACCCGTGTTATTCCGCTCTTTTCGGTCCTGGAGGTAATCAATTACACTTTGAGTAGATTGATTGTACCGACATTCGTATTCTTGTTAAATTTCAGGATTTGGACGAGGCGGTGCCGAGAGTTACGTTTACAAGAAGTGAGCAGGAGACAGAAAATGCCGCAATCCATTGTTATTGAAATAAATATATTCTTCTTTTGCAGAACTATAGATCCATAGAGAGAGAGTACCAATTATATATGTAACATATCATATATTATTTAAGTTTGTAATATCGTAAGTGTAAAAAGTGAGTACACTTTGCAACCCATGAATCCTTCTTTCAAAGTCATGAAATAATAATTGATATCTGTAATAATAATTGCATCGGTTGATTATCGTTTCTCCTCCTTAGCGTTTTCTTGCATTGAAAGTGGTGATGATATATTCGCTGTCTACGTTGTTACATCGATTCCGATGAGAATTCGAAATAAGAGGGAGGTGGGTAGGGGTTTTTAGTCAGGAAAGGAGTGCATGCAAAATCGCGCTGCGAAATCGAGATTCACTTTCAGCACTTTTAATTTATCTACAATTCAACAGAAATGGCTTTTTAAATTCTCTTGATTTCGCATCCCGATCTCTTACGCGTTGTAGGTGTCGAGAAAAACCATGACGACGGAATTAAAATTATTATCAAAGAGTTTAATAATCGGGACTTATAAGGTACATACACGGCCACGCGAATCTCACGAATCGGCCAAATTATAATGAATTTATTCGATATACAAAGAAGTTTCGCAGGATACCTAATCGTTACTCGACAACGCCGTAAAATGAAGCATACAATTTGGATTTTAATAGTCGAGCGACGCGTTAGTATATCTTTTTGGTCCGCTCACAAATAAATAGGAAATAAGGTATAAAAATGAAAAATGATCAAAGTAGATGGTACTTATCGAATAAGGGTGACGTTGTATAGCTTTTATTACAATATGCAAGCGCAACGACGTACGGTTTTGCTTCGCAGTACTGCATCGCGCGAGGCAAAGACGTAGCGCTATATTATGTTAGGCCTTTTTGTTTATAAATTCAGAGTTCTAAGTATGCTTCTTCGCGAGCTGCGATAATTACGGCAAATACTCGCTTGTAATGCACCCTTGTTTGTTTTGTATATACAGTACAAACTCTTAATTGAATTTCATCGCGGAATTACAGTTACGACTATGATACGTGATATGTAACAACCAAACTAGACTCGTAGACATAACACGTTATTGGCTCTAGCAACGGTGGAGAATTTCTTAGGATCTTTACTTCAACCAATCTCTTCCGCCGTCAAACTTGCAATCGCATGTTAAGGAAATAGAAAACTGTACGTGACGGTAGTATCAATTTACTGGCACTTCCGTTTAAATAAACCGTGAAACGATTGTTTAGTGCCGCTAGAATGAACCAAAATAAAGTGTAGGATTTCAATGTTTTAATTAAAATACATCGAAAATAATTAAGAAAAGATGCTAAATTCGGGTGTTATATAGAAAAATCGTACGTTGACAAATCGCGTATATTACATATTTATACATATATACTATAATACATAGTATGAGATATCGCTATTCAGCACGGTGCAACACAATACCTACATGGTAAGAGCACTCTACATGGATGCGCCCTTAAACGTAATCTCTATCGTAGTTTTTTCTGCGAAGTTTTCAAAATACATATATATATATAAATTGTCATTCCATTCACTGCAGCTTCGCCTCTTCCTTTACTTTCCATCGGATCAGCTCCATACAGGAGACGGCGTCCTCGTTACTGTCATGACCTCCCACTGCGAAGGGAGCAGCAGTGCAGAGAATTATCGCGAGGTAACAATAAAATAAGGCGGATATACTGACTCACCGTCATTTTGAATTATCTTGCGCAGGTATTCGGAACAGAGGTTTCTTAATGCTCGCTTTTGAGGGTAACCATTTTTGTGAGGGAACATTATGCTGGTGTCCACTACGGTGTCATGTATGAGTTTCAGTGCTTTGAAATCGCTCTCGAGACTGTGTCCTACCAATATCGTTTTCTCGGAAAACATCGTGAGAAGCGTCGCTTGAACATCGAGAAGCGAAGTAGTTACTCCTTTCATATTCTCTTCCGTTATTCCCGAGAATCTGAAGTTAAAATGGTATTGGTTTTTATGTATCCACATGTTCTATCTTTTGTCACCTACTTTCGATACGGGATGTCGAAAATAGATAGACTTTATACGGCGATAATCCGAAGTATTACCTGGTATTATAGTCGATTATTGGATTTTCAGGCATAACTAATGATTCGTATATAACTTTACAGTCCTCGTTGATGACGGTCACGCGGGTCAGTTCCAAACCTTGGGTTGTGTAACACATCTCGCAGTCGAGCGCATAGACGCCTTGATTTTCGGCAGGAATATCTGTGTTTGTCGGATAAGTATAAAGAGTTGAATGTAATCGTTCCAACTTTGAATTATACTCTGATCGTGTCGTTCGTACTCACCGGTGGGTAAAGTTTTAATGTAGCCACGGAGATTTTCATAATCAACATAGTCCCAGACGTGAGTGGTAGCATCGCAACAACCCCCAGCCGATCCGTACTGCTGGCAGCAACTGTATCGCCCTTCTCCCCTGATCGTGAATTTTCGACCCCAGTGATAGATACAATTTTGTTGCCGAACCGCGACTCCGAATCTATTCACCATGTACGACTGGCCGCAGCGACTGCAGAACCTTTCGTTAGGCACTTTCGATAGGACCGTCTGATTGCGCGTATTCGTTACGTACACCTTGGCTCTTCCCTGAAACGCCAACGGGTAAATACACACGTTTAACCGCACGCAAATTCAAGTTATTTTCGAGTTACGGTTCGCGGAGAACGAGTTCCCTTACTTTAGACCCATCCGGATGAGAACGGGGAAACCCGTTATCCTTCAATTGTTGCTCGGTCATAATCCACTTTGCAAGCATCGCGTACAGAGCGGCTCCCTTGAAGTCCGTCACGGCTTTTTTGACTTTTACCACGCTCCAAGAGCCTTTGCTTTTTCCAGCAAGCACGGCCTCGTGGGAAACCATACCACTCGATGTCGGACAGTTTTCACCCGTCGTTCCTTGGTCCAACTCCTTCCTGAGTCTGTGCGCGGCGAGCATACACGAATTTTTGTACACCGCCACCGCTTTGCATCGCTCGTGACACGCGAATTCCTCGCGAAGTGCACGCTGCGCCGCGTCCTCGCCGTTTGTATAAATTTGCACGCAAATATCCTGCATTAAATTTACGTAGTACTGCCGCACGTTTAGGGGGAACTTTTGGGTCGTAACTTGAAGCGGTTCGGGACGAATGAGTGGCACCGCTTGTGGAACGTGGGCAACGCGAGGTCCACTCTTGGTAGTTTGAGCAGGCGTTCTGCTATCCGATAATTTTGCCGCGTTCTCTGCGACTTTCTTTTTCGCCAGCGCCAGAGACTTTGCGTAAGGAACGTGTGCTATTCTGGCACGGGCATTTCCATTAAGCAGGACTTCACTACTGGTCGTCGCGGAACTAGAGTCTGCTGCTTGCACCCTAGACGTACGCTCGCGCGATTGATTTTCTCGCGTGTACGACGTCTCGGGCTGCACTTGCTGAGCTTTACCGCTCGCTGCAGCTCTCTCCGCAGCTTTCTCCGCTGCCTTTTCCGCGGCGACTTTCCTCATCAATCGCCACCTCTCGTACATTCGTTGTTGGGCAGTGGGAAGCTTCTTCTCGGGCTCGCTTGGAGTATGCTGTCGCATCAGTCCTGTACCTGCCGAAGGATGAGCGACGCGCTTTCTGGTGTTGTCCTCGAATTCTTCAACTCCTCGTTTCGGTGGTTCCTTTATTATTACTTCCTTCGGATGATCCGATACCTCATATTCCTGGAAGATCTTCAAACATTCCTCCTCGATATCGTGCTCAGAATCAGATATTCTCAACAGCTCCTCATCCAGGAACGATGACGAATGAGCGCTTCCCGCCGGACTCGCCGACCTTTCCTCGCAATCGCTGCCGCTGTCTTTCCGCTTCTTCGAATTCCCGCTTGATTTAGTAGACGACTTGGTGTTGCTACCGCGTCGACGTTCTCGGCCGTCGGAATGCTTCTCCGACGAATGCTTGCTCGATTTCGGACTAGAAGAGCTTGACTTATTTCTATGCCGGTCCGAAGTACTGGATTTGTGACGATGCTTGCTGCTGTGCTTCGAGCTCGACGATTTACTCTTGTCCGGCTTCGAGCTCTGTTTGCTCTTGTTAGAGGAACTTTTGTCACTTCGGCTGCTCCTGCTACTCTTGTGCTTCTTCCTGCTGGAAGACGGGGAGCTCTGTCTGCTGCAGGAGCTCGATCTGCGCTTGTCACGCTTCTCTTCGCTGCTCCTCGCGTGGGATTTGTCATTCTTATCGCCGTACGTATCGTTACTTCTGTGCTCCTTTCTAACGCTGTCTCTATTTTTCTTCAAATCACTCGCATCGACCGCTTTCGAGTGTTTGCTGCCACTCCTATTCTCACGACTATCTTCTCCCCTTTTGACAGACTTCGATTCTTTATCGCGGCTCTCAGACACATTGCGAGAGTCGGCAGTGCCACCGGAAGATCTGTCGCTGCTATGATTGATAGATCTGTGATTATTCCTCAAGTTGCTCTTATTGTCAATTTCCGTGTCCTTCCTATATTCCTCGTTCTTGTTCTCTTTCTCCTCCAGAGCCTCGCTAGTTGAGTGCATAAGCTTCGCGTCCAACTTGTTCGTTTCTTTGGTGAAATGTTCCATATTCTCATCGACCATTTCGTCGTCCGAAAACTTGGGCTCCACGTCCAAGTCGTAAATATTGGAGGAATCATCGCTGAGAGGAATATCCGATCGCGATTTATCGCTCGTGAGTACATCTTCGATCGTCGTAAAGTCTTCTTTGAAATCGTCCAGCGTGGCGACCTTGTCAAAGCGTTGAACCGACTTCAAGGGAGCCTTTACTTTCTTCGGCACGTATTCCTCCCGTTTTTTCTTCGATTTCGGACAGTAAGCTTCTTTTACTTTAGACGTGTAATCGTTGGAATTGCTATCTTCGAACGAATTAGAGGAGTCGGACTTCACAGTCGGCACGTAACTGTGTACGGAGGAGTTCTCGCTCAGACTGACTATAGCCGTGGGCTTATAAATCACCTCGTCGACTTTGACGGTAGAGTAACCCGGCATCGCCGAAACTTGTCTCGGAGCCGTGGACTCTTTGAATATGTCAAACCATGGCTTTGCGCTGTCTGGCGAAGCTTTGCGCTTGACGGCCACCCTTCTCTCTCTAGTGGGCATGTACGATGCTACAGGGATATGACGCTTTCGCAGTTCGGCAATCGGGGTGGGATTGTAAACGCAGGGGACTGTTTTGGAGGCAACGGGAACCGGCATTGCCACGGTCAACTGATCGCTCGTTATATTCGACACGACGGTCGTCGAAGTTGATGTTAAAGTGGACGTTGTGACGTCCAATGATGGCTTCAATTCCTCTACCACTTGAGATACTATGTTCTCAGAGATCTTATCCGCGTCGGTGACTTCTTGGCGGGCGAGAACTTGCTTCACTGCCTCGGTGACGAGCTGCTGCAACCTATCCGGTGGTGCTTGACTCGCCACAGCGGTGGTGGTTGCTGCCGCGTGATTCTCCGGTACCTTTTGCGCCGCCGTCGTGGCGACAGATGCTGCTGCATTTCCAGCATCTTCTGGAAGCATAAGCTCCGTCGGATTCTTTCCTTTTTGGTACTTTTCTTTCGTAAGTTATCGAGTTTATTCGCGGGAAAAAATTATCTGGCACGCTTTATTTTATATCCTATAGTCAGGATACGCATATTTGATTAATATTGGCATTGCTTTATACAGTAATTTTCTGAAGATTTTTAGTACTTTACATGATGCTGGTAACAGACATTCTCGTATAA
Source organism: Xiphydria camelus (assembly GCA_963678675.1). NCBI lineage: Eukaryota > Metazoa > Arthropoda > Insecta > Hymenoptera > Xiphydriidae > Xiphydria > Xiphydria camelus. Next base: position 3,344,914 of record OY783199.1, read on the forward strand.
GAGAGTCATAATTTTGTTTTACTTTATGCACAAAGAAGATTGAATAGAAATAGAATGGCGTTTTGTATAATCCTATCCATGGACTGCAAATACATTCAAGAATTCTGTTGTAGAAAGAGGTGCAATGGGAAGTTAGAAGAGGGAAAGTGGATATTGATTTAACAAATTATGGAGAAGTTTCTGACCAGTGAGCTAAAAAATAAGGCTAATGTCTTGTACAAAGTGGTTGATGGAAAGTATTTTAATTTCCCTGTGCCTTTTAAATATGTACTCTCATTTATAAATGACCTAAAAGATAATGCATGAAACCATAAGAAGAAAAAGTGACAGAAGCATTTATTGATTATTGTGATAAAAATTATGAATTGATCCACTGTGAAATCATGAAAGACATTGTTTCTGGTCTCGAAGTACTCGATAAATGCCCCAGTAACTTTTTTTTCCTATTATATGAAGTAGTCCCCTTTGGAGCAAAGTAGCTCAAAGAAATAAGGACAATAAAGTTTCTTTTAAAGGAAGTTTAATCAACAAAATTTAGACGACTGTCTGAATACATATTGATAATGTTTAGAAATATTCGGTATTTAATCCCTCTTGGAGTAAAGGTCATCAAATCAATCATCTCTGCTCTTAAAGGAGTTTAATAATATTGATCGAATCAGGGTTGCTAAAGGGTTTATTCCATTTATCCTATTACTCTATTATTAACAAAATACTTCCATTGATTGGACCTGTAACTCTTCAGTTAGTTCCAATGAAAAATTTGATGTCTTTCCTATCACCATTTACTGCTGAAATTTGATAGGTCGACTTACCTCGCCGTTGATGCTTGAAGTGACAGTAGGGCCTCTCGCAAAATCCGTTATCGTAAAACGGGCAATTTATCGTCTTAAAATAGCCCGTTGACGGAAGCATAACTATTTCATTGCAATTGTCTGATTCTAAAGCCCATTATGGTTACGGACAATTGTCTCCTGACGGCCAAACGATCGAATCGCAGACCGACCGTGAGTTTTGATTCAAATTCTGAGTTTCTTATCGTCGCGCAAAAATCTATCGAAAACGCTTCGCCGAGATGCGCAATTCGAAGGATTGAGTCCAAGGATATAAGTACCAAAAATTGCTGTTTTTCGAAGTTTGAGGTTACATACAGTACAGTCACTTTATTCGTTTCGACCGAGTCACTTTATGGAAAAGTAAAAATCGCGCAAGCTTGTTTCAACGGTACTTAGAAAAAAATACGTTTTGCTTCGACATAGTCTTTTCATTCGTGATAAACGCGCGATGCCTTCCGAAACGTTATTTCTTGGTTAAATATTTCGGAGCAAACTGAAGACACACAAGGAGCTAGGCTGTTTCTGCTAGTCTACTGCAATCTGTCGTTTCAGTGGTACAACCGAAAAGACGTCTCTATCGTAGGCAAAGAGGATTCATGCGCCGGACGGGTAGTTACCGACCGACTAGTACAAGTGTCACTTGCGCGTTGCCGAGTAATAACGCATTTTTCACGCGAAACGCAAACTTGCAGCGCTTGTCAAGCGATGCGAAATGCAGATCGTGTCTCGAGCTGCTTGTATTTAAAGAATTCGCACCCTGTTATAGAAGAATTGCTTGGAAATTTTCTATTTTTCCCTACGCCCCAATTTTTGTAATGACGTGTCGCGTCAGCGTGCTAGTGAGCGCATGCGCAATGCCACCTTACGTGGCATCGGCAGTAGTTGCTGTTGCACTGTGAAACAGTTTGTTCATTATTTTGGTGTAAACATTTTTGGAAATATCGTGTTTTGTTATGCGATACAAGTACATTTCGAACTATCACGTGAGTACGCAATTTCCTTTGAGCCATTATTCGCTGTCACGTATTATTCGTTCATACTCAATCATTCTGACGTGGAAGATGGCTCGCTCGCCCTCAGTCTTACACAACGTGACATTTGACGATATCCCGATTTATCGGTCTGTTTCGTTAATTTTGTGAAATTCGATTCGCTTTTAGCGCGCGATCTTTTCAATTTCTCGGAGCCTCTGGACGCGATTGCGCGCTTTTGTAGGTTATCACAAAATTTGCCATGTCACAGTACTCTTCCATGAAAATCTACTTTAATTATGTTTTGTTCTTTCAATTTTCATTGTTATTCGGTTTTCTCTTTCCCCGTTTATCATCGTACGTTTCAGACCATGTCCTAAAATTCATTCGGTTCTAGATTCATTTTTGTAGAAATTACATATGCAGGGTTCACTCGCTCTAGAAATTTTACACATTCACCTTTTAGAGCATAGACCCTTTCTCTTTGTCATGGAATTATAATAAATTCTTACGGCTGAATTACCTTGCGTTGGAATAAATGTTATAATATTTACAACCTCGTTTATATAAATTCTTCGCTTTAAAGGGCTCTGCTCCATATGTTGGTATATAAACAGAATCCTGTTACTATTAAATTGCATTTTATTACTTTATATCATTGTTCATTTGCCAATATGTCTAAAAATTTATTCATTCTTCGACTCATTTAGAACCTAATCTTTGGAGAAGTCATAAATTTGTTTTCACTTTGCTGATTAACATTATGTCGCAGAAAACATTTTGATGTCTATAAAAATAGATCTGCAAATATGTATGATTGATAAATGCATTCTGTGAACTTATTCTAGCCTTTAAAGACAGACAGAAACAATTTTGAAGTACTAGAAGCAGTGATACCAGTGGCATCTTTTTTTTAAGATTGAAAGATGAATCCACAATACATGCAGCCGCAACAGCCACAACAGCAGGCTCCACATTATGGAGCACCACACAACATGCCTCAGTATGGAGCACCTCCAAACATTCCCACAAATCAAAATATGTTCAATGGACCACAGAATTCACAAACCCATCCATCCCAAAAGCCACTTCAAAGTTCTGGGCCAACAGGCGGCATACCTCCATCACCTCAGTCTTCTTATTACGCCAACAATTTGCAGGGTAAACGAATTATTCAAATGTAACTTTTATATTCCAGGACTTATGAGATTTATTTTCTAGGACCGCCGGGAAGTCAGTCCGGACCACCGTCGATATCCAGCATGACCATAGAGAATCAGCAAAGACCGCCGTCTAATGTGAGTCGATAGAGACTATGTATTGTCAAAATAGTCAATGGCGTGATTACCCTCGGATTAAGAAAAATTTTACTGTGTGAGAAATGAACGTTTTTACGTTTTCATTACGCAGCAGAGTTTTCCACCTCCAGCTGGAAAGAATCCCATGTTACCTCCGCAATCTAATATGAACGGATTTAACAGCACACCTGATCACCACCTGCCTGCTGGGCCAGGTAATGACAAATTTACTTATCTAGAAAGTCAGGTAGGTACTTTTTATTGAAAGGATACAATCGTCCTCAGATCCCCCAGGGCAGGCTCAAACAGGTGGTCCCCAGTTACCCGGAAAGTTAGGGCCGCCTGGTCCTGGACAGCTGCCCCGCCCCCCGCTACCGGGTCAAATGAATCAACCGCGTCCACTGCCGGGTCAAATGAATCAAGCAGGCCCGCTGCCACCTACGGCACAAGCGAATCCTCCGATGATGGCGCAGTCGAATTTACCCTTTTCGGGATCTCCGAGTATGGCCGGTCCACCGTTACCAGGGCAACAGAATTTATCCGGGCCTCCGTTATCCAGGCAACCGAATTTAATCGGGCCAGGGCCGATGCCAGGACAAGCTAACTTAGCCGGTCCGCAGCCACAGCATGGTTATCACCCCGGCATTTCTACTCCCGGTCAATCGCACATGACGAGTCCTTCCGGGCCGGGTCAGCCGACTTACGCGACCGGGCCTATGGTTAATCAACAGCAATACATGAGCGGTCCTCCGTTGCAAGGACAACCCCCTATGGCAGCTCCCGTGGGGATGAATCGGCCGCCAACCGGCGCGCTGCCGCCTTATCAGCAATCTGGGTATCAACAGCAGGGTCCTCACGGACAACCGGACATGTACGGCGCGCAAAGAAGTCCGTATCAAGGTGGCGTACCAGGAGGACCTGGACCTGGTGGCTATCAACCTGGAATGCAGCCACAACAAGCTCGACGACTTGATCCGGATCAAATGCCAAGTCCGGTAAGAGTTCTATTCGATCCAATTTGATTTGATTTATTGCTTTAACCTTTTATGTCCGGGGAAGTTTCAGTTAAAATCAACTTTTTTTTAGACGTGAAATTTATAAATAAATTCAATAAATTTCCTATTTGGAGGCCCCGACCTGACTGCTGGTCGATTTATCGACCACCCCCGGACTCTAAAGGTTAAACGAGCTGCCCTGCTGACTACGGAATTCAATACAATGAAATGCATAACTGTTTGGCGTTACTGCAATATAGATTCAGGTTATGGAAGACGATCAACGCGCGAGGAGCGGCGTGTTCGTGACAAATCAAAAGGGCTTGGTGCCGCCGCTGGTGACGACGCAATTTACGACGCAGGATCAAGGGAACGCATCGCCGAGATTCATTAGGTCTACGATGTACACAGTTCCCACCACGACGGACATCATGAAACAGGTGAATTCGCGAAAGACTGAACATTCTCGCGAAGGGGGAGCATTCGCGTGATAACGAGGATCTACTTTATTCGCAGACTAACGTGCCATTCGGTCTCATAATAAGCCCATTAGCTCAAGTAGCGAAAGGTGAGTTCGAACCGCCCATCGTAGATATGGGAGAGATCGGACCGGTGCGTTGCATTCGATGCAAAGCTTACATGGGTCCCTTCATGCAGTTCATCGACTCAGGCCGGCGATTCCAGTGTATGTTTTGCAAGGCCACGACGGAAGGTGAGATGACAGGATGAACCAGAAGGAAATAAATGGTGGTTGAAGAGTGGCCACGCATTGGAAAACCCTTTCAATTATTTACGAATACTTCTCCTGATCTTTCTGTTGATTCGAAATTATATGTTCCAGTTCCCGCGGAGTATTTTCAGCATTTGGATCATACAGGTCAACGTATGGATCGTTACGAGAGGCCGGAATTAATGCTCGGCACTTACGAATATATCGCTACCAAGGATTATTGCAGAGTATGTGAAATAATTGATTGTGAATCAAAACGGTTAAATTTCATTTAAAATATCGCGAATAAATGTTCACCGCGATCGTTTCTTTCAGAATAACACGTTCCCAAAACCTCCGGCGATCGTGTTCGTAATTGACGTTTCATACAATAACGTCAAATCGGGTTTGGTGCATTTGTTGTGCTCGGAGATGAAAAAGATCATTCGTAATCTTCCCGTCGATGCGGGACAGACGAGAACCAACATGAAAGTTGGCTTCATCACGTACAACAATACCGTTCACTTTTACAACATTAAGGCCTGCCTCGCTCAACCGCAGATGATGGTCGTCGGTGATGTGCAGGAAGTCTTCATGCCTCTACTCGACGGCTTCCTTTGCGACGCCGAAGAGAGCGAGGCCGTCATTGATAGTCTCATGACTCAGATACCAACGATGTTCGCTGAAACTCGCGAAACGGAGACCATTCTCGCGCCGGCTATTCAGGCTGGACTGGAAGCTCTCAAGGTTTGTTGAAACCTTACATTACCGAAAGCTCGACCTCGTAATAGCGATAAATCCCAACAATATATCACAATGATGGTCCTCCGATTTGTAGGCGTCCGACTGCCCTGGAAAGCTAATGGTGTTTCACTCGTCCCTACCGATCGCGGAAGCCCCTGGAAAACTCAAGAACCGCGACGACCGTAAACTTCTGAGTACGGAAAAGGAGAAAACGGTATTAGGTAAATCGTCATTCCTTTCGTAATAAAACCAAATGCTGGAAACGAGTGTTATTGTTTTAAAGGGGATATTTATTGTAACGTTTTATTCATAGCTCCACAAAATAACGTGTACAATAATTTGGGCCAAAATTGCGTCGCGGCAGGATGCAGCGTCGATCTATTTATTTTCAATAACTCTTACGTGGACGTTGCAACGATAGGACAGGTCCCGCGACTCACAGGTGGAGAGGTTTACAAATACACTTACTTCCAGGTACTTATACTTCGATACTTTTCAGGATTTATAACGTGTTACTCTAAAGTCAAGTTGTCGGACGATCGCCTTTCCTCTCCTTACTTATTATAGGCTGACGTTGATGGAGACAGATTAATTACGGATATCATGCACAACATTAGGAAACCAATCGCATTTGATGCCGTGATGCGCGTCCGCACGTCTACCGGTGTTAGAGCGACGGATTTCTACGGTCATTTCTTCATGTCCAATACAACAGACATGGAATTGGCCAGCATCGATTGCAACAAAGTACGCTAAAACTCGAAAAATTTACGATCGCTTTGCCGCGTAAGCGATCGTTTACAAACCGAGGAACGTCGTGAGAAATTAGCCTGCATTGAAATCTGAAATTAAACTGCTTTCTATCAGGCGGTGGCTATAGAGGTGAAACATGACGACAAACTGACGGACGAAGAAGGTGTGTTTATCCAAGCAGCTCTCCTGTACACATCTTGCAGCGGAGTCAGAAGGTTGCGCGTCATCAATCTCAGTTTGAAGACTTCCTCGCAGATGGCTGAATTGTATCGCGCCTGCGACTTGGACGCTATTGTCAATTTCTTTTCCAAGCAGAGTGAGTCATAGATATAAGTGAATTTGGAGCAGACGCATTAGTAATATCGTTTAAATTGACTGACAATATGTACGCGTATATATATTCAGGTGTGTTTAAATTGATCGAATCGACACCGAAAACCGTAAAGGATAACTTGATCTCGAGATGCGCGTCCATGCTGGCGGCGTATCGAAAACATTGCGCATCGCCATCGAGCGCCGGTCAGTTAATCCTCCCAGAGTGTATGAAGCTTCTACCTCTATACGTTAATTGTATACTCAAGAGCGACGCTATTACTGGCGGTAGGTCTTTTGTAATTCACTTTATCAGTGTCTCGCATAGCGGCCTTCATCCTGATTCTCATTACAATCTATTGCAGGAGCTGACATGACCATTGACGACAGGTCTTACGTCATGCAAGCAGTTACCACAATGCCCATTTCAACTTCCGTCGCGTATTTCTATCCGAGATTACTGCCACTTCACGATATAAACGCGGAAGACACCGACTTGCCCCAGATGCTACGTTGTTCTATAGACAGATTCTCGGACAACGGCGCATATTTACTTGGTGTGTACATCGTCATTCTTCATTTAAACGTCCGGTCTAAACTCGAACTACTTGAAGAAATGTTTATATCATATTCACGAGCATGTTTCCCGTTTTTCCAAAGAAAATGGCATTCACATGTTCTTTTGGCTGGGTCTGGGATTATCTTCTACGTGGGTAGTAGAGGTTTTCGGCGTCCCATCGGTAGTTCAGATAGATGCAGATAAAACGGCGCTTCCGGTATTGGACACGCCGCTCAGTAATCGTATCAGAAGCATTATCGATAACGTGCGCGCTCAACGACATCGTTGCATGCGGGTAAGATTGCATTGCTGTTCCGTTAGTAAAATCTAATATATTTACGCCAACTTTTTCCTTTAACGCTGAGTTCTATCCTCACTACAGCTGACGTTTGTGAGACAGCGTGAGAAACTTGAAATGGTCCTACGTCACTTCCTCGTGGAGGATCGGGGCAACGACGGCAGTCCAAGTTACGTGGACTTTCTCTGTCATATGCATAAGGAGATCAGATCAATACTTAGCTAATGCATTAACGCCTTCGATTACTTATTATTATTATGCCTTAGGTTAAATAATGAAATTTATTAAAACATAAATTTGTATATCAAACTCGTGCGTGTGTTGATTCGGCGATATGATTTTAAGAGACTTCACGCTACAGCGCTACGCAGCATTTAGACTTTGATTTTAGAAATAGACAAACTGATTTTCTTTGATCTTATGATCGTGTGGTGCGTACGAATGTTCTGAACTTTTTAAAGCGTTTAACGACTCTTATCTTCCACCAGAACATTGCGCCAAGAAGCACTACGATAGGTATAATATGTCGAGCAGAAATCATTTAATACGTAGCAGTGGTCTCTGTCTTAAATGATTTCTAAATGATTCGTCGCTGTGAGTGTCCTGCTAAGCTCGATGATCTTGAGGCGATGCGCCTCAACGGCTAAAATAAATGATGATAAACAATAATGATAATCGTTTTACGTTCCATAATACATTTATTTGGACAAAATACTTATTTGAAATCTGAACATTCATAAATAAATAACACTCATGACTATTCCTCAAGTCCATCATAATTTTTTGTATCGCCAAGCAATAGAGCAACGTAAAGTTACGGCATATTTGATAATCAAGAAAAATTTTAGATGTATTCATCTACGGGTTTACCTATAAATATAGTAAAGTTTCGCATATTTCAAATTCTCGCAATATATATATTATATAATATTGACTGAGGAGATATTCCAGTTCCCACGTACTAAGGCCCGGTTTTACAACATGCCAATATACTGCCCGATAGTGTTATCCTGCCGACAAGTCCGCTTTTGACGTATTTTGACTATAGCGTAAAGCGGACTTGTCGGCAGGAATAACACTATCGGCATGTTGTACAACCGGCCCTAACTCAAGTATCATATGAGGGGCTGAGATTCATAGTGGTGTAAGTCAGATTATCCAGATTTTCCAAAGCAACCGCTTTGTCGTCCCAAACATACATAAGCTCTTCCTAAGACAACAGTTTCTGAGGCGTATTACCACAGCTTACACAGCTAGCCAACTCCCACGCGGCACCTTTGAAGTTAGAAACGCCGATCCGTTGACCTTGAGTCGTGCTGTCTCTTTCTGTTTCGGGAAAGATCAGGGCCGCCTGCGGTAGTCTCCGACTCGCTCGGGAGAGAAGTTAGGGTCGATACTATAAGTAGTTGTGTCATTTTACAAAGTACGGCCCTGAATTCTTTCCCGAGCGAGAGAGAGATAGCATGCGTTCAGGTTTAAAGGTCCGGTGTGGGAGTTGGCTAGCTGTGTAAGCTGTGGTATTACCATCGGAATATGTACTGCTATAATTTGGGCGTATATGATGTAGTTAACCCTCTGACGCTAAACTCTTAGCAATCCCTGTCGCGTGAGCTGGAGAAAGGGAACAGCCAATCGCGCGCGGTCGCTTTATGAGTTAGTGACTGACGTCACGGAAATGGCCCCCCACTCTCATTCAGCCAGGCTCGTAGTAAGGGGCCTGCTCACTCATATACCGTGCTCACTCACACTCACGGGATTTCGCGCGACGGCAGCAATGAAATAGGCCCCCCCCCCCATACACGGTACGATTCGTTGCCTCGATCCGTCGTTTCAAACTGATTGAAACGACGAATCGATAGTGTATGTCAACATAGTTAATGATTTACTTAGTCAAAGACTACTTCATTGTCACTATTAAAAAAAATGGCTTATTAAAATCACACCGCAGGTAACTTTTAACGTTTCGTCGGTGCCCAGCGACCATACGGGTTCCGACGACCCTGTCACTCTCTCCCCACTACACTAACGTCTCACGCTTGACTCTGCCCCGCGCAGTGGTGGGGAATCGAGCTTTGCCGTCAGAGGGTTAAAAAGAAAGATTACATGTATATATTTTGGGACGACAAAGCGGTTGCTTTGGAAAATCTGGATAATCTGACTTACACCACTATGAATCTCAGGCCCTCATGCTAAAAAATTAAAATATTAAAATATTATTGCTGCTCCGGATTTCGGTGAAACTTAGCCTACGGTCTTTGTGGTGATTTTCGAGGCGCTTAAACGACTCGCCGGGTATAATATATAAAGACATAATAAATATAATATATTATACCCGGCGAGTCGTTTAAGCGCCTCGAAAACAATGAGGCACCAACCCCTGGTGGAGCATAGGGCGCTTGCCTGCGCGGCCGCCCGGGCTGGCTCACCCCGTACCGTCGCCACGCTCGCCGCGAGACACCTGTGACGTCACCTGCCTCGCTTCGGTATCGCTTACTTCGTTGCGAGCCGATATGAGACGAGTGATACCGAGGGGGTTTCACTCACCGCGAGATTCTACTGTGGCGTGATTCGGCTGGCCTCGCCATCACTCGTCTCATATCGGCTCGCAACAAGGTAAGCGATACCGAAACGAGGCAGGTGACGTCACAGGTCTCTCGCGGCCAGCGAAGCGACGGTATGGGGTGAGCCAGCCCGGGCGGCCGCGCAGGCAAGCGCCCTATGCTCCACCAGGGGTTGGTGCCTCATGGTTTTCGAGGCGCTTAAACGACTCGCCGGGTATAATATATTATATTTATTATGTCTTTATATATTATACCCGGCGAGTCGTTTAAGCGCCTCGAAAATCACCCCAAAGATCATAGGCTAAGTTTCACCGAAATCCGGAGCAGGAATAAAATTTTTCCATAACGAGTGAAGCACTTTGTATTTCTATATAATTTACGTAATTCCAGTGGAAGCTAGATTATACCTTTTAACTCTCTTAACTGACGTCGTACAATTTGTATAACGTAGACGATAGTTTGAATTACGATCTCAGGGATTCCACGACGCCAATCGAAAGTGAAGCTGCTTAGTCAATCCATCGCGACTTTATTTTACTGCATTTTTCCGCGATGACTATTAGAACCAACAAACTGAGATAGTTTATTCAGAGAATCCAATGAGATTAACTTAACTCCTATCGACTATAGCTCTAAATAATTCAAAGCGATCCTCGGCTGTACGGAGAAAGAGCATTAGTTGGATCTACTAAAAATTAATTTCAGAGTCGCACAAGTAATTATTTATTTAGCTCAATTTGATGTTTCTTCATATATTGGTGAAATATTTCTTCCTTCTAGATGCATTCTATTTCGCATGATCGCGAGGAAGAGAATCGTTGTCGTGCGCTCGATTTTTAATAATCGTGCTCATCGATGTCACTTGAGGATTAAAACGTATAATCTAGCTCTTACTGGAATTACATAAATTATATGAAAATAGAGAGTACTTCACTCATGACGAAAACATTTTATTGCTGCTCCGGATTTCGGTGAAACTCAGCCTATGATCTTTGGTATGATTTTCGAGGCGCTTAAACGACTCGCCGGGTATAATATATAAAGACATAATAAATATAATATATTATACCCGGCGAGTCGTTTAAGCGCCTCGAAAACCATGAGGCACCAACCCCTGGTGGAGCATAGGGCGCTTGCCTGCGCGGCCGCCCGGGCTGGCTCACCCCATACCGTCTCCACGCTCGCCGCGAGACACCTGCCTCGCTTCGGTATCGCTTACTTCGTGACGAGCCGATATGAGACGAGTGATGGCGAGGCGAGCCGAAGAGCGTGCCACAGTAGATTCTCGCGGTGAGCGAAACTCATCCATAGGGCGAGCGCCCTATGTTCCACCAGGGGTTGGTGCCTCATAGTTTTCGAGGCGCTTAAACGACTCGCCAGGTATAATATATTATATTTATTAAGTGTTTATATATTATACCCGGCCAGTCGTTTAAGCGCCTCGAAAATCACCCCAAAGATCATAGGCTGAGTTTCACCGAAATCCGGAGCAGGAATAAAATTTTTCCATAGCGAGTGAGAAGTACTCTGTATTTCTATATAATTTACGTAATTTTCCAGTAGAAGCTAGATTATACCTTTTAACTATTAACTGACGTACAATTTGTACAACGTAGACGATCGTTTGAATTACGATCTCAGGGATTCCACGACGCCAATCGAAGGTGAAGCCCCTTAGTCAATCGATCGCGACTTTATTTTACTGCATCTTTCCGCGATGACTATTAGAACCAACAAACTTAGATTGTTTAATCCGAGAATCCAATGATATTAACTTAACTCCGACTATCGCTCTAAATTATTCAAAGCGATCCTCGGCTGTACGGAGAAAGAGCATTAGTTGGATCTACTAAAAATTAATTTCAGAGTCGCAGGTAATTATTCATTTACCTCAATTTGATCTTTCTTCATATTAGTGAAATATTTCTTCCTTGTAGTTACATTCTGTTTCGCATGTTCGCGAGGAAGAGAATCGTTGTCGTGTGCGCTCGATTTTTAATAATCGTGCTCATCGATGTCACTTGAGGATTAAAACGTATAATCTAGCTCTTACTGGAATTACATAAATTATATGAAAATACAGAGTACTTCACTCATGACGGAAAAATTTTATTGCTGCTCCGGATTTCGGTGAAACTTAGCCTATGGTCTTTGTGGTGATTTTCGAGGCGCTTAAACGACTCGCCGGGTATAATATATAAAGACATAATAAATATAATATATTATACCCGGCGAGTCGTTTAAGCGCCTCGAAAACCATGAGGCACCAACCCCTGGTGGAACATAGGGCGCTCGCCCTATGGATGAGTTTCGCTCACCGCGAGAATCTACTGTGGCATGATTCGGCTCGCCTCGCCATCACTCGTCTCATATCGGCTCGCAACGAGGTAAGAGATACCGAAGCGAGGCAGGTGACGTCACAGGTGTCTCGCGGCCAGCGAAGCGACGGTATGGCGTGAGCCAGCCCGGGCGGCCGCGCAGGCAAGCGCCCTATGCTCCACCAGGGGTTGGTGCCTCGTGGTTTTCGAGGCGCTTAAACGACTCGCCGGGTATAATATATTATATTTATTATGTCTTTATATGTTATACCCGGCGAGTCGTTTAAGCGCCTCGAAAATCATACCAAAGATCATAGGCTGAGTTTCACCGAAATCCGGAGCAGCAATAAAATGTTTTCGTCATGAGTGAAGTACTCTCTATTTTCATATAATTTATGTAATTCCAGTAAGAGCTAGATTATACGTTTTAATCCTCAAGTGACATCGATGAGCACGATTATTAAAAATCGAGCGTTTGAGTCGGCGCTCTAGTCCTGATAGGCCAACTCTAACTATCAGGCCTATCAGGACTAGAACACCGACCCAACCACTACCGAAGTCAAATATCAGGGAAATTCAAAAAGTGGGGCTTCTCGGCGGACACTCGGTATAGCTTGTAGGAGCCATCGGTGAGTATACATATCTCCTATATAAGAGTACATTCCCATATACTGCCCATTTAGTTCTAAGTTTCTATCCCCCTTTAATCCTAATTCAGGAGTTTCAATACTTAGGATATTCGAATGGGAACTTATAGACCTAAGATGGGTATGGGGATGAAGCCTTATAGGTATAGGAATGGAGAAGACTTAGAAAATGAAAGGACTGGATGCTAATGCTATGGGGTAGGGATGGGGAGAAGGTCTTACGTGGGTATCGGAGGTGGGTATCGTGGAAGGAGAAATTAATAAATTTTTATGTAGGAATAGCAATTGGGACTTTATAGGATGAGGAAGTTCAAGCTACTACCTGGGAATCATCGAGTCGATTCCACAGTGGCCTGGAAGGCCTGCAAGGAGATGTCTGACAGATATCTTTTGCTACTTGGATAAAGACAGAACTCCACGAACGTGCCTTATATAGCCCATTCGTACATATGCATATCATATGTTGCTAAACTTATTAACCGGGAAAGAATTTTAAATCACTATTATCTAATTATAAGCCAAAAATTCTTAGATAATGAGATATAAAGTTCAGCCTGATGTGATATACAATGTGATTGTTTCTGATGCTCTGAAATCGTCAGTATGTACGACCTGCTTAGATATTCTTATATCACAGAGTCTATACTCTCCAAGAAGGTATTATTATTTTCTAATATCTTTGAAGAAACGTGGTGGTATATTCCAATAGGCGTAGTATTGTTTGTTTGAATAACGAGATATTGTAACTATTTACAAAACAAGGGGATAACGGTATCAGAGATGAAGAGGGAGTTTAAGGTAGAATTTTAATTAACCTTCCATTAGGTGGGTGGATTACCATTGTAATCTACGTCCATTTGAATAGCACGTCTAGTAGAATCCACCCGCCTAACGGAGGGTTAATAAAGAGCATTTAGTTCTCATCGTTCTGATACGTGATTCTCCAATTACCGACGGAGGAAACCGTTCTACTGACATCGTGGTTTAGATGAACGCCCGCTAGGCCCGCTATATCGCTAACACGTGTAAAATTTGCACGTGGACTACTTCTCAGCTGTTCCAGTATGTTTGAGATTCTATGGCGCTTGAGTGGATCGCGCAAGCGCACAAACCTTGCCTAAATCCACGTGTTTTGACTAAGGACCGAAGATGGGTGCACCTAAAAAGGGATTAAAGAGAAGACAAAGTGTCTCAAAGCCCATAAATAATAAAATGGGAGAAGTGGTTGCAGAAGAAGAAAGTGATTCTGAAAAAGATATAGTAAGATTAATTTAGAAATTTTTCTTCATTCAAAATAGCTTCATTTATCACAGTACGAAGAAACTACAAACTTGTTTCATTTCATGCTTTTATTGTTTGGTAGGATTCGGGTACGGAAGATCTACTTGCTAGAGAAGAATTGAATAACGACAGCGATAGTACGGATGAAGAAGTATCGCAAGATGATTTATTTAGCTCCGATACGGAAAAAGATCCTATAGTTTTCGATTCCGACGATGAAGCCGACGAACTGGAATTTGAAACTAACTCTGAAGAGAGCAGTGATTCAGAGAAGGAAAACAGTTCAGATGAAGACGAGAATGGCGAGGAGATAGATGACGATGAAACCAGTATAGACAACACTGAGGAGGAAGATCCAAACCCAAAAGTAGCGACCCGTTCCAGGGATAGCATTGAACAATCAAAGACTAATAATAAAGCGACAAATAAAGTTAATAAACAGAAGGGGAACCAGATTATAGCGGAGAAAAAGAGAAATAAAAATGCATCTAATAAAGATAGCATAGGAAAGGGCGAGATAGCCGAGAAAAACTTGAAAGGCAAATCGGTACATGTAAAATGTGAAGAGAAAAATGTAACTGCTGCTAAATCCATAGCTAACATCAAAGTTGACGAATATGAATATGACAGTTCAGATGAAGAGGATATTCGAAATACTGTAGGAAATGTACCCATGAAATGGTACGACGAATATCCTCACATCGGTTATGATTGGGATGGCAAGAAGATCCTGAAGCCACAAAAGGGGGATCAATTGGATAACTTTTTGAAGAGAATGGAAGATCCCGATTTTTGGAGGACCATAAAGGATCCTCAAACTGGCCAAGACATAGTTTTGAGCGAGGCGGATATCGATTTAATTACCAGAATACAGAAACAGAAGATTCCTGATGCGCAATTCGACGAGTATGCGGTAAGTAATGTACTCACATTCTCTCTTTGAATTGATATACATATGTTATTCAATGCTACCATCCCTCCCAAATATTCCCTTATTAGTAGAATTTAAGCCACCCTATTGATTATCGAATCTTTAAAACACGTTGAATAATTGCTTGGCTCTGTACGTGAAAAGATTAAAATCAGCCAGGATTTGGCGTCCGAATTACACAGTTCCTTATTAGATAGAAGAAATAAAATATCCTTCTCATCATTGTTACAGCCGTGGATAGAATGGTTTACCTCGGAAGTGGAGAAAATGCCCCTTCGTAAATTTCCGGAGCACAAACGTTCGTTTGTACCGTCCAAACTCGAGGCAAAGAAAGTATCGAAATTAGTTCACGCTTTGAAGATGGGATGGATCAAGTCAACAGCTGAGATGCAACGCGAAAGAGAGCAGAAGAACAAGGAGCCGCAGTTTTACATGCTCTGGCAATCCGACGATCAAGCCGAGGAAATGCGCCGGCTGCACAAACATATTCCAGCGCCCAAGAGGTTCCTACCCGGTCATGCTGAAAGTTACAATCCGCCGCCGGAATATTTGTTCGACCAGAAAGAGCTCAAAGCGTGGAACAAACTAAAGCAGACACCTTGGAAAAGGAAGCTGCACTTTATCCCGGAAAAATACGGCTCGTTGCGCGAGGTTCCCGCTTACCCGAAATATATCAAAGAACGGTTCCAGAGATGTTTGGATCTGTACCTATGCCCCAGAGCATTGAAAATGAGACTGACGATAGATCCCGAGGTACTGGTACCGCAATTACCGAGTCCCAAAGACTTGCAACCATTCCCAACGACGATGGCTATGGTATTTCGGGGTCACACGGATATGGTTAGGAGTATCAGCGCTGAAATTAAGGGTCAATACATTGCTTCTGGCGGTGATGACATGACGTTGAAAAGTAAGAATCCGCTAAGATGAATACTGTCGTCACGTCAAAAATTGAGATCACTATTTAACCGTTTAGATTTTCAAAGAATAATAATCGTCTGAATTTGTACAACTTTTCTTCGCGAAACTTCACGTAATTAAGAACTAAACTTTTAACGGCAATAGTAGACGTACATTTTCGCATTTCAATTGATTATAAAATTCCAATCACCTTGCTATAATTTTCAAGGTAATAGTGACAGAAATGTATGATTCATTTACAGTATGGGAAGTCGCGACAGGTCGGTGCGTAAAAACCATACCTTGCGGCGGCGTTGTAAGGAGTGTGGCGTGGTGTGCAAACCAGGCTATATCCCTCATAGCTGTGGCTGCTGATAAGAAAGTTCTTTTGATAAATCCCGGTGTCGGGGATCACCTAATTACTAGTAAAACTGATCAACTGCTAGAAATAATACCGCAAAGTGACATAATAGGTATATACGATATTTTTTTTACAATTCCTGAATGCAGTAGAAAGTCTACAGCAGTTAATTTCTTCCTGTTAAAGAAAGCGAATCTCAGCTTAAAACATATACACGACATAACAAACGTACATATTTCAGTAAACGAACGGATAAAAGCGGCCGTTCAGTGGGAGCAAGCAGAAGGCGAGAATTGGCAAAAGGGTATCAGAGTGATATTAAATCATTTTAAGATCGTGAAACAAGTAACGTGGCACGCTAAAGGCGATTACTTTGCCACTGTTATGCCTGACGGACAAAATAGATCTGTTTTAATTCACCAATTATCAAAGAGAAGATCGCAAACACCATTTAATAGATCCAAAGGGTTGATTCAATGTGTATTATTTCATCCTATAAGGCCATTCTTTTTCGTCGCAGTAAGTTGAAATTATAAACCACACGGGCTTCTTATTAATTGATTTCTTCATACAAATTCTTCTTTGCAGACGCAAAGAAATGTTAGGATATACGATTTGGTCAAACAAGAAATGGTAAAAAAATTGCTTTCAAACTCACAATGGATATCAACCATGGCTATACACCCAGGTAAAGTGTTGAAACATATTTTTTTACAATAACGCAATATTTTTGAATATATTTGAGGAGCACAGTTCCAAAACTCATTTAGTCCATTCGCAGTTTGTCTTATAATCGCTAAACTATTAGCAATTATAGGACAAACTGCGAATGGACTAAACGAGTTTTGGAACTGTGCTCCTCATTTAAACACCCGGATAATATATGCCCTAAGAAAATGTATTGCTATGTCAACAAAAAATACGAGTTTACAATTAAATTACATTATTCCACTCACAGTGTGTCTGAATTACAGGATAAAAGAAGAGTTACCATTATCTATAGGGAGGAAAACAATTTATATTGAAATACTGACGATTCCATTAAAGCATGATCTCTTATTCATTTAAACGATGACAATTGCATAACACACCTAAAACCCCCACACACCGTACTAAATCTTTTGACCCTATTTTTAGGCGGAGATAACATATTAGTAGGTACCTACGATCGCAAAATGCTTTGGTTCGATTTGGATTTAAGCACAAAGCCGTATCAAACACTACGTTTACACGGAACGGGCGTACGAGGCGTTGCATTCCACAAACGTTATCCTCTTTTCGCGTCTGGTGCCGATGATAGAGGACTCATTGTGTCTCATGGAATGGTTTACAAGTAAATATATTTTTACAAAAATTAGCTTTGCATTCTAAATACTATCGACTATATTGTTGTGTGATACACAACTATATGAATTTTGGTACCCATTTCTGTTTCAGTGATCTTTTACAAAATCCTTTGATCGTTCCCCTGAAGCGATTGTGCAACCACGAATCGTTCAATGACTTTGGAATTTTAGACGTCATGTTTCACCCGACCCAACCGTGGGTTCTTTCAGCAGGAGCCGATTCGACGATAATAATGTACACCTAAGAAAATGTACTATAGACGCGTGTTTGCGACATGGTACTGGAATTAAAAGAATTTAGAATTAAAAGCATTCAATTTTCCTTGATACGTTTCCTACAACCCATTTGACAATTAAGGAACAATAATATTTTAAGAGGATACATATAGTTGGGAATTTATAAAAAATCAATTTTGTCATTACATACATTAAAGATCTATGCTTCATTTTAATAATTATATTATCGTGCAACGTCATGCAGAAATGTTTATTGAGCATTATTTAAAGTGCGATGAACAATTGTAACAAATTTTAATTTCTCCTTTTAATTCATTAATTATTTTCAGCCGTTTTATAAAAATTGCTACTTTTTACTGTTTCAACTACATGTACCCCCTCAAGGTACTAATAACATCTCGGTTCGACCACAACTTATTTTATTTCTTAAGTAGATTACAAAAATTAAACCAACAGCGCAGTTGAGTTATACGATGTACTGCGTCAAAAAACCTAACATATAGGAACTATATTGAAACGCATTCAATCCTGACTTTCGTTTTACCATAAATTAAAGCAACGCCAATTTATACAGAATAAAATAAGTTGTATATAAATGCCATTTCCTCCACCCGCACCATGCGAAATAAAAATTTCTTTAGTTTCTAATCGAGTGACTTGCTAGATTTCATTTTCCCAATGATCAAATGAATGAAAATTGAAAACAATTTCTATAGTAACCTACGAGGAACAATATAGATATCCTCACCAAATTGGTCACTCTGAAATAGAACTGCGCAGCTCTAAAATAGATGAATCTTTCATTTCTCACAGACTCTCTACGGAGATTGTTGGGAATCGATAAACGAACATCGAATTGATTCGTTAATATCAGGTATAAAGAGATTATGACAACGGGGAATGACCTAAGCACTGCCACTCCGGCACACCGCATTCGCAAGTGCGTCCCGCGTGTCGGACTTGAAAGACCGTAACGATTCCTCTGTTATCGTCGAATCTACAGCTAATGTGCAAATCGTGAATTAAAAATGTGTAAAACTGATTGCCCCACCTTTGTCTCATGTAAACCGATCGCGGATCCTCGCGGAGAACGTTTTCGATAGCGCATTTCTGATCCTCAGTTTTGTCCTGGAGAATCTCGCAAAGCTGCGTCAACGCGCGATCGTTAAACACAACGGACAATGTGGAAATTCGCGGTGTCGAGATCCAATCGGGAACTCTTACTTCCGGTAAGTTAATTTCGCCCCGTGAAAGTTGAGTTGGTCTACCATCGGAGACGACATTCGAGTTGACGGCTGCACTTTCTGGCAGATTACTATTAGATGTTGTTATTGCACTTTGAATGTTCGATATGGTTTGAGAAGAAGTGAGATTTTGCGAAGCGAGCCCCTCCTCGCCGTCTGGCGCTTCTCGAACACCCATCCTCACCGGGGAACTATTAAGCCTGAGATTAATGGCTCTTCTATACATCAGATCTACGTCGGTACCACAAATAGTACTCGATCCATCTGCTCCATCCAGGAGTCTCGAATTTCGCGAGGTTTGTTCGTCGGTATAATTCGATGAGCCCTCGCTCCTTGGCGCATCTGCTGCGTCTCTATCTCCGCTTGAATTTAAATCTACACCGTGAAACCACCGACCGATACTCCCGCTCGAATGCTCCGAATTTCTGGTACGCGAGTTACTTCCAGCACGCGGAAAAGGATTATTACTTTGAAGCGAAAATTCCGACGTTGTTTCTCGTCTGCTCGCCGCATTTAAATCTACGTGAAAGTTATCCGCTCTGTTATAAGTATTGGGCGAATCCGCGGCTCGAAGAAGAAAGGAGCTGTGAGAATTATTCTCGATACCGCTTGCATTTTCTAAACTAACGTCTAACATTTGGCAAGAATTTCTCGAATCCCCATAACCGTCGATATTCGGGTTCCCTTCAAATTCCTCCGCTTGTAATCGCAAGGCTATCTCTTCGTCTCTAGATATGTCTGTAACTTGCGCTAAGCAGTTTGAATGATCATCGTGAGATTCGAGGGGAGGCATTCTGTAATTCTCGCGACAATCGAAGACGACGTCTGATGGATTAAATCTTGAATTCGCGTTTAGACTTAAATGACCGCCGTTCTCCCGTTCCGATCTTTGATCGTGATTCTCTGGGGCTTCGCTCTCGCTACCGTTTATCTTTTCAATGTACAGAGGATTGTCGTACTGCGGTATGTACGGCTTGATATCTAACACCGGGGTTTGGTCCACCATGTCTACGCCCTCGAAGTAAATCGTATGATTTTCAATTTTTACAATTTTTACAAGACTTAAACCTATCGGACACGGCCGGTGCGGGGATCGCGTGGAGAATACGCCGGTTCTTATGCCGTTCAATCGCGGCGGCGCTACCTTCGCGCGGATATGTGTGGAATCGTTACGATGGAAATGAAATAAGATCCTGAAAATAATAGGTGGTATTTATAAAATAAAACGACGATATAATCGCGAGCAAATTTGCAACGAATGGGCAGTGTAGAACCAAAGAGGAATGTTTACTTTTACTCCAAGTATTGCTAAACGCTTCACAGTATTTATTTCATTGAGGAGAATAAACATTTCCTGCTCTTGTTGGCTCTACTCATCCCTTTCAAGTGATAAATACTGCGAAGTGTTCCCTAGGGATTAGCACGAATACTGGTTCTATCAACGTATTCATACAGCCTAGCATTTCTAACATCTGATCCACCTTACCACATGTGCGAAAAATCTTGTAACCCTTCCAACGCATGTTCTGGGTTTGTAAACACTGAATTATACAGTGTCAATTTCCCTGGTGCTTTGCCACATATTCCTGGTTGGCGTGGGGTTCCTCTTTTATTAGGAAACCATGTGGATATTATTCCAATTGGTTTTAGAGTTATGATATCCTCAGAATCATTGCTAGTACTGGGCTGAGTTTTTGGAGGAACTGAATTTGCAGAATTAAAGGTGCCGTCTGCACACAGTCCCAAAAGACTTTTTATGCTCTCCACATCTTTTTCGTAAATGTATCTCAGGTTTTTTATTTGCTGTCTGAAATTGTTCACGGTTAAAGGGATTCATTGTAACACTGTGCTCTTGAAAACATTTCTACATTCTTTGATTACAACGCGTTTTTTGAAAGAATACACAATGGACTACTGAGACTGTATAGGTTAGAATTATAACATAATCGTGCTGTGGGGATGCATGTTACCGGCTAAGGCATAATTCGATTGACAAAATGATTACCTTAAATTATTGATTTCCTTTCGAGCCGTATTTAACTGGCTAAGCAAACACTTCGGATCCGAATCTAAGTTTTGACATTTGGTATCCATAATAAGAGAAATGACAGACCAGGTGGAACTGTAACAGGCAACTAGTCGATGTTCTCAAACCCAGGAGGTTCTCAACCTTGCTCCACATGCGTCATAAAATGTACACAGTGGGGCATAAAAATAGGCCAAAAAATAGTGACCTTTTTTTTATTTCTCGAATGAATCAGTCATTAATAAGCATAATATGCTCATTCAACGAATAATTGATTCTGGAACTAAAACGACACATTTCTTTTAATCGGGAGCCCTTTCAAAGTTATTTGCTAACTCCACCTGCCTTTTTCTTCATTTATTTCTATTACTATTCAAAAAACTGATAGCTCTTATACCGGGGTAAATTTAAATAAATTCATGATTTTTTAAATTTTGCTTACATCCATATAGCCTTCAATTTATCAATTCAGATGGCGCTTCAAAAATCGCATGCCCAAAGCCACAGAAGTAGCCAATCTAATTTTAACTTTGTATGAGATATCGTCTTCAAGTGCACGCTGTTTGTTTATGTAGAGTATAGCTTGATTCTCGGGTTCCTTCATTGTGAAGTTAAGATAACATTCATTTTGCGTCCTATGTTCAGCAATTGTTATAATACTAATACACTAAGAGATTCATTAAATAAAGCGAGTTTAAATGAAAAAAAATAACTACGTGATTGCGATGAGAACCTCTACTTTGCATGGCTGTGCGTCTCATGTCTTGAGATTTGACATGTACATTTCCACATAAAATACCCATGGATTGCTCCGTTTAATGTTTTATTCGATAGATAAACCATAAGAGTTATGTATTAAATTATGATATTTAAAGAATTGTTGTGATTGCAATGTGAAAATGGCATCTGCCGAAATAGAGGAACTTTTATCAGGGCCACTGGTCACTTGGGTAAGTAAAGCACCTATAATTCGTTTAACAGGTATATTGCCTTTAAAACATAAAATGTATTCTAAGAAGAAGTCTTTTCCTAGGCAGATTTAATATATTATATTTATATGCTTTGTTCATCTGCAACACATGTATGCTCCAATTTTTATTTTTTTTATTTAATTATGTTTTTTGCATATTTCTATATTATTATTACTGTAGTTTATTCAATATGACTCTAGAGTGGAGCTTGAGCCTAAAAAAATTATTATTAGGAAAGATATATTATATTTACAATATCCTTTGTTCACCTGCAACACATGTACTTATGCTCCAATTTTTATTTTTTTGATTTAATTATTTTTTTTTGTAAATTTCTATATTATTATTATACTGTAGTTTATGTTATTCAATATGATTCTAGAAAGAAGGCTTGAGTCTAAAAAAAATATTATTAGGAGATATCAATTTTAATACGGAACCCATATATTGTCTCAATTTAGTCTCAATTCATTTATATTATTTTATGTGATAGTTTATCAGTTGCCTCGAAGATCCTGACTCACTGACTAATTATGAAGATTTAGTGGATGGGGTTTTACTTCACAGCGTTTTTCTACAAATGTAAGTGCTGTTAATATACAGAGTATTTTTTGGGAGGGGGACTACTTTACTCCAACTTTTAAAACATTTTTAAAGAGAACTAGAATAAAATTTCGAAAGTAATTTATCATAAACTTGAGGGGAAATTTTTGATAAAAGTTTGGATTTTTATTACAATTTCTTTTTTCAAAAAAATTTTTGAAAAGTTGCACAGGCGGTAAAATAGGCACTAACGTATATGGTAAATCTGCTCCACATTATACCATATTGCTAGGAAAATGAAAATCAGAGCAAAACAAATAAATTTTAAAAATATGAACTTTTTTAAATGTGGAACAAAGCAATACCTTTAATGTATTATATATTACGGTAAAAATCCATAAATTACTGTCATAGCGCTTGCAAAGTATGTCCCTAATATTTTCTAATTTCGGAGCAAAGCGACTCCCACGTGAACAAAGTGCCCTAGTTTTGCAATGCGAAACTTTTCAAGTTTCTTTTCAATTTATCGTACCTATAGCGACCCGGAACCGATGCACGACGCCGTGATTCCTAGTGGTGGTAACCCCCTGACTAGAATAAACAATTTGGAAGCAATCATCGGAAATATGAAGCAGTTCTATGAGGAGGAATTAGGACATTTGGTCCTAGTTTTACCGGATACCGCTAATTTGGGGAAAGAACCGGAATTATATATTAAGGACATGAAGTTAATGCTACTTTTACTTCTGGGATGTGCGGTACAATGTCCCAATAAAGAGAGGTTTATTACAAATATAAAAAAATTGGCCGTCGACACGCAACTTGCGATTGTAGATTGTATTAAACAGGTACATGCTACGATTTTTGAATTTTCACAATGTTTAAGGAAAAGTACTAAGCCGAAGTTTGTTAACGCATTGCAATTTTATAATACCCAGGTTACAGATCACCAAGATATCGTTATTACGCAAGATGCTATGGATAGCGTCAACATGGGCGTTGTATTCACGCAAATTAAAAAACTAATTCAGGAGCGGGATCTGTACCGTGAGGTATTTAGTCACTATTGAATTAGGGAATACGTGTGCGATTAGTAATGTCATTCACCTAGAAATGTTCTTTCTAATAGAAATGGCAAGGGGCAGCTATTGAGATTTCAGATAGAAACGATTCTAACATTAGTGCAGAAGCTGAAGACATGAACAAAGTTCAACAGACAAATTCCGTGGCAAAATCAGAAAGGGATGACAGTCATCATTATGCTGTTGAATTAGCAGATTGGAAATCTAAAGTGAGAAAGCAACGACAAGAGCTGTAAGTGATTATATTTAAATTTCGAAGTTGCTCAGTTTTTTTTTTTTTTTGAAACGGCCTAACTTCTATTTCTACCTACTCAAACTAATATAATATATATTTTTTTAATACTTCTAGAACTAAAACTCCAGAATGAAATCCATGTTATCTATAAATATTTTGTTATACGACAATATTCATTAGAATTGAAGTGCAATTTTCAGTACAATACAATTCTTTGTTCTGCCGAAATAGATAAACATTTTTCACAGTTTCTAAGACTTATAATTTACGCCCGTTCGATATTTTACAGGGAAGAGAAAACGGAAGCTTTGCTCGAGTGTAAGGAGGAACTTGAACACACCAAAACGTTGCTCACAAAATTGAAGCAAGAAGTAAGGAGCTCTATTTATCAAAATAACACACCAATTTTCTAAAAAAGCGTAACCACTGATTGTCCTACGTATTCGATCGTATATCCAACAATTCTTTTAGAATCAAGAATTAATGCACGAAGCTAGAACGGCAAAGTCTTATCGAGATGAATTAGATGCCGTAATCGAGAGGGCAGAGCGAGCTGATCGCCTGGAAATGGAAGTGGCGCGATATAGAGAAAAACTAACGGATATTGAATTTTATAAAACACGTATCGAGGAGTTACGTGAAGACAACAGGTGAACTGTAATGCAGCATTAATTACATGTCATGAGAAATTAATGCACGTTATACGATGTTTTATATGCTCATTAATCGTATGCTCAGTATTTCACCGAATCAAAGCCCACAGAATTCATCCAGCTTCCACTTATAAAATCGTTATATTAATTTTCGTTTCTACACTTAAGGGTATTAATGGAAACAAGAGAAATGCTGGAAGAGCAATTAAGTTCATCGAGAAGAAGGGCGGATAAAGTTTTAGAACTGGAAGCAGAGATTATAAAATATAAACAACACCTGAATGATATGGCTTTGGTAAGCGAAAAATTGATGACTGTTATTAAACCCTTTAATCGACGCTAAAATTACTCGCTTGCTCATGTTATATCTCTGTAAACTAGAACGAGATAACTCACGCACCGAAAATATTATATACTTCAATGAACTTCGACTTGAAAATATTTACAGAAATAGAAAGCAAAAGCAATCTGGCGGTTAATAAGTGTGTACAAGTAGCTCGTCGTTATATTTATACATTCATAATAGCGTCAAGATAGATGGAAATAAGACTCGTATAATTCTCGTAGACTGAGTCACTACAGCACATCCATTTATATGTGAGGAGCACAGTTCCAAAACTCATTTAGTCCATTCGCAGTTTGTCTTATAATCGCTAAACTATTAGCAATTATAGGACAAACTGCGAATGGACTAAACGAGTTTTGGAACTGTGCTCCTCATGTATAAAATTATCAAATGGTATGAAAGCATTTATCACTTGTCGGATAGAACGATTTATTATTCGAAAAAATAAGTTTTTCGCTAGTAACCTAATGCAGTATCAAATGAGCGTGCGAGTCATTTCGTCCTCATTGGAAAGGGCTAATCTGAACGGAACATATGATTGAATCAGAAGTATACCTTTAAAATTATTATTTATTATTCGGCGTTCAATAATTTCTTTCAGGAACGAGCTGCTGATAATGAGAAATATCAAGAAGTCTGCGAAGAAAATTCTCAATTGCACCGTTTAAATAAAGCTGCTGCTAATGAAGCTGCATTATCTGGATCCATTAGTGACTCGGAAGAGCCAGGTAACCAAGAGCTATGACAAAAAGATAAAACTTGTAAAGCTATTGTCTTTAGTAAGAAAATAATTTTATTAATTTCTTTTTCAGCCACCACCGCAGATAATCGACTGTCCGAACAATTAACGAATAATGCTCAGACACGAGCTTTGAAATTAGAATTGGAGAACCGACGTTTGATCACCCTGATTGACTCTTTGAAGGAAAATTCTTTCCACGAGAGTTCAACGAGGGTTTTGGAACTCGAAAAGGAAAAGAAAAAACTTTCACTGAAAATTGATTCTTTGAATGACAATTGCGAGAGACTTACGCAGCAGAATACAGACTTAGAATTGGTATGCAAGCAAGCTCTCGAGGAAAATAAGAAGCTCCAAAATAATTTGAAAACTCAACGAACGTCTTTTGAAAGACAGCAGCAAGAATATCAGGTACTGTAGCGAAGAATAGCACTTTCCATATATTTAAACAATATAATATAGAATACGTGAAATCACTGTAATTATTGCAGTCGCAACACACCAAAATTTCGGAGCTGGAAAAGAATTACGACCTGGCTGTTAAGGAAAAGCAACGAATTCAGTCACTGCTTGAAAGCGCACAAAGAAGAGCGGACGATGTAGAACGTTGTTTAGAGATTGCTAATCAAAAGCTCGAAGAATTAAAGATGATAGAGAACAATGCGAACGATGCTAACGCCAAATGTACAGATCTTCAAATAAAAATCACCGGTTTGGAAAAAGAGAAAGATACCGCGCAACGCGACGTTTACAAATGTCGTGAAACAATTGAGGTAAAAAGAGATTTATTTAATTGCAGCATAACTGTATTTGAGTAACGTATCAAAATTATCCCAACACAGGAAAAAGACGTAGCCCTTGACAAAGCGACCAATACTATCGAAGTTTTGGAAAGGAAAGTAAGTCAGCTCGAGCAAGAAGTGACTAATTCAGTTTCGCAAATATCAAGGTAATTTTGCTTCCCTTAGAATTTTCGGTAAAGCATAAATATATTTTGCATCACCTCTTGACATCTCTCTAGATTACAAGAAATCGAAAGATCTAGCAAGGAGTTGGATTCGAGAGCAGCTATCGACAGGGAAACTTTGGAAACGCTGCAATCTAATCTCGTGGCGGAGAAATTAAACACACAGCAACTGAGCTCTGCACTGGAAAAACTTGGTCTGACTGTCGACACGTTATTATCCCTTCCCCCGGAAAATATCTTAGAAAGGTGTGTGAAATATAAAAAAAATATGTAGATGAATTTTTAGCAGCACATTATGAATAATCATTTACATAAGATGGTAAACGAAATATTTGTCCATATTTTCAGGATTGCAAAAGTTCCCGAAGTAGTAAACCACATTCGGAAAACTATATCACTTGAAACTTCTTGTAACTGCGGAAAAGCTGGATCCATGAACGTGGAATCAAGCGAGGATATCAGTAAAAATCATAGTCTACAAGAAACTATTGAATCCCTTCAGGTACTTTGAAATTGAAGAAGAAATGTCTGAAAATTTTGTAACAGGTTAAAAGACAAATTATATTATTTCAGAAAGAACTTGAAACTCTACAATCCACATCGGAGAATCTCTTATCCGATAATGCAAAGCTGCAAGTGTATGTGACGACATTACAGTCGCAAAGTACTTCATTGGCCACACAACATACCGCGCTTCAGCTCGCGAATTCTCAACTTGTCGCTGAGAAGGAAGAGGTAAACAAACGTATTTGATCTATCTCCATAATAATTCAATCTAGCAATTCTATTATTCCGAAGCATAAAGAAATTCTTTCTAATTTCAGCTCTTGAAAGAACGAACTATCCAACAGCGTTCCCACGCTCAACTTATCCACGATCAAGAAACTCTGCAGGCGTTGCACGAGCAATTGAACAACGAGTATGAAAATTTACTCCAAGAGCGAGAAGCGCTTAAGTCTAATTTACGCGATGTCAAAAATGAAGTCAGAATTTTACGCGAGTCTTGCGAGAGGCAAGAAATAAAGACTCAGACTTTACAAACTGAGAGGGAAGCGCTGATCAATAATGCCAAGAGCTTGAATAATTTGAGAGGGGAGCATTCGAAATTAAAGGTATAAGCCTATATTTTTATTTTTTATTTTATATACAGTTAACCCCCTCCTAGTATTCATTTTTTTTCGACGCGATCGCGTATCATTGAAGTCGTTAATAAAATTGCTTAGAGTTATCACAGATTTATTTCACTGGTTTGATATTTACAGGACGACTTCAGGAATTTATATACTGCAACGGAAAAGCTAAAGGCTGAATATAGAAATTTACAAGAAGACTACAGAAAGAATAAACTGGAGGCAAATCGATTGAGCCTCAAACAGACTGAGATGCAAGGCGAATTGGGTTTCAAGGACGAACGATGCTCGAATTTAGAGCTACAAATTAGCGAGCTGAATCAGCGGTGCGAGGTATGTATCGAATCAAATAAATCCGATTATATTCACTGAACGCTAATAAATTTAGAAACTATTTTCATCAATCGTATATTTCCTTTTTATCGTAGATGTTGTTGCAAATGAATACCGGTTTGGACAACGACAGGCGCTCCTTAATGGATCACATAAGTCTGCTCTTCAGCCAATATCACGAACTTCTAACTCACTCGCTCGAAGACAAGGAGCATTACCACATGGAAGAAAAAATGTATACGTAAGTATAATAATGAACTTATATGATCAAACATCCTTTGAAATTATTCAATTCGTACTGCATACATCTTATCAAAGCAAAAGTCTATTTACTTGAAAATGAAAGTAATCCTAATTACCTTCGTTTAGCGACAAAGTGAACCATTTGTACAGACAGAAGGAAAAACTGGAAGAAAAGATTATGGAACATTATAGAAAGCTAGAAAGCTGCTCAACTAAAAAGTAAGTAATTCAACGAAGATTATGGCATATAATGTGAAAGACTAGTGGGGAACAATGGAAGGCAACGAATTTAAGTCTACTGCCAGAAACAGTCTTGCATTATACTTTGAACTAAGTTGTTTCTAGAAAGCAAATTAAAAGAGTTATTGCTTCCATAGGAAAGGCTTCGGAGCGAGTCTCGTTAGAAGAGTGAGAAAGGCTGGATCGGATTTACTTAATAAGGTAACTAACCGTAATAATGAATTAATTAAGCAACACCATGTTCCGAAATTATTTCCCACTTCGCAATGTTTTCGTAGAACCGTCGCTCTTGGGCCGAGGATACTAAACAGTCCGAAGAAAAAACTTATGAGTCTGAATCTGGAGGAAACGATTCGGATGCTAGTACCGACGATCACCATACAACAGGTAATATTTCCTTCAACTTTCATTAATCAATTGTATTTCTTTAATTTGAATTTATGAATGAATTTATAATGTAAAATGACTTTAATTTCAAAAGCAACAGAGACTACCACTCTCATAAATGACCCCTTATCTCTGGGACACCCCGGGACGCGGAGGACAGTGTACTACACGGACGATGCTCCAGCATCCGCGGCAACGCTAATAGTGAGTAACTAAATCGAATAGCTAAATTTGAGATGTCCCAAATCCGAAGGGATTTTCAGTGTTACACCAGATGCTCACGATTAATATTTAAACATTAAAACTCAGTCGGACAAGAGATTGGTCGAACCATCTCAGCCATTGGAAGAAGACGCGCGAGCAAATCCATTAGAGCAGACTACCAGCACCGAATTACATAGCGAGCCCCGCCCTTTTCTGATATACAACAAAGTATCCGCAGTGATAAACGAATCAAAAAATCTTAGTCCTGGAACGAAAGACGAAACGCAGGACGAAGTCCTCGTAGAGCATCCCACTGAGAAAGATCCTAAGACTGGCAGTTCGGTTTGGTACGAATATGGTTGTGTGTAAACTCCCTCCCGCCCTCGATATGGAAAAATCTTTCCTGATTTCTTCTGCGCACTGTATAGTTCTAATAGTAATTTTTCAATGTGTAGTTACTCAGTCTCTTTAGTTTATAGAACACCGATACAGGGTTTACCGGAGCATAGAATTTTGATGCGCTGCGATAGAGATTTTATCGCACATGAATATTAAAACGATTGTATAGTGCTATCGCTTTGCTCCTTCGTCGTAGTAAAAAAATTGTACTGTCAGAGAGCAATTTTTCTCAGACCAATGACGTGCTATATACTGTAGCTACTTCAGCGCACATTCCGAAACATGACTAGAACGACTCGTCTTTCTGTCCGATGAAAAAAGACAGAATAACGACCCTTCGGTTATAGCAGTTTCGAAATAAGTCCCCACAGTATTTCATCTTCACAGGATATTTGACATTTTTCAATAATTATTATACTATAATAGGCGGACGATATACTTAATAATCTGTTAATAACGCGTGGCAAAGTATTATTTATACTAAAGATTAGTATTTTCGATAGGTAGTAAGGCTTCCATTTTTGTACTTCATATACTTTTATACTCATTCTTTAGAGGATTTTCAACATCTTTAAACCTCCAAGTTCCTAACATAATTGCCGACGATGTTGCGAGTGATAATTAATATTTCTACGAATGCGAATGAATCGTTCTTTGATATACTTTTTCTCGTAGCCTTTTATACAACGAATTTTGATACTAAATGAATATAAGAAAATTCGTTCACAGAGTTTTTATTTACTAGACAAATTGGATTTTATTCTAAGGATTTTGTCAAAATTACTTAAAATTTGCTTGGCGTCAATAAATAATTAAACTCGTAATAACTGTTTCTTTGTAAATTGAATCCTCACACTAAGTTACCAAGGGCAATATCGATAATCCTTAAGATTAATTAATCGATGACTGTCAAAATTAGATTTCAGGAAGAACAAAAAATTAAGAGATCGCTTGCATATATTTAGAAATATAATATCGATACTATTATCATAAGTAAATAAAATTGCTTAGAACTCTTACCGTTACGCTGAACTGATGTTACATATAACAGCAATACTGCATTAATCCCATATCACTTGATGTTTTCAACTAATCATAAAATCACTTCACAATTTGCTACACAAATCAACTTTGCAATAAGCTTGCGATCACAAAGAGATTAGGTTTATTTCACTTTTTCACTGCGATCGAATCGTACAGATTACACTGGATTATTATATGATTTTACAAACCGCGTTTTTTTATTTACCGGTTATCGTTTATTTTAATTGGCGTCGTGTCCTATTAAAATTCAATGGTGAAAATTAGTTAACGAAAAAAGTGACGATTGCAGTACAACGCAAATTTATTGTAGCAAGACTTTCCATTTTACGAATTTCATTGTCTGATATCCGAACTATAGAAAGAGCCATACGCAATTAAAATAGAATACATAGATTCCTTTCCCAATTTCCGTGGACTACTTGTGAGCATTTACGTCGAGCTGTTCGAATTTGCCGAGTGTTCGAGATCCACGAAAGCAAGTTACTTCACCACCTCACTCTCCCGTCCTTGGCCACGCGAGATACTTTCGCAGAAAAACAAAATTCGTAAATCCAAACAAAAAATGATAGGTACATGTGGAAGGAAATGTCGCTTCTATTGAGAAGTAAGAAGATAGACGCCATCGTCATCGAGAAGTCGGACGTAAGAACTTGCAAGTGCAATTAATAACCTATTGTTAAGTTCGGGGCGAACGCAACGCAAGTACACAAATTTTCCGAATTGCTCTAATTTCACGGGGATAAATTATTCACCATCACGTTCGAAAGAATCTTTTGAACTGCGGCACTCGACTTTACGACCACGAAACTAACTGCGCGACGCTACTTTAGACGCAAAATCCGTCTAAACGAGAAAAAAGTTACCGAAAACTTACCGGACCGCGCGCCCCGTTCGTTTCAACTGAAGTATCTCAATATGGCGACGAAGGAAGAAGTGAGTTTCAGTCAAAAACTAGAACGATTTATAATAACTTTTCAATCTGATACACTAATACATTTTTATTAGTTACAAAATTAATATGAATTATAATAAAAAATTTTGAAATGATTTATCATGGATCAATCTTCCAATTATATTCGCCTTTTTGTAATACATGAGTTTGACTGAAAACCCGCTAAGACGACCACGTAATTTAAAAACAAGATTGGTGCCTTCAACGCGAAAGTAATCAAGTTTTTCCGGGATTTGTAATATAAATTGTTATTCGCATGGAAAAATATTTGTGAATAATTACTTAAAAATTATATGGATGTTCCGGGTCACTATATTACATTCTGTAAACAATGTTCATCTTATTAAAATTCTGTCACTAGTTTCGATAGCAATACTCTGCACTTCGATTGTTCTTGGAAATCAAAATTATTAAATAACGACGTCGAATTTCAAAGCTCCAGTAACAAAAGGTGATCGTGAGCTCGCACGCATTAGCATCCATACGGACCCCCTTCGGGAAGACACGCATGTGTCCTCGTAAAGGGTTGGGGGGTTTCAATTTTTTATCACTCTTCCTTCTCACGGGCGAGACCATGGTCAAAAAACTGCCCACCGTGAGCCACCCCTTTTCGAAGTTCTCAGGCTCAAAAAATTTGCATACCTGACCCTGATCCAAGGAATTAGGTTCTCTCGGAACACCAACTTTTGTTTTTTACCAAGGGCCATCTGTATTAGATATTGCGTGAGAATGAATAGGGAGACGCAGATTACGAAGTTTCGGAACTAGATACCTATGTATTATATATGTATATATATGTATAGGAGAGGCATTGCACATAAGATGCATCCAACAAATTCAATCCTGAAACATCAATATACCTCTCCTACACTTTACATTTTCTCTTGAACAAAATAAATAATCAGAATATATTTTATCAGATAATTGCAACAGTTGTTGGTCATCAAAGCCAGCAATCGATCGATGAATTATTCTCTTTTCTCTTAATAATAAGGTAGGTTTTGTGTATACAAACGACACTTTTTTCCCCTGTAAGTGATAGAAAAATTAATAAGTGATATATATGCATGTATTAAACCACAAATTTCACTTTAACGTAGAGCATAAATAAATTTGGTCACCCTCGGTGATCGACCACTGGCACTACTGCCCTAATACAGTGACAGAGTAATCGGTCACTGCGAACATTTCATTAATTCCGTAATTTTAAAAATTACCAGAAATTATTAATACAATTGCTCGTACTGATTGATTAGGTAGTTTCTGCCTCGTAATAAAGTTGAGACCGACTATAAGAAAGAGAAAGCTGATCAAATATAGCAAATAAACATAGTCGATGATAACTTAATTACTGCTACAATTTATGGAACGTGCCGCTATAACAGTTACTAGTACACTTTTTAAATAATATAGCGAAATATAAAAATTTGCTCGCGTCATTAAACGAAAAGAGCCTTATTAGGAAAAAAGTGTAGTGGATTAGTGATTTACAATTAAAGGCCAATTCACCTGTACCAGTTCAGTGTTCGTTTCGTATCCATACGCTTCCGAGACAGTATTCAGTGCGTATTATTTATACGTTTCAGTGTGCTGCATCAGTGTCGTATCCGTGAATGCCATTCGATTTTGTCGGAGGCAAACTGAGAACTCTATAGACTTTGAATTGCCTCAAATGGACCTATATACCGGCGCTGCGTGTTCACGCAGTCAATGCTCGTCCGTTTAGTGCCGTCCGTTCCGTGAAAATATTGTCGTAGATCACTGACAATGAGACGGTACAGACACCGATATTGACCGGACGGAAACTGAAGTGTCAAATAGTTGCATTTAAATATATTAAAGAATTTTTTACGCCAGTGCACGGACGAGTACGGATCTAATATGTAACGGATACTGAACTGCAGTTATGTGGGCTTAAATCTAACATTTGTGAAGATTGCCTGCACCTAACAAAATAATATATCAAGCTTGCCAAATAACACTGTTAGGAATTACGAGAAAGAATTTGGTTCAAAGAAAAACAGTAAATTACATTAGACAACAGCGGCCTGCATATGTCTACCCTGCAAAATCGAACGATACCTCTGCCTCTTTTTCACCACGAGTTTAAGCAATTCTTCCGTTCTTCCCACCGTCTTTCGACGACGCACCGAAGTCCCATCGCTCCTCGCGCAGCAGCCGGCGAGTGCCTCCGGAGTTCCCCGTCATTTATGCAAATATCGCGACAAACAACGGAACCGCTTTCTCGCCCTCTCACCCCTCATCTCCTCTACCTCGCAGCCTCCCAACTCTTTCCCCCGATTCTCGGTCTACCAGCAACCCCCGCGCAAAAAATCACCATAGTCGCACGGCATAACGGTCCGCCCGGCAAAACCATCTCTCTCCCCGATGTTTTTTCGCTGAAAAATAAAAATCCCTCTTCCTCCATCCCGCTTCGCAGCCAAACCCCCCGAAGGGGTTGAAACGCGCGAAAATAAGAGTAGTAAAATGGAGCCGGAGTGGGAGAGCGAAGGAGACGACGGGGTCGGTTATAGCGCGCTGCACCCGAACAGAACCGACGGTGGAGAGTTTAAGGGGAGCGGGCGGTGCAAAAATGTCGGTTCGTCTACTATACCCATACCAGCCCCGCGTGTGGAGTTGCTCGGAGGTGGCGGCAAAAGGGGGGTACCGGCACGTACCGTCGTATACGAACGCACGGGGGTTTTACGGGTTATACAGGGGTGGGATGGCTGAGCGAGCGGGTGAAGGGAGGGAGGCCACTTTTTACGAAGCGTGTTGTCTCCGTCGGCGAGCCGCCGCTGGGGTGGGGGTAGAGTTTTTTTACGGTTGCAAGGGGCCCCAGGGTGGAGCGTACAGAAGACAAGGTAAGAGTTGGTTGGGGGGTGGGTCGACGGGGTTCGGAGGGGGGGGAGCATTCGTGAATCCCCCCCAGCCCAAAGGGGTGGGGTGATGCACGCCGGCGACGAGAGGGAGCGGAGTGGGGGTAACTCGTGTCCGAGAGAGCCCGCGATCTCTCTCCTGGAAGAAACAATGTGCAGCGCGCTACCGTTCCGACTGTATCATCATCCGACGCAGCGTGCGCTCAGCGTTTCCGCAAAGTGTGGAGTGCGCCGATCTAAATAAATAAAAGAGAGGAAGAGGAGGAGAGTTAAAGAGAGACGGCGAAGGAGCTCGCGCGGGAATACAAGTGGCGCGCCGTCGAATGCCGACCGACAGCCGTCGACTGATTCGAATTTCGTACGGCAGCGAGACATCCGCGACGGCGTTCCAGTTCATCCCCTCGGCGTACGCGGCTTTGACGCACCACCGCGACATCGCGTCGTCTGACGGTCCGAGCGAATCCTTCCTGCGCGTCGCTCGCACATACGTCGTGCCGCCCCCGCGGAGTGCATGGTCTTGCTCCCAATTCGCCCCCAACCCCGTCGTAGTGTGTGCCGGGGCGTTGTTGTTTTTTCTCGGGGTTCTCGGAGGGACTCGTTTTTGGACTTCTCTCTTTTCTTCCTGTCTTGGTAGTGCGTTGGGTTTTGTCTCCCTTTCTCGTCCTCCCCGTCTCGTCACCGTCCTCCCTTCTGCTCCTTCTTCTCCTTCCTCCGGT
Organism: Xiphydria camelus; assembly: GCA_963678675.1. Lineage (NCBI taxonomy): Eukaryota > Metazoa > Arthropoda > Insecta > Hymenoptera > Xiphydriidae > Xiphydria > Xiphydria camelus. Next base: position 3,380,304 of record OY783199.1, read on the forward strand.
TCGTCGCACCTCCCGGCGCGATTGGATCGCACGGAGAGAAATCTGGCGAAATCCTTCCACCCTTTCGCAACTCACCTCCAACTTTTCTCGAGTCGATCGATCGACGTTCGCGCGATCTGTTGGTTTGGCCTTCTTCGGGCGTGGGGTATCCAATTTGATCGGGGTTTGATTTGACTGTGTGCGCCCCTCTCTCTTTCTGTCATCCTTTCGCCGCATTTGCCAACCCCTGGTAGAGTCGGGACGAGAGAGCGGTGCAGCGTTTTGTAGCGTTGACGCGCGTAGAGCGGGAAGAGTATAGCACTGGTGTGGAGAGAGGAAGAGCGGAGGCAGGCGTGTGTGGTAGAGCGAGGAAGAGAAGACGGAGAGGGAGGTACGTAAGTAGCGAGCGTGGTGTGGGCCAGGCGAATGTGTGCAGTTGGATGGGCTTTTGCGACCTGGACGGCCCGTCCGAGAGTGGGACGACGATAGTGAGTGGTCAGGGATGGAGACGCGCGTCGGAGTGTGCGGCGGATCGGCCGAAGAGGCGCCACGGGGCGTCGCGACGCCTTCCCCCGTGCCGGCTGCCCCCATATCCGCGGCGAGCGCCCTGACGTCGAGCGTCGCGACGCAGAGCGCCGTCGTCTCGAGTCCACCGACCTCTCAACCGGGACATCAGGCCACGGCGGTGACCAGGATACCCAGCAGGAACGTCAACGGCACCCGTGAGTCTTTCTGTTATACTTTTGACATACTGATATCCGAAACACGACAGGGGATAATACAGTCTGATAAAAATATAGCGCAGTCGAGGATTTTATTGTTAATAAAAGAGCGATCGTCGATTTGGAGACGAGAGTACCGCGCGACGTCGAAATTGGAGCGGTTGCTATTTTTGCTGCTAAAGAAGTGGTACCATACCGATCAGCTTTAACCACGATTATCTCGTTACCCGGAGGGTTTTAGCTCATTTTGGTACAAACCTTTTTTGTAGATCGAAGTATGCTCCACAAAAAAGTGTTATATCAAATTCGCTCAAAAGTTGACAGATTACGAGATAATAGTGGTCAAGGCTGATCGGAATGGTACTACTCTGCACTGAGAGAAGAAGTCTAGTTGAACGAACCTAAGAAAAAATTTATTTCAGATAAATAGCAACTTATTCACATCGAACAAAAGCCCGTTTGAATAAAATAAATGTTTTGCGCAACTTTTTAATCGAGTACGAAACTAGCAGAACATTTATCAAATTCAAATAGACTTTTGTTCCATGTGAATAAATTCCTGTTCATCTCGAAGAAATTTTTCTATAGCTTCGTATTTAACTAGACCTTTTTCCTGGGTGTACTATCTTTGTCATAAGGATAATTACTATCAATTACAATTTCGACTACTTCTCTAATTTTCAGAAGAATGTTATTATTGCTGAAAATCATAGAATGCACCTATCCACGCATCGACTTCGCTATATCTCTACGGTAAACTGTCGTAAACTCGTTTCTATTGCACATGCATTCGTATTTAGCGGTGATACGAAATAGCGGCAACCAATGAATTCTCCGCATCATTGACGCGCTGCATTAACTTACGACGGTTCGGCGTGCTAATTCCCAACGATCCGATCGCACAGAACGTCTCGACGGATCGTGCACCGCAAAATAATTGCTCAACTTCGAGTCCTCTCACCGACGATCTCCAGTAGAGACTGCATCAGTCGAGAATATCTCTCCACCGGGTGGTTGATATACCTGTAACAGAACAGATGTTAGATAGGACTTGTCCTAATTAACGCGGCGGACTGCGATGTATAACTGCAATGGGGTAACGGATGCACGAAGATAATTAATGTTCGTGCCACAAGATTGTTCTGACATCTCGATGCCTTGTTTTAGCTTCGAAACTACGGAAAACATGCGAGATGTAAAATCGACCCTCTTTTGATGCAGGTTGCTATAAATTTGTACACATAGCTGCAATAAATCTCGGACTGGGATGAGGACTTGCAGTTGCATCCTATATAAGACGTTTATAATTTATACCGAATACGAACTGCTCAATTCTATTGAAATGCAAACGTTTGACGGTAACTTAAATTAAATAAAATGCTGTAGGCCCTCGCTCTTGTAAAAATTAAATTCTCCCCATGAGAGATATTCAAGTATGAATATTTATTCACTGAGAAAAAAAATTGCAGCTTGATCGAAATAAATGTTTTTGAAGAGTCCTAAGAGCACATATATTCGGTTAGAATGAATATCGATTGGATGTATATAAATATTATCAATTTAATGGAATATTATTTGAACCAAATCGGTATTCACACCCGGGGAAAAAATCTAGTTGAATACGAACCTGTGTGTGTGTGTGTGTGTGATAGAAAAATTTATTTGAGATTAATAGGAATTTATTCACATCGAACAAAAGTTTATTTGAATTAGACAAATGATCTACTAGGTTTGTACTTGATTAAAAAGATATGCAAAATATTTATCAAATTCGAATAGACTTTTGTTCGATGTGAATAAAAGTTCCTACTTACCTACATTAAATTTTTCCATTAGGTTCGTATTCAACTAGACCTTTTTTTCAGTGCATTCAAATCGAATAAATGTGCTCTCAGGGCCATTCAAAAATACGTTTGTTTTGACGAAGCAAATATTTTTGTCAGTGTGCGTTAAAAAAATCCTGTACCTACTTACACTGTGAGAAAAATGTAGTAGATTTGATTAAATCGTCGGTTATGGGTGGAGAAATATAAATCTAGTTACTTATGGACTAATAATTGACTCGAATGTGAACTGTAGGTATATATACGTTTCCTTCAAATAGCCGTTAACCGTTATAAACGATTGTATCAGTCGGAGCAACTAATTTTGCATTCCCCCCACCTGTAAACACGTAGATTTAATTGAATACATCATTTTCTCTCTCACAGTTTAGGTACATACAGGAGAAAAAATGCAAGTCATCGGTAATCCGTAAAGCCCTAAATGCATCGTGTAGTAAACTGATAACAAAAATTCATCGCATTCTGCGAAGTAGGTATATCCAACCGGAACAGATTTATGTATTATAAACTAGAAAGAGAAGATGCGTACTCCCGTACATCTCTCTATAATTATCTACCCCGTTCTTTCGGCCGAGTGAATTATCGGTCGAAGAAACTGCCACGCACACCGACGCACCGTACGATCTGTTATTTCCTGCCGGCGATCCGCGCCGCGCGTTGTATTGTCCCAGCGAGATAATTGACCGGTGGTTCGATTAAAGCGAGGTACCAGCTTCGCCCGCGCCTCCCCTCGCTCTTCCACCCGTCAGTCTCGCTCTCGCGAAACGGTGGATGACTCAGCCCGCGGCAGCGAAAAAAAAAAAGAGGCAAGGCGTCGTGCAAAAAGCAACTTTTTCTTCCGCTTTCGGCGCAACCATTGCGAGATCCGTTTTTGCGCTTTCTTACGAGACAAACGTCGGGAGTCGTACGCAGCCGAGGCCACCGGCAAAAAACGCATCGCGGTTTTGTCGCGTCCGCGCGCGAGAGCAGCCGAGACGCTCGCGGCTCCGGCGGGACGAGAGGGAGGCGCCTCTCTCGGCTCGTTTCTCCGCAAAGTCGAAATCGCGCGAGAGATGAAATCCTGCGCACGCCGGGGGGAGACGGCGAGAAACGGAGTCGCGGCGGGGTGAATCGCGCGCGCGGATCGAGCGGGAAGCCGCGCCGCGGCGAGAAGAGGGGTGGGCGCCAAGTCGTTAATTCTTCTCGTGGTCCTTGCGCCCGGCACCCTTTGCTCCTGGCGAACGGAAAAACGAGATTTCTTTGAAAACGGCCACGGAGAAAAAGTTATTTATCGTCCGCGTTTATGGAGCGATTGACGGCGATGGGGGATGGACTTACTCGAACGTGGATGCGCGGGGAAAAGTGGAGCAGTTATGTTCCTTGGACGTGAAGCAATCTAGAAATTGTCGATGCTATTTTTTGTATTGCAATCGGTCAATCTTTTTTTATTTGTTATATTCGACCGATTCTTCGTATTAATCCAATGTATTAACATAAAAAATTGGTCAATTTAACATACAAAAATGAGTGGAGCGATTCAAGCACAAAATTACCACAAACAATGTGAAATTAACACAAAGAATCGGTTTTGTTTTAACGTACAACAATAGATGAACCGATTGCTGCAGCACAGAATTTGCAAAGGTGTACTAATTAAATACCATTGGATTGAGTCTTTACTAATTAATTAACCCATTCGATTTAATTATACAATCATTTTAAGCAATCGTCGATTGGAGCAAGAAAAATCAATTTAGAGGGAATAAATCCGTAACTCAAGAAATGCATTTGCTGCAGTCGCGCAATTGCGCCGGCTGATCGTCTCCCAATTGTACGGCAAAACCACCATATTTCCACGTGCAACAAAGCGCGGTGCACCACGGGCCCGGTTCATCGCGCGACCGGCACAAAATATCGGGAAGAGGCTTTCGATGAAAACCGCAAAAATGAATCGTCCGTATGCGCGCGGGCCGCGTTACGTATATTTTCATCGCTACGCGGGCGTAAGAACCCGTGGCGCAAGTACCAAGCCGATATCGTCGACGCGACTGCCAGAAGTTACGGTCCACTTTGCGCCGCGATAGAAAAGAAAAGTCATTCCTAATCGCGCTTCGCTTCCACTTTCCACGAGAATCTAACGCCCGTTACGGTATCGCACCTTCGCCCGTCGCGGTGCAGCTGCGAAAGGATGCGCGACGAACCGGCCGATCTCGCTACCGATTTCGCGTGAGAATCGAGAAAATATATTGCGGAATACGGTGGAAAAACCATCCGCGCGATAACGCAAAAAAGAGGCTCACGATGGAAAATCGATAATGGACGATAGCGAATCGCGCTTTTGCTTATTTCGCCAACTCGGACAGCAGAAATATATCCTACAAATATTGTATGAACATTCGAAAGCAGATATCAAATATCTGTGAGATATCTATTTATATTCACACCACTGGAAAAAATAAATGTGGTTGTGACAACTATTTTGGACTCGACTGTTCAAGTTTGTTAATTAGCGCCAGTTTGTATAATTGTCGTAACTATTTTTAGTTACCGGAACAAAAGAATTATTGCGATAACTATATAAATCTGATGCTGATTACAAAACTGGAACGACCCCGCGAGTAATTTTTAGTAAATTGAACTAATTCTTTTTCTCTGTATATAAATATTCGGAATGTTTTCAGACATTTTTCGAATATCCTAACGATATTAACCAATATTCCCTGTTGTCTGAAAACGATCCTACACCGATCGCTTGTTACACGTTGCGAGCAAGAAAATATCCCCGTTGCTCGAACGCAATTGATAATAGTAAAGTCGCCGCTCCCACGACGTTTTCTCGTGGTTTTCTTTCGAGCGGAAATGTCGCGCGGAGAACGGATGACGGCCGGCGGTTGGTTTTAGATTCCCGCCGTAGATCTGTTCGTTTTTCTGTGCGATATGGTGCCTACACGGGGACGCGTGTAGGTGCGCCGCAGCGCGGTGGGTGTACAGCTGCATGTGTCCTAACGAGTCGCTTTTCATCGCGCGGCCCCCGTGCCTACGCGTACGCCGGAATGGCTGTATAAACGCAGAAACGATCCCGAATGCAATCTGAATGCGATCGAGTCGTTTCGAGCGCCACGGGCGGGTGACTGCACTCGAATGCCGTCCTGATTCGAACTGCGCGAGCCGCCAAAGGGTTCTTGAATTTACGTAAGAACTGGCCGGGGCACGAAAAAAAGATCGGAAGGGTTGCGCGCGCGCCCGCGCTATGTGCCTGGATAAACAAAGGGATTTCGAGTTGCCGTCGAGTTTGTTGAGAAGGCGTTGTATATCTAATGATTTTATCGACGCTCGAATTAAATTACACAATTATGCGCTAGAACGAAAATAGATCGAATTAAGTTGAGAATTGTGCATATAATAAAACAGTGGTACACAAGACTTGGATCAAGGAGCGGATCGAGAGTATCTTAAAGATCTTTTAACGCTGAGTACAGTCCCGTTTTAAAAATGAGTCCATCGCGTCTAATTCTAGAGATATTTCAACCTGCATCCAGGGAAAAGGTCTAATTGAAACGAACCTGATAGAAAAATTTATTTGAGATGAATAGGAATTTACATATTCACGTCGAACAAAAGTCTACTTGAATTAGATAAGTGTTTTACCAGGTTCGTACTCGATTAAAAAGATATGCAAAACCTTTATAAAATTCTAATAGACTTTTGTTCGATGTCAATAAATTCCTATTTATCTCAAATAAATTTTTCTATCAGGTTCGCATTCAACTACATTTTTTCTCTCAGTGTGAATATGATGCGCAAGAACCCGAGTGGAAAATTAGCTTGGCTGCCAGATTATTATTTTGGGCCATGACAGGCGTTATTTGAGCTGCCACAATAAGTATTTCCCCTTTAATTCGAAACGAGGGCCAAGTTAGAATTTAGTTGAGCATCCAAGTTAATTTTATCCCGGCTTTTGACGTTAATCCCAAGCTAGGACCCAGTTTGAATTCAACTGAGCATTCACGATATTATCTCGACTTTCATGTTAATTTCAAACCTATGTTGGCCGATGTTAGGAGAGCAATGGTCCTGTAATCGTCCTGGTTAAAATAGTGGGACATTTCTGTACAGGGCCAATATTGTACAGGGGTAATATTGTAGCAAATTAAAGTGGCCCAAAAGTTAACGTCTAAAAAGAATGTCCACTCGGGAACATCATTTCTGCAGCATTATACTCGAATTTTCTCAAAAGTCTAAGACGCTAACCAAATTTTAGCCGCAGAATTGTTTTAAGCGTTAAAAAATCTTTAAAAGAACAATCGACCCGGTTGTTGATCCAAATTCTGTGTAACCACTATATTATTAACTGCTTCGACGAAACTGCAGCGAAAACGGAAGTAGAAATTACTCATTTGTGATACGCAGTTATATGTCTAGACAGGTATAATAAAATGCACGACAAATTTTTACGAGCGTGATTAATTTACCGGAAATATTTTCGCGATATTCGCTTCCTTTCTCGTATACTCGATCATTATTTCTATCATTCGCATGCGATTATTGTGAGCTAGCCGGTTATTAGGAGGAATCTGAAAATTCGTATATAGGTACTTAACTTACTCCTCGCGGAGTTAGGAGGAACGAGAGGAGCCGAAATGTCAAATGGTCGCGAGAACCAGTTGCACCGTTGCATACTTTGGATCCTCGTACACATCCGGCCGTATATGATAATTGGAAAAACAATTCCTTTGGTGGAATTTGCTATCGCTTTATTGATCCGACGTCGAGAATAATGACGACACCTTGATGGTATTTCGTTTGTAACGATCGAGACCCAATTCAGCTCCGGTTTAACGGGTTTCTGACGAAAAATATGCATGAATGTGCATCACGGCTATGCATTCTAGTAAACGAATTCTTGGCAAAAACTATTCGAAGAAGTTTCCTACATACTGAAGGAAATAATAGTATCAAAAAAATATTTCGAGAACCAAGAATATGTTATCTTAAACATTTCTAACCCTTTGTGTGGTCACCAAGGGCCCACTTGACCAGGCTTCAATTTTGATGCTCACTGTACTTCACTCTTCACTGTACAAAAAATAGTTTTTGAAACATGCACTATAGAATTATTTATTGCTTTAAAGTATCGCATCTTATGAGAATCACCCGTAAATTTCATCAATAGAATTAAAAAAAAAAGAAGTTGTGACACTTTTAGTGAAGCAGCTCTTTTTTCACGCATTTCTATATGCACGATCGTTTTTGAATATCTCTTCATTTCATTTCTCACGTAGACACGGTGATTTGATATTCTAAATGTTTGAAGAATGTTCCACAATTTGTTGGTCTAAATTGGACGGATGTTTTTCATGTGGCTATTATTTAAAAATCGGTTGGGTTAATTTGATCCACGTGTGACCATGGAGGGTTATTGTAATTATCGATCTTGTAATTATAAGATTTCTTTGATTAAGATTTCTTCAATTGAAGAATACATTATTTGGCACCGGCAATTATTTCTCTCAGTACAGTTTTCTGTATGCATATACATACACTCATACGTATTCGCAGTCCTATTTACATCGTATCCGGCATACGACTACGACAATCATCGCCCGAGTTGCGCGCGGTGTCAGCCGTCGCGGAAAACCGTCGGACGAGAATCGGAATTACACGGTGAGTCGGCAGCGCGCCGGGGAAAAATAAAATTAATAAAGCGAGAAGAGGATAAATAGAGGAGCGACGTCGCTGAGGTCGCGGCAGGATACCTGGCAGCCGCGAAAACATTCGGCGCGTAAAAAGCTTTGTGTGTGTGCCGCGCTGCGTGAAAAAGTAGCCGTGACCAGACGCGACGCGAGACAAACAAATTTAAATTGGGACAACACACCGCACCGACGAGCGCAAGAAGGCTCGCCAAGGTGATGGATGCATCGGCGGGGCGAAAAACGAATGAAAAATTCGTTTCGAGGATAGGTGCGCTCCCGTCGCTTAATGTGAAAGACGAGAGAAAATTGCGACGAGGTCGTACGTCATCGTCAAAGCGCAGGAAGGGAAGAAGAGTGGAAGTCGTGGCGCGGGGTATAGTCGCGAATTCTAATCGAAAAATGATTAATAGTCGAGGTGGGACGACCGAGAATCGCGTTCGACATAATCGAAGAGCTAAACATTGAACGTGTCGAATATGCGTATGTCTTCTCCCAAACACATACCATACTTTCTCTCTTAAGAGAGAGTTAATTAACTCTCGTTTCTTCTCATATGAGGCTGAACTTACTCACCGGGAAAGAAACTTCAATCACTATATTATCTGATCATTTATGAACTTTTGTCCTACATCGATACAAGACTTTGTTGTAAATAAAAATGTAACCTTCAAAAAAGTATTATACAAACATGATCCAAAAGCTCATAGTTAATGAGATAATACTGATTCGAGTTTCTTTCCTGGCGAGTAAGTTTAGCCTCATATATGAGGAGGGACGAGATTAAAGAAAGAAAATGAACAGAGACGGGGAAAAGACTCTAAGAAAGGATAAGACTAGTATAGAATATAAAAAAAGAAAAAGACAGGAAGAGACTACTGAGATAGTAATGATTGAGGTTTCTTTCCTGGTGAGTAATTTTATCCTCATATGATATGACTTATGTGCAAATGATCCGAACGGAAGATGACGTTACACTTCCCGACGATCGTCGAAAATTTCGCGGCACGGATGAAATAGCGAGCGAAGGAAAGCGAATGAAAATTCACTCGGAGCGAAGCGGCGTGTGTGAAGTTGAGGAAGAAATCGTGAAAAAGTCGTCCGTCGTCGCGTCAACGTGGAGGAAAAGGAGAATAGAAAGGAACGCCGCAGAGAGACGGGGCACATGCGGCAACGCCGGGGAGGAAAAAGAGGAAATCGTAAAAAAAAGTCGTTCGTCGTCGTCAACTTGGAAGGAAGGAGGTATAAGAATGGGAAAAGAGATCGAACGGGCGGAGGAAGTCGCGAAATTTGAAGTTCGAAACTGGCCGTGCTCCAAGCTGAACAACTAAATGGTATTTTACGTGATATCGATATGTCATGAAAATGCAACTGTAGGTAACCGATGGAAAATGGAAATTCATATAGCAAATTGGAAAAACCTTGGAAACAATTATCAAACCGTTTGTTGAAATATGGATCATTCATCTGTTTGACTAAGCTGACCGCATTTGGTTAGAATAACTAAATGTTTGATTGGAATAATTAAACATTCGGTTAGAATAACTAAACGTGTTTAACTAGATCCATTTTGCCGTATCAACCTAATTATTTTTCTCAGTACACTGTGCTGAAGAACAATTACTTCTCAGAAATTAGTAAATTATAATTAAACTATCACGATTTAATGTTTTCGGAAGAAAAACTACTCTCCCGCGCTTATAAGAGCATCTAAAATCCTTTAAGTGTTCCTCTTCTATTGTAAAAATAATAAAATCTATTATATATCAACTTTCCGCGTATGAGACAAACAAAATAATTCCCTCTAGCCCAAGATTCTTATAAACTGAAAAAATGATACTGCGATGATAACGAACAATATTCTACTTCTAAAAAATTCTTAATGCGCCAACAAGTGCATTCGATGTTTGACGCAACGAGTATCGATCGTGGAAGTTAAGAAAAGTTGAGAAAACTCGCAAAATAAGAAGGAAGGAGCAAGCTAGGGGACAAACTGGAACGGGAGAAAAAAAGAAATTTCCCACAGACCCCACCCCCCATTCGCCGCATCGTTCCCCGATTTGTCCTCCGGTGAATAAATGAATTTTTTCGCCACTTCTTGATAGTTTTTTTTTCACGGGCCGGACGAGCAAGCGAGAGAGGAAGAGATATGGAAAGGGGGAGCGGGAAGAGAGAGAAAGAGAGAGAGAAGGGTTGGTCGAGGTCGCCGCAGGGATGACGCTTTTTTGTCGAAAGCCTCAATCTCGCGGGGCGATCGATTGTGGCTTTCATGTCGATGTAGGACCTTCGATTATCGATGCTGCGAGTGACAACCGCGGGTGATACGAGACGACCCTGTTTCACGCTTTATTACCCTTCAAATTTTCCCTGACCCTGGTAACGATTTACCATCTTTTCTCGTGCACCATATACACGATCAGGATTTTATGTCGTTTGTACATCGAGGAAATATCGATAAGTATTCTCAAATTTATTTCGTTTTCAACTTGCAATCGTGATATAATTGCGGCCATTTTTAATGTTGCAGATTTTCGCTATAATAATAATTTGTTCGACGATAAAGAAATTCCATCGAACGCAATAGATAAGAACAACTTCCATTCGCGATATTGAGAGAAATTAGATATTTTCGAGAATTTCCCGTGAGCTCAAACACTTGACTCTCTTAGAGACGCACAAACGATTCTGAATCCACAAGCGGGGGGCGCGGAAAGGAGAGCAAGGTGGACGAATCGAGCCGATCCCGAAAGAGTCGAATCGAGGACGCGATGAAATCGAGCCTCGTGTCCGAAAAAAAGGGCCTTTCTCATCACCCAGGGGTTCCCTCCGCGGTACTCCGAAGAGTGGGGCAAAAAGCGAGAGAAAAAAGTGTTTCGTAACGAGAGGCAAAAAGAGGAGCCTGAGAAAGAGGAGAGGGGCAAGCTCCTCGCTTGGATCTTTTTTGTTTTTTCCCGGGCTCCTCCGATTCTTTTTTCAACTCCTCGACGACGAGGTGCGCGGAGGGGACGAGATGATATGCATATCCGCGAAAGGGGTGAGAAGAGAGGACGCGCGGAACTGTGGGAGGGGAGGGATGCCGCGCGCCACCCCGAAATGGACCACAGCGATCGTGCGTGCCTGCTGCTCGGACAGGTATATAGCGCGTAAGTGCGTGCCCTGCGCATCGCCCTTCCGGATTATCGCTTAGAGCAAAAAAAAGCGGAATTCACCCCTTTCCTTGGCGGGGATGCGCGGCGGATAAAAAATGAATCGTGCTTTCTAATTTATTCGCGAGAGTTCCTCCGACACTCGCGGGGGTTCCCCTGTGGGAACTGCGCGCGGACTCGGGACGCGCGGTTCGTTCCCGCGGGAGAAAAAAGAGCGGGGAAACTGGGAAATAACATGCATCAGTAACTATAGGTATGATATTGTCTCGTTCGAAAATGAACCATTTCAGATCCATTCAGAACAATATTTCCCAGTGTCTCTTGATTTTATGAGATTGGATTCTGTACAAAAATCATCATGATAAAGAAGAACTGCCTACAATAATGACACGTAATTGAAATAGTTATTCCACTGATTCTCCCAACTATGTATCTACATCCGTAACTATAATTATGATTATGAGATTATAACATAATACAAATTTTAAAATGTTATAGAATACCAAAGAGTCTTACCCGAAAGATGTAAGGAATAATACTTCAACGAAGGATTAAAAAAAATTGTAATCATGGGTTACGCCTTGAGATGAAACACTGCACGATATTATAGCACCTGAAATTAAATTCAGAATAAAGCACCATCGCTAAATAGTATTTTGTATATTAATTATAAATTTTCTACGTCTGTCAACTTATCAATAAAACTTCGGAATTATTTTTGCGAACTGCTTCTTATTAATGAGACACTAGACGTACCTATAATATATTGTATCATAATCACACGCCACTAGTTATGACACTAATTCGATCGATTAACAAAGTTCCCAGAAACTACTGTAATAAAAAGAATGCACACACCCATGTGTGTCTATCGTTGGTATTCGACGTTCGCAACGACGCAAATTACACGCACTAAAAGTGATCGATGGTATTTACCCCCCTCGATAACGAGAGAACCGCCAGTCGAAACCGAATGGCGGACATTTTCTACGGGGGTCGTCGTGTCACGGGAAACTAGGGGTAGCGTTCATCCGACCTTCCAATCGGGAGAAATTCGAAAAAGGAGTGGCAAGGGTAGCGTTTAGTGGGGTAGGCTCTCGTGGGCCGCACCCCAGGGCCCTACCTACCGACGATATTAACCAACCCTTGAATTTCGTACCCCTCGCATCCACTACCCTGCCCCTGGGACCACCATTGCTCGGTTCCTTGCTTTTGAGCGAAAAAAAATGCGGATTAAATGGTAACCGTACTTCCTAACAGTTTCACGCACGGATGGGAAATTGAATTCGTTATACGAAATTTAACGGTTTGTTCGAAGCTTCGAAACTCGTTGAATTCTTTCGGATGTTTCAAAAGTAATTCAATAATCCTGCGAACGCAATAATAGTGGGTAATATACCGCCTTAACTAAAATTTTTCTCTCCCAAATTTGTACGAAAAACTCTGCCGAAAATCTGCTGTTTCTCTGCGAAAAAAATGTTCCAATTTTAAGAGCTGGTACACGATTAGTGTAGAGATTTAAAAATATTTCTACTGACTTTGCGGACTTTGACGAAATTTTCGCCTAGTCTCTGCTGAAGTCTCTGCGAACTCTACCAAAACATCTGCCAACACTGCCATCTCTGACGACGTCTCTGTCAGCTCTTAAAATTGGAATATTCGCAGAGAAACGCCAGATTTTCGGCAGAGTTTTTCGAAAAATTTCCACTAGGGCTCATCTGTGGAAACGTATCACCTTGTACCTATACGCTTATCCTCGAAAACCGTTTCATTGGAACGTGAAAATGATTATGCATACATGGAGAAAAAGAATAAGTTGGATCTACTGAAAATGACTTGCGGGGTCGCAAGCAATTTTATATCAATGAAATCTTTTAATACATCAATTTGATATTTTCCTTATAATCATATGGAACAGTATGTGATTGCAAGGAAGAAATATTATATTAATATGAAAAAAGATCAAATTATTGTACATAAATAATTACTTGCGACCCCGCTTACAATTATCAGTAGATCCAACTAATTCTTTTTTTCTGTGTAATGAACTGAAATTCCTCGCCACGTAGCAAAGTGCACGGAAAAATGGTGTTATCGTTTAAAATTCTCTCACGACGTTTACTAACTTATAGTAAATTATGACGCATGCTCGAGGTACTGCTGCTGAGAATAAATCTGAAAAAAATCAAAGGGACTATTCAGTAAGGAATCCCGTATAGCTCACAGACGGTTACATGTACGTAATTTTTTCATTGACTCCCACCATGAGTAGCCACGGGGAATCGTCCCTAAAAACCACGAGCGAAATAGTGAATAGGTCCTAGAAAAAAGCAAGGGTCTTAATCCAATTAAAACAATGTTTTCTCTTCAAACACCAACCGACACATCGAAAGAAGCTCCCTGAAAAATCGAGAGAACGTTTCCATACCAAACGAGAGAGAAGAATTTTTCTTCCTTTCCAATCCACTGCCCACCGGATATCAAGATTCTGAGCAGACCAAGCACCTCGACGGACAAAACCTGTACTTCAAAGATACGAAGACCCATCGGGAGGATCCACGTACTCCATCCCGCGCACTTCCTTCCTGACTTCTCCAATTGTTCTTCCTCCCCCCCAGCACGGAAAGTGACGCTGCTCGCCCGGATGAGCTTTCTCGCGGATTTCGCTCGAGCCTGGGTACGGATGGAATTTGGAGGAGCAGAAGGTGGAGGCAGTGGAGTCGAGGAAGGAGACGGAGGAGGTGGGAGGGAAGGTAAAAGGAGGTTATAGGTGAAGAGGGGAAGAACGAAGAGAGGGTAGGGGGAGAGCCAGCGGCGACTCAGTCCATCTGCCCGGTGTTTTGTCCGGGCCGGGAGCACCGGGCAAAAACTCACCTAACCCTTCCTTGATTACAATGCCGGCAAAAAGCGAAATACTAACCGCCGCCGCGCGAACGGGCGCTCCTAAGAAACTAGACCCGTTTTTGTTAGCGAGCGCCCGCTCCGTGAAGTATCGGACAAAGAACGTATACCGTCCTCTTCCTCGCCCGCCCTCCGTCGCCACGGCAGGTCGAGCGAAATGCGTGGCCACTCGAGATGCCCCGTCGTCGCTCTCCGTGGACCCCGTCTCGTGAACCGCGGGGATAAGGGGTCGCGTCGGAAAGCGTGCGACGAGGATCGGCGGTCGACCCCGAAATGCACGCGATATCTTCGGTATCGGCGAATGTGGGACGCGAAGAGGTCGTATTGGAGTGAGATTGGAATGAGATTGAAAATAGGGCTGAAACACGCGTGGGGACTTTCGGCGGGTGTAATTGGATCGCGTAGGGGTCACTCGAGGAAGAGTCATGTAATAGGTCGTAGTGACCTGTACACCGAGATAAATAATTGCTAGTGTCGAAGAAATATTTCTTGAATCAAGAACGTAATGATGTTAAAAATATTTAAGAATACATATTCTTGGTCGAAAAATATATATTCTTTATTCAAGAATACCTTCGTTTGGACAAGAAATTCGTCCTGCGCGAAAAGAAACAATTACTCGAGCCTATTAAATATTTTCTTGCGCGAAGAAAACCATTGTGCGATCCTGGAATTAAGTCATGTTTCCAGAAAACATGTTTATGTTGATTCTGTAATAAAAAACATTTTCTTGGCACTAGCAATTATTTCTCTCGGCGTATAATGGATGCAATTGTCTAGGATGCGTAATTAGATTGCAAATGTCCTGTCGAAGAGAAAATGCCAAATCTGAATTCCCCGTGACTCGCACAATTGACAATTTTAAGAATCACTACCCGCTCCTTTCTTCTGCTTCTCCTCAACGATGCCTATAATTGCTTCAGGCTACCGTTACGTCGCATCTCTATCGGCGCTCCGAAATGTCCAAAACCTTATTATACAATCGAAGGAATAAGAAACGCGATTGCGATTTGTCGCCTGTTATGATGCTGCATCCGCAATTCGTTAAAATCCTTGTTTCTTACTTCGATCGCGTAATGCGGGGCTTAATGGGGCTCATTCGGATCGGCTCGACTTTCCACTCGCACACCATTCTATCCATGCCATGTTGGACCATAATTCCAGCGCCACTGCGGCACCGCATGCGGCAATACGGAAAATCCTCCGCCACTTGCCAAAAGGAAACCCGGCATCTATTCCCTTCCCACGACAACTCCATTTCCAAATATTCCCGTCCCTCCCTTGCCCTGCTCCACCTGCCAATAGCGCGATAGCGCGCGCCGCAGCCGCGCGAGTGCGTCCGCGTAACAGCGAGGCCGAGAAAACCGTGTCGCCAAGTTCCCAGGGAGGGCCGCGCGCGCGGGGATCAGGTTCTCCCCCCACGTCAGTGCACTGCGTGCCGCGAGAGAGCAGCGAGACGCTCCGGCTCGCGCATCACGTTGCCGCGCGATAAAAAGGACGCCCCGTGCCAAAAAAGTCGTTATGTAAATGACAGGCTTGCGAGAGACCAGGCGGCCAGGTAGAGAGGGGCCGCGTGGTCGGATAGGAGAGACGCGCGCGAAAAACGGAAACGGAGAATTTCACTTCGAGACACGCCGCGGATCCCCCGTCGACTGCGTGCTCCTGCGGGGACCAAAGCGTCGGCTCGCGTTCCGCGCATCGCGAGCGAATAGTCGTCCTCTCTCCCCCCTCTTTCTTTCCCTGCCAAAGTACCGCGACGTTTTCCCGCCGGGAAAAAGAAATGAAGCGAGCTGCCGTCGATTCGCGACGACTCGCACGCGAAGACGCCGGGTTATCGTTGCGCGCGGTGCACACCGCGTATAAGAATCCCGCGGAGGCGAGTGACTGTCGGCGGGTCGAGAGAGGCGCGCGCTACAGCGTGAGACCGCGGCCCCGCTTCGTAATAAGACCCGACGGCCAGTTTTTTTAACCTACTCCATCTCCCCTCCCTTCAGTCCCGGTATTAATTTATACGCGATACGTGTGTGCACGCCGACAGCGCGCCGCTTTTTCTCGCAGTTCCTCGAAATTTGCAAGAAACTAGTCGGACACCCTGACCGCTCGCTCGCCTCTCGTGCACTGACTGTGCCGCGAGGCCCGAGGGAGTAGGGGGTTGGATGGCGAGGGGGAATGCGCGTGGCGGTGGAAGGGGTTGAGGTCGCGGGAAGGGGGTGGCGAGGAGAACGGGTGAAGTATTCGGAGAGCTTTTCTTGCCGCCGCGCGCCGTGCAATTCCCTCCCGTTCTCACCTGAATTATTCTTTCCTCGCGAACCCATTGGAACCCGTGTTTCGATGTGGCCCATATATTTGCCCTAACCCCGCGCCTCGATATTTCTCCTATCATACGGTAATTTCTTCGTAATCAGGGTGGCTGCAGAAACTTGATTATAGAATTCTCTGACCATTCCCTGATTTTTTCCCGACTAATTCAGCTCAAATTTCTTAAAGTATTCCCTGGCATTTTTGTTCACATCAGGAGTTTTGCATAACCAAATCAACAGAGCTATAGATAATTATAATGCAAGAACACGAGGTTGCAAAAACATTTTTACGTTAAGAAAGTAACGTTGATGGTAGAGACCTTAATTTTAGTCGATGGGGCACACGCGTGCTACTCTACTGGAGGTATCTGA
Source organism: Xiphydria camelus (assembly GCA_963678675.1). NCBI lineage: Eukaryota > Metazoa > Arthropoda > Insecta > Hymenoptera > Xiphydriidae > Xiphydria > Xiphydria camelus. The sequence continues at coordinate 3,397,237 of OY783199.1, forward strand.
AGCAGCAGCGCAAACTCCATTGTCAAATGTATAAATGGTGAAATTTAAAAAAAATTAACTAACTACTTTATTTATAATTTCCGGTAAAAATCCAAAATTCCCTGACTCTTCCCTCTACTAATAAAATTACGAAACTGATGGGCCTTTAATTAACAGAAATATTTGTTTAAACGATGAAGAATAATAGGGATATTCACATGAAAATAGTGTAGAATAAGCAAATAAAGAGACATTTGAGAGTTTGCCCCGTAATTATTTATTTACACCAATTAGATAATCTTTTTTCATATTAATTTGATATTTCTTCCTTGCAATGACATAGTAGGTATTCCACATGATTGTAAGGAAGAAAAATTTAATTAATGTATTAAAAAATTTCATTCATATAAATAAATAATTACTTACGCGACTCGGCAAGTAATTTTGAGTAGATCCAACTAATTCTTTTTCTCCGTGTAGCCACCCCGGTAACCGCGTATCGCCTTCGCGTGCAATTAGAAGGTTGGAAATTATACGCTACACGGAAAAAAAATGATTTTGCAATCTTAGCAAAACTAGGTTTTGTTGGGAACTCTTACTATCATAACAGAATCATTATCCCTGGCAGCAAACTACAATCGCAGTTAAATTTTTGTCGGTAAAAATATTTGCTATCTCAACAAATATTTTTACCATTATCGGACATACTTTTTGCTGTCATAGATAATATTCTTGTCGCGATGGCAAGACATTTTCAGCCAAACCTAGTTTTGTTAAAACTGCAAAATAATTTTCTCCCGCGTACGATCTATGAAACCAATTCTAACATAGACTAAAAGTTCAAAGCAAGCGAAACATAAGTGGTTGAAGTCGATAAAAATGATCCCACTACCCCCTGCACTCACACACCCAACTTAATTAGCAATATACGAACCTATCGCATATTCGCGTAACCAGCGAACCGATGTCTATTAACGCACAGATCTCTCTCGCAGTCGTTCAAACGTCGGTGCCCCAAAACGAGGCGGAACTGCAGCTCTACCGGGTTATGCAACGCGCCTCGCTTCTAGGATATTACGATACCCTCCTCGAAATGGGTAAGTGTCCCAAACGATCGATTAAGCCGCGCTCTGATTAGCCGAAGCGTAACGCGCTGCGAATACCTCCTTGTGTTGCCGGCTCCAAAGGTGGAGACGACGTCCAGCAGTTGTGCGACGCGGGCGAGGAGGAATTTTTGGAGATCATGGCGCTGGTCGGCATGGCCAGCAAACCCCTCCACGTTCGCCGGCTCCAGAAGGCCCTGCAAGAGTGGCTGACAAACCCCGGTAGCGTACCAGACAAAGCCAATCATAATTAAAGAAACGATACCATTAGGCGTTATTGCCGATAATACCGAGGTTGCCGGCGATGCAATTATTACCGCGCCGTAATTACAGCCCCCTTCCAAGCGCCGATTATACCCCCTTCGAACGCGACGTGCAAAAGCTCGGTCGTAGGATTCCCCTGCGTGAGTCCGAGACCATCGCAAGGAAATCCTTCGGGTTTCGTGGCGACGTCGCAGATGTCGATGCCGACGCCGTACGTCTCCAACCACGTGCCGCTGACGCCGCTGCCCTGCCGCAGTGCCAGTCCGGTCGTACAGCCCGCTTCTGCGAATGCGCCGATCGCCTCCACCACGTTTCGACACAGCCCCAGCCCGAACGCATCCCTGGCGTACGCCTCGTCGCAGAGTCCCGGTGTACTGCAGGTACGTAAGTTCATTTCTGCGATACCATGGATGAACTCACGTTTTACTTTGTAAACAGGCTATTATACGCTTTGATACTCAATTCACGCATATTAGGTATACATACGCCGAAAGAATAATCAGTTTAAAGTGACAAAACGCATCTAGTTAAACGCGTTTTATTATTCTAACGAAAATACTGATCAGTCAAAGCAAACATTTAGTTATTCCAATCAAATGTCTAGTTATTCCAACCAAATGTTTAGCTATTCTTCTCAAAAAGTGGTCAGTTCAACCAAACAGATTGGGATCGTCTCCAAAATTTTGGTTAAATTGACCTGCAAATTATTTTTCTCAGTATAGAGTGTCTCGTGTGGTTCGTTACATTTATCGGAATTGCTATTATGTGGTCATTAGCGTCGCTATTGCGAAACGAGATGATTTCAGACTTCGAACGTTTACGTGAAAGAATTAATTCAATTATGCCGAGGGATCATTTCTTTGATAATTTTACAAAGTTGAATGACACGTATAAGAAATTTAAAAAAAAGGAATAAAATAAAATCGCGTAGACCTACAAAAAATGAAGTACCTACCCCTACCGCGCAAATACGCCTACAAAAGAGATAACGGAATCGGGATAAACCTAACATAAGTCATCGCGGAAGATTACCGCGAATCGCCGTAAAGCGCGACCGTCCTACTGCTCGCAGGTGGGAACGTGCGAGTCTTCGTGCGGCAGCGGGACCACGCCGAGCCCCGGGGCCGGAGGGGCCCCGGCGAGCCCTACACAGCCCACACCCACCTTACTGCAGTCGCAGGTGCAACGACTCGCGGAGGCCGCGGAGCGACTCGCCGCCACTCTCAGTCCCCTCGATCCGAAGCCGCACAACGTGAAGAAGAAGATCTGCAAGAACCTCGAGGTGAGGCCTCGTCGTTGATCTCGCCTCCCTGCGCGCGCGCGGTTATCATACGTCGTCATTCCAAACCATCCTCCCCGTACGTCGTGCCGTGCGCGCGAGCGCGCGCCGACTGCAGCGGGGCTCGGCTTTCGCCACGGCCTCGCGCTAAAAACTCACCCGCGCCGCTTTACTTCTGCGCGCGCTGTCACATCGCGACGTATAGGTCGCCTGTACCGACGTCGCCGTCGTCGACATTCGCCTCGTTATGTCGTTCTTGCCGTTGCAGATGGTAATGGCGATGCCGGACAGCGATCCGCGCCGGATGGAGGAGATACGAAAGTACGCCGCGATCTACGGCAGGTTCGACACGAAGAGGAAGCCGGAGAAGCCGCTGACGCTGCACGAGGTCTCGGTGAACGAGGCCGCCGCGCAGATCTGCCGATTCGTGCCGGCCCTCCTCACCAGGAGGAACGAGCTGTTCCCGCTGGCGCGCGATCTTGTCAAGAATTCCGGGTATCATTACTCGAAAAATCACTAGTGAGTCGATCCTCGCGGGCGAATTGACGAGCGCGTTTTGATTGACGAAAGAAAAAGGGTTTTCTGAGCGCAGATGGGATAGCGATACTGTTCCGATCAGCTTCAACCGCGATTATCTCGTTATCCATGGACTTTTGGCATATGATGATCTCTTCCTTTTTTGTAGACTTACGTGTGACCTTCAAAAAATCTTATACCGGTTTGGCCCAAAAATTAACGGGTAACGAGAAAACAGTGGTCGAAGCTGATCGGAACGGTACTACCGTACCCTACCTACTCACAGGCAAATACAACGTACGGTATATCACTCCGATTTCTCTTCCAGCCTGTCGATGACGAGAAGACGCGAGAATGGCGACGAGGTCGATTCCGAGAGGTCGAAGCGGCGACGCCACGAGCTGGAGGGTGAGGGTGAGGGTGAGGACACGACGCAGGTTAGCTCCCCGCGTGAAAAGAAATAAGACACGCTCCTGCTGCCCGGACCTGCTGTACTCGCATGGTCACACGCTCTAACTAATCAGTTGTCGCATATAGCACCATTAATCTGCCACACGCGAACACCCTTCGAACGCCTGGAAGCAAAAGGTCAAGTATGGCGTAAATGCTCGGATGAAGCTAGATCTGCATTTTTTGGATTTTTTTTTTGACACTCGTTTTCTCTCCACATTTCATTTCCTCGCAATCTCGATACGCATGCTGCTTGCTTTCGCATGTGCACGCGTGCAGCTTAATCCAATGTGTGCATGTTGTAGATATATTCAATATTTTCCCGTTCTCCAAATTAACTTGGGACGATTTACATGACGAAGTCTACCGAAAAATGTACACCGCGTTCCCTTCGGACTCTACGCCGAGTTCTTAGAGTCCGACGGTGACGTGTTTACGTTACGATAGAGCGAATCCTTTTTTTAAATCTTTCTTTCTCCTACTAAGACTGTGGAAGTGTCCCCGTTTGGACAGTTTCCCCCCCGATTATTCCCGGTTTGTAGCAGTTTACTGTTCCAGACGGAGTTGGATTTGCGCTGTTCCGGCACGGACGTTAACAGCTCGTCTCTGAGACGGCACGGATCTTCAAGGTGATTATTTCGCTTTTAACGCTATCGCGGAAAATAAGTGCGTGCAGTTGTTAGGTGCGTTCGAAGGAAATTGGAAATTAAGTGAAAACGAACGCGTCTATTTGTTAGTTTCCTTTTCGACCTTTGGCTAGAGAGATAACGGCTCTTCGTGTACACCTTGCAAACGCGTATTCTTCACCTTACTTTATCGCGTTTCTAAGATAGAAGCATTAAGGTTCCGTGTAAGTATAATGTTTCAGTCCAGTTTGGCGGAAGAAGAATAACAACGGAATCTTCAACGCCAGCGTCGAGGAGATTAGCGACACGGACAGCCAGTTTTCATTTTCCAACGAAGAGACGTCATCTTTTCACGTGAGTCTTATGTCAAAAGAAACATCAATTTCATTATATGCCTAATTTTGAAAGTGAGAAATACATTAATTATATACCGCATCATTTTCGATTCCACGTATAACTCGGAGTAGCTACTTTTCTAATCACATTATAATAGATGTGATTTATTTATTTTTCAGGATACGAACGAGGCAGAGGCTGATAATACGGACAAGGAAAATGATTTCAACCTGAAGGTAATTCGTGACCGCCGGTGTTTACAATATCACGACCCGTTGTATTCATTCGCTGTATTTTGATTCGCGTATAGTCCAGTTAAAGCATCTACGAAATTAGTTGTTCAAAATGATGGTCTATATTCATTTTTCTGTGTCGTATAGAAGTTTCAATATCGTAACTATTTTCTGAACCATTCAGTTTATCTAAACGTATCTCCCTGTAAATGCAAAATCAGTGTAAATTTGTATCGTTATCGTTACTAGGCCCGACAATTTTGAACACAGGTAATAGCATCGCGAGGAGACAACATAATAGCCGTGGCGAATCCTGCATTGATGGAATGTAGCGCGACCCTGCCTATAAAGGAGGAACCTACTGACGAGAAGCCTATGCTGTGATATTAAAAAAAAATACTAACAACGTTAAGCCCAATTATTACTATTAACACTAGGACCCATTACTACCGTTGTTGTACACCACCACCGCTAACACCATGATGGTCCTAATCGTTATTTGCATCGCGATCTTCAGCATGATAATCATGATGATGTCCGTCGTCACTATTATAAAAACAGTATGCATGTGGGATTCTGTTACTTGTTAACAGCATCGAGTCGACAGTTCTCACAATCTTTCCTGACAGAGAATGATACTAAATTCTTGCCGCCTGATGTATAATTTTATAAAGTATCATCCCCGTGCGCAAATACGCGCTATTCGTGTAAGATATTATAGGTATTTAGAAGACGTATAGGAAATAAAGAAGAAATATGTGCAGTTGAATCAAAAGATGTTATACATATGTCGAACGATGCAAAAATTAATGCCGAATTAAAGACTGTAAATATGAAATAAAGGGACATTTTTTACTTAAAATTGAGCAATAATTCATCGTTAATTTCTTTGGAAGAAAAACAATATTAAGGTTATCAAACTGTTTGAGTTAGAATAGGTTTTCAATGAATATGTAGAATTCCTTTGAATATATACGCCCTCTCTAACATTAATGGTTACAGAGGACCGGTAAGTGTTTTGTTAAGCCACGACGTAATGCTCGGGTAGTTATATGGGCTCATTTTCTAGTTCCGAATTTGCTTTTGCCAGGATGTACTCAATGAAAATTCACGAATATTGTTACAACCCTAAATAAATAATTATATTTCTTTGTTAATTGTGCCGTAGTTCCCATATAAATTATAATAGCAATGGAGACTATGATTCTAAAGGGGCTGAGCCCCTGCACTCATGCAACCAAACCGCTAATCGTCTCATGCATACTTTATCTCATAACTTCCGAAGTAAATACAAACACATGCATATGCGAGGGGCGATGCACAGGAACGAATAAGATCAGTTTTTTATCTTCTTGAAGCCACATTGCCTAATGTTACGTAATAATTCATTTAAATTGAGTGTTTCAAGGACTCGAATGCAACTGAACTTTGTCATTCTCAAGAACTTTTTTAAATAAAGTTCATGACACAGCCAATAGAGGCAGCACCATTAAAGTATTTTTTCACGGTGCTGCCTCTGACGACACAACGGCCAACTTTTCATAAATTTGGTTATGTCTGTTTGTTTATACACGTGTTGTCAGTTAATTTTAATATTCGAAGTTTCTTCATAAAAAGGAGATGAAGACGAAAATGACGAGATTAGCTGATAAAATAAGCAGTTTAGTCACCGCTGCGCCTACGAATTTCGGATCTGATGACGAGGACGAGGAAACTAGAGCGAAATTAGTGGAGTACTACGAGGAAAGTGATAATTCCGACGAAGATCTAAAGAATTCAAGCATACGAAGGAAGAATATCGATCTTCTGGACCAAATTGACAAAAGGTACGTATCTCCACTTTTCTCACGAAATACTGGAAGAAAATATAATTTAACCTTCAATCGATTGCTTCACAGCACACCGAAACCAGCAACCCTGAAATCTCTCGTAATGTCTTTGCGTTATGCTTTTTAGATACGCGGGGAAGAAAGTTTCCAGAAAGGATATCAAAGAAGACGATACGTTCTCCTCTCCATCCGGTGATTGTTTGGTCTACGAGGAATCTAATGATGAAATTGACGAGAACAAATCTGAGGATGACAAATCTACAGACTTGGAAAGCGAAGATGGAGAAGGATTAAATACCGACGCGTCTAAGGATCGAAGCGAAGAATCAAATTCGGAAGATGAGACCAACTCTGAAATCGACGAGGATAATCCCTTGAGAAGGAAGACTAAATCGGACCTCAACTTCCGGAGCATGCCAGAAACGAATATTCGCGCGGAAGTCGAGAAGGGCAACTGCGTGAGGAGTCAGTTGAAGCTTTGGGAAAGTCTACTGGAAATGAGAATAAAACTGCAAAAATGTCTGGTTACCGGGAACAAAATGCCCCAATACGACGTCCATGAAGAATACAGGAGCGACGCTACTTTCACAAAGAGTACCAACGACACCAAAGACAAGTTAACGAACCTCTTAGATAACATGCTGAAACTACAAGATGCTCTCCTCAAGAATTATCCAGAAACTAAAAATTTAATTAATAAAGGAGGGAAGAAAAATGATAATAGAGTCGAGATCGCGGACCTAGAAGATCCCATGGACGAGGAGATTCCATCAGATACGGAAGATGAGATGGAGAAGGAAGATGAAGCGAGCGAGGAAGAGGAAGAAGAAGAAGAAAAAGACGAAGACAGCCGAGAAGTCCCAAAGAAACGGAGAAAGCTCGCGGATTACGAGAAGATTCTAGCGGACCGTCACGAGGCATACGCGGAATATAGAAGATCTGTTATTCAAAAATGGAACGACAAGACTCAGGTAGCCGCGGGAAACATGAGCAAGAGCTCGAATCAATCGGTTGTCAAGCAGATCGACTTCGTTCTCAACGACAAATCCAAGCTCCTCAAGCGAAGCCAACTGAAGCGCTCGGAATATGAGATAGTCGGTAAAACAGTGGCTGAAGAAGACGAGAACGGCAGGAGAATACAGGAGTACGACTCCGAAATTTACGACGACGATGACTTTTATCATCAACTATTGAAAGAACTGATCGAATACAAGTCCGCGGACATCACGGATCCCGTGCAACTCGGTAAACAATGGGTGCAACTGCAAAACATGAGGAGTAAGATGAAGAGGAAGATAGATACGAAAGCCACTAAAGGGAGGAGGATACGTTACAACGTTCACACGAAGCTAGTTAATTACATGGCGCCGATTACAGTAAACGATACGTGGACTGAGCTCGCCAAAAATGAACTGTATAATTCTCTCTTTGGTAAAATTAAATCGGCGGAAGCCAATGTAGAACATTGAATAAAAATATATATATTGTTATTATATCTTGTTGAGTATTTTTTTTTGTAGATAGTTAACCATGAGTTATTTTAAATTATGATCGATTATTCCTATGCCTTTTCCTTCCTTCCCCCTATTCATGCATCGACGTTTCGGCAATTTAATAATCATTTTCAAAAACAATGAGTTCGAAACATTCCTTCCCGTTAACGTGAAGAGTTCAGTCTGCGATCAAAATTAAATATGTACCTATTCAGTATTCGCTTTGCGATTTAGCTCTGTTTTGATTTTCATTGGAATCTGAACTCTCGAATGCTAATCTCTCTATAAAGAGGACAGATGAAACTTCACTTTTCCCTTCTATCGGTTTTTCCTTACCAAGAAAGATAAATGAAACCAAATAAACTGACCTAATTATCGATTTGCAGGGGCATCGATTATTCAGACAATTAGTGACTTTTTATCACTCATATATAGTTCCGCGAAAATCAATATGCATACAGTATGCATACAAAGATTTAATTGGAATGTGTTTTTATTTACAAAAACTAGCAAAAAGCTCCTGCTTGTGAGTGTGATGGCATGACTCGCAAAAAAGATTAGTAAATATATGCCTATGGATTTATATCCTCATAAAAAGGAACTGTGAATAACAAGTAGAGGAAATTCCTTATAATTTAGAGTTTATTTATAAAATTAATGATTTAACTGGCGTCCATGGCATCTTTGGAACTTCTATGTTCCTGCAATGACTTTTCGAACATTGTAATCGTATGCTCGCAAGCTTTCTCCAAGTCTCCCAATCCACGGCGTAAGATATCCAAGGCACGCCCATTTTTCGCCTGAATCCTGAAGTGCATCTTCGCTTCCGAGGGATGAGGGACCGTGTAGCCGCAAAACTGGACTTCGGGACTGAGTGTGAATAAGAATCCAGTTTTAGTGAAACAGATATTTTTGGAGAAAGACACGGAATTTTTTTAGTTGAAACACTGAAATGAACCAACTAGTGCGAGATGATAGATCTGAGCGCATTTCCCAATGTATGATCCTCGTTTTGAAACACAAAAGTCCTTGATCTCTCGCCAGATTCTTCGTCTCCTGCAAGCTTTACGAATCGAACGCAATTAGACAAAGTTAGGCTTCGAATGATAAGTATTTCCCGATTATACCATCACTATACCTGAGCGAGTTTTCCCATTATTTTCTATTCTCATAAACAATTACTCTCTAATTGTGATTACTCAAATTTATCTAATTCTCATTAACGGTACTTATTCGCTTTATTTCTTTGCGAATATAACCTAAAAAACTTTGACATTTCTCGACCGGGAGTGATATTGAATAAAGTTAACGCGGTATCCGTACGCGGCGCTGATATCGATAAATTAGCGCACTCTGTGATTATAAAAAGTAACTAACGATAGAATTTGAAATATCCACAATGACCGACGTGCAATCTTCAACAAAATCACGAGGGTTTAATAATGGTATTTTCGTTAGTTTTAAATACAAGAGATTTTTGTGACAATTTCGAAAGCAAGGGAGAAACTATTTACATTTCTTACATAAGTACTGTCATATATTTATTATTTGATGGTAAACTAATATCACTGTGACGGCTTCTTTCTACACCGCAATAATATACAGACTTAGCATAGTATAGTAACTGGAGTAATTTCAAGTAAAACGGCTTACCTTCGCGTGTGCTATTCGTTTGGAAATTGACCTAATGACGTAATTGTAGGTGCTCCTCATAAAAACAGTGTCGTAGGATGTATTTGTCTGACGAATTGAACGTTGCTTTGTTTATTCAATGAAATGACGTCGCCGTCCGGAACTGGGTCAAACGGTTAACAGGCGGAGTATAAAGAATCGAACAAGTAAACAGCGATGCTGCGAAGGTGACGTTGTACTATTGCCGTTTCTCCGAATGTAAATACTTGGATAATCGCGAAGTGGATGCTGATCTAAATTGTTAATACTTCGTAATATAATACGATCGACTTTGCCTGTTCGTAATAAATTTGAAATAAGATACGAGCGTACACCTGTTATCAGAAAAGCATAAACCACCGTACACCTGTTTCTAATCATACGCTGTCGTCTACGATCAAAGTTACAGCTAGACGCGAACTGAACTTTAAAGCCTATGTGGTGTGGTATTCGCAATAGCATAACTACGGTGTCTAGCAAAATATGAGAAAGAAATTCCCTGACTTTTCTAGGTTTTCCAGTCTGAAATAGCTCAATTTCCCTGACCGCTATGGGTATAGATCACGTATAAAGTTGTACGCATCAATAATTCTTTGTCGAATGAAAAAATTAACTAATATCCATAGAACGAGTTATGATAACTGAAAAAAGAATATTAAAATAATTTAATTTTTTCAAATCGTATTGTTTAGTAGCTTTTTTTTAGAACAAGAGAACTTGGATACATACATATATACGTATGGAATACTTTTTTTAGGTTTCCATATACATTCTTAAACATTTTAACAGACTAGAAGTCAAGCTATTTTTGAGGTTTGAGTATTTTCGAAAAATTCCAGAAAATTCTTTATTTTCCCTGACCTACATAATTCCCTGACAATTCCAGATTTTCCAGAATTCCCTGACCACTAGACACCGTGGCAACGTAGTAGGCTCTAAATTTTAAGTCAACGTCAACGTGTAATTCAATGTCTCATCGTAATTTCAGCTTTACAGACGTTAATAAAGAGTTTCCTTTCGGTAATTTTCCCTTTCTCCCGGCGAGACCTCACCGCGCTACCGGCAAAAATCACCGTCCCGCGAAACATTTCATAACGTACCTAAAAAATACCGAGTTATAATCGCGGGCTGGAGGTCAAGTTCGCATAACACCACGGAAGAAGGATTCGCAAATGCCTTCCTCTTTTCTTCCGAAATATTTCCCACCCGCTCTCTCCCGCCTCACACGCCTGAATCACCACTTTCTCCACCTCCCTTCCGAGCAGAGGAAGATTACAGCGACGGCGCGGTTGGTCGGTCGGCTCCGCGCGCGCGCGTTAATTATATTAAATCATTGCGGAATAAGACGACGAGCCACGTTATCGCACGCGTCTTGTTTTGCGCGCGGGGCATCTCTCCGTCGATACGTATCGGGAGCACGAGGGCCAGCCGTGCGATACTTATGCATACGCCACGTCGAATTTCATCGGGTTCATCGAAATATCAAGTAGAGGTTGCTCGAGATAAGAATGTAGACCAAGTTCTGGCGGTCACGGCCTTCTCGTGAGTCTCCGCGAGCGGAAGGAGGAGGGGGAGAGAGAATATGTCAAAAGAGAGAGAGAGACCCCGATTTGACCACCATTATTTAAGTGTAAATATGAGCGCTATTCAAATTCAAGTGACGCAGCGCCCTGTAAACTACACTCGTCACCTATGTATATCCGAGGCAGTCAATGCGTTAAGTTCGAAGGATAGACCCTCCTGATCCGCTAGATCAGAAAGTTCGTTAGAGCAAAGTGACTTTCGAAGTTTATCAGCTACTTCAGCGTTTCCGAAGTACTCTCAAGACCCGCCTGGACCATTATCAAGTTCCTAAACTCCTCGTACTTTATTCTCACGCTTATATCGTGTGTTCTATTATTTCTCTCTGACATTGCGATGGTGCAGAGAGTGACTCGTGTGATTGCAATGCTAAAATGTTAAAGGAAAATCCCGAGAAACACAAGCTCGAACTAAAATTTCTTTCAAAAGTATGCAGATGATATCGCGAGAATGATGAGAAAAAGTGTAGGATAGTCAGCAAATCTACAACTCAGTCTGTGTGTATTCGTGCAAGATAATCGTCTGAGTAGCATCCGGAAATTACGGCATTCGAGAACGCTTTACTTAATCGTTTCTTTCAGGAAAAGTTCCAAAGTTCGAAACCCTTCAAATCTTTCGAGGCAATTTAACGTATAACGCTCTCGGTCTTTTATTGCTTTGGGCGCGCCACAAGGGTCTCTTCAGGCCGCATGATTACTCTCCGTACTTTCTATCCACATCAGGCCACTGACGCGCGTGAACCGTAGTAGGGTAATAAAATCAAACAGGTCGGTTCCCAACTTCAATCGCGGAGCAAGCTCGAGCATCCTACTTTACCCTTCCCCATCCCTTCGTCCCTTATATTCATCAATTAGGACCTCTTCAATCTCTGAATTATACGATAGTAAATTAGTAGCTGTGACATATCGCGAAGTTCGGGTCCCTTTGTTTGAACTTTGCGCGATTGACGAGTAAAAAGGGGGCAGTTTTGAACGCCAACATGTCACGAGGAGAAACGCACCCTTGGCCGAGAATTTTTTGCACGTAAAAGCCATTATCACACCCTAAATGTTTAAAACGTGCGTTATCTGCGGGATTCAGACATCGTCTAACCGAACGAGGAGTTCGAGAGAGAGAGGGTTGAAATTTATTTACATTCCCTCTGCGGAGGAAAGTGAGATTCGGCTGTACTGTAAGGAATGCCAAATTATTGAAAATTACGCGACACAGTACTCATTTTTATTGTATCATATAAAGAGAATAAAATGCACGGAAAAAAGAGATTAGTCATTTTTACAGTAAGTATCCCAGTAATAGGGCTCCTCGGGAGGTGAAACAGCGTACTTTTTACAGTTCGTAATAGTATAAACATCAATTTATATGGTAAAATTTACCAATCCCCCGTTAATATGTGTCGAGCGCGTTTACGGGTTTATACTGCAACGAACCGTGAAAAGTACGCTGCGTCTATTAAAAAATTCAATGTTTCACCTCGAGGGGCCTCTTTAGTGGGATTCACTGTAAAAATTACTAATCCTTCTTTCCCTTGCATAGCAATTTTTTTTCCGTAATTTTGAATTATCACTGCATTACAGTACAAAGTCTCGGTAACTCAGTGCTCGTTATCCACCCTCATTTTTCTCCATGTCATTAACAAATTGAATGATACAGGAGGGATGAAATCTTCATTCCTTTTCCGACTGAAATATCAAGTAGAATCGGGGGGGAAACATTGACAGAAGAAAAACACTAATCATCAATCGATTGTCAAAAATAAACCGTTGAAACAAAACCAACGATTAAGTGAAAAATCAAAGTAATGTACCGATTTGATAGATCTAATCGCATAATCATGATACTTGCACCCTTACGAACTTCCCATTGAACCTAAACGGATGACCGCAAAACATAATCATGCCCTTTTTCACCCGATGAGATGACACCCTAAGAGACAAGTGTCAACGTGCCAAGTCTATTTGCGATGATTTATTACCGCTTTATTGACGGCCGATGATTTCAACGATTGAGACAAACGAGCCTCTAACGAAGTTACGCGCGTCTGCGAACTTCGTCGCCAGTCTTCGTGATCGGCTAAAAGACGCGCGCATTCGCGGATATCGAAAGGACAAACGTCGAGATTCGAGCGCGAAGATAAGCGTGACGGTCGGATAGACGATTATCGCTGGTTTATATTATTTGGGGAGTTTTTTCTGCGTTTCGCGAAAATTTCTCGGGGAATAGGGGGAAAGCAGGAAGAGTACACCGAGCGACAATGATTCCGATCGAACCGCTTTGCTAGACGGGATTTTATTACTGTTGTCTGTATGTAAAATGGTTCGAGCGAATCTTCTGGCGCTATTTTGTACAAAACTGTCAGCCATGTAAGGTACTACATTCTACAGACTGAACCAGAAATGCTGCCTTAAAAGTAGATTGAAATAAAAATAAGAAGGAATCAGTGGATACGATTGGCACTTTTCAGAAAATTAAAAGAGCGATGTAAGTTTTTCAGCAAGCATCGATAACAGCGATAAAAAAATATGATTTAGCCTTTTCAAGTGGTACGTCTGGGAAACGAGAGGTCCGGCCTTATGGATCTCCAATGTTAGATTCCCAATGGATGACAATTATTTGTATCGAAGTGGCTCCAGGAGTTTCGGAATTGTTGTCCATTTTTTTCGCAGTAGCGGTGGTCATCCCTACTCGGGGGATAAAGATAGAACTTTAAAATTATTTATTTCAAAATCAGCGTTATCGATTTACCTTAAAGACGAGCTTTAGGAGTTCTCGTTCACTTTTTATGCAATAGGGGTAGTCGTCCCTGTTCAGAAGATACCATTACGAATTTGTAACAGTTATCAATAGTGATCAGTTTGGTCGAAAACCCCTGAGGCGATTTCGATACAAGCAATACCAAATAATTTTCATCCACTCGGAATGTAACTTTGAAGCTCTATATAAGGCCTCATTTTTCAAACTTACCACTGAAAGAGCTGAATTCCCCCTCTAATTCTCTCAGAAACGCCAATCGTATCTAACGATTCCTTCGTATTTTTATTTCAATCCACTTTAAAGACAGCATTTCTAGTTCAGTCTGCATAAAATCACATAAGACGGTTATGTAACTTTATAGAATGCAGCATTTTATAAAGCTTACAGTTTCATACAGAATAGCGCCATTATTATTTTGCCAATGAAGCTAACGATGCTATTCTGTATGAAATGTAACTTTATAAGGTGCTACATTCTGTAAAGTTACATAGTTTTCTTATATGGCTCTATAGAATGTAGCACCTTGAAGAGCTTACAGCTTCGTAGAAAATAACGCTATTAATTTAACTGGTCCTTCATGACAGAAGAAGAAGATCCGTCCATACCGTTCGACTACGGTAAACTTGATAAAGTTCCGTCACCCAAAGCGGGTCGATCGGAATCAATGTCGTCGAGTTTACACGTACACGGAGTAGCAACCGTGTAAGATGACCGAATATCTTCCCCAATCGTCCCTCCAATCGACTTTGCGTACCTTCCTGTGACCTAGGAGCTTAGGGACTTTACCGAGGGACCAAAGAATTGGCGAGTGAAGATCGTAGGCAACCGAGAAGGTCATCCCCCGAGGGACAGAAAGGGTTGCAGCTCAGTGCTGGATCGCGCTTCGCAGGTGGACTTATGTATAAATGAAGTATTTGCTGAATTGTTGATCGATACGAGAAGTCATCTCAATCTCAATATAAAATAAATTTAACTCTTTAATGATTTAATGACTCTGTGATTTCTGAAACGAGGGTGAATAAATATACAAGATAGATTGATGAAGTGATCGCTTCCAGAGATCTCGATTTTGTGGAAAATATTCGACGTTGCCGGAAAAATCGAAATCTAAAATCGCGTGAGACATAAATTAATCGGAGAAATTTCAAAGGAACACCGAGATATCAACGATCTTTCGAGAACAATTACACCCCCGGAGATTACTTTTAACCCTGGAAAATACTAGTAAATTGAACCATATATTGTATTTAGTTATTCTAACCAGAAAATGGTTAGATTAAGTAAACAAATAGAAGATCTACATATATTTCATCAAACGGTTTCATTATAGTCTCCAGCATTTTGTTAAAATGGATTAGGTTATTTTTTTCAGTGCACAATCAAGGTATCCAACACCGTGTCAATTGTTGAGCGCGCACCTTTTCGTCACACTTACACTTGCATACTTTTGAATATCTTTGGAGGCTAAATATCAGAACACAATTTCATTTAAACAGTGTTACTTCTCACAGTTTAATACATAATTGTGTAGCTGCGTATTAACTTTACGATTAAAATATGCTGCGTGTTCCACAGTTAATATACCCAACCCGACAAAACGATAAAGAATTTCCTTTCTACCCATCACGAAATAAGCAGCGTTAACGTCAGAGAGATGATCTTGTCTTTTCTAAATGCAATCAGCGCGGGGGCAGCACAACTAATTCGATAAACTCTTCGGGTGGTTCGATCGCTCGCGAGACGAGATTCGCCAATCGTAAAGATCTGTCGTCCCGTCGATCAATAAAGAGTCTGCGAATAACATCACCGAACCTCGATATCCGCGCGGAGCGCCGAGCGGATACGAAATATTCAGAGTGCGATCGATGGACCAACAGCGTATCCGATTCACGCGTTTTCATCATCCCCGCTCTTCCTCGTTATCGCGACGAAGGATCCGCTTTCGCTTCACCCCTGCGGGCGAAAGGATCGCCGATTCCTCCGGCGCACCGGGATACATCGGAATAACCATGACGTTCGACGCGATCGAGCCACTCTACTCATCCCGATACGCGTGGAATCGCATAGAGTCCAGGTCGTAAATATGTACGGATATCAGCGATCACTTGACACTTGACCCGCTCGGTTGGCCTAAGTGACCGGAGGCGTGTAATAGCCCCTCGCTCGAAGAGGATACGCAGTCGAGTGCCGATCTCCGTCCGCTCGCGATTAGTTCCCGAAGAATTCCCGTCGGAGGTGTCGTTCCGCCCGGGATATCTCTGCCCGTTCCCCTCGAAAAGCCACACCTTCGAGCCACCGCCACGCGTCTCGCGTTGCACCCCCTCGCCGAAATTCTACGCGACGCGCCAAACCCCGAGAACTAAACTCCGACGCGCGCGTGTACCTACTTCCGCATCACGGGCGACGCGAACGCGCGGCTATAATGTTGGTCAAGGCGGAGACGATAATACTGTACGCGCGGAAATTCCTCAAAATGGCAGTGCACTCCTGAGAGTCGAGTCCCGACGGGGTGTGTGCCTCTCCCGCGGTCCGGGAAAGCTTGCGTTCGCGCGAGTGAGTGCGCGAACTGAGATGACCCGCCTGTCCGTTGCGATTGCACGGGAAGCCATCACCGATCGGAGAGCGGTCGCAGGGTGCTGCGGGGACTTTAGCGGGTGTCGCGTGGATCGTGCACTGAGAGAAATAATTAGGTTAAAATGACAAGACGCATCTAGTTAGACGTGTTCAGTTGTTCTAATCAAAATGCTGGTCAGTTCGACCAAATATTTAGTTATTCCGATCAAGTGTTCAGTTGTTCCGACGAAACGTTTGATTATTCCAACCGAAAATTGATCAGTTTAACTAAACACAGACGGGGGATCGATATTTCACGCAACGGTTTGATCGTCGTCTAACAAGATTTTGGTTATATTGACCGAGTTATTTTTCTTAGCGCGTGGATCGTGCTGACCGTTGGCGATTTCTTGGAAGGAAGGCGCGAGGTATCGATCGTGAACGACGCCGCGACACGCGCGTAATATCATCGTCCGCGCGGAGGGCGGAAGCTGCGGCGAACTTTGCGATTTCGGAATTTGCAACGCATCACGCCAGCGAGTGAGTAATGCGAACTTCTTCCGCGACGGAGGGTTTGCTTTGTCATCTGCATATACAGTTATCGAATTGCTCTTGCTTTGCGCGACGACCTTTGCTCTCTGATAATTAGCTTTGCGGTTTATCGAGTTAATGAAAGACTACGAGATGCATTTTTCTAAATCGACGATAACGACGTGTATGTATGCACGCCGTTTCCGAGAGACTGTCATTCACCCTAATCCACCTCCTCTTATCTACATCACATGTACTCCTTGAAATGTAATATGGTACACTCTGAGAAAAATAACGAGTAAAACGACAACACGCATCCGGTTAAACGAATTTAGTTATTCTAACCAAAAATACAGTAGTAAGTTGAACTAAATATTTAGTTATTCTAACTACATGTTTAGTTATTGGAACCGTACGGTGAGAAAAAGTGAAAAACAAAGAAAAATAATTAGTTGGATCTACTAATAATTACTTCCGAGGTCGCAAGTAATTATTTATTTACATCAATTTGATCTTTTTTTCATATTAATTAGACATTTCTCCCTTGCAATCGCATACTATTCCAAATGATTGCAAGGAAGAGATATTTAATTGATGTATTTCATTGATGTAGATTTCATTGATATAAGTACAGTAAATCATTAGGTACTTGCGACCCCTCAAGTAATTTTCAGTAGATCCAACCAATTCTTTTTTCTGTATAAAATTATCAATTTAGCCAAACAAATGGAAGATCCATGTTCAACCAAACGGTTTGGTCGCGGTCTCTAAGATTTTGGTTAAATTGACCAGGTTATTTTTCTCGGTATATGCGCTGTTTTTATATCGAATCTTGAATAAAACAATATTTATCAGAGGGAAGTACGTAGAAGGTAATGAAATATAGTACCCTGAAAATGATCAGTTTCGTCTTACCCCGTTTTCCCTTGGGGGGGGGGGGGAAAAAGATGTGTGCAGGGTATACCTCATGAATTAAACGTCAACGCGACACGAGATTATTTGCTCGCGGAGGCACTGAATAAAAACATTCCGTCCTTCTGTTATTTACGCGCAATCACTAACACCGGTTATTCCCTGCCAGTCCCTGCTTATTTCCATTTGTCGAGAAAATGTTTGAATAATTCCCTATGCGTTCCTACGTTCTCGAGCGAATACTCGTTTCTTTTTGGAATATGAGTGAACAAACTCAGGTACAACCTTTTTTCGTAAATATTATCATTCCAAGTGTGCCGAGCGTGCAATAAATTATCAGCTCTCCCCAAATTTGACTAAATTGGCGGTCACGGGCGAGAGAACGCCGATTTTGTTATTATACTTAAATTGGAATAATTCGTTCATAATGATTAATAACTATTTGATAAAAACAAGCTAATAATTAATTCTAGCAAATTATTAGTCCAAGTAATTAAATTTGCGTTCCTCCCGCCCGTTACCGTTAATTTAATCAAATCTGCTACATTTTTTTCTCCAATTTAATCATCCCATTCCGTATAAATTCTACTGCTTTGGCAATGCAATATTTCTACAAAAGACGTTCAATTATAATATCGACGGCAGTCCTCCCTTCGTTGAATTGACAACGTTAAGGTAACTGTCCCGATAGTAGAACACAGCCTAGTAAACCGGACACATTTGAGTGTAACTCAAACTATTGAATGGGACAGAAAGAAACGACTAGGTACTGGAAAAAAATCTTCAACAAGTTTACAGCTAAAATGCCACTATTAAGAACCCCGAGTAAAATCGATCGTATAAATTTTTATGGCTGTCCCGATACCAGACTTAACCCTCTTATTAGATTATTGAGAGAGTTATATCACAATCCACGCCTTCAAGCTCCCTACGCAGAAGATATATACTCAATGCATTTCGTTCGAAGTTTTACATTGACAAGTCGATCTCGCAACCGCAGCTGTATGCCCCCTAGAGATATTAGTAAAGTTTCCGCGAGACTTGAGCCTCGTAAGGGAAAGGAGAAGGGAGGTGGCGAGCGGGGGATGGAACAGGAAGCAGGGAACGACGGATAACGCGTCGACAGGATTGTCCTTGGACGAAGGGTAGGCCTGGGTATGCGGAGGTGCCAATAAGTCATCGGATCGAGAAGAATCGAAAACTCTAATACGACTTGTCGCACGAATGCTGATTCATGCCTGGCTGACGGCCGACCTGTCGTCTCTCTTTTCACCTACCCCGCTCTCCCCTCGCCTTTAACGCCCCTAGTGCCTCTACCCAACACCCCCTAGCCCCGTGCGCACGTGCAAAGCTCCTCCTAGGCGAGAAATCGAGACTTTTTCACGCGTGTAGAAACGTCGTTACATTTGCGCTTCGAGCGACTGACATTGAATATACATATGCGGTATGTAGAGCCAGAGAATATGGTCGAGGTCAATGTGGATTTGTGGCGAATGAAAAATTCGCTCGTGTAGACATAACACGTAGCCGCGGAAGGAGACGGCGGGATGCGCGATGATAAAGTGCGAAAAGAAATAGTTTCTCTGTTTACAAAACGATTGAGAGAGAGAGAGAGAGAGAGAGAGAGAAAGGGAGGGAAACGATTTCATTAAAGTTCGCGTGCACGTGCATCGAAGTGAATCAAGTCGCGATTACGACACTGCGAAAAGTTCGCTCCGCGCTCTCGTCTGGAAATGATTTTTCGCGCCGTTGTACGATTCGCTTTAATGCGCGTACGGATTAGAGATCTCCACAAGTTTAATAAGACCTTTCCCCTATTTCCGTCTCTAAAATTGAAAGTCTCATATTTCTTCGTTCTATCCGGGTTAAGAGTTCTCGATGAAAATTGAAATAAAACAAAGAAAGCAATAAATCAACGCAATTAGGACTTAATAAAGGGGTGGTAACACTTGCCCGTCTCATCGACAGCCGACTCTTCGGTTCAAAAAATGAAAGCATTTCATTTTGTCGTTCTATTCGATTTCAGAATTCTCAATAAAAATCGAAATATCACGAAGAAAGCAATGAGTCAACGCAATTAGAACTCAATAAGGGGGTGGTGACGCTTGCCAATCTCATCGGCAGCCGACGCTCCGGCTTTAAATATGAAAGGCTTTCATTTTGTCGTTCCATCCGATTCAACAGTTCTCAGTGAAAATCGAAATACCGCTAAGAAAGCAATAAGTCGACGCAATTAGAACTCAATAAGGGGATGGTGACTTGCCAGTCTCATCGGCAGCCAAGTCTCGGGGGCTAATAAGGAGAAACCCTCCCTCCCGTCGCATTTCTCTTCCCCCGAGCTCCCCCCCGTCCTTGCCAATAAATAACGAACGGCGAAACGAGGACGAGCCCCTTCCCGCTGTTATCGACAGCCGCGCTAACACACAAGGCGATTCTTAAGGGAGATACCGTTTCTAAATCATCCTCCGGCGTCTCGCATACTTAACGCGAAGAACGCGCCGCGCCAACCCTGTAACGTCGTTATTCGTCGCCCCGCGATATTTCACGTGTCTCGGCTGAGAGAAGCGAATAGCGCGCGCGAGATGGGCGTACCGATACTCTTCTCTATCTGCGCCGCGCTGCCGTCTCTCGCGCGGCGATAAGGGGGAATTCAAGGGTCGACTGGTGCTCCCTCGAGATTCTTTGACGCGAGTTGAGACGATTCAGTGGCTATCCGCTGCTGGGGTCAAGACGTGATGAGATTAGACAAATTATTAGGGGTCAGATTGGAAAACTGGGGGAATTAGAGAATCGTCGCTTGGGCGATTCGTCCGTTTAGTTGGTCCTTTGTGAAATATTTACTGTCGTCCGACGCCTGTACCACAGGCGGAAAAAAAAACAGGAATTTTTACTGCTTCAATTTGTACAGAGGAAACTACTATGTACTGCTGACAGCAGTAAACAAAGAGGTCTCCTCTGCACACATTCTTGAGAACGAGCTCGAGTCTCAGCGCTACTGGATGAAGCGGTAAAAATTCTTGATTTTCTCCGTGCGTGTACTGAGAAAAATAATTCGATTAAAATGACAAAACGCATCTAGTTAAACGTGTTTAGTTATTTTCAACCAAAACATTAGTCAGGTTAACCAAATATTTAGTTATTCTCAACCAAAAGTTGGTCAGTTTAACCAAACAGATGGAAGGTCCATATTTCACCAAACGGTTTGGTCATTTTCCAGGATTTTAGTTAAATTGACCAAGTTATTTTTCTCAGTGTAGCAATGCCGCACTAAACATTTGGTTAGAACAACTAAATAATTGGTTAAACTGAGCAGTATTTTGATTAGAATAACTAAACGTATTTAACTAGATGCATTTTGTCATTTCAACTTAATTATTTTTCCCAGTGCGGCACCGCTGTGCTAAATGTTTAGTTATTCTAATAAAAAATTCGTCAGTTTAACTAAACATATAGAGGATCCATATTTCACCAAACGGTTTGGTCATTATCTTCAAGATTTTGGTCAAATTGACCAAGATATATTTCTCAGTGTGACACTGTTGAGATTGAAAGGTTATTGAGAGTAACGTATGGCGATAAGCGGGGTGCAATGAAATATTTCAACCGGTCTACGACTATCCGGTTCGAGCGATATATCAGGCGGAACAGCGTAAAAAATGTGTCATTGTATCCCCTTCCTAAATGTATCTCCGTGCCAATTTGTACGCTAATGCGAGCGCTACTTTGAGCGGTATAATGGAATTTGGTGAAACGTTACGAAGTAGAAGAGAAGCGATGGGAAGAATACGATAAATTCAAGGCCACTTGATAACGAGGATCCAGATAAGGGGCGACTACTACGACTACGATGACAACGACGACGGTCGACGTTGTTATAAGACTACGCGGGAAACGTGATCGCGATTGTCCAGCGTTTTGGGATTTACCTTTCGCTCATTAATTTCTAATCATTTGTCGCGTAGTCTGTTACGATTTTGTCGTAAAGAATCATATTCATATATATTAAAACATAGGAGAAGTAGAGTTCAAATGTTTTCTAAAAAAAAAATTTCTCGCGATTTCTCTCATTTTTGAAAATCGATAAGCAGTGTTGAGCGCTAAATGTTGAGAGCTACCACGCGAGCAACTGAAGTTCACACACAATAAATGTATATGTACTTCCTTCAATGATGCGTTTAAGGGTGATTTATGCCTAGGTTTATAAATTACCAAATAAATACAAATCTCATATTATTCGAATTAATGAATTTTTAATAAAATATGAACAATACATAATTTTAAAGAGATTGACCAATTAAATAAAATGGTATTTCAATTGATGGAGCTCCAATTCATGTTAATATAATAACTGAAGAAATAAAAATTTGAAATATAATTTGATTTAATGAATAAAAATAAAAAATTTTCAGTGTTCGGTAAAATTATGTAGATTCTAATCTTAATTTTAGTCCCAATTCCCGCGTAACTTGATCGTAATTGGTTTAAATAAATTTATTTACATTTCACTTATGAATTAAATTGGAAATTGGGACTAAAGTCAGGGTTAGGACCTAAATATAAACCAATTATTACGGATTGTCGAGCACGAATTAAAGAGCCGGCTCGTAAAAATTAACTCGAAATAAGTACAAGAGAAAAGAGCGGCAGAAATCGCTTCCCCCTCGTTTCTCTCGATTTACCGTCTGATAAAAATACCTCCGTCGTACGAAGCGTCGCGGAGGAGAGAGATACATTCCTGTAAACTTTTTCGACTCTTCGAGAAAATGAATTTACGTATAATTACACATGAAACGAACCAGATGTAGTATCAACAACAAAAGGAACGATCGCGAACGTAATTAGCATCTCGCCGAGACAACAGAGGTTGGAATTCACTTTCAACCGATTATACAATGTATTGATTACATTTCACACAAAGCCATGGAAGTGTCGTTTACGTAAGACACGGCCGACACTTTTGTATTATAAATTTCAAAGTAAATTCCCTTCGAATTTGCAGAGGCATATAACAGATTTATTTACGTAACGCTAAATTAAAACAGCCGTCGATTCTATACCTGTACACGTTTAGAGGTCTAAAGAGGCGTGGGATTTTCAAATGTGAAGACCCAACTTTAAAGAGGCACGCACAGTCTGATCCGTTTGCGAATTCTCAAAACGTAATTTCCAAATAATTCTCCCCGTAGTCAAATTCAAGGGTATGAATAAGATCAGGAGTGATGTAAAGACACGTACTTCGAAGCAGTGACTGATACTGAATAGTTAAATACTCGTATTAGAATTACTGTACTGTAAATTCTGTTTATCGATCGCCATTCCCACTACTGAAAACGTGACACTCGCATCACGTATTCAGACGCGACATTTTCAGCTCTAAAAACACTACCCGCGTGACAAATGAAAGCATTTATACCGACGAATACTAACTGCCTTACATACGTATATTAGGATCTTGACCGGCATGCGACAACCTTGCCCCACAAACGATATCCCTATAATATTAATTATAGATTGTGGTTACGGTAGTAACGACCCTCTAAAGTCTCAGATATCCTCGCCCTAATCGATCGGCTGTTATTGGATAATACGCTTAGCGTAATTACAAGTAGGTCCACTTACGTCAGCTACGTTAACCCGAAAACGGGGTACCGTGTAGCTAAGTTTCCATATACGCGACAGGCTTGCAACTTGGATACTTCGAATGCGATAAGGGAATAAGTAAGTGCACTCGGTGGATTTGCCACTTCAATCGCAATTATCCTATTAGACATGAACCTTTGGTTGAATGGACCGGGGCAAAATGATCCCCCTAAGGTTGAAATCGATAGAGCTTAGTCACGAGAGAAGATAGAAATCTGCAATTTCACATAGATCTAATTCTATCATTCAGTGTTACATTGTATGTTTTTTTCCAAAATTTGTTGTTTGATCAAAACAAAGTTATAGTTAAAACAGTAAAATAGTATAAAGGAATCGTTTTGCCTTATATAGAATAAATGGGAAAACCGATTTTTACAGTTTATACAAAATATTGCTGAATGCTGAGATTGCAATAGAGTTAAATAAATATAACAGGCCTCTCTACTTATTTTATAAGCGTTTATCACAATGTATTAAAAGGGCAATATATAGGAAAAAGAATACTATAGTCACTAATTTAAAAAAAACGGTAGCCGAAGCTCAAAGTTTTAATTTCTTCAGGCATAAATCGCAAATGAATCGTTTTGCACTTCAAGGAATGAATCCATGACCCGAGGATTCATTTTACCCCCCTTGGCACACTTAATTTCAGAAGATAATCTACGAAAATTTCGCGCGACAAATTGTATAGCAATAGCTGGAAGTTATAATACTTTAGAAAATATTTTATATAATTGCATCTAATAGTTATACACGTGAACAATAGCACTGTTCATGATTAAAGCGAAATAAACAAAAAGCGTTTACTTTAAATCAGGTTACCGAAAAATAAATTTTATTTAATTATTGAACGACGAAAATGTTTTGATGGGCGCCACTACATGAGTTATTCGAGAATTATATTAGGAACCTACTTATATTATTATATTGTCGTATCAATCCGGTAGTTTTTGTCATTATTGACGCAAAAATCACAGGGGATCGTTTTGCCCGAGTCTTCCGTAATACTTTCTTCCCAGCTTTTAAGAAGTTCTATAAATTTCAGACGTTGACTAAACTGTTTTGTGAAATATGGATCCTCCATCTGTTTGGTTAAACTGACCACTTTTTGGTTAGAATAACTAAATATTTAATTAGAATAACTAAATATTTGGTTCAACTGACCAGTATTTTGGTTAGAATAAGTAAACATTTAATTAGAATAACTAAATATTTGGTTCAACTGACCAATATTTTGGTTAGAATAACTAAATGCATTTTGTCATTTTAACCTAATTATTTTCCTCGGTGTATAATCGTAGAAAATACGTGCCCTCTCTCTCTCTCTCTCTTCTCTCTCTGGCCTCGATACTCGGGGAGGTAACTGCGCGTAATTTCTACGATGATGATTATATTTTGGTCACAGCGAAACGACACAATTCACCAATCAGTATCTATCACCTGCGGCGAGCACATCGGTGTAGACAGCTACGAATCGATGAGAAAAACAACGAGCATCAAAAACCACCCTCGTCGAGACACCTGTTCCTCCCGAATAGTGCGTATCACGCACTCGTAGACATCTACAGAACGTCTGCGCGGGCGCCGCAGGAATAGTCGGATGCTGTCGCTTCGCCGCGGCTCTCAGTATCATCACGTAACCCACCCGATCAACTTATCACGGGGAGACTCGCCCCTCGAGTTCGATCGTGCAGCACTTTCGAACGCTCACTCTTGATCAGCGATCCTCGATCGTCCTATCGCGATCGCTAATGCGCGCCGCTTAGCTACTTTGAAAGACTTTTCAAGTTCTGCGTGACTTTCAATCGAGAGGAAAGAAGAGAGACCGGTCGATATTATCTTGATTTCCACTCGAATCGAAGGCGAAATTATAAGAGTGCGACGTCACAGCTCCGTTCCGATTTTCTCCAGATCGATTAAACTCCACACACATTTAGAATATAAATCTTTACTGTCGCTTCGTTTTCGAAAAGAACGATTCTCGCCGCGATTTTGTATCGTGTCATTTCGAAGCTCGGCGAGCGTTTTGCTACCGTCGATAGTACCGAGACGTAGCGCGTCACGCGACGAACGTGTGCGATGTCGCCGAGGCACGAGCACGAATCGTGACGGCCGTACTCTGATTTGGATCTGTGGCCGCGGCGGGGGAGGTCCGCGAAGAGGCTGCAACACGAGACGACGATGCATCGTGCGCTGAGAAGAACGAGCGCGCGCTAGCCGAAACTATCACCGCGGTTGGATCTCTCCTCGATAAGGTACGCGTCGAACTGGCCCGACACGTCGATCGTCCGATTGATTTTCCACGTCCGCGCGCGTTCGCGGCAACCGCTTTAATTTATTTATCCGCGGCTCTGTATATTTGCACGCGTATCGCTGGGCGTTTCTTTTAGCTTCCACGTGTTTTCGCGTCACATCCGTATCTACGTACATCATGTA
Source organism: Xiphydria camelus (assembly GCA_963678675.1). Taxonomy (NCBI): domain Eukaryota; kingdom Metazoa; phylum Arthropoda; class Insecta; order Hymenoptera; family Xiphydriidae; genus Xiphydria; species Xiphydria camelus. Next base: position 3,423,420 of record OY783199.1, read on the forward strand.
CCTGTGTACGACTCGTACGCGGAACAAGAAGACTGCGGAAAAGTTTGCGTGAAAAAATATTGACACTCTCTTGGTCCCCTGCGATTTCATTAAAGCTTGATAATCCATTGAAAAAATATCATATGATATTTTAATTCTACGAGAATCTATAGATTCTCAGATAGTGGATATCCGGAATTGCTGTGTCAAAAGCACATCAAATTCCCATGGGGATTCTATGGGATTTTTACGAGTTTTCCATGAGTCTATGAATCTATAAATTTTCATAGAATGAGAATGTATTGGCTCTGTGTGTATCTGTAAAAGCAAATACAATCTTGTAACGTTGTATTAGTAATTACGAATATAACGGCGTGTACAGGTATCTATTTCCTTTATGGGATTTTTTACTTGTTTAGCGGATCATATTACTATATCATATCAATATTAATCATATCAAATACACTTAGAATCCAATGAATTCCTATTCTTCCTTCTCAGACTTTTCTAGTGGCTATCTGGAATTGCTGTGTCTGAAGCATATCGGATTCCTATAGAAATTAACCATGGGGATCTATAGGACTTTTTCAATAGGGTAGGCTTGGCGTTTTTGGATGCGATGAGGAGACTCAAAATCGCATTTCTCTGACTCTTCGATTCGATTGTCTTGTTGACGCAAAACACTTTTAAATGTGAATAATAAATGCTCCCGCTTTATGTTCAACGAGAACAAAAGTTCTTGAAGATAAATTTGGAATTTTTTAAATCGTGCAATTACAGGACAGCAGCAATATGCTTCTAATTAACTCTGTTGCCGTGATATTTCTGACCGTAGCTGCGATATTCAGAAATGTTATGGAAATCTCTATGTATTGGGTTGTCCGGAAAGTTCGTGTCGATTTTCGATTTGAATTTTTCTTAAAAAGCGGCACAAACTTTTCGGATAACCCAGTATAATTTGTTTCCCAATAAAGTTCGTTATCTCATTCACGTGGCATAGATTGCGCGTCGAATTTTGCGAATCTCTCCGAGAGCTCCGTGTCGTTCGCAGTTTCAAAGAGCGGTAATTGATTTCAATTTTCCTTTGTACATTGATCTGGGTAATTCTATAGAAGTGTATAACGATCGCGAGCTATTCCGACGTCCAGAAGCCCGTAAAGTCTTTCATTTCAAAAAGCACCGATTCAAATTTCCCCCCGACTGCGTAAGATCCGAAGCACGCGAGAACTGTTTTGGTTATATAATTTAATTCTCGATCTATCTCACTTTGTTTCCGACACAGCTTTACGGGGACTCGACTAATTAAAACTTCGAGGGGATGGTTCGTTTCTCCCCGTTGTTAGTAATTGCATGGTGAGACCATTTATTGCGAGAGAAGTTTCACTTATCCTCGTGTTCGGAAATAGAAATTGGTCGAAAATAATTGAGGCACTGTGAGAAATGATCAGTGAAGTCAATCAAACGTTAATATGTGAACGACAAAAAATTTTTATTGCGACAATGAAGGTTGTTGTAATCAAACATTTTTTAAACAATCTTTTCCCACGAGCAACATTTATTTACCGTAAACAAACATTTGTTGTCTGTATAAAATTATTTTGTTGTTCACATATCAACCAAACATTTGGTTAACATTACTAATTATTTTTCTCTATGACTAGCAACGAAGGTATTCTTAAAGCAAGAATATGTATAAAACTCTTTTCAAGAATCTGTATTCTTAAACATTTTTAAGATCATACAGGTATTCTTGATTGAGGAAATATCTCTTGACACTAGCAATTGTTTCTAAAAAAAATAGTAATTGAAAAATTGAGTTTGCATGTACATAGAAGAATTAGTGATACTGATAGTTAATCTCGTTGTTACAAATTATAGAATAAGAGATTCCTAATATTTTACTTTTGCCTTTTCGTGTGAAAATTCTGAAATATGTACAGTAGAGCTTATCTATGCTACAGATCACTATGCTCCCATAGGATCCTTTATATGTAATCTGTGAGTAGTAATTTCCATCGCTTCCCTTAATTGAAACTTTTCGACTGCTAAATTGATGGAAAACAGCTTAACTGAATTACCGAGCTTTGAAATGCATTTATTTTGCGAATAAAGTAATAAATCATAAATAAATAAGTTTAATAAGTCTGCAGTAAGTATTACACCACAACTTCTTTCGGGGGGTGGCTCTGTTCCCAGTGACCAATGGTGGTTATAAAATGCGACTTACTTCTCTCAAAGCTCATGTAGATTGTGGTTTTACTTTAAGTCGCGTAGAAATTCTGCGAAAGCTGAGTTATGACTCATTAAACTCCCACCCCCTATCTTTTTGTTTCTAATCGTCCTTTCTCACTTGTTTGAAGCTGAATAAAAGCACGGCAATTTCTCAATTTTTAACAACGGGAAAAAGAAAACTGGCACGAAGCTTAATATATCTAGTTAATCCCGGAAGAAAAAATGGTACATTTTCCCTTTAACCTAAAACTGAAATAGCATGGATGTATTTCTCTACTAGAATTTCTCATTTCATTATAGAGTCTGTAATAATGCCATTGAGTAATATAATTAGTGTCAATCGATAAATTGAGGGAAATTAATATAATTAATATACCCCCGAATCACTAGAAATTACAATCATCAGATTAGACATAATTTTCACCAGGATCATATGAAAATGATACTATTCCAATCAGCTTCAACCACAATAATCTCATTACCGGTGGACTTTTCACCGAAGTTGGCGTAATACTTTTTTATAGGTCAAAACGTAATCTTCAAAAAAGTATTATATCAACTTCCCAAAAAAAAATCAATCAGTAGTGAGATAATAACGATTAAAACTAATCGGAATAATATTAGTCTGCTTTATGATTTTCCCATCACATGGAACTCGACCACGCATTACTTCAACAAAATTAAAAATCGTCTGTAAACGACCGTTTAATGTTTCCTGTTCAAAGTTATGCACCCTGGTGAGATTGTATCATCTAAATAAATAGCCTTTAAATGCTGTTATCTAAAGCACACTAATTGTAAATGCATAAATAGCATATCGCGCGTGCCTCTGTCCCTCTCTATGGGCGTTTGCTCTCAACCATACAAGAAAGATTAATTATGTACTAAATACGTATCGTGTAGAGAAATGAACCAGGTAGGTATAAGACGACGGAATTGGAAATTCAGCAGGTTTCGTCGAAATTGATGATCCGCTTGGGGCGTGATGAAACAACGCGTTGTTTACACATCGTGCCTCTTAGAGTGGTTATACCGATAGCAATTATCTGTAAGTTGTAGGGAGAAGCAACACGTAGCACGAAGTCGAGGGGGATGCCTCTCGCGGATTGGCCTCTGATCACTATAGTCGATAATGGTAACTAGGGGCACATTAGTTAAGAAATTTCAATTTTAACACGTTTCGCTTAAATTGATGGTACGCTTATGGGGAGGAAACGTCACGTTGTTTGGATATTCTATTTATCGGTGTGACTATCTATGGTAATTTTATGTAAACGGTAGGGAGAAACTATAAATACGGTGAAATCAAAATGAATATCACTATTCGAGTTGGCTCTCAGTAAATATCATTAAGAATACGCGTCAGGAGTATCTGAGCTACACTGGGAAAAATAATTTTGTCAATCTAACCAAAATTCTAGAGACGAAAATAATATAAATGCCTACAACTTAATATAGAATTATACTACTATAACAACTACAAAAAGGGCGTCCGAACCACCGCTAAAATTTAATTCAATAAAAATTCCTAATTAAATTAAATGAAGAACCAATTTTGCAGTTAGAAGCTTTAATTAATTTGATTTTGAAATTTAAGTAAACTGACGTGGTCCGGATGACAAAGTTCTTCAGGATGTAATATAAATGCTTATAACTTATTAAAAGACAAAGATTACCGTTTCCCTATACGATTTCCAAGCGTACATCCGCTGTTATAAAATCCCCCGTAAATGAGTTCGTAAACTAATTTATCATTAAAATGTAATTCGATATAAAGTTTCGATCGAGAATTCTTTTTGCATAATTCGTTTTGGACAATTCATATCTAATCGCATTTTAATCATAAGTTAGTCCCGATAATTCACCACTGAATATAATTCACGATCGTTTATGTACACAAAAAAACAGATACTAATTAAAAAAATTCCTGATCGGTACCGAGAAAATACGGGGCGAATAAAGTCAAATTGATATCAAAGCTGCTGGAATGAAATGTATTACGAAATAATATGAGAATCCACAATTCATTAAGACAAATAAAGGAAAAGGTGAGCCCTGAGCAAGTTTACCCGGAAGACCTTTCTCACTGCAAGTTCTTTTTCGGAAACCTCATATAATCCAACGAATGAAAGTCCTAACGACTGTATTCTGTCCTGCAGAATATTACTTCAGGCAAAATAAAATGAGAGAAAGGCAGCTCATTTTTCTTTCATATAAAAAGGCTTTTTTTTAAACTAATTAAGTTGAAACGCCAAAGAAAACAAACTATATGCAGCGTTACACTAATAACCCCATGCGCGTGCGACACTCCATTTAATTCCAACTCCATTATACGAACAAATTTTCTACCAGGGAACATCAAACCTCGCCTACGGAAACTTTTCTCACCTCTTTGCGAGATAATATATACGGTAGAAATTTCGAAATGACAGAAAGCTTAGAAACTCTGCTTGGATATAGAAGTTGGTAGCGAATAAGTCTTTCACAATAAAATATTCCTTCGTGCGCGAAATATTAAACGATACAAGGAGGAAGGAGCCGGACATTCATTTTTTACATATAACCGAGAGCGAGTTTCTTTTCGGAAGCAGTATTCTCGCCCCCTTGTTTATCCGCGAGTGGAACAACTGTCGTGCCCACGGCCATATCGCGCAAATCAGCCCCCTGGTTGTTCGGGTGATCGATTGATCGGTGTGTGTTTATTGCAATAGCGGATACCTTTGTATGTCGCAAACACGCCCCCGCGAGGAGAGAAAGAAGAGAGGACTACAGAGGAGCCGACAGGTTTGAAGGCGAGTTTCGAGAATTCGCACATGAGTGGCTAATCGCTTGGAGCAGCGCGATGGACACTGACACTCATTTCGACAGGATGTGCGCATTTCATTCAGTGCGAGAGATGTTCGGATTTGAAATGACAGGATTGGCGATTATGTCAAAGTCGCAAATCGAAATGCGGGCGAAACTCCGAATGAAAATTGATTTTATCGTACTCCAACGACCCAGATTTCAAATCGAAATTGCTTCTATCGAGATTCAACAATCGAAATTTCAATTAGATTGTTTCTATCGAGTGAAGTGGAATCCGAGAATGAACAGAAATTCATTTTATGTTCAGTTTTCCAATAATCCAGCTTTACGGCTCTACATCAATTGCACTCGAGCCGCGACATATTTTTCGTGCACTTACTTTCCACTGTATCGAGGATTATATACGAGATGGAAACCAGATTATTGAAATACTCAAATTGTAACGCGTTGATATAATGCACGTACCACGATAACCAGAGAACCCGTGAAGTACACAATACAAAGTATTGCACGTTTTTATGTTTGACCCGGTTTTTCCCTCCTTTTTCCTCGAACCTACGACCAAACTCCGCATTAAACCTTCGTTACTTCGAACTTAAACAGCATGGACATTTGGTTAACCCGAGTAACAAATGTTTACTTCATTTAACCATCTGTTAATTTTAATACGACGAACCTCACGGTGCAATTGTTTCAATGCCATATGAGTATAAGGAAAGATAAATGGAGTTGAAGCAACCAAATTGAAGTTAAAACAAGTGAATATCTATTTGAAACAATTATACCGTGAGGTTCGCCGTATTTAACCTCACCGATGGTTGAATGAAGTAAATTTTTCTCTTCAGTGTACACACTAAGAAAAAAGTGTAAGGATGAGGGACAAATCAACTATAATCGAGAGATGGAATTCTTCTGGTTGCTGTACCATATTTATGATTAAAGAGATCATAAATGCAGTCGAAATAACTTCTGTTGTGTTTAGTTATAGCAACAATAAGGTTGTAGTTTATGATAGCCATACCATGGTTGAATTAACCATAAAAGTATTACTGCATAATAGTGTCAACAAAAGGTTAGGGACATTTATCAACCACGCTGCAAGTTCACTTGGTGGTAACAATCCTAATCTCTTGTTCCTATAACCAGAATCTTACTACTCGGAATTACTATAGAATTATAGTTGGCGTCAAAATCGATCACAATTTCTAGTTAAATCTAATTCTTTCGACCAGATTTTCCTCTGAGTGTAAACACCCGATCACACAATCTTTTGGAGTTCATAAAAATGATTGTTTAATGTGATAATAAATGCTCATCGACTGGCAGAATTGCTTTTTCATCAGAAATGCACCATCTCTCTATTCGATTCACCACATACTCGTACTGCTCCTGTTTTTGAACTTCGCTCTCGGAGCAAAGGCCGAGCTTTATTTACCGAGGTGAATCTTGAAATTCGTTTTTCTCTACTATTTTTCTTCTACTTATAAACCCGCCCTCTGATATTTTCTTTGTCGCACTCGCATGCATAATTCATGCTCGTCATCGGGGGATCGCTTTCGTCGTCATCAAAATGCACATATCGGTCCTCTCTCTTTCCCTCTTATTTTCTCTCCGTATTTTTACACTCTTTCCTGCTTTCGCGTCATAAATTACACTTGAGAGTGCTCTCAAAAATAAATCGAAAATCGATATTTTTAATGCATGAGTCTCGAGGCAGCAACCGCGGATATTAAGTAATTTTTCAAGACCAGCCCTAATCGATCGGAAAAGTTGTACACTGAGACAAAAATGTACTTGATCGAAATAAACGTGCCTTTGGATAGTCCCAAGAGCGTATTTATTCGATTTAAATGGATATCGATTTGATTCAAATAACATCTAGTTAATTCTATAATCTAATATTTGCGTCCAACCAATATTCATTTAAATCGAATAAATATGCTCTTGGGACTATCCAAAGGCACGTTTATTTCGATCAAGTAAATTTTTTTCTCAGTGTACGATTGTAGGAAATCAGTTAAACTCGACGCTATCTACCCCAAAAGTTACATTACAATTATATTTACGATAGTAGCTGGTTTTCAAAATGAAAAATAATTTACGAACAAATTACAACAAAAAATTGATTCTTTTAAAACCTTTGTCGCGCGTTGTCAGACATGACATAATACTCGCTTAATGCATGACGTAATACTCCAATTTAAAAGCAATCGCTTCTAACGAACGAACAGATCCTCTCTTTACGCGTAAATATTTTTTAACTAACAATAAATGTCTATAAATTCCTCCCGGAATATCGATGGCATTGGACAAAATCAAGACAGTGCATCAAGTACAACCAGTGGGAAATCTTATCTGGTTCCCTTTCGGTGCTGTATAATTTCAAATGATGACGAGCATAACCTTTGTTTTTTTACAGATTATGATATAATAAAGGCGATCTAGAACGAGGTTTACACGGGTTCAAAACTTCTCAACATGGAAGGTAATGACTCAGCCAACGATACAGAGCTCCCGCTCGACATGCAATTCAACTCAGGCCACGTCGTTAGTATCGTCACCTACAGTGTGTTAATGGTCATATCTGCCATCGGAAATACGACAGTTTTGGTGCTCATTCTGAAAAGAAGGCGCACCACGAGATCGCGGATAAACATCATGCTGATGCATCTCGCTATTGCCGATCTTTTGGTGAGCCTAGATTCATAAGCATTCTCCTCGGCAATTTTAATTTCGATAAATCCAAGTAAAATTCCATTGAATTGAATCAAATGCAATGTGAAGTAGAAGCATGCATATACGGGATGCGATATCTGATCTTATTAATATGATTGAAAAGAGAGAGAGAGAGAGAGAGAGAAATACAGTTCATATATTTCTACTACGGTGAGATATCAACTCTCAACTGGCATCGTGAAATTTGTATAATATCGGTGGTTTGTTTGAATTGGCGTCTCCAGGACCCCACGATGCCAGTTGAAAGTTGACATCGACATTGTAAAATATTTAGGTACCTACTCGAATTATTGGTATTCGATTTTCATTGGTTCTCGAAGTTCGTGGATAAAATATACGAAACATTCGATCACCTACTTCTTTCAGACTGTTCAAATTCTCGTACATGTAAAAGACATTTCCAATGGGGAACCTTAGCCTGTGTGTAGAGTATCTGGATGTAGATCAATTACTCTCCGTCGAACGCAAAAGCTTCCCTCCTTTTCCTCCTTCACGCTACGCGGAATAAAATGATCACTTTTCAGGGGTCGTCGATTTTTAAAGGTATGACGTAGTACGCTCGATTGAAGAGACTGTAACAAACTGGTGGAAAAAACCTATTTCTCGAAAAGAAAGTCCTCTGTGTCATATAATATAAAATTGAATGCATTACGGAGACAATCATTTCAAGATAGAGATTTGAACCTATCTTCTCTGGATAACTAAAATCGATTACGAGAAAGCAATTCTTGAAGAAACGCTTCCCCCTTCAACCCCTTTCCAAATTTTTCCCCCAAATAACTTATACGGGTATCGATATTTCAAACCTAAACGTGAAAATTGCGTGCAGCAATTTTAATTATTACATGCAAAAAAAACAGGTACCTTTACTGCTTCATTCAGTAGTGCTGAGAATCAAGCTCATTTTCAAGAATTCGTACAGAAAAAACTGTACTACGTACTGCTGACAGCAGTAAATAAAAATGTCTCCTCTGTACAAATTCTTGAGAACGAGCTCGAGTCTCAGCGCTACTGGATGAAGCAGTAAAAATTGTTGCTTTTTTCCGTGTACCAAGTGATACAAATGGATTAAAAGAGGGGAAACTAAATGCATTCACGCTGCATGCACGCTGAGAAAAATAATTTAGTCAATTTAACCAAAATTCTGGAGACGATGACCAAATCGCTTAGTGAAATATGGATCCTTCAACTGTTTGGTTAAACTGTCCGCTTTTTGAATAGAATAACTAAACGATTGGTTGAAATAACTAGACATTTGGTTAGAATAACTAAATATTTAGTTCAACAGACCAGTATTTTGGTTAGAATAACGAAACGTGTTTAACTAGATCAATTTTATCATTTTAACCTAAATATTTTTCTCAGTGTGCAGCTGCATAAAATAACAATCGATACTTCCTATAAGGAATTGAATCAGCTGAAAGCTTTCAGTTTCTTACCGACTCTCCTTGCGCTCCTGGATTTAACTAGGGCTGAGCTGTCGAAACTCGAAGACGTCTTCGAAGTTACTGCTTCGAGATACTTCTCGAAAACTGATTGAGTCGTTAACGATTTTCTTCCCAGGTAACGTTCCTAACGATGCCACTCGAGATCGGTTGGGCTGCTACAGTTTCATGGTGGGCCGGGGACGCCATGTGCAGGATAATGGCCTTCTTCCGGATGTTCGGGCTATATCTCTCCTCTTTCGTGCTAATATGCATCAGCGTAGATAGGTGAGAACCCGTAATTTCGCTTCAATTGTAGAGATGAACCTCCTCGTTGTAATCTCGGTGATCGTGTATGGTACTTACGCCAGCACACGATCGGTTAGAAGGGTGTTCTTTCATCCTTCTTTGCTAATCCGTGTTATCGCCCCACATAGCACACTGACTCCCATGGAATATTCGCAGAATTATTAGTCGAATTATGCTCTATAAGACTTTGATACATAATAGATATATTATAATCACGAAAGTGTTCTGTGAAATTATTTATGCTTCCTCTTGACGTGAAGGCTCATGAACGTTCAGTGGGAGTTTCGTACCGAATTGAACGTTGAATGCTCATGTTTTGCATTTCCTAATATTATCTAATCTAAGCTTCCACACGCGAAAGTTTCGCATATGAAAAACCATAGAATTCTTAAAAATATATCTGGAATGTCTTGTGCTATGTGGGGATTTCTTTCTTATCAACGCGGAAGTTGAAACTATGTTTTATGTAATTTTTTTTTCTAAAAGAAAATGAATAGAAAATTTCACCGAGGATCATGTACGAATAAAAAAATTCAAAGCATCGTTGACGTTAAATATAATTTTAAATAAAAGCTGGACTTTCTCGTTGGTGATGATATTTTTTCAAAATTCATTACGATTGGGAATGATTACAATTCAAGGGGAAAATAACGTGTACTTCATCAATTTTACTTGAGGTATTGAACAAGATCAAGAAAATTGAATTGAATCTTCGAGATATTATAGTTTAATCAAACCAGGTCCTTCGTAATCACTTTATATAGGTACCATATGTCAAGGTCGAAAACGCCGTGTGTCCAGCAGGGTGTCCTTTCAGATCATCTATCCTCCCTCTTCCTTCTCCATCGTGGATTACATGTCGATGAAACGAGCGACCAAGTTTGATTGAACTACCTCTTTCGCGTGTCGTCATGTTTTTCAATTAAACAACTATAAAACGAGTACAACAAAAGAAGCTTAAGAAGAAGTCCTTTTCATTTCAGGTATTACGCGGTATTACGGCCTTTGCAGCTAACAGACGTCGACAGGAGAGGCAAAGTCATGCTTACGGGAGCTTGGGCGGGTTCTATACTGTGTTCGATGCCACAAGTAAGTGTGTCATTCCGCGGGAAATCTCGAAAGCCCGTCTATGTTTCTTCCCTGAAGCGAGAATTAATAAGCCTGCCTCCAAAATGCCCGAGATTTATAACATTTTAAAATCTACGCATTAAATTCTAAATCGATGTGAAAGACATTTCTCTACATTTGGCATATACGGTTTCATATTTTCAAACATTTTCCTTCTGGTGAAAAAAATTTGAATTTTTTAGTAACTCAAAAATTTTAGATTTATCTGGTAAAAAATCTATTCTGCAGTCATTGAAGGGCAAGCTATCTCATCGTCGTTGAATAGAGAATTAATGAAATCAAACTTTTAAAGAGTAAATAATTATATTATACTTGCTCTACAAACTTGTATATATATTAGGTATTGGATATGCGTGAAAAGTTAGTAGAATGAGAAACACACTCTTCGAGGGAGTGTAATTGGACGAATACAAACTATCTAATTTAGTTAAAACCCTCACGAAGGTCTGACTCTCTCATCGGATAGATTAAATTTTCTATAAATAAAACAAACGTGTGGTAAATCTAATATCTTGCATCCGAGTAAACTTTTCAATGAGTGTGCAGTAAAGATGATATACAAATTGATACAGTACCGACACAGAAAGTAAATCAATGTAGTCTACTCAGTAGAGGTATATCTACACATGCAGGTAGATTTCTTTTTATTTTCAGATGCTCGTATTCCACGTTCAGGCCCACCCAAAATTCACGTGGTACTACCAGTGCATCACGTTCAACACTTTCTCCAGTTATACCCACGAGCTGACTTACTCCCTCTTCGGCATGATCATGATGTACGCGATACCATTAACGGTGATCATTTACACGTACTCCAGTATCCTGGTGGAGATCTACAAGCGAACCAAGGAGTCGGTTTCTGGTGAGTTTCTAAGTGGTCTTTGTTAACGACCTTCCAAGCATGGTTCATTGTCCTTCTCTACTATTATTGTGTATCAGATTGTATTCGAATGCGGCATTAAAGCCTCTATCGACCCATCATGACCCGAAATATCATTGTTCGTAGCAGGGACAACCCTAGAGTAATCAATTACAATGCGAAGTAAGCGTTAAACGGAAGACGGAAACCTAAACCATTGCAATGGACTTCCGCTTTCCTTCTAAAACTTATGTCTCACTGTAGATTGAATCTAAAGGTTAGAGTATGTCATTTTCTACGCGGAAGTGTATATCCTTGTCTTGAGAAGGTTTATCAGGATCTCACAAGGGGGTAATTTCTTGCTTTTCTGTCAACGTAAAACCCGGTTGCTAGTTTCTATGAATTACCTATATCGTACGTACTTTAATCAATACATTTAAATGGTAAAGATAAACTAAAAACGTAACACACCTTGACCGTATTTTATCAAAATGTAGCCCTTTCTCTTAGAGTTTCTCATTTAATTTTACTTCAGTCTCCCAAATCGGATATGTTAAAAAGTGTCAGTTTGAAACAAAGTTCCTTCATCAGTCCTTTAAAATAAAAGTGGAACGAAAAAAAAATAAATAAATCTGCATTATATAGTTTAGATGTCAGCGTATTGGAATTTCGGTAAATGGAGAAAACTCTGGAATAACTTTCAACAAATTGAGTACTTCTTTCATCAACGATGAGGATACACGTGAGAAATTATGCACACTCTGATTAGGGAATTTAATATGGAATATTATATTACCAGACGCTGACTCAAAGAAAACGTCTTGTGTTCAAATGTACAAATACTATTTCTCTAATAGCAATTTTTTGCGCGAAATATCCTAAAATATTTTATTCTCACGTGACCCTTTCAGCAAAAATGAACAATCTCGGCTCCAAAAATAAGTACTGAATCTGCTCTCTCTCGAAATGTAAACCACTCCGTCCTGTATAACCGAGTAAGCGTATAGGGTCCTTGATTCGATCGATAAACCTGTCCATCAATTGCATTTAGAGTACCTCATCCACTTCGACGCAACCAGAGGGACGTATATATCAGGTCAATCCAAAAGTTCATGCGCATTTGCGAATCCCATGCATACTATTAATGCGCAAGAAGTTATGAACTGACCTGATATACATTGAATCAAGTCGCGATGATAATTACTATATAAAAAATTTGTGAGGAGAAAGAGAGAAAAAATGGGACATCAAATAACAAGGGACGAAATGAAACGGAGGGTACATTATTCGGATCACATTCTCGCTTTAGAGCCCCGTCCAACGACACGGGCTTAGGGAGGGTGCTACGTTCGAAATCATGCTGAAAGAGAATTTAAGGCCAAAGAATGCCATACAAATTGTAATCACATCAAAGTGACATTTCATTATACCAAAATTAAATTAAGATAACGTTATACCACAAGAAAAAAAGTATTATTGACTTAAAGTATCATTGGGAAAACAACAGCTCTTTAAAATTGGCATTAAAATTAGATTTTCAATAGGAATTGGTATCTATTGTGAAATGAAATAAAAATAAGCTAAGGTGTTTCCTTTATCACGGACATTGTTAAAAATATTTTTGTTCGGATTTCAAAAAAATTTGTAAGAAGAATGGGGGAAGAAGAGGGAGGGACATACTAGAATCTTTGTTTAAATATGATCCCAATAAAATAAGTCGTAATTAAAAAATGTTGCATGCTACGCTTCCTCGATGAAAGATGAGTAAAGAAAATCTTTAATAAAGTCATAGCTGTGGAAATAAGAAACGTCTGCATACTTTTATTTCAATCTTCGAGAGATTGTTTGGTTAAACTAGGTCCTTCGTAAATACATACTCTTCGCGTCGAATACTTCGATCGTCGGAATGATGGAAATCGATCTTGGTTGATGGAAGTATCCTCCTTCTAGTCTTATGCCGTCCCCTCCCCCTTCTCCTTCTTCTTCTTCTGTTCAGTGATGATTTAGTTCGACCAAACGAGCGACCAAGTTTGACCAAACTATTTCTTTCGGATTTACGTTTCATTTTTAAGAAATACGCAGTAACAGTGATTTGAGAAGAAACATAGCATGTCTCGACTTCATCGATAGGAAAGGCATTTCAAAAATTTTAATAAAAATTAAAAACTCGATATCCTAAGGAGACTCATGTTTAAGGCTACGTCCAGACGAAGCGATTTACGCGCGATTTGAGCAACGAAACGCGCGACTGCATCTGGACGGAATATATGAATCTCTAGTTATACTATAGTCGCGCGATTTGAAACGCGCTACTCGAATCGCGCGTAAATCGCTTCATCTGGATCTAGCCTTAGTGAAACGTATTTTTTTTTAAACAAGCACTCTCTGTGTAAAATTCCAACAGCTCAAATACAGGGGTTAAATACGAAATATCCTTACAAATGCCATAATTATACTGCCATATGTGATTCACGATAATATAAAAAAACAATAAATATTGTAATTATCTTACTCGGTAGTAAAATCACACTATCTATAAGAGAAATGGGGGTATAAATTTAATGATTAAAATTATCCCTATTTTTTTTTCTCAGAGTATAGATAGTGGCAATTAAAAAAAAATCAAGTCCAATTCAAGTCTTTGATATAGTTCGATCGAACCCAGTCCTTCGTAGCTACTCTGTACAATTTGTTTAGGCTGTTGTCGAAGATGGGAGATGCTGCGGGATATCCTTCTGCAGATCACTAAACTCCCTTCCTCTTTCCTCTTCTTTCTCCGTCGTGAATTCCACCGATGAAAACGAACGACCAAATTCGATCGAACCATCTCTTTCTTAATAATGCTTCATTTTAAAATTGAAACTCGCGGTAAAAATGGAATTCGAAAGTAAATATATGCTTTATACTGCTCACAATGAAGAGTGATTACAAAATTCAATATAAATCTTCGAAATAGTTTTATCAAACCAAGTCCTTCGTAGTTACTTTTTACTATAGGCCAAGTATGTCGTCGAAGATGATAAACGCCGTGAATGTGCGCGCAGCAGGATGTCCTAGATCACGGAACTCCCTCCTTCCTTCCTTCCTTCCTTCCTTCCTTCCTTCCTCCTCCTCCTCCTTCTCCACTATTGTAGCTGGTATCGATGAGAACGAGCGACCGAGTTTGATAAAACTATTTCTTTCGTAATCGTGTCTCATTTTTTAAATAGAATTCGCGTAGTAAATTAATTTGAAAGTATATTAACGATGGGCTTTTAAGAAATAAAAAATAAAAATACAGGACTCTGGTAAGTTCTTTTATGATCAAGGGGTATGCCGTGGACTCAATTTCATGCAGTAGATTCCATTGAAAAAAGTTACAATGCTTCTAATATAGAAAATAATGCAAGCCAATAAATACCATAATAATATACTACCGAGTATGATTCAGAATATGTAATATAAGAAAAACTAATAGCATAGTTATATTTTATTTGGCAGTGTAATTACACTACCTATAAAGATGTTGGAAAGCTAATATATATATATATAGGGATTATATAATTTATTTTTTCGCTAAGCTTAAAAAAAGAATGATGAAATTCGATTAAAATCTTCGAGATAATTTTATTAAACCAAGTCCTTCGTAGTCGTTTCATACCATAAGCCAGAGAAGTTGTCGAAAATGGAAAACGTCATGTGCAGCGGAATGTCCTTCCAGATATCCTCCTCCCTTCTCCATCATGGATTACATCGATAAGAACGAGCGACTGAGTTTGATAAAACTATCTCTTTTGTAGTTATGTTTCATTGAACAAAATATAACACGCACGGTAAAAAAATATAATTTGAAAATAAATATACTATATTCTCTCTAGTTTCTACGACAAGAAGCGATTTAAAAATATTCAGTAAAAATCTGAGACTGACATATGTATATTAAAGATTTCTAATATTTCAGGAGGATGCGTTGAAAAAAGTTAATGCTTTCTAAAGGGTTTCTAAATGCTATCTGCAGGACAAATATAGGTACAAATTTGAGACATGCTTATTCATATGAGAATTTTTCCCTCGAAAGGGCGTGTAAGCTTTCCTATCTGTTAGTGCATACAGCGTTACTCGCAAATCTGTATACTCTGACGTATAGGAAAGGCTTCACGCAACATCGTCTTTAACCTGACTTTTTCATAAACATAAAATGGATTTATTACTTAAAAACCAGCAAAAACTTCGATAGATCCACCCTTCAATTCTTGTTAGATAATATAACTAGGAGATATACTCGTAAGCGTTAATACGTTAACTACATATTTACTATGCTTTCTCATTGCAATAATCATAGATTATAATTAACGATACTATTAATCCTTTCCCACATATCACGATTTATGATTATCGCAATAAGAAACATAATAAAAACGAGTAATATCGACAATAGTTAATATCTACCAATTGCTTTAACTAATAAAAATTGAAGTTCAAGATTTCATGCCAGCTTTTCATATTTTGTGAGTTTTTTCACAAGTAGAGCATGTATATACGATATATATATATATTAATTAACAAGTTAAACAAAAATTTCAACACATGAGAACAATAAAGATGTATAGGTACATTACCAAACCTCGTAAGAATCCAGCAGGTTCAGTAAAAAGCAAAACTTCAGTAGGTCCTTCTCCTTCACTTAATTCATTTTAATTGAATCCTTTTCAAAAGCTCAAGCTATTTCGAACTAACAAGATTAGTCTCGTTATCTGCAACAATTAAAAAACAGGAGACACGATTAGTAGAATATTTGATAAATCCGCTATATTTGATATTTGCGCTAAAGCTACTTCCGGCTTTCTTAATCAATGCTCCTTAATAATTTTAAGAATTGAGAAAAAGTTAAGGCGATGTTTCAATTATTCACATAACATTTAACGCGAAGCACTATAATGATTTAATCGTACCATGGATTGGAATCCTCCAGTGTAACGCACAATGATCAGAATTATTCGAGGAACAAGTAAAAATGCACATACAAAATGCATTTTCATAAATGCCCACTTATAACTTCGCATTGAATAGGAATAAAATTATCACGTCTAGAGCACCAAGTGTACTGAACAGCGGTCAGAATGGGAATGAAAGACTGCTGAAAGGTCTGTGGTTGTGTGTACCTGCGATGTAAATAATAACGCTCGGGCGCAAGGTGAGCAGCTCAGGCCGGTTACCACTAGCGCGTGCTAGTACAGTGGATGATATTATTGTTCAGTTAACGAGACTCGCAGCAAAATCTAAAATATATGTGCGTGTGTGCGTACGTGCGTGTAAACCGCAACGATAGGTTTCAAACCGGTACACAGGCGCTAAATAAAATCGTTAAATGCAAACACTCTCGTTGAAATAGAACGAGGAAGATAATTTACTATAGTTTTATTCAATTCGTCAATTAAATTTAGAATAATTGAATGCGAATCTCATTCAACTTCTACGTACACACACATTTGGCGTCTGAAAAATTAATTAGTCAAATTAACACTAGAACTACCGAATGGTCGCGCTTTATAAGACGGTCGTTTTGGCGGATGATTATCTCGTTATCCGTGGATTTTTCGTCCACACTGCTATAGAACTATTTTGTAGACCGAAATGTGCTCTACGAAAAAATATTCTACCAATTTTGACAAAAATCTCACGGGTTACGAAATAATTGAGGTTGAATAGAACTCTGAATAAGACACCGGTCAAATTGACCGGTTGCTGTAGTTCTAGTGTAAACCAAGGGCCAACTAGAAATTTAATTAGACTGCCATTTCATCCATTGCTTCAATACTTTTTGGCTATGTATTATAATTAAATATATCGTAAGATATATTAGATTGTACTGCACTAATAGTGCATCATTTTTCTAATTTGCTTTGACTTGATAACGTAGGAACTCTGTTAGGAAAAAGTTCGATCTATTAAAAATATTATAGAATTTCTCTCGCGTAACGTGTATAAACTTCGTTCAATAAATACATAGATGATACGCTTAAGGGCTTTCGATTATATTGCAATATAAAAAAAATATGGCACTTTATCGCAACGTATTAGATTTCTTGATAAAAATAGCATGCTGCATTGACAGAAAAGGGATCCCACCCAAATTTCAGACAGGATACGTCGCTCCTCCCTTGGATTCCTGGGTCGCGCTAAAATTCGCACCCTCAAGATGACCATCATCATCGTGGTGGTATTCTTCGTGTGCTGGACACCCTACTACGTCATGAGTCTCTGGTAAGTTTAGTCACGTTATAAAGTAGATTACACACTTTCCCTTTCCTCCACTTATTTAATTATGATTATCTAATTCAACGAAATGATGTTTTGATTTGAATTATTCACTCTTTCGCTGTAGTGGCCCAAATGTATTTTCTTTATCTAAAATTAGATTCTATTACTAAACCTATTATCTACATCATTTTTAACAAAATTTTACTAAAAAAATATTATTCGTCGGAGATCATAATAATTGCTATTTAATTTTGCAAAGCTCATTTGTTTTTCAATTATACTTTGATGGTGCATAGAATAGCTTCTAATCAGCAGTCAATAAATGATCTGCAGGTATTGGGTGGATATGGAATCGGCAAAAAAGGTCGATCCGAGAATCCAACGCGCCCTCTTTCTATTCGCCTGCACCAACTCTTGCATGAACCCCATCGTCTACGGTGTATTCAACATTCGCCAAAGAAATCGGGTGAGTGAACTTTTGCTTCGCTTACAACGCCAGAAACAATTTTCGGCGGAGAATTACTACAATTAAACCCCTCGTGGTGTCAACTTTTATTTTTACTTAACTGAAATCAGTTCGAAAATCACCACGAAAGGTTTGACTGTGTAATGCAAATGCTCATCATTCGTCAAATTTCTCCGCGCATCAACTTTCAATTTATCGATTTAATAAATTTTAACCTCTGTCTCCTTCGTCCGACTTCTATGCTTCGATATTACATAACATAAAAAACATTTTGCATGCACCATTTAAAACTCTAACAGTTGGAAACCGAAAGGAATTTTTTTAGCTGAATAAAACGAAATGTTACGGGTTGCTAAATAAATATTTAGTGACTTCAACTACTCACAGGGTTAAAACGGAAAAATTTTAATCAGAGTTAGTAATCAATTAATTCGTATCAATTAAATTAAATCGAAGCGACTAAATATTCATTTGGCATCTCATAGTATTTCTCTTAGATTATTCAGTCAAATAAGCCAAAAGTTGAACAATTAATACCTTGCCGAGAGGTAAATGAAACCCGGAAGGAAAAACACGTACATCGAGGTATATTTGGTAGACTCTTGTAAATGAGCGCGATTAGCGATAAGCAAATTTGGAATAACGTAGCTAATTATAATTAATCATATTAGTTTCTGTATCCAAACATGATCGACCTTTTGTTCAAGGAATTATTGTTCCTCATTTGACTGATCGAGCTAATCCTTTCAACATTGATTAAATAAAAACCTTGCAACACGATCATATGAGTGAACGTTGAGAAGAAACTGTTATCACGACTGCAGTTATGTTATATAAATAGCTGATAGTCAATGTAGGTAGCATCATAGGGTAAAAGTGGAATAGAAGTCCCACCTGAGGAATAAAAATTATATAGCAAAATATTTTGTTATTAGAGAATATGAATACATGGTCTATTTACTAGAAAGTAACAATTTCTATACACGAAAAAAAATCAATCGTAGCATTTACAAAGTTTGTGGTAAATTTCGAGAAAAGGCCAATTTGTTGTTATAATAACTACAACTTTAGTAAATATTACAGCAACGCTCGCAAACTCTACAAGTTTTACTATAATATTCAGGTACTAAAATTGTAGTTAACGTAACAATAAATTGGCCTTGTCTCGAAATTTACCACAAACCTTGTAAATGTTATAATTAATATTTTCCCCTATAATAGAAAAATATTATTTGGATAAAACAAACTAAGATATCCAAAGAAGTAAGAAATTCCGTCTTTGGTATTTCGGAGGATAGATGCCCAAGTGGTGGAAGTACTCTCCCTCCTGAAATTGTTATCAATACTTGATTAATATAGTTGATATGGCTAAACTTTTCATGTCCATGTTCATGAATACGTAAACTGATGTCAGAAATACTCCACCGCCTTAATCACCCTAGCATATTCGAAATAAAGGGAGTTGAGCATCTGTCCCACTTTTACCCTCTGTACTTTCGTTGTAGGCACCGGTACGGGCACCTACCATAGAGACCCGCGTCACTCCGCTGTCGCTATCGGTAAGGCTCCTCGATTGACAGAGCGAGAGAGCTGGAGACTCAGGAGAGTCAAATCGAGGCTCGAACTTGCGATACGCGGTGCAATTCGAGAAAAGAGTGCGTCGCAAATCGACGGACTCTGACATCGTCGTCATCGTTCAACGATCCGACTGATGGTCGATTTCGATGAGAATCCCCTCCGAAAGAGCTAAATCGCGATCGATCGGAATTTCCCAGAGAGATCCAGGTTGAGATTCAATATTTATCCACGCGGCGTCCGATGCTGCATCGACCGTAGATCATCGCTGTAAAGATCGCCGCCCCGATCCACATGATCCGTGTACCCTCTTGAATATTCTTCGAACATTCTCATAAATATTTCGATGCTCTTGGAAATGTATACCGAAGAATATAATACAATGCCAGCTTTCCGACGCAATTGATATAAACCTATTGAAACTTGAAGTTAAATCCCCCCACCCCCCAATTTCGTATCGCAATAGCTTCCGGCTTCACCCTACTTTGCCCGACTCTGCCTTCACAGTTTCTCTGCTCCTCTTGCCCCCCGCTTTTATATTGTATGTAAGTACACATACTTAAATGTGAGTTCAGCGAAAAATTGAATCCACGCGCGTGAGAGAAATTCATGCTTATATGTGAAATCCAGTTACGAAACTTTGAGTGGGGTGAATTTTGGAAACCTTCCGATTTGTCGCTAACGGAACAAGATAGTTTATTGGAAGTTTATACGGTGTTTTTTCAGTGTCTATTAATAATATTACAAGATTCCATCGAATTAATGTTCGGAGCGTTTTGAAACAACGAAAGAAATTTTATTCCATAATATTAACTTTAATTTATTCGCCGTAAATGTATCAAAAGAAAGAACCGTGATTGCTTCGTCTTCGGAAACTATGAAACGAACAAAAATAAAAAGCGTTTATGTTATAATTGAGAACGTGGTAAGACTGCAAATGCATTGCAAAATATTTATCCACATATTTCCACGCTCCCGTTCCGTCTCACACCCTGAGAAATAATTCAACGAGTCGGATCGTTTCCACATAAGGACATTCTGTTATTCTCTCGAAGATATTTTTACCGTTAATTTAGTCTCTATATTTATTTATTGTATCTAGAAACTTACTGGTAGCTTTATAATTATGTGTACCTTATATTGTGTTGATCATCACTGTACTTTATCATACGGTTTATTAAAACAATTTATCGCTTAAACATTCTTCATTTCTTTCTCCTTCGTTTTTCCCACCTCCAATTTATTAATCTAACGACTCCCTTGCTGATTCGGATTTATGTTTCTATAGTTCTACCATGATGGTGGTATTAATTATAACTAAATGGAAATTCATTAAATTTGCTTATCTCAGAATATACATATCAACGATATTTTTCCTCCAAATTAAATATGCGGTTCTAGATAATACGCAGATGTGTAATATATAGTAATCAGATGATACAGATTCAACACAGAAAAGAGCTCGAATAAAAAACAAAGGGGTCGTCGAAAATTGCCGAGTGATAACGACGTTGAAAATCAGTCGCTCTGTCTCTAAATTGCGTTATTCGTCGGCTCCTCACATACGATTTACACAATGCCGAATGAATAAACCTGTCGCCGAGTCGAAGGACTTCCGATTCGACAAAGGAGATTTTATCCTCTCGAGTCGACATTGCACGCGACACACTGTCAGGCTCTTCCATCCACCTCAAATTCTATGGCAGAGAAGTAGGTATTTGATATTGAATTCTTAAACCGCTATTCAATCTGAAAGATATCTACATTTTCAAAGGAATGTTTATCCTTCAAAAGAAATCTCCGTGTAGGACCGCAGCGGAAGCAGCTGTTTCGCTACAAAGCAATAATCCTTTCATCAGGATTATTTTCTGTTTGCTGCGATCCCCCGAATATCTTCTTGAAATAAATGAATTATTCTTAAAAGAAATTGAAAGTAATGCAAATAAGAAAGATTGTCGGCTTGCAGCAAAAGCTATGAGTGCACCATAAAGATGAAGCGTAATCAATTTTCCTACAAAAAAAATTGCTGCAGCAATATACAATTAGCCACTGCATCAATATTTTCGATTAGTGCAGTAATAATTCTTGTTATTATGGAATACTTTCGGCAACGTATGTAATTTCAATTTTCTTTCGTTCGTAAAAGCAAAATATTATTATTCAAAAAAGAACGAGACATCGAAGCAGCAATTTGCGTTTCTCCGCGAGGTGAAAAATGATAATCAACATCATATTCGATGTACGATTCCGGCACATCCGACATCTACCCACATCCGATACAGAGGTGCAGTGACCACATATGTGTACCCACATACGTAAATTATAACGAGAGTATAAAATGTGCAATCGATTATGTGCAGGATGCAACATCGCAAAGAACGGCACCCTGCATCGGTAGAGGTACTACCGGAAGTGATGTCGTATGCAGAGTGTCCTGGCGGAGAAAGCAAAACGGCTCCAACCACCATCGTCATGCGCATATCGAGGCCCAAAATTCCTTAGGTCCGTTCACCAATTTGGATTTACCCGTCGATCCCAAAATCGATTTACAAGTGCTACGCGAGCGTGAGTATATGCATTATTCGACTGTAAGCATTCCTTTTCCCAATGTAATCTGATTATTTCAAAACGGAAATGAAAATATAATTGAGTATCACTACTCTTGGTTTCCGGGTGGTAATCGCGTCCAAAATTCAAATTGAATTATCTTGTTGTTCCAGCAAAGAAGAGCGACCACTTGAGTAAACTGTGAGCCGGCTCGACTCGCTTTCGGGGTGATCGAGGGAGGGAAAATCGACGAGAATCGAAGATCGGATCGCCGCGTTGACCGATCTTTGCATCGATACATTCGATCGTGGATCCGAGGTCGAGAAATCAATTGTACGAGTGCGACGAGGGATTGTAGTGTTCGCGGGTGGAAATTGTGCAGTTTGCCATTTTCTCAATGTGATTTGCATGGACCAGTGACGTCGCGAAATTGTACAGTCGTGCAGCTACGTCAATTTTGGATCGCGTCGAAAAGAAATAACGCGCGGCGATCGGCAAATTCACTACACCAGGATAGTACGTAGTTATTTATTAGCGATAAGAAAATTGCAAAGAACACCATCCTCATTATCATTTCGATGGAATCAACGGGTGTTGGCTGCAGAATCTAATGCGGAAGGACGACTACTTAGCGAAGCAGGACAAAAAGGAGGAGGTGAGTTAAATAAATCGCTATTTTGCAAATCCTTCGATCCCAACGACTTCTCAAAAATACTCAATCTTAAAAGAGTTCGAAGCTTCAAAGCATAATTTTATCCATCGGAGTAGTGATGCATATATTTGGTATATGCATATGGTCTAACAGGTCTTTCCCCCCATAAAAAAACGTAGGTGTATCTGATAGATTTTAGAAATTTTGGCATCATATAAGAAAACCGAATAGTGCTATAAACTTTCATCGAAAGTACACCTATGTAACGTTAACAAAAATAATCACCATCGGACACATAGTTTTCGAGTGATTAGCGAACAAACAAAATTTGGCTCAGAGAAACCATTTTTTAGCATTTCGGCACCATAGAATCACTGAATAATGTTTAAAACTTTCTCAGAGATATAATACGTAATTTTAAAAGAATGATTTTTCCTTCGGACACAATTAATTTTCGAATAATAACAGGTAACAAATTTGGCTTATAAAGAAGTATTTATATCATATGAGGCTAAACTTACTCGTCAGAAAAGAAACTTTAATCACTGTTATCTCATTATCTATAAGTTTTTGGCTCATATTTATATAATACTTTTTTTAAAATTACATTTTTATCTACAATAAAACCTTATATCGATGCAGGCCAAAAGCTTATGAAGAATAAAATAATAGTGATTGAAGCTCCATTCCTTGCGAGTAAATTTAGCCTCACATAATATATCTATACATATAGATATCGGAGCCAAAAAATAAAGAATCGTACCTGCTCGAATGTTGGAATGGTCGCGTCAATTTATCCATGGCAAACGAAAACTTCAACATTAAAAATAGCTCCGGACCTCTTCCAATTTAGCTTCACGAATCAGCCTGAAATTAAATCGGAGCTAAATCCGGACTCTTGCATTGTACTTGAGCTCTCATTATTCTCGGAACAATTGACGGACAGTTAAAAGACTCTTCGAGCAGAAGGGCTTCTCGCGGTGGTCCCCTCCGTCCCATTTTGCTCCTCGTCGAAAGGCCAATGACAAAAGCGTTTGACGTCCGGAAATGATTTTGCTATACCGAATACCCTTTCTACTTTAATATTCAAATTTATATACATGGTGAATTACTTTTATAACGAGATTCTCGTAAACCCGTGCGGCACGCTCCGCCCTAAAAATATATCGTTCCGCTCGGAAAATTCGTTCAGTCCCCAACCAGGCAATAGAGATCAGTGAAAAATAAATTTTCCCTTCTGTTTCGAGAGCCATCCGATATCAGGGAAGATTGCGATGTAATTCGGGCGGAGGAAGGTAGCTCGCTCTTTCTTTATCGCTTTCTCGATTGTTGACTATGTAAAATAATTACAAGTGACCACCGATGAAGCAGCCTGAGAATCGTTTAAAAGAGCTACAGTTATATTCATCGTTTCGATCAAACTTCCTAGATAATATATCTTCACCCGATCGTTTCCTCGTGCCTGAAGTTAGGCCATCCGCGTGACAATATGCCTTAATGCATTCTCAAGACGCCAACTCTCGAAGAGAGAGAGAGAGAGAGAGAAAGAAAGAAAGAACGAGAGGGAGCAGTTAAAACGATTTCACAGTTCGTTCGTTCGTTCCTCCTCGACGCGGACTTGTGCTCGCGATGTTGGTTGAAACGCTGTTAATCACCCTCCCCCTCCATGTGCCGAAAACGTGTCGAGTTACGCGAGTCGGAAGAACGTATCTACAGGTCGTGAGGACACACGACTGACGTCACTCATGCTCGGATCCCCGAAATGATTTCACAGACCGCTCGCGCGCGGAGACGTCGCACACACTCGGGCGTCGGACGGCGTCGTGGTAAAAATAAAAATTGAAAATAAAGCGCGATTTATTGGTACAGGGGGCTCGATGCCAGAGTAGCCTACGCGAAAGTAAACAAAGTCTATAATCGAGCGTGTCTCGTAGGGGGGCTATCTATTATTCCGCTACACGGAATCGTTCGGAAAGTCTAGCTAAGCCGATGCGTCTCGCGATAAAGATTTATCTCTCTACCAGGCCGATTTATGCGTGAACATTGAAAGCGGAAAGCGTTTGTCAAGTCCTTTATCGAATGGATGTTCAACTGCATCCGTAGCCAAACGCCGAACTCTACTCCAGAGACCGCGATCTCGAAATCGCTCTCTTCCATATACCGGTCCATCGGTCGAGTCTCTCGTGTGAACGCCCCGCAAAGGACTAGAGTCCGTGGGCGCCGTATAAAACTGCGGCCGGAGCGTTTCCACGGTCCAGTGGGGACCAGACGCCAGACGGTCGTCCGCGAGAGACTGTATATAAATCGAAAGAGAGAGAGAGAGAGAGAGAGTCTTATCTCGGTTCCGCGCGAAACCGATCGATCGGACGATCCAGCGAGGGGGGCGCGAGTTTCGATCGTCCGAGCGTCTACTGCGGTTTCAACCGAGTGCTCGGGGGGGTTGGTGTGTGGTGCTCTCACCCCGAAGACGTCGAGATGCGCGTCGCCGTCTTCGCGGCGGTTGCCGCCCTCTTTTGCTGTGCCGCGACGTTGGCTGTCACGCCTGACGAAGGTACGACGACGCTACGGCGCGCGATAATGAAATTTCTTCCAGAAATTTTCTCTTCTCGCGCGAATTCGTGAGGCGAAAGCTGTTGCCGTCACGCGAGAGCAGTCATATGAGGCTAAGCTTACTCGCCAGGAGAGAAACTTCAATCATCATTATCTTATTATTTATGAACTTCTGATCGGAATCGATGTAAGACTTTGTTGTAGATAAAACTGTAATCTTCAAAAAAGGTATGATACAAATATGAGCCAAAAGCCTATAAATGAGATAATAGTGATTGAAGCTTTTTTCCTGACGAATAAGTTAAGTCTCATGTGATATAGTTCTGCGAGATTTCCAACTTCCGATAACTTTAGTGCAAAAGTGCTCGTAACTTTCGAGTCACTCCGAATAATGATATTCGGGAATGCTAATTACTAATCTTTGATCAGACTGCACCGTGTAAAGTAGCGATAAAATCTTGCGCTAAAATGAGTAAACCGAATTATATCATGTTTTTGGTTGAACAAAACATTGTTTAGCATCAGCAATTATTTCTCCCGGGGTAAACGAATATTTAATGTTTACGTGCATTTCTCTTAAAAATTTGATTTCTAAATAAAAACTGATTCGCCTCGACTAAATCTTCCGGGAAAATTCGATATCCTGGAAAGACATACCGTTTATTATCCCTAATTTTACGACCTCCGCCGGCTTTCCTTCGCACCGCGCTTAGCTACCAACGACACTCCGAGTAATAAAATGCTCCGGTTACGCGCCACTAAGCCTTGTATATCAGAGATGAAACTTGAAGTTATCGCGAAACGTATCGAAGAATGCTCGTTACATATATATAGGTATCAATTTGCGTATCTCGCACATTAGGTAACAACATTGATATACGTGTAGATTAAATGCAGCATCCCGAAAATACGCACCCAGCTGCGCATCTCGTTACTTCGGCGGTGTTGGGACATCGTTTTTTCATCCCGCCCTCGCACAACTTTCGAAGTGTAAATTGAATTGTGACTTTTCATGCGTATATACGTATATATCCACACATAGAGAGCCACCTTTTTTCTCCATACGGACCTGCTCATAAGCGCTCATATGGGTGTAACTTTTGAGGGGGAGTACACGTGGGACGTCAGGCATGCCATCCACGTGAACGTATCGCGTAGGTGTCTCTTCATCGATGCGAATGTCATTTTATTCGCATTTGTCAATCGTGGGCGGATGCGTGGATTTTGGTATATTAACGGGCGACGAACGTGTCACGCGCGCGATCGATTAGTGGGGTACCCCAATTTTCGTGGAATGGAAATCGCGACTAAAGATGTACTTATATAGCTGTACGGTCGTTTTTAATGTACATAACAGTTGATACGTTGACACCAAGGACTCGTTGTAGTTTACGCGCCAGGCAAGGTTGCCTACTATGAATTATCTCATACTTGGTAGTCAACGCGTTGAGCCGTCCGTTTTCTGATGATGTCACATCTCGCTTTGACTTAATTCTCTTATGCCATTTTTCCAACACAGCATTAAACTAGTGCAGCATGCGTCCCGCTAGTTTTATATTAAAAATATTGTTTTTAATAATTTAAGGAAAGGTGCATTACATTAATTTAATGCAATATTGAAAAACGGCAACAATTACAATGTATTTGATAGGTAAGCCGAGTACTTTTGTAATGTTTAAATTGCTCTACATTTTCCAATGGATTTAATTAGGAGCTAACATGGCTTGTACTCATCCCTCGTACAATATTTACAACTGAGAGAAGTAATTGCTGGTGCCGAGAAAATTTTTTCTTCAATCAAAAACATGATATAATTCTAGGATCAAGCCATATAGCTTCCTTCGTGCAAGACAATATTTGATAGGCTCTAATGAAATTAATTGGCCGCTAACGTGACTCGCAATCATCCCTCGTGTACTACCTAGACTAAGAGAAATAATTGCTTGTGCTAACAAATTTTTTTCTTCAATCAAAAACATGATATAATTCCAGGATCAAGCCATGCTTTTCTTCGTGGGACAGAATATTTGATAGGCTCGAGTAATTGTTTTTTTTTTTCGCGCAGAAAGAATTTCTTGTCCAACGAAGGTATTCTTGAGTCAAGAATATATAGTCTTCGACTAAGAATTTGTATTCTTAAAAATGTTTAAGATAATATGTTCTTGGTTCAAGAAATGTTTTTTTAACACTAGCAACTATTTCTCTCAGTGATATACATGTATGTCACATATTCGAATCATATGACCCAGACGAAAAAATTCTATATATTTTCTATATAATCTATATGTGGTTTTAGTCATATATAGATTATACACAGACATCCAAAAATCTGTATATAGTCCCGGGGAGCCGACCCAACCTCGTTAAATGTCGAGCAGTTTTCCTCAATCGCTAAACATATCCAGGTAGCAATAAATGTTTCGTCGCTATTATCCGCAGTCACGCGTGAGCGACTGTGCCAATAATTCGATGATATACGATAATCGTCGAAGACTAAGCGTCGCCGCGACACACGTGTCTCCTCGCTCTACTATACTGAAACCAGTCCTGGTGACTGCAGTCGCAAGAAACCCGGTAGTAGCGACCGGTGCCACGGGGTCAGTCAACTCGAATACGTAGTATTGTTTGCGAATTCCCTCGTTAACAGTCGTAGTCGGAAATAAAAGTGGCGTGCGATGGTATCGTGTGAGGAAAATATTAGGAAAGGAGCGAAGGAGAAGGGGAACATTTAATAAGAAGATACACGTGACGCGAGCTACACAATCGCAGGAAATTTCTTTTGATGTCTTCTCGCACATATTTCCGTCGGAAATGAAAAAAAAAAACTCTTTGACGTTCGACTGCTACGTCCGTATATGAACATATGCAAAGTTCCCTCGGTAACGCGAAATCGAGTATAGTCAGAGAAACTAATGTACAGTCAGATTACCGCTCACCGTGTATTTGATCTGATCGGAACGGCAGAAAGGTTCGGTATAGAGTCGCTTTGCGGTGATAGATTATTTTATAAGCTACAAGTATTTTGATTGACTTGTGAACTCTTTAAGAAATAACTGCAACTTCTGCCAATTTCGTATTTGTTAATTTTGCCATTTGTGATAGTTGGCTTCGGAACGTATTTTTCTCTTTTTATTTATTATTCTACGCTTCAGCTTTTGACGATAGAAATTAAATATGTATTTAAAAAGTGGAATAAATACATACTCTCTGCTTCGAATTATATAAGATATCTTTGTTTCGATTTAGGTATCCATTATTCTATTACCGCCCTTAAAGTGCATTAGACCAGAAATTCCCCCACCCCCCTATAAAAATACCGAATAAAAGAAGGTCTACGCACAAATACGATCCGTGCAAAATATTTGGCCTCGAGGTTACAGAAATTAACCACATATCGAAGAGATGGAACTGTCGGAAAATTCAAGTCCCGATGAGCCGAATCGGATGGGGTGAAAGGGCGAAAGCTCCGATCGATTCGTCGTAGTCAACCGGGATGAATTGCGCCGAATTGCCCTCGATAGCCTTTTAACTCGATTGATTGTGTCTCGAAGTCTAATTGAGGACGTAGTTGCAATAACGGTTTAAGGTCAAATCGTTTTTAAGGTTGTCGCATAATCACGCGCTTCATCTCACTTGAAATATACGAGTATATGTATGGGGGAAAATCGCCCTGGTGAAAATGTAGTAAACAGAATTTATCTAATGTTATAAGAAATTAATTAGGAACTGTCAACTACTATTCAACTTGTTCAAACATTTTTAATATAATTTTTCAACAATTTTAAGAAATTCGTTTCATGAAATAATGGAAATTATGTCAAATATTGACAAATTATCAAATTCATATTATCAAAGCATGACAGATTTTCAACGCAGATGATAAATTCTATTAAAATTTTCCTAAATTTAATATTCGGTTTTGACAACACACATTTGTAAAATTCTTATACCACAATTTTTTTTCACCAGAGCGGGAATTATCGGGTATCTGATCGCCTCTAATTATCATGTATAATTGCACGTAGCGATGAGGGACCATCAAGCGTTCGATAATACTCGACTTTCCGCTACATACATTTTCCTTTGAAACCAACATATGCACTAACGCAGAATTCACTGCAGCTTGGAAAATGCCTGATGGTATACCGATGCATAACCACAAAGCGCTATGTTTTATTCTATATCCTAACTAACGACTACATGGCTAATCGCTCAACCATATATTATGTGGATACCTCCAGCTCTCACTACGAACCAATTGCAGGGATTATTATAGATCTTCTATGAATATTCATTGATAAAACGAGCAGTCGTATTCCACGGTCTTCTTGTTAATTAAACTTTGCACCAAAATTTATTTCGAAATAGTTGCGTGTGAATCGTGCCATCCATCGCCGTCATCGTTACTGCATTTTTCGATAAATACCAGTCACATACTCGTGCTATCAATTATAATAATTCTCGATGAATAAAATTTCCTCTAAATAAATAAACAATATTATATCAATACCTCGGTTAGTCCGACAAAAATACATAACATCGCCGCCGATGAATCCGCACAATTCACACCCAAGAAAAGGAAAGTACGAGTACGTAGGTGGCGACGGTATGTGCTTTTCAATTCCCACCGAGGTTTCGTCTGAGACGAAGAAACGAAAAATCGGGCAGCAAGCGGGCGAACATCCGACAAATTAACGATCATTTTCAATAGCGAGTCGAATTTCGCGGTGTACCCCTTTCTACATATTTATTTCATTTTATCATCGCGACGTACTTGTTGTGGCGCCTGGACCAATTCCACGAATGTAAGCGGCAGGGCGATTACCAAATGGAACCCCACGCGTTTGGTACGAGCACACCCACGTGCCGCCGGAGGAAATCGAATGTCACGGCTGCTGGGGCGGTCTTATTTGGAAACCGTGGAGAATGCACGTTTTGTTTAATTTATTACGGAACCGGTCTAGGAGCGATACTCTTCTCTCTCTCGCTCTCTCTTCTCTTCGAAATCTCGTGTAACTAGAAACCGTTGTAGATGCGATCACGGATGCATTTACAAAACTGCTTTCGTCTTTTCAAGGCTTGACGAAGGACCTCGAAGCGATGCTAGAGGAGGACGAATTCGTCATCACCCTGAAGCACATCAGGCCGCGGAAGAGATTGTCTGCCAGCGTCGAAACGCTTCTGGCGATAAACTTTACGAGTTCCAAGCAGAAATTCGTCCTGATGATCGACAGGCATAGAAAGCGAAGTAAGTCCTTTAGTATAATTTTTTCTCGAATATTCAATGCAAGTGTGACACCAGACGCGCAATTTAAACATCGTAATATTGCACAGAGAAAAAAAAATTAGTTGGAGAGAAAAAAAAATTAGCTGGATCTACTAAAAAATTACTTGCGGGGTCGTAAGTAATTATTTATTTACATTAATTTGATTTTTTTCATTTTAATTATATATTTCTTTCTTGCAGTCACATACTATTCCATACGATTGTAAGGAAGGGATTTCAAATTGATGTATTAAAAAATTTCATTGATATAAATAAATAGTTACTTGTGCGACCCCACAAGTCATTTTTAGTAGATCCAACTAATTCTTTTTCTCTGCGTGGCGAAGCCATTGCAAACATATAGATCCATTTTACTCGATGATATATGATAATATCTAAACCCGATTCGAATCTTGTTAACCCGCGACGGATCTGGCGGTGTTGCCAAGGGGAAAAATTTATTTCACCCGTCTCTCAGTCGATGTTCAAAAGTCGGCTCGTAACGGAGCAAACAAGGTTTATGCAATCGTGAGGGATGTCAACGCATTTATCCGCTATGCATTTTTACCGATCTGCACGAGCACGATGTGACAGGGGCATGAATAATAATGTATGAAGAGGTAGACGGATACCTTTCCATAGATGGACCGAGACATATGTTAGAGTTTCATTCGGAGAACTATTCTACGTTGTTAAATATTTCATTGAATGGGTAAACGGGATCTTGTAGAGATCTGGGTTAAACTACTGCGATACGTTCGACAAACTCGATGTATGTGCATTAATTTCCACGCAATCAATAAATATATGCGTTTGCTGATTTAGTGCAACAGCCTGAAGCTGTGATGGGCGCCACCCATTAGCATCATATATATATATAATCACTAAATATGTATTTACCACAAAGTGGACCAACTGACTAAATATACCACTTGTTTGATTTCACACACAGAGAAAAAGAATTAGTTGGAACTACTAAAAATGACTTGCGGGGCTGCAAGTAATTATTTATTTACATCAATTTGATCTTTTTTCATATATTAATTATATATCTCTTTCTTACAATCATATGAAATAAATAGTATGTGATTGCAAGAAAGAACTATTCAATTAAAATGAAAAAAGATTAAATTGATGTAAATAAATAATTACTTGCGGTCCCGCAAGTAATTTTTAGTAGATCTAATTCTTTTTCTATGCGTAGACACCAGTGAAATGGGTTGCACATCGGTTGATGCATCCCGTTCGCTATGGCTTCCCGTAATTCTGTGATAAACCGACAACTAAGATGCGAATCAAATAGAAATGTTGTCATTGTTTTATCACTTTTAAGAGGCACTGTTATCATTTTGACAAGAAAGACATGATGTTATTTGGTGAACGACAATTGCCTTGCTTAAAGTGAATCGCTTGAATCGATAGTTCCATATATTACTGGAGCACTCCGAATTTGACGCTAAAAAACTTCGAAGAAATATCTAATTAACAATCTCCATGTTAAAAGATCAGATTCAGCGATAAACTCACGTGATTACTTTCTCATTCGCCTCGCAGTTTTAATCGACACCGTAGAGGACGGTCAATCGCGACTGGAGCACTTCACTGTGAACGATTTGGATGACACGATGACCATCAAAAGTCTCATCCTAAACGTACATCAGAAACATCCAGACGCGCGCGTCGAACTGTACTTCAATTGCATTTACCAAGGCTCGTTAGCCACGAAGAAAACTTTGAGACAAATGGCTAAGCGCGAGCATAGTTCCCACCTAGAAGTTGTAAGTACGAAGTAAAATAGGAAGTAGTAAATAAGAAAAAATACATTTAGAAAGGGCATTTCGAACGTGATAGCGGAAATGAACCACGACCTGTTGCATTTTTCATTCAAGATCGGATAACGATTGTACGTATATTGATATATATATAAGAGCTTGATTATACCTCGGGCGTGGGACGACGTATTCCCTAATACGGCTACAGAATCCTACGCGATCCGCGTTGCGTATAGATACTCGTATTGCGTGTCATATACATACGTGTATATGTACTAGTGTATGCGGTCGAACTCGCGATCGCTTGCCCAACCTGTTTCTTTACGTTCCCAGTGACTATGTAGTTCCTCGATATTCCATGGTTAACAAATTTATAACGCTTCACTTTATTTTTCTATGAGAACTTTTCTAAGCTGCAATCGGACCTTTGTAAGTCATATGCTTTGTACTTTACGATAAATAGGTTTCGTGGTTGCTTTCCATTGTGTGCAGTATTACCATTATTTTCCAATTTACAAAACGATTTTTCGAATAAAAATCGTTTGATGTCAGTAGAGACATATGACACATATCATAAATTTGACACGGTACGCGTAATTTAGGAAATACGGAAGGCCACTTTTACTTTTCTGAATGGAACTCGACACTCTTACTCCTTCAAAAGTTGTAAAGCTTGTCGAGACTAATAAAAAAAAAAAGTATAAATTGAAATGCCCGTCAGTTAATCGGTTTATGAGAGTTTGCCATTGAAAGAATAAAAGTAAGTTACACCGTGCCCCCCGGATTTAGTCCCCCAAACTTTTAAAAGAATTCATAAAGACATCGCGGTAAAAGTTGTAATGAGTACTTTGCCCGGAATTAATTAAATTGTACACGTTGAACACGAATAATAATCCGTGTAATTCAAATCGTAATATGCTATTCCACGTTAAGAAGAAAATATGATTTTAATATAGAAGATGGTCATATCGAACTATTTTTAAGGCGTTATAAAGAAAAAGAAAAGAATAAATCTTTTTAAGTTTCCCTGTCTATACATGTATAAAACGATATTTAAAAACGGATTCTCTCTCTCTCTTTCTACTACTGTAGAATCGATGAAAAGAATTCCAGAAAGTGAAAAAGATTTATGTAGACGACAAGCAATCCTGGTAACTAGGTATACTTCCAGATATATTAATTACGTCCTACTGAAGCGAACTATAAAATACACAGCTTTTCCAAAGTGTGAATTTGTATGGCAAGGGTAAACTTGGGTTTCACTGAATCCGAGGGTTAATATATTAGATTGGGTCAATCCTGAGGCTCAAAGGTAGCAATACATCCCATCAGAAACGCCCATATACAGGGCAATCCATTAATAGCTTGTCATTTACCAAAATTACCCCATTAAACCTTGATCCTTGACGCAGTTGGCAAAACATTCTGAGTTTCATTTCAAGAAGTATTATTTATATTCACATGTCAAATTTAGAACTAGCTAGAGAATTAAAGGTATCCAAGTATATTTTTTCGAGTGTCCTTCAAAAAGGATATTGAAAGTATAGAGTTATCATTCATAGTAGGTATAATATATTATAAGATTTTGTGCACTCGTAAAATTCAATGTCCTTTAAAAAGAACCGCGGTAGTTACTGGATTAGTCAAATACCGCTTATACTGCTACCACCACGAAAATTTGAAATTTTTGTTTCACCGTCTTTGTTTTTCTTTTCTCAGTACAAAGAGAGGAAATATCGCACAAAAATATACACAGCTGCGGGAATAGATACCGTCCTAAGGCAAGAAAATTGCCCGACCGATCTCCTCGATATCAATGAAATGCAAGCTCAACAAGCTTCAATTTCGAGTGATAGTGACAGATGGGACAGGAGCGACATACGACCACTATTCGAACCGGATGATAACCGTGAGTAATTGTTTTAACTTTGATGGAATCACTCAATATTATTTAGATTATCGTACGTGATACTTAAATGAATAATTTTCAATTATACGTATTTCGCAATATGAAATATACCCGATATAGTTTAGAAATATCAACTTGCCACTTAACATCTTTTCGTGGTAAGACGATAGAGCAGATATAGGCCAATCATATTATATATATATGGACGTTAAGTATAGAATCCACGATCATTGTCACCTTCTCTTAAATAATTTATCTGCATTGTTCGCCTGAAATTAGTTCTTACTCCACGTAAATAAATTCCTATTACCTACAAATTTAGTGATGCATACCAATAAATGTATTACTATACAAGTATACCCTCACGCTATTAGTATACCGCATCGTATCGTCCCATACATGCTCTGAATCCAAAGCTGGACTTCGTATAAGAGGGATAGTGCAATCGTAATTATAATATTATACTTTTCTTCGTACGAAATTCTCATCTATGTTGATATAGAACTTTTTTATAGATCGAGATATACACTTTAAAAAGTATTGAAATAAATTCTATGTGAAATTCATGAAAGAGATAATCGTGAATAAAGTGGCACCTCTGTGATCCATATTCGAAGCCCACATCCTACAGTTTTGTGTTCACGTTCCAATCTCTTTACAGTTTGCGTAGACGACCGTTTACTGAGAGCTATAAACGATCTAGTCATGGCGACGCGAAGAATGAGGGAAGAAATTGAACTCAACGTAAGTAGGAGATTCCCCAATGATCGCAATCAAACTCGACAGTGCAATTATAATACACAAAAATATTGAAAGACAAGCGATCCTTTCCTTCAAGAGAGTATTTCCAATAAGATATTGCACGAAATCAAGAAATAACATCCTTCAACCAAGCGTCTCGCATCTCTTTCCACCTGAACTAACAATATGTTACCGCAAATGCAGAGATATGAAAAGCTTTCAAGCAAAGCAAAGAAACTCAGCCTTCGATAACCGGCGAAATCGAAGCGCTCCCCCATTCAACAAATCTACAGCATTTTAACACCTATTGAACTGACTCTTACAGAAACTCGAAACGCGCCAGCTTCGTCAGCTCATCGAAAATTGCGCAGGTTGTCGCGAAGCCCCTCAGCTGGGTGAGCAAAGCGTCCTCTCGTCACGATTGCTTCACTCCGTCATCTTCGACTGACTCACGAAAAATTAATTTCAGAAATACGCGTATCGTGTGCGGTTAACTCACCGTGCTTTCCGGGAGCACAGTGCCGAGATACCCCGAATGGACCAGAATGCGGCACCTGTCCCAGAGGCTATATTGGCGACGGTCGCAGATGTATGCCGGGTGTTACGTGCGCCGATCGGCCTTGTTTTCAAGGCGTGAGATGTCAAGACACACCACAAGGTTACAGGTAAGGTAGAAAATACTTACGTCCTTCCCCCTCGAGCGATATAACTAAAACTTAATGAATATTGAATTCTACTGTTATCTTTAAAAGCCTTTCTAATTAAATAGAAATATATAAATTGATCTTTCTTCTCCGTTAATCAAATAAACTTTGCTTCTTAAGGGAATAATAAGACTCGTACGAGACGCGCCCTCATGCAGTCAAATATTTGCTGTGGGATATTTTCGAAGTTATTTAAACTAGAAACTAAGTGCTACTGGCCAAAGCGCATCCCAAATTGTTCCCAAAGACTATGGTTTATAATTGTCAAAATGCTTTATTAAATAAATACAAAAAACATGGAAGAATTAACCGGTTGCGGTAGTTGACTATCACTGATATTTGTTCACGCGTTGTATTTATTTAATAAAGCATTAACAATTATTATAAACCATAATCTTAGATTATAATTTGTGGTGCGCTTTAGCCAATAGATCTTGGTTTGTAGTTTAAATATCATTAATCTCAAAAATATCCGACAGCAAAAATTTCGCTGCATGAGAGCGCGTCATGATGCCCTTAATGATGAAAGTTACACATAAAAACGGAATAACCTCGTGATCATTATCAATGGCACTCCAAACGCTCCGCAGGTGCGGCCAATGCCCATCCGGCTACACCGGCGACGGTGAACGTTGCGAGCGTCGCAGCGGATGCGAAAACAATCCCTGCCATCGCGGCGTTCAGTGCTACCCCTTGGACAGACCGCCTTACTACCAATGCGGATCGTGTCCCGAGGGCTTCACCGGAAACGGAAGTTCCTGCCACGACATCGACGAGTGCGACCTGGCGCCGCGGCCTTGCGATCCACGCGTGCAGTGCATCAACTTGTATCCGGGATACAGGTGCGAACGATGCCCGCCGGGATTCACCGGAAACCCGGTCCAGGGCGTCGGCCTCGACTTCGCGAGGAGAAACAGACAAGTCTGCGTCGACATCGACGAATGCTCCGACGGCAGGAACGGTGGTTGTCCGCCCAATGCGCAGTGCGTCAACACCGAGGTGCGAATATGTTTGTAAAGTTCTGTTAGACTCCGCTCGAGTTCTTCGTCATCCTCGTCTCTTACGATTTAGATTTAATCTTCTCTTCGTTGAATAAAGAAAAGATCGTCACGTCCGATCCAGCGTGGGGTCGAATTTTATTTTCCCATTTTCATTCCTCCAGGGCTCCTACAGATGCGGCACTTGTAGAAAGGGCTACATCGGTAATTACACCGTAGGATGTCGACCGCAGCCGGGACTGTGTCCGGACGGCGTCACGATCTGCGATTCCAATGCGGACTGCATCAGTTACGGTCACAACGAATACACGTGCATGGTAATGATCGGGGATAAATAAAAAATGACGTTTTAGAGGATATTTCGATCATAAATTTTAAGCTTTCGCTGCCATTGTCAATATAGTTGTGAGTATTACTGCTCTTGACATTCGGCTGATAACCACGTCCAAAATTACACGGAAGTCAAGAATAGTAAAACCGATATTGATACCTCGATCGTTGATCCCGACTACCATTAACTGTCTACTTTTCATTATTCCCCAGTGCCGCATCGGATGGGCCGGTGATGGTTTTATCTGCGGAGAAGACGAGGACCTCGACAGATACCCGGACGCCAACTTGCCGTGCAACGAGCGTTACTGCCGCGCGGACAATTGTCGAAGCACGCCTAACAGCGGACAGGAAGATACGGACAAGGACGGCTTGGGAGACGCCTGTGACAATGACATCGACAACGACGGGATACCGAACAGTCCTGATAATTGTCCCTACGCGTACAATCCTCGACAGGAAGATACCGATCGCGGGAGAAACCGATCGGACCAGAGAGGTGACGCCTGTGACAATTGCCCCACGGTCGTCAATCTGAGTCAAGAAGACACGGACTCCGATGGCTTAGGGGACGCTTGCGATGACGATATCGACAATGACGGTGATTAATTTATATCATGAGACACCGCGAAGGAAAGAAATTGATTAAAATTGTCGTCTTTCTACACTGAGAAAAAATTTAGTTGAAAGATTTAGTTGGTTTAAATTTCTTGGAATAATAATACATTCATTTGTGAATTAAGGAAATTGTATTTAATTCGATACTCGTTTATTCACAGCAGGTATAAGCATAATCGATATGAGTGAATATTAATCGTACTAAAAAAAATACTCCATTTTTTCAACTGCACATAAATAGTAATATATGGCGAACTGAATGTGTAAAGTTGTAGCAACTAAATATCTATAATAGGGTATTGGGTCGAACATAATTATATAAATGAAAAAAATATTTAATTACTTGAAATAATTCAAACCAACTAAATTGATTCAATCAATTTTTTTCTCAATGTAATTCAATTTGACGCTTGCTCTCTCTCTTTTTCTCTCTCTCTCAGGTATCAGAAACGATTTGGACAACTGCCCGAAGATGAAAAATGACGATCAGAGAGACACGGATGGAGACGGAGTCGGTGATGCCTGCGACAATTGTCCGGGCATCTCGAATCCGTATCAAGAAGACGACGACAGCGATAACGTCGGCGACGCCTGCGATACGAACGTCGACGGTGATTACGACGGAATTCAGGACGACATCGACAATTGCCCGAAAATCCCGAATTCCCACCAAATCGACACGGATCACGACGGTCAGGGTGATGCCTGCGACAGAGATATCGACGACGACGGCATCTGGAACCCCGAGGACAACTGTCCATATGTTTACAACCCCGACCAGTTGGATCTCAATCGTAAGTGCACTCGAGATAAAAATGTCGAAAGAAGTTAACGACATTGTCTTCCAGGCGACGGCATCGGCGATATCTGTTTCCACGATTTCGACAACGACACGCGCCTCAACGCCAACGACAATTGTCCGAACAACAGTTTAATCTGGACCACGGACTTCAGGAAGTATCAGACGGTCGTCTTGGATCCGGAAGGCGACGCTCAAATCGATCCCAACTGGCTGATCCTGAACAACGGCGCGGAAATCGTCCAGACGATGAACAGTGATCCGGGAATTGCCGTAGGTAAATTGAAAACGAGGGAGAAATGGCTTTTGAGTGTGGACGAAGATAATCTCTAAATGGAAAGTCGATAGCAAGTGCTATTCGTGTGACAAAACGAGCACTTTTTCCAGAATAAACGGTCCTTAACTTCTCTTTCAACCTTGCAAGGTTACGATAAGTTCGAGGGTGTCGACTTCGAGGGAACCTTCTACGTGGATACGGAAATCGACGACGACTACGTCGGCTTCATCTTCTCCTATCAGAACAATCGCCAATTCTACGCGGTCATGTGGAAGAAGAACATGCAGACGTACTGGCAGGCGACGCCCTTCAGGGCTGTTGCCGAGCCTGGCATTCAGATAAAGCTGGTGCAGTCGGCTACTGGCCCGGGACAGATGCTGAGGAACAGCCTGTGGCACACCGGCGATACGGAGGATCAAGTGAAGCTCCTTTGGAAGGATCCGAGAAACGTTGGCTGGAAGGAGAAAACTGCGTACAGGTGGCTGTTGCTTCACAGACCGAAGATCGGCCTGATCAAACTTCGCATTTACGAGGGACGTCGAATGGTCGCCGACTCCGGGAACATCTTCGACAAATCCTTAAAAGGAGGAAAACTCGGTGTTTTCTGCTTCTCTCAGGAGATGATCATCTGGTCGGATCTTGTGTATAGGTGTAACGGTGAGTAAGAAGAATGAGATAAGGGTTGAAGGCTCTCTTTCTCTTCCTCTACTTCATTTCGGAGCCAGTGAAATAATTTTTCTTTCCTTTATTCTTCTCCTCTTTCATCATCATCATCATCTTCTTCTTCTTCTTCTTCTTCGTATCTTTCTAATTTACTTCTTCTTTCTCTTCGTCTTCTTTGTTTTCTTTCTCCCTCCATATACATAACACTTTGAGCATTTTAACCCCTTGACATACAATGACGTCTGGGAGACGTCATTCATTCCGTGCGGTATTGTACCAAATTCCGTTTTATTTGTATGTCAAGGGGTTAATATCGAGTACATTCGGAAAAAGTAACAACACTAAGAGATTTTCAATCCTCATATCGTGTGTTCAAATTTAACCAAGTGCATAAAATACATTCCGAGCAATCAATGCACAGTCTTGCTTTATTTCTGCGTAAGCATTCAATTACCCCTTTCGCGATAACTTAATTTTACGCTTTTTCAGACCACGTTCCCGAGGCAGTGTATGTAGAGCTGCCAGACCATTTGAGAAAGGAAGTGCAAATCGACCGCAGTAAACCTAGCCCTGCGCAGCCTTACGGCGGTTAACGAGTCGACGTGAAGTGCTCCCCGAAAAATTCAAGATAACAACTGCATGTACATTTGCGTGGTCTGACATGCAAATGATTTGACTTTCCTAATTGCTCTTCGACGCTGTTCTTTTCTCGGGAGCACGTGGTTACCATCGGAAGAAAGTACAGCAACGATAGGAACTGCATAGCCACCATTAAAATAAATATAGAAGCTATCGTCGTTACAAAATAAACCCGATTGGTTGATTTCAACGATCTACAAGTTGACGCGAGTGAAATATTAAAAAATGGAACTCCAATTCATTTTGAAAAACTGCAAATTTTCTGTCGCGTGAAGTGTAGTTTTTGAAATTAGTTTTTCATCAACGAGTAACCGTGCTAAAGATCAATGAAACCAACCGACTAGATTTTCGGAGTCAACGAGGTAGTCTACAATTCTACGCGCGCGGCATGACTCCTCCGATATTCTCCATCGCGTATGCAGTTTGCTATCAGTCGAAGTCGAAAGTCAACATATCGCTCTACAACTGCCAACGACAATCGCACAGCCATTGAAATGAGATTTGTGCGAAATAATTGAATTAATGATTCGTTGCGATGATGTGAGGATGAATATGTTTAGGATTATAAGAAGTACTATGCAATATGTTAATAACACTTTACCGTTCGCATTTTAAAGCTCTAAGCCGTAACCGATATAATTATTAAGAATCCAATCAAGACCAAGTCAGAAATGGATCATTCATCGACGTCGATCGACGTGAGTTCAACGTCGTTTCGATGTCAATCGACCATGGATTTCTGATTGGGGACGAATTACAGTATAACGATCCTGGATAATGTTTCCTCGTAAAGGCACAAACTACGCGTATTAGATGGAATTGTCTTGGCGACTTTCCGATGCGTGCGTTTAAGCATATCTATACGTGTACCAATATCATGCGAAATATTCATAGTTAATCGAATGAACCGAGTTCATTTAAATGATAGAATGCGGCTGAGATGAGAGTGGAAAATAAATAAATCAATAATATCAATGGTACTGTGTGTGTGACGTGTCTTCTGTTAATATGCACTGATATGCAGTGTGAAATGCGAATGCAAGCCAATTGAATATATTAAACATATTGCCTGCTTATAGAAGCGACCGTACGTAAACCCCAATTGCCTTTCGAAAGTGTTATTCGCTAAAGAATTTCCTAATTTATCAGAAAAATATTTTCTTGTTGCGGGAAAATCAATTTTGAGAGCAAAAAAAAATGTAGGCACGTTATAGTTTTTAGAAGAGAGTAGATAATAAAGATTTGCTTGTCAGTGTTTCAGATACAGCTTTCTTTCAAATTCGCAACAATATTTTAGTCGAAATCAATGGAAAAGCACTCTCAAAGTGATCCAAGAACACTGATGAATTGAAAACGGTCTATCTATAAGTCGACACATCAACATTCATGCCAGAATAGACGTATCTGCTGAAATCGAGATTATTTCTTTAGGTACAAACTTTTGGCCGAAATTGGCACGATGCACTATTGAAGATTTTTGGTGCTATTCTGTATGAAATGTAAATCTCTCTATAAGGTGTTAAATTCTATTAAGTTACAAAGTCGTCTTATGTGGCTTTATAGAATGTAGCATGCTACAGAAGTTATAGTTTCATACAGAATATCACCATTCATTTCGATGTTCAGTGAAATGTTCCTGAAATTTACGGTTCTCTTGTGCACGGTTTCGGTGTAGTTTTCATAAAATATTTTTAATTTTACAAAATTTGTACGAAAAATATACTGAAAGCACTCACCAAACAGTGACTACAATTTAACTTTAGTGAGATAGAGGTTTTGGTTTAAATTCGGTTTACTTTCCAGTGACTGACACTCAAATGCTACGAAAACATTGCTGAAATTTTACCGAAATTCATTATCAAATATTCATCGAAAATTTGCACAAAATAACCATACATTGCAGTGAATTTTCAGTGCAAAAATCGTAATTTTACTGTAATTATACTGGGATACACCAATATGGTGGTTTTACCAAAAAGTCACCCAAAGTTTCTGTGAACGCGAACCTGCTAGTGTGTACAGATATAAGAAAGCCCTATAACGATACATGTGAAGAGTTTGTAAGTAATAATAATCGCGATTGGCTTACAGATGCCTATTCTGACACCGATTATTGTTGCTGAAAGACAGCACGATTTTATCGAAGACAAAATCGACATTGACTCCCGCGCGAGTGATATCTCATATCATCACGGACCTGTCCTCGGGCTGCAAGCACGACTTCCGGGCGCGCGCGTCGAAAATTGCAACGCTGAATTTGTGCGCCTTTACCGAAGCTAGAAGCGACGATGACCCGCGAGCGATATCTCGTCGATAGAAATCTATTTTCAGAATCGTCGACCCAAAAAACGCAGAAGATATACATATAATTCTCGCCGCAGCCTCCCGGAGCACGCCTACAATTTTGGCCGCGCCCCAGTTTTAACCTAGCACAAGCAACCCGGCCGACATACCTGATGTACCATGCAACTGCCGTCAGGCGATGCTGAACCTGTTCGCGCGAGAGGGAAAATCGAGCAAGCCGCAACTTTGGACCGGCTGAAAAATGCGGAACGTGCTACAATTCACCGTAATGACACCATGAAAATCAAACTGCAGGACCCGCAAGGATGCCGCGCCACAAATTCCAAACTCGAAATGGCGGTTGTTCGGATGCGTTTAAATTTCTGCCCTGTGCTGCCCTCTAGCGGCGAAACAGCTAAGCTCCTTCAAACAGGAGAAGCTCCGCGACTCAGAGGGGGCGTGTATAAATCTCCGCTCCATTTCGGAAAAGGAGAGACGGATGATGCGTCTGTCTCTTTTGGCCCTGCCGCAGTAAAGTTGAGCAACTATTCGTATTTTTCTTAGTTTGAGTGTTTCTAGATTCTGTAACTAACCGTGTGAACGACGTTCCGTAATTTGCACACCTCCACCGACACTTTCGTGGCGCGACGTGGTTAAGAAAAAAAAGTGGTTTCAATGTCGAATCTTGTCGCACGTCAAACGGACTCTCTCACCCATCCATCGAAGCATTGACGCGTTTGAGCCTTGATTCGTTAAATCTGTGCATTTGACCGAGCTTTTGTCGTTTTTTCCGTCGGTAATACTTCCCAGAGACATCGAATATCGTTCACTAATCATTTGACTCTTCCCCCTCTCACTTTTTCTTTCTCTCTCGATACCCCGCGCCAAATTAAATCGTACGAATCAAAGAACTATGAAAGATCTGCCATGCAGCGTCGTTCCCATTCACAAATGTCCGGAATTGAAGAGGCAATGCTGCAAACTGATCAATGCCCAATGGCCTCGGAGCGAAGCTGCGAGGTACGTTCTAGCGACGGCATTCTCCTCCCAATTCTGTACTACTTAGGCGTCGCGATATCGGGAAGAAAAAAAAAGTGCTATTACGTTCCCACTGTTTGCAGATTAAGAGTCTTGAATATGTCATGTGACGAGTTCCCCACGTGTCTTGTGCTAATCCGTGAAAATAGCGTTGTAGGCCACTGTAAAATATCCTTAATACCCAGCGTGAGTCACAGTATCTTTGTAGAATCCGGTAAGTTCGCTCCGCCAAGTATTTTTTTCAAGACGCCGTCGTCGATCGACTGCCCTCGATGCACTGTGAGAGTACTTACGCCAATTGTCGACGAACCTCGTACTGCCGAGGATGAGTTTGACATCGCGCTTGGATCGATCGTGGCACGCGTCATGTGCTACATACGTTCGATATTGTCATTCGCGAGACTGAATCGGATTTACGACATTTGGATAAGTGGAAGAATCTTTCTTGTTAGAAGAAACTTGACATGCAGGGTTGCTCTTCAAGAAATTACTCTAAATCTTTTACACATAAAAAATTTGTATAAATCACATGATTATTTCATTAGATTCTGTTGTAGGATTAGTTGAATTCATTTTGAAACAAAACGGAATAAATTATTACTCGTGTCACGAATTCCGAATTCTCTATATCCCTCGCATTAAAAATGATAAGACGATATCAATT
The DNA here is from genome assembly GCA_963678675.1 of Xiphydria camelus. Taxonomy (NCBI): domain Eukaryota; kingdom Metazoa; phylum Arthropoda; class Insecta; order Hymenoptera; family Xiphydriidae; genus Xiphydria; species Xiphydria camelus. The sequence continues at coordinate 3,467,626 of OY783199.1, forward strand.
CAGACGCATTTAAAAAACTTATTTAGGAGAATTGCTCTCGGAGCGTTCCGAAAGCAGTCGAACGAGGACGTTTTCATTTGGAAAAGAATTTGGGAAGAAACAAAGTTGGAACGACGAAAGCCCTTGTTCCCATTTTTACAGTTGTGATCGACCGTCATAATCGATCCCAGGGATTGGGCTCCATGCTAATGGAGGGAGTGGAAGACTATGCAAGGATGAAGGGAATCACAAAAATCTATCTTAAGACCAAGGGACAAGAGAAATTCTATTTGAAAAATGGCTATAGCGTTTGCGAGCCGATTAATTTGTATAATTTCACTTTCCCACAGACATTCATAGCGACGAAACGAATAGTTGCACAATCTCTAGGACCACCTCCACCTCCAATGCCTACTAACTCGAAAAAATTCAGTTTACCCGTCCTAACTTCGTCAAAGACATTCATGATGAAGCGGTTGTAAACCGAGTGTTCATCGTGATGTCCGAAACATATTATTTATATGTGTTTATATATATATAGAGTATATCTTTTTCTACGTTAAAAATTTAAAGTTTTTTTAGAACGAAGTATTTATTCGGTCGTCAAGGTGCTTCCATTTACGTAATCGCGTTCTCGCGTTAATTCTTTTACTTCTTCCCGAACAGCTTTATGGGCAGTAGCGTGCCAAGATTATACATTATTAACGTACCGTTAATTCTCTTAGAACGGCTTCAAGCCGAAATTCTGTTCGACGAAATTTAAGTTCGAACGATTAACGAAGTCTTTTAGTCGAGAATGAATTTATACGAAAACGAGCTCTATGTTGGTGCCTAAAATAGAAAAACGTATGAGAAGAAAAGAATAGGCAAAACGAATAATCGCCCAATGTCTAAGATCTATTGACTTTAAATATCATGACATCAAAATATATTATAGAGAAACCGTAACGAGTATTCGTCAAGACGTTTAATAAGCTTATTGTTTATATATACCTGCACAAAGAATATATTTTTTTTACGCTAATAATATAGTTTTTAGAGCGCCGTATCTATTTGGTTTCCAAACGAACGATTCCTCCGTTCGTGTAATCGCGTTTCTGCTTTCGCTTATAACTATTCCTGGCGTAAGTGATATTTCTGTTCTCTTCCTGTTAGTGCCGTAGCGGGCCGAGAGCCAAAATCGTATTTTTAATATACCGCCTTTTCTCTGGGAATAACTTGAAATTGAATTTTACGAGAAAATGCACGCGTAAGTTCACGAAATATAATTGCGTATGAATTAGCATAGTTTATTCGGAAATTAAAAGCCGGTAAATGCAGTTTCATTAATCTATAAAACTCTATTTTCCCCATTCAACTTACAGCGGTAAAACAAATGAGAATAGTCGCGCAATCCCTAAAACATATTCTCTAATCCCGTGCTACTAGGACATTCACTTGACATATCTTAACGTCAAAGACGTATAAGCTCATAAAATAACTGTAACAAGTATTCAATGAAATGCCAAAAACTAATTACCTACTTGTGAATATCTAGAGAGAATATATTTTTTTCTACATTATAAAAATAGCTCAGTACTGTGTATTTATTTGGTCCCTGTTAACTTAATCGTTATGATTCCTCAATTTCTGTAATCGCTTTTTCGCCTTTGCCTAAAAATTCTGCTACCTAATATATTTCTCTTATCCCTTCTTAGTATCATACCACCGGCATCAAGTGCCAAAATAATATTTGTAATAAACCATCGACTCTTCAGAGGGAATTGCTTGATTGGTTGGATTGTACTTTGTAGAAAATTGACTTTAATATCGGGGATTGGGTACCGTGATCGTGTATGAAATAGAAGAACACGTAAAAAGAGAGATGGAATCGCGGGAGTTTGTGCAAAGGCCAAAAATCGGGAGGGATGCTAAATAGGAAATAGAGTTTATGGCAATCCTAATACCAAGTATACGATGGGAAAGCCGTATTATTTAAATGCGTATATAGAATATATTTTATTTACACTATAAGAACAATAGCTTTAATGCGCCTATTAAAGTACTCATAGCAAGTATTCGTTAAGGATTCAAGAACTTATTATTTGTACATATCTACATAGCATATATTTTTTGTATATTAAAAATAGTCTTTAGTACACTGTACTATTATTTGGTCTGAAACGTGACTAATCATTGTATAGAGGCGGCAGGATACCACGATAATGCGCGGTTGTCTATATCTATTTACACTAAAAACTTTTATAGGAAGATAGACGAAAGAAAGTTGTACCCCTTTACCAACTAAAGTAATTCATTGTTGCGAAGAAGATGAAAAAAAAAAAGTACGCGCAATAAAACTTGAGAACAGAACACTGTCTAGACTTATTTTCCCACAGCACGCGCGTTCCCTTTCCCGACGAACTTTTAAATTCTTAATCATTCGACGTGACGATTTATTTGTGCGCTAAGCATTTTAGATGACTTATCTTTCCGTTCGACTGAAATACCTATCTTTTTATCGAACAACAATTAAGAACACGTCGCGATACCACATACTTTTTGGAAATGTTCGGGTTGTTCCAAGCTTTCCACAAGGAAAGCTCCCAAGTCGTACTTGGATATGGCACGTCCGGGTGATTCATCATATTTGATGGTATATTTTGTACTCGGAGAATCTGTACACCGAAAATAGAACATGAAACTCGCTGCTCTTACGAGTAGTAGAAGCATACACATTCGCGTTAGAACTTGCATACGAGATATAATTTGGGAAGAATTTGAATGAAGCTTGTTGCCCCCTTCAATTCGGAAAATGAAAGATTTTTAAACTCTGCTTCCTGTGATTTAATTTAAACTTGTGAGAATTAAAAGTTGAAACGTCTTAAATAAACATGTTTCATTAAATAATTAGATTTTGCAGCAACTTAAATATCATCATACTTGAAGATAAGTGAAAGAGCAATTAATATATTCAGTTTAATTGAATTCGATTTTGTTAAAAGTTTATGATTGACTTATATGAGATTTTACACAAGTTTCAGCTAATTTATTATGAATGAAAATAAAGTAACTTAAAGGTGTTAAAATTGTTAATGGATTTATGCGATAGTTTCAATTCTAATATCAGTTCGGGAACTCGTATATGATTTGCAAAATTGAAATTATTCGTAAACAAGTTATATTAGAATTATAACTTGCATAATACTGCTGCATAAGCAAAACATTGTATAACTTTTAATTCTAGCGTTGTCGTAAAATGCGATAATCTACTAAATTATGCCCACAAAATCGTGAAAAGAAAATCGATTCTTTCACCCAACTTTACACAAAAATCTTGAAAATTGGGGCACTTACCTGCGATATGAGGAGGCAATACCGCCACCCATTTAAGCCCGCTACTTTTAAGAACGTCAAGCATACGCTGGTGGTCTGCATTTAGGTCTTTGAAAATCACAGGTACAGCTTCTGGTTTGTAGAATAGGAATGCTGCAATTAACAAAACAAGATTAATCGGAGATAGCGTTGTTCAATGGTGATTACATCCAGATTACATCCTGCATTCGATACGCATTACCATCGCTATAACTGCGCCTTTGCGTAATACAGGTTTCACAGTATGTCCCCTATTCCCCTTTATTCTCCTATTTTTTTAAGTATCCCCATCTTCACTCTAAAACTCGCGATTGTCGCAATTTCCCTCTATAATTTGATATTTTTCCTCTAAAACCACCTATTGTTCAGCTTTTCAGTTGAGTTTGTCTAGAAAACCACTCGTATCGAACACAAGTCAAAAAAATATAATAATATTTACCAGATAAACAAACAGAAATCGTTTCTATCTTATTCTCCTTCATAGCGGCTAGTATATTCTTCAAACCCTCAGACAAGATAGTCGTCGGACCTGAAAAAGAACACGAGCTGCGTGAACCTCTTCTACAGCAGTAAAATGAAGTAAAATTTTCTTACTAAGGTCGTTCCTGGTTCCAAGCACAACGATGACTGCGTTCTGGCCTGTCACTGCTTCGGAAACTCTTTTCGCATTAGTAACATCTCCGACGAAGGGCTCAACCTTTCCCTTCAACTGATCGGGGATCTTTCCTTCGTCTCTGACAAATGCCCGTACTTGTAGACCTTACATTTAAACAAAAGTGAAGGTAATTTAAAAGGGGAATTGTTAATGAACAGCAACAATAATGTAAGGACGCTTTTAAACCTCCTATATGAGTCGGATTTAAAATACTAGAAATGTTTGCTTGAGAACGTTCCCGCGCTATTCTATTAATGAATCTTTGAAACAGCATACGATGAAGGAAAATAATTTCAAATTACCCTTTTTGATGGCATGTTCGAGAGCGCACAATCCAGTAGTGCCTGTGGCGCCGAATATTACCACTTTATTCATGATTATTACGCGAGATCTCTTCTCGATTTACTCCACACGCGGTACGTTCGCGCACACACGTATATAAAATGCAAGTCAATCGACTTCCTTCGTTCTATTATACTGCAAGTCACAGTGACGAGTCGTAGCAAACAACTCTAATTGATTTTCCACCGGCTTATCGATAACTACGCGCGTTTACAGCAATTTCAAACGACCCGGATGATTCTACTGCGGGTTCCAAGAACGAAGTAAACACGCGACTCGCGAATGGCTGCCATTTTGCGACGGCAAATGGCGGCAAGACTTGAATTGATTTTCCACAGATTGATCGATATACCTGCACGTGTATACCATATGAGGCTAAGCTTACTCGCTAGGAAAGAAATTTCAATCACTAGGTATTATCTCACTGTCTCTGAGCTTTTGGCTGATATTTGTATGATACTTTTTTGAAGATTACGTTTTTATCTACAATAAAGTCTTATATCAATGTAGGCCAAAGTGATTGAAGTTTCTTTCCTGGCGAGTAAGCTTAGCCTCACATGGTATAGCTGCGTGCGTTCGCAGATTTCGAACGATTTAAATAATTCTACCACGCGTTCAGAGAACGAAGAAAACAATCAATTCGAATAACTCCGCGGGGACGATAAATTATTTACAAACGAACTCCACTACTGATTATCCACAATACCGAGATAGCCAAACATCGCTGAATGCATACTAACGAACTTAACGAACGAACTGCATCACGATACCGATGTAAAAAAGTTGGGATTGGAAATAGATGCTTTTGATTACATTTCTGGAAACCTAAATAAGTATTTATATAAACCGATCAAACGACATTAATGTTAGAGGAATTAATTGACTAATTGTCCGTTTCGATCGTTCACGTGCAGCTGGAAAAGATCAAAGTTAAATCGGCAGAGTAGCAAATTACCTCACATTTATTCATACAGTCCAACCTCCCACGACATCCCATCCGCAGGAAGTCACACGATTTAATCCGCCAGCCTGGACTCTCGTTTAGATCATCAAATTTTACAATTTTAACAATTTTGATATTAGTAAATTGTTTTAAAAAAAAACATTTCATATAATAACCTATTAAACATAACGTGCCTGCACATGATACGCCGCCGTTCACCTATTCGAGTAAAAATTATATAACAAGCCGGCGTAAAATGACTTGGCTATTGTATTTCTTATACCGTAATAACTTAGGTACCATATCTGAGAAGTATATATATCCAGTGTCACCATCAAGCGTAGTAAGAGGGTGGTGCCGATAAATCCTGCAATACTTCAAGCTGTTCCTCCGTAAACTGCAACGCGTGATTAGACCATCCGTCGTAATGCGTTCGTTTGAAGTCACCTAAGGTCTTTCTTATCGTTGTCTGAAAATAACAATTGTATTACGCACGCTGTTCCGTCGTCAATTTTTGACTTACAGGTCATTCTTGGCGGAGGGTAGAGACGAAACATTTACCCGGGAAGAAAGTTGCATCAAAATTTAGATTCACGGAGACATGTCTTTCGTACTTACTGGAATCGGTTGAGGGTCGTTGAGATGAGGACCTAGATGTTCGAAAATCGGCGGCATGTACTTCGGCACGTCGTAGGGATGAGCTTGGATGAACGCGCACAACCCTAATACACCCGCGTGACGCAACCGTATCGCAGTAGCTTCCGCATTCCTGTCTCTCTCCACGCGCTCCACGGAATCGCGATTCTTTCGCTTGGGTAATCGCGTCTTTGCTTTCGCTTTGAACCGTTCCTACGTGTACAATATATCGTTCGCTTACCATTCGTTACTGCGAGACGAGATTAAACCGTTCCAAAGAACCTACGGCATGCAAATTTCAATAGTTGATCGAACGAACTCACCAACAAAGTCTCTTGATCGGGAATGAATGTACAATGCAGCAGTCCGCCGAGAACATGCCCGGCCTTCTCCCTGACTTCGAGACGCTCGTCCTCCAGTAGACAGAGAACGATGTCGCGAGCGCAGCCGACCCATGCATCGTTACTGAGAACGATGCTCATATTGTGGAAGATCAGAACCTGCAGAAACTCGAGACAAGTGGCTCGAGTGGACCACGAGGAGCTGCTGGAGACCTTACCGACCGCCTCCAGAGCTACGCCCATGTGTTTCGGTAGAGTGAGAGCCTGCGCGAGGACTGCCAGCGACGCGGAACATATTTTGGTCAGCTCCTCGTCGGTCTCGGAATTTACCAGTTGACAGATAATCGGGAACAATTGGTAAAAGCCCCTCTGTCCGCCGTATTGCGAGCGAGATATACTGCCGACCATCCACTTGCAGAAAGTCTTGAGCAACCTGATCGCGCCCTCGCGCTCGGTATCCTTGACTGCGTTTTTGGGCTTGTCGTTCTCTTCCAAACTTACACCGTCGATGAGCGAACTCAGAGTCTTCCGTTGAGCAGTGCCCGCTTCCGAGAGGTCCTCCACGAGCACCTTCAGCCTCGGCATTACCTTCTCGATGTTGTTCTGCACGCGAGGGGTCTGTCGTTCGGGGTGTACATTCGGAAAATCGAGATCCGCCTCGTATATCGTGACCAAAAGTGTGCCTATTCGGTCTCGCACGTTCTGAAGAGGATTCGTTAAGAGCCTGTCCTCTATACGCGCCAGCAGGCGATGTAATAATTGCGTCAAGCGCCAGGATTGCTGACCGATCGCACTCTCCAAGACATACAATCGTCCGCACTCCGTGAAGGACGTTTCCGATTCGCCCAACGGCGGCTCCTCCATGAGACACTCGAGAAGCCAGTGATTCCTATTCGGATCTCTCTTATGCAGCGCCGAGGCGGAACAAAGACCCCAATCTACCACGGTTTCGTTGGTGAGATTAGACAAGGCCGTTCTGATGATCGGCAGTAGGCCGTCCCACATTTCCTTAACCATCTCGAACGGCCAATGCTTCGAGCCTCTTATGATACCGGCTACGATTTCCGCAGCGCAGCGTTGACTGCTCTCGTGACTATCCGCTACCAATCGCTGAAGGTGCGGCAGGAAGTGCCGCAGGTGAGTTATTCCGTGATTGCGGAAGAGACCCCTGAACAGGAGCAATCGGTAGCCATTGAATTTATCCTTGCCCTTCTTCTCTTCGAGACTGAAGTACTTGATGAGCTTTTCCACGTTTTGTGGGTCACCGAAGAAGAGATCGACTTCCTTCTCACGAGCGGATAGTTCTCTCTTGCTCGGATCTAGACACGGTTGCTGGGACGACGGGGCGTAGAGTTCCAGTTTTTTCGGCCACGCGTAGTAGCCCGTGTAAGAATGATGGGCGTACCTGGGTTGATCCCATTGTTCCGCGGTGACTGGTCGCGTTGCGTAATCATACTGCAGCCACGCGTTATCCGGTCTATGCCCCGGGATTCGCATGGGTTCTATTGGTTGTCCTTGGAATGTTGACGTATCCACTGTAATCTTAATGGATAAAAAATTGAAATTAATGGTATACTTTCCACGGAAATTTCAATATTCGATCACGCGGAAGTCCTAGAAATTGAAATTCACCTTCACGTGTTCCCGTTTTTGTTGCTGCAGCATAAAACCGACAGTTCTGATAGCGATTTTCCTCTCCTGAAGCGAATCGTGTATCAGTGATTCAAGAAAGTAGCGCACAACGTTCGCAGGATACGCCTGGTCCGGATGAACTAGGTCCCTTATAAAGCTCATCGCCATCGCTCGATGACGCCAATGTAGATTTCCTTCGACTATTGCCCGCAATAATTTGTCCAGAAGGTCGTTGTACAACTGCAAATTGCCTTCGCTCTGCTTCTTCAAGGTCGAAAGTCCATTCTCGATTTCATTCTCGTTCGGCTGCGGCACACTAGGCTGCGGAAGAGTCTCCCACAACGCCGAAGCAGCGTCTACGCATCTCGCTGGGATTTCTAGGGTGATGGCCGTCGTCGGAAAGTGTTTGTGAATCGATTCAACAAGTCTTTCCTTCAAACGAATGACGGAGGGTTTCTCCGATGGTTTGGAAAGTACTACCGCTGGCCACAGAACTTTCAACAGTGACCAATCTCGCTTGGTTATCAGTAGATCGTGATCCGGCCCCAATAGTATATACAAAACTCCCTGTTTCAAAGAACAATCCATAATTAGTCGACACGTCGCTTACGAGAAATCAATCTCACATGGTAACACTGATCGATGAAATTGAAACGAACAGAGATTCGTATAGATTTTTACATGTATAACATGACATGTGTATTACCTTGAATGCCTCGTGATGCTCTTCGGGATCTTTCGACAATATCTCTACGAGCTGTGGTACGAGATACATGTAGGAATAGGGAAAATTTTGAAGGGCGCAGAAGAGAGACAACTGAGACTTGTAACGTATATTCGCATATCTGCTGACTGACAACTTTAGCAGCTCGAGCATGATGTGCTTGTGAGTCTCCGTTATGCAGTACTTCCGCGATTGCAAGCGAGCATCGTGCTGAATATCGGCGCGCTCCAATATAAAGGTACTAAAGAGTCCTTTCTTCCCTACCAACTTGTCCCCCAAGACCTTCTTCGCAATTCGAAACATCTTGAGCCTTCTTTCGTAAGCTGCGCCCGAACGCACTTTCCCTAAAAGGAGAGACTTCCAAATCTGAAAACGGGAGAATTTCACGTGTGAATAATCGAGGCTCGCCGTCGAGGAGTATGCTCATTTTCACTTCACAACTCGACGCCTACCTCCGCCAAAATGCTTAAACTCTTTATATCGTCCTCCGCATTCTTCAGAATACACTCCTGCAAGTTACTCATGATGCCGGCCAAGTAACGCCTCACGTTGCTTCCATCGGCCATCGTAACTTCACCGCTAATCCCAATGGTCGGCAAGTACGACGTCCAAGGTAACGCTGATGCCAGTGGGACGAGCGCAGGTTCCGTCCACACTGGCAAAAGCAACTCGCAGCCTCCGATAATATTGTTTATCACGCTCAGACTCGTCTGAAGCTCTTCCCTACAGTTATTCATCCATTAACTGTTGCCGTTCGAGAAGACTTTACTCCTCGATCGTGAAACTTACCGCGTGAGCGAATCCTTATTCGCGATAAACCGTTCTATCCTGGCTACCTCCGGCGGCAGATATCTGAGAAAGAGCCCTTGCACAGCGGCGATTTCCTCCTTTCCGGGAACATACCAGTTCACCTTCAGCTTATCGATGCTTTCCGCCTGCCCCCAGTCTTTCACGTGAGGATAATCGGGATTGTTGTAGTTCCTTTTCACCGATCGAAACTCTCGCGGTGCCACGACGGACAACGAGAGCAACATGGACTTTAAAAGTTGACAGGCAATCTGACACCCCTCTCGTGATTTTAAATGAAGTATCTTATCGAGGACCCTCGTCAACACGCTCATATGCGGGAGCAAATTGTTGCCCGCGGTGTCGACCATTTCCGCCAAGAGAAGCATAGCGTACAGCAGCCTCTTATCCAGATTCTCCTCTTTTGCAACCTCGTCTCCCTCCCCGATAGTGTCCAGTATCGTTTGCGACAGTACCGGCAGCAAAACGCGTAAGGTGTCTCGGCCGTTGATCCTGGCGAAGATTCTGCACAAAACTGCGGCTAATTTTCCCGCGATCTTCGTCTCAAGGATGCGCTCCGTGACGAACGCTCGTAATTTGTGAAGGGCGCTCTCGAAGATGGCGTCGCTGGTCTGCATGAGAATGGCCGTGCAAACGCCGATCAACTCCCTCTCCGAGGACGTCTCCAACCTGCTCTTCTCGTCGCCAACTCGGTTCTCCATTCGCACGAACTCCAGCGCGCTTGAGTCTATCAGGGCGAAGATTCTGTCCATAAATTGTAAGATGAAATCTTCGAAACGCGACGTAGCTTCGCAGACCAGTCGGTCGTCTTCGTCCAAATCTGCGGTCGTTCTCGATGAGTCTACCACCGGCACTAGGGTTGTGTATACCGAAATGAGGCGAAAAGTGGTGAAGCACTTCTCCGCGTCATTTGGATCTATCCCGGGTAGCGATGAAAAGAGCAGCGGTAATACGTGCGATGGTCCCTCGGGGAAGGTGTAGCCTTTGTTACAATTCCTAGATCCTTGAACCATCGGTCTGGCTACAGCTAACATGCATATCATCGAAGATGTGAGCTTATGGGGTTCCGTCACAGAGTCGAACGTAGAGTACATGCGCTCCAGCACGTTGGGAATCACTAAACTCGGTCTGATGATGGCAAGATGTTGCAAGGCGTGACAAGCATCAGTAAGGCCTGATCTACTGAACATAGCAGTCATAGCTACTGGCATCATACTTTTTACAAAAGCGTCAATGTCCTCATCCGTCAACTTATGCGAATCAGGTACCGGTGTTTCCCAGGTTGGTTTGCCATAACGTTCCCTATAACCGTTCCAAGGGGAACTATGTATATGTATATCCCGGCAAATACTGTGCGAATGGTGTACGATCTGCTTCGCAATTTCTTCAAAATTTCCGCACCAATTCCTTCGGAATACGAAGAAAGTACTCACTTGTGAACGCGTAGCGTGAAATAGTACGGTAACTTTCTAAGCAATTCCTTCAATTTCATCAACCAACGACCGTAATTTGCGGGATGAAAAAAAGTTTCGACGGTTTTCAAAAACTTATCGAGGTATATTTGGGCGCTGGAATGTTTTCCCTGAAATAAATAAGAAATACGATACACGTATACGCCAGCGTTTCGGCAATGTATCTAGATGATCAAAAAATACTCGATCAACTCACTAAAACCGACACTATCCACATTGCAATAGGAGTCGTTTCGATCTTGTGATGCCTACTGCTCTGAGTGTTCTTGTAAGAAACGGGCAAATTCAAACATCGAACAAATCTGGTAAACATGAGCGGAATATGCGGTTCCCAATCGATGTAGCCGATGTTATTCGACGCTAATCTACCCATCAACCACACCATATTATTCTCACATTCCGGAGCGTTATGGCACACTTCCCAAAACGTCATGAATTCGTCAAACCATAATTGAAAACCGAGCGAGTGGTGTTCGGGCGGTAATTGCAGCGGTAAAAAGAAATCCAATGTTCCAATGGTGATCAACATGGTGCTGCCGTCGAAGGGGCAAAACGTCGGTCGCAATTCATCTAAGATTTCTCGTGTCGCACTCAACTAGTGATATAAAATTATAGAACGCGATGAACATTACTTCCCGTCCCTACATCTCTCGCCTCGAACCGCCGTTCGCTCTGCGTAGAGAAAGGAAAAAACAAAAATATCAACCGCTTACGGGGAAATAAACTTTTGCGGCATGCACCAAAGCATTTAACGTCGGACCCAGGGGTGAGAAATAGCGGTATATGCCGAGATTCATCTGTCCTTCGGTGAGCTTATATATTAATTCGTAAAGGGGCTTCCACGGCAGCTCCAATTCGTCAGGAGAGATCAACTCTTTTTTCCTGAACAAAATTATACAGAAAGAATGTTATACGGTTACTTAAACGTCTCTTCCGCTATGTTTCAATTAGAAAACGTGTTCGGTTAATTCGTAGTTGCGCGTGTTACATAAAAAAAATATTGGACGTGTTATCCAGAGAAAGCTAAGTGATATTTCGTGGACTTTTCCAGGTTTTCCAGAAATTAATTAATTTCTCTAAATCTTGTACGTCTAGATTTTAGATTTGTAGTGTATGTACGTACTGGTGACGGTAACATACGACTAGAAATGATAAAACTTCATTATCTTTTTGCAGCGAACAGACCAGCCATCGTAAATCGTTCTGATCTTCCAGAGAATAAATTGATCGTCCTATATCAATTCAGGGAAATCTCTAGATAATGTAAAAATGTTTTTCAATTGAATGCTTCTTGCCAATCTGGACGCGTTATTTACATCATTAATGCATTTCTCCACAAGATTTAAAGACAAATAAAGCCCAAGTTTGCAAGAAATAGTCACCGGAAAAACAATTCTTACAATCAGCAAAGATTCCTTTCGAGTGACTTAAAATAGTTAAACACTGAACGATTTACGACAGCAAGCCTATACTAAATAACAAAATAAAGAATTTTGTTCCTTTCAAAAAACACGTACTATTTTGATTACTTTTCTGTCATATCAAATTCCCTGATAATTCCAGATTTTCCAGAATTCTTTGACCACTAGACACTATTTCAAATTTTGATCAATGGATAAAAGCACGTAGTAATAAATAGCACTCCAGCAATAAGTACGAATATAGTATAAAAAGATGGACCTTTTGACATAGGTACTATTGACCGTTAATATATTAACTCGTCAGCCGTACTGAAAGGGTTAAGTTACTTTAAGCTCTTACGAGCTGTTCAAAGTGCATATTAAAATTTAAGTGCAACAAAGAAATTTGAGAAATATGACTAAATCTATGACTAAGGCAAGGATAAAGGTCAATAAACTATGTCATCCTTTAATACGTTAACTGCCATGTGAATCATGCGTGATTCACAAGTAGTGTACTTTAACCCAGCAGCGTTGGTGGCTGGCAGAGAACATGTTAATATGATTTTATAAAAAGATCTCTTAAAATCTGACCAGCTATTGGATTAAAATTTTTTAGTATTTGCTCCATTTTTTATGCGAATTTCTTTGTATAGTTGCATTATGGAAAATAAGAAAATTCTTGGATACTCTTTACGGACACCCCCTAATGACTAGATAAAAATTACTTTGTTAAGCAACCAAGTAGAAAATCGAACTAGAAGATACAGTAAGAAGGACATACTTCAACAGCAGAACCAATGTGGATCCAAATTTGTTCACCAGAAACGGTTCGAGGTTTGGAATGGTTATCAGCTCATATATCAACTTGATAAAAAGTATATGATCCTCCTTTGAAAATTTCATACCGTAGATCTTTATATACCTGAAAAAGAAGGAACAACATGTATTAATCAAAGCAATACGTTTTAATCAAATAAACGATAGATCAGGAAAAGCGAGTATCTGACAGATGCCGAAACGTTGGTCTAGTTTATTGACTTCGAAACGTCATTTTCACGTGAAAAATTAACCAAAGATCTATAAAATTTAGACAGAAGCAATCATAAAGTACCGTAGAAGAAGGACTTACTTGCAGAGCTTGGTGGTCCAAACGCTACAGCCAGGCCTCATCTCTCGGAGCATCACAGCACGTCCCAAGTTGCCCTTGATTTCGAGCAAGAACGCCTGTGCCTCATCGTCGAGCTTGTCAGCATAAGGCAGCAGCTTATTGTACACGATTTCCTTTTGCACCTGCATCCTGACACTCCCTGTAGACGATTTCATTGTCACGTCGTCCTCGAAATCGCGACAATCCTCGTTGTCCATGCTTGGCGAATCTAGAAAAGTCGATTGCTAGGATGCGAAGGGCTGACAGCTGGGTAGAGTCCCATTCGGGGAAGAATCGCGCACTGTAATGAACGCACCGTCTGTGTGATACTCATTCGGTGACAAGTTGCTTATTTCTGCTCATTTTCATCGAGTCATGTTTTCCTTGGTGGGAGCCATATTTAATATTTTCACGCTCAAAAGGGCATGTAATGATAAGATCGTCGTCAAGCGCGGATCCGCGCGTTACGTCGTGCGCTGCAACCAATTTTGTGCGGCATTTTCAAAACTGGAGTAGAAAGCTTATTTTTAAAAAGAATAAATGTATGGCGTGCATATTTCATATGCTACACATATACATATGTATATTTCTTCTTCTTTCCGAGCAATGATGCAAAGATACTGAATTTTGCGACGAATGATAACATCATCGGTGGAAACTTGGGCGCCACCGAGCTAAACACTCTTATTTAACGCCTGATTTGAACTATCGATACCTTACTTTGAAAACCTCGTAAGTGCAATTTTTGACAAAAATGCCACTTATAACTTACTACGTTAAGATTTCAAATCTGAACACAGTAAGCTATAAATGGCATTTTTGTCAAAAATTGCACTTACGAGGTTTTCAAAGTAAGGTATCGATATATCAATATGGCAGGAGCTAATGCCTACTTTATAAAGTAGGTAGGTACTTATATGGTGGCCATGGTGGCTGTGGAGCCTCCGCAGCCTCCGCAGACGCTTCCAACAAACAACAGCGGCCGACCCACAACGAGCGACGGTGACGCCACCACCAGACGACGGAAACAGGTCCTTCCCCAGCGCGAAAAGAACCTGCCGCCTCAGTTGGAGATCCGCTGAATTCCTTCAACTGTTTCACTTTCATAATTTTTTTAACCAGTCACATAATAATAATAATAATAATAATAATAATAATAATAATAATAATAATAATAATAATAATAATAATAATCTTTTTAATTAGCCCGCGGGTGTTTGGCTCGGTGGCGCCATCTGCTTCAGTTTTGCCCATCCAACCGATCCAACCTATCGAGTCTTCTTAAATATTCAGTCATTGGGGAAAGACATATGACCGCTAGCCTCAAAAATTGACTAACCTTAGTTTCCATAATTTTTATTGAAAAGGCTTCAACAACTATAAATAATCTGTCACTCTCCAGCAGTTGAATTACATAGAAAAGGTTTGTCTAAAAAATTTTTAAACGTACTATTGCCAATGAATTAATGCAGCCATCCTCCTTAATAAGATTCTTTTTCAGCCACCATGAATCAAACTATAAAGAGTTTAGTCGGCATATCACTGAAATTACGAAATTTAAAAAGTATACCGCCTTATTTCACGTTCGTACGGCTCCTACGAATTCCCCCGTTGACTGAAGTAGTTTCAAACAGTAAGAACTCATCAAAACCTTTGAGAAATATTTCAAGTCAACACTATGAGTGCTCATATGTTTTCTTTCAGGTACAAAGAGTCTTCAGGAGCAGGACAACGCGAAAAAACAGACAAATACACTGTGGAGCTTAATTAAGGGATGCAAAGATGAAGATGAGCTTTTAAACTTAGTAAATATGAATCACACCACAATAACTTGCAGTGAAATTGGCCAAGCCTTCTCCACATTGCACAAGTTAAGCAGAAATCAATCCAACGTGAACTACAAAAAATTTGAGCCACTATATGACGTTCTCCAAAAAAATATACGGTCAATGACTCTGTATGACGTAATAAAGTGTTTGAAAACATTGAACTTCATAGAAGTACCGTCTACGACTCACATCTCTCAGTTATTGTATCAGCGAATTCGACATTCCATCAATGATTTGAGCCTCCAGCAGATAAGTTTTGTAGATTTTTTACTACATACACCAAACGTTCAGTCTACGCCACTGACAGATGCTCTGACTATTGCTCTGCCTGTTGTATTCGAAACTCAATTGAATATGCAACTGGATAGAGATGATATTTCCTCAATGAAGAACGCTTTTGAATATTTGACCGACAAGTCAAAAAATAAGCGCTTGTTTGACATACTATTGGATGGCTTGATTAACTTCTCCAAGGAAATACCCGTGGATGTAGCGGTAAATCTTTTTTTTACCCTGAACAAACACAAGGAATTCACTGCGAAACACGTGACTCTATTAAAGCGGATTCAGAAAGTCCTCTTTGCACAAAGGCACAATATATTATCTTCGTCGATGGTTGAAATATTGCGTATAATAGGTTTTAAAACAATTGCTGGGTACGTAACACGTCGAATACATGTGATTCTGTTGGAAAGCTATTCGAATATATTTTACTTGTTTTGTTATTATAGATTGGAAGAGTATTACCACGAAGGCTTTGTAGATGCTTGCGCAGAAAGAGTGGTATCCAGGGACTTAGGCTTCGAAATTGGTATTGAAGTTCTGAGGAATCTATGCAAGCTAGACCACGTACACTACGATTTATTGGATTATATGACTGAGCAACTACTCGCGAATTCAAACAATAAAAGCTACTTGAGCTGGATGCAAACCTTACTAGCTGGTTTGTCTATAGCGGATTATAAATCTAAGTTTTTAGCAGATATTGAAAAATGTGTGGAAAAAACACCAGTACAAGTAATGCTACGAGATGCTATCCCGTTTGCTTTGTATTTAACATCATTGAACTGTTACTCTTCGGAAATTGTGGCGCTAGCTTTCGTCAATAGGAATTTGGAGAATCCTAAGTTACGAAACAACAAGAGAGAAACGCGCAAGCTTCTGGTTCTATATCAAAGTATTAAGGCTTTTTATCCTCAGTATAATGGACCATGGCCTGAACCGACCATGATAAAAGATTTGGAGCCATGGGTGAGAGATCCTATCAGTACACAACAAGTTCTGTCGTTTCTGGAGAAGGCTCTGGGTGGTCCCCAGTATATTCTTAGTAACCTGAGAACGAAACTTGGTCATTATATTGGTAAGAGAGTGTCATGGAAAACTGTGATCTTATAGAAAGTACACGGGGACAATCTTCTCTGATATGCATAAAACATAGTACCCACTACAAAGTACCTGATAGTAAATGTCACTAACTTTAATAGATATGCACCATTTATTCGGTTACGTTCATTAAACTTTGTAGGATTAAGTAAGAACTAGTTCTTGTGCGTACCAGCTAATACTTCAATGTCGAAAATTGATCTCTCATTTCGATTTTCAGATTACGTCATCGTGTTACGAAAGGGCAGCTATCCCGTAGCTTCAAATACGATAGAAAAGCTTGATAATGAAGTCGAGAAATACGTGGAAGATTTATCCATGCCGAAGGAAAGCCAAATGTAAGAATATTCTCAATATTTTATCTCTATTCAGTTCCGTCTGTCAGTCGCTTACAATTTAGCCAGGCATGCTTTACGCACTACTAGAAAATATTTGTTAAATTGGCCTCTGTACGGTACGCTTTATTTTTTCAGAATTCTTATTCTAAATATGCCTGATATTGCGTACACCAAAAACACTAAGCAATTGAAAGGCGTATGGAAGCTGTTTCTGAAGAGTTTAGAGGCAGATTCGATGTACACAGTCTGTCCTATCAATACCCGTAAATTTCTAAATCTTAATGAACATGAAAGAATTCCATATCTTATGCAAGCAATTAATTTGACGAGCACCGAAAACATCACACAAATCAATATAATATAGGTACTGTAGCTCTTCCTTAGTTTCCCAAATTGCATCGGTAATACGTAGCGCCGATGAAACCCTTTTAATAATAAAACGTCTGAGTCAAATCGATTTTCTATTAATATTCCGTATACGTATAACAATTTATTATATGAAAATATTTAATATGTTAACAATAAAATATATAATTACCGCCGGATTGGGCTTTGCACCCTCTAAGACGATTGGTTGCACATGTGATGGGAGTAAAATTATGCCACTTTGATATTAAATTTCGACTATAGCTTCTCTTAAATGCAGATACAAGTAAACATCATACTCCGCCACGCGACAATTAACGAGTTTTAATTCGTGACAGTAGTAAGCAAATTGTTTCTACTTGCAGAAATGGGTTCCAGGATATAATAGCAGTTAATGTTGATAATGCCTGGAAAAATTCCTGCATTTTCTCAGATCAGATCCTACGTGAATCCAATCGTCGCAATACCGACGTGATTCGCTGGGCAAGAAATCGATCTTGGGACCGTGTTCACCGACGAAGTTGTAGCAATCATTCTGTTAAATTTCAAAATTTTAGCGGCTTATTATTATTCGTTCCTATGGTTATACGAAATTTAACTTACAACTTTTTCGTTGATGCAATTATCAGTCCTTGTTATATTTTATATGAAAGACTACTTTGCACTTCTTTCCGTGCAGAGGCTGGTGTAGTTAACCATCTGTACAGTTAAGAAACTCGTTGAGTTCCTTAATCTTATTTACCGGATTTGCCCGTTGTTTACATAAAAACCAGCAAAATTTATAAAGTTCAACGTTCTATACACAAATATCTGCCATTCCCACTTTCCTTTGCTAACTCATCAAATCCCCTGTTGATTTCTTGATTCTGGAAATTCTCATAAGACTGGACACTACTTTTAAAGCTACCTAGCGTGAACAAAATAATCGATATATTTGAACTAGCCTCCAAAGCATTATAAAAAAAATGAAGAATTCAAAAGATTCGGCAAGTTTTCCTCCTCCCGAATACCAGGCGATCGTAAAATACAAATAAATATGTCAAAATAACAAGTCCGTCATCCGTTATTCCCTTTTCCACGCGCAAGGAAAAAGCTGCCTACAAAATTACAATGTAAATCAATTAAAAATCTCCTTAAGCACCAGTCTGTAGCACCATAACTTCTTTGTCATGTTTCGGTTCGTCTCGCGTGCGCGCGCGATCAGCATCATTGATTCAATCCAAATATTTTGAGAGCATTGAAAGCGGTAGCTAACGCGACTTCCTCAGGAGTTTTTTGCATGAAAGCGGCTACCATTTCGACGATAGCCGGCAAGGCACAGGGTTCATTGCGCTGAAAGGTGCAGTATCGATGAAGGAATGTTACGGATCGTTCCGTAAGTGCATCCTTAACGTGCGGCGGTAACTTACTGGCCCTCGCATTAGGGTACATGAACGGCGCGTCCGTTTCGACTAAAATTCTGTCTAAAGGTGCCTGACCTCTCTCCAGCAACTGCCTGACTCCACTGTCCGACTTGTCCTTGCAGAGATATCCGGTGATTCCCAAGTAGAATCCTTGGTCGAGGTAGAGCTGCGCTTCCTCCGCCGTTCCCGTGAAGCAGTGAATTAAAACGGCCGGCAAGCGATCCGCGTAGCGGTTGAGTACTTCTATCACATCGCTCTGCGCACCGCGTTCGTGAACCACGAGGGGTTTGTTCAACTGGCACGCGAGTTCCACTTGTTTGTGAAACACGGAACGCTGCGTGTCGGGGTCGGAAAAGTCTCGGTTGTAATCTAAGCCGCATTCTCCAATGGCCACGCACTCTGGATTGCTGGCTATGCTCTGGAGCTCTTCCAAAGTTTCCGCGTCTTCCCAAGACTTTGCGTCGTGCGGATGCACTCCGGCGGTGGAGTAAAGCGTGCTCGGGAAAATTCTCGTCAGGCGCAGGGCCTCCTTGCTCGAACGTATGCTCGCACCCGTCACCATGATCTTCTGTACCCCCGCGTCTTTCGCTCGCTGAATGACGCTGTCCAAATCTCTACTGTATTTCTTATTCGTCAAATTCGCGCCAACGTCCACTAAGATATAATTCTCGTAACACCGTGTCATCGTGGATGATGTAGCTTCCTGCTCCACGTTTGACCCACTCGTATTCTCGGCCATTCCTCAGTTTTCTTTCGCGCAGAATTCTATTGGAGATTAATTGATTAATGATGAAAAAACGTTATAGAACAGAGAATAATAATTCCTTTTTTTTTTTTTGGTTCTTTCACTACAAAATAATCTTGAATAACGTCTAATGTAATCCCTGATTCTGATTGGCCAACAGTCAAAAAACGTACTAGTATCAAGAAAGAAGGATTAAAGAGAATTTGAAATTTAAAAAATTAACGTGAAAAGTAATATTTAGGGTATGACATATCGGTATATCAGCAAGCCTTTAAAGATTCTCGGACGCGATTAGTTTTATATATAGACGTGATTCTAATTCTAAAAATAAGATTTGACCAATGCGATCGCAGAATAACATGTATAAGGATTATATCTGCATTTATACTTGACAAATAACAATTCACTTAGAATTTCCAGAACATCTTGTAACAATGCTGGCGAATACGGCGATGATGAAATCTTCCTACCGTAGCTACAGTGCAAAGTACTTCTTTGACAATTATAATTCAGATGTGCAGACAGCCGATCTGTCGAATTATATATCTATATCACTTTTTTAACCTCTAATTTACTTATAGTCTGATATAACGACACATTAAAAATACTGTCAGAAATTGCTCGTGCTAATCATTACAATGTGCAGAACTTACTTATCATTTGAAAGTGCGACGGGGTCGAAGGTTGGGGGTCAAGAATGTTAAAGTGGAGACCGTGGAGAAAAACACTCGTGGATCCAGCCGATCCAGCCCCCCTAATAAATTACCAGGAACGACGGCCATGAATCACTGCGAAACTTCTAACCTATTACATCAATTACGTTCACTCCTGAACACCAGATAAAACGTCAATCACTAAAATAATGAATTAAAAATATTTCTTCGAACGTTTAAAGAGAAAAATGCAATTTCAGTGGACGTATAGGTAGTTGTAAAGAGATATGTCAGATTAGGAGAGGTTAGTTGAGGTTTAATAAGCTGTTTGAAACTTCAAAACAGAGTAAATTAGTGGCACCGCATGGAGAGATATACCAGAACTAAGAGAACGTGATTCAAGAGATACCGACTCGACTTCTACCGGTAAAAGTGGCTCGAATACCGACCAAGCCCGGCCGAAGAGGTCCCTGCAACTGTGCGGTCCTGCCCGGGACATACGGTATGTATACCCGTGGACCCGGAATCTGTCGCTGGTGACTTTTTTTAAACGTTATTTATAAACGTACTAACCAATGAACAATTAATGCTCATGCACTCATTAGCTACGGTGGCGTCTACTCTCGTTAATGAAAGCATGAGGATTATTAATCACTGGTTAGTACGTTTAAAAATAACGTTTGAAAAAAGTCACCAGCGAGAGATTCCGTGGCCGCGGGTGTACATATGTACACACATACAAGATGTATGTGGTGCACCACGGCCGACGCAACCGGCTAGACCGCACGATG
This sequence comes from Xiphydria camelus, assembly GCA_963678675.1. NCBI lineage: Eukaryota > Metazoa > Arthropoda > Insecta > Hymenoptera > Xiphydriidae > Xiphydria > Xiphydria camelus. The sequence goes on from OY783199.1 coordinate 3,488,569, forward strand.
CGAACTTTTGAAGAGTTGTGCTACCTGCGCTCTCTTTCTTTTAAGCGCGGTTAAAAAAATGCTAGTAGATGAGCGACCGTACGATACAAACGCTTGGCCGATCGAAGCGCCACGAGCGGCAAGCGCTCGGACTTCGAAGCAAAAAAAGATTACCTACAAAAGATGGCCGTAGATGGGCGACAGCACGATGCAAACATTTGAAGAGTTGTGCTACCTGCGCTCTCTTTCTTTTAAGCGCGGTTAAAAAAATGCTAGTAGATGAGCGACCGTACGATGCAAACTCTTCGTCGATCGAAGCGCCACGGGCGGCAAGCGCTCGGACTTCGAAGCAAAAGAAGATTACCGATAAAAGATGGCCGCAGATGGGCGACCGCACGATAGGTGCTTTCCATTTAACTGACACGAGTCGACACAAAATGACACCATTGGTTCTTTCTGCTGGAGCCTGCCAATCAGTTGGTGGTTCTAGGAGAAGTGTGTCGACATGTGTCATAAATGGAAAGCATCCAATGTGAATTTTGAAGAGTTGTGCTACCTGCGCTCTTTTTCTTTCTCGTCCCGGAACACCTAAACTCCCTCCGCCGCGGTTTAAAACACGTTCCGGTAGAAGCCTTCGCGCCAAAGATTAGACCGATTAGACGTTTATAGTTTGAGCGTGGTTAAAAAAATGATAGTAGATGAGCGACCGTACGATGCAAACTCTTGGCCGATCGAAGCGCCACGGGCGGCAAGCGCTCGGACTTCGAAGCAAAAGAAGATTACCGATAAAAGATGGCCATAGATGGGCGACCGCACGATGTGAATTTTGAAGAGTTGTGCTACCTGCGCTCTCTTTCTTTCTCGTCCCGAAACACCCAAAATCCCTCCGCCTCGGTTTAAAACACGTTCCGGTAGAAGCCTTCGCGCCAAAGATTAGACGTTTATAGTTTGAGCGTGGTTAAAAAAATGATAGTAGATGAGCGACCGTACGATACAAACTCTTAGCCGATCGAAGCGCCACGAGCGGCAAGCGCTCGGACTTCGAAGCAAAAGAAGATTACCGATAAAAGATGGCCGTAGATGGGCGACCGCACGATGCGAACTTTTGAAAAGTTGTGCTACCTGCGCTCTCTTTCTTTTAAGCGAGGTTAAAAAAATGATAGTAGATGAGCGACCGTACGATGCAAACTCTTGGCCGATCGAAGCGCCACGAGCGGCAAGCGCTCGGACTTCGAAGCAAAAGAAGATTACCGATAAAAGATGGCCGCAGATGGGCGACCGCACGGTGAATTTTGAAGAGTTGTGCTACCCCTGCGCTCTTTTTCTTTCTCGTCTCGAAACACCCAAACTCCCTCCGCCGCGGTTTAAAACACGTGCCGGTAGAAGCCTTCGCGCCAAAGATTAGACCGATTAGACGTTTATAGTTTGAGCGTGGTTAAAAAAATGATAGTAGATGAGCGACCGTACGATACAAACTCTTAGCCGATCGAAGCGCCACGAGCGGCAAGCGCTCGGACTTCGAAGCAAAAGAAGATTACCGATAAAAGATGGCCGTAGATGGGCGACCGCACGATGCGAACTTTTGAAAAGTTGTGCTACCTGCGCTCTCTTTCTTTTAAGCGAGGTTAAAAAAATGATAGTAGATGAGCGACCATACGATGCAAACTCTTGGCCGATCGAAATGCCACGGGCGGCAAGCGCTCGGACTTCGAAGCAAAAGAAGATTACCTATAAAAGATAGCCGTAGATGGGCGACCGCACGATGCGAACTTTTGAAGAGTGTGCTACCTGCGGACCTGCGGACCACGGCCCAAAAATTGTATGTGTTGTATGTATGTACGTACAGTCATACATACCTATAAAGTGTTATAAATTTATTTGCGCGGAATATATAAAAAATTACTATACCTGTTTTGGTTGTCCTAGGCGTGCATAAGTTATTATAGTTATAGGTATGCCATTATTTTTAATTCCTAAATATGAATATTACCTGTTATCGACGGTAACACATGATTGCATTCGAAAACCGGCATCTTATTGAAATTCTACCAAAAACTAATTTTATAACATCTATAGGATCTTTTCATGAAAGGATCACAATGCAACATTAATATAGTTCCTTCGATTCAATCAATTTTAAAGTAAATCAGAGGAAATAAAGTGATTCGCGAAGGGGACTGCTACATTTGCCAATCTGAATCGATAAACAAAACACATTTTAATACAATTAGTGAATGTTTGACGTGCAATCTGATAACAATGCAGGTAAGATTTCATGAAGCTCTTCTAAAAGTAATAGTAGAATGCAATTTCAACAAAAAGCGTGTAAAGAAGTACATTTCCAGTTAATTATGAAAGGTTAAGATAAAACGAAATGATCAATGATTTTGAAGCCCTGCGTATCCGCGAATGTTGCAATCTTTCTATGTCTGACTTCTTTTCATATACACGCTATCTTATAAATAATTATAGAGAAAAGAAGTAGGGTACGAAGGGGAAGTCATAGCAAAATACTGTAGTAGAGCTCTTTCTCTGCAGAGGAGACACAAAACGAGAAGGCAACTGCAAGCAAAGAAGGCTGCGATTGCCAAATTACTCGTAAATAAAGCAAACGAGTTAGCAAACCCACTGTCAGACCTCCAATCTTTTCACAAGTTTGAGGTAACGGATGGAACAGTCTTAGAATTGTTCTGCAAGCGAGTCAAAGACTTGTCTCCTGAAGAGCTGACTTGGGTATTCAGTTTGATGGAACGGAATATGAAAAAAATGTATGAGATATCTCAATGGGGCTGGAACGAAAAGGCAAAGCACAGGGAATTGACAGAATCTGCCGCGTGGTATTTATTAGCATTTTGCAATGGAAGTCCAATGGGATTCTCACATTTTCGATTTGATATGGACAACTCTGTTGAAGTTCTATACTGGTATGATGTATAATTGTACAATAGAACTCTAGAATGGCATTTCACCCTTCTTCATATTTTCTTTATATTTTAATGGCAAGCCACCTTTCTTTATATTAACGGCTACTCGTAGGGATTACATTTATTTATATTAATTATAAATTATGCGTATATAGCTACGAATTACAACTGGAGCCATCAGCCAGGCGCAAAGGTCTTGGTCGTTTCATGATGCAGATACTAGAAGCGATGGCTTATCAAAACCAAATGCAAAAAGTTGTGTTGACTGTGTTCAAGCACAATTCTACAGCCATCCCGTTCTTTCAAACTCTTGGGTACGAAATTTATATGTAATTGTTTTGATAAATTTAGATCATCTGCTCGAATAACATAGAATTATCATCAACCACGAACATTATTTCTTTCGATAACGCGAACGTCCGTGACGTGGCCATTATTTGTAATGCAATAACTAATCTACAATCCTCCTGAGACGTTGTTTATTAATAAAACATGTAGCACAATTTTACTTATACCTTATTGTAATAAATAGCCGTGCTGGACTGACGAGACGATCGAAAAATCGCCACCATTCCTTGACATTATTTATTTTATATCAAATGATCTGTGATTGATGCAGCCCCCAGAATACATGTGTGTACTCTGTGTAAAGATAAAAATGTGTTAAATGCTTCACGTTGACTTTATTGTAAATACAGCGTGTTCAAATACTGAACTATAGACACTAGGTACTCATCAACAAAGCTGATTCACAATTGTTCTATAAAAACTTCACGTATCAAGTATTCATTCCAGATATCATCTCTCTCCCTCAGTATTATAACTCACGACTTTGTAATTCATAAATTATTATCTTACTTTTCTACGATCACGCACTTTAAGAAGAAATGAGTATTAGCTCCAGTTCGCGATGATAATTAATGACCCGATGCTCGTTCTCCAGTTTCTTCCACAAGACCAACTTTGCTTACTTCGAAGTTTATATCGGAGGCGTATACGGCGTTAATGCGCCGATATTTTAAATAAACAAAGCGAACGCATTCACGCTCGCCCACTGCACTGACTAATACTGATTTGCAGCTACAAACTAGACAACACTAGTCCATCGGTCACAGAAAAACTGGATTACGTCATCCTGAGTAAACAAAACTTATACCACGGACCAAACAACTGCATTTCTGGTATATCCTCCCTTTCCTTTCTTGAAGTATGCCTTTACACGCGATATATTTGAGATCTAAGATTGCGTTTTGTGGAACAGAATCGACAGGATCTGCTGGGGGCACAAATTGACTATGGGCGACCTGAGGGAAGATCCGACACTATTGAAAGTCAGCGGGGCTTCACTGATAGTCCAGTCCTCCACGGAACTGAGGAACTTAGACAGATTGATTTCTCCACTCTGCGAAGTATTGAAGCGCTGCGACAGGACATCATTGCCCCAACAGAGATCCATGGTTTGGCGATGCAGCACCATACCGATGGCTTCACCCGCTCCCGTTGGGAACGGGAATTATTCTAAGGCTCACTACACTCAAATCCACGGGAAGATCGAAGCGAAGCGGCGAGAAATGTGCATTCAATTCCAACTTTAGCGATGGGGAAGGATGCATCGCGACCACTGGGTACAACAGTTTTCGGAGGCCAAGTGGCCACCCAAAGACAACGTTCCCGCTGGATGATATAAATTTCTCCGCAAGATTTAAAGGCAAATAAAAAGCCCAAATTTGCAAGAAATAGTCAACGGAAAAACAATTTTTACAATCAGCAAAGATTCCTTTCGAGTGACTTAAAATAGTTAAAAACCAAACGATTTACGACAGCAAGCCTATACTAAACAAAAAAATAAAGAATTTTGTTCCTTTCAAATAACACGAACCCTTTCGATTACTTTTCTATGTCATATCAAATTCTCTGAAAATTCCAGGTTTTCCAGAATTCTTTGACCACTAGAGACCATTTCAAATTTTGATCAATCGATAAAAGCATGTAGTAATAAATAGCACTCCCGCAATGAGTAGGAATGTAGTATAAAAAAATGGACCTTTTGACATACTATTGACAATTAATATATTAAACCTTTCAGTACGGTTGACGGGTTTATCCGTCAGAATCTGACATCCATAGAAGAAGGACTTACTTGCAGAGCTTGGTGGTCCAAACGCTGTAGCCAGACCTCATCTCTCAAATAGTCAAAGCATCACAGCACGTCCAAGTTGCCCTTAATTTCAAGCAAGAACACCTGTGCCTCATCGTCGAGCTTGTCGGCATAAGGCAGCAGCTTATTATACACGATTTCCTTTTGCACCTACATCCCGACACTCCCCATAGACGATTTCATTGTCATGTCCTCCTCGAAATCGTGACAATCCTCGTTGTCCATACTTGACGAATCTAGAAAAGTCGATTGCTGCGATGCGAACGGCTGACAGCTGAGTAGAATTCCATTCGGGGGATAATCGCGCACTGTAATGAACGCACCGTCTGTGTGATACTCATTTGGTGACAAGTTGCTTATTTCTGCTCATTTTCATCGGTTCATGTTTTCCATGGAGGAAGCCATCTTTAATATTTTCAAGCGCGGATCCACGCGTTATGTCGTGCGCTTCAACCAACTTTGTGCGGCATTTTCAAAATTGGAGTGGAAAACTTATTTTGTAAAAAGAATAAATGTATGGCGTGCATATTTCATATGTGTATTTCTTCTTCTTTCCAAGCCTCAGTTGGAAATCCGCTGAATTCCTTCAACTATTTCACTTTTATAATTTTTTGACCAGTCAGTCACATCAGATACAGTCAAATCTGCAACAGTGCAGCATTAATTATTTTGCCCAACTAACTTAATTTCGTTTGTAGAGTATCGAGCTTCTTAAATATTCAGTCCATTCAGTCATTGGGAAAAAGCATATGATTGGCTAACCACAAAATTGACTAACCTCAATTTTCATAATTTTTATTGAAAACGCTTCAATAACTATAAATAATCTGTCACTTTCCAGTTGTTAAATTACATAGAAAAGGTTTGTGTAAAAAATTATTAGACGTACTATTGACAATTAATTAATGCAGCCATCCTCCTTAATAAGATTCTTTTTCAGCCACCATGAATCAAACTATAAAGAGTTTAGTCGGCATATCACTGAAATTACGAAATTTAAAAAGTATACCGCCTTATTTCACGTTCGTACGGCTCCTACGAATTCCCCCGTTGACTGAAGTAGTTTCAAACAGTAAGAACTCATCAAAACCTTTGAGAAATATTTCAAGTCAACACTATGAGTGCTCATACGTTTTCTTTCAGGTACAAAGAGTCTTCAGGAGCAGGACAACGCGAAAAAACAGACATGTACACTGTGGAGCTTCATTAGGAAATGCAAAGATGAAGATGAGCTTTTAAACTTAGTGAACATGAATCATACAACAATAACTAGCAGTGAAATTGCCGAAGCCTTCTCCACATTGCACAAGTTAAGCAGAGATCAATCCAACGTAAACTACAAAAAATTTGAGCCACTGTATAACCTTCTGCAGAAAAATATACAGTCAATGACTCCGTTTGGTGTAATAGAGTGTTTGAAAACATTGACCTTTATAAAAGTACCGTCTACGACTCACATCTCTCAGTTATTGTATCAGCGAATTCAACATTCCATCAATGATTTGAACCTCCAGCAGATAAGTTTGGTAGATTTTTTAATACATACACCAAACGTTCGGTCTACGCCACTGACAGATGCTCTGACTATTACTCTGCCTGTTGTATTCCAAACTCAATTGAATATGCAACTGGATAGAGACGATATTTCCTCAATGAAGAACACTTTTCAAGATTTTATTGATAAGCCAATAAAAAATAAGCGCTTGCTTGACATACTATTGGATGGTTTGATTAACTTCTCCAAGGAAATACCCGTGGATGTAGCGGTAAAAATTTTTTTTATCCTGAACAAACAAAAGGAATTCACTGCGAAACACGCGATTCTATTAAAGCGGATCCAGAAAGTCCTCTTTGCAGAAAGGCACAATATATCATCTTCGTTGATGGTTCACATATTGCACATAATAGGTTTTAAAAAAATTGCTGGGTACGTAACACGTCGAATACATGTGATTCTGTTGGAAAGCTATTCGAATATATTTTACTTGTTTTGTTATTATAGATTGGAAGAGTATTACCACGAAGGCTTTGTAGATGCTTGCGCAGAAAGAGTGGTATCCAAGGACTTAGGCTTCAAAATTGGAATTGAAGTTCTGTGGAATCTATGCAAGCTAGACCACGTACACTACGATTTATTGGATTATATGACTAAGCAACTACTCGCGAATTCAATCAATAAAAGCTACTTGAGCCGGATGCAAACCTTACTATCTGGTTTGTCGATGGCGGATTACAAATCTAAGTTTTTAGCAGACATCGAGAAATGTGTGGAAAAAACACCAGTACAAATAATGCTCCGAGATGCTATCCTGTTTGCTTTGTATTTTACATCATTGAACTGTTACTCTTCAGAGATTCTGGCGCTAGCTTTCATTGCGAATTTGAAGACTGACAAGTCACTAAAATTCGAGGGAAAACAGCGCAAGTTTTTGGTTCTATATCAAAGTGTTAAGGCTCTTTATCCTCAGTATAATGGACCATGGCCTGAACCGACCATAATAAAAGATATGGAGCCGTGGAAGAGAGATCCTTTCAGTACACAGGAAATTCTGTCGTCTCTAGAGAAGGCTCTGGGTGGTCCCCAGTATATTCTTAATAACCTGAGAACGAAACTTGGTCATTATCTTGGTAAGAAAATGCCATGGGAAACTATAGTTATATATAGTTATATATATATAACATTATATATGATCTTATAGAAAGTACACGGGGACAATCTTCTCTGATATGCATAAAACATAGTACCCACTACACAGTACCTGATAGTAAATGTCACTAACTTTAATAGATATGCACCATTTATTCTATTACGTTCATTAAACTTTGTAGGATTAAGTAAGAACTAGTGTTCTTGTGCGTACCAGCTAATACTTCAATGTCAAAAATTGATCTCTCATTTCGATTTTCAGATTACGTCATCGTATTACAAAAGGGCGGCTATCCGGTAGCATTAAATTTGATAGAAAATCTTGATAATGAAGTCGAGATGTTCGTGGAGGATTTATCCATACCGAAGGAAAGCCGAATGTAAGGATATTCTCATTATTTTATCTCTATTCATTTCCGTCTGTTTGTCGCTTACAATTTTGCCAGACATGTTTTACGCAGTACTAGAAAATATCTGTCAAATTGGCCTCTGTACGGTATGCTTTATTATTTCAGAATTCTTATTCTAAATATGCCTGATTACACGTACACCAGAAACACTAAGCGATTGAAAGGCGTATGGAAGATGTTTCTGAAGAGTTTAGAAGCGGATTCGATGTACACAGTCTGCCCTATCAATACCCGTAATTTTCTAGATCTTAATGAACCTCAAAGAATTTCATATCTCATGCAAGCAATTAACTCGACGAGCACCGAAAACATCACACAAACCAATATAATATAGGTACTGTAGCTCTTCCTTAGTTTCCCAAATTGCATCAGTAATACGTAGCGCCGATGAAACCCTTTTTATAATAAAACATCCGAGTCAAATCGATTTTCTATTAATGTTCCGTATACGTACAACAATGTATTACATGAAAATATTTAATATGTTAACAATAAAATATATAATTACCGCCGGATTGGGCTTTGCTCCCTCTAGGTCGTGAAAATGGGCTCTCATCACTCCAAAATAGTAATTTCGTTAGAAACGCTGAGATGTTTAAACTGCTGGACACATTTATGATGTTGCCCAGGAATTGAATATTAAATGAATGGAACTCTGTGCATTGCGTACATCTCATTTTATTATTGACATTGTTTCATTCAATGCAATGCATTGCAAAATAATTATCCAATATATAAATATATATTAAAACTCTGTTTAATAAAAAATAAATATAACACCGCTAAAGAGTATTTAGCTAAGAGGGTTGATAGCATTCATGAATAATTTTTTCTAACTAACAGACTTATATCTAATGCAACTTAGCAAAATTGCAGACCCTGTTCAATTTATTGGTAAAATTTGAAGTATTTCGTAGAAATGTCAATGTGGCAAAAATTGTGCTTTATTACAATAAGTTACTTAAAAAGACGAGAATTCACAGTGAATTCATCAAATGAAGTTAGAGTCTCTTTGCTCTCTTCCTTTGTGAAGAGGTAACCCAATCCTCATTATTATGAATTCTCGCCACGAAAACCTCTACAGAGTGAAGGAATTTCTTTATTACTTATTTTATAGGAAAAGTACGTCGGCACATTTCTCTTTTCTTCCTATCCGATACATTTCTTACAGAAACATCCCTGATATTTGACCCTGCCAAAGCCCAAGGCCTTTTATCTTATCGGAATCTCATTAATTCAATTAATTCATTTTCATAAAATTATTTCCTAATCAGATCATGCATAGGATATCGCAGAGATACCATAAGAATGCTTTAATAAAAAAAATCTTCACGATCTCATCGTAATCTTATGATCATTCTCTTTGAGATATCTTAAGTACCCTAAGGATGTCCTTATCCTTATGGGAGGAGCATTAACTGGGATAGCTGTTTAATTATTTATAATAATCTAGAGGAAGGCTCATACCCACCCTTTGCCTTTCCCCTTTATATTTACTTTGTCAGTAAGGGTCCGTAGCTAATAGTTAGCAAAGTGGGAGTAGAAAAAATATACTTATAAGGCGACTTGTGCTTTGACGCATGAAATCATAACGGAGTAATAGGAATAATAATTAGATAGGACGATGCCAGTGGTGGTACTATTAGGTGTACAACTTTTCTTCCGCCGTTTTCTTATAGATGGCTTACGAGAAAAACGGCGGAAGCAAAGTTGTACACCTATTAATAAGAATACTAGTTGTTGAGACCATTCTATCTAATAATCTAGCCTCGTTGAAAAATACTGATTCGCGTCCGCTACACAACTATCCCATCCGCGCCCTGACTACGAGATCATCCTCTGCCCTGTCTTTCCGTAGACTCGTCCGCCAAAGTGTAAGCGGGCAAATAAGTCGAAGGATCGTTGGGATCTTTCAATAAAGGATTAGGCTTCGTTGTCGCTCTCGCGCCAAGGCTGGTATATCCTTGATCGTACAACGAACAATAACGAACTTTATGTTTCAATAGGAACTGCCAAATCTGACTATACGACCAATGAAGAATCGGGCTAACGCGTATCATAGGCGGCCATCCAGAGTCAGTGGGTGTAAATGGTTCGAGGTTCTTCGAACCGGGATCGCCCTTTCTGGTACCTATTAGACTCGCTTTTATGCCGGGTCTCTCGCTCGATAGTTCTTCTAGCGCAGACTTTATCGGTCGCTGCTTCCGCACCATTTCCAAGTTATAATAACGCGCAGCTTGATCGACGAATGCGTCTACCTGATTAAATTGTAATAAGTGGGGAATTAATTTATTATATTTAATATTGATGAAGAGAATTGTCGTGAAATTGAAACGACCAAAGTCCCCCGACTTTTAAATTCGAAACTACAGTTCTCTCTGCTTATTACTCGCATAAACTGAAAAATACGTTGAACTTTACAATGAAACATGAAACATATATAATTGAACTTTAACTTAAACTTACCTCCGGAAATGTGTCTCCAGTTATATAAAGACAAATCAAAGAAGACAGACCACGCAATTTCATAACAGTAGCGGTTAAGTGTAAGACTACCGTACAATCTTTCCCACCGTTAAAGCTCAGAAAAACCTCATCGCTCTTGTACCTAAAGACAAAAATTGCATCCCGTGTTATTTGAATTGCATTATATGTTACTTCATTCATAGTATCATGATAATGGTGTGATATTTCTTATGTATTTTTAATGAGAAACGCGAAATGGTTGTGTACGCGGATAACTGAGTCTCCTACACCCCTCTCTATCATTCAAAGATTGCCAGTAACAACCAAAGTGTCGATATTATTTGCTCGTAGGTCGTCGTTTCGTAGATTTTATCTAACTTACTTATCAAAACATTCGTTCAATATGTTCAGCGCCTCTTTGATATGCGCCTGTTCCATGCTACTGTTGACAATTATTTGAGCTTCTTCGTTGGTGAACATATCGTTAAGCACTCTACACGTTGGTGGGAGAGAATCGAGCAATTCCCGTTTGGCCTCTGCAACTGCTATCTCGGTTCCCTCGAAAGTGATTCTCGTTACGATGTCGGGTCCATGCTGAGGGTAACTACCGATGGCGACATTGCCGTGCCAACGCGCAGCCAGTTGATCCAAAACTTGTACTATGGAAAATTCCTTGATCGCGAGGTCGATATATTTACTATGAGGTGGAGAGCACCCCCGAATTTGCGGTATTACAACGTCGACGCCCTGTTTGAAGTATCTCGGCGAACCGGGCAGAACGTAAACGTTTTTCGTTTTCAGCACGGGGTAGGTATTCGGATTTCTGCAACCACCTGCCTCAAATACATCCAACTTTTAGCGATTCAGTTCTTTTAGTCCGTTGTGACTGCGTCTTTCGTAGAAAGCAGGTCGAGTCATTGTTCAATACCTGACGTGGAAGCACGGATAAGCTCGCATGGACTCGGCACCGTGGCAAGACGTCGAGCTTCCGGGTCATTTGGATATAAGCTAGTCATAAGTCGCACTAATTCTTCCTGCTCTTCCAGCTTGAGGTTTAGTCCTTTAGCCACCGCCATATAAGTAACATCATCGTGAGTCGGTCCAACGCCGCCAGACGTGAACACTATTGCATAGCGCTTGGAGGCTTCCAAAACTTCTTCCGCAATCTCATCGACCTACGACGGCGGTTCACATAACTCATAATTAGCTCCCCGTTAGAGCCTGATTAACTGTCGGTGAAGTACATAATTGAAATTTGATTCAGAAACCCTCGCTGTATCAGCTTCAAGTCGCGGTAAGTATCATTCATGACAAACCCTGTTACGCGATAAAGTTTATCGCTAGATAGTTGGGAAATTCTTTGACCTCAGTGGGGACTGTGATTAAAGACAATGTGTCGTCAATTAACAGTTTCCAAATCAAATGTTAGTGAAGCTTCGATCCTAATGAACGCATGTTGCGGTGAAATTAAAATCGGGTCTTAATTGATTCGTTCATCAGTGGAGAAATGGTAGTATAGTAGAAAAGCAGTTGATTGAAATCGAGAAATAAGTCATAGCATTTTCCCATGAGCTCCACTGACTGCACCGAGTATATCTCTACCTTTGTTGACGTAAAGGTATAACGAAGAATGCAGATGCACTTGGTGCAGCATAGAGGAAAACACTAATACTCATTGAATTTTAAAGAAAAATTAAGCTAAGGATAGAATTCTGATAAGCATGTATACGCACGATGTCCGGAACGATCACCACTCTTCGGAGTTTCACTCCAATGTTTTTCAGCCTAACAGCCAAATATGATGTGTTCATATCGACGACTTGGCCACGCAAAATTTCGTCCCCCACAACCACCAGCCCTGCTGTACATTCCTCATCCATTATTGCACGTCGCGTTACTGAAGGAATTTAATCATGCTTCATATCATTTAAAGTTTTTAACACTCCATTTATTGCTTACAACGAATGAGAATTAAAATAAAAATAAGTTGCTTTTGCAGTAGGTTGAGCGCGGTTCTAGCATCCGAACTCTCGAACCCTACGCGGAGAGAAATATACGATAAAAATTTCTACGCAATTATGGTAATAGCGCAAACTATACTTGAAATACGATAATTATTTCCATTATTCATTTGTATCTTTCCGACTAGATATGTACCTCACATGCGATAAGTATAGGAGTAATACTCATGTGAATATAGAGAAATAATTTTCTTAATTCTGCAGAATTCACGATTATCATATCGAGTACAGTAATTCGTATCATATATTTGTAATATTGCCTGACAACGGAGTATGAACAGGATGTACATATGACATGTATACCCTGTATATTATACGATAAGTCAAACGGTATAAATCAAAAGAACCTATCTCGTACGATTGATAATGTTTAATGTTTTGAAAAGATTATAATAATATCAGGACTTTCTAAAAATATATTAGAACGGTTTTCAAAAACTTGTGCTCCATCGTTTGCTCAATGAAATTTGTTGAATTTCAAACTTCGAACTATATATCATGTGTTATCTTATATAATGATGTAAAAATAACAGAGTTCTTATAAAATATTTTTCAAATCTTCATTTCCGAGACCAAACTGGTCGCTGACTCCGTCTGTGCTCGTGTTGTGACTCGGGATACGATTTTTTTAGTTTGCAACTGCTGCTTCCGCTGCTGCTCTTGCTTCTTCTTTAACATTGATGTACTTTTCTCAGGTTTCGCTCGTTGTACTTCTTTGCGCAATTCCACCAGCAGTTTGTCTACCTGCACCGCCTTTCCTTTATCCGACTTCTTGGGCACTTTTACATCCAACTACACAACAGAATAACAGTTTTTTCAGAGAATTTTCCTCACATATCGTATTAATTTATATCTATGAAAAAGCGGTACTATCGCAGAATGACGCTAAGTCTTCGTTTTTTAAAGAGGAACTAACTTATTCAGGCATCTATTTTTGCATTCTTCTATTCGAAGGAGACTCGGTCAATGACGAACAACTTACTTTCTTCAAGTCGGTCGACACCTTTTGGGCTTTGGCTTTGAGTTTGAGACTGCGGGCTCCCGCGACCTTAAACACATTTTTCGTCTTGCTCGTTCTTTTGTTCTTCCCCATCGTCCCCTATAACAGTATCGTAGACAGATATATCGGGGCAATCCGCGACTTTCGTCCTCTTCTTTGCTGGCTCCTCGCCTCGCAGAATGCTTTCGAACAGTCGAAACGACACGCGCATCATTTCCTTGTTAGGAGAGACATTCCGCACGTGATGTATGGTCATCAAGGATTCGTCATTTATCGCGGAACCAAGTTTATCCTCGACGAGTCTCTTTGCTAGATCGTACGCATCTTCCTGTTTGGTCAACTTGATGAAGCAATAAAGGTGGACGATAGGCGGCCTCGACAGTACTATCTTAATTTCCTCCTCCGTTAACCAATTATCGAATACGTCCAGAAATTCTATCGCCAACGCCGGAAGATTCATCGCTATGTGCTCGTAACCGAGGTCGCCCTCGAGGCGTCTCTTCAAAATGTCCTCTTTGACGTTCTTGCGCAAGAAACACCTCCCATCTTTATTGAAGACAGTCAAGTTCCCGCGTATCTTATTAACTTCCGCATTTTTCAGGAGCCACTTGTAACACTCCGGATTCAAATCGTTCGCCAGAACCGCCACCCCTTTACGAGCGGCGGGAATGGCGAACGGTCCCACCCCGGCGAAGACGTCGTAAAGTGCGTCCCCGTGATTCAGGAACGACGTCAGAGCGGCATGCTCCGTGCACAATCTGGGATTCCAGTAGACGCGAGCGAAATCAAATTCATAAACAACGCCGTTCTCCTTGACTTTAACTATCGTGTCTTCGTCACCGGCGATGATTTCCATGGCGAAAAAACGAAACGTCGTATCGATGGTATTCAACTTATTCACGACGGTTCGTGCGTTCGACGTCTTGTCGAGGTAGATTTCACCGATCAGCTTCTTGAACGGCAACGCTTCCGTTCTCAGATTCAAGTGTACAATGTGCCCTACTTTGCTATATGACGTCGGAACTTCTACGTCTTCCGGTAGAACTGCCCTCAGTACCTCCTCGGACCGCCAGTTCTCGTATTTTAGCGTCAAACGAGTCTTTTCCAATTCCTCGTTTTCGTCAAACTTAAAGAGATTCCTATCGATATCGGGCATGTCTTGCAAACTGTCGACCTTTCTGGGATCGAGGTAAACGACTTTGCAGTCATCCGTATCTTGGACGGGTTTCAAGTTTTGTACTCTGAGTATATACTTCTTTACACACGCCATGACTTTCGACATCAATGCGTCGGGCCGTATTTTCAGATACGGCATCGTCACGGTTATGTCGAATGCGTTACGATCCAAATTAGTCATTCCACGAACCGACGCCGGAGGAACCAACAAGGAAGCCATGAGTCTTGTTATGACAGTATCGACCTTTCACAAGTCAAACGGAGAGCACAGCGGCCAAATGTTGAGCCGCAGCCATATACGATCCAGTATATGGCTCCTGACACTGTCCAATGATAGAAAACACTGTTTTGCCAAGATATTCTAATGTGAAATGCGAGCACGATTGCGTTTATTTTTCTCGCAAAGCGGATATCGCTAATTGAGGCGGCGAGTGCATCGAATATATGATGGATTTATTTCGCGATAAAACGAATTACGCAGTTTTATTCTAGCATGCAATTATAATTGGATCGTCGAAAATGGGGTGAAAATAAAAAGGAAAAGAGTGAAAGCACACGTTGCTCGATTTAAAAATATCTCTTCCACAAAATTGAAATTGCTATAACCTTCCACATCCTTGTGATAAATAAATTGATAAATTATATCAGTGATGCCTCGTAATGCCAAGGAAAGTAAAATATCAATAAATCGTGTTGAAGATCAACAAATTCTTCTTAAAATCCATACATGTGTGGCTTCGCGCCAACTCTTACGAATGGTATATGTTAAATGATAACCAGTACTCGTTAAATATAAGCTTCATTTTGCTGCGAAGCAAAGTACATTGGGCTGCTTGATTCTGTGTGACCAATTTTTATTATCACACGTTCATTTTGGTCTCTACGAGTCTTTTAAAATTAATCGGCAAGCGCGGTTGTGGTCAGAGGTTGATCAATTCACAAGCATTCAAAATATTAAACACATCCTCAAAGCTTCTCAAGTGCAATGCGATGAATATTTTTAATATAGAACCAGGCGATATCATAAATAAAAAACTTATTAATAGGTTCGGAATCTTTACATCGTCAAGGGATACATAAAATAACCTGACAGTTGGGAAACTATTGCAAACATTGGAAAGCCAATTTGATGGTAAAGAAAGAAAAAGTAATTATTTACCTTTACAATTATTTCAAAAAGATACAATGCCGTTTTATTTAAACTTCTCAGTTAATTTAAAATCCTCGAAGTTCACACACGCGCAACCGAGCCCTCGCTGCAGTTCTAAGAAATGTAGCCACGTTGCACAGATTTTCTGTGACCATAAAGGATGCGCAAGGAAGTAGACTGGCAAGTGTTTCGAAGAAAGATCTCCCTAGAGAACATTGAACTGCGTCTATTGAAAACCTTGTTGGAATAAAGCATGATGCATCTCTGCTGGACGTTCTCTATTCAATGGCCGAATCAAATGTCAACAAAATCGTGGAGTCTGGTGTCACTCACAGATTGTTGTTTCTGGTGTCACTCTTTTCTCCTTTACGAGGATGATCTCGTAATTATAACGAAAGAAAGTTAAAGTAGCAGTGGATATTAACAAGCGTTTTGTGATCATTTATCCAAATCTGTGATCATAACTTCTTGTCACAAATCAAACGACATCGCCAAAGGAATTAATAAATAGAAAAAAAGGGAGGAATGTTTGCGAATTACAATTTTCTCTTAATCACGAACCGATTGACATAAACAATGATATCTGAACGAGATTACGCACCGCTAAGCGCGGCTTGCGTTCGTTCTCTCAACGACAAACTGTACGAAAAACGCAAAGCAGCTGCGGTTGAAATAGAAAAGTAAGATTGTTATAAAATAATATTTATTATATAGCCCTGTATCTGCATTCGATTTCTCATTTGAACATCTGATTTGTACACTACAACTTATACTCGATGTCTCGGTTGTAAATACAGCCGATAGCCTAGTCGGGCTAGCCTTCTTTCGAACATCTGAATCCTCTACAGTACCTATATTACATTAAAATCCTCCTTCCTCGAATCCCTGCAAGGATGATTAATTTGAGAAGGTATTACCGCTGATTCTAGTCTGTAAGCTATCACTCGAAAACAAACTTTATTGGAGTAGAATCTAGAGTCTTCAGCAGCTTATCATCCAATATCAACCATCTTTGTGAAGATTCAGTTTGACTGTCATTATACACGATACCCGATTGCCTTTCAGAATGGTTAAGGAATTCGCGGCTCGCAATAACACAATCCAAATTAAGCGATTATTGAAAGTGTTGGGTCAAGACTTTGCCGCTTCTCAGAATCCACATACTCGAAAAGGAGGTTTATTGGGTCTAGCCACGATAGCCGTAGGTCTTGGGAAGGATACCGGACAATATACGGAGGACCTCATCCATCCCATTCTGCCCTGTTTCTCCGATCCCGATCTCAGAGTGAGATATTACGCGTGTGAGAGTCTTTACAACGTAGTCAAAGTAGCAAGGGGATCCGTATTGCCACAGTTTACGGATATCTTTGGTGCGTTAAGTAAACTTGCCTGCGATTCCGAACAGAACGTTAAAAACGGCACTGAGTTGCTCGACCGACTTATGAAGGTACGAATGATGTTTTGTAGATTGGCTCATCTTACCTCCATAGAGAGTACCACCTTTGTCTCTGCCGTTTCAGGATATCGTTACGGAGAGCGGCATGTTCGATTTAATGGGATTCATGCCGTTACTTCGAGAACGCATTTATACGAAAAATCCTTTCGGCCGGCAATTCGTCATCGCATGGGTGTCGGTCTTAGACGCGGTACCTGATATCGATTTCATCATATTTCTTCCGGAGATACTTGACGGACTGTTTAGAATATTAGAAGATCCCACGCCGGAGATTAAAAAAATTACAGATACCGTTTTAGGAGAATTCCTTCGTAGTATCAAATCTAACCCAGGAAGGGTAGACTTCCCCGCGATGATAAATATTTTAATTACGCACGCACAAAGCACGGACGAATTGCTTCAATTGACTGCGATTGCGTGGATCAAAGAATTTGTACAGTTATCGGGGCCTCTCATGTTACCGTACATGTCAGGTATTTTCACCGCTGTTCTGCCGTGCTTGGCGTACGACGGGGATACCCGAAAGAATATCAAAGAAACGGCGACTCGAGTGAACGACAGCTTGATGAAATTGATCGCGATGGAAAGTACAGAGGTTGTTAACAAATCGGATAATTTGGAGAACAATTCGTCACGTAATGAAGAACAGGGAGGTGCGTGATATGAGAAGAATTTCAATATGATTTCGAATATTTAATATCGAATTGCAGATATATTTAGATACCTGCGTATGTGGAATTTACAAAAAGAGGATTATACGCGACCATCTTTCAGATTCTAGGAAACTTGGTCGTCCGTTGGCTGAGAGTTTGGACCTTTCTAGCGTCGTCGAAGTACTTACGAAACATTTGATGCACACTTCGGTTCAGACAAAAGTTGCGGTTTTAAAGTGGATATACCATTTGTTCATCAACATTCCACACAAGATATTTCATCACGTCGACGATCTATTCCCCGTTTTAATGCGTACTCTCAGCGATAGTTCCGATGAAGTGGTACAGCAGGATCTGGTTGTGATCGCCGAGATCATAAGTACAAAATCCGCGGAAGTCGATGGGGCTACGTCGGACTCGGTAGTTCGAAATAAGTATTACACAAAATTCATAGTGAATTTATTGCGATTATTCTCAACGGACAGACATTTGCTCGAAGAGCGAGGTTCCTTCATTATAAGGGAACTCTGCGTCTTACTGAGTGCAGAAGATATTTATAAAATATTAGCTGAGATACTGCTGGACGAACAAAATCTGCGATTCGCTAGCATAATGGTGCAAACGCTAAATATGATTTTACTCACGAGTCCGGAACTCTTCGAATTACGGAACAAGTTGAAGGATCTGGATTCGGAGGTATAATTACAATTTGATACGAAGCGTGCGATAACCAATAGTCATATTATGAGACAGGAGTTTTGTTCTCCTCCCCGACCAAGTTGTCGGTACATAGCTAATTCGGGTTTCGTATGACCCTAATAATATTATTTTTGCACAGGAAAGCTGCCGTTTGTTCGTATGCTTGTACGAGTCGTGGAGTCACAATCCGGTCGCTACGGTGGCCCTGTGTTTTTTAACGCAGAACTATGCACACGTTTGCGATCTGGTGAAGTCATTGTATCCTTTTCTATATTTCCCCGAATATGTCTCTAGCTACCAGGCCGAAATATGCGATCGTTAAAGTTCTTAACTAATCGTTCTTTAGTGGGAATATCGAAGTAACCGTAGAATTTCTCACAGAAATAGACAAATTGGTACAGCTCATAGAATCGCCGATATTTACATGTAAGTGCACGGACCACGTTTGATACGTATCAATTGTATATTTCAATTAGCGATGGCAGCATTGATATATTTTTTTTAAGACTTACGATTGGAGTTACTGGAGAGGGAGAAAAATGACGCGCTTGTACGGGCCCTCTACGGTTTGCTCATGATCCTCCCACAGAGCGAAGCGTTCTCCACGTTGCATCGCCGATTAGCAGCAATTCCTCCCAACATAAGTCCACTACCAAATAACAAATTGGTAGAGTCCCATTCTGCGGAATCTGTCAAACGTACAATTAATTTTCAAAGTTTATTGCAGCATTTTAACGCGGTTCAGCAAAAGCATAAAGAACAGAAACATAAACAGAGGCAAACGTCCTTGATCGAACGGGAACTAAGTCATTTAGATGTCTGAGATCAATTTTATGGAAAATGAATCGGTAAGAGAGATGCTAATTTATTTTTGTAATTTGACATAACAAGAATGAATACGCTCCGTACGTTACTCAACTGTAAAGACGAATGATTATTCGTATCAAATTTTTTTAATTAATCGGGTGACAAAGTAGCTTTAGGAAAAACTACTGAAGCTTACCTTCAACGCGGCCTTCCAAATAAGCAAGTTTTGAGTGTAGTTGTTATTTTCAGTGATGCTTCTCAAACAATGTTTGAGTTTCACCCGTATCGGAGTTTTGTGAGCTAAATAACTTTCTCAACATTTTCAGGAAGAACTCGTTTCTATTCGTAAATAACGTTAAGCTCTTTAGTTTTGCAAATTTGTATACCCGACTTATTTCATATATGAGAGATGACGTATTAATTTATTTTACTTGTATATATGTATTATGTACATATGTATATGTATATTATAGGTATATCTCGCGGAAAGTTATCAAACATTTTATCATCGATCATTTTATGAAATGCTTCAATCATACTCTGTAAATTGTATTTAAGATTGGATCATTTTGCTAGATTTCAATATAAACTTCACAGCAATAAAGGTATACCTATAACTGATATATTTATCATAATTAACAACACCATTATTATGCAATATTACAGTGTATTAACGCTGGCCCTGAAAAGATTTGACAAAGCTAGAATAATCGTGATAAGAGTGCAGTAAGTTTAAAAATATGCAAATGAAGAGATTGAATCAATATTCTCTTTGTAAACTTTAGTGACCTGTACAAAACCTCTTTTAAACTACGCTTCAAGAATGCATCCAAATTAAAATTTGATTCAGTCTTTCAGTTATTGCATCAGGTCAGTCAACAAAAAATACATTGTCCTCACCAAATGCAACATCCTACTAAAGTTCTTCGTACTCTGTTTCTTCGTAGTCAGAATCGTCCTTGTCTAATGCTTCTTCCAGTGATTCTATCACAGACATCCGATACAATTGATCCACAAACTGTTTATTCTCGTAGAGAATTAAAGAGATTTGCTCCTGTTGCTCACAAATATTCCGCCACTTCTTAGTACCCTCTTCCCCGGGTACATTTGACTTTTCTGTCGTTCCCAATCTTCCGGGAAGCCCGTCCAGAACATTCAATAGACTCTCGTAACTCTCCCTGCTTCTCTGGGAGATGCGATAAGAGTAAGACTCTATTGCACGTTCGTAGTTATCCACATCCTTATCCAAAATCTGTGCTTGCAGGTAGACCGTCTGTGCCTTCTTGTACCAATCTGCCAAGCACTCCGATCGTTGCGTCATTGCAGGTATACATTCTGTTTCCAAAAGCGCCTTTATCCTCCGTCCTGTTTCCGTAACCTACGGGGTGGTAAAATCGTCAAATTGTATTCTTGGCACGTTAGTCACATACACTCTCGACATATTTATTTTGTTCAATAACGAAATTTTATACCTTGATGCGCTCCAAGACGTGAAATTGTTCGTCGTTGTAAGTTAGGCTTCGAGTAGCCCGGTCGCGCAGCAAATGCTGCCAGCCGTCTCGTAACCGGTCTACGAGAGTCGATGCCCTGCGGCTCGCCTTAGAAGCCCAGGGGCACGGCAAACCGCGCGTACTGTGGATCCACTCTCCTCGTAAATTTCCTTCTTTAACGTATCTATAAGTAAAGAGTCGCATGAGTTAGTGGTATCAATCGTGGCACATAATTTCGGTATAACCGTACAAAATGCAGTCACACAGATGACCTTTTAGGAAAAACGTGAAATACCAACCTGTGATGCAATTGCATGACATTCGGAGCCAGTTCTCTCAACAGTTCCGAACTGTTAAAATCCAAGTCCTTTCTGTTCACAGCTTCGAAACCGAGCTGGCACCCAAACTTCTTGGTGACGCGTCGCGCGATATTCTCGCTTCTCTCAATCGCCATCGCGGTGTCCTCCACTGCTTTCGTAAGCTCTTTCAGGCGTTGACACTTGTCCGATACTCTCGTGAGCTCGGCGGAGACAAGACCCGTGAATGCTTCGACGGCGTCGCGCGACTGTTTGCTGCAGTGAGCGAGCTTGGCGACTCTTCGTTTGCATACATGACCGACGGAACAGGCGACTTTTGCCTGGCTGGCGTCATTTTCTACGGACACCAGATTAGCAAATACGGGAAACTTCGGAAGTTCAGATTCCAAAGGCAACACGACGTTGTTGTTCTCTCGCGAGAACAGCATCAGGGGTTTCTCTTGGGTCGTCGTCGGATAACCCTTGCCCGGCGTGCTCTCTTCGACGAGACTGATCAAGGGCACTTCTCCGAGCAAAAGAATTTGCGCCTGGGGAGGCACGTCCGTTTGATCCTGAACGTACGTCCGAAGCGCTACGAGTTTCTCGTCCGGATGCAGAAATATCTCGATCAAGCTGGCCCTGTGAACGTGGAATATGTGAACGGGCTTTCTGCAGAGCATGTCCGTGACTTCCGTGAAGAAACGGTCGAAGCTCCATATCCTCTGCGGATCGACCTCCAGCAGCCCGGCCAGCAGAGGCGTGACGATTTTCTTGAGCCCGACGCTCAATTGACAATTCTGCGGCAATTCTTTGGTCCACTCGATGGGGCCGTTCTCCGACGTCTGGGTGCCGGATATAACTCCCGAAGTCTTCTTCGTAGTGATGTAATACATTGTTTCTTTGTTTCGACGACCGCCAAACGGTCTGAACGGCAAATTTCCAGTAGCCACGTGATACAGGGTCACGCCTATCGACCACAAATCTACGGTCGCCCCGAAAGTCTTACCCACGGGCTTGCGTAGCACCGCGCGTTCGTACATGTCCGGATGCAGGTATTCCTCCGTTCCGTACAGAGAAACAAACTGTTGATCCTCTTGCAATTCGCGCGCCGCTCCGAAGTCCGTCAGCTTGTAAATGGTGCTGCCATCGTCGGCGATGAATTTCATGATATTCCCAGGTTTCAAGTCACGGTGCACCAAATTATTATCCCGCAAATGTTTCATGCCGGCGGATAAGTGCTCCAACACCAGTAGAAATTCACCCTCCGCAAGACCATACGTGTTTTCGGGATCGTCCAATATGTTGAACAGACTGCCACCAGTGCATAGTTCCATTACGATGACCTTTCCACGACCGTCTTGCTCCTCCTCGATCGCCAACAGCTTTACAATATTCTCGTGCTTGACTTTCTTCAGCACTTCAAATTCTCGCATCTGAACGTCGTGAGGGCGCATGTGGCTCAGCTGATTGAACGTCTTGACGGCTACAGGTTCTCCGTTGTTCTTATTCACACCTTGAAAGACGGCACCCGTAGCGCCCTTGCCGAGGACGCTGGTCGTACACCACACGTAATTTGCCGAACCACGTAAAAATGACATTTTTGAGGATGTAAATTCGACCGTACGATTCTGCTGATGCTTCGAAATGGAATCAAAGTATTCCTGTAATGACTATCGGCTGACTTGCCGCTCAAATTTGTGCTCTAGCACTGGTTAGGCATCTCAGGTCGAATTATCCTTCGATATCTGCAGGTTTAAATTAAACGGTCTCAAATCCTGTTCAGATTGTCCCTTACTCGATAGCAAGGACATTTGGAAATTACTTCGAGTATAACCCCAAATGATTCACAGAGTGCTTCGATTTAAAATAGATCTCTTTTTTTCAGTTGAATAGCCTCCATGTGGAAGGTCAGAGCACTTCAGAAAAGTTATAAAGTGATAAGTCTATCGATTTTGCAGCAGACACTACTTTTAGGTACATTTTTGATAGCTGTCAAATGAGTTCTTAACCTCCAATCGTTCGTACAAACGCTTTTTTAGCAGGTTTCGAAGGAAAATAGTATACTTACTCGTTTGTAGATACCCTTGCGAATGCTGTATATTATTATTTGTAATCATATTTCTGAATTTCACTCGTTCTAAACGCTTAGTTGACAGCTAGTTTTCAGCAGCACAAGTTAATCACGAGAACACGTCTTTTTTCTACAGCCATCTCGTTTTTTCAAACTCTTGGGTACGAAATTTAATATCATTGTTTTGATAAATTTAGATCATCTGTTCGAATAACAGAACTATCATCAATCATGAATGTTATTTCTTTCGATAACGCGAACGTCCGTGAAGTGGTCATTATTTGTAATGCAATAACCAATCTACAATAATCCTCCTGAGATATTGTTTATTAATAAAACATGTAGCACAATTTTACTTATACCTTATGGAAATAAATAGCCGTGCTGGACTGACGCGATGATCGAAAAATCGCCACCATTCCTTGAAATTATTTATTGTTCATCAAATGATCTCTGATCCATGCAGCCCATAGGATATATGTGTGTAGTCTGTGTAAAGATAAAAATGTGTTAAATGCTTCACGTTGACTTATTGTAAATATTACAGTTGAACGGAATTTGTTATAGCGTGTTCGAATACTGAACTATAGACACTAGGTATCCATCGTATACAAAACACATCAAAAGTACTTATCTATCAACAAAGCTGATTCAATTGTTCTATAAAAACTTCACGTATCAAGTATTCACTCCAGAAATCGTCTCTCTCCCTCAGTAATATCACTCACGACTTTGTTATTCATAAATTATTATCTTACTTTTCTACGATCACGCACTTTAAGAAGAAATGAGTATTAGCTCCAGCTCGCGATGATAGACCTGATGCTCGTTCTCCAGTTTCTTCCACAAGACCAACTTTGCTTACTTCGAAATTTATATCGGAGGCGTATACGGCGTTAGTGCGCCGATATTTTAAATAAACAAAGCGAACGCATTTTCACGCTCGCCCACTGCACAGACTAATACTGATTTGCAGCTACAAACTAGACAACACTAGTCCATCGGTCACAGAAAAACTGTATTACGTCATTCTGAGTAAACAAAACTTATACCACAGACTGAACAACCGCATTTCTGGTATATCCTCCCTTTCCTTTTTCGAAGTATGCCTCTACACGCGATATAATTGAGATCTAAGATTGCGTTTTGTGGAACAGAATCGACAGGATCTGCTGGGGGCACAAATTGACTATGGGCGACTTGAGGGAAGATCCGACACTATTGAAAGTCAGCGGGGCTTCACTGATAGTCCAGTCCTCCACGGAACTGAGGAATTTAGACAGATCGATTTCTCCACTCTGCGAAATATTGAAGCGCTGCGACAAGGCATCATTGCCCCAACACAGATCCACGGCTTGCCGATGCAACACCATACCGACGGCTTCGCCCGCCCCCTCGGGAACGGGAAATATTCTAAGGCTCACTACACTCAAATCCACGGGAAGATCGAAGCGAAGCGGCGAGAAATGTGCATTCAATTCCAACTTCAGCGTCGGGGAAGGATGCATCGCGACCACCGGGTGCAACAGTTGTTCGGAGGCCAAGTGGCCGCCCAAGGACAACATTCCCGCTGGATGATCCGCCGCTGGTTTCTCGTTGGGACAAGATGTTCTCCTCTTCTCCAGGACCAGCGTGAATAAGTGGTTGGTCAGCAAATTGTCCGTTACACCTTGACCCAATCCCCTGTTGTCGTCCTGAACGAGTCTACGATCTTGCATGATCTATATAAATAATCAAGAGATTACGAGATAAGAATCATTAAGAGAAAGGAGAAATGTATGGGCCTAGAGATTGTATCGATCGACGAATGGTCAGGCATCGAGCGAAGAGGTGTTTCTTTTACAATAAAGAGTTTACAAATGAAAATGACTTTCTATGCATAATCTTACCTCAATCTGTCCTGTCACCATGGAAGCAACTCCTAAAGGTTGGGCGGTGGCTACAGTCAATCTGACGCGTTTATCCTCGATATACGCCGCCGCGGGTAATGGATAGTAGTTTCCTTGTATGGGTAGTTTCGGAAATCTTTGGCGTCTTATCATCTGTTACATTATCAATTACATCTCTCAGTATAACAGTGACTGAATCGTCTGGTTCAAATAAGAATGCTTCGATGAACCCCGCAATACCAAAACATCTTTAATTTCTAAAAATATGTAACGATAATAATAATTACATCAAGCCCGTTTAGATCGGTGAAGAACTGATCGCCGGAAGCGATGTCCGTGTCCAGCCGCATCGCCAATTCATAGTTCTGCGTTTCGGAGATGTCGACCTCGTTGAGGATTTGCAAGCCTAAACCATCGCTCCCGGAAGAATTGAAGAGCGTGCACGTGTGTCGCACGTTTTCCAATTGCGTGTAGACTCTCGATAGAATGGGTCCCGTTACTAAATGCACTATTCGATTGTCATCCACGGATACCAAGTCGGGCGTCTGTTTGTCAGGGAGGAATAAGTAGGCGCCGCTTCTGTCCTGCGCGACACCCCTGGTTCCGTACTTGACGAAGCTCAAGTGGATCGGAACCGTGATGTCGTCAGCGCTGAGCGCTTTGAGAAGGCCATATTTGCCAAAGGCTGCGGATAGATTTGGCCGGTAGCTGATTGATATCTCTTGCATCGACGGCAGGGTTTTCAAGTCGGTGAATCCTGGCACCGTCGACGGCGATATCGCGGCATTGAAAATAGTAACCTTCGCCAAGTACACCTCCCTGCGATGAGTTTCGAACCGATGAGCGAAATAAGACTCTTCGAAGTTAATTCAACGTCGCGCATTAGGATCTTTTGAAAAGACACTTACGAAACCCTTTCGAGCGATACTCACCGAGGAAGAGATGCCCCGTGGACCGCGTGAATGATATACGTAGCAAGGCCAAAACCAGGTACGGTAACGGGGAAAGATAGCTCGTATCTAGCCGCGGACAACGCAGCGGGACCGACCCAAACTGGGGATATTTGACAGGGAACCGCGTGACCTGTGTGATCTGTCACTCTGACAAATGGTGACGATACGATCAGAGTTTGAACATTGGTCCTCCGCCTCGGCAGCGCATTGTACAATACGACTTTCCTCACTGGTGAGGTAATTTCTTCGACCGTGAGTACGTGCCTCTCACCGACGCTACTGTGGTGCGACCTTCAACGCATTTAGATTCGTTAGTTTTTCGAACGTTTTAAGGCTCCGATATTCGAGATTGAAGTGAAAATGGTATTTTATATCGCCAACCTTGTTTCGTCCATCGAGAAATAAGCGGCTTCCACATCGAGAACGGATCCTTGGGGAGTCTTCAAGACGTGCGCTATCGCTTGTTGTAGCACGTGAGCAGAATTCTCCAATGCGGTTATCATCTTCTGAGCGTAGTCCACGACAACGTTATCTCTGGCAGTTCCAGTAATTCCGTCGTGATGTTGAAACAAAGAGTGCCATTTTCTAGCTACGCTCAATCGGGAGGTGATGTTTTTGTCGATCAATTGATCGTTTCCTTTAGTCCACGCTATCGTGGACAAAACCTCCGATCCTCTCAAAGCACCGAGTAGCACGCGGTCGAGTCTCTTGTGAAAGGGTCTGAAAAATATTCTTGGCGATAAGATCGGATCGGATTTTCTCGACTCGTTGAAGACCTATCTCGAAACGAAATAAATTCGTAATCACCTCGACGTGTAATATCCACTCCAGTAGTGATCGTCTCTATCAGAATACGTAAAAAAGTCTCCCGAGAGAGTCGGGAATTGATCTATTTTCCGCTTATCTCTCACGGCGTCGAAGTAATCGCTGAGCGTGCCGAACTGAATATCCACGTTCAGCTGCTTATTACCGTTCATGTAATCGAACAGCTTCTGATAATTATCGTACTGAGCCTCCCACTCGGTAAAGTGAGCGTACCGGAAATCGTCACCGAGCGGTACCAATAAAACGTCCGTCTTGAACAGCTGAGCTTTCTTGCGATATTGATCCAGTAGCAGCATCGCTCGCTCCGCTACATTCGCGTTCGTGATAGCGCGAGGAGGAACTCTCCACGGACAGGTGAGTCCGAAATTGGGTAGACGATAGAAATCAAATTGACAGCAAACTTTGGGATCTGGCCCGCACGTGTGTGGTACGTCGTAGCTGTAAAACGGCATCATATGCGTGAAGAGTTCCGTCGATCCGTCATTGTCCCACAATTGCCTCCAGCGAAATTCAAGGTTCTTCTCCTTGGCCAGTCTTTTTTTTACGGAGTAATGAACCCTCTGTATCAGCAGATTCTCCAAGCCGGCGCCTTTCAGCAGATACGGCATGGTCGGCGATAATCCGAACGGATCTATCGCCCATCCGGAGTTGGGCACGTAATCCAAATTAGCCTTGAGCCACTGATGACCCTCGGTGAGCTGCGCAAGCTGCGCAATCCAATGAGAGACCGCTTCGTCGGGCATCACCCAACCTCCAGCGACGATCTCCAACTGGCCATCGTGGATCAACTGCTTCACGATATCTCGCGTGTTCTTGCTCTGCTCGTCCCACCAGAGTTTGAAGAAGGACACCTCCGCCCATATGAACTTGCGTCTCATGTCCTCCGCTAGTTTTCTCACCATATTGTTGAGAATCCCCTTAGTCTGGGAGGTGTAATACTTCTCAAAAGTATTCAGCCAGCCAGGATCATTGTGAGAGTGGGGAACCACAAAGACTTTCAGCTTCCTGTTCGGATGCCACTGCTTGACGTTGTAAGTGATCTTCCAGCCCTGCTTCCAAGCACCGCCATCGACGTTATCGAACTGCAGCTTTTTATAAAGCTCCAGCATCTGAATATCGACTTCAGGCACTTTTTGTAGGTTGAAACTGCATGTCTGTGGCTTGGCAGGATGGACAAGCCCCTGGAAGTAAGGTCTTTCCTCCACGGTTCTCGAATTAGCTTCGTTCTTCGACTGAGTGGCCTCCTGCAGAGCGCTCACTGCTACGTGATGCCTGCTGACATCCTTCTCTAATTTAGCTAGTCTGTTCTCGAAATGTAGCCATTGATTCTGCGAGATGAGAGGAGCGAACGTTAAACTGAGAGGTGGTAAAGCGTAACAGGCAACGACGGAGAATCATGTGTACTCATTTGATTACTTACATCATTGACAAGCTGTTTGCGTCCTTGTGGGAAGAGGCTAAAGTCTAGCACTAGGTAAATCATTACACAGCAGGCGAGCATGAGGCCCGCACCGAGGACAGCGAATGTCTTTCTAGTCCGCATGCTGTTGAAACGTTGCTCACATTCGTCACAGAACTTACATCGAGTCGAGTTAGCGAATGCTCCAGTATGGTAGCAATCAGCGATGCGAATCTGCCGCACAGTTTGAAAGAGAATTGAACATTATCTTATCTCGTCTAACCCCACTCCGATTCCTAAAGAATTTTAAAGAATTTCGCGTTTTGACATATGCTCCTCTGTCGCACTTTCCGCTCGCCTGACACGTCACGAAAAGCTCGCGGACGTCGGAATAGGGAAAGAAATTGAATTGATCACATTTTCACAGGCGAAAAGAATTTATTATCGTTTATTCAGCCCGAACTTTATGTTTTGTACGTTCTTCCACTGTAAACATCGTACGGATCCAATGCGGCGTTTTCCCGTGAAAGCGTATATTCCTGGTGACATTTCTCTGCCGGTAGCACTGCGTTGCGGTGCATCAGCTGATCAGCATCTGTAATTCGCGCAGTTTGACGTTATATTGACGTTTTGCGGTGTGGAGTTCGAAACATCATTTGACTTGTAGTTAAGGAGGAGCAGAAGAAGAGGAGAGTGCCGTTTAGCCTCGACGCTAGAAGCCCTCGTGGCAGTAATAAAAATTGCATCGTGAGCAAATATATAAAACCTTGGAAACGAAAAGTTTAGAAGAAAAGAAACGCTTTGTGCGATGCCAGGAGAACCCCCGGCAACGACTGGCGGCAAGACCAGCGGAAAAGCAAAGAGAATTTCCATTCCTCGAGTGCAGAGCAGCACGGATACGGAATTACAGTCTCAGCAGAGTCAAAGTGGCTCCACGCCGTTGCAACCGACAGCGTTGCACTATGTGAGCTTCCGTTCGGACGTGGACGACAGCTCCGTTCCACTCGCTTTACGCTCCAGACTGCATGATCTCTTCCAGCAGATTGAAAAGGAGTTCGAGATGCTCTGTGCTGAAAATGTTGGATGTAAGTAACATCAAACATCGGTCCATCCGGGGTGATCAGGTCGTCCTTCCGCTTAGATTCAAATGTACCTATGCGATCTAAATTCTTGCATTGTGTCACATTCGAGATGCCACGTGACGTCTGACAGTTACATCTCTCGCTTGAGATCGCATCGCTCTATGATCTCTTATTTTATGCATAAGCTACTTGTTTCAAGTACGTATAATATATCATAGCATATCGATTCAGACTATAACAAGTTCCTTTACAGTGCAAGAGAAGCTGGATTCGTTGAACGAGAGGCTGGAGAGAGAGTACCACGCCTCGGGGGAGCGTAGTTTACCTCCGGGAGATCTCACCGATTACCCTGACACGAAGAATCTTTCCAAGCAGAAGTGTGAGTCAATATACACTTCTACGAAAACCTCCCAACGTCGTCGCGATTTCGCAATAACTGTTCTTTCGTTTCCAGCTATGGGAGGCAGTTCCGCTCAGAAGGTGAAGACTTCGCACAAGCTGAAAGCGCAAACCAGCAAGATCGTTTCCAGCTTCAAGAATCCCACGATGTTCTACTCGGTGGAGCGCGAGTACACGGGCCACAGAGACGGCATCTGGGAGGTGTCGGTAGGCAGGTCCGGTCAGCCGGTAATAGCCACAGCTTCCGCCGATCGTACAGCGCGAGTCTGGGCGTCGGACAGCGGACGCTGCCTGCTGCAGTACACGGGTCACAGTGGTTCCGTGAACTCCGTTCGGTTTCATCCCAGCGGGGACATGATTTTGACCGCGAGCGGAGATTGCTCCGCGCATGTTTGGCAGGCGGCCATCAATTGGGACCTGCCCAAGAGCCATTCGTCGTCGGAAGAAGTTGTTTTCACGATCCCCGAACGCACTGCCAGTATGGGCGGCATAGGCGAGGAACCCGAGGAACCTCCGACTCTGAGGACTCCGGTTCGAGAGCTCCTCGGACACACGAGCGTGGTAATGGCGGCGGACTGGCTCCCGGGAGCCGAACAGATAGTCACGGCTTCCTGGGACAGGACCGCCAATTTCTATGACACCGAGACTGGAGAGATCATTCATACTTTGTGGGGCCACGACCAAGAGTTAACCCACGTATCGACGCATCACACTCAGCGTCTCTGCGTCACCTCCAGTCGGGACAGTACATTTCGACTGTGGGATTTCAGGGAACCGATGCACTCGGTTTCGGTATTCCAGGGACACACGGAGTAAGGATTCTCTTAGGAATGATAGCACCGTAATCGAAGCTAAACTTGTGCGGCAACGGGATGTTGATAACTGTACGGTTGCATTTATTCAAACAGAACGGTGACATCTGCAGTATTTACGAGGGAAGACAAGATAGTCTCGGGCTCGGACGATCGGAGCGTCAAAGTCTGGGAACTTCGTAATATCCGTAGCCCGTTGGCTACGATACGAGGAGATAGCGCCGCCAATAGACTAGCGGTTTCCAGTAGCGGAGTGGTCGCGATTCCGCACGATAACCGGCGAATACGCCTTTTCGATCTCAGCGGTCAGAGATTAGCTAGATTGCCCAGAACTAGTCGACAGGTATGTGACACCGCGCATACTTTAATACTCGCAATCGTTGTGAATAAATTTGGATATTTTTAACAAATGTCACACAATAACCGAATAGAATAACAGTTCTTCCATTCGGTGTAATAGCAGCTGTTAATTAGACGCGGGAATTTTTCTTACGTATCATATTACAGGGTCACCGCAGGATGGTGTGTTCCGTGGCCTGGGCTGAAGACACCTTGACCTGCAACTTGTTCTCCTGCGGATTCGACAGGTTGATCTTAGGTTGGAGCATTGTGTCGGTCAAAGACATTTAGCGTCACGCTTAACGGGCTGTTAACTCGGACCGTGTACGAGCGTGACATTAAAAATCGCCACCGGCGATCCGATAACGTTGTTAGAGAAATAGTTGTGTACCAAAAGACCACCAATCAATCCGATCAGGGATCCGACTCTTCCGCTATTACAGACGACTGAAAGAAATGGTTAGGTGAAAATGAGTGCGAAGCATCCGCTGCTGTATGTATATCTTTAGGAGGGAAATATATAGGGAGGGTTGATGTACTTTTAGTTAAATCGACACGCTTCTCGAATCCGCAACTCCGAAGCGGACTCTATTATATTGCATTGAAAGTGGGCTTTTTATGTATGTAACGCTCCGAACCTGAATATGCGGTTAAAAGACAAAGAACGGTGTATCCGTGTATGAGAATGTAGTTTGCATCGCTGGTGCTGTGTTCCCATATGATGCTCAGTAATCCCAAAAGCTTGGCGAATCCACCGACTATCAAGGCTCGCCCCAAATCTCTCGCCTTGTACTTTTTTGGTTTACCGCGAAAGATCAGCCATCGCAGTTCCGTAACTGCGATTACGATGCCGATGAAAGCACCCAACGCAAGTGCCGTTCGCGCCAGTAAAACGTAAAAGCTTCTTTCCCGCTCGAACGCGTCGTCGTTTCTGTTACCGTCCTGCGATACGCCTGACAGAGCGAGAGCGGAATCGAGAGAGCACCACACTCGAAACGATTCGCCCATAAGCAGGACGACCATCAGCTTCCAGTAAGACTTGAAGCTACTGTTGTATAGGAGATGCCTGTAAGCGGCTTTTTCTAAGAGCACGAGATCTACCAATACTATAACTGGGTCGTATTCGATATATTTGTCGGCTATGCTCTTGCATTTCTCCTGAAATGAACGGTAATATTGATATTAACGGGACATCAATAAGTAGGCTGAAAAATACAGTTATTGGCACGTTAAACACGGTAATTATACCGTGACATACTTCTTAAAAATGCTTTCAGCGTTGAACGTCTTCTCTTGTAATGGAATAAATATATGTAATTTTTACTTTAATCTGATGCAAATGCGGTGCATCTTCCGAAACTCTTCCTCACGTGCCAATAACTCTAATTCTTTTTCACTCAGTTTCTTCAAAACTTACACATTTCAAAACTTTGAGAACACTCGGGCTGTACTGCCTGTAAAGTTCTTTCGTTTCTGCGCCGCAGTTTATACACGTGTACATAATTATACCGGACAATTTACCATCCGGTGTCATTCAGAATTCATTGTAAGGGATTGCTCTGCAAGTATATGTATATGTACGTACGCGATCTGTCAGTATGATTGTCGAGGAGGCGAGAATATAATGTATAAGGCTGCTGAATTCTTTCTCGATATTTATGGATAAACTGCAACTTTATCTCTATAGGTGTGCACTCGTGGCAGATTGAAATAATTGATGTATGAAAACGAGATAAGTAATAAAAGAGCGAAGGGGAAAAATTACCTTGCCTGGATAGTTAAGGAAGCCAAGGTCGACGATAAGGTGAGGTCGAGTGTACCTACAGTGGTGGTGAGTAGTGGGATAGAAAGGAGCCACGTTAGAAAGGATTTGGTGCTCGAGTACTACACATCGCGAGAACGTGATCATTTGCGTTGCATGATAGCGCTACAAATATGGCTTGTAAGATAAATTTAACGTTGCCAACTGGGCAGCTAATGCCGGCTTTGGGATTTGGTACTTGGCAAGTAAGTGTACTATATCAAAACGTGGATATACAGCGGCTAAAAATAGTGTTTAAACTCCGGCAATGCCACACACATCAACCGTTAAATAATACATAAATATTATTCTTTACCCGGTATAATTGTATGAAATACAAGTAATCTGTCTAGATTTAGTAATATTTTGAGTAGATGATATTCGATATCCAATACCATGTTTATACCTATGCTCTTTCGCGCCAAAGATCTACCAAGTCTACGCGCTGATGAAATAGAGGCATAATTCATATCAAATTATGTTCAAATCGGGAGTTTTGGAGCCACATGCGTTGACGTGAATATGATGCAGTATTTAATGTAGTATAATATTATATAGTATACACGCGAACTAGAGCAGTGATTTCTCTAATATCTAGAACAGTGGGTACTTTTACATTCAACAGTTTTTTAAATTACTTTACTGATTGTTACAA
The DNA here is from genome assembly GCA_963678675.1 of Xiphydria camelus. Taxonomy (NCBI): domain Eukaryota; kingdom Metazoa; phylum Arthropoda; class Insecta; order Hymenoptera; family Xiphydriidae; genus Xiphydria; species Xiphydria camelus. Next base: position 3,522,126 of record OY783199.1, read on the forward strand.
TTAATATCTTGACTTATTCAGCATTTCTTCAAGCTTTATCAGCACCGCGATAGACTGCTAATTACACAAATTAATCGCTGATGTTTCAAGAATAATGTAAATAATTTTTAAGCAAATGTCATGCTGTCTTGCACTAATATATTGACAATAAATCTACTTACTATACTACTTCAAACAGATTGAAATACACAGTAAACAGCATAGAGAAAAGGGAATACTCTCCAATTGAATTAACGTAAAGATAATAAGCACATATCACTCTTATTAAAAGGCAACTGATGCAGTGCTGGAAGCAGCTTTAGAGAATGCTCTGGAAGCGGGATATAGACATATTGATACTGCTGCAGCATATCAGAATGAGTCAATCATCGGTAAGGTGCTCAAAAGGTGGATAGACTCCAAGAAGGTCAAACGAGAGGAGCTTTTCATAGTATCCAAGGTAAGATTACTATTGTATCTATACTCAAATTCATTATCGCGTTATAAATTCAATTATCGCTCTGATTCGTAAGCTTCCACCTACCGGAACTCATCCAGAAGGAGTAGAGAAATGGATAAAGCGAACCCTGAACGACCTGAACCTCGATTATTTGGATCTTTATTTGATTCACACACCATTTGCCTTCAAAGAAGTGGGAGACGATTTGCATCCAACGAATGAAAATGGAGAGATAGTACTGGATAAGAGTACGGATCATGTTAAAATTTGGGCAGAGATGGAAAGGCAAGTCGCCGAGGGACGTACTAAGGCCATTGGAATATCGAACTTTAATAAGAAGCAAATAGAGAGAATTCTTTCTGTCGCAAAGTTGCCAGTGTCCAACTTACAGATCGAATTACACGTTCACTTTCAACAGAAGGAACTGGCAAGTATTACGCATTTTGGAAGAGGAATAGAGAGTAGGTAAAATCCGATTAGTTTTATGATAAAATGGCAATTGCCTTTGCAGGTTGAATATTGCAAGAGCAAAGGAATCACAGTGACAGCGTATTCGCCTCTGGGTTCGCGTTCTCTCGTCAAAATGATGAAAAAGACGGATTCCCTGCCTGATTTTCTGCAGAATCCAACAGTAGTGGAGATTGCTGAGAAAAGGGGAAAGACTCCTGCGCAAGTGCTCTTAAGGTTCATCCTCGAACTAGGACTAGCAGCTATTCCAAAAAGCACTAATCCGGAGAGACTGAGAGAAAACATCTCTTTATTCAATTGGGAATTGAAGCAGGAGGACATGGATGCTTTAAAGACTCTTGACAAAGGATCATCTGCTAGAATTTGCGATTTTAGCTTCTTCAAAGGCATTCAAGAGCACCCTGAATTTCCCTTCAAATAATTAAACTGCAATTACATTAAGGGACTAAAAGAAACAATATGTATACGTAATATAAAGGGATTAAAGCTATTAATCGATATCAACTCTGCGCAAATTAAAGGTGTACAATTCATTTATTCAACCTCATTCAAAACCTTTGAAAAGTGGTACGAATATCGATCCCAGTTTAAATGGGGTGTATTTTTTGTAAGATGAAATAGCGTCGTAGGCAGTAAAAATCGAATAGTTTAATAAATTCAATAATAAGAACTGGAAAACATAACCTCTTTTGAATTAACTTTCGATTAGGCAATATTTAAATGGATTCAAACTTACGTGACTTGTTTTAAACAGTCCGAAAGAAACGTTGATTTGCGGGCTTCTTTGACAGGTACTGAAGAACCAATGTTATGTTAAATTGCAAGATTTATGATAACGATACGAATGACATAAACTGCGACAGCGAAAGGGAGAGTGACCTCGTCACAGCTGACTGCATGTTTTGCATTCGAATGAATTCGAAAAACGATGAAAAGATGGCATGCATTTGAATCGCGATTATCTCGTTACTTATAAACTTTTTACAGATATTGATGCAGACCTTTTTTGTAGGCTGAAACTTAATCTTCAAAAAAGTATTAATCATCCTAAACTAAAAACGCATAGACAATGAGATAATCGCGGTTAAAGAGAACATCTAATCGTGGCATTGGTTTTCGCTGTTTCAAGGTACTTATTACGGAGTTAAGTGGAGCCGTTTTTTCTAAATATATAAGTATAGTACATGGATTTTATGAGATTTGTTATGCAATGAGATATGTGAAAATACGTAAGACCTCGTCAGACAATAAGAAACGAAGGTTAATACGACTATAAAATATAATTCCACAAATTGGAGCGAGAAGAATCAATGTCAAACAGCGGCCCTCGCTTCAGTCGTGATGATCTCATGACTTCAAAATACATAAGAATACATTTTCTATTATCTGCCACAATAAATTTTCATACTTGCAATATTATCTGATATTCCTGATGTCAATATGCAGTAGGTACTATCGTGTGCGATGTCATTGATTCATCCAGAAACATCATTTCGCGATCCTGGTACAATATTTGCATCAACACGTGCGCAAACTAATCGATGAGTTCGTCATCAGCGTATACATCTCTGCGATCAATGCTAAACCACGCTGGTATATTCAGTTCGTCTAATATTTACGCCGGGAAAGCGTATTACCGGATTAGGTGACCCCTGCGGCTTTTTGATTACGTAAGCCTCGTTGCGTCGGGACATCTGCCCCGTAGAAAGAGATCACCTTCTGCAAATCTCCCCCCAAAAACCCGCCACGGTATCAATTACATTGTTGTTATTGGGTAGCCGGAGATGTGGTCGCAGATAATAAGCTGGTATAAGAGCATGCACAAAGGGACAGGTATAGAGCGCTGGCTGGATACTTGTAAGTGCAATGCGATAGCCATCAGGTGTGCAACTATGCGTTTAATTTGGATCTACTATGAAATGGATACTGTGGCGAATCGGGGTTCCTCGCGCCGGTATATAGCAAGGGGTGCCTCCCCGTAAACTTTTCAGTAGAGTGTCGAAAATGAGCGAGGTACGAAGGCCTTGCAGAGTGTCCAGTGATTTTAGCATAGCTCGTATCTTGGCGCAGGACCGATCTGATGCTCTAAATCGATCGGAAACGAATGCGCGGCGATCGAAGGACAATGAAAAACTTTGCGGTGTTCGAATCCCTGATCCGCGTTGTTGTAAAATTAACAATGAACACACAAATGAATGCGACAAATTGATCAGCGACCGTGTCCAGTGTTCCCTCGTCTCGGAAACCCGAAGTGATAATCTTGCCGTAGATTGCGGTGCATGCGAATTCGTGCGGAATTGCAGTGTCATCGACTGCGCCAGACTTTCCGGTGAAGAATCGTCCGTTCAGAATTTGGGAAGCGGTTACGCGTCGATGTGTCACGCTGAAGAGGATGCAACGCAACCGCAGTGCTACAAACTCGCACGAAATCACGGCCAAAGTCGGTCCCAGGATACCGTCGAGAGTACAAGGATTCCTAAGGATCCTTCTCCACGACACGGCAATATTTCCAGCGTCATTCAAACCGGCGAATTGTCGTGGCTTCAATGCACCAGATATCGGCCACCGCGACTTCCGAGAAAGTCCGCGAGCAAGACCGCGAAAAGGCGCCCCGGCGCTCATCCCAGGATACCGTTCACCATGTTTCAGCTGCAAGTTTTGGAGGATAAGTACAAGAGAGGCGCATATCTCTCGAGGAGAGACGTGAGCCAGTTGTCCGCGATATTGCGACTACCGCAGAGCAGAGTACGTGTTCGCGAATGGGTCGAGTTTCTCCGCGATTTCTGTTGAGTTGCGCGGGACGTATTTCACGCGATTCTGCATTTTCTAGGTGAAAATTTGGTTTCAAAATCGACGCGCTCGGGAGAGGCGAGAATCTCAATCGTCTGGTGCGAGTGGGGCTCTGCATGGAACCCTGGAAGTTGTTGAAATAGAAGATACGAACGCACTGACTATTCGAAATCCTGGCGGTGTTGCTGAGAAATCTCAAGAAGCATAATACGATAGAAGTTAATTTGTAGAACTCATGGAATTCGTCGATATATAGGTCGTAATTGGAAACCAAATCATATCCGGCATCAAAAAATGTATAGAAATCATTTAGTCTGCTTCATGGTTCAGTTCAATTCAGCATTATATCGTATAATTGCTCGAATTCGATTGCATCACGAGTCGAACCAAGTGATATTTATAGATTTATCGACGTCGAACACGATCCCATTAGCAAAATTAGCGTACTACCACAAGTATCACGCACGTTTCGCTCGAAACGTTGTAAAAATAAAGTCTCCGTTTCAGCTACGCTCAACTGAAACTTTCTAGAAAAGCGAACGTGATGGAAAAATCGCACGAATAAAATGATTAAGACTCAAGATCAATGTACCGTGGTATTACCAAAACTATAATACAATTTCAGAAAGTAATCACATTTACAATACGTAAAGACGCAACAATAGTCAATAGTTGTTATATTAAATATTTGTACAATAACGATACATTATGTTAATAATCGATAGTATCCAAGTAACTGAAGTATTTCGGGTGCTTTCCTTGAAAGCAGAGAACTGACGGCAGCCGCGCTTATGTAATGGTTGATATACAACCATGGTATATTACATTGAACAATTATTCCAGTACATGAGCTCAATAGCTTAAGAGAGTATAAGTGTTCTACCTTCACTTATGCAAGTCTACCAAATGAATTCTTTCCTCTGTGCGTCAACAGCGAATAAGTGCGAGAATTGAAAATTATGATTATTGATAATACAGTTACAACAGTGCGTAATAATACACACAATTTGTAGGTTGTAGAACGTCAGAGGGCAATTATGCTTTCCCGTCCCGCTCCCACGCCTATCCATTTGACTGTAACACCAAGCGAGTCACGCGTGACTGCGAAATTGTACTTAAATCGCTTCCCGTGCGGAAGCTTAATGGCGAATAAAAATGAGTTTTACATACCTGGTACATCCAAATGCTCTTCTATCAGCCTCACGTACTTCTTCGCATTCGGAGGTAATTTTTCCAGAGATCGCACCCCCTCCGTGTTAGCCTCCCAGCCCTCCACTTTCTCATAAATAGTCTCGACTTTTGCTAACTCCGAGGCGCTGCTGGGGAAATAATCAATTTCCTTTCCATTCAATCGATAGCCGGTGCACACTTTTATCTCCGACAGAGTATCCAAAATATCTAGCTTGGTCAAGCAGATGGCAGTGTACCTGTTAATTGATACACGAAACAGCGATAAGCTATCGCGTTTCGCTAATAAACGTTTTCGCGGATAACGAACAAATGCACGAGCGCAGAGGTGTCTGCATATTCCGCATGTAATACAGAGAGAACATTGCAGGTTTGAAATGCGAAGGCGTTGTTTAAATATGTACGTTCAACGTACCCGTTGACCATTCCCGTGAATTTGACGAGCGGCAAATCCAGCCAACCGCAACGTCTTTTCCTCTTGGTCGTCACGCCAATTTCGTGCCCCCTGCTTTGCAGCAAGTCCCCAGTTTCATCCAAAAGTTCGGTCGGGAACGGACCGTCGCCTACTCTGGTAGTATAAGCTTTGACTACGCCCACTACTGTTGAAATTGTGCTAGGTGGCAAGCCAAGACCGGTACAAACACCGCCAATACTGCAATTCGAGCTCGTTACGTAGGGATAGGTGCCAAAGTCTATGTCCAGCATCGCGGCATTGGCTCCTTCCACTAAAACCCTTTTACCATCCTTCAGTGCTTTGTGCAAGAAGGACACGGTTTCCCTCACGAGAGGTCTAATACGCTCGGCGTACCTATAGGTGATTAAAAAAGTTATTTCACTCTTCAAATGTCAGCAACGAACTCGTGTTTTCTTAAACAGTTGATTCGCTATTGGTTCACGAATTATAACAAGAACCAGGACGAGGAGTGCCGTAATGCGGGGCTCTCGAGTCGAGTATCTTTCGAAAGGATTGCCGTGAAGAAAGACTGGGCTGTGTCTATTTATTTTCACTTTCACTACGGGGTAAACGTACGACGGGTGTCGATAACCGGACGCGTGTAAGAGCAATGAAAATCGTTGTGTACAATAAGAAAAAAATCTCAATGAATGCGTAGAGAAAACGTATCCATTGTGAACGCTGCTCCGACATTCAGATATGGACTACATATCATAGCTGTCCTGACACCGCACATACATACACGCCGGACACCTCTTGGACGCGTGAGTGATTACCAACGGCAGGGATAATTATTAGTTCATTCTCGATGCGATTAATTTACACCCCGCATCGCGAGCCTCGTGCGTGCTCTAATTATCAAGTTTCTCGCAAAACCCACCCCTTGTAACTCTCGAGCTCGGACTTAACATCGACGTGCAGCGCTGGAAACATTCGCTGATACGACAAGACTAAAGTATTAAATTTCTCGGAGAACTTTTCAAAGTCTCCGAGAAGATCACCGATCCGCAGACCGTTTCTAGCAGCCTTGCTGGAGTACGCCGGACCTATACCCTTCTTGGTAGTCCCTAAGGACTGTTTACCCTTCTCTAGTTCTTGCAACCCGTCAACCTGTTGATGAAAGTCAAATACTATATGAGCTCGATCTGATATTATAAGCCTCTCTTTCCAATCCACGAGCCCCTTGGTTTCATTTTTCTCCAATTCCTCAAATAGACCAGGCAAATGGACAACTACCCCGTTTCCTGTAAGTAGATCGACGTCAGTATAAATGCTCGATATTTATGCGCCGGATAATCGTGCCTCCGTCTAATCGCGTCTGGTGGCAAGAGGTACCAGCCTTGGCTTATTAAATCAATGAATCGCGGCGACTATCGCAAACTGGTCTGGCGTATTCAAATAATCGTGACATTTAACTGCCTGCGCAAAACAGTTGATACGACCATAAATAGAGTACATACAGTCGATGCAAATTTTAATAAAGGGGAAAATTCCATGGACCTATTCGAATTGCCTCAGCTGACTAGGAATAGAAATAACGCCAGATCGAAGCTTCCCGCGTGTTATTTGGACAGATTGAGCTTAATTGTTCTTCGAAATACAAGACGCGTCATTCATTTTGAATAACGTTAGGCACTGTAATGCTTGTATCTCAAGTTATAAGTTGTATCACAGATACAATTAAAAGATATAACTCTAATACATCAGGGGATAAGCGATTTTGCATAAATCGTGGAATCCAATGACAGCGTGCGTAACTTCCCCGAGGACATAATAGTCAAGGAACTTTTTATTTCACGCTATTTAACGCAACTACAAAGACGTACCTATAACAGACTTGCATTTCGGATTAATAATACCGCTGGGTAACAGGTGAAAGTCAAACTCGGCGCCGTCAACGACTACCGTGTGACCTGCATTATTTCCTCCCTGAAAAATCAAAATAAACGCGAATGTGACTAGGTGACTGCGCGGACTAAGCCAATATGCTATTAGTATCACGGCTATATATCACAGGGGTGATATGTATTGTACTTTGGATGTTGATGGATTGATTAATTCAATTGCCATCCAGGACATGAATAATAATGGCATTAAAAAAGTCAGGTATTTCTGTAGCAACTAATCAGAGATAAGGATAAGGAGATAAAGCTAGAGATAAGTGTGTAACTGTGTAATATCCACATAGAAAAGTGTAGTGAGAGTCTCAGTGAATTCCTTGGCTGCAAAACACTCCTTTCCTTAGTAAATCTGTCAGTTTTATCATAACAGCTCGACACTGCTGGCACGTGAAGCCTTATCCAGAAATAGTGGGAGACTGGTTGGTTGGTAAATAAAGTCAAATGTGTGTGTGAATAGGTGTTTCCAAAGGATGACATCAGGGTCACAAGACTACATTGTAATCGCACAAGACCAACACTAAAAAAAAACATTTGCACCTCGCCACAACAGGTGCCTCGATGTTTCCACCCGTTAAGAATTATGTAACTTGCTCGCTTTATAGCGTGCCTTGCCAAAATTAGCTCGTCGACGATAAAAAATTAACTGACAGTTTGAATGTTTCTGCAGCAGTTCAAAAATAAAAAGCCCGGGAAAGCTATACTCGTCTTGTTATTGCCCCTGACAGGATTTTCCTTGACTCCCAAGCTCTTCAAAGGTCAGGGAATGGGGCATATATGACGATGAAAACTTTATGCCGATCAAGAGTGAAATAGAAGTGAAAATTTGTAGTGTGCAAGACGAATAGGGGTAATAGGAACATTGCTGTCGAAAAACCCTCGTCGAACAGGTATAGACTACGAACGATGTCCTTGAAAATTCTCGTCAACGTCTGTGTCATTCGATCGTGTTTGAACGGTAATTATTTAGGAGGGGTGGAATCCAAAAATGGAGCAAACAGAAACAGCGCAGGGGGTAAACGCGACGCGAGATCTTCGGAAGAGGTAGACAGGATGTATCGATGCAGAGCAAAAAAAAAAGTGGCAGTCACTCGCTGCGGTTTCGTAGTAGAAAAATCGCGCGAACCTGACACCTGCAGACGACGTCCGTGTCCATGGCCAGCATGTCTACGACCTTCCCCTTGCCCTCGTCGCCCCATTGAGCGCCTAAAACCACCGTGACCTTCGACAGGGTCTCGGCAGTGGAAATTCGCTGCTTCTTCCTTGGCGAAGCCAAATTGTTACCCTCGCCGTTCGTCTGTTGAGCGGAGTGCTGAGTTCTCAGGCACGCGGCCATTCTTCGCGGTTATCACTGGTACAAAGCCGATGGAAGCGCTCAAAGTAATCGCACAATCGACTAACACGGTCGCCCGGGATCTACTGAACGACCATACGTTGCGTGTGAGAACCTCGCAACTGTTGGCAAGTCGAGAGGAAGACGATCGTGATCCTTCTCGGCCGCGTTGTTCTTCCGAACTGCAGAACCGATCGTTCCGAAAGACTGACGGCTGCTACGAGGTTCCGCCAACTGCGAAACGTAAAATTCCCCACCGAAGAAAAATCTCCCTATACATAAAGCGTAGTTCACACGAACATTATTGCGCCGTTAAATCAATTATGTGTTTTGTTATAAAAACCATTATAAACAGGATTAATATTTATTCACTTAAATAAGTACCTACATTACCTTAAATACGTTTACAGGATACACATCGTACAATTTATGTCAAGTCAATGATCGCGTATCAAAATAAAGTGTGTTGTTCCCGCGTTATAGCGATCTACACGCAAATCGACCGTCAATGATGAAGACCGGCAATTTTTAGCTTCTTTGGACGGCGCACCGCTCTCCCGGACTCGCTATCGGAGGACTCCGATTCGGAGTCGTTGTAGCCACCGATACCAGCCGAATCGGATTTGGAGACCTCGCAGGATTCGGCGGCAAAGTTGCCAGTGATCTTTGCCTTCTCCAACGTACGAACTAGATCGAGGGGAATCACTTTAAACGAGGAGAACGATTTGGAGAGCCCTTGACAGGGGATTCTTCCTGGAAACATACTTTGAGATTCCAGCAAGTTGTTCTGGCGTTTCAGGTCGTCTATGTCCTGCTGATGGGAGGAGTTCTTGCGTCGCATGAACTGTATATACTCGGCGGCTTTCTTGAGGATCTGCGCTCTGCTCGCGACCTTCTCTCCTTGTAACGCGGGTACAGAGTCTCGAAGGCTGGAGAAGCTGTCTTTGATGTGGTCCCTGCGCTTGCGCTCCAGGGCGTTGTGGTGGGCGCGTTTCTCCGCCTGATATTACACAGGAATACGCTGATTACGCGGGTTTATCGGTCGCCTCTCATCGAGCGTCTTTTGCTCTTAGATACCTTGAAATCGCTATAAATCGAGGAACTTCCGTCGACTGCTCACCTGGGAGTAGTATTGCGTGTTATTGGAGTGCCTCTGCCTGGAGTCGGAGTCGTCGCCTTCCTGTGGGACGACATAAACAATGCGTTAACCAAACTTGTCAATAACGCGAGAGAAACGCGCTGTTTGCTGGACGAACGTACGTCGCTCTCGATGTCGATGTCCCTGTCATCGTCACTCATTTCGATCTCCGTGTAGGTAAACAACCCGTGGACACGCGGTGAAGAAACTCGATATAATTAACGACGGATATCCAATAATCCAGCCAGCTGCAAGTGGGTGATGAGGATATTTTGACAAGCAGGGCACGAAAACATCCGGCTGGTGACAACGAAATGTCCCTATTATGGTCAGCTGATCAACCGTGCCGCGACGGCTGCGTACCGCATTCGCTTCGTCGCGAGAAAAACGATAAAAATCGCAAGTTTTCAAGATTTTCGCAAGAAATAACGTTTGGAGTGCACGAAGCGTTGAAATTCGCACGGCTCTACATTCGCGAATAAACGAAATAAAATAGTGTTCGCGGCGTCGTTTCTATATCGGTTTCCGGAGCATCTCGCTGTCAATGCGCGCGTTACGCGAATAAAAAAAGAGGCTATCCAGTTTCCCGGAAATTCGGCGACCTCCCCGAAGTCAAGAACATCGATAAAGTTTTGCAATAACAATAATGATAACTGGCGGACAGGTCGTGGGAGACGTTTTGTGAGTACGATCCGCACTTGCGAACGTGGAGCGTCCGCAATGGACAGCGGAGACTGGAATGTCCCTAAGCGGCAATCCTCGAACAGCTGATGCAAGCTGATGATAGCGAAATCACGCAGTTCTCCACGCGAGAGTGTACTTATCGGCGAAAAGTGTGAATAGTTATAGAATAATTCGTGAAAGGTAAATTATCGATCGATACTGATCTGCGGACCATGTGCGTTGACGTGTCCTAATGACGTAACTGTTTGTACATACATACATATGTGACTGGAAAAGAAGATTGTTTTCTGAAGATGTCCACGTATGTCTTAGCGTTTATCAATGGTTAACGATCACCTGTAAACTCCGAATATTCGTATCGAACAATAAGAGACACTCTGGGTCAGTGATGAGTGTGTAAAGCTAATCTAAGTTAACGATGAAATTGTTCGAAGGAGCCGTGTTGTTCTGGCTTGCGTTGGTTATGTTATCAAGCGCAGAGGTGGAAACCGAATCGAAAAAAGAAAAAGATGTTACTCAAAAATCAAAGTCGAACGAGGGTTCGGAGGGAGAAGTAAAGGACGACTCCAAGATGAATTACAAAGAGTTGCAGGAGATCTGGAAGTTGCACAAGACCCTGTTGGAGCTCCTACCTTCTTCGGACCCGTTGATAAACGATAAAGCCGACAAACAAACGAAGGGCGATGTTCGAAAGGAAAAGGAAGAAAGGGAGGAGTTTCTCAAAATGGCTATGGGGATGGAAGATATTATGATGTCGCAAAACCAGAAGGTTGAAGGAATCGAAGGTAACGTGCAATCTTCTGTGGACGAGGATTCAGAGTTTTGGGAAGAGGATGGTCAAGATGAGGAAGACGAGGAAGAATCCCTGGAGCCTCAAACGCCTGAGCAATTGGAAGGTATATCCAGAATTATGTTTAAGGGGGAGAATAATTTATTGGGTCGAGTTCCTTCAATTTACGCCTTTTGAATGTACATTTTACAGCTGAAGAATTATTCAGGAAGGCTCAAGGACTCTTAAATTCGACGCGAACTCATAAAGCCGAAGCGTACAAGCTCTTAACGGCTGCAGCCACATTAGGTCACAAAGAAGCACGATCCATGCTGGCGTGGGCTCAACTACTCGGAACTCAACTGACTCCTTCTTCGAGCTCGTCCACTCAAGACGTTCCCGCTGCCTTGCAAACATTTAAAGAACTTTCCGAGACGGGACTACCTTCCGCGCATATGGTATGTGTAATGCCAGTGAGAATTTGCCGTCTCAAAAATTACAGATAGAAGCTTATGTGTTAAGGATGCGTTACGTTGCACTACGCTTAACATCGTCTTGCCTTTTAAGGCGCCGCGTATATCTACATTTCAAAGTCCCACGCCTATCTGCTGGAGGAAAAGGGGCAATGATAGGTGGATAAATTACTATTTGTTTCGAGATTAATTAATACGTTTAAGAGCAGTCATTAAATGATGTATACACTGAGATTATTAAAAGAACGATTAACAAAGAAGTAAATAAGATTCGGAGCGTGAGAGAAGATAGAAATAATATAAAGAAACATTAAGAACTGTGTAAGCAGAAAAACATATTTACCATCCCAACAACTGTTCATTATTACGAATTGCTGCGCGTATCGACTTATCGTCTCAATTAAATGACTGGAAAATAGTTATTGGAAGTGGATTGCCGAAATTAAAAGCCATCTATCTCGTGTAGGGATAAATTAATTTCTTTCACACGTTTCTGTAGGGCATGGGATTCTTCTTCGCAACTGGTCTCGGCGGAGTGAACGCCTCGCAAGGAAAGGCTCTTCTTCATTACACAGTAGCCGCACTGGGAGGCGATACACGCGCGCAGATGGTCATGGGGTATCGCAATTGGGCGGGTGTAACAACACCGGCTTCGTGCGAGAAAGCCTTGGACTTTTATCGCAAAGTGGCTAACAAGGTGGCGGAGGAAGTGTCGCTGAGCGGAGGGCCGGTCGTGCAACGAGTGAGACTTCTCGACGAGCACGAAAACCCGGGATATAGCTCGGGAATTTTGGATCAGGATTTGATAGAGTACTATCAGTTGTTGGCCGAGAAGGGGGACATTCAGGCTCAGGTGGGATTGGGCCAGCTTCATTATCAAGGCGGCAGGGGGGTGCCGCTTGATCATGAGAGAGCTCTGCAATATTTCCAGCATGCCGCAGATGCTGGAAATCCCATCGCCATGGCTTTCTTGGGGAAAGTGCGTACGGTCTTGCTTTACGGTAATCTGCTGCTTATTCAAAGTCAGCACGGGCGATAAAACTTGGGTTAATTTTTGTGCAGATTTACTTGGTGGGTAGCGATATAGTCAAGCAAGACAACGAGACAGCTTACAAGTATTTCAAGAAAGCTGCCGAATTGGGAAACCCGGTTGGGCAAAGTGGTTTGGGACTGATGTATTTGCACGGAAGAGGGGTTGAACGCGATACCGCGAAGGCTCTCCAATATTTCAGTCAAGCTGCGGATCAGGGATGGGTGGACGGGCAACTGCAGTTGGGCAACATGTATTTCAGTATGTATTTCATGTATTTCAGCAATCATTGCAAAGTTGAATGTCCATGATAGTTTACTATATCGAAGAGTCTTTTGAAATGACACGCGAAATCTGGAACGTTCAAACAGGAGGAACCGGTGTTAGACGCGATTACAAGCTAGCGAACAAGTATTACAACCTAGCGAGTCAGTCCGGCCACGTTCTCGCGTTCTACAACTTGGCCCAGATGCATGCCACGGGTACTGGAATGATGAGAAGCTGTCCCACTGCGGTTGAACTATTGAAGAACGTCGCGGAACGGGGAAAATGGAGCGACCAACTCATGGCGGCACACGCGGACTACAGAGAAGGACGAGTGGACGAAGCCTTCGTCACGTACTACCTCCTCGCCGAGATGGGCTACGAAGTTGCTCAGAGCAACGCGGCGTTCATCTTGGACAGAGCGGAAACCACTATTCTTTCCGAGGAGGAGGGCTTGGTCAGAGCTCTCGCCCTTTGGGCTCGAGCGGCAGCTCAGGGCTACTCGGCGGCGCAGGTAAACCAAATAGATGTTTTTATAAAGTATGTCGCCATCTACGGGGTTATTACGAATCCGCGAAGATTCCGATTTTGTAGAAAGTCGATAATTGTATCCTTATTCCCGGCGCAGGTGAAACTCGGCGATGCGCACTACTACGGCAGAGGAACCCGAGTAGATTACGAAGCCGCCGCGGGACACTACCGCTCGGCATCGGAGCAACAGCACAACGCACAGGCTATGTTCAATCTCGGCTACATGCACGAACGAGGACTAGGCTTAGCGAAAGATCGTCACTTGGCAAAACGTTGCTATGATCTGGCCGCGGAAGCGAGTCCCGATGCGCGTATTCCAGTCGCATTGGCCCTCGTCAAACTGTCCTTCTTGTTCGGAATGGATTACCTGGAGGAGTTCAGTTTGCTCGACCATTTCAGCCAGTGGGATCAATTGTTCGGTCAGAATTGGGACTTGTACCTCATCGGGCTTCTCACGGGAATGCTCAGCCTCGTCATATACTTCAGGAGACCACAGCCGCCTCCCCCGCGACAAGTACCACCCGTTAACTAGTCCCACCTTCCACACTTACCCCGAGTTGTAAACATTCAGAGTTGCACAGAAACCCGACTCAGAATAAAGATCCGATCGAAGTGTTGCAACTGGTTACTATTCCAAAGATTTATTCTACCCATGTGATAAGAAATATGCGCGCGTACCGCAGCGATTGGCGAGTGGGGCTATCGAATCGATAGATGAGACTTCGACAGTTCAAGATGAAGATTGGAAGCGTCGTGGGGTACGATGAACCGGCGTTCTTTTGGGAAAAGGTGGAACTTTAGTTTCAGAAAACTTTCGTGAGTGTGAGTGCACGCGGCTGGAGAACTTGTTTATATCGTTCGTTTATATCGCACGACTTACGCGTGCAATGAAGGAGACCGCGCGTGTTATAATACTAAAAAACCATGTCAACTGAAAAATGCTTTTTCGCTAAATAACACCACCAATCGAAAGGGGACTCTGAGCTTGGATCGCGAATAGTACACATTACGTTATTATGTAATGTTTCGCACTAAGAGCGAATAAATAAATGTATATACACATATGTGAAGCGATGGATTTCTGATATTTCCCGTTTGCAATGTTGCCTCGAACCTACTGGATGAAAGGAAATAGATTATAGATAACCACGACACGGGGTTAAAAATGTTTGTTTTTTATCAATCTGTATGCTGATACGTCGATTGAAATGAGTAAATAAATTTAATGAATCGAATTATCGTAGCGTTAATTATTGTTTTCTGTGAACCTGTACATGAAGTGAATACATATTTGATTGTATTTACAATTATACTTAAATACCTATCTACAGTACTGCCTGTCACAACTTTTACCACTGGCCGGATAACTTTGCTATGGCAACAACGAATATTGACTTAACAAGCCGGACGCTGTCAAATACTGCCTTTTTGGCTTCTACGTGTTACTGGATTGAAGCGATGAAATCCCCGCGTAGCAGTTTTTTAACGTACATATTTCCACTTGCAAGGACACGTGGAATCTATAAATTGCAAAGCATAAAGCATTGCCTTTAACATAAAAGAGTGACAACGTCAGAAATCATCAATACGTCAAGATGCCCAAGAAAAAGAAAGGAGGAGCTGACAAGGAGAAGAAGGCCAAGAAGAAGAATTATCTCAGCGAAAGGGATACTACGTTTTACGAGCAACAGCTTCTCGACAACAACAGGCAATTAGCGAGGTACGTTTCACTTCCTATGATCACCAAGAGTCTAATTATTGTTTCAACGTTTAAATTTAATTGATGATCAGATTACGTGGGCGAAATGAGGAGCTCGAAAACGAAGCAGAAGTACTCAAAGGAGAATTGCGTCAACTCGAGGAAGATCGTTCCGACGTCGTGGCGCATTTGAAGCGAATCTTGCAACAGAAAACTGAGGAATCGCGAGAACTAAGCGAACGTTTATCGGCTCTCGAAGAGCTACGCAAAGAAGAGCAGGCAGCGTTCAAGAAGAGGGAAGAAGTTATGGAGCTCGAGTATCATACCATGGAGAGCAATTTAAGCGCAGAGGTCAAATTAGCCGGTAATGTCTAGAAAGTAGAAGCAGTACAATATAATAATTTTGATGAAAACGTCGAAGTTCTTTTAACCTTCAGCTGGGAAGTTAAACGCGTTGGAAGATTGGCGACTCGCTCGAATCGACCTTCTTCAAAAGTTCGAAATACAAGAGGAGCAAATGGCAGAGCAAGAGGAGCGTCATAAGAAAATGCTGTATGAAGCTGAGAAGGCACTCATCATCGGCAAGGCTAAGTAAGTTTGATTATTTTTAAAGGGTCGCGATGTCTTTATTCACGATTATTCAACACCGTTTTACGTTTCCCTAAAATTAGAATGAAAGCTGAAATGGAGGAGCGCTTGAACCAACTGGCGGAAAGCTTCAGAGAGGCGACGAACATTCGAATAGCGGACGCGACCCATCGTGCGGTCAGGGAAAACATTGCACTGAACAAGGAACTGGACGCTATGTTCAAAGTCTGTAGAGATCTGGAGATCAGGACGAAGGAGAGCAAAGAACGGGAGAGTACGTTCAAAGTGCTCGCTTCCCTCCTTCAAAACGAGGCCAAGCTGGCTTTGAATAAAACCGTGAAGCAGGCTCGTCTGATTGAAAAGCTCGCCGAAAACCATTTCAACATGACGCTCGAATACGGAAAACTGTTTCGCGCAAAGACGCGTGTACATGATCAAGAAGGAATTGTTCAAATGCACTCTGAAAAACAAGGTGACGACGAGAAGAGAATTAAAATCATCGAACAGCACGTGCAATGTACTAAGGGAGAAAAGGAAGAAGTCCTGCAGGAGCTTGGCACCAGCTGTGAGGAAGTCAACAGACTCAGCAGGATTTTGCAAGAGGCTGCGCGATGTATCGCGAAAGCTTTACGCGCAAGCGAATCACACGATCCTAGTTTCAGGGAAAACTTTTTGCGTTTCTTGTTGGATATTTTAGGAAAACGAGGCGTGCCAAGCATAGCGATAGGTCAGAAGAGTCCATCGGGGGTGACAAATCAGGTAAACGTTTTAATTTATCGTACATTTCAACGAATTGCTTTCAAATTTGATCACACTGCACAACTGAAATGTTTTAATGTACAAGTTAGAAAAGATGGATAGTCGCTATACTTGCGGTAGCTTGGGTTTGCTGCCAAGATCGACGTCCACTATTCCGTTGAAGAAGAAATCTGTCAAGAAGGAAGAGAGCGAAATTCGTGCGAGTCACGAGAGTACGACAAAAGTGGAAAGTGCTCGTCAATCATCAGAAGGAAGTCCGAAGCCGCAAGAAGAAGCGAAGAAGGAAGAGCAGACACTGGAATGTTTATTGTCTGACGTAGACAGCCTCGATATCGACTCGCCCGTGGAAACGGAATCTCCACCATCCTCGAAAGATTCTACCGACACAGAATGAAAATCCTGTTATGTCCTAACGTTTTAACATTGTAGATGCTCCCATTTCATGCAAGTCCGCTTGCGATAAAATACAGGATTTATCACTCATGTGTAATAACTTGAATGATAACGACGTGACACCTCCTTCAAATAGAGCTCTATTAATCTTGATACGGCGTGTAGAGTAATCAGTATCACAGTTTTTCTACTTAGTTTGTACAGTGACAATGAAGCTAAAAATAAACTTCGTACTTTGTTACATAAAGGTTGTAATGATTTTTTAATGAAATTACGTCTGGTTTTATAAATAAATGTACTTGAGGAATAAATAAATAATTGCTAATGAAACTAGATTCGAATTATATCTTATTAGTCATCATATATATACGTAGGTATTTGTTAGAAAGGATAGGATAGTTTTGAGGAAGCGCAAACTCGATTTGTCAACTGTTTAAAAAGCGAATGCATGGATCTTCGTCATTTACGATTCGTGTAGGCGAATTTATACGGAAATTGTCTGTACTTATAAATCACATCGATTACAATAGGTATTAGTCGGAGTTTGTACTCGCCAAAATATTGATAATGGTGGACCTTCAGGAAAGAGATAAAGGTAATATTTCGTTACCAGCGAGATTGCAATCCCCCCAGGTATTAGAAACGGAAGAGCAGAATGGGGAGTACAAGACGATTTTGAATATGCAAAAGGCACTGTACGATATCAAAATCGAGGATACCCTTAAGCGGATAAAAAGGTAATCAAACGCAATCTATTGCGCGCGTTAGACTCTTAGTTGAATGCTGGTTAGCTGAAAGCTACCCAGCACAGCATGTTAAATCAGATTGGAAGAGCGAAACGACGAGCTTTTGGACTGGTGCGAAACCACGACGCTATCGATTACCGAAACCGATGCCGAAACCGGAGATCAGATAACGCAATTGAAACGGCAGTTACTCGCTGAAACGGAGAAAGTAGAAGAGCACAAAAAGCGATTAGAAGGCGTCAAGAAATCGATGACAGAAGAAATGGAAGCTCACTTGCGAAAGGTGGATTCTATAAATGAAAAATTTAGAAAGACTCATCTCGAGCTCACCTCGGAAATCAAGGTTCTAAGTAATCCGATGTGGTTTTCCTATTTCAATTCTTTATCTCTCGATTATCACCTTAATGCAGATGCATCTGTGGATTTTAAAATGCAGATGCGAAGATTAACACACTCGAGGATTATAAGTCGGTCAGAGCATCCCTGAAAAGAAAGCTGAAGGACGGGGACGATTTGCTCAAGCGGATGAATGAAGAACTCAAAGAAAAGTTGGAGGAAATAGAAAGGAAATTCAAGACCGACAGAAAAAAGTAATTCTCAGTTCGCATATTCGTCAAGAAATGAAACGTCAAATAGCTTTGCGTATTGCGATTGCAGACTCAAGCTCGAGATGAATCAGCGTCTGCTCGAATTGGCAGGAACTTTCCAGATTGAAGTTGCTAATTGCGTCGCAAAACCTATTCATCGACTAATGCGAGAGAATATAATTATGAAGAACGAACTTATTCAGACTGCACAGGAGGCGTTACAGAAAAAACGCAAAGGCTTCGAATCGGAGTAATGTGTTTTAATAGTGTTATTCCTCTCATCATATCGTGCAATTCCATCGCAATTACCTATAAGCTTCCACAAACGAGGCCATCGAAATTTCCACTACATAATTGCTTAATTCATGGATGCAGGATAATGATAGAGTCATATCAAAATCAATTGAAGGATGGACAGGGTAGCCACACCCGCGACCTGATTACAGGTACCATCCAGGGAAAAGTGCTCAAAGTAGTAAAAGACACTCACGATAAATTAAAGGATATCGTATCTTTGAATCGACCGAGCTCTTCCGATAATACTGAGAAGCAATATGAAGCCCTAATTGCAACCGCTGAAAAGCTGGCGAATGAACGTCAGTTTCGATTAAACAAACTGCAAGTTTTACTTCATCGAGAGAAAGTTAAGCTGAATATTGTAAAATACAGTAGGAACAAGCTTAAAGCTGAAGCTAAAAGATGCTGGGATGTTCTGTATGACGTAAAGTATGCAGCGACTTGTGCACTTCAGGTAATCTCTAAAATTCTCTTTTCTTCTGGTTAGATAATTTTGTTCTCGAGATCCTCACGCATTTATAAGCATTCGCGTATAATAAACAGCGAACCGGAGTCGACAGAGAAATGTTAGAAATGAACGATCGTCAATTGATGTCGTATTTACTAAGCATAATTAGTAAAAGTGAAACTGAAGTTGGGATTGCTGCAGTACCTTCGTACGTAACAGCATCATTCGAGCCGATAGTGATTTAATAATTAAGTTTCTACCGTATGTGGTAAGATCGATATTCAACGTTACAAAGACGACTTTAATCATTTAGGATAGAATCTGTATTAGTGCCCCGAGATGATTACCAGATTGAAGATCTCGGTTTCGAACCAGAGCATGTTGATCTCGGTATCGATAGCGCTCCTTCAGAGTTTATTGTCGAGCAGGAAGAACCAGCTGAATTGAGCACATTTGAAATTCTAAAGAAGCTCGGCGTCAGGCTTTCAAGAAAATCTCTTGGATACAATGAGAGTGTACGTTTATTCCTCTTAATGATAAAACTTAGGACGGATAGTAACGTTAACTGTAAACCTTGGAGCTGTTCTTCACGATTTCGCAAAAGTATATAAGAATTTACGTTTCAGAGAATCGGAGAAAGTACGTATGATAAAGATATCAAGGATGCGGAGTACAACGAAGAGAGTAGTGAGGAATCATCGAGCACCACTAAATCTGACGAAGAAGAAGAGGAAGAAGAAGAAGAAGCAGAAAGAGTAGAAGAGAGGGAGTCAGTGTCGAATGTTGAAGAAGAAGAAGCCGAGGGTAACATTGAAGAAGAGGTACAAGAATCTATTAATCTTTTTCAGGAACAAGATGAATCAATAAACTAAGAAATGTAAGCCTGCATAACAAATTTCTCGCGCTAGAGTGTGTAGTTTCCTTTACTAATGCTTGTAATCTAAGATATTGTATATTTCTTTTGACAATAATTACATTATACGCATATATTTTTTAAATCGTAAGTTGGAATCACGATATTTCAATTGATAATTGTAAGTAAAATACATACATACGTACAAGTAATGTTTACGTACTTCAAGTTATTTAAAGGTACCTTCCCAGCCCATCTTGTGATCGTCTCTTTCATATTTCTTGACCTTTGCTTTACTGCGTTTCCTGCAAAAATAGAAAATTTCCCATGTACGCGTATTGTAGATGCAGATAAATATAAATTGTGGTAAAGGAGGGCTACAGATAAGAACTTTAGCAGCTTCGAATATATGTAACGTTATCTATTGAAAAGTGAAAGTAATAATTCCTGACTTTTCCAGGTTCTCTAGTCAAGTAAAGGCAGCACAAGGAAATTGGCGACATAATTATTACTGTTGTAAGTAAAGAGGACGAAGTACTTAAAATGTTTTGACAATTTCCGAGCTTTTCTGAATTCTCTAATCGCCAGATGCTAAGTATATAACACGTGAATACTCGCAGAAAAAATACTTACAACGCTAGGGTACCAGGTGCGAGGATATTTCTTTGCTGCAAGGACTTAAAACGATCCTTTAGTAAATTCCCAATGGGTTCTGAACTCCTTAAATTACCAGCCAGCTCATTTCCCATTTGAAAGTCAGGATCCGCAGGTTCGAATTTAATTCTGCTTAAGGTCTTTGGCTCAGTTGATTTTATTTCTTTCAACTTAAGTCGTTTCGTTCGCAACATCTCTTCCTTTTTTTCCTTAGCTGCCATACGCTTGTTAAGGAACTTAAGCTTGTATATATCCGCGATTTTCTTCTTTTCCATTTTTTCCTTAGCCAGTTTACGCTTCAGCATTTTCTGCTCTTTCTGTTTGCGTCGTTTCACCAGTGTCTTCTTGGCGTTCTGTACTGGTAAATTGACCGCGACTGTGCCTGCGGATTCGTCATATTCGTCATCAGAAGAACGATCTTTATTCTCGTCTGTTTTCGAAGGCAAACCTTCGGATAGCTCTTGGATCATATTTTCATCCTTTTTTTTTGCGCTAACCTGAAAAGAAAAAGAATCAAATGTCATTTCTATAGGATACACTGTACCAGAAGCCAGAGAAAAGCTGAAGTACCTTTTGAAACATTTTCGTCGTCACCCTATTTAAATGCGCTTCCTCTTTCATTAGTTTGACTTCTTTTTCCGCCACCGTAGCTAATAGTTCTTGATGATCCTTATAAGAAGGATTGTAAGAGGTTCCAGGATGTGGAGCTTCCACTGCAGGAATAACGGAAGGTTTTTTATGGAGCAAATTAGGAACCTTTTTTCGTTTGAATTCCGTGTGCGCCAATGCGTGTCTTAACGTATCAGGCGTGAGCCATTCACTCGTCAATGGTTTGATAGCTTCCTCTTTCCAAATATCAACGTTAAACTCCTCTTTGACGAGCCTAGCAGCTCTCTTCTTCTTCGCTAGCTCTCTATTCTTTGCAGCAAGCCTCTCTTTCAACTTCAATTGGCCATTTAATTTTCTAGTCGCTTCGATGCGTCTTCTGATCGGATCTTTACGCTCCTCAGGAGTTCTCACTCGATTTCGCTTTGTTATAGGATCTAAAATTGCACTGTCGGGTTTCAAAATTGCAAAGCATCTCGGTTCCTTGTTCTTCAATGCGAGTCGACGTTCTCGCTTGTTAATGATCGCTGTGTTTGCGCTACTAGGTGCTGTATCTACAGCAAATAACTCTGAATCTGATCTCTTTGAAAAAGGAGTACCCAGCCTCTTCTCGAGTCTTTCATTCTCTAGAAACGCATCGACATCTCGCACGTCAACGTGCTTGCGCCACGATCTCTTCGTTTTCTTTGAAACTTTCGGTTTTTTGCTTCTCGTCTCTATCATTTTTAATATTATTAAATGAACTAAGAAACAATCACCCAAGCAGTTGCTCACGATTACTGTCTATGTGCACCTGTTATTTTTTCCACATGGGAAATAAGGTTATGTTTGCCTCAGTACGAACACATGGGATGCGATCCAAAATCCCAGTGTAGCCAACTATGCGCTGTCTCGGTGCAGTTATTTTTTTAGTTGCAACAGTTGCAACCATAGCGCTGCAACTGTTCGAGAGGATGAGTCGCGCGCATTCAAAACTCACGATACTTTTTACTCGCGTAAATTACGAACGATACGCAGAAAATCCTCCGTAAATTCGGTGCAGAGAGTACTAAAAACGGATCTTATCTTATTCCCCTTCGCGTCCACCGTTTTTGCGCGTGTCCATGGAAATTCGTTCCATCGTTCTCGCGCGTCGATTTGCGTGACGACGGCTCGACATGTTAGCCACAACACGGGTGAAAAATCGCGGTGCCGAATGGCTGTCATGCGAGTCTTCTGACAGATGTACGTGATTAATTTGCTTTGTTAGTACACTTTCGCATTGTTTTCGCGAGTGTCATTCGGTGTGTTCATGACGTAGTAATATTATCGCGCGAGGGTACTCCGTATTTCACAGCAAATGCGTGAAACTTGCGGCGGCTAGATCTTCCAGACAACTCGGAAGATTTCAGATTCGGCCAGCTGTCTTCACCACCACCAATACGAAACATCCGGGCACGGACGGCTAGTAGTGTAGTGGTGATTGAATAATAATACGGATAGTTTCTCAATAGAGTATAGGTGTTCGTGAAAATGGCAAAGACCTATGACTATTTATTTAAGTTGTTGCTAATCGGGGACTCGGGCGTGGGCAAAACGTGTGTATTGTTTAGATTCTCCGAAGATGCGTTCAACACGACCTTCATTTCCACCATTGGTAAGTACTCTACTCCCATTATCAACGCATTATCCCGTGCCTGATTTTTCGACCGAAGGGACGTTTTGCGAAGACGTTGAGATCTTTTTTCGTACTTTATCTGCGCGTCGGAATGCTCCTTTCACGTCTATTTCCATCGTACAAGAGCTCGTTTGACAGGAGATAACGACTTCCTTGGAAATCGCATGTCCTCCTGAGAACTGTACCAGTCATTACTCGCTATCATTAGTTATCATGTAGCTCTAATAGGTCCCGACTTAACCTGCAAAAGTAGACTTGAATTAAGTCCGGGTTGGAGAGGATCGGAAATCGTATGACCGTATATTTTCTTCTATTACAGGAATCGACTTTAAGATTCGTACAATAGAGCTGGACGGCAAAAAAATTAAACTACAAATATGGTGAGAAACAGAATTTTCTCGCCCATAATTGCGCTGATCGATGCTAGAGCGAAATCGCGGTCGATCTTCTTTTTTTGGAGTCGTTTTGAATTAAGACATAACAATAAGGAATTATTATAGGGACACGGCGGGTCAGGAAAGGTTTCGAACGATAACAACCGCTTATTATCGCGGAGCAATGGGCATAATGCTGGTATACGACGTCACCAACGAAAAGAGCTTCGAAAATATAAAAAATTGGATTCGCAATATCGAAGAAAACGCTTCTGCCGATGTGGAGAAGATGCTTTTAGGCAACAAGTGCGAACTCACGGACAGGAGGCAAGTGTCGAAAGAGAGAGGTGAACAGTTAGCTGTCGAATATGGAATTAAATTTATGGAAACCTCGGCGAAGTCAAGCATCAATGTCGAGGAGGCCTTTTATACTTTGGCACGTGATATTAAGGCTAAGATGGAGAAGAAATTGGTAAGTTTTTGTTTCAATTTTATGTATCTTATCTTTGTGGGAAGGTTGCTTTAAATGTTCCGTATCACTTTAGTTTTTATTGTCATTCACACTCGTCGCCCTTATACATATATTAAAATCATTATTTATCCCAACAAAATGCAATTGCCTTCTTAGAAGATGTTATAAAATATTTACAACACCATTTATCTGGATTGGGGATTGAAAATGCCATTTAATTACCCTTGGCGAATGTATATCGCAACTAGAAATGCACATGTGTATATTTAAAGTGACTTACGCGTTCATTGATAATTTTTAAAATTGTTTTCTAGCAGCATTTCACCATAGTTATGTATATTTAGAAAGCGCTTAGCATTTTCAATCTCTGTTAAATTATATACAAATATGGCACATTGAATAACTATGATTTCTCTGTTCCCCATGTCTCTTTCTCTGTGTATGGTGCGGGTCTATCTTGACAGAAGGTAACTCTACTTCTAAACTGTCTTCTAATTATTAACATTTTAACGATTTCCTGATAATTCAAAGGCGTTGTTAGGATTGTATTGTGTTTGAAGAACTCTTGAGCTATAGTAAAAGAACTTTCTGTTGCTAAAAAAAGTCTATTTTAGAAGTAGTCCTGTTAATTGTGAGAGCGCGATACCTTTCAGCTTCTATGCTTTTGCCTTGATTTTTGTATAATATGCGTAATTTTTTGTATGTAATTGTGGATACAACAATTTCAATATATTACACCAAATAAGTCTTCTAGTTCAAAAAAGCGCAACATATGTAAATCAAGAGAAATATGTCTTGCATTGAAAATACTAGGTGAAAGTATCTCTGATTTTCTTATAAAGTCAAATTATTAATAGTATACTCGCTTAAATATAATAATGATTCAACTAGAAACATTATAAGTAAGATATACCAGCTTTTTCCTATCCTCCTAATTAATTGAAACATTTTTTTTTCTAATTGGTAGTGCGTATATCGACGTGCCCTAAAAGAAAGCACGTAACTCGGCGTTGCATTTCAAAAATACGTATCTCTCAATTATAACGGTTGAAAAATACGTTAGTCACGCCGAGATACGTGTTTTCTAACTGCAACGCCGAGTTACGTGATTTCTTTTTATAGGGAAATAGCCAGGTTTTCGAACGAGACGATTCAAATAATATACAGCATCGCCAAAAAATACACATTTTTTGTCATTTAACTACTGAAATATTGATTGCCTTTTGATATCTGCTATTTATTTACGTATTGACCATTGCGGTATTTTAACAGGCCAAGTATTATCGAAACATGTTTATTCTATTGTTGATTTGATCTCTTGCACTGAAAATGATTTATAGAACTGAACAGGATTAACGGAAAACCATATACAATTTAGCGTATATACCAATGTATTCGTTTCTAATATGCAGGTTTTAGTTAATCCAATTTTTATAATCTCAAGTGGCGTCTTTAATTTCAGCGTGTCTACTAATTGGTTGCACTATTAATTGTACGTTCACAATACATTAGTGATTTCCTGTTTTTCATTTTGTTCTAGCATGTAGCAAAATGATTCGCGAGACTTACGTTATACATCATTTATTATTTCATACCTTACAGCTATTTAATTATCATCTTTTTAATTGATACCAACGTGTATAATTGTTTCAAATATGAAGTGATGAATGTTGATTGCAAATTTTCACGCCTCACATGTATGCTACATTAAATCGTCATTCCCCGTATATGCTTTTAAATACTCTTATCACGTTATACGACTAATGCTTTTCTCGTTTTAATTGCCATCATCAAGATACGTGACTAGTCTTGCATTGTACTAATCAGTACTTATTAATTGCTTACGTCGTCGCCCCGTGGTCCAACTTTTTACACCTAATTTTAACACTTACTACTGATCTGCCGCTTCTAGTTAAAACGTCCTGTCTACAAAAATCTGATTTTTAGTTTACTGTGTATGCTGTTATGGTTCTATACGATTTTTATCCGAGGTAGCAGCTACAATGTCATAACTGTGCTTTAACGCGGATAATTCGTTTGTTTATATATCGTGTAATTTGTGAAATAAGTGCAAGCATATTTTAACGTTTACTAATTGCATAAATTGGGATAGAATGAAGCTATTATACTCGAGTAAGCTACTAATCCGTTTTAGTCATGATCGTTTTATTTCCTGTGTACATTTTACAGCTGAAAGTCGATGGAATACTTTTTTAATGATTACATTTCATTTTTGAAAAAAGTCTTATATTGGCATCAGCCAAAAATACATAGGTAAGGAGATAAACGCGATTAAAGTTAAATGGAAGCCTCTGGATAGGACCCACAATAGTTTAAAAACAACAGTTGCGAATTTCTGATAATCCTAGAAAAATTTGCAAATTGATATAGAAGAATTTTAAATGCAGATATAAACTTTTTCATCGCTGATGATAGCAGCAAAAGCCACAAATTCTATATACTTAATAAACAGCGATATTTACTGTGCACAGCATGATAGCTAATCAAATTTTATGATTTAGATTAGATTCTGATTAGAATTGCTTGATGAAAGTGATCAAGGGAAAAATCAAATATGCAATTGAAAAATTCGGTAAAATTCAAGATTTTTAAAATTTAAGCTTTAGCAGTCATCACGTTCTAAGCTGAGACACTTTAGTTAGCAGTGGCAGTGATGTAATCAGTGAACTCTTACTCACAGCACACCCCGTATCTTCCTTCCCCAGTCGCCAGCCAATCTTCTCTGTCCATCGCCAGTGTTCCTTTTCCTTCGATGCTTATTTATCGTACCGGAAGCAGCACATCCGCGGGGACATTTTGTGCATTCATTAATTTTTCTTTATACAGGAGGCGTCAAATCCGCCAAAAGGGGGTGGTCATCAATTAAAAGCTATCGAACCGCAAAGGAAGCCGCCGAGTTGGCTCGCTCGCTGTTCCATACTCTGACCCCTTCGATGTTCTCCAACCCCTTAATAAGGCCCATCTGTCCACCATTATTATTATTATCTATTTACTTTCTTTTCGTCGGACTAAATTAATGTTCAACGAGGCTACACACATACTCGCCACTGGGCTCTGTGATTTTATTCTTTGATAACAAATCTTCATTATTTCGGGTGGTTTTTTTTTTATAAATTATATCGATGTCCAATATTTTCCTATCCAAGATAGCAGCAGGGAGAGACAGGGAGAAGCGCAATCTGCGACGAGGTAAACGCGAAGTAAATGCGATTTGCAATTGGGAGTGAAACTTCGGGATAAAATGAGGCACCGCAGCGCGATGCAGATTTATACGAGAATAAAATATATAACGCTGCGCTCCAGCGTGAAAACAACACTGCTCTAATGATATTTGTTATTTACAGAGTCTGTGCCATTGTAATTCTCCGATTTGTACTTGTAACGAAAATTTTACAGAAATGAAGATATCAGAAGTGAAACTCTTATACCCCTTTTATGTACGATTATTTATTGAATATTCGGTAGTACCGCTTGAACTGCTCTTGTCTGGATGTGTATGCGATAATTTGACGAGAATTGGGCACGTTTCTTCCTTCGTACTTTCCGTTTCGTACCACTGGCAAATGATATCTATACATTTGTTTTGCGGGGATAGATTTTTAGTGTTGATATATATATATATATGGCATAGATTTATTTTTCCCCCA
Organism: Xiphydria camelus; assembly: GCA_963678675.1. Lineage (NCBI taxonomy): Eukaryota > Metazoa > Arthropoda > Insecta > Hymenoptera > Xiphydriidae > Xiphydria > Xiphydria camelus. The sequence continues at coordinate 3,549,386 of OY783199.1, forward strand.
CAGATCAAACGAATCAGGGTGGTCACTGTGATCATGAGAATAAATATAATCCATGCTGCTTGCCGCACAGCGCTCACAAAATGCCTTTACTATGTTTTTCAACTTTAAAGCAAAGTAGTCGTATATCACGGTGTTTTCAACAAAAAGAGCCAATTTTACAGACGTGTTCAGATCGAAGATCCAGCGACTATTCTGGTTTACATTATCAACAATACGAACTACGATAACAAATTGCCACGGAAGATCGCATGTAAAAATCTGATTTAATAATGTTAGGAAGTACCTCACAGAGACCACGATGTTCATTTTTTATATTGTTGTTATTCAATAGCTTTTTCACGGAATTAACAAGATAATATAGTAAAGTATCTCAATGCATCGATTACGTATCAACTGAAAGTGATATAGACTGCGTACGATGGGCGCCTTAAGCAATGATTGAACGAGAATCATGCGATGCGAATCAATCATTACTGTTTAATAGGGGAGAGTTTAACTCTGCTGACTCGAGCAAATTTGGGTACGCGTCGGAAGCATTTTCTTTCACGCGAGGACCTTTGTATTAAGTGAAACGTAGAAGAGAATTTATGTACAGGGGACATGTAACGAATCTTTTTATTTGCTTGTTATCACGGCATGTGTGTCCTTACTGATTTTGCATTTTAATCTTTCGAACTTGTTTCGATTTAAACTTAAATATATATATACGAACGACTATAATAATACATTTTATATTAATCCTACATGAGAGTGTGCGTTTGTTGACAGACTCCTTGTCTCCTTTTCCTACATTATGTTCGCGTTTATATGTGTGTTTTATTGAGAAACTTAGTATACTCTAATTCGTCGTATTTGTAGATTTTAATTCGTCCAAGATAGCATTTAATTTGGCCTTGTATTCGTCTTCCTCTTCTGACTCTAATTCAAATGCTTTCAATATACCTTCCAGCTGCAGGAAAACATTATTGTACGTGCTATATATGGTATATATTTTTTCAAGTTGCTCTTTGGTAACACTTCATCAGTAAATGACGAGGAGCCAACTAAAAGATCTCCCAGCTGAATATCAGTACGAAGTATCGAATCACTCTATAAACGTACCTTGGAATATAATTCTTCCTTATTTTGATCCTCAAACGGGTCGAGATTCTGTGCCGATGATGCGTTAGCAACTTTTGAAAGAGCGAGCAGCTCGCGTTGCAATTCTTGAGCTTTGAGTTTGTACTTCTGCTGTATCGCATAGGCGCACAACCCAGCCGCTTGCAAGCGTTTATTCATTTCAATCGTCGCTTTTACGGAAGCTTTCAAAGATTCGTGATCTTGCTGTAACTTTGTCACGTAGCTGGAATAAATTGCGAGTGATTCATTCGTTCTCCAAAGGCAAAGGGTAGAAATAGAGTGAAGGAGTATTCGTATACCGAGTCACGGTGGCATTCAAATGATCTACTCTGCTCCTCAGATTTGCCAATGTCTCCTTCAGTGTACTATGCGATCTCTCTTTACTTGCATTATTGGCCTCTAATTCTTGGATTTTTAGTTTCAGTTCCATGTTCTCTAATTTCGTGTCCTTAGCCTGGACGATCAGAGAATTGTGCTCATTTAAGAGGGATTCGTACTTGACGTTCCACTGAGATTGTTCGAACTGACTTTTTATTCTCTCTTCTTCCCAGCGACTAGTTACTTCGTCGGTTATTTCCAATCGTAAACGCATTTCGGCGGAATTTCTGCGCTCTTCCGCTAACTGCATTTCTAAATTGTACGTGGAGTAGCGAGCCTCTTGCAGTTCCCTTTGAGTGTTTTCCAAAGCATCCTGTGTTTTGTACGATCGTCTCGTTTATAAATTCGACTTGCTTGTATATTATTGTATTGACTAACTTGTTTTAAATTGAAAGTGTACGTTTGAAATAATTTTCTAAGTGAAACATGCTTTGTAAAAATGTGTTTCCAAAATTGGTATAATTATCAGTAAAGGTAAAGGTAAGTGAAGCAATGTAGACTAAACTGTATAGCTAAGAGAGTCAACGAAAATATGTTACATCGAGCAAATTGAATTTTCTATGTAATTGTATGTATAATGTGTGTTTGTATCTACAATTACATTATGTACAATTTTGTTAGTGTGCCTACCGTTTTCCATCCCAGTTCGTGGATTTTCTCTTGCAGTAGCAATTCTATATCCAAAATATCGGCACGAGTAAATTTCTTATTACTTTCCATTATATTTTTCAATATTTTACGTTATCGTACGTTTAGTTTTAATTGGAAAAGATGATATTGGGAATTTGTATGAGCTGTATTTCTTTTTAATTAGATACGTTAAAGACTTTTTAGTATAAATAATATAGCAATGAATTCTTAAGAAGTAGTAGCTGCCATGTTACCGCCAAAAAGGTTTGAAGTGTTCCAATCTCGATTCGCAAATCGTGCCATCTTAAAAGAGTGCCCAGAACTTTCTATTACACCTGCAAGCGAGTATCTGTTGTCGATAAAGAACTTGAATGATGGATGGGGTAGTTCAACTACCTACCTAGGTACATTCAACTAGTTCATCTCAATTTTGTTCAAAACCGTGAAGTATAACAAATTCGAAAGATTTGTTATCGGCAATTCAACATCTACGTCCCATTTGGTTTTAATTCTGTATGTTTGGTACTTTCATTTACTTATATTGAAATACAGTATATATTTTATTATTTTGATACGTAACTACACCCTGTCAGAATCAAAACAGCACAGTTATATGAAAAATAAGAGAAGAGAGGTACAGTGGATCGAAGATTTTAGATTTTCGTGACCATTTTTATTTATGTTATGGATATTGCTATTCTTGTTGTTAGCAATGTTTCCCAAACGTTGCTATCAGCTGGAAGTCTGGATTAACAATACTCCTATCATAAACATGCAGTAGAATTCTAATGTTGTAGCACTTTCAGAATATGTGGTACCGACCACAATATTTTCAAGGGTGTATCGAAATAACTTTATTAAAATAATTGTTAAATTTTCACAAGACCTTTTGTATGCACAAACATTACTTAATTACAGTATTAATAAATTATCCTAGTAAAAAGTTTTTGAATTAAACATATATTGACAGTATCATACAATTTTCTGTATACCCATTAATTATTACTTGTTGCATGTAACTTAAACAAAGTTCTATATTTTATTACTACTGCACATTCTAAGAGTAATCACATTAATTATTTTAGGTATGAGAATGATATAAGGAGGAGAGGGGGATGGATAATTGAGGAATTTATTTACATATGTGTGAATATAAAATATTAAATTGTACTGAAGCATTATGAATTTTCCGTTTCTTTGAATCTGAAAAATACGAAAAATATATCTCTAGCATTTGCCTGTCCAGCAATACATTATGTTCTAAGTAGAACAATTCAGCCACTGGATATGCATATTTGTTTCATAGTGGAAATTGATCTCGTTTTTCTTTGTTTATATGACAGATATCGCACAGGATTAAAAAAATTGCATAAAATCTCTTACCCGCATTTTGTACATGTGTAGAAGACAGTTTGCCCCTCATCAGCCGATCTTAATTGAAGTGTCGCATAGGACATTTTGTCATTCTGACACTGTGGACACCGGCGATTAACAATTGGACCACTTGCCTCATCTTCCTTCTCATTTGTCTGCTGTGGGGAATCGTAAACATTGACGTCGTTGAAGTGGATAACGTAGGACATTGCCATATCACCGAAAGCTGAAATCAGTAAAGGCAGAGGCGTTAGAAAGTTTCAAAAAACCTAACTATTTCAATCATTTGTATAGCATAGCTATGTATATTGTGTAGGTATCTTTGTAGAACATGCTCAATAGGGGTGAGATACGAAAATATTTTTTCTTATAGAAAAACAGTTCATATCTAGCTGTGCTTATAAGTCATTCTTTCTATAATTATTAACAGATTAAAAATCGTGAATTCAAACGGAATAGAACAAGGAAGTGGTGGTGGTGCATGTTCTCATCAGTGCCGTACTTATATAATAATGTTGTTACCTTATTACTTGTACTAAAAACTCAGTTTTTATATATATAGAACATAGAACACTATTAATTGATCATGCGCGAAAGTTTAAAAAAATCGTGCAAGTATGAAAAAAATACATTTCAAATTGTTTACAGAAAGCTGTGACGTTCATGTGTTCGACCAATCATAACGCATCTACAGCCGCATTTGAAATTAACCACTTTAAATAACATTTTGACGTTAAATAACGCTGTTAAGAAATGAAAAAGCAATTTTCTACTGAATATCAATGAACATAGAACGTATTTACTTTGTTGGATAACAATTTGTTGTGTGTCGTAGCAAAAACATACCTTCAGGACCCCAAATTTTCTTGCAGGAGTAGCAGGTTACATCGCCTTTTTCAGACAGGAGCGGTAATATTGACCCGCAATCGGCACAAAATCCGGGGTCTGTTTTAAAAGTAGCACTGTTTTTATCGGTCTCCATATCTCACTAATTAAAATGTTTACGAGTATCGAAGATGCACGTTTGCTCGCTAACCACGAGGCTACGGGACTTGCACCTCTGATGCTCACGGCCCTGTATGGATCTACTTTACCAAACGAACGATTGTGACGAAGTTCTGAGCATCGTTATGAGACGGTGCTCGTGTAGCGGAGCCGCTTTGTACTAACGCGGCGACGATCTTCTTTGCAGTCTGTGGTTGCTCAGAAAATGGCGGGATCATCGTTCGCTGTATTGTCGCAATGTATTTTCTTAAGTTTCTTTCGTTATTTCACTTTGATGACTTTATGTGTTTACCGCTATGGATAAAGTAAGTGGTCTAAAACTGATTTCCTCTTAGTTTTGCGTGATATTATAAATTCGAACGACAATAAATGTACTCTACTTACCGTCTACATTCAAGGTCGTGCCCGTTATTTCGCGTCGGAATTTTATAACGCGATAATGAAAATTATCGGTGACAACGTAAAGAATCCGATATGTAGGGTTTTTAGCAGTAATTCCAGTAAATATTTTAACTAATTCGAATGAGTAAATTATCTATATGCTGTTATTTCCTGGAGTCGTGTTAGGAAATGCGTTCAAAATCATAGCGCTGAGGGTTCGTTTTTCCGTTGTTTTTACATTTCTTTACCTACAAATCGTTTCATCCTCATATATGCTATTTTACAATTGCTTTTGCTAATGGGCTACGAAGGGATAGGTTGTAAGGGTGTAAAAGATTACTAACATATTTTTCGCATAAAATGTTATTCGATTTTCTGCGCTCCATAGGAATAACCTTGCTTATTCAAACTACACCCGGGCTCACGGATTCTGAGCCTAGTGACTTTTCAAAATGTCATATTTCAACTCTAACCAATGAATAATTTATTATCATGCTTTCATTAGCCAGGGCAAACGCCGCATTAGCTGAAAGTACCGTATGTATGATCCTAAATTAAACAAGCAGATTTACCGACATTGCCGAAACTTTACCGACGGTCAAGAATTTTATAGTTAGAGGTGGCTTGAGAAGAGTGCGCTGTGTGTGCTGCGTGAGAGCGAAAAGTGTCAAACGTCTGATTTCCCGATAGCTGTCAATTCGGAAAATCGAAGTATTGAATAATAGACGAAACACTTCGATCTCTTGAATTAACAGCTATCGGGAAATCAGACGTTTGACACTTTTCGTTCTCACGCAGCACACACATCGCACTCTTCTCAAGCCAACTCTAACTATAAAATTCTGCCAATCGCAGATGCCGTATACTGCCCCACTTCACCTTGGTGGCTGACAGCCTTGCGTGGATGCAAGGTGGGGGAATTTACGTGCGTCTCCGAGTAAGTGGAGTGGAAGTTACAGCTTCTTGGAACACCAGGTGCTCGCCAATGCGACAGGTTGTGAGGTTACCGGGTCAGCCTGCCGCAATGCCGAAATTAAACGAAAATTTAAAACGCCTATAACTTTGGAATCGAGCGAGATAATCGAACCGGACAAAGTGCGCTGTATTCAGCGCGTAATCGACTTTATGCAACGAGTGGAATTGTGCAAGCGATGTCAAAAGCAAACCGATGATATTTAAACGTGCATAAATTGGAAACCGAGCAAGCTAGTCCGTCCGGATAAAGCATGTTGTATTCAGCGGGTAATCAAGATTAATTAAAGAAGATTTTACGATATTTTCCCCTTTCAATTGCGATTTTATTGAGGAGCAAATATAGAACACCATGTTTCTGGTAAACGAGCGAATATAACATCTTATTTATTCGACTCTTTACAAACCAATTCACAAATTCGTTTTATTAAACTTATCCTTATAAGTAAATGAACTCCCTACATGTAGGAAAGCTCCCCTGTCTATGCAACAGTACCACGCTCACATGACGGCCTTTACTTTCTTGAGATTTAAGAGTATGAAAATGTACTTTTGGGATAAAGGGCAAATCGAGGAGAGTAATAGGAAACCTGTAGAATAATAACGAAGAGCCTATAGAGACGATGAGGAATCTAAGAAAACCGATCGAAGCCTATTTATGCCGCGAAATGACCAGGGCCCCATCCACGCCCACGTCAGTGAGAGTCACCAAATCCGACACTCTCTCCTTTAATTTTTATCGCGCTATGCATTCTAAATAATTACGGACGAACGTAACGTACTACTACCGCGATCCGCGATTTATGAAGCGAAACGACCAGGGCCCCATCCACGCCCACGTCAGTGAGAGTCACCAAATACGACACTCTCTCCTTTAATTTTTATCGTGCTATGCATTCTAAATAATTACGAAAGAACCTATCGTACTAGTACCGCGATCCGCGAGTTAGGTATGCCGCGAAATGACCAGGGCCCCATCCACGCCCACGTCAGTGAGAGTCTCCAAATACGATACTCTCTCCTTTAATTTTTATCACGCTATACATTCTAAATAATTACGGACGAACGTAACGTACTACTACCGCGATCCGCGATTTATGAAGCGAAACGACCAGGGCCCCATCCACGCCCACGTCAGTGAGAGTCACCAAATACGACACTCTCTCCTTTAATTTTTATCGCGCTATGCATTATAAATAATAGCGAACGAACCTAACGTATTACTACCGCGATCCGCGATTTATGAAGTTCAAGTTCAAGGAAGAACCTACAAATTCAACAAAGGGCCTAAAAGCTTAAGACACCAATGACGAAAAGAAATTGGAGGAGGATAATTTAAAGGATGTGGTTGATACCCGATAACGAGACAACGATCGAAGAGAGATAATAAAGGAAAAGCAACTGGTGCAATTGCAAAGACACGGGAGCTGAAAATGAAATTTAATACTCTAAGATGATCAAGCCTAACTAATGTTAATTAATCTAGAGTCTCGTGTAGGATTCCCACGGCGACAATAGTGTTGAGCTCTTTTTATAAAATACTCCTGTTGGAATAAATATATCACAGCTTTTAGTCGTCTCAAATTGACAGTGTGATGCATTTTTTGCTGGTTATAAAAATATCAAATACCTGCTATTCCTTCAAAACTGATCACCTCTAACGTCAATTCATTGCTTCCTATAAGTCATATGGGTCCAATGGCAAAGCAATTTATCATCCTTCCTTTAATCCCAACAATTCCATGAAAGAGTATCCATATGTATTTTCCTCAATAACATCCACAAAAAAACGTGTATATCAAAGAAACCCAAAAAGGTAGGTGCAGAAGCCTCTTTGTTCTCAATCGAGTGTGCCAAGAATAAAATCTAATAGAAAATTAACCCAAATCTCCCGAATCTATAACTGAAACATAAAGCTGAACGATTAATAGTCTTATTTAAATATAAAAAACTGTCGCAGTTTGTCTGAAAAAAATGTCATTATTAAAATTTCGGCGATCTGAAACAGAAAAAAGAACGATTAATTATATCTAATTTTAGCTGAATAAATTGCCGTAGTCCACCTGAAAGGTAACGTTTTATAATTATACGAAATTTCACGAACTGAAATTTTTCTGAAACAAACAAAGCATCGTTATTAGCTTATCTTAAATGAGATTATACATATGATATTTTTAAAGAATTCTTAAAACGGGAAAAAGAGCGATAAATGATTAATTCCAATTAATCATTGCTCCATCCTTTACCCCGATTTAAATCCTTTAAAAATAATGATGTCATATGAATGGTGAGATGAGGGAAAAGGAGACATAGATATATTTCTTTATTTAAATTACAAAAATTCTCTTATCCTATATGAGAGGTGAACATTTTTAATGGATTCTCTGCGGGGAAAACGAAAGCGATGAACATGATCAACGTTACTCGATCGCGTTCCTCGTTTCTTACTCCACTCTGAATCCCTTAAAAATAATGATAGATGAGGCGAGGGAAGAGTTTATTTATTTATGTATCAATAATATATTCATAAATATCGGGTCGAAGTATCCTTTCCAGGATAGGGTGCCCGAAGGCATTGGGGATTTAGTGGGCGTCAAGCAAAAAGGCGAGACGCGCCACATTTTATATAATAAAGAGTGCCTCACCGTGTGAGGGTGGTAAATTTCCGCGGAACTCAATTTTTCCCGGAGTTCACTGCTACAAGGCAAGTACTTCCTCCGGGGGTCAAGACCGGAGCCCCACTGACGTTTTGAGAACATTCAATATGTTCTCCAGTGATTAACTCTTATGATAAACATTCTTCAATAATTGCATGTCTAATGTATTGAGCTTGATAAAATTTCAATATTACAATTTCAGTAAAAATATCTTATACTTTGTGCATCGAATGCAATGCAAGATTCTCTGAAGGAGCTTGAATGATATCATTTTAACAAGTATTTACATTCTTTCAGCGTTAAGCGCATTGTAAATTGATTTAAAAAAATTTATTGATACAATAATTGTAATGTGAATATAGCATTCTCCGTGCATAAACTGCAGTTTCATTTGAACAAATAAAGTTCAATAGTATTACGTGTTTCAAATGGTTGAAATAAATTATAGGACCTTACTTATATGTTTAAATATTTAATTAGGACACTGCGTAGTGAGACTCCGGTTGACAGAACTTATACATCTAATCCACTTTTATTTCAGTGGTACTTACTACAAGTATACATACTCACCAAGTTTTCTTAAACTAATACATGGTATATGTGAGAAATGTACAATATATATCATAAGTAGGCGTGCGATGCGAACAGAACAATACTATTATAGGTGTACGACTTTGCTTCAGCCGTTCGATTCAAAAGATGGCCAGTTCTTTTAACGCGAGATTCGTACGCTACCCGAAAGATGCGCTACTTCAATTTTCGCGGCTCAATACATTATAAATAATTACGAGTAAAATTATCATACTACTACCGCGATCCGCGAGTTACGTATGCCGCGAAATGACCAGGGCCCCATCCACGCCCACGTCAGTGAGAGTCACCAAATACGACACTCTCTCCTTTAATTTTTATCGCGCTATGCATTTTAAATAATTTCGAACGAAGCAATCGTACTAGTACCGCGATCCGCGAGTTACGTATGCCGCGAAATGACCAGGGCCCCATCCACGCCCACGTCAGTGAGAGTCACCGAATACGATACTCTCTCCTTTAATATTCGCAGCGCAATGCATTAGAAATAATTTCGAACGAAGCTATCGTACTAGTACCGCGATCCGCGAGTTAGGTATGCCGCGAAATGACCAGGGCCCCATCCACGCCCACGTCAGTGAGAGTCACCAAATTCGACACTCTCTCCTTTAATTTTTATCGCGCTATGCATTTTAAATAATTTCGAACGAAGCAATCGTACTAGTACCGCGATCCGCGAGTTAGGTATGCCGCGAAATGACCAGGGCCCCATCCACGCCCACGTCAGTGAGAGTCACCAAATCCGACACTCTCTCCTTTAATTTTTATCGCGCTATGCATTTTAAATAATTTCGAACGAAGCAATCGTACTAGTACCGCGATCCGCGAGTTAGGTATGCCGCGAAATGACCAGGGCCCCATCCACGCCCACGTCAGTGAGAGTCACCAAATCCGACACTCTCTCCTTTAATTTTTATCGCGCTATGCATTCTAAATAATTTCGAACGAAGCAATCGTACTAGTACCGCGATCCGCGAGTTAGGTATGCCGCGAAATGACCAGGGCCCCATCCACGCCCACGTCAGTGAGAGTCACCAAATCCGACACTCTCTCCTTTAATTTTTATCGCGCTATGCATTCTAAATAATTTCGAACGAAGCAATCGTACTAGTACCGCGATCCGCGAGTTAGGTATGCCGCGAAATGACCAGGGCCCCATCCACGCCCACGTCAGTGAGAGTCACCAAATCCGACACTCTCTCCTTTAATTTTTATCGCGCTATGCATTTTAAATAATTTCGAACGAAGCAATCGTACTAGTACCGCGATCCGCGAGTTAGGTATGCCGCGAAATGACCAGGGCCCCATCCACGCCCACGTCAGTGAGAGTCACCAAATCCGACACTCTCTCCTTTAATTTTTATCGCGCTATGCATTTTAAATAATTTCGAACGAAGCAATCGTACTAGTACCGCGATCCGCGAGTTAGGTATGCCGCGAAATGACCAGGGCCCCATCCACGCCCACGTCAGTGAGAGTCACCAAATCCGACACTCTCTCCTTTAATTTTTATCGCGCTATGCATTTTAAATAATTTCGAACGAAGCAATCGTACTAGTACCGCGATCCGCGAGTTAGGTATGCCGCGAAATGACCAGGGCCCCATCCACGCCCACGTCAGTGAGAGTCACCAAATCCGACACTCTCTCCTTTAATTTTTATCGCGCTATGCATTCTAAATAATTTCGAACGAAGCAATCGTACTAGTACCGCGATCCGCGAGTTAGGTATGCCGCGAAATGACCAGGGCCCCATCCACGCCCACGTCAGTGAGAGTCACCAAATCCGACACTCTCTCCTTTAATTTTTATCGCGCTATGCATTCTAAATAATTTCGAACGAAGCAATCGTACTAGTACCGCGATCCGCGAGTTAGGTATGCCGCGAAATGACCAGGGCCCCATCCACGCCCACGTCAGTGAGAGTCACCAAATCCGACACTCTCTCCTTTAATTTTTATCGCGCTATGCATTTTAAATAATTTCGAACGAAGCAATCGTACTAGTACCGCGATCCGCGAGTTAGGTATGCCGCGAAATGACCAGGGCCCCATCCACGCCCACGTCAGTGAGAGTCACCAAATCCGACACTCTCTCCTTTAATTTTTATCGCGCTATGCATTCTAAATAACTACGAACGAAGCTACAGGTAAATGAACTCCCTACATGTAGGAAAGCTTCCCTGTCTATGCAACAACATCATGCTTATGATAGCTTTTACTTTCGTGCCATTTAAAGGTATGAAAATGTAATTTTGGGATGAAAGGCAAATCGAGGAGCGTAATAGGAAACCTTTGGAATAATAACGAAGAGCCTGTATAGACGACGAAGAATCTAAGAAGACCGATCGAAACCTGTAGAGGAAAGACCATGTACCTATAACAAAGACGACGAGACTAAACAAGATCAAAGCCTTTCTGAACTCGAAGAAGAGCCTAAACGAGATCGAGAAGCTTATACGAAAGTGATGAGAAGCCTATACGAAAATCAACGAGGAACCTATACGAGTTTGAAGAGCCTATACGAATTCGACAAAGAACCTACGACTTCAAAGAAAAATTTACAAATTCAACGAAGAGCCTAAAAGCTTACACCAACGACGAAAAAAAAATTGCAGGAGGATAATTTAAAGGATGTGGTTGATACCCGATACCGAGACAACGATGGAAGAGAGATAATGGAGGAAGAGCAAGTGGTGCAATTGCAAAGACAAGGAAGCTGAAGATGAAATATAATACTCTAAGATCATGAAACTACCACACTAGTACCGCGATCCGCGATTTATGAAGCGAAACGACCAGGGCCCCATCCACGCCCACGTCAGTGAGAGTCTCCAAATACGATACTCTCTCCTTTAATTTTCATCGCGCTATGCATTATAAATAATTTCGAACGAAGCAATCGTACTAGTACCGCGATCCGCGAGTTAGGTATGCCGCGAAATGACCAGGGCCCCATCCACGCCCACGTCAGTGAGAGTCACCAAATCCGACACTCTCTCCTTTAATTTTTATCGCGCTATGCATTCTAAATAATTTCGAACGAAGCAATCGTACTAGTACCGCGATCCGCGAGTTAGGTATGCCGCGAAATGACCAGGGCCCCATCCACGCCCACGTCAGTGAGAGTCACCAAATCCGACACTCTCTCCTTTAATTTTTATCGCGCTATGCATTCTAAATAATTTCGAACGAAGCAATCGTACTAGTACCGCGATCCGCGAGTTAGATATGCCGCGAAATGACCAGGGCCCCATCCACGCCCACGTCAGTGAGAGTCACCAAATCCGACACTCTCTCCTTTAATTTTTATCGCGCTATGCATTCTAAATAATTTCGAACGAAGCAATCGTACTAGTACCGCGATCCGCGAGTTAGGTATGCCGCGAAATGACCAGGGCCCCATCCACGCCCACGTCAGTGAGAGTCACCAAATCCGACACTCTCTCCTTTAATTTTTATCGCGCTATGCATTCTAAATAATTTCGAACGAAGCAATCGTACTAGTACCGCGATCCGCGAGTTAGGTATGCCGCGAAATGACCAGGGCCCCATCCACGCCCACGTCAGTGAGAGTCACCAAATCCGACACTCTCTCCTTTAATTTTTATCGCGCTATGCATTCTAAATAATTTCGAACGAAGCAATCGTACTAGTACCGCGATCCGCGAGTTAGATATGCCGCGAAATGACCAGGGCCCCATCCACGCCCACGTCAGTGAGAGTCACCAAATCCGACACTCTCTCCTTTAATTTTTATCGCGCTATGCATTCTAAATAATTTCGAACGAAGCAATCGTACTAGTACCGCGATCCGCGAGTTAGGTATGCCGCGAAATGACCAGGGCCCCATCCACGCCCACGTCAGTGAGAGTCACCAAATCCGACACTCTCTCCTTTAATTTTTATCGCGCTATACATTCTAAATAATTACGGACGAGCCTAACGTATTACTACCGCGATCCGCGATTTATGAAGCGAAACGACCAGGGCCCCAATACTTTGAATCATAAATGTATAACCAGTTTTTTTTATAATAAAGCCTTGAATTTCGGAAAAACGGCGGAAGCAAAGTTGTACACTTATTGGATTGAATAATCTTTTGAAAATATTATAGCCATGAACCTTATTTGTAGTATATCATTAGTTATACGTGGAACTATTACATTTCCTTTACTATATTTCAGTTTGTAAAATCATTTTCTGTATCAAATTTACTATTGAATAAAAAAACTAAAAAATCTCACAAAGTATTGCATATTCAATGTGCACCGGAAATAAATTTTAAAGCGTATTAAACCATGAAGAATATCGTTCAAAGAGAATTGACTTTTATCAAAAGCAAGGAATACATTAAAATGAATTAAATTGAACTGGAGAAATTAAATGTTTCATGACTGAATTTCTAAAATTCTGAAAATTATATGTTCAGAATAAATGCATACAAATCGCACGCCTACTTTGCTTTCTTCTGAATAGAAAGAACATATGGAGAGAAAGATAGAGGAAAAGAAGAAAAACCATAGGACGTATTCAATTCCAGATTCATTCTCGATATGTTCTGCAAATTTCGAAAATTTGCAGAAGAGTCTCGAGAACTCTTCCGAAATTATACGAACCGTTATGGTCGGGTGCGTGGTGCAACGACCGGCGTCCTCTTCACTGATGACTTCTTTCTTCTTTCTTCTGGCAAGGCGAAGTCGCAGACGGCTTGCGAAACCGATTGCCACCATGCACCACGCATCACGGTGTTAGCGACTTCGCCGTTGCCTCGCCTAACGATCGTTGGAAAACGCGGGCGAAAAAGCAATGGGATGTAATTTTCATGATCTCGCGGTGCGTCGCGAAATTCGATTGCACGCGAACGCGTTTCGCGAGCGTTCCAGGGAGCGATAACGAAACTTCCAAATCGAATTCGCGAAAGGATATCCTTCGCGTGTCTTTGCCTACCGCTTTTCGAATTCGATGGAAGCCTTCAAACATCGAAATGAAAGCCGCGCGACAATGACTTACCGAAGAATAATCATCTCGCGAGTACGTGCCGGAAGAGAAAACGAAACGAGACCAACGATCGTTAGCCGCATTAATACTAGCAGCGGGCAAGACTGCAACGGTGCAGTTATTCGAAAATTAATTAAACACCTCGCACACTCTCAGTCACACTTTGGCCAAATTCGCGACGCGATAATTCGTATATCGGAGCCCTACCTATCCACCTATATTTAAAAACGATGGCCATAATCGCGAAAAGCCTACCTAACCCCTGTATATCCAAAAAAACGAACATGCTCACCAACACATACATTCAACATTCGCACGTGGTATATCTGGTTCCTCCTTTGGATAGCTCCCTCGTCGCGTGAGAAGGGGGAGATTCCTCCTCAACCCCTTCTCAATGGTTGAATACGACGCGAAAGACGGATCGGATCGCGATTGTCCTACTCTACGATTCTACGCCGCGACTGCACTTTCGACAAGTGCTATCGTATTTTTACCGGACGACTTTAACCAATTTATTATTAGCTTTACGATGAGAAAACGAGCGAGAAGCTACTCTGAAAGAAACATAAGAAAACTCGAATTTTTAACTTGACTCGACTCCTGAAAAAAATCCAAGAAAAATAACCGACCGCGATTCAAACGCGTGAAACCAAGCTTTTACGTTGGTTTCTGGCAACGATTCGAAAAAAATATGCAAGTATTCGCGTATCGCGATTGAACGAACAAAGTTCCCTGATATACGTTCCGATTGATGCACAGAACGTTCGATGTATAATTTTCGAAGAAAAGAAGGAATTTCATTTTATTCGCGTCCATCGAACGTCTGCGCACCTCGGGCTTATAGATCTAAATTTGCAGCGAAAATTAGAACCCGCATTTGAGATGAAACGTTTAAAGAGATTTGATATTTTTCTCTTAAAAGATAAAACAATTTCGAGATTTAACTAACGACCTGTACACGAAGCGTTCCGCTCCAAGCAATACAATTGGGAGCTATTAAATTTCCGCGCATTTCGCTGCAAATATGTAACGCGGACGTCGTTGCACCACGCGAAAAAAGGGATAGTCATAGGACAGATAAATACGACCACCGCGCTCTCGGTATTTCGCCAAATCGCGTACAGAGAAACGGTGGAAGAACTTTGACAGCTGGGACTTACTCGGCGATGAGGATCCCCCGACGCTCGTCTCCGAGATACGGCTGCCAATGAATATCTGAAATCGACAGACGTTTACGATTAGGAATCGCTGTTTTTTGGACGAAATTCGGTGGATCGTCTTTTAAATATCGAGTGGATTTTATATTC
Source organism: Xiphydria camelus (assembly GCA_963678675.1). Classification (NCBI taxonomy): domain Eukaryota; kingdom Metazoa; phylum Arthropoda; class Insecta; order Hymenoptera; family Xiphydriidae; genus Xiphydria; species Xiphydria camelus. The sequence continues at coordinate 3,564,799 of OY783199.1, forward strand.
GATCTGTACTCACCACGAAATTCACGTGACGGAGCCAAATGCCGACAGTCTTCGGTCCAGCCGAAGCTATCAGCCCTCGAAGTCGACTTAATATTCAGCGATCGCTCCGGCTACGACAAACGAACAATTGGATCAACGAGGGAGTTTATTTTGAGAGGAATCGAGCAGTGATGCGAGAATCAGTAAAATTTACGATCAACTGAACTTTTTGGATAAAAATCATAGTCTAAACAAACGCACAGTGATAACACTCGCGAATTAATTCGACTACGTTCGAATTAGAATGCAAGTTTTATTTCAAATGAAGGGAAATTGGAACTTACCACGAAATATTCGTGACGGAGGCCCCGCGACGACAGCCCTTCGCGAAAATCGCAGCTCGGGCCTTGATTTCGTCGTCGAATCGAACGTCGTATTTATTATTCGTTCCATCTGAGTACAAACGAGTATTCGCGGATCAACGAAGGAATACAATTTGCGGGGAGTCGAACAATATCGCGAGAATTTACGATGAACCGAATGTTGCATCGATGAAAATCAAAGTTGAAACGTGAAAATTCGAGAACTAACGACTGCGCATCCGAAAGAGCGCGGCGGATAATGCAATAACTTCGCGAATTGAGAAATCATAACTCACCATGAAATACTCGTGACGGAGGCCCGAGGACGACAGCCTTTCGCACGAGTCGAAGCCGAGGCCTCGTATTCGTCGTCGAACTGGACATTGTGTCCTTAATTCACTCCGTCTGCAACAATTAAACGATTCCGACCGTTGTATTTCTTTCGAACGGAATGACAGTACGAGAACTGACGGTCCCTGCGCAATAGAAGGAATAGGTATGGAACGGGGAACAGAAGCAAGCGCTCTCGACCAATCACATCACTGCTCACTGCAAAGGATGCTCTAAAGCAGTGACGAGATTAGTCGAGAGCACTGTTCTGTTTCCCGCTCATTATTCTTCCCGCTAGTACAAGTTTCTAATAAATAACGCGAATGATAACCTAGGATTCACATCGGGATCTCTCTATTATATAAAATAGTTTCTTTTCGATGCATCAAAAACCCTCGCCGGCTATCTATCACTGCCGTCGCCGACACAATGTTTTATTATTACCGCGATAAGACTGCGCGGTGAGGTAACCGCGCCGGTAAACACGACCACGCTCAGCCGGCGGTGTTTCTTTATGCGTCGAAGATACTATTGGGGGGTACGAAGAAAACTTGAAAGCGCGATGATATCCCCGAAACGATAAACGCGTTTGAATTTAACCGATGCACAATCACAGAACGCGCGCTCCCGGGATATCGAAATAAAATAGTACTCACCACATAAAACTCGCGACGGCGCTCAAACGTCGACATTCCGCGTTTTCATGGATAGGTATGTCGACTCCCGAAGTCGATTTCCTATGCTCTCCGTCTGCGATCACGGAATAATTACGCGATCAACGAAATGATTTATTTCAGGAGAAAACGACGGACGACGTGACACCGTGATAAAAACAACGATAAGGAACCTTCGGATCGAATACGCGTGCAAACACGAACTGCGCGGAGAGGAACTTTTCGAACGAATTCGACCGACGACGCGAGAACTGACAAACTGTATGATAAGCCGATGCTCGAATCGTTAGAGAAAAAGATTTTTAATTCGCACTGGAAATAATCTCGAAGCGATTTGAATTGGAGCGACGCACGAAAAACGGATTGCACGCGTATATACTCTTCGAAAGGAATCGGTCGACGACGCGAAAGCCGATAACTTCTATGATAAGCAGATCATCGGAACCGCGAATCGATCGAATTATTGCAGAAATAAATATCACTCACCACACATAGTGCTCGTGACGGGGCTCTAGTCCACGACCCAGCCGAAGTACGGACGTGCAGTGGACTTTTCATCCTCCTTCGCTCCGCCTGCAACGCAGAACGAAAACTACGATTAGAGACGACCACGTATTCCCGAGGAAATCGCTCGACGAAGCAGAGCTCCACGAAAATAGAAGCCGAAACTCTAGAATTCACTCCGAGTCGGACGAATCGACACGGAACGCGTTTCAGGGGCATCGAGTCATCGCGAAACGCAGAAACACATCGCGATCACAGAAACACATCGCGGCACCACATCGCGAACATCGAATCATCGCGAAACACAGAGAAAGCGGGAGAGAGTGAAATCTCACCGGAAATTTCCGTCGGAGATGCAAAAACCGGCCATCCTTTGTTGAGCCGGGCACTTGGTCTTCGCTCGTCTTCTTCTCTCTTCTTTTCTTGACCCACCCACCCATCCCACCCTTCCTCCTATCGCGCCCGGATTAAACGGCGCAAGAGGCGACTAAAAAGTCGCCCTACGCGGAATATTCCGGGGGCCCTGGGCCCCACACCCAGGCTCCTTGGCTCGGCATCGCAACCCGTGAATGCTTTCCTCGCATTCGCCGGGCCCACGGCTCTCGCCGATGCCCCAAAACGTCTCGAACCGTGCTAACGATTGAGCCTGATGCAGCAGATGACCGAGACAAGGAGGGGGAGCACCTCCTGTAGGAAGCCAGATAAAAAGCGTCCCACCGTGTTACCAGTGGGCTGACAACCCTTGGGAGACTCCGCCGAAATCGCGGCTGCGTTCGGTAATATAGTTCAGCCAACAGGTGGTCGGGAGTGGGGGGATAGAAGATTCTCGAAGATGCGCGACCCATGAGTGCGAGTGAGAGGGCAATGGAAGACCGCGAGTGCGAGTGAGAAAACCGAAGCCTCTCGAAGGTTCTCGAACGGTGCGAGCGAGAGGGCACGATACGCGCTCGTGCGGTCGATAGAAAGAGAGAGCGATAGACGGCGTAGATACAATGTATTCCTGAGCCAACTCGTCTGACCTTCGTACACATTGAAACCCGTGTCCGTGTGATTACGTCTAGCAACTTTGTATCCAGGAGCACGAGTTTAACGATCCTCTACGAAATACTACAGGGAAATAATATCTATTGATCACGACGAGCTCCGAAAACTCTGGAAGTTTCTTGGGCTTTTCGGACTGAAACGAATGTTTCTGCAATACCCCGAGCAATGTTAATTGCGTACGGAACTCGATGAATGTTTCTTACAGTTTTAACTCATAACTGGTATACTGGGGTCTCTCCGGACCCCAAGCGGATTAAGTCGCTACGTTAGTATAAAAGTGTATACCAGTTAAGAATTAACATTTGAAGCATAAATTACGCTTGTAATCGTTGCCGAACGACATCGGTATATCTGCGCGGACAGGTGTTCCGCTACGCTACGATACGGACGAACGCTTACAGACACACGCTATGATACTTGCATATAACTCGGTGCTTCTAGAAGTTCGTTGAACCTTTCTGCAAACGTCATTCGCATCATAGCTGCCGGGATTGCATAGGAATGCATTGACTAGATACTGCAACGCTTGTAAAGTTATGCAATGGACTTCTAAGATGCACCGAGCTATACGTGCATCGTCTCCCGTCCTTGCTGACGTCCCTGTATCTAATCAATGCAATTCGCTGCAATTCTCGCGTCTACGATACGACGAACGCTTGGAGACACGTGCAACGATGCTTGTACAGAGCTCGGTGCATCTAAAAGTTCGTTAAAACGTTTCTGCAAACGCTATTTGTATCGTAGCTGCCGGGATTGCACAGAAATACATCGACTAAACACGATGATGCTTGCAGAGATATGCACCAAGCTGTATGCCAGCATCGTTGCATGTGTCTGCAATCGTTCGTCGTATCGTAGATGTGAGAATTGCAGCGAATTGCATTGATTAGATACAGGGACGTCAGCAAGGACGGGAGACGATGCACGTATTGCTCGGTGCATCTTAGAAGCTCGTTGTATATCCCTACAAGCGTCACCGAGTCTAGTCAATGCATTCCTATGCAATCCCCAGCAGCTACGATGCAAATGACGTTTGTAGAAACATTCAACGAACTTCTACCTGCATTAAGAAATAATCATATTACAATCCTAGATACTGGGAAAGAAAGCCACGAGACGAGCCACCTTTATTCCATACTCTCTCGCAACCCCCCGTTCCACTACTTTGTGGTATTGTGGTACTCGTTTGTGGTATTTTTTGAATTCGTATAGGCTTTCGTCGATTTCGTTTAGGCTCTCCGTTGAAATCGTACATGCTCCTTTGTCTACTTCTACTATGCGCCTCTTTTTCTCCTTCGACCCAAAATCTCTTTTGACATAAGCTGTTACATATGCTAGCAATGTAGTTGCATAAATAGCAGAAGCCTTTCTTTATGCAGAGCAGCTCATTTATGTGTAAGAATGACACAGCTCCATAAAAAAATCGAAAAAATGCTTCCTCTGACCAGACCAGTATATCTTTATGTTTTTGGGGTCGCTGAATCCGAATCCGGTGTCCATTTGTCTCCATCACGTCACATTTTTTTTAATCTCAAAAAACCATCAATAGATCATGATTTTCAAAAAGGTAATGGACTTAAACCAAATTAGCTATAGGGGGTTTTTTGGGTCGCTGATCACGAATCTTAAATTGGATTTCACAAATTCAAGATGGCGGATCCAATATGGCGGACGAGATTTTTTAAAATCGACGGATTCATGTCGAATTTGGTATAAGGGGGTTTTTTGGATCGCTGATCAGGAATCTGAAGTCAGATTTAAAAAATTCAAGATGGCGGATCCAATATGGAGGACGAGATTTTCGAAAATCGACGGATTCATGCCAAATTTGGTATAGGGGGTTTTTTTTCGATCGCCGATGACGAATATGGTTATATTTACAAAAATTCAAAATTTTCGACAATCTCGTGTGCCATATTAGATCCGCCATCTTGAATTTCTTAAATCTGACTTCAGATTCATGATCAGCGACCCAAAAAAACCCCTTATACCTAATTCGGCATGAATCCGTCGATTTTCAAAAATATCGTCCGCCATATTGGATCTGCCATCTGGAATTTTTGAAATCCGATTTGAGATTCGTGATCAGCGACCCAAAAAACCCCTTATAGCGAATTTGGTTTAAGTCCACTAACTTTTTGAAAATCATGATCTATTGATGGTTTTTTGAGATTAAAAAAAATGTGACGTGATGGAGACAAATGGACACCAGATTCGGATTCAGCGACCCCAAAAACATAAAGATATATTGGTCTGGTCAGAGAGGAAGCATTTTTTCGATTTTTTTTGTGGAGCTGTGTAATTGTAATACTAATAGCATAAATTTGTTAATATATGTAACAATTTGCAATGTAACAAAGAGATGTTAAACCCCTCTATTTAACGAGAACATTGTTTCCTATTTCCGCTCGGAGATAGAAAACTCGAAATATTTGCGTGCATACGAGAATCTCTCAAATATGGAACCGAAGGCAAGCGCTGTAAAAATTTGCATATTGTTCGAATTTAATTACACGCCAAATACGTCACGTTTTATCCGATCGAATTAATTCGCTCGACTTCAAACCGGTTATAAGCATTTTAAGTTTTCGCCTTACACTTGAAAAATCATGTACAATTTCACCCACCAATTAAGCCTGATCGTATGCTGAATATAGCGCACTTTGTCCGGTTCGATTATCTTGCTCGGTTCCAAAGTTATAAGCGTTTAAAGTTTCCCTCCATACGCGGAGCGCGGTGACCCAGTCCTGACCTAGGGCAACGTACTACCGATTGCGCCGTACGGCCATAACTTTCACTCCAGTTCCCCCAGACACCGAGCTTTGCTCGCATTCCACAGAAGGCCGGCTACGGTGGAGTGGGTAGATACTGTTGGCAGGTCCTCGCGGGGACTTCGGCAATCTGATTGGACGCTCTAGCGCATGGGTCTTCAGGATTGGCTGAAATCTGCATGCTCTTACCAGGCGCCATCCGCGCGGAGTTGAAACCTTCGTCAGTACGTGCGAGATCGTCGCCTCGTGAATATGATGATTCTTTTTCTTCCCTTCGCCGTTTCTATTATTTGAACTTCTCATAAATAGGGCCCGTTTAAATGAGCGATTCCCGTGAACGCGAGCATGGTATATCACTGCGACTGATCGCACTCACGGAGTCGAATGTGCCTACCATTAGTCGCGTGTAGGTAGAATAGATTACTCATTGATCGATGGTAAGTATCTCACGAATGGATTATCGAATGCGGCGCGCACCACGCGAACGGTGAGGACAACGCATTTACTTAGGCGGACTATGGAATACGTAGAAGCACGGCACTTTGATACAGGCCATACCTACCTATGAGATTTAATTGCTAATTGGCTGTTACGTTTAAATATTACATTTTGAAAAGTCACTAGGTAGGCTCAGAATCCGTGAGCCCGAGTGTACCTTCAAGTGGTAAAAAGTTTCGGATTTTTCCCCATTTTAGCTGTTACCTAATCAATAATTTCGACAAAGTTCCGAATGTTGTTGTTAGGTAGCGCTGGTAAAGACGAGGTCATTGCGCACCTGCGGCGCGACGATCTCTTCACATTCTGTGGTTGCACTTAAAATGGCGGGATCATCGTTCGCTGTATTGTCGCAATGTATTTTCTTAAGTTTCTTTCGTTATTTCACTTTGACGACTTTATGCGTTTACCGCTATGGATAAAGTAAGTGGTCTAAAACTGATTTCCCCTTAGTTTTGCGTGATAATATAAATTCGAACGACAATAATTAATGTACTCTACTTGCCGTCTACATTCAAGGTCGTGCCCGTTATTTCGCGTCGGAATTTTATAACGCGATAATGAAAATTATCGGTGACAACGTAAAGAATCCGATATGCAGGGTTTTTAGCGGTAATTCCAGTAAATATTTTAACTAATTCGAATGAGTAAATTATCGACATGCTGTTATTTCCTATACTTAGTCGCGTTAGAAAATGCGTTCAAAATCATCGCGCTGGGGGTCCGTTTCCGTTGTTTTTACATTTTTTTAATACCTACAAATCGTTTTACCTTCATATGAATTTATATATATTATTAGGTATATTATTTTACCATTGCTTTTGCTAATGAGCTTTGAAGGAATAGGTTGTAAGGGTGTAAAAGATTACTAACATATCTTTTGCATAAAATCGAGGGTTTCCTGCCAAAAGGGCGTATCCACAAAAATCATGTTTTGGTTGATACGCCCTATTGGCAGGAAACCCTCGAAATGTTATTCGATTTTCTAGTGGTAAAAAGTTTCGGATTTTTCCCCATTTTAGCTGTTACCTAATCAGCAATTTCGACAAAGTTCCGAACATTGTTGTCAGTTGGCGCTAGTAAAGACGAGGTCGTTGCGCACCTGCGACGCGACGATCTCTTCACATTCTGTGGTTGCAATAAAATGGCGGGATCGTTCGTGGTATTGTTGCCGAGTGTTTTTTCTGTCTAAGTTTCTCTTATTAGATGTCGACAATATTACGCATTAACTGCTATGGGTAAAGTAAGTCGATCAAAATTAATTTCGTCGTAGTTTCGTGCGAAAACATTAACTCGAACCGCAATAAATGTATTTCAACTGCCGTCTGTATTCACGCGTCCCTTTCTCATCATTCTCTCTCGGAATTTTGTAAAGTTATAACAATAATGACCGATAACGAGGTACAGAATTCGATATTCAGGATATTTGGAGCTAGTTTTAGTAAATATTTCAATCAATTCGAATGAGTGGAATACTGATGTTCATTTCGTACATTCGCTTGCTGCGCATGTAGTCGAATGGGCATACCGTGGATCTGTTTGAACTCGAATATATTTTTTCCAGTACTTGGCGTTGCGAGCCTGTTCTCGTCGGATTTATATTTCCACCTGCAGTTGGTCTTATTTCTTGCAGTTTCCTTTCTAACGTTTCTCAAATTCTCTAAAGAGAGCAGCATCTCCCCTCCACACTTTGCACCGCTGTAAATCTGGTTGCTATCCTCAAGGCGCAGTCTCGATACACTTTGACGAGAACACTTGGGATGTGTATTGCATTTCGCACACTTACGGCGCTATTCTGCACAAAAGTATCAGCTCTATAAGTGGTCACATTCTATGAAGTCACACAAGAAAACTGTGTGACTTCATAAAATGTTGCACTTTATAGAGTACATTTTTATACAGAATAGCACTATTAATATTGAATTCCCACTGTTGTTTCCTTAACGAAAGAGAACTACAGTGCGAAAATACCACATGTGTAGTTTACTGTAATCTTTTGTGGTTAACTACAGAATATTACAGTGAACTACAGGTGTAGTGCGTATGCGGGTTATAATAATCTTCTGTAGTTAACTACAGAAGATTACAATAACTACGCGTGTGGTATTTTCGCACTGCAGTTTTTTTTTTCATATGGGTTGACTTCCTCGAGCCATTTTAATTGCATTTTGGAATTTGTAGCGACGATCGTTACGCTAAGTTTTTAATTCCGTTTCTTCTGCATTCACAGGAAAATCTTCCGGTGGAATCTTCAGAAGTTTATACAGTTCGATTGCATCTTCACATTCATATCGTCGGCTTACTTGTAAAACCTACCAAGTCCTATGTCCGAAAATCGGACTTGGAAGGTTTTACAAGTAAGCCGACGATATATTTACGAAATATTTTTCAATTTCTTTCATTTGGCTTCACACTCGCTTCTCAATATCATTTATGTACTCTTTGCATTGCAGTAAATTGTACAGCGATTCAATTGGAGATTTCAAATTTGAGTCGGAATTGGAGCTGAAGTCAAAGTTGGAGTCAGAGCCTGGGAAATTGCCCCAAAGCTACTGCGGTAAATTCCGGTGAGTAATAATTTCTTATTTTTCTATTACAATTTAGTTTGGTCATCTCTTTCTTTCTGTATTATAATTTCATTTTATAACCATATCATTATTGAATTACTAATATTTCAAAGATGATGCTATAGTTACGATGAAAGTTCAAATGCCAAAGTCGTAGGGTTCTAAAGGCCAAACAATTTTGTCTATTGAAGCTTCTCTCTTTTTTCGCTTGGTTTCCGAGATATAATAGTGAATCTGATTCTTGAACGGTTGATTCAACTTTCTCGAATCAACAGGAATAATGACTATTTAAATAAAGAAATATTTTAACTGTGATCACAATTTATTTCTCCCTCTGAGATGACCAATTCATGTAATTCGAATATTTACATGAGGGGAGGTAACACGGTACACTTTTAAAAGAAAGTTATGACACGATTATGATCATTGATATTAACAAGACCATCACATGTATTTGCATCATGCATGCTTCTATAACACAGTATAATCAATCTACTGAATTGCAGAAAGTAAATCTTCCATTGGTTATTGTGAAAAGAGAATCTCTGCTTCTAAATAGTGTTGACCATCATTGTTTTGTTGATACATGGCAAAAAGCCGAATCTTTGATAAATTCGTTTCGCTATTTTATTGGCATAAGCAAAATTCTATAACATAATTAATTTTGTCTTTGCTATCATAGCCAATCGGATAACATGTAATTATTTAGTATATAACGGAAATTGATCTTACCTACAAATTATAAAATCGTTGTGAGTGCATCCTGGAGATGCATTCATTAAAAGTTTCTCATATCCACGTATGATACCTACATACATACAGAAAGTATGCATACAGTTTGACTGAATGTCTGAATGTCCGTTTTACCATTCTTCATGAAATATTTTATATGATACTATACAATAAGCTATTGAAAAGTGTTTGAAAATTTCTTTATGACCATGATATTATTTATTTATGAACATGATACATTTTCTCATATATTATGTGTGTATATCTAAATTGGTGGTTCTACATCTACTTGTCTTAAATGAAATCGCATTGTTAGCCTAAAATAAAAGCTTAGATTCTCACTTATCCATCTGTATAAATCTATCTATAGAATTCTGCCGTTCAAAACGAGTGCATCGATAAATTGACTCGTGGTTTCTCGAATTAATCGCATTGCTCTACTTTGTACTTTTCCTCTCTTAATAATTTCATACTCTCAGAATTATCCCTCTCGTCCAATCATCGCTCGGAGATACGCGTTTCCGGTTCCCGCGGCTACTGCATTTTTCTCATCTCCGATTCATCGTCGATAATGCGAAACTCGATTCACTCCGCGAAGAAGGCAGGCGATGACCAACCATGGTTATCCGCAGCCGCGCGGATACGTACCCATACGACCTATCCATAACCCACGGAGGAAATATAGGTTAAGAGTTCAATTCATCTTTATGTACGAGCAATGCGATTCATTCGTGGCTACCGATGCGTATATCGAAGTCATAAAGTATTGTGTAGGTATTGCAAACGTAAGCCCCGCCGGATGTATAGATTCGCCAACTCGGTACTTTGTCCCTTCGCGTTCTGCTTTTGAATATGGCAAGGATATACGGAATATATACGTACATAGAGAGTTGCAGTCTTTTATATGCGTGTGGTATTATTTCTATTCAGCGAGAAAGAAATGGAACAGTGCTTAAGGCGCGCGGAAAAGTAGTGGATAGAAAGCGGGTGTACCGCGCTATATATATATAATACATATGTATATACTCTCCTCGCGCGCGCGCTGCGTCGTGCGTTATTTATATAGGGCTTTCCTAAATCATATGCGGGAAGATGAATGAGTACAAACTTGCGGTGGACTTTATGAATCAGTCAAGGTCGATCGACGGCTGTGAATGGTCGATCGGGAGGGGTTTATTCGAGGTTAACGTCGTAAGTCGGTCAATAGGGACGCGCCAAAATATTGGTTGAGTATTTCTGTCCGATTTTGAAGGCCCGCTGCGCGGATGATTTGTTCTAATGTTCGCTTCGCTGGGTATCATATTGGTCATTATTTCGCACCTTGACATAGCATCGGGAAAAATCGAAATTTGAAGTATCGCTAGCCAGAGCCTTTTATTAAATTTTTATGACACTATCGGCAGGCGTCATGTGTTATAATTTCCTTCTCTATTATTCAGGCCATTTTTAAAATATTTTTTTAGCCAACATATCAAGTCGAGAATCGAGATATCGACTGTAAATCCGAAGAGACGTTACTATCGGCATCCCGAATCTCAGTTTGATTTGATATAGTGCAAAATTACAAACTGAATGCCCGTAATAACAGTGCAGCGAATTCGAGAGAGGAGCCCCGGGCGAAACGTTTGCGCGTCTCGTAATTGGGCAAAAGCATTGCAGCTGTGATGCGATGTATATAATACGTGTGTCTATATTCGTGGCTCCGTGTGGGTGAGTGGTACTGAATTAAATTATTTGATTCCAAATCTTCATCAGGTTAAGCCTGCATTTTATTGCCGGGCAATGGCTTTATTAAAAAGTGAGCCACGAATTACATTAAATTCAATTAATACCATAAATTCTTTCAAGTCTCTCGGTACGATACTTCGAACATAATATCCAATTAATATATGCAGCGAGGAAGATACGAAATATATATCCTCTTATGAGCGGTTGAATATAGACAAGTTTTTACAGAGAGCGTACGGATTATTTTATCAGTGTACGCGGGAAACCCCGTGTAGAAATTAGTTGGGGATTGTCTTAGTTAAGAAAAGGCTCTTATATAAGGCTGAATTAGGGCTTCTCGAATAAGGGCTTCCTTACTATTACCTTAGTAGAGCCCTGTCGGGGCTTTTTAAGGTGTTCTTACTTTTAAACTGTAAGACTCTAATAAGGTCAACTTGTAAGGGCCTCTTCAGGGTTTGGTAAGGATGCCCAGTTAAGAAATAAGCAGGCTTTGTTAATGAAAACTTAGAAGGGCCCTGTCGGGGCATTTCATTATTATTATTACATTTTAAGCTACATACAATTTAGTCCTTATTAAGGCATTCCAATCGGGACTCAATTAATTGCCCTTGATAGGGGCTCCATGCACCAAACGCTACGCTTCCTCATCAGGGCCCGATTATAAATAGGGCCAAATAATCAGGCCCTTATTACAGCCCTAAGACAATTTCTACACGGGACGTGGCAAGGTATTTAAACAATTTTAACTCCGCCGTTTTTCAACACCTCGCGAACTTTCCACTTAAAATTTCGTCAAACAGTACTCCAACTGCAATAAACTCTCTTTCGTGGAAAATAAACTTTCCCAATTTATTAGGCGCTTTTAACCTCTCCTTAAAATGCAGCTCTTTTATAGCCCACCGGATGGACCCGTTATACCTGCCCCTTTAAGACTTATAATTCGTGGAACCTTAGAAATCGAGATAACGAACTAAAAATCAAGAAAAATCGTGGAATTTTGAATTTATCAGTCCTTTCTCACCGCTTCCAGAATTACTACAAAATCCCCCGACGTAATACTGGTCGCCGTTTTCCGCAAGGGCGCATATTACACATAATCCCTCGCCAAAGACTTTATCCACGGGAGCCTATGTATAGTAGACCCCTATAACAACACCCCTATATACACGAAAAGTGTGCGGAGTAGTGAAGAGAACCCTCTATGGCTCCTGCAGGCGTTGTCGCCCTATCGCTATACGGAAAAAACAAGGCTTTCTCTCTTTCTTTCTCTCTTCTCTGTTCTTCACCTCATACTCTTTTCTTCCTCGCCCAGTATGTATATACATATATGTATAGCAATCCCTATCCCATCCACGCCCCGAGGTTACAAGGTCGCCCTTATTGTTAGCCCTCCATTCGGGACCCCGCGCATCCTCCCCCTCCTCTTCTTCCGATCAAAACGCGTGTCTACCGACTCCGGGAGTCATTCCCGATGCGGAGTACGCAACCGTGCCGGTACTTGCACGTCGCGCGCGATGTACGTACGGAGATCTTACGGCGGGTATATACTTATATTCCACGTAAGGGGCACACACGTGCGGTATCTGCATATCGCGTACACGCGACCAGGGGAGGTATACTCAGAGCTTACGCGCGGCTACGTGACCAGGGGAAAGGGCATCGCGTCTGCAAAAGCGCGCGCGTGTCCCGTGTAGGTACAACACCGTTTAACCCCTTGAGGGGCACATTTTTCAGTTGAAAACAGACGTTTTTTCACTTGAATCACTATTATCTCATTTTTTCGTGAGCTTTTGGCTCATGTTTGTATAATATAATATTTTTTTCGATGATTATATTTTTATCTAATGTAAGTGTCCCAATTCTTAACCAGTTGAGCCCAATTCCTAATCACTTGTACATTTAGCTCTCTCAATGAAAGTATAATATTGACGTGCCTCCAATTAACAGATAGAGGAGAAGGTCCGAATATTGGCCCCTGGTTTATTTACCTAACAAATAACTGTTCATAATAGTATAAACTTCAGTTTATACGGTAAAATTTATATTGTTACGAATTGTAAAAAGTACGCTGTGTCTATTAAAAAAAAATCAGTGTTTCACCTCGAGGAACCCTGTCACTGGGATTCGCTGTAAAAATTATTATACCAATCCTTTTTTTCCGTCTCAGGACTCCGGAAAGTCCTAATATGTCCATTGGAATCTGAAAAGACAGACGAATGAGAAAAATCGGGAGAGAAAAAGTGGCACGTATGCATGCTATTGCCTCTCAAAGGGTGAAAGTAACGTTCACGTCGTTCGAATATTGTTTAATCATAGCCACGGGTGGAAAGGGGTGCGAACGCGGGTCGCGATTTTGACCAACAGGTTGCTCGATATATAGCGCCCCACCTCTTCGGCGCGTATGGGGAGAAAAAATATCAGCCGAGAGGAACGCGCCGTCACTGTAAGCGCGGCTTAACTCTCACCCCCGCCCCGGGAGGGTGGCGCGCGCGCCTACGGAATATACGTCGTGTATCGGGCGGTCCGTTAAACCGGACCATTTGTCGGGAAGTCGCTCACTTCATTGCCGCTCCCTCCGAATAGGAAGAGCGATGCGTCGTATTTGTTAACGGACAGAAGGACGGTGGGAGGGCGCGACGGCGCCGCTGCCTACTCTGAATACCCACTCCCGCCGACGCGAGCAACCCGCACACCGCGCGCGCGTTGCGGAGGGCGAAGGAAACGGGGGTATACAGCGACAACCGCGTCTCCCCCAACCCCTCTCTCTTTTCTCGAAGGCGCCGCGAGAATACGTCTCGCGTTATTCACCGTGTGCCCCTCTCGCGCAGAGGGAGTTTCTTTTTAGATCCCCCTCGCGTGCCCGATCGCCGACACGCGCGCGCGCCGTACGTGCTCCCGCTTCGTATCTTCGTTGGTATCTTCGCGGGCCCTCGAGGGCGGCAGGAGGGGGAGAAGAGGGCGATGGGATACCTATCTTTTACCTTTCCCGTCGATAACGAAGGGGATCGGGCGTCCGTCTCGAGAGCGCTTTGCCCGGCCGCTCACGGTCGTTACGGCTCCTCACCATCCTCCTGTTCGCCCCGCCCCTTTATCTGTATTGCGTATAAAGACCTCGGCCGACGCTCGCTTTTCGGCGGGGGATCGTCGGCGCTACGCGGAACGGTCGCGGTCCGTGACTAAGGGAGGTCGGGAATTCGATTGGCGATGTGCGGACGTCGCTCGGTTTGCAGGGAGAAGCGGGGGTGGCTCGCGAGACTGGGGAATCTATAGATGGCTAAAATAAAGTAACGCGTGAGAGAGGGGTAGTTCGATTTTTTTGCGAATTGGAAATCTGTCGGAAAACTTGAATCTTCTTACATAGCCGAAGAGCGAAGTGTAGCATCAAAGGAATTGTCTGGAAATATCTTTGAAACCGTAGGGCGTACAAAAAATCTATTCCACTCATTCGATAGGCGCCATCGATCAGATCAAATTTCATACGAGGCATTTTTTCGTGGTGTCAAAAGCCGAAGAAATATAAGAAGCCGAAGATAATAGTTTCAGACGTCTCACTCTCAGTACACCATATGAGACTAAACTTACTCGTCAGGAAAGAAACTTCAATCACTATTATCTCATTACCTATGAGCTTTTAGTTCATATTTGTATGATACTTTTTTGAAGATTACGTTTCAATCTACAATAAAGTCTTACATCGATATTGTCCGAAAATTCATAAATAATGAGATAATAGTGACTGAAGTTTCTTTCCTGGCGAGTAAGTTTAGCCTCACATGGTATACTCTTATCTCTCCTCTTCCTCCCAGAACGAAAGAGGAGAGCAAAAGTCAACGAGCGATCTGATCATAGGGACCACCGTAGACACCCAAAACTCTTCCCCCGAGCAAATTGTCAACGTGTTTCGCGGGAACTCTGCTCCCCCGATTACGCAGCGCTTCGAATCGAGTCCCTCCTCTGCTCTGGGGCGAGTCCTCTCCCGAGTGTCACAGCGTTTGGCGATCGCGAGTAAATACGGTCAGAGGACATCCACGATAGGCGTCCCCTCTCGTCCGCCCGTTACCCTCCCGCTGGCGTGCATGCATGCGTGCATCGAACTGCTGCAATTGCGATAGGCGTAGACGCGATACAACCCTAAACAGTTTCGCGTCCGCCACGACTGCGCGGACACACCGATGCATACGTCACTGTACGTAGGGTTTACGGAGGTACGACGTCCGACCGTGCACTGACCCTCTTTGACTAGGTACCGCTCGCCGGATGCGCTGTTTGCATCTCGTTACGTGGCTATTTGTTTTTGATTTGATACCGTCATCCTAGCCTAGTGTAAATAGGAAGGTGTGGAAGAGGTAGCTGGGATCGAGGGAGGGAAGGTGGAAGAGAGGTCGGGTCGACGAGACAACGAGACCGCGTCGGAGGCAAAGCCTGCGCGAGGTGTATATGTATATGCATGTATCGGGAAGGAGAATAGGCGATTGGCTGCGTATAGCGTGGGTGAAGGGTTAAGCTGGATTTACATTTATTGGTCGAATTATACCGAAGGGGAAGTTCGAACGAAGAGGCGGCAGATTAAAGACGCGGGAGCTGTAGGCTTCACAGTGTATTCCTTACTTTTCTTTATTCCCATATTTTTTTAAGTTTGCCCTTCTTCACTCTAAAACTCTCGATTTTCCCCCCTTTCCTCTATAATTAAATATTTTTCCTCTAAAATCACCTATTATTCAGCTTCTCAGTTGAGTTTTATCTTTTCATCGTTTCGAATTCCGTGAAAAGGGTCAAAATGCTCAATTTCATTCTCGTTCGCAGTGACGCTTGTATTGTACGGTCTAGACTCTCCGTGGCGCAACGTATTCAGTAATTATTGGTTCCACTCGTCGGGCTTTCGGGGTGTACGGTTTTTTTCTCACTCCCTGAAAGGTACGCTATGTTTTTGCTGATATGCGACACGCACATTGTACCCGGTTACCGCAAAATATTCTGAAAACCTCAAATTATCCCGAAAGTCGATATGTCTCGTCGAAAAGCTGTAATTACGCGGCGTGGAATTTCATTACTCATCTGGAATCTTTCCAATTATCGTATTCACAGAAAATAACGTACACGGAGCTTGATGATACTTCTTACGCTTTACGCGATCGATGATTCGACTGGAATAACGAGATAAAAATTATTAGTTATCCCGCAACGATCACGACATTATTATTCATAAATTCGAAGTCACCGTCTCACATACACCGAAAGAAATATATGCTAGTGCCAACAAATGTTTTCTTCAGTCAAAAGCATGATATAATTTAAATATCAAACCATGTTTTCTTCATGCAAGAAAATATTTGATAAACTGAAAGAAATTTTTAGGTTACACAGAAATAAGTACAGCTATATGATAGCAATACTTTAAGGCTTATACATTAGGATCCACCCTCGCGCCTCCTTGTGTCAGTTCCGCGCTCGCGGCACGTTAATAGCCGCTAGCTCCCATTATCCGTCTCGTCGATCTATAGGGATTCTCCGGCACTCGAAGGAACCCGCGCCGCCTCCCCCGCGATCGCGTGCCTCGGCCGCACGGCGGAAATGTGCAGCGCGGCCCTCGCATAGCGGGTGAATTCTCGAGGTCGAGCGTCGGTACGTTGTAAAGTCTGCCACGCGGGAAACCCCGAGGAAGGAGCGACTATAGCGAGAGGAAAGGGGAGCTACATCCGCGCGCGAAAAGTGGTGGTAGTGCCGTTTCTGACGGGACGTGGCCTACGCGAGAGGGTGAGACGCGGGGGGCGTACCCGTACAAAAGCCGCGCGTAGGAAAACGCGTATAAAGTTGGCTCCACACGAGCCCGACTTATTTGGCGAACCTCTCGTCGTTGAGCGGCGCGTGTACCGGTCACTGGCCGAGCGAAGTTGCAGTTCGCGGATGCATCGGTCGTGTGTGCATGGCTCGGAACGGTCCGCGCGCATAAGTCACCGGTCAAGTGGCCGAGCGGCGATGCATTACGCGCGGGGAATGCGGTACTGCAGTGGTAACTATAGGAGTACGAGCTGGGAGGGGGTGAGAAATTCAATGAAACGCTTCTCCGAATGATTTGGGAACTAGACCGGCTCGCTCTTCAGTCCGTATTGAGATCTCACTTTGAGAAATTTATATGGACGCTCAGGCCTCGTTTAGGAAACGCGTATAAAATTGTAACTGTGCGCGGAGATAAGTTTGTAGTGATCAGTTTCATACTGAATAGGTATAGAAAGGACGTTTTAGGCAAGTTCTTTATCAAACGACATTTGTCGTGTTAAGGACAAAAGGGTAAATGATATTTCAAAATTATGGCAAAAATATGTTTTAAAGTAATTAAGGCAAAATATTTAACAGAAATGAAAATTATTATAAAATTTTAAATAAGAACTAGTATATCGCGACATTTTTCTTCTTTTCAAATTTCAGGAACGATAGTCAGGAGTAGGTATATGCTGTTTTCTTTTCAATCTATAACTGTCGTGACACGTACAATAAGGAAGTGCGTACCTACAATGTGGGAAAAGGTCTAGTTGAATACGAACCTATATATAATAGAAAGATTTATTTCAGATAAATAAGAATTTATTCGCATCGAACAAAAGTTTATTTGAATTTGATAAATGTCTTGCATATCTTTTTAATCAAGTACGAACCTAGTGGAACATTCATTTCATTAAAATAGACTTTTATTCAATGTAAATGAATTCCTATTCATCTCAAATCAATTTTGCCATCAGCCTCGTAACCGACTAGACCCTTTTCATGGGTATACCTTTTCTAAAAAATCCGTTCTATATTATCCTGCAGTATGGAATCGATTACCACAACCTTTTCTCCGTATATGATCGACGATGTATAGTAAAAACTACTTCTACTCGTCCACTCACCCCTTTTCTTGGTACGTATACCCTCTCGAGTGCTCCAGTCGTGTGAATCCGCCTTAACGTCCACCTACGTAACGTAGTACCCACATACACCGCCGCGCGTATGAACTCACGCGACGGCGGCTGGTGCACTACGGACGGCAGCCCCCGGGAGAGTCGTGCATTCAAAGTTCCTGTGTGAGTTTCTCCCTGGCTTCCGATGCTGCCTCCGGTATTTACCGCGCGGCAGCGACTCTCAAACGAGTCCGGTGGAACAGAGCGCGTCGTGGCGCGACAAAGATTTCGCGTGGCGCTCGGCGATTCTCGACCTCTCGCCTCCTGACCGCGCGATCGTACCGCGCGCCGTGCGGTTACTTACGTTCCGCGGCGTTCCCGCCTGCGGGGGGGATCGGAATTTCGAGCACTCTCTCTCGCCGACACCGTTCTCCGCGAGGACCACCCCCTGTTTCGTTTACCCTGCAGCATCCTCCACCCCTTTGGTATCGCTTTCTCTCGCCTTCTCTCTCTCTCTCGTGCGGGCTCTCTCCCCCCGAAGAGAGCTGGTCAAAAATCCTCGAAATCCCCTCGTTTCGTCCCTGTCTCGGTTTACACGGGGGTTGCATCCCGCCGCGATGCGGGAGGCGTCCGTGAGGGTTGGTGGACCCGCGTCCCCATTTTCTCAGCGGGTGGTATCGTCCTCGTCTTCGTCCGTTCCCGTAAACTCTCCCCCACCCACCCCTTTCCACCGTCGCCCTTGTCTCTGGACTCGACCCTTCTAGTTGGCCATTTTCAATTACGCGAAATTACCTCGCGCGCGGTATTAATAATCCCGTCGGATCTCTCCGCGCCTCCACCCTGGCTCTGCGGCGGGCCGTAAATAAAGCGACGCGATGACGGAAGAGCGCGATAATAAGGAGTAAGGTGAATGACGCGGTACGGGCGTCCTGTTTCCGCGCCTCCCACGCCCCCCGTTTCCTCCCGGCTTCCGCTTTTCGCGTTGGACGCGCGGAATGCGGATAAATCGCGACGGTAAAGCGGCGAGAGGGTGGGGGGTTTTCTGCCGTCATCTCGCAGTGTTTCTCAGTCGTTTGCATCTGGAGTTGGGGTGCATACAATTTTTTATTAAATAAAAAGAAAGAGGAATGAGTATGGGGTGGAAATTGACTTATATTTGGTCAAGGGCTGAAGAGAGGGAGAGAGAGAAAGTGAGAGAGAACAATGACAACGAGAGCGCTGTATAGTTTTCTGCCATCGGAAATGGGAAAACCCATGAATTTTTACAGTTACCCCAGTAACAGGGCTCCTCGAAGTGAAACACTAAAGTTCTTAATAGACCACAACGTACTTTTTACAGTCCGCAACAGAATAAACATCAATTTATACGGTCAAATTTACTAATCTCTCGTTAATATGTCTCGAGGGTTTGCGGATTTATTCTGCAACTAACTGTCAAAAGTAAGCTCTGTCTATTAAAAAATTCAGTGTCTCACCACGAGGAGCGCTTTTACTGGGATTCACTGTAAACCTAATCCTTTTTCTCCGTGTTTGCATCTGGGGACGGGGTGCACTTCATTTTTGAACGAATAAAGGGAAATGGAGATACGCGTGGGATTAAAATTGATTTGTCTCTGGCCAAGGGCTGAAGAGAGAGAAGGAGAACAATTACAACGAGAGCATTGCATATAGCTTAATAATTGCATTGTATTACGGAAATGCTTTGCAGTATGTCGATTGAGCTGTAATTAAATAGCCCAGTAATCGACGAATGCAGCGCGCAAACATCACGATCGATCGTCATCAAACAGTATTAGAAAAAAAATCGATGGCGATCAGTCGATTCGCCATGAATCAATCGCCGCTATAAACTCTCGTAATTTTGTATCGACTTTAGCGTTCACCCCGTTTCCCTGCTACGTTGACGAGATATATAGCACCGCGCCCGAAGCGAGAGCGAAGCACCCTACACGCGACTCCTCCTCGGGGCCCATCAGTTTCGCGGAACGATAGAAATCGACAGGAATTTCGACACCGGGTCGAGGGAGAAGCTCGCTTAATTGCGTTTTTCTCCCCCCCCCCCCCCCTCCGCGTCAATTTACCTACGTATTAATATCAGTTTAGACTTTGGCGGTGGTTAACGGCGGAGCGAGCGAAAGGGGGTGGGAGGGGTTGCGAAGGTGGAAGACGCGCGGGGGCGATGGTATGGGGGATGAGAGGGATCGTGCCGTGTATAGAGATCTAAGCGAGAGGGCTAGAGAGAATTTGCTGCCGAAGGGGAACGGATACCGGGGCGAAAGAGAGAGAGAGAGGGCGGCGCGGTAGAAAGAGAAGCGCGGCGGGGAGGGGGCTGGAGGTGGTGTAACTCCGATGCCATCTATCATGCCCTCGTTCCCCGTCCGCTATCCTCCTTTGCGGCGGCGGAGGAGGCTCTCGAAGATGAATGGGTCGTCGGGCACCGTCATCGGTGAGTATCGAAAAGTTTTCTCGGGCGCGCGCAAAGAGGACCCGTTCGGAAAGAGTGTTAATGGACTATTAATTTTTATCGAGAGATCCCTTTTGTTTCGCGTCTCCGAGGCCGTGCGCGCGATTTCTCGTTCTATAAGCGATCGGTAGGCGGGGGGATACAGGTTGTTATGGGTATACGGGAGCCCCGGCCCGCGAAAAGGC
This sequence comes from Xiphydria camelus, assembly GCA_963678675.1. Classification (NCBI taxonomy): domain Eukaryota; kingdom Metazoa; phylum Arthropoda; class Insecta; order Hymenoptera; family Xiphydriidae; genus Xiphydria; species Xiphydria camelus. Next base: position 3,585,512 of record OY783199.1, read on the forward strand.
ACTGGACCCTCTCGACAAAAGGGAGGAAGAGAGGGCGCGCGGACCGAGGGAGGGAGGGGGGAGGCTTTAGGGAGACCCGGCGATAACCCGCAGGCTAACCACGTTCCGCCGATATTTCTAAAACGTAAAACGGAAAATGTGGGTTACGCCCGTGGAATAGAATGGCGCAACGGATAGAGGGAGTCGCTCGCGCGCCGTACGAAAGGGAGGGTAGAGGGGCTTGGGCTATAGAGATGCACGCTCCGCTCGCCGTGGCACGGATGAGAAATAGGCTCTTCGACGCGAGGCGACGTGGCACCCTTGCTCCCCTTCGGTCCTCCTCTGGTATACTGTACCTCCTTGTTCGGGAGAACTGACCCTGCGGGATGACCGACGACCTACCTTTGCGATGCGGGCTCGAACGGTGCAGTTTGGCGCTGCAGCGCGAATTTTTTGTATATACGTTACGATAAATACTGCAGGTGTTATAAATCGATAGATCGATAGATGAATAGATATCGTAATAATATTAAACATCTTTGATACCGGCAAGTTCATAAAAGGAATATCTGCGTCCAAAATAAATGTCAGCATATTATATTAAAAACGAAAATCATAAAAAATTTTCTTCCATACGATAAATTGGAGATGCTCTATTCCACAGCAATTGCGTTACTTTGGAAACGAAACGAGTCATGGTAAAAGTGTCCCGACAAAAATTGCTCGGATTTGAAAATTGAGCAACTGTTATCGTATCTCATTTGATTCTTTAGATAGCCCAATGGTTCTGTATTATATATGTTGTACGATAAATGCTACAGATTTTATAGATAGATGGATAAATATTTTATTAAACATCTTTCATATGAAGTTCTTGAAAGATACGTATATCCATTTAAGAATAATATCCACGCATATTAAAAAAAAAAGAAATTCTCTACTTAGTTTTCTTCCATACGATAAATTTGAGATAGGTATTCTATTTCACATCCACTTCATTATCTGGGAAATGAAATGAGTCACGATAAAAGTGTCTCAACAAAAATTGCCCATATCTTAAAGCTGAGAAACTTTTATTATTACACTTTTATAATATCTCGTTTGATTCTTGAGATAGTCCGGTAATTGGTTAAAGAATTCGTCAAGTACCTATACTCCAGTCGCGAGGACCCACCTAGCCTTACACCATGCTTAACGATGAATATACCCGACGTATAATTCATCTCGCGATATTTCCATAAGCGAACGCAAGGTATGCTAAATCGTGACTCAGGCACGTAACGCGTAATTTACATGTCGCCGGTCAGCCGCGAAGGAGGAGCGTGCCTCTCGAGACATTTCGATTATTCGTCCCGTTGTTTTCGTTTGAGAAATTGACCCTGGGTCAGAGCGGACCGCGCGTTTTCCTGCGCGGTACTCGCACTCAAAGCAGTCCACGTCGTGGAACGCGACATTAATTACACGGTTGACAAATACCCAACGTTACTCGTCCTGTATTATTCCCGCACATACGGATATATTGCGTAAAAGAAAGTGGGTTTTAACCCAGCACACTTTCAAGGTTAGCTTCAATTTACATTCTCTTGCCACCGATAATCTATGTATATTTTCCACGTTAATAACATCACTTCACCGAACGGTTTACATTTCATTTATTATTCCATTTACACCCTCTTTGGTAGAATATTAGAAATTCACGCCTCTGCGTCCGATATTTCTGTTTTCAATAGACCCCAAATGTTGCAGATCTTCAAAAATGCCCCCGAAGAATGCGGAGTCCTATCGAGATGGATGGAGGGATGTAAATGTAGGGCGAAGCAGATGACTTCTAAGAAGAGGCCGCCGTAAGACCCACCGGTCTCCTAGAGTAGGCTTATTTTGCAGTTGATTGGCAGACCGTTTCCTACGATTCGTAACGGATGCGATTAATTTATTGAAACATTTGGTTGGCCGATTACTGCAGAATAGGCCTATGTGGAGGGATCTCCGGGGGCAGTGCAAGAAGACGTCAGTAAGCGGCCATCGCCTCGACGGAGGGATGAACGCAGAGGGGTTTGCATGTTTTTCGATTCCTCCGGTCCCCATCATGCCGCAGGACAATTGGTCCGAAACGGCACGGGGTCTGGTTGTATTTTTCACTTGTCGACAATGTGCACGGTGGTCACGAGTCGAGGCCTTCAACGGTTTCGACTCGTGATGTTCTTGTCGTGTTTTAATTTTATTTTCAGCCTCTCATCGTTTCCTTCGCGGTTCGGTAGATTCTCTTGGTTTTAGCGTAATTAGCCTTGAAGTCGGATGACCCTCCGACTTCGCTCATATAAATACCAATCCTCTTTACTCGTTTAATTTCTTAGTCATGCGTTCAATTGAATTTTATCGAGGAGCGATGAGAGATTCCGCGGCAAGTCGTTCTCCAAGTCGAAGTGAATTTTTCATGCGAATTTGCGAAGTTGTAACTGTTTTTGCTTCCACGCGGAGAACGTCTTAGGTTTTTTCAACTCAAATATGGTATTTTTCATTGCTGAACTAATCGAATATACGAGAATACGAGAAAATTGAAGATTATAATTCAATGCAATATGATTCACAATTCAAGTTTATACTATTGCCTCTTACTTTGATTCTTTGTACCAACAATCAGTCGAGTCCTTAGCCCGCTTAATTAATTAACCTGAATAATCCCAAGCATGTAACATTTTTTCAGCCTCATACGAACAGTAAGTGCACAATACTCAGGTGTGTTTTGAGATGAGATCAAGCTCCGGTGACGGATGCGTCCCGGGACGTTATCCCTAGTGTAGGCCTTTGCACCGGGGCGGAGTGAATTGGATTCGTGGAATGATTGTGTTGGAGGGAATGTGTTGCATTTTTTATATACAGCATAGGGAGGTAGGCTAGTCTTTCGGAGTGAGTGTGTATCTAGTTTTAAGTAGGTAGGGGCGGAGTGGGAGTTCCTTCGCTAAATAACGCGAAAGTTCACCCGAATCCCGAATTCGAACACTGGCGCCCGCGGTTCTAGACCCGGACGCACGCGAAAATGAAATATTTAAGTCGTCGAAGTGTGTGAAAAGTGCGGAAGTGAAGTGGACGACGCGAAAGCTCGAAATAAATATGCACAAACGTTTATGGGTTGCGATTTTGTGAATGGCAAATCATGGTTTGAGCTTATTTATCTCGCGAGGAAATCTCGAAAACCGTCCGCCATTCGATCTGGATGAATCTTTGCGGACTCGTCTAAATCGAAGGTGGATCAAAAAGCAATTCGAAAATGAAATAATTAAGAGTCCGAAGTGAAGTAGTGAATGAAGGGCTCGAAAATTCGATTAAATGTGCACAAACGTTTACGGACTGCGATTCAACGAATCGGAGGTCGTCGTTTGGGCTAGCCTGTTATTTAGCTCGCGAGAAAACCTCGAAAGGCGTCTATCTTTTGATCTTGATGAATCTCTATACATTTATCTAGATTGAAGACAGACCAAAGCGATTTTAAACGTCACGCAGATAGATAGCAATTTTTATCTCATTTGAATTTAACGTTCTCTTCAAAACTGAATCAATGGACAGGCTCAGCAGACACAACAGTTGTATAATTGTTGAGTAATTTTCAATGGTCATTGGCTAAATGCACAATTTCAACCAATGACCCGCGAGTGCTTCCTAGGAGTGATATCTGCTGAACCCGCATAATGAAAGTCATTGGCCAATCGCTGAGCAGTCACTGATTCTCAGTTGTAAGACTGAGAAATCTCCAGTCGCATACCTATAACTGGAAATCAGTGACGGATTATCAGTGGTTTTTTATTGATTCCGATTTGGAGTGTTGATTTGATTGAATAATGACGAGAAAAGGCGATGTTGTTTATTTGTGTGAGGTTTTCGTTGAAAGGGAATCTTCGAGCCTGTCAATATACTCTACGCATCATAAGGAGCTTTGCTCGAAGAGGCGATTCGCCGAAGAGGACAATTAACCTGTTGTATATGGATTTGTTGTATCGTCACCGTGCACATTGTCATTCGTATACCATTTTATATCGATCCTGTGTATTCAAGGATCTCACGTTCAAATGTTTAAGTATTCCATGTTGTGACTTATAATCTTAATGTTTCTATAATTTTTGGGTTTTACACTCCATTGATTGTTTGTACTCATCTATTATAATTTAGTTTAATGAGAATATAAATAATTTATCATACGTGAGATCCTTGTCTGTGTCAAGAAATACGTAGCAATTTTTTGTATCTGGGACGCGCCAACTTTCGTATCAATGTGATTTTCAATCTTTCATATTATCGGTATTTAATTATTATAATAACATTTAATATATGCGAATGCTTTATCTTACAATTACATTTGATATTAAACACAGTTTCCAGCGGTCAACAAATTTTGGAGAACTTGGAATTGGTCAGAAAATGTTCGTGGAAAAGTCAGAGAAAAAAACTAGAGAGCTGAATTATTATTTTCTTCAAAAATCACCGACATCTCGATATTCTTTTGAGATTTCTTTCATAATTTGTGACTTTTGTAAAAAGTTATGAAAAATTGTATCAGATAGGGTGGTCTTTTTGTGTGTGATTAATTTTATAGACTTTCATTTTTCGCAAAATTTTCTGCCATACCACTTAAGATTTTTCTAAGAATGCAATTCTTTAAATTAATCGCTTGACCATCCTATATGAAATATTTTTTAAGGGCTGATTCCAAAAATCACAGTTATGCTGTATCAGATTTACCCTGCATGAGATTCAAAGAAAAGTAATTATTTCAGTCTGCAAAACCGGGAAAAAATGATGCCAAAGAATTGTACTTTCAAATGATGCTAGATATCAGGTTAAAAAAAATTATAACCGTCGGTTGTTGTAGTCTGGCTACGTATTTCTACATTGAATCGAAAGAGCCATTGACGAATGTTTCCTCGATGATGCTAGTTCATCGAGAAACGTCGTTCGTGGTTCGTGTTCAGTCCATTTTAGACTCATCAGTTTCGCTGCAATGTTTCAGGGTAGCACCTTATTTTCAGCAAAATCAATTACTAATTTTTATTGAATTGGGCAAAAATGGTGACATCTGGAATGACGAATTACGATGCTTTAGACGATGATAATGGATTCTATACTTAATGTCCCTTAATGATTACTCGTAAATGCCCCATCGTTTTATACCGATAACCCACATTGAATGGTAAGTTGGTATTTTTATATTACTTTATATTTTGTCAGGGAATTATAGAAAACTTGGAATTATCAAGGAATTTTAATTTTCCAGAGAGAAGTAAAAAAATTGAGGACGAGTTAATAAATCGAGGATGGGGAATTTGTAACGAACTGAGAAAGCATGACGATATGCTCGTACCCGTCCCATACTCTTACCAGAAAGAAAGCAGCATCGAGCGGTAAATTTGTATTTTTTCCTATTACTATATCTTATATTTCGACTCGTATAATCGACGTACCGGCAAATTTCTCAAGCGGTAAATACATATCGATGCTCGCAAATAAGAACACCGTATCTCAATTTTTGGCCAAAATGAGTTAACATCACTTTTCAATATAAGAAATTCTCCTCTTTCAATTAAAACCACGATTTCTAAATTATTTTTGCAAATATGTGGATTAAAAAAAAAGTAGTTTAATCGTATCTAATTAATATGGTACCTATTTATGATAAAACTTACACGACTTTAAACCTACTTTCTGAGAAACTGTCATTATTGAGATACGATGTTTTTATTTGCGAGCGTCGATATATAGCATGGTGGTAATATTAAATGTCAAAGAATTTCCCTGTGTACATATATGTATATATATAAGTTTGTTCCATCCCACGTTAAACGAAGCTTAAAAAAGTGATCCCCTCTTCCCCCCATTGATCGTCACCGCTGCAAGCAATTTTTCCCCGGAATGATGAAACCCGAATCACTTCACCCCCGCGAGCCACTCTCGCGCGCGCCTCCTCCAACCCTCGCGAGGATCGCCGCTGCAGCGCGAGCCTCCGGTTCCCGGGACTCGCGCGCGCGCGTAATATCTAATTCACACGTTTTCTCCCTGCGCGCCTCGGCCGAATGCCGCTCGAGACGTTTCGATTATCCGTCCGCTCGGCGCAGCGGGACCGCCCGACGACGGGTCGGCGTCGAGACAAAGACGCGTCGAATATCTCGTCGTCGACGACGACGGTCGTCGGGGGAAAGAGCCCCGCGAGCTAGCCAGCGTCGCCCGGCCCGACCAACCAGCCCGAGCCACTCTTCGTCGTTACGAGGCGGACATTAGCGTTGGGACTCGGGATAAGGAGCACTCGGGAGTTGACTCGGGATTATGGGAGCCCGTAACGGCGGCTGGATATAAGTAACACGTCGCGGGGATGGTACGACCGTCTCGCACCCTCCGTTTCCACCCTGGCGGCGCGACCTGCAGCTCGCGTCGTTATATCTTTCTTCGCCTCGGACTTTCCTACGCTTCCCTCTCCGTGGCGGGGAACGGGGAGGGGTTGGAAATAATAATTATACGCGCGTTATCCTCGCTCTCTGTCCCGAGGCGTGCGCGAGACTTCCCCATCCCTCTCAGTCTTCGTTTCTTTCTCGTTGTCTCCGTCTCGCACCCCGGCGGTGTTTGTCTCGCCTTATCTGCAGACGGACGTGACGTCTCGGCGTGCTCGGCGCGGCGCGAGCGGGCCGCGTCTTAATGAAGAAGTCAAAGAAGTACATGGTTAAATATTCGTCGCATCTGCGCGCGTGGTTAGGTAATCAGAGCGGAGTCACGTGTGTATTCGTATTTGAATGTGGCTTCCGGCGGGAAACTGTGGCGTTGTGTAGCGGATTTGTCATTATAATTCTTTGGCGGAGGGGTTTTGCGTTATAGGGTAAAAGTGAGTAGCCGTCCCTGTTGAAGAGCGAAGTCAAAATCGATTATCTTGAAATCGGTTGCATATATCGAAGAAAAGTTTAAATAAAAAATGTTTGCCATTATTTTTGTTATGAAAAAGTGTGTATACATTTTTCGTATATCTCCGCTGCATTTCGAGATAATCGCGTTCAAAGTTAAGCAGAAACTGGGGCATTTATCCAACTTTTACTCCATCGCTCGTGACGTTTATGGTTTCTTAAGGGTCGGTATTCCAATGATAATGGCACTATGGATCCAGGCCGCAGCGGAACTGCGCGCGGGCTGTCGCGAGGTGAACTGAGTTACGAAAGTCTGAATAAGACGGCAGAAATATTTAATGCCGGCGGAAAATTGATGTCGCGGTACGTCTTCGTCCGTTGACACTGACTAATGGAAACCGTCCATTAGTCGATCCATCCGACTTTCATATCCGTCTTCCGCAGAATGCATCGCGTGGCTGTAGGTATAGTTTTTCCTCGGTACATTGCAGTGGTAACAGGCGCGCTTTACACGGACGCGCTTTGGTCGTTTACACCTATGCGGGAATCGTTACGGCGGGTAATAAAATAAAAGTAGCCAGGTCTCTCTCGCTCTTAAAAGTTCGCTGGTTTTTCTTCGGTACCGGGCACCTTTCTCGCGCACCTGTTCTTCTTATTCCCGTTCTTGGATTTACTCTAAAGAGTAAACTCTCCTGCGCTCGTCTGTCTCCGGAAACGATGGTTTTTACACTGTAGGCGCGTCTTTATAAGATAATATAAGAGTTCGAACGAGATTGCGACTGTATTTTATTTGCAAATGCGGATCGTATAGTTTTTGTCTTCATTTATTGACTCCGATATTCGTACGAATACGTGATACCACACTGAGAAAAAAAAAGATTAAAAATTATTCTGTTAGAAGGATATAATCTGAGTACGAAAGGTAAAACAGATCAAAAATTATCCTTCCAGGGTTTAAAATTTAACCTTCCTTAGCATAATTTTTGATCTATTTTACCTTTCGTACTCAGATTATCCTTCTAACAGAATAATTTTTAATCTTTTTTTTTCTCAGTGCACGGATAAAGAATTTTGTTATCAGATAATTGCCGATATCTCGCTTTGCCTTTGAAATTTCTTTGACAAATCAATGATTTTCCGGATAGACACGAGGAAAAAAAGACGATAGATATATGATTTACAAATTCCAGAGATTCCACTATATTCCTTAAAGATATTTATACGCGATTCTAATGAGGGAAAAGGGTGGTCAATATTAGGAAATACCTACTTGGAAATGTCAGGGAATTTAAAATGTCTCAAGGAAAATTTGTAATTTGAAATCTCGAAATCTGATCCAGACGAACTTACGTTTTTAATGAAATTTCCTCGATTTTCTTTCCTTTCTTCGCAACTCCGAAGGTTCCGCCAGGAAACTTTTTTAGATCGTCATGGAAATATCAGGGAATTATTTCCATCGGAATTAATAGCCACCCTGGAAAAGCAGCAATGTAGTTCGCTCCTACGAATTCACGTAGACCGAAGAAACGCGCATGCCGCGTGTAGCTTGCAATCTTCCTCAGACCCGGCGCAGTAGTAATAGACGCGCTTCGCGCGGACACGCCCGGCCGTACGCGCGGCTGTACCTACACGGAAATCGTTACAGCGCCGGTAATAAAATAAAAGCAGCCGGAGATATCCTCCCTCGGCGAGCTGAAGGTCCGCGAGTTTTTGTTCCGCACTGTACGCGCCCTCTCGTACATCTCCGGCAACGATAGCACCCGCGCGGTACTTCGAGTCGGGAACGATCTACGATTACCTCCCGCTGGGCCACACGCGCGCGCGCGCGTTTGCAGCCGCCGAGAGCATAACTCCGCGGAGCGGCGGTGGCGACTCGCGGCGCCCGTATCGATCGACACCATCACGATCGATCCGTGTCGATCGGCGGCGGTGCGAACTCATCTCGCGTCAGCCGGTTATACGTCTCTCGGCTCCTCGAAACTTGGCCGCGAAATTGCGTTTACGGATTCGAATTTACGATCCGGCGCGCGTGCGCCGTTTACGAAGGGGGTGATCGAGCCCGCGGGGCAGCTTTGTTCGGCACGCGCCCAATCGCGGAGCATCCCCCTCGCTCGCTCGCTCCTCCGCGCGGAGTTTACCGCGGAATGCATCGATCGATCTGCACTCGAACTTTAATAGCTTCGAAATACCGAGAGCAGGGGAAGGCATCTCTGGTAGTACCACGCGTGTATAATTTCCTACTAGGGCTCTTCGCGTATTCAGTCTCGTATCGGGATGGTTGCGTATCTGCAGTCCGCTCTTCGCTGTTTGCGAATTTGCCTTTGTAAGGTTGGTTAAGTAACCGTGATTTTTGGAATATCTGCACGGGAAAAAATGATTTTGCAATTTTAACAAAACTAGGTTTTGCTGAGAATTGTTTCTTATCATGACACAAATATTATCAGTGGTAGTAAAAGATAAGTTCAGTAATCGTAAAAGTATTTGCTGGAATAGCAAATATTTCTACCGAACAAAAATTTCACTGTGATTGCAGTTACATTTGTTATTATTGAGCTTATCTTCTGCTTGCATAGATAATATTGCTGTTATGATAATAAAATGTTCAGAGCAAAATCTGGTTTTGCTAAAACTGCAAAATCATTTTTTTTCCGTGTGTAAGGATCTGCAGGGATGACAGGGTGGTTTTACGATTAATTTGGAAGATTTTGATCGCTTGGTCGACGAATTCTGTGTATTTTTTCGTGTCGATTTTGAAAATCGTAGTCATATTGAATCGATTATTATTATTGATTATGTGGTACTGGGTAATTTTTGGTTCCTGTAAAATCATTAAAAGAGTTGATTATCGCGTACAATATCGAATCGGACATCCACATTCGTAAAAGAGGTCAGAGGAAATTAGTTATTTGAGACTGGAGAGCCTGGAAAAGTCGGGAAATATTCCTTTCAAATTTTACTAGAGCCGTAAGCCTCCTCTTCGATTCATACTGCATTATAATATAATACATATATACATATTCGTATATAAGTACCGCGTTACTTAGTTTTACATTCACCGTTAAAAGTTTCTTTTGAAGTTTAAAATAAATATTTTTTTAGCAGTGTTCGTCTCAGAGACTAAAATAAACGAAATACCGAAAAGTACTTCAACGTAGACAATCCCATTTTATTAATACACTGATACAAGACACGAACGCAGCGAGGAATCGCTCCCAGTTACCTCATCGGAATTTCGTAATTCGGAACTTGCTTCGCTTTCCCCGTCGGACTGATTAATTATTAACGGAGCTGCCGGTTGTACTTGGAAATCTCGCGCGCGGTCATTGCCGAAGGCTGCACCCAGCAGCCGAGTGGGATACGGCCACCGCGTCGTAAACCACGTAAACCGTGACACGTGCAATGCGACGCCGCTGCATCTCTCCGTGCAGACGTACACGCCTATACCCAGGCGCGCGTGTGATCGCCTATCGCGTACTTTCGCCGTACCGTTAACACACATATACATATATGTAGCTACATCGCGTCTTGCTCCTCGCTTCTCGGTGACAAGAGGACAAGCCCCGACCCTTGTCCCTCCCCTTCTCGCGCGATCCCTTCGCGCAACGCTATAAAAACATTCCTTCGGGAACATAAAGGATTCCTGGTGTCAAATAAAAGGAGCCGGTGATCAATTCCTTGCATTTTCTCTCCTTCGATCCCCGTCCTTACTCTTCGTTTCGCTCCTCCCTTTCGCCTTCGGCCTCCTCCGCGGACTAGCGCCTGTTTTCTCTCTCACTCTTTCTCATCACCTCTCTCTTCGATCCCTCTCGCTCCTCCTCGACCATCTTTCGACCTTTCCAAGCTGGATACCGCCTCGAAGTACCACGCGCGCGAGGCTTTCTTCCGCCTGATCCTGATAGGTGGGTACCTACTTGCGCCGCGCGGTACCACCACCACCACAGCTACACCATCGCCTCCTCCTTCGCGGTCCTGAGTTATTTGTTTTTACGTCGCAATCTTCGCCGAGGCTACCTCCACCTGCCGTAACTCACCTATATCTCTTCATTCCCCCCCGCGGATTTCATTTTGTAGACTCGCGCCGCGCGAGGCCTCTCTCTTTCTCGCGAATTCTGCGGGAGCGATCGGACCCCAAAGCTCACGACCTTGAATCGAATCCGAGCTTTCACGTACGACACGCAGTGTTGGCCCAATATGTGCAGCGCATGTACGTAAAATTGTTACGGTAGATGCATTCACGGAGGAGATTTAATTAATTTCCACTGAAATGCACGAGCATAAATACGACTGCAAATTTACAAAATGATAGCAGAAATTGAACGATATTTTCTATAGAAAAATTGAATTAAATATTACATCGTACGCGGCTCTCTCTACTGGTCATTCAACGATATTTCATCACCGGTTGTTCCATAACTATATAAAATCCTTAAGGGTTATCGTTGAAAAAGCACGAGCATAAATATGACTGCAAATTTATACAAATATAACAGGTCGCACGGTATTTTTTATAGAACAGTTGAATTAAATATTATATCGTACGGCTTTTTTTACTGGTTATTCAACGATATTTCATCGTCGGTTGGTCCATAACTATATAACATCTTTAAAGGTTATTATTGAAAAAGCACGAGCATAAATATGACTGCAAATTTATAAAAGTATAACAGAAGTTGCACGGTATTTTCTATGGAACAGTTGAGTTAAGTATTATGTCATATGGATTTCTCTACTGGTCTATATTTCGACTATATTTCATCGCCGGCTGGTCCATAACTATACACCATCCTTAAGGGCTATTACACTTATACTTATATAAGGGCCTATTTCTAATATAATTTAATAACTGAATAATACGTGCAGCCCCCATAACAGGGAAATAAAATAGGATAGAATAGGCAATAACTCGCCCATCGTAAATCGCATATCTGCTAGTAAACCTTAATTACACTTCTCCCCGCGTGTGAATTAACTCGGCTCCCCTCGTAAGCATTATTTATCATCTCGTTATTAGATCATTTCCGATTGTGAATATCAATACAGTGCATTAGCATACGTTGAACGTGATAACGCCGATATCAAGACATCGACGTCGCCATCGGCCGTCTCGCTCCCACACCTGGCGCTGTTCGCACGAGGAATCCCTCTCTCAAGGATCCTCCTCCCGAATGCACATCCCGCAGCGCACCTGGCGCGCGCCGCACGCAGCCGCGCGAGATCTCGCCTCTCCTTTTTCTCATTCCGAAGAGGCGAGACCAGATCTTCGCTCGGCGGTGCGGCGCGCGCGAAACAAAGCGGGTTCATTTGAATAAGACTCGCGTGCATCCCCGTACTACGCGCCATTATCGCCCCTCCTTCCCCCCCTGCTCCACTCACTCTTCGCCAGCATTGCGTTGTCCGGGCTAATTATTTACTGCCTCGTAAAGCTAACGCTTTCGGCTGTGAATAAGTAACCGCTATTAAGCCGTATAGCGATATACGTCCGTTCTCGTCTCCTCCTCTCCCCCCTCCCTCACCTGCCACCGACACAAACACACGTGTAGCGGCAACATGCTCGACCGCGTCTCCGCGCCTCGCCTGGTATAAGAGGGCATACAGCGTGCGACGTTTACGATCTCGCCTCCTCTCTACCTCCGCGAGAGAGAGAGAGAGAGAAAGAGAGAGAGAGAGAGAGCCGAGGACCACTCGCCCTCCTCCTCTTCCTCCTATCCTCGCTTCGTCGCTCGGATGTAAAACTATCGTCGGAAAAATTCCGTGGGACGGGGTGGACGGGCGGGTTTATTGGTTCGACCGATCCCGACGACGTACGAAGGGTGCATGGGGCCGGGGGTAAGAGGAGGGGGTGTCGTCGTAGGACGTCGAGGACTTTCGATAAGGCGCGGTGGGAGGAGGGAGGGGGGACGAATAGAAACGGCGAGGGAAATAAAGGAGGGAAGGATGGTACGGGACGTAGAGGGGTGGGGACGGAAACGACTCGAAAAGGGGGGATGAAGCGAGAGAGGGAGAGGGAAGGATTATTGCGTCGGCATTTCGGATATCGCGTCCGAGACGTCCGACTCCCGGGGGTTGATGTAGGTTTGGTTTAGATCGGAGTGGTATAATCGAGGTGGGGGAGGGCGAAGAGCAGGGGAGGAAAGTGATTTCGACCATAACACAGCTGCTCCTCCTCCGGGAACGGAGAGGCTGAATGCAGAGTGCCCCGGCGAGGGGTCGAACGCCGCGCGGGGGGTTGCGCCGGCGGTGGCCTCCGACGTCGTCGTGGATTCTCGCGGAGCGCTACCTACCCCCGGCCGCCCTCGCGTGGACTAGATCCAGGGTTGAGCAAAGGTACGGCCGTTGACGAGCTTAAGATTGCCTCGGAAATTCCTCGTAAATCTCCCGCAGCGGCGCGAGAGGTTCTGCGAATTCGTCGTCTTCCGCGCGACGGAATCGCGCGTGGAAAAAGCGAGCCGCAACACCGCGTCGCGGGGGGGAGAAGGGATCATCGGCGAACGCGATCGTCTTTATAGGATCGCCGCGGACGTACAAACCGTCCCGGCTTAATAGAGACGAATTACTCGGCGGAACGTGATCCGCGATCGAACTCGCCGTGGGTCGTGGATCGGGTTAGGTTGGGTTAGGTTAAGCTAGGTTAAATTATCGAGGTTAAGCACCGACTTTCACGACGAGGCGGGCGAACCGGCGGGCCGACGTATCGTCGTCGGATCGTGTAGGGAGCGTCGAGGGTGCGATCGCGCGGAGCAATGTGGGCGATGCTCCCGCGGAGGATCGCGCAGAAGCTTGACCCAGGCGGCGGGAATTGCAGGACCTCTCTAATTCGGCGCCGTGTAGACATTGTCGGGGCTTCCTCGATAAAACAGACGGGAGGCCCATTCGGACATCCGTGACGACTTTATGGGAGAACTCCGGCCCTCGTGATACCTAATTCCGGCCTGATTAGGATTCTGCTGAAAGCACGTGACGGTCGCTGTACGAGCTGAAGATAAAAGACGTTAATTTCTGAGATGGGGTTTCTATAGTTTATCGCGCAGGGCTATCCGAGCCTGATCCAAGTCCGGAGTCCGGAAGTGTTTTTAACACACACGAGGGGGATGATGCCGAAGGACCAACCCTTCGCGCGTCCGATGGTCTCCGCGAGAGCTTTTTTATTCCATTTATTCAGTTTCGTATAGTGGGCGGGGAGAGAGAGGAGCACGCGTGTGCGTCCCTCGCGCCGTTTCGGATGAATAAAAAGGAGAGAAATGATCGATCGAGTCTATATACGACGCGCGCGCGTAACGCGTTCGACGATTGAATCCGACTCGAAAGCTCCCCGACGACCGATATTAAGGGTGCAACGATTTATAAAGAGGTCGCCTCTCTATTAAAGGGCCTAAGCCCGACTCCGCCGTCTTATCGCTCGGTGCCAACCCTCTTCCTCTCCCTTTCTCTTGGCTTTTTTTCACCGCGCGCGCGGATATAGCTCCGATCATGTGAAGGACGAGAGGACCTCCGCGGCGACCCTCTTAATTCGTCCGTTTCATCGGCCATATCGGGCGCGCTGCTGTCTGGGGTCGATCGCGTACAGTGGGATCTCGCGGGCGTACCTTTTTTGGTACGATTCCGTCTGGAATTTTTTACGAGCTTTTGTAGAATTATTGTCGTATCGGGAAGAGAAATGTTTGCTGATAGTATACTATAGAAATTTAAGTTATTGGAGTTTTTTAATGCTATAACGCGAAGCGAGTTTTTGATTCTGTAGACTGAGAACAAAATTTGTTTGGAAAGTTGTATCAATTTAAACTAGTTTTAATGATAACATATTCGTTTGAATTAAGGAAATGGCGTTCAATTCGATATTCGTTTATTCACAGCGAGTATAAGCATAACCGATGTAAGTAAGTATTAATCACACTAAAAAATACTAAGTTGTTTCAACTGCATATATAAGAGTCAGAAAACGCAAAAAACAAAAAATCGACTTTTTCCCCAAATGTCGACTGACACGACCGCCTTGAGATGCTTTCCACCCGAGACAAACGATGTCCCGAATATCATAAAACATCACCCGGCATTCGAAAGTCCCGATCCTCCCTCGCATCTCGCCCACCACCCCCCCCGTGAACACTTATGTACCTATACAACTTCCTTGCTCGGTACTCGCGGGGGTGTAATACGAGACCGCGCCCCTCGCGCTCCTCATCACCGCACGTCCGCGGGATAAATTGGCAACGACCAAAGTTTCGAGGGCCGGCAGCGGCGTTAGGCCGTCAGTGCGCGATTAGGGCGCGGCCCGGAACTTGTTTCGCCAATCTCCACTCCGGCCGTGCGCGCGCGATGCGGTCCGCATGGACTCGAAAGGAGAGCGATGCCTGTCGACGCCAAGTTCCCGTGTAATTTAGATCGCCGGAGAGTGGAGTAGCGCGCCGCGCGCCGTCGCGCACGGTGGAACTCCTAACCGAATGTGCGGGAGGGAATAGAATGGTAAGGAGGCGGTGGCGTGGGGCGAGAGAAGCGAGTGTATAAACGCGGGCGAGAGTGGCAGTCCGTAGGATGGTTTCCGTAGGTACGCCAACCGCCGCCGCCTCGAACTAGAATGGCTCGCGGAGGGGGGCGAGGAGACGGCACTCGCAGTCGAGACTCGCGTAGGAGCGAACCTATCCCGTCATTACTTTAATGCACCGCGCGCCGTGCGGCTTAAAACACTTCGCGCGCGGTCAATTCTTCACCTCGCTCGCGCGCACGAGGCCTTCCTCCTCTATCTGCTCGGCCGCGCGGTCGTTTGACCCTCCTTCGATTTTCGCCTCTACTTTACGGAAGCGCGGTCGCGTGCACCGCTCGCCGTATCGCCGCGGCGCATCGCTGCCCTCGAATCGCGATATTTAAACGCGTTCCGCCGCGTGTAGCCGCGGCGTGCTCGCGCGTTATACGTGCCAGTCCAGACGCATTAATTTGACAGTGTCGCGCCGATTACGGATTCATATGGAAACACACACTGCATTCGATAATAATTATTATTGGAGTCCCTAATTGTTGTTTGCGAGCGGCCGATCGGACTCGCTCGTCCCGGTCGCTCCCTCCCACCCCCGAACCTCGCCGCTACCGCGCGCATTTCGCGTACAGCGACGCGCCGCCGCCGTCGCCGTTTCGCCGCTGTGAGAGTGCACGTTGCGCCGGGCGATGTAGCTGTGTCCATTGTCGTTTGTCATGCCGCGGTAACGCGCGCGCGATGCATATGGGCGGATATGCCCTCCGCGGTGGGATTTGGAATGTATAGGGGCGGCTATATGGCGCGGGGGTGGAAGGAACGATCGCATTGGTCGTTTAATGGGGTTCGAATTAATTTGGCGACTGAGAATTTGTCTCGTGGTTTGTCTGCATCGCGCGGGGGAAATTGGTTGAGGGGCGTCTCTTAGCTGTATTGTATGTTGGCAAAATTGACACAAATCGGTAGTCCCGAAATACGGACCTTTAGATTATTCAGCTGAATTCAAGAAAACTTCTTCCAGCGTCGTAGCTTTTATCTGCGTAGTTTTTTCAGGACGCGTGAGAGATATGGGGTGCTTTCGATTGTTCGACTTTCGGGAAATATTAAGTTTTCTTCAAGGCAAACTAGTCCAGCAGATGTGATTGCTCAGTGACAATTCGTTGCTTATTAAATGACATGAAATATTTACCAATAAGGATGGCATACCGATTGAGCGGTATATTCTGAACTAATTAACACCTGAAAAATTCCTATGAGCTATTTTTAAAGTCTTTAGAATTGAAAGACGCCCTCGTTTAAATGGAGCGTTTTTTGGAGGTTCGAAATTTTTTCAATTTTCTCAGCTCAGCTTGGAATTTTTTTAGCTTCGCTTGAAAGGTATTTCGAGCTTTCCGGAATGTCTGTGGCCGTCGTGACGGCTGCCGGAAATGCTGTCACGTTGCTTCCGTTTCCTCGATACGCAGCGATCTTTTTTTTTCATTTCGTCTACGACTCAGTACGAACGAGTAGTTTTATGATTAATAAGAAGAAGAGCGGAAGGGAACGCGGACCGTCTCATTCGTCTCAGCATTCGTCTCTCTCGACGTTAGGAGTGCTCTGAGTCTGGGTGGGCGATCCTCGCGAAGGGTCAGCGTTTATTCACGCACGTGCGGGCATTTAAGGTACCCGTGTCTCCTGCTCCCTGCGTACGAGTCTGCATCCCATCGCGTGTCGTCGAACCACGCGTCAACGTCTCGCTAACCTACGTCACGCGCAAAATTGCAATTTTGCCGTTGGCTTTCGCCGAACGAAAAGCCGGCGCGCGGCGTTGATGTTTAAAATTTGCTTTGATCGAAATTTGCCGCGGCGTCTATTTGAACGGTTCTTCCATGATCGTGTACAGTAAAACCCCTCGATAATTCAATCTTCCATACTTCAATGGAAAAGTTATCGTCGACCAATAGCGGTGAAAATATTACTTCCTTTAGTGGAAGCATAATGAAATTTATTGACGTTTAACTATGTTATAAATCGAGAAATCAAATCTTTATTTCATTAATACAGATAATTATATTGAAATCATTATTTCAATTAATCAATAGATTATTTCAAAACATACGGAATTTTTAATAACTGTCCTCGTAGTGGCAATTGCACAGAAATCACGTCGATTTTTCGTTAGCCCCTGAGCTAATAACACTTTGAAGAGAATTTGTATTAAACTTGATACAATTTTTTATAAAGTTTTTATCTAATACGTGATTAAAGAAATTAATGTATTGTAGATACTCCTCTATGAAATGTATATTCAATTTAATAAAACTGTATATAAGGTTCAACCAATATTTAATAAAAATTTCACGAAGGAGTAAATCAATTTTCATAATTACAAGTACCTATTAGAGAAAAGCTTCATATAAAATTATATTAGAAATACAGCAATTTTTTTATAGCAATGCTAATCGAAAGTAAACCATCTCTTCTTCCATCCGCCAATCCGATTAACGCATCGTTACCAAACCCGCCATTTTCACCCCACACTTACCCTATATAAAATATCTTCAACTTTCTTTTCACCGCGACAACGTGTACACCGTCCCTCGTAGGTACATGCCGCGGTTTTCTAGCGGCACTTTGATCGAATTACGCTCGCGGTGAAGTGACGCGGGGCGGTATCGCGTCATTGCGCGCCGCGTCACGTGTGTCCGGTGGGAACGTACTTACATGTAAGCGGGGCAGTTACGTGTATCGCGGTACGACGTTCTATCGCCGTCGCCGCCTCCGTATACTCGTGCATCCCTATACCTATACATCGACGTTCCGACGAGCGTCACACGCGCGAACGCGAGAGGGGAAGAACGCGCGCGCGAGCCTCGTTCGCACGTTCCGCAAATAATCGTAGTACAGCGTCGCGAGTGTCGGCGGGAAGCGACCGACGTTTATCGGCAGCCCGATCGAAATTGAAATTTTCCAACGTGTCGGCAGCGCGCGTGGGAGGGCCGCGGGCGTGCGAGTTTTGTCCTCGTTTTCGCGTTATTCCTATTCCCGTGGGAGGGACCGAGTCTTATACTCTTATTCGGTAATACGTTTACCGACGTTTTAATTGTATTGCCCGGTCGGGTAATTAGACAGTCGTACGAAAGGAGGAAAGTCGTGTCGCTCGAATATTCGAGTAGAGTGATGGTCTACGATGGACTTGATTAATTATGACATGGTGTCCAGCGGTCAGGGAATTCTGGAAAACCTGAAATTGTCAGGGAATTATGTGAGTCAGGGAAATATCGGGGTAAAGTCAGGGAAATGAAAGAATTTTGTGGAATTTTTAAAAATTACTCAAATTTCATCAACATTGAAAGCAGCATTTTCCTATGGACGCTTTTCCATTCTTTTCTCAGTCTTTATTATTATACATATATAGGTGGATCTTCGCGATGCGCTATCATAAATGTACATCGATAATTATTCCTTTATTACCGTTGGCCATACGCCAACAAAAAATTATGAATTTCATAATAAAGAAATCAAGCATTCAGCTTTTACAATTTTCTTTATAAAAGTTTATAATTAAAATATGTATACATCGATTGTGTTATGTTTCCAATATTATTTTATTATGGAACATCGTTTCACCCATTACGAGTATTCCATTATCCGAACTTTCGCTAATCCGAACTAAACTTAGTTCCAATTGATTCGGATAATCGAAATCCTACTGTATATTCGTACGAGGCGAACGAGAGAGGGGCGAAGCGGGAGGTTATTATAGATGAGACACAGAGAGAGGGAGGGATGAAGCGAAAGTGTGTCAGGTCAAAGAGGGACGAATATAAAGCGGAAATATTATACAGGGTTACTACAAAAGAATCGTTGGGTTTAAAAAAAAATATTTCAGAATGTATTACAGATATAATAGTAAATGACATACCAATAGAAAGGGAAAATATTCAAGTTTTTGAGCATATAATTACAAATGTTCGATGTGGGCTCCTCGCGTCACACGATATCTAAACGAGGAACTCCCTCACCGTTGGATTGGCCGATGTGTTGAATAAGATTTGATATTTGATCTGTAATACTTTCTGAAATATATATTTTTAAAACCCGATGATTTTTTTGTAGTAACCCTGTATATCAGGTGAACGCTAGGGAGGATCCAACCGGAAGTATATCGGGCGAAGGCGAAGGTGAAACGAAGTGGACCTATATATCGGAGGCAGAAAAGAGATATAAAGTGGAAGTATAATTGGATCAAGGAGAGAGAGGGAGGAACGGAGCGGAAGTATAGCGAAGGAGGAGGCATCTATACGAAGAGAGAGAGAGAGAGAGAGAGAGAGAGAGAGAGAGAGAGAGAGAGAGAGAGAGAGAGGGGGGTTATCGGGTCGAAAGTCCGGACGGCGCCAATCGGTGCGACGTGAACCTCGTTGCTTCCACTGTCGCCATCGCCCGGCTTCCTCGGTCTTCGGTCCTCAGGAACTATGCAAATTAATCCGAGGCCCCCTTTAATCGATAACCACCTGCCGCCCCCGTCGCGTCCGTTCGATTTACGGCGAAAGTACTCGAGCGAATCTGTCGCCACGTTCGCGCGTCGGTCTATGCCGGAGGGGATGGAGGAAGAGAGAGAGAGAGAGAGAGAGAGAGAGAGAGAGAGAGGTGGCTTTCTCCCCCTTTGAAGAGGGCGTCGAACGCGTCGCTGCTCCGTAGGTATATTCAAGGGTAGGACCGGGTCGCGGAGCTTCCGTCGATCTGTCGCCAGATACGACACCACCGCGGATGGCGAAAGGTGATACTGCTTTTATCGCGCAAAAGATTGGCTTCGATCGCTATTATCTTCTAGATTACGAGGTTAACGAGGATATCGGAGGAATACTTTTTTAAAGATCGTATTTCGAGCTACAAAAAGTTCTATATCGATATCAGCGAGATATTGACGAGAGGAGAAGCAATCTCGATAGAAGTGAAACCTACGAAGCTCGACATCGCAAGAGTGAACTCCTCGGAGGCTACCTCGACGGAGATTCGACTCTACGCGCGACTCGGTGGTGGTCGGGTTCCTATAGGTCGCCCTCAAGCTCTGTACCGGGTTTATAGCGCCGCAGAGAGAGAGAGGGAAAGAGAGCGAGAGAAGGAAGAATGTCGGCAGAGAGAGGTGGGTACTTAACGCGGCGCTTGTTACACGGTACAATTCACAGCTCGGTTCCGGAAACGCGGGCGCACGCTTGAGAAATTATTCGCATGAGAGACGAGGGGGTGAGACGGCGGGTAGTCGCGCAGGGTGCGACGCGGGACGGGGTTCAGGAGAGGGTTGAAAAATTACCAACAGAGGCACCCTACGCATTCTCCTCCGGCTCTCCGCGCGCGCTACGCCGACCTTGCGCGCCCCGGAACGGGTAAAAAGGCGAGGCGGCCGTGCCGGCCGCGAACGGGGCGCTCGCGCCCGTCCTCCCCGCGCTTTTTTCCGTTTAAAGCAATTTTTCTGGGCGGCCCCTCCTTCACCGGTAGAACGAGAGGGAGGAAGAGAGAGAGCGAGAAAGAGAGAGCGAGTAGCTTCAAGGCGCGATAATTGTTTGAGATTTTTTCCTCCCTCGTCTTCGCCGACGAGAGAGCGCCGTCCGTTTTCTTCGGTATGGTAGCTGCAGGACCCCCGTTGCGTCGATACCCATCCGTCGCGTCGCCTGGGACACGACGTCCATCCTTATTCCGGTTCTGTGTATTTGTTGATGTTTTTATTCAATTTTCTTTTTCTACATCGCTCATTGGGAGGGGCCGAGGCTCTTGTTTATATCCTGCCATTTTTTGGCCCCGAGCAGCAGCCGGAGGCTGTGGAGTAATAAAAGCGTTTCCCGTGTACCTCCTTCGTATCTTTCCGAGAGCTTCGTGTCGTCTGCGTAGGGTAGACCGAGACGAATCGGATCACAGACCTGTATTTCTTCAATCACACTGTGAAAAGTTTTTGTAGTAAATTTCGTGTTACTTTTATGACGTTTTTATCATACACGTTTATCTATTAAAGTTCTTTTTAAACAATTAAATTTACTACAAATTTCATTTAAACTTATCACAAGACCACTTTAAATGTACCAAAATTGGAGCATCTTTCCAGCAAAGACTGTGAAATTCCACTCTTTTCAAAAATTGCAAATAATTCATACCGATTCACGTTATTGCACTCGACTTGCAATTTCATAGTACCTACTTTTGCACAGAAAATGTACAGCAAATTTACGAATCCTTTTAACAGTGTACTGGTAAAATGAGCACTTTTTGATTGTTCGTATTACCTCATTGCAGAAGAACGAGATAATACGAACGATTGAAATACTCATCTTCAACACAATTTACCCTACATTTTTTCCCCGGACGATCGGATCGCGCGCGTCCTCGATTCTCAAACTTATCGCGATCGTTCGAGCATCTTTCCGCACCTCACCTGCGACGAAACTCCGTCGAACGGGGTGACACCCTGACAGTCTCGCGTCCCAACTAAGGGATTACGCGTCGGGGCTACGATAAAACACCTTCGTCGCGAAGACCGTTGGCGGGGAACTGGATGAAGGGGACGGAAGAGAGGACTGCCGAAGGGTCGGAGTCGGGTGGAGGGGGTCGAGAGAGGAGTTCCGAGGTTCGAGCCTCGATAATGAAATGGATGCCCTCGGGCGCGCGAGTGGGGGGAAGTACGGAGTGTGAAACCCATTCGCAAATTAACCTTACTTATTCATTAACGCTAACGACCCATGGGCTACGGGCAATCTTGCCACCCGCGTTTCTCTCTCTCTCTCTCTCTCTCTTCTCTCTCCCTCCGTTTTCGCTTCGTCCCCTTTCAGCTCTCTCTTCCTTTCCGGCGCTCCTCCCTCGCGCGAGGAACTTTGCAGGCCTCCGCGCGTATAATAGCGAGCCTCTCGCGCCACCGTCGTTCGGCGATAGGCGCGCGCGCGCGAGGAAAAGAGGTTCGCCCGAGCGGAGAGAAAGAGAGAAAGGCGGGAGGGAGGATGGTTTTTTTTCCAGCGATATCGGCATAAGCATTAGCATCGCCGAAGGTGGCGCGCGGGTTCCCGATATATAGTGTCCCTTCCCGGCAATATGCGGTCTCGCGCGTCTCGCATAAATCACTCGTCGCAATATCATCGCGCGCGCGCTCCCGGGCGAACTAGGAACATCTCGCGCCCTCCTTCCTCGCCGCCTCTCGACGGCATCGCGAGTGGCGGGAGGTCGTCTCGCTGCGCGCGCGGTCCTTGGCTTTTCCCCGTCGTCGCTCTCTCTTTCCCGCAACGGCCCTCCCCCTTCACCATTTCTGGTCCCCCTAACGATGGCATTCATCGGCGTAAGACACTCGCGAACTCGCTTCCGGAGATGGAAACGACTTCCGCGCGCGACGTCGCTCCCTGTCTGTGCATCTGTTTTATTGGAAACTGCGACTGCGCGGCTTTGCGCGTCGCTTTTCTTCTCCCGTAGCGACGCTTTGCTGCGAAGGCTAGGTAACCTTATTTTTGCTGTTGGAATTAAAAAATACTAATGTTTGTACAACGTGTTTAAGGGGTGTCTTTCAATTTTTAGGACTTTGAAACTTTGAAAATATCTAGTTCATGGGAACTTTTCAGGCGATAGTCACGATACATCGATTCGTCAGATGAAAATCGCTGAATCGCTAGTCGATACTCATTGGTTAATATTTAATGTTATTCGATGTACATCGAATTCCCGAAAATGTCTAGCCGAATACGAACCTAATGAAAAACTTTATTTACACCGAACACAAAAGCCTATTTGAAGTAGATAAATATTTTTCACATCTTCTTAATCGAGTACGAACCTAGTAGAACATTTATTTCAATCAAATCGACTTTTGTTCGATGTGAATAAATTCTTGTCCATTTCAATTAAATTTGTCTATCAGGTTTGTATTCAACTAGACCTTTTCCCCGGGATCAATCATCTGCTGGAGAATAAGTGTGCCTTGAATAAAATTTAATATTTCCTAAAAATAAAGAAATCGAAAATACCTACGCCATATTTGCCACGCGTACCGAAATAATTCTACGTGGATAACAGCTACGATGCTGGAAGAAATTTGATTAAATTCAGCAAAATAATTTAAAAGCCACTAAATTTAGTACGGTAATAGGCATGCCTGCGATTTTCTTAATTTAATAATACATTTCTAGATGATCAAATATAAACTGAACCTCACGCTAACGGTCTGGTTACAGTTTGATACGATTGATTAAAATTGATTTCGGCGCATAAAAATAAGCAGAAAAAATGATATTTTCGTACTACTGATTTGTGCCAGTTTTGCCTACATACGAGAATGCTAAAAGACGTTCCTTAATGATTCATCGGATCAGTCGATCACCTGCTACATTGTCGAGCTAAATAGAACTCTATTCCTCGTAATATCTGCGCTAAAGCGGCGAAGCTGGGGAGGTTGGGTGACGTCGAATTGTGGCAAGGGCCAAGACGAACGCCTTGGACGAATTTCGATCGAATCCAGGAGGGCTGTAGGCGCGGATACACCCGTTACACGGGAATCCCGGGTCTTTCGCATTTGGGAGAGGGTAGGTATATACGTCTAATCCCCTCCCGGTGCTGAAAGGAGACGTCGTTGATGAGACCGAATGGGGACGGCGGTTGCGGCAGGACGAGGTGGAGACACTTCAAAGCGTCATTTACGAGAGGAGACTGATTTAATTGGTAGGATGGCGCGAAACGGAGGGGTATCGGGAAACGTATATAGTCTCCAAGTCGCATTTGTAACGAATTCCACCCCATCCCCGCCTTAAAACGCGCAAAGAGAGAATCTAACTCGTATATAGGCGTGGGCGAGAAAGAGGAGAAACTATTGATTGGGACAAAAGGTTAGCATTCGGACGATTTATGAGAAGTTAGTTGCTATTATTGGCTCTTATTATTAGTCGTTTTGCAGGAAAGTCAGTGTTATGATGTCGTCGATCGAAATAGGTCATTATTCTTATCGTACAGGGTTACGCAAATGTCGCGAAGGGGTTTGAAAGATGCGTAACTTTTTTTAATTGAACTTGTATTTTTCTTCCTTCTTGGAACTTTTAGAGTACATTCGGGAAATTAATTAAGGAAAAGTATACTGTTGCCCAGTGAACGCGAATTGTACAAGGTGACGCAAAAGTCACGAGGGGATTTGAAGTACTCGTGAGTTTTTAAAAATTCAGTTATTTATTTTTTCCTCTTCGAAATAATAATATTTAATCGATGGAGAATATTGTAAACTAATTGTGAAAGATTATGTCGGAAACATGCCACCGAACGTTGAATTATTGATTCAGAAGGCGGACGTCACTCATTAAAATGACGTTAATAGGTTTGTCGAATGTTTTTTTATAGAACGATGACACTCAAAGTGGAATTTTATAATTTGCGTTCGTTGAATAACAGTCTACTTCTCCATAATTAATCTCCCGAATTCACTCTACAAGTTCTGCAACTTTAAATTAAAAGTTTATTATTAAGTAATTAAGTAATTATTAAAATAAAAGTCGAATCTCAAGAATTCATCAATTTGTAAAACTCCTTCGCGATTTCTTCGTCACTCTGTATATCGTTCACTTTCGAATTAATCTATCGACCATCCAAAGAAAAGTTTATTTGAATGCGAACTCTTAGTGGAAACATTTATTCGTGATGAATAAGGAATTTATTTACAAGAAGCAAACAAAAGTTTGAGGTAAATAAACGTTCTACGAATACAAACTTAATATAAACATTTATTTGCGATAAGCGAGGAATTTATTTATAAGGATTAAACAGAAGTTTGAAGTAAATAAATATTCTACGATGATGTACGCAAACATTTGTTTAATTCAGTTAATTCTTAGTTCTATATATGAAAAGATTCTTATTCCTGACTAATAGACCTTCTAATAAGTTCGTATTTAAATAAATTTTTCTCTTAGTGGCAAGATTGCACCGTGCCTATAGCGTTCCACAAGAAAGCCCCATAGTTCTCGCCCGAAAAAAAATATTTCATTCGACCCACCCCCTCGCGAGCTTTCCACGTCGCGCCTAATTAATGAATTTTTCACCGCGTTGGTATATATATATACGATGGACACACACATTATTCCAATTCTACACCAACGATTCAATTACTCTCCGGTAACCCCCGACGGGACGTTTTGTCGGATCCGGTACGTCTCTCTCTCTCTTTTTTTTTCCCCGTGTCACCTCTCACAATGAGTATTCATACGGGGTATACAGGCGTGTAAGGCACGCGCGAGCCGTGAATGCCGAGCGATACGTATATCTTTAACGTAGGGTAAAAAAGGCGGCCACGCGCGGCAGCGATGCGCGACTCGTGCGGTGCGAGAGCGTTTTATATATCGTTCGGGTTCCCGAGTCTCTCTCTCTCCCCTTCCTCTCTCCACCCCGTCGTTCTCGTATTTTTTGATAGGCCGCTAGACACCCCCCCCCCTCCCCGGCCGTTCGTATCGACGCGCTTTTCTTCGATCTTTAAGAGTCGCCATGAATGCAGCGAAAAAGACGCGATTTCGCCCCCCGCGCGGAACTTACGGACGCCCATAAAATATCGAAGGGCCGCGGCGTAAAAGTGTATCTGCGCTTTATGCCCGCTGCTCCGGAGCGAAGGCGCTAATAGTTACGACTATAAGCGCGAGTGTAGAGCGGGCCGGGAGGGAGGCTTTTCCCCTCTGGACGGATATAAATTCTATACGTCCTACTCGTCGGTGTATCCCGTATCGATATTCTCGCCGCTGGACGAGGGGGATGAAATGTAGGGGAATAATTTGCGTCGTTGAAACGTTCTTCGGATCCGTTCGCGCGGACAATTAGTTTTCTGGATGCGCTGTGTTTGTATGGAGTGCGAGAGACTTTTGTAACGAAGCTCATTTTGCACCGAATAATAATTTTTACCTGTGTCTTTTTGGTATCATAAACTCTACTTTGTTTACTATGAAGTATTAATTTGATATCGCAGCCTTGAAATCCACTAAAATGGCGAGATAAACATTAATTTAAGGCGTCGTTATTAGATTTTTCAGACGATTTCATTAGAATCCAAGGAAATCTTTCTTTTCTGGCATAGAATGTGTGCATGATACATATTATATATCACGTGAGGCTGAACTTACTCACCAGGAAAGAAACTTCAATCACTATTATCTCATTATCTATCAGCTTTTGGATCATATTTATTATAATACTTTTTTAAAGATTACATTTTTATCTATAACAAAGTCTTATATCGATATAGGCCAAAAATAATTGTGACTGAAGTTTCTTTCCTGGCGAGTAAGCTTAACCTCATATGATATGTACATATACATAATATGTAGGTGAGGGCTAGTTGCGCGAATAGGTTAGCAGGGCGCAATACGATTTTTTTAGGATAGAATGATGCCTCGATAAATAATTAATTGCAGTCATTCCCATTTTACATCCGTACGTTTGCCTATATTCATTAATTATCCTGCCTTGCTTGTCCCAAATGAGTTTGGATGATTGACGTTCCTTATAAATAATCGATTGATTCTTCTTCGACCGCTCGATTATAAATGAATCCATTCGATCCCACCAGCTGATATCTACGATCCATGAGCACCTACATACACATATCAGACTTGAATAATTTTATTTCCTAAAATACGAGTCGATGTTCTCGTGAAGGGTAGCCTAGAAACCACCGAATCATCAGTATGTTAGCTTCCCCTGTAACGAACGAATAAAACACTCTGAGATAAGATGCAGCGCCCGATCCATTCGCGATTATGGCGTTTAAATTTGAGACGTCTATACGCCAACTTGCACTATATTTATGGAATATACAGGGTGTTCCACCCAGGATTGTCATCCTGTTTATTTCCGTTATTTGCCTCTTCAAAAACATGTCTTTTAACATGTTGTTTGGTATCGAGGTGCACATGATATGATGCATGCAACACAATTTTAATAACATATGTTGTTTGATATGAAAATAACTATGCTGACTGAAACACTCTGTATCCGATCGCCGCGCGGAGCGGTATCGACGTTGGCACGGCTGCTTCGTGTCCTGGTGTAGGTACTCCTTGGGACTTCCGGCGTTGCATCGCCGCGCGCCGCACTATTCGAAAAGTAGAGGTCGACCACCCTCTCGATTTATAATCGATTTATTACCCTCCGGGGTCGTCTCACCGCAGGGGGATCCGCGCGCCCCATCGAAGCTGGGTCGCGCGCGAAGAGCTAGCCCCGGGACGTTCACGATTATTAATGGCGCGCGACCTGGCGTGTCGCCGACTGCTCGAGACGCCGGGACGTCGTCGGCGTCGTGTGCGCGTATATCAGCGTCGCCCGCGCTTCTTGCGCTCGCGTTTTGACTATAATTCGCTAATTGCGCGGTAATTGCCAATCAGAGCCTGCGCGCGGGAGACTGGTTGGCGATAAACAATCGGCGATTGATTGCACGTGACCTCGAGCACGCCCGCGCGGGGTCGCCCGGGTCGGGGTGTATCGCTGCGATTATATTAATTGGGATCCGTAGGCGGATCGCGAATGGGCATCTCGTGATCGAGGTTTTTCTTTTTCGGAGAAAGCTTGGCGCTTTCTTATTTGTGTTTTGGAAAATCTGGAGTCATCTAGCCAAGTATCTGTTTAATCCGGAAGATACTTTCAGCTGAAAATGTTTCCGGTGGCGGCAAAATTTATACTCCCCCTGCTGGAAAAGTTTTACATGTTTTGCATATTATCCATACGTGAATTTAGTCATATAAGGATTATATATGGATTATATAAACATTGAAAAATCCAAATACAGTCCTTTTATATAGTTAACACTTAGCTGACCGATTGGGGAGATCTCCCCACTTTTAATTAGGTTGCTGCCCGAGCGCGGTGGAAACCGTACAGTTCGCTGTGGCGCGCGTGGTCGGCTAATTGTAAGTGTTAATACAGAAATAATATATCAGTCACACATATATGACCAAAACTACATACGGATCATACACAAATTATTAGGTGTACACCTTTGCTAAATGGGAATTGGGAAAAACGGCGGAATCAAAGTTGTACGCCTAATATATATATATAACTTTTCCGCCTGGGCTGAGAAAAAAATCATTTAATTTAATGAAATTTTCAGGTCACGAGTGGCCAACTATAAATACATAGTTATGTAAACAAATATTTAATCGAAGCGGCTATGGATTAGTTACTTCAACTAAATTTTAGTTATTTCAACTACATATTATTTGTCGAGATAACTATATATTTAAAAAGTTCAACATTCAGTTAAATCAAACGATTCTTTTTGGTGTGTATTTAACAGAGGTATTTAGCGGCAATTTATCAGCATTCCGAGTTAAATGGAACTCGCGAGTCGGAATATATCGATCGGTCGAGGAGATAGCGGCGATAACGACGTTCCGCTGCGTCGGACGCCGTCAGCGAGGATATTACCGCTCGTGGCGTAGGGCTTGGCGGGACGTCGGTCAGCATCGATTCGTCGTCCGTCGAGGCTCGCGTCGTCGCATGGAAATTCCATTTGGAACACACGCATCCGACGTATGGGGCCCGCCGTCGACAAACCGAATTTCTGTTTATTTAATCGCACTTCCGCCTCCCGTCGGCGGGACGACCCGGTCGTCATCGGCAATTTGCCCGTCGCCGTGGTCCTTTTTCCTCTTCGCCCTCCGGCGATTACGCGCGCGACGTTCGAGGCGACGCGGTTGACGGAATTCTTTTTTTCTCCCTCCGCGCGCGATGGGAATGCCGATCAGCAATGATGAAACGCCACGATTACTCCATCGCCAGCCGCGATCGATCGATCCTTCGAGACATCTCGTAAACGTACCTACAACAGGGCAGGGCATGAAAGGGTTATCACTTCGTACAGCGAGAAGAGTTCCATATCGAAGCTCCGCGTAAGAGAACTCCCGCGAGAGTGCGCGCGGTCGACCAATCACCGGATTATCTCGAAAACCACGCGAGATACGGTAAAAGTTCACAGAGAAAAGTTGTCGAGATTTCAAAGACAAACAACTTTCGTTTTAAAACTTTTCCTTTATCTCCTTTTGTTCCCGAGATATCCCATCCGCGGTAGCTATCCGATGATACTTACCGATCACGTCATTTCGCCCTGGCGCAGCCACCCGTTACCGCGGTACCTTTTCAATCTGACCCCCTACCCCCGCTATATCAAACAGCGCGCACTCTCGCGTCCCCCCGTCGAACCCGGTCGATCGATACCTTTAATTATTCCTCGACCCGGTAATCGCTCGACCTCTCGCGCCGCTTCAAATAAGTCGCGGGTTAAACGGCGTCTAGCGAGATCGTATAGATCCGCCGACGCTCGCACCTTATAATTTTAACACCCGCGAAAATTGCGCCCATTAGATTTGATATTCACTTTGGTCCGACGCGCGGGATCGACCGGAGAGCTTTACCGATTACATGCTATCGTGCGAGAACAAGCCGCGCAATTAACTCGGTTAATTGATTTACCGGGTGGAGGCGCGCGCGCGGGAGCAGAAGCGGAGAGCGGGTGCCGAGAGTGGATATAGTATAGGTGGTGGTCTAGAGGGTGGGTCGGGTGTGAAGTGAGAAGCATGGCAAAGAGTGAGAGAGAGAGAGGGGGGAGAGAAATAGTCGAGGGCAAAGTTAACCCGAAAGTTCATTACGATTCTAATCCATTATTGCTGTATACCTGCGAGGTCTGTATCATACACCACGATGAAGTTAAAACAGGGATTATACCTTATCGTATTTCAGTTGTTTAGTAGTCACGGCGTTATTTGCGTGCGCAGTATTACGTTTGTTGGGATCCTAATGCAGCCGGCTGCGTCGTTTTAATGTGTTTTCGAGATAAATTCGTGGTTTTTGAAACCTCACGGTAACTCGGATACCAGTCTCAAGATTTCAATTTTTGAGAAAATCTTACAAGTGATTTCTCAAAAGAATGCGTATCTTCAAAATCTACTATCCTTCTCCGTATATCTTTCCTTTTTTCTGTAAACTCTAGATACATATTATGGATTCGCTAATTAAATCTCAACAGTTGCCTCGAATAGTTTTATAGCATCCATTAACAATAAGGATGGTTAAAGCTAGGATCGAGTTATCTCGCTCAACTGACACTCGTTAACAGACCACTGGTACCGCACTGAAAACAAAACTTTCTAGATCGAAATAAACGTGTTTTTGAATAGTCCTAATAGCACATTTAGAATCAATATAGATCAGAAGGAATATCGATTGAACAAATATAAATATTATTGATTCAATTTAATATTATTTGGATCAAATCGGTATTTATTCGAATCGACTAAATGTGCTCTTTGGACTATCCAAAAACACACGTTTACTTCAATTAGATAAACCTTTTTTCATTGCATTCATTTAGCTAACAATAAGACGATCAACGACGGACAACAATTCGAATTATCCACCATCCAACTCACTCTGTTCCAAGGATTCTCGCGCGACAGAGGATACACTCATCCTTCCACTACTCCGAGAAAACAATTTATCAATAGTTAATAAATGTAATTTTAAATACAGCGAAATAAATATTTTGTTAGGACAAGAAAATATACGATAACTATTAAAATGTTTATTTCATTCAAATGATTGCCTCAAAGGACTTAATTATGCCAGATGAGTATCGTAATAGTTAACGAATATTTACTTGATTCGATAAAACGTTTATTTCGTCATATTCAAACAAATATTTATTAAATACAAATAAATTGTTTTCTCGGTGTACGTATCCGTTATTCGGAACATTGCGTCGAAGCGGAAGTCCGAAGTGCGCGAGCTGTTCTTCCCGACGACACCGGCTCGACACCCGTGATATTGAAATCAACGGGGTGAAGGAAAAGTTGGCGCGCGCTTAACCTACCGTATAAGCGGACCTTGTGTCGTAACGGGGGACGAGAATACGGGTGGCCCCGCGGGGGTCGCAGGGATCGCGGGGGAGGCGATGGCTAAAGCTACACGTTTGGCCGGGCGAAGCGAGAGGACGAGGGTCCGCGCTCTCGTTCCTCGGCGCGAGTTCTGCGCACACTTTCGTTCACAATTATAGGAGAGAGAGAGGGAGAGAGAGAGAGAGAGGGGTGGGGGGTCTCCGGCAAACCGCGCACGCCCATTTAATTAATAGTTGCCGGGCGTTGCTGCGTTGCTTACGGAATTTCACCCGTGATTTTTGCCGCGAAGTTAATTAAAAAATTATATAGCCACCCCGAGAGAGCACGCGGTGCGTCGATCCCGTAGGCGGGCGGACGTATCTTCGCCCGCCGGCGATTCGCGCGCGATTTAGCACGCTTTTCGTCGGCTCCTCTCCGCGCGGCCTATATATCCGCCTTCCACACACTTTTATTTTTGGCACCGCGCCCCCGGGTGTCCGGAGTAGATTCTTGCGTCTGATGCGCGTCGGCGAGGTATGATGTTTAGGATTTTTTATGACCCACCCGGTAAATTAACTCGCGAATGGGGCGAGAGGGGGCGAAGAGGTGGAATAAAAATTTCAAGAAAAACGAGGAATTCCGCTCGCTTCCCGAAAATACACGTCGCCGCGTTATACGGCAATCTCTTCCCACACCCTCCGCGCTCCTCTTTGTTCCACCCACACTCGACGCGGAATAAGAGGCTCGCGTATAGTCTGAAATTATCGCACCGTACCGCACGCGTGTACACGGCCGCATACCTATAACCGTCGCGTTAGAATCCCGAACAACGTTACTCGGTTGGTTAGTTCGTCGACTGCCTCGAAGTTACCGGTCTCCGCTCCTCCGAGCGAGCGGCGAACAACGGCGTAGGAGGAAAAGCACGGGGATGACTTTAAGCGAGCCTGCGGGCTATGCGCCGAGGAGAGAAGCTGCGCGGAGCGCGTATCGGAAAGCGAGCGCGCGCGACACCGCGCCTGCAAGCGTCGTCGTCGCGACGGAGGGAAAGAACGGGTACGGCTGGGTATATACGGGGTGTTATCATTGAGACCGGACGCAGGACGGTACGCAGTAATAGTAGGAGAGCTAGCGACAAAATCGAGTGAGGTGTTTTAAGGTTGCTAGACATTTGTAAATAGATGTTTAAATAGTAGTAAATGGAAACGGTAATGACCTGTCAAGCCATACCGGGTTGCGTCATTGAAAAATTAATTTTTCAATGTTAAAAAAAAAACAAAAAATTATGTTGCTTCTACAAAGCTATAATTTATAGAGGATGTTCATTCATCTATTTTAAGGAAATATGTAAAAGGACAGGTGATTCTGCTGGTTGCAAGTGACTGCCAGGCGAGCATATAAAGGGTAGGCTATACTATTGGCTGCATACCGGAAAGTGTCGATCGACAAAGCCAATCATACGGAGGATTCTGTATTATTGGTTTCGTCGATCGTCGTACGGAAAAAAATACAATTTAGCACTTACAAAGTTTGTAGCAAATTTCGGGACGAAACCAATTTAATGTTGTGACGATTAAAATTTTAGTAATAATTGCAGCAACGCTTGCAATTTCTACTAATTTTACTACCATTTTTACTAAAATTGTATTTACTGTAATAGTCGTTGAAATAGGTAAATATAGCTTTGCGATAAATACAATTTTCGTAAAAATTGTAGTAAAATTTGTAGAAATTGAAAGCGTTTCTGTAATTTTTTGCGACTGTATTTATCGTAACAATTGTTGAAATACTTAACAATGGCTACGATAAATACAGATTTAGTAAAATTTGTAGAAATTGCAAGCATTACTGTAATTCTTACTGGAATTGTGGTTATTAACAACATATTGGTCTTGTCCCGAGATTTGCCACAAACTTTGTAAATGCTACGATTAATTTTTTTCCATGCACTCTTCCCAGTACGCAGCCAATCGTATAGCTTATCCCTTTACTGAATATCGTCCTACGTCAGGTCTCAAGGATAACACCCTGTATACAGAATGTCGTCAGTATATTTAGCACCTAATCTCTCTTCGTCGCGCAGACTCTCGAACGGAAAGGGAAACGGAAAGACCGTGAAAGTGCGACTGGGGGGAGGCTTTTCTCTCGATGCTCCACGTCGGTCGGTGGTGTCTCTAGGAGTGGCGGGCTGTATACCTGCTATTCCTACTTCGTACGGTATATATAATACCTACACACACACGGAGTTAGCTTCGGTATGCGAACGCGCGTTCGTAGGCGTGGTATATACATATAGGTACGCGGCAGGAGCCCCGTAATTGCGGATAATTCGCGGCGTCGAGTGCCGTCGCGTCGCCGTCGTAATTATACGTTTCTATGCCGCCTCCCGTAACCTCCTCGCCGCGCGACGGACACTGCGGCGCGCGGGCACTTCGATGGACTCGACGCGTAGCGTTCTCCCCGCGAGAGAGAGTGTTGCGCGGGTGGGTTCCGCTCGTTGTACGACGGGGTGCGAGTGTGCGCGCGTGGGGGTCGCACGGCGCGTCGGAGGGAGGGTGGGCGAAATACTGAAATTTAAATTTTACGTCGGGAGAGCGGAAAATCCTACCTCGACTCTCTTTTTTTCCGACTCCAGACGGCGCTTGCGTTTAAAGTTGGAGCGCCCGCGTGTCGCGCGCGACTGCGGATCGCGCGTCGTGGAATTCGAGTGGAAGGGGATAAATCATCGTGGCTTTGAGAAAAAAAAAGTTTGTAGAAATTGGCAATTGGAGGCGAAAGCGGCGAGCTTTTCGGTTTTTTGGGCTTCTGATCGAGCCCTCACTTTTGCTTTTCACATCTCGGCGAGAGTCTCTGTTTCGTCTGTGGCAGTATTACCTGTTCTTAATATTTCGAGAAAATTGGTGTATCATCCGCGTCGTTGTATACTGAGAAAAAATTAGTTGAATCGATTTAGTCAGTTTGAATTATTTCAAGGAATACGATATTTTCATAATTTTCATAATTGTGTTCGATTCAAGACACATTTATTCGCTTTAATATATACGGAATGAATCTTCTCATACAGCACAAATATCGAGAAAACATCCTGTGGATGTCACATGGACGTCCAAATGTCCGAGAAATGTTCTATGAACATCGACAGGATATCGTACGTTTGCTGGGTTAGCATACTTACGTTTATGCATTAATGGTTGCATGATCCAAGGGGCAACATTTTTACAACGGCTACAAAAAAAATGAATAGCGGATCAAAAACGTATTTATTCACTTGCCCCTTCAGTCATGCAACTATTAATCCATAGACGTAAGGCTAAGGTTCACGCGATATGTTTAATCGCTCTGAGTATACATTTAGTTGTTACAACTTTACATATTTAATCAGCCATACATGACTATTCTTATGCAGTTGGACTGATTAAGTATTTTTTTCTACTAGGTATGACTAATATTTACTCTCTCGACTAATTTAAATCGACTAAATTTTTAAGCCAAATTTTTGTCTCAGTCTATACTTTTTTTTTGAGACTCTACTCTTTATCATTATATTTATTTTGGATAATTTATAGCTTCCCAACGCAGTCGAGAGTCCATTCGATACTCGTCGACGTTACGACGAATGCGACCGTCGGAGCCCGCACCTCGCGTGACTTCGATTACGGACGCTCGAGCGCGCGCGTGTCCCGTGAGGATACTCCCTCACCCGTACTCCTTCGACCCTCGTTTCGCCGGCTTCCATAACGGGGAGGGACGAGCGAGCCACGGCGAACTTCGAATGCACCGTCGAATTTCGTCTACCGCGCGGCGCAAATCAAAGGGAAACGTGGCGTGCAGTGCCGCGCCGGCATCGGGAGCCGCCGTTGCCGTTGCACCCTCGTTTGCACCCGTAAACTTTCGCGGATAAGTCGCCTGGAGGGAGCGCCGTACACGTTCCACCCGTCTCTGCCTCCCTTCTCTACTTCATTCCCCCTTTCCAACCCTCTCTTTCCCTTCCTCCCGTTCGCCTGCATCCATCGCCGGCGCATTTCGTCTTCTATTCCTGCTTCCGCGCCACGCGAGAGCCCCCTTCTTCCCTCCTCCCGGTTTCTACGCCTCGGGCGATCCGCGCGCGGCGAGAGAGCTCTCCGAACTCGATTCCTGCCGCGGAATTGTTTCTAGACGAGCCGCGCGTTAGGGATCCGGTTTGGGTTGGATTCACCGGGGAAGCCGCCATGTTTTGTCCAAGATTTCAGATCCCCTCTCATTTTCGGACAGAGAATGTTTCACTGATGAACCATGGTTTTTTTTCAATAAAGGAGACCTTGAAATCGTTACACGCGGTCTTAGTCTTGTTGACAATGTTCCTTTAATAGAAGCATAACTTCACGAAAAGTCCCTAGCACTCCCCGGAATGGATAAATCATTAATTATTGGACTACAATAGTTTACCGTAGAAAACGAACATCACGTATAACAATTTCATGGTTTTGCTGAAGAAAAAACATTTTCTTTTGCCATTAGTAATTACTGTTTTCAGTGTAGCTTCAGAATCGGGCTCATCTATTTCATTTCATCATTGAAAAGAATTAGTGCTCGAGGAATCTCGATGGAAATAACTTTAGGAGTTATCAAAATCAAACGATTTTTATTTGTGGTTGTTTTTTCTCGGTTTAGTCAAATGTAAGGTACGATTACTCAAACTGTAATTACCCCTAAAATGCACACTACACAAATTATCGTCTATGTATTTACATACAGGGATTGAGAGGCCCACTGCAAGTAAATCGCAGCCCTTACAATTTGCTGTGATAACAATTTTACATTTTATCGGGTCTTCTTGATTCGTTTCACTCAAATCTCTAACTCGAACCGCAAGAAATGCCTCGTATTGCTGTCACGTATCTCTATTCAATTTCTGGCGGTTGGCGAAAGGGTTGAAAATCCCTCGAAAGAATCTCAAGAAAATCACAGCTGCTGCCTCTTCCCCTCGCGACAAATTCACAACGTTTCCCCGGTTCTACCGAATCGTTCCCTTCGAAACCCCGGTGTGTAAATCGCGCGTGGTATTCCGCATCGCCGCCCGCTCCACGTAGACATTCCTCCGTGGAGGATCGCCGGAGAGACTCTCGGCGTTGAGAGCCCCTGCCGAAAGTAGCTCGCACCCCCGCCCTCGCTCTCGTGGGTCCACACAAGCCGGCACGGCTCGGGTGACTGCATGTAATTATTCTAATGCGTTGCGCAGACCTGCAGAGGAGCTCGCATTTGAATAAGCATGCGCGATATCTGGCCTTTTTGCCCTTTCCCGCCAATTCCGCGTCCCCGCGACTCTGCCTCACCCCACGTGCGATTTGTGCACCTGCAGCTCGTCCACTCACCGGTAAATCCATTGTATATGCAACTGTGTATTTATACATGTCCTTGCTCTCTCGCCGTTTCTCTCTTTCTCTCTCTCTCTCTCTCTCTCTCTCTCTTCATCCTCCCTCGCCAACTAAACATGCCGGATGCACACCGCTATGGATACGTACTATAATATATAGAGCATCAGCTTCGACCCGGTGGAGAAAGACAAACGACCGGACAGCCTGGAACGTCGGTATACGAAGGAAGGAACGTAGGTAATTCCTGTAGGAGGTCTCTCGGAGCCTTCCAATTTTCGCGTCAGTAAATTCCAGGAACGCTCGAACGTACCTGTATATATAATGTATATATACGAGTATATGTACAGCTCTCGATGGGTACCCATGTATCTTCCCCTTAAAAATGTCTCGCGTCTCGTGCGGATTTATTCGGAGCGTATGGGGAAGAGTCGAAGCGATTTCGAGTACCGTTTTCATATCTGCGTTGCACCCATATTCCTATGCACAAGTGCAATTCTATACGATATTCGCTACGTGCATGATCTTCGATGTTAATGCGCTCATAGTAAGCAGAGTTGACGTTTTCTGATGAACTGAGAAGAGAATCAATATATTTACAAAAATTAGGTTACATTCATTATATAAAAATAATAAAGATGATCTACGGTAAGTGCAATCATTTTTTTTACAATTTGTTATTTTTTGAACTTACCTTTCTATCTTGAAAAAATCTAAAATTGGAAACTTCTTAAAATAAACAACGCGTACGATGATCTTTTCACATTGAAATGTTATATAAATAAATCCATTAGAAAGTGCAATAACCGACCAAACTATGGCGCCACTAAATCGCATGCACGTAACGAATATCGTCGTCACGTTGCATCGATAGGGGTGGAATTTTCGGTCGAATTAATGGGTTGGCCGTCGATTGCCATATTTCGGATAGTTTAAATGCCTCGACAATATCAACGGTACTCAATGGCATACATGCCAGAGCGGTACATCCTGTACAATGACCAACTGCCTCGACAAGTTGGCGCTTTTTAATAATTAATTTTAAACAAACGAAACCGCGGACACGCGCGACTATACGACCTCGCGTGTACGTGCCTCAGTCGCGTGGGTGAATCTATATTGGCATGTGTGTACACTGATTGCTTCGATAACAAAATCAGTACTGGCCTGATGCCAGGGAAATTACGTATGTTAACGTGTAAGTTATAACTCGGTACTGTTTCCACGGTAGGCCAGTACTCGATTTCTCTTCTATTTGCATGTATGTATAAATTGGCTTTGCACTTCTTTTATTTTCCTTTTTACACATTCAATGTCGCTACGACTCTTGGGAATTTTAGAATACGAATTTTTTTCTTCCTGATCGGATGCTGCGTCGTTGACGTAGGTATCACTGAGAGAAATAATTGTTAGTGCCAAAAAAACATTTTCATCAATGAAGAACACGATATAGAATAAAAAACCATGGTTTTCTGCACGAGAGAAATATTCGAAAGGCTCAAAAGTAATTGCTTTTTTTCGCACAGGAAGAATTTCTTTTCTCAACAACGGTATTCTTCAACAAGAGAATATGTATTCTTCAATTAAGAATTCTGTATTCTTAACAATTTTTGAGATCGTGGCAGTCTCCATTCGACAAATATTTGTTTGCCTCTACACTGAGAGAAATAATTGCTAGTGTCGAAAAAATGTTTCTTGAATTATGAACACATGATCTTACAAATTTTTAAGAATACAGATTCTTGATCGAAGAATATATATTCTTGATTTGAGAATACCGTAGTGGGAATAAGAAATTCTTTCCGCGGAAAAAGCAATTACTCGAGCCTATCAAATATTTTCCTGCACGAAGAAATCCATGGTTTGATCCTGAAATTATATCATGTTTTTGATTGAAGGAAATATCATATTTTTCCGACACTAGCAATTATTTCTCTCAGCGGTACTCTAGTCTCATTCGCCAGCACCTCAAAACCTGAGCTACGTAAAATCGAGCGGAGTCATCAAACAAAGTCCAACCGAGCGAATAACGAAAGACTCATTTTTTAAGGCGGGGTCACCCTGTCAACTTTATTCTACCAACCATCCATTCGACCAACGCAACGCTTTCGTCGTCCCGTCAACGCGAGCCAGCTTCCTTTCTCCCTCTCTCCGTATAACGAATCGATAACGAATCGCGAAGTACGTATACCATATCTAGTAGAGAGGGTCGCGTTATCTATAGCCACTGGCGCGCCGTGGACGGCGCGCGGCGCCGGGCCGCGCTCGACGCTAAGGTCTCGCGCGGAATGTGCTCGGCGCTCCGTGATTCCGAGCTTCGTCGACCGCGTAAGAGAGCCAATAACTTGCGGCGC
Source organism: Xiphydria camelus (assembly GCA_963678675.1). Taxonomy (NCBI): domain Eukaryota; kingdom Metazoa; phylum Arthropoda; class Insecta; order Hymenoptera; family Xiphydriidae; genus Xiphydria; species Xiphydria camelus. The sequence continues at coordinate 3,624,377 of OY783199.1, forward strand.
TTTGAAGTGTCGCCGATGCTGGTGGCGGCAGTGGCGTTGGTTAAATAGTAATATCCGGATCGCGCACAAATAGGTGCCGCGCGCTCTCCACGCACAAACACCGTCCCGGGGTTCGGGTACATATAACGGAGTCGGCCGGCGAGAGGGCGGATGGGGCGCGGAGACAATAGGGCACCGATTAATTGGATACAGAGAGGCTAGGACGTTACCTCTCCACCTATTCCGCGTTACCGGTCTCGTTGAGAGTGGGAGATAGAGCGCGTTGGATGTAAGGCGAGACTCCTCTCGCAAATAGCACGATAGCGTTTCCCCTTTGAAGGCTCGAGCCACTCGAACCGCATTATCGTCGGTTGATATTCCACGAATAGACGGGTCTATATCGGAGTTCTATTGAAAAATCTCCTTTTCAAAGTCAAATACGGTAGAATCCGTCAATATTTTTCAGACACTGGATTCTCCGGGAACCTCTACATTTTTACCCCCAGTTTGATTCCTCGCGATCCTCTCGTATGGACGCCCAGAATAAACAGGTTCTACTACACGCCGAGATAAATAATTGCTAGCACTCTCTAACAAATAATTTCTTCAATCGGAAACATGAAATAATTTCGGGATCACATGCCATGATTTTCTTCGCGAAAGAAAGTGTTCGATAGGCTCGAGTCATTGAGGGCCTTGGAATAAAAGGGATCCAAGTGACTTTTCTTATATATATAGACTTAAGTGCAGATTTAGGTTATTTGGATTTAAAACATTCAGGATCTATGCATGTGATCTCTTTGATGATGCAAGCAGGAAACCTTTTTATACTAAATAAATTGGCACATAAGTCACCTAAATCTGCACTTGAGTCCATATATAAGAAACATCACTCGGATCCTTTTTATTCTAAGGCCCTCTATTGTTTTTCTCGCGCAGGAATAATTTCTCAGGTTCAAGTCGTGGTTTTCCTCGTGCAAAAATATTTGACAGGCTCGAGTAACCCTTTTTTTTTGGCGCAGAAAGTATTTCTTATTCCCGCGACGTTATCCTTGAGTCAAGATTATACATCCCTTCGACCAGAAATCTATATTCTTAAATATTTTCAAGATCATGTGTGTGTGTGCTTGATTCAAGACATTTTGTGTCGACAATAGCAATTATTTATCTCAATGCAGAAGCTCAGTTGCTACAAAATAACGGAGATTTCAATTACAGATCCCTCGAAGAATCTATCCCCTTTAGAAATTGAAAGGACTCTTGCGATGGAATAAAAAGTTAAATAGTTCCGCGCGGATGGTCCAGTGACATTTCCCAAAAGAAACCGCGCGCCCTCGGCCACAGATTAAACTCGCAGCATCTCCGCCGCCGCTCTCGACGTAACCCCGCGCGACAGATAACAAGGGTGCAATCGTGGCGACGATCCATCGACGTCAAACCTCCCCATTAGTACCGTCTCTATATCTCACTCATCATTGACTTCCCTTTTCTTCTTCCCCCCCCCCTCCCCTTCCACCTCAGCCCTCGTTTTATCGCCCGACACGCTTTGCTTCGCTTCGCACGACGACGTGTCAACCTACACCTACCCCCGTGCGATGACAGCGCGACTCGCTGGCTGCGAGGGGTTGTCGACGAAAGCTGCGGCGCGCGGATATACACAGCTCTCGAGGAGTGGAGAGGAAAGCGACGGAGAGGGCGATACACGCGCGAGGTTCGCGAGAAGCGAAGGGGTTGCCTGTGCGACGAAGAGCGAGGGTGGGAGGGGCGCGGAGAGAGCCAACGTATATAATTATGTATTTCGAGTTTATACGGGGACCGGGAGGCGAGGGAGGAAAGAGAGGGCACGCGCGGGAAAGTGCGAGGCGCGGAGGGTGGAGTCGGGTCGGAAGCGGGCGCGTTGCAGGGGGTGGCGGAGGCAGTGATCGAGCGGTCGCGACTTAATGAAACTCTTAAGTGCCGACTATTAATATGGCTTCCAAGTTCCGTGGCACGAGTTTCCGCGAGGCGCGCCGAATGGAATGAAACTCTCCGTTATTCGCGGCGCGCGTGCGCCCGCGCGCTCGCGACACCCGCTATATGTTATTTCGGCAATTATCAGGCTAATATCGCCGCGTATAAATCACGCGGGAGATAATCGTCGGCGTTTATTGGCTTATCGCCATTCCCGTGCGTTTTACGCCGCGGGGATACGTCGCGAAGTGTATATAGCGGCGCGGCTTATCTATTTCGCGTACATTAACGTCGCGGGGGCGTCTGTCTCCTCGCGGTATGGCGCGGAGGGCGGGCGACGGATCGACGGGGGTTTCTTTGAGTCGGTCGGGTACACGTACGCGTTTCGAGGAGAATTGGATGAGTGTTTTCGCGTGGGCTTGGCTCCGAGGGTGGAATTCCATTTTTTCTTCGGAGCTTTTGAACCGTTCGCTGGTGACCCGTGCGAGAAGTCGAGTAGCGATATGCAGAGGAAGGTAAATAAAACGAAAACATTTTTATATCATGTTCTTTTTCCTATTCGAATATATAATTCACGATTTTACCTCGAAATTCTCTGTAGATGCACTGAGAGAAATAATTGCTTGTGCGAAAGAAATATTTTTTGAAGCAAGAACATGTGATCTTAAAAATTGTTAAGAATCTAGATTCTCTGTCGAAGAGTAGACTGAGAAAAATAACTTGGTTGAAATGACAAAACGCATCTGGTTAAATATATTTAGTTATTGTAACTGAGATACTGGTATAAGTCAAAACCAAATATTTCGTTATTCGAACTACATAATATATAGTTAACTCTAACCAGGAAATGGTCAGTTTAACCAAACATAAATTGACCAGGTTATTTTTATCAGTGCGTATATTCTTAACTGAAGAATGCCTCCGTCTGGAATTCTGCCCGAAGAAAACCGTGGCTTGATTCTGGAATTATATCATGTTTTAGAAGATTGAAGAAAATATTTATTCGAACACAGCTAATATTAATGACACTAATGATGCGTGTCACAAATCAGATTTATTATTCGCGAAAGAGTGCAGCGAGATGCAGTGGAGAAGCGACGCGCGAGACGTTTCTACTGATCCCCGTCACGAGTACAGCGAGCGTTTCTAAAGCGCCATTCGAAATTAGCGTTTTGAATAATAATCCGCCCGTCGGGAATTCGCCTACGCCCCGTAATTCCGTTATTCCGCTGTACGTAACTCGGAAGCGATAACTTGCGCGTTCGTTGCCTCTCCATTTTGCCGACTCAGACGAGAAAAGCGGGGAGCGGAGAGCGGCCCGATCGTCGCGCGATGCGAATTTCAATTTGCCTTTCGGGTGAAAAATTGATTGCGGCGCGCGCGCGTGGCCCCCCTGCGCCGATGTCACGCGATGTGACGTATTCATCGAGATTTCCCGCCCGCGACCGCCGAAAAGCGATTGCCGATGAAAAGTTCCCTCGAAAACTTTCGGAAAACTAGGTTCCTTTCGGCTTTTCCGTCCCGCAGCCCAGCCTCCCCCTCCGTCCACCGCGGTTTATCTCCACGCGGCGAATGTCGGAGTTTTTTTCCGCTCGAAACGATCCACGGGTATCTCGTCGGATTTTCTTCGCAGTCGTTATGACACCGCGCTCTGCGCTGGCGAGAAGCGGTGCATTTCTTTTGGACGCTGCATAATTAAACGCTTGTTTATAGAAGTCATTTTTACTCGCTCATTTAGTTTTGTTTCATTTCCTCCGCACGAGATTCCACTTACGAGCGTACGAGAGATTTTTAAAGTGCTCTCATTTCCATTTTTCTCTGCCGATTTATTCGTGAAACAAAAAAATTTAGTTGCAGACTCATGCACAGCTGGACATTTTGAATTGGAATCGGTTCATCCATTTTTGTATGCTAAAATCAAGCGATCCTTCGTGTCGATTCAATATTTTTTTCGGTTAAAATTGACCTAAATAACATTAAAATTAGTATGGAGAATCGGTTCATCTTAACGTACAAAAATGGGTGGATCGATTGAAGCACAACATTTCTCATGGATTCGGTAAAACTCTGAGAAAAAATACAGGTACCCATACTTGCGTAGCGATAAATTGAATATAAGTCAAGAAACGTTTTCAACGTAGCATTATCGAGGCACGCCGCAGCATCTTTTCGCGAGAAACAGTCTCTCCCATTACGGCTGCCCACTTTACTCTCGCAGCGAATCTCGAAACTGTCCGCCTTGCCGTCGCGGAGGTCCTCGAGAGACGGTATAGCCAGAATCGCGACGGGAGTAAAATTTCACGGAAAATACAGCCGAGAAAAAGCGACGAGAAGAAATGGAAATAAGACCGCGGTTTAAACGACGACGCGCCAATCGAGCAAACCGTTGCATCGTCCGCTCGTCTCGCACCATAAGTACCTCTCGTCTCTCTCTCCCCCTCCCCCCGTCAGCCTGGAGGGTCATCGAGACGGATAGATACGGACGGATAAAGGCGAAAGCGAGATGGATAAAGAGAGACAAAAAGAGAATGAAAGAAGAATCTCTCCAGCCGCGTCTACTAAAAGCTTCCCTCGGTGCGCGCCGGGGGAGGGTACGAGCTACCTACCCCTTCGAGGCCTTCCGGAAGCCGCGTGCGATGCGCCGCGGCGTCTCGAGAACCCTTTTTCCCGACGCGATGCAGCAGCTTTCCTACATTCGCGGGCGCGCGCGCCTGGCGCATCGGCCCTTTTCTCGCCTTACAGAGAACTACACCACTACCACACCTCTCGCAGCCTCTTCCTCGCTCTCTCAAAGGTTATCCATTCGTGTTTCGTAACTTCATCCGCTCCTCCTCCTTCTCTTTCGACGGGAGCGGCTAATGCGCCTTCGTCAGCCCAAAAATACTCGCTCGACGCGCGGTTGCAGGTTTAACGAGAATGCTTAACTTTTAATGGGCTCGATGAGCTAATTATAAGCCGCAACGGCCAGCCAGCCTGACGGACGAGAGGCGGCGCGCCGCGAGACGGTTAAAGAGTGAAGCGTGACGGCGAGGGGGAGAAGGTGAAGTGGCGGTGGGGCGCGCGCGCGATTGAGCGATGTTCGAGGACGGGTGCGGGGGTCGAGGCGGGCAAACTCCGGTTTCACCCTTAAAGACTCGTTATACGGAGCGAGTTCGCGCGGGATATCCGAGAGACTAACGCGGTGAAAAGTCTTCGGCGCGCGATTACGGAGGAGGGAGGGTGAGGGGCGAAGTCGAAAAGATGGAGCGCGAGGGGAGCGCAGGGGGGGGGAGGCGATACGAAAGCCATTACTCTCGCCTTTGGACTCGACAATGAGACGCGGCTTCGCATGGACCTCGCGTCGTCCATTCACGTACCCGTATAAACCACGGGGGTGAAACTGCGGTACACCCTGTACCAATAGCCGTTGGATATCGATATCGACCGTGCCGCGCGGCACGTCGACCCGTAGTGAGCTGCTGATTAATTAGTCGGCGAATCGACTAATCACCGGACGGCTTCTCGAATCGACGAGTGATTACAGATAGAGAGCGACTCTCGTTGCGCGCGCGCGCACGCACGCGCCGATGACTATACGGCGACCGTCATTCGGATGCAGAATGCGCGTCGACGGCGCGGTAATCGGGGCGAGAGGGGCGGGAAACAAGGGAGGTGGGTCAGAGCTCGAATTGTGCACGGGGCGCGTTGCTGGGGATGTTTACATTGGGGTCGATCTTCGAGGGGTGCATTGTGCGTGATTCTCCATGTTTTTTTGTTTGGATGAATTGTTATTTTAGACATGTCGCGAATACGTTAGTCGAATTCGAGATTTGATGCTATATAGGGTACTCTTATGTGTGAATGAGTCGAAGCTTTCCGGATTCCGGACGTAGGATGCAGCGTCGCTTTTATCGCGGCGTCGAATATCGAGTGCAATATTTCCCCCTCTATCGTTACCAGTAAACAGCCTAACGGCGCAAGCTCTCGAGTGTCGGAGCCTTAGTGTAATTAATTATCAATTAGTTTATTAGTAGCACGCGACTCCGATATGATCCCTCTAATGACCCCCCCCCTGGCTCGTTAATTGATCGTATTACGAAGTTGCTGCGCGTCACTGGATATTGAATAACTGTTCCGAATTATTGGATATTATTCCCGTCACACCAACATTGGAAAGGACGTCGATAATCGATGTCGATTTTTCTTCGTCCTCGTCCCAATCGTTAAATAATTTCTCCGAGCGAAAGGGGAGAGCTCGAAAAATGCCCCAAATTTCCTGATACCATACGATCAACCAATCGATATTCTCCTTCACGAATCGTTATGCGATTTTGGTAATCGAATTTTGATTCGTCGTTATTTCTATCGCGATTACTATTGTTTGCTTCCCCAAACAGAGCGAACAATCTATTTATAGTTAACAAACGTATACTCTTCAATATGGCGAAATAAATATTTCGTTGATATAAATAAGTACACTGAGAGAAAAGTGGGTAGTAAAATCAATCGTAATTGCATGGTTTAATTTTCCTGGTTGCTAGTACCATGTTTATGAATTTATGATTAAGCAGATCATGAATACAATCGAAATAATTTTTGTTGTATGGTTATAGTAATAACGAGGTTGACATTTATGATAGCCATACGTCACGTTTGAATTAACCACAAATGAAGATCAATAATATAACTGCATGGTAGGGTTCAATTATATAAAAAAAGTTTCCAAAGTTTCTAGGTTTCCAAAGTTTCCAAATAGATAGCCGGGACGTAATTGGACTCTCGACCAGCCTAGTTGTTTATAAACTTTTCGCCTACATCGATACAAGGCTTTCTTATAGATACAAATCTTCAAAAAAGAGAGAATTAGGTATATAAATGCGGACCAAAAGCTCATAGATAATGAGATAATAGCGATTAAAGTTTTTTTCCCCGCCGAGTATGTTTAGTTTGGCCAAATCCACATGATATCGGTCATGTATGAAATACATAGAACTTTTCCGCCCGGCGCAGCTTCGAGCAACGAGAATAATAGTCGAAGCCGATCGACTTCGCACGATCGCCGCACGGAGAAAGATGATTTACGCCGGCAAAACCCGGCCGACGTGTGTAGGTAATCGAACGTCATTTGTACGACAGACCGCGAGCGGTATCCCCGCGATCGCGGCGGAGGGCCGCCGCGCGAGGAGGTCGAAGCAACGTGACCGATCGATTTTCCTTTGGAACTCCCGGGGACGGCGACGGAAGGTAATAAAGCGACCGTTTGTCGCTCGAGGTGTCAAATAAACGCGCATCGAAAGCGGTAGCCCCGGCTCGGAAGGTCCCCGCGCGCACGATCCCTCCACAGACGACGACGACGTTCGAGCCACTTCAACCTACACCCGCCACATTTGGCCAACCCTTGTCCGACGCGACGTTCTGTTTGGCATAATACATTCTTGACGGACGTGTACGCGGGACGCGCGTACCACGGCTTCGCGTGTCACGCGGGTGGAGAGTTTTCGTATATTTTTCTTTCACACCAAATCCCCTGGGCGCGTAGCGCGGCGCCAATCATTTAAACAGGGTCGTACGAAGATAATACATGTATTATTGCAATCTGATGCGTTAAGATAAGGGACGGTGCGATATCGCGGCGTTCAGCATTGAAAGCCGAAGCCGGGGTGGAAGGTAAAAGGAAATTCGACATCGAAGCTACATTATGTATAATTTCGTCTTCGCGTCTTCGTCTTAACCGCCACTTATGTATATCCTTAACCCACTAACCGCGCGGCGAGGTGAATTATTCAGTTCCATTTTTGCTTCGCGGCGGAAGCGGAGAGGCGCGCGAGCTCCAATTTAATTTTCTCCTCGTAGAGAGTCTATGTATCGAAGAATCGACCACCGCGGCCCATGACGTATATATATTTATATATCGATACACAGACACGCCCGCCGCGTATTACGCGCCCCGTATCCGTCGTGCGGTATATGGACGCCTATATATTAAATGGTTCAAGTTCGCGGCGAGTTCGCGAGAGTCCTTTTATCTCCTGCCGAGTTCACCGAGTGTCGGGGCCTGATAAAAGTGTTTTTCTTTCCGCGAGTTTTCCCCCCCAAAAAACTTTGGTCGGAGCGCCACTGACGAGCGGATCCGACGCGTCTCGGCTCCGCACCGCTCTCTATACCAACTCTCTCCGCCAACCCTCTCCCAACCCTCCCGCGTGCTATCACTACCGTACTCGTCCCGCTCCGCATCGCCCTCGTTTCTTCGGTCGCACGCACGCGCGCGCGACACGACCGATCTCCTCCCCGTTTACCCGGCTACCTACAGACCCACTACCTATGTACGCTCCGTGTACGCAGAGAACGCGTGGGAGGATAAGTATCTCGCGTCGGTTTCGAAACAAGTGGGTACGCGCTATGTGCTTCCCCTTGTGTCAAAGGCTGGGAACGACGAGACGAGTTGTACCACTTGTGACGTCGCATCCAGTGCTGTATGAAAACGAGACGTTCGTCATTGTTGTATTGCGAGAAGCCGGTAAAAATTGGGCGATGCAGGAAGAGTAATTGGAAACCTTACGGGGTGTTTACGTACCTTGAGAAAACTTCGGGGGAATCGGAATTTCAGCTCTTTCTTATTTACGGAGAAGCACGAACAGTACATTTTACCGGATTCAGCAGTAAAAACGGTCCGCATAGCACTTTTCGGGAAACTTATTCCGTAGAACGGTAAAATGCGTTCAGTAATAGTAAAATATATCGAATATAACAGCAAAGAGTGCACTGAATTTACTTTTTGAAGTCTACCTATTCCGCTCAGTAAATTTTCCGGAAAGTGCTATGTGGACTTTTTTTTATTACTAAATACGGTAAAGTTTACTGTTTAAGTTTCTCCGTGTATATTTCCTATGCTGACAACATTGATTTATGCTTCACTTTTCGATACCTAAGATAATCTCTCATACTTGCCCGCATTGATTGGTAAGCTGTTATATTTCAAAATTATCATCATAGCTTTCTTAATATGTATGAGAAACGAAGTGTGTATGTGTGTATATACAGGGTTATCTCTAATATAAAAGACAAATTGTGTTTGTGCCTATACAGGATAGACACGAAAATTACCGAACCGATTTTCATGAGATAATTTAATCGAGTATGTTGTAGGCAATTTTTTATATACACATATGCTTTTCCATGGTAGTATATCCGTATAACAGCGGGCTCGCAAGTAATTATTTATTTCCACCGATTTGATCTTCCTTCGTATTAATTACACAATACATAGATATTTCTTCCTTGCGATCACGTATTATTCCATATAATTGCAAAGAAAAGATATTTAGTTGATGCGTTAAAAGATTTCATTGGTATAAATAAATAATTATTTGCGACCGCGCAAGTAATTTTTAATAAATCCAACTAATTCTCTTTCTCTGTATGTATACTGATCTATATACACAGCCTCTCGCGTAGGTACCAGACCGATTCGCCGTCGCCGGTCGGAACTGCGCGAGCCGCTCGCTCGCCGTCGAATCGCGTAAGAACGGTAAATTAACTAACTGTGTGACGGGCGGGACTTTATAATCCGGAAATTAAAAGTGTATTATATCCGGGCACGAAGCGTGGGCGGCGGTGGCGGCGCGGGATGGGGTGGGCCGGGCTGGGGCGGAGATCGGGGAAAAAGCACAGGGGGATATCGGTCGAGCTTTCTCGCGCTGCGGATACGCTCGTAGAGACCGCTGAAAGAGTATAGGGGGGGGGGGGGGGAGACAGGCCAGGTTAAGGAGGATGGAAGAAGAGAAGTAACGGGAGGCGGAGTGGTAACTTTTGTTATAAGATCGAAAGTTTTCGCGTGCGAAAGCCTCCCGCGGAGAGATGCGGCGGAAAATATTAGAGCTTTTAAACGTCGTTATTAGTTTGCACTGTGAGCCGAATAACTTTCGAGCTTCCCCCCCCCCCCTCCCGCGCGAACTCCGGAGCCAGCTCGCGCGAGCTGCGTCGGCAAAGCTCTCGCGAGAATCACCCCGCGGCGGATCTAGATATTTCTCTGTATTCGGGGTGGGGCGATCTATATAGATATCTGTGGTAATCCACAAGAATATAGGGTGGAAGAATATCCGCGGCACGGCTCATGTGTGCCGTGCATACGGGGCGTTCCGTGTCGAACGCCACTGCGCGAATCTGTTTTCGGGTCGTACGATTCGGCGCGGCTCGCTCGTACAGCTACACTCGCGCTAGCATTCACGCGCGGAAGAAGAAGTGCGGCGAGAGGAACCGAAACGGCGGCACGGGGATCCCCCGTTCGGGGCAGCGAGATCGTTACTCGCCGCGCGGAAATTACCACCTGGTTTTGCCTCTCCACGACGGCCGACTTCGAAGTGGAGTTTCTACTGTGTTCACCGCGGCGGCGCGATACATAGTGGAATACCTATACCCCCCAACGGCCTCGCTGTATATCCGTATCCCTCCTCGGGCAACCTATACACACCTCCGTACGACGAGAGAGACTAGTGGCCCCCTTAAGCCCCGGCGAATTTATATTACCAACGTGTCCAGTCTCTCTCTCTGCCGCGTTTCCCGTTCCCCCTATCGCTCTTTGCTCCCTTTTCTCTCCACGCTTATCACACCCCGCCCTTCTTCCTTCTCTCTCCGTACCAATCTTCCGCCCTCTCCGCCTTATCAGCCCCCCGAACGCCGCGGAGATGAAAATTCTTCTTACGCGTTATTATGCATATATCGTTTTACGGTTGTGTCGCTGTATGGGCGTCGTGTATAGGTGTACGGGACGTACGGGCGACGCCTACGCAACGCAGGGGCGATACAGGGTAGGTGGGGAATTAATCGAAGCGTCCTCGTGCGGCGTACGTGCCGGCGATAACGCTTTCAATGAAAATATTGACGTAACTTCCACGCTCCCTCGTATATGAAACACAAGACCGCACACGCGCGCGCGTGCGATCGAGTTATCGCCTATAAAGCGCGATACGAGCCCGGAAAATAATGAAGTTGACGACCGGGTGGCGCGAGGTGGCGGCCTCCTTCGTCACGCCTCCGTCCATCGCTGCAGCGTGGCCCTCCGATACCTCGGCTTCCCGCGAGCTACGTTTATGGGTGGATCTATGGAGGGCTGCGCGGACGTTGGATGGATATGTGTGTACATGTACGCGCGTGTGTGTGTGCGTGTGTGTGTGCGTGAGTAGGCACGTGAGTGGCGATCTCTCCTTGACGCGTATTACGCTTTACGTGGAGCGTATAACGGCCTGGACGATCTTATCTGTAGCGGCGCTATTGCGAGTCTTCGAGGAGGGATTCTTCGAGTAGGGGTTGCCGTCCCGATCGGTCCTCGGTATCGATGTGTTATAAGGGAATGGGGTGTAATTGCGATATTTCCGTTGCGCGAGGAATTAACGGGAATAAATGCTAAATCGAACGCATACATTATTACCGATGCGTAGAAATAACTAGGAAGAGGTATGAAATGTTATTAAAATGACACGGAGAGGAAATTGTATTATAATTACGAGGAGGTCACCTGGAATGACCCAGTTCGAGAACGTGCGAGGAAATAATTTGAGGAAATAACTGTTCTTAATAAATTGTTAAATATTTATCATTATGTGATTGAAATTAATCACTGTATTTATTGTGTTTCGGTTTTCTCACACATAAAGAAAATTCATATTTTTAAATTCCATGTGTAATCTGTATAAGTACAGGCTATTTCATATTACACGAAAAAGAATATGTCCGAACAAATAATTATTTGCAAAGAGTTATAAATGCATTTCTCTCTACAACGTTGTAACGTCATCAAAATGCAAGAGAGATGCACTTGTGCCAAGCAACGAGTGCAAGAAAAATAGGCTTACAACACGATGTAGCTACATTTTTAATATCGTTTTTTCAGCTCAAATAAGGCCAAAGATGAAGAATGAAGAAATACAGGGTAAATAATTTTGTCTGAATTTTTGGAATCTGGAATATAAAAAATTTGTGAGAAAACCGAATTTATATACATCAGCCTATCTGGGTTTTTTCCCTGCCTTGCGATACATTGAAAAAAAATCTGCGTGATCGAAATAAACGTATTTTTAAATAGTCCTAAAAACACATTTATTCGACTGGAATGAATATCGATTTGGACGTATATAATTATCATTCATTTAATAGATCATTATTAGGATCAACTCGATATTCATTCGAATGAAATAAATGTGCTCTTATAAGACTACCGAAAAATACGCTTATTTAGATCAAGCAAATTTTTGTCGCAGTAACTCGTAATCCGATAGCTTCTTGTACGGCGGAGTTCTGATATTTATGGCAGTCGGCAGGTTCGAGAAGTGCCGGAAACTAATCTTTCATCAATTAGTTAATTATCGGATAAATTGGACTCCTTCGGAAATTCGGAGAAAATACATGGCGGTATCGCACGGAAATGCCGTATCGCACTTTCGTCGTCCCTTCCGCCCTTCCCAACTGCAATATATGATCGTTGCAGTTCATTCGTTTATCTTAATCTTCGAATCCCCCGCGCCCTGTTTGTCACGCGTTGATATCCTCGTGGGGCGCGGAGGGGGGAGGGGGGGGGGAGACCGGACCGGGGCTCGTATACCATCCCCGCGCGCGTGCGCTCGCTCCCTTATTTCTTAATTTCTCCTCGTCGAGCTTTCGTGATGTGTATCCGAAAGCGCACGCGAGATGTTTGCAACGACGAAGACGCGTTCTCGTGAAATCTTGCTATCTTCGATCGGGATGCGGGTACCTGTGTGTGTCTGATAAAAAATCTCTTCACCCCAAAATTCATATGCGTCCCATGCGAATAAATTTCTATTTACCGCGAATAAATTTCCCGATAAAATTATATACGGACACTTTTGGGGGAGATGAGGGAGCCTCTGCAGCGCGCGCACCCTTCGCATTACGTATAGCGCCTCCTGCAGCTTTCTTCTCCGCCGCTTCTTTCGTCTTCTTACACAAGACACGCATAATGCGAACGACCCGCACGCGTACGAGCACGGGAAATGAAAATATTAGCCTCCCTCGGTCAATTTGTTACGAAATCACCCCGTCTCACCCTCGTACCCTCCCGTTTACCGCGTGGGGGGTGAGGCCCACGGTGCACGGTGGTATTTCTCGGCATCCGCCACGACGTAACTGCCCCGCGGGAATACCCGGCGTCGCGACGAGTTCCCGGCGTCGATTCGCCAAGACGCGTCGCTTTTCGAGAGCGAATTCCGTTCGCGAGCCACTATTTTCCTCCGACGCCGGAGCGTTTCAGCCCTCGGGCAACCTCGCTCTCAGGGAGGCATCGGCTCGTTTCTCTCCCTTTCCCTCGTCGAGAGCGACGTGGATGGGATAATTGCGGATAATTAGCGGACAATTTGATGAACTCCGCTCGGGTTCCAGTTTCTTTTCTCCTTATTTCTCAGAGAGAACGTGGGTAAGAGTCTTTTCGCGGTTTGGTGGCTACAATAGTTTACTGGGAAAAACGAAGTCCACGTGAAACAATTGTATGGCCTCTTTTGCCGAAAACACCATAGTTTATCGGTGTGAAGCCATTTTTTTTTAAGAAATAAAAAGGGATCTAAATTCTCAAAAACATCACCTGGTGTTCATTATCCAGATAGACTCTGCATGTAAGATTATAGGTACGTAAAACATGGCGGCTCCACCAACCTAGATCGGGTTCTTAACAGATATTCAGATGAGCCAATGGATACTCTTTTTTCTACGTGTATCAATGATTGGACATCTAAGAACACATGTTAAATTCTAGAAATACCGTCTTTCTTCGATTTTGTTTATTTTGCAATTGATGCAGTTTTTATCACGCGTTATCAGGGCGATCTAGCGCGGATCAGAATGCACACGACGCTCTCATCTCCCCTTCGATCGAGCCTCTTCTTCCGGGCTCGATGTGTATCGGAGTTAGTTTCCTCCTCCCCCTCCTTTCTTCCCGTTCTTATATTGACTTTAAGCTCACCATTTGGCCGGTACCTCGCTACTCCCTCGCGCACGTCCTCCGCCTCTTCAGCCTCGATCCTTGCGACTTAATGTGTTGACACGCCGCGGTGTTTGTCAAACACATAAATTGGCAAATTTACCGACGAACGGCTTTCCCTAAAAGCGGGGCTGGTGGAAGTAGCTACCGGTAATCGCTCCGCGTTCCTCCCGCTCCCCTCCATCCGCCGCCACCTTCCATACTTTCATCCGGTACGACCACTTACTGTGTTTATATCGGTCGGGACGAAAAAATCCTCGCCCGTGTATATCTTTTACGTACCGCCGCTATGCTCCTGACGAATATTCGCAGAGTGACGTACCCTGTTAAAAACTCCTACCTTGAACTCATAAATTGTGTTGGAAGCTTTTAACAAACACAAAAGCGTGGTAAAATTACCAACAACTTGACGCGAAAAAATAAATTCCATGAGGAATGGATAGGAAAATCACGATGAATACACGTAGAGAATCACAATAAAATATCACAATAAAATGTTTTGAGATAAGTATTATATTATATTATATTACATGATGTTAAATTTACTCGCTAGGAAAAAAACTTAAATCACTATTATCTCACTATTTATGAGCTTTTGGCTCATATTTATATACCTATTACTTTTTGGAAGATTACATTTTTATCCATAACAAAATCTCATATCGACGTAGGCCAAAAGTGCATAAATAATGAGGTAATAAGTGATTGAAGTTTCTTTCCTGATAGGTAAGTTTAGCCTCGTATGGTATATTTAATTGGCCGCCCGAGAAATTGTGTTTTGCAAAAATCAGTTAAATCAAATGATTCTTTTTCTCAGCGTGGTAAAGTTTGGGGAAATTGAAAAAAAAAAACAAATGCGGTCCAGAGATATTTGAGCGGATGGTACGCGCGAAGAACGACGCTCCTCGTACGACAAAGGCGCGCCGCCACGTACGATCGGAACGATCGGAACGAGGAGACGGTCGACGAGGTTCTTCGGGGACCGATAAACGTTCGAAAATCGTTTCGCGGAAGGGCGGTCGAGGGCTCTCTCCACAGCCCACCCCTCATCCCTATCCTTATCCGCGTCCGAAGTGCCGTATCCCCGACGCGAGGGTTTCTTATAAATTAAATTGAGTCGGTATAATTTTAGGACGTGCCTCCGGCCACGGAGTCGCGTAGCGACCCTATTGGGTAGTCGAACGGGATCCCTCGTCCCGTCCGGCAGGATCAGGACGTTAGGCTCCGGGCTCGGCCCCGACGTGCACACGCGTGTATCCTTCCTATGTATCTCGATACAGCCGTACCTGACTACGTGGCCGAAGCATATACTCGCACGGCTATAGCTTCCCGCCTTCTTCTGTCCGGCAAAGTACGACGCGTGGTCGCGGGGCTTCCGTGTATGTACGGGCTTATCGAGAACGTCTCGCACTTCGAAATCAACTAAATTTTACCCGCGAGATGAAGTACAATTTTTTTGTTATATGTATCCGTGTACATATCTCATTTAAACGACGTATATGTATTCATTGGACTATGAATATATGTGCAGAATGAAAGTGAACTAAGACGCCTTAGCGTCGGTTTGACTTTGAAGGCGATTTTTTCGAAACGCGGTAGAGATACGTGAAAAATTAAGAGTAGCTTTTTTGTAGTAAAGACATAGACAAATATCTTTTATTCGAACTTTTATTCGATATCTTTAATCGTTTTAAAGATTACCGATTTGGAACTTATACTTCAACTGGAACGTTTATCCCACTTTAACTCTATTCGAGAGAAGTCCGCTCAACCGCAGTGCAATTCGACCGGTACCAGAAAAAAGCACGTATCTCTCCACTGTTATTGAGAAACGTCGTGACTTGCTGACATGCGAGTAAAAATCGTAAGTTCTTATTACCACCGATGCGACTTACAACTTTTCCTTTACTTCTATAGCAATGAGTTACGATGTTCTATAGTAATAGTAAAAAAGTATGCGTTTTTTTTCTGATACCGGTCGAACTGTTTTCGAATCGTCACCACGATTTTTCATATTCTCGACAGGAGAAAAGCCGCGTCAGGCTCTCTTTTTCCGTTCCCAAAAGATAATCGCCCGCTCGCACAACGAGATACCCCTCTCTCTCTCTCTCTCTCTCTCTCTCTCTCTATCTCTCTCTTTCTCGTCCCCATCTCGGAGAAGGGAGAAAAGCAGAAAGGCCGATTCTCCGTCGCGAAGAGTCGATAATAATTTACGCCCATCGGCCCGATCGCGAAATCGCCTCGGCGATTTAGTAGCCAATTTCCAAAGTGCGAGTCGTCGCCCTCGCCGTCGGCGCCACACGGGCGCACCCGGAGAACGACGCCCGGCATATCGGGAGGCGCGCGCGGCACCGCGAGAGGGAAGCTCGTTTCAATTTCAATTTAAGCAGCTGACGCAGTTAAGTCCCGCTCCTCTCCGCGGTGGAACGACGAACGAAATCTCTGCCGCGCAGGCAACGAACCGGCGCGCGCCGCGCGAGTGCATCGTCGCGCAGTTTCTCCGACTATCCGCGCGAATCGAGGTTATATATGTATTTTTTTTTTCCTCGAAGAACCTCGAGGGGGAGAATCGCGACACCGTACACCCGATTTCCTGGATCCGCGCACCCGGGATACGGCGTTCAGTCTCGCGGGAACTACGGCGCACGCGCTTTACCGTTATACGTTACGTCCTGGGGTCGAGGATCCTTCCGCGCGCGAGAGGACGCGATGCTCACTCCCGTGGGATTGCGGGGCCATCCCGTTTCGCGCAAGGGAAGCGAAGGGGCGTGGGGAGGGGTGAACGAGGTCGCTATACTTCCACCCCCTCGGATGAGGTTCTTCTCGAGGTCGCCCGATTATGATGGTTCTCGAGCGTCGACTTTGCGACGTGGGAGGATCGTGGTCTCTTGATTTTTTACTATCTGTCTTATCCTCTCTCTTTATAAATTCCAGCGTATTCAGCACACGGAGGAAAAGACACCGGCAATTTTTACCGTTTCGTCCGATGGCACTGAGACTCGTGCTTATTTTCAAGAATTTGTACACAGAGGACGTACTTCTATGAAGTACGCCGTATTCAACCTCACCGTGGTTGAATGTTGCGCTTTTTGTTCAGTGCTGTTACAGTTGCTAATCCTTTTTCCCCGTGCAGATATTTCATTGTTTCCAATCCTCAATTCATAACTCGATTCCGACTTCAATATCATTATACCAATGCGTGGTCGGAAATGTTGATTACCGAGAAATGGCATCGACAGTCATTGGACCGATGTATGGTAGTCGACACTTAACCTTCGAATACACTCGCATTTAAAATTTAGATTTACCATCGCGTTGATTACTACATACGATACGACGATCGCCGTTATTCTAAATGTACCTACATTAGGGTCGTAAAGTAAGTATTTATCGATTCTCTCCTGTCGCCCTTTAGCGATTCCCCTAGGAGGGCGCAAAGTGTCAAGACGAAAGAGGAAAAGCACGCTAGCTGACCGAGACTCGGTTATTTATTTAGGATAATTCCTGTCTTCCACCCTTCGACGCTCCGTCGTCGTCGTCGTCGTCATCGTCGTCGTCGTCTCGACTCCCCCGTAGGGAATTACGCGTAGGTTCTATCGCGCGCACCTGCCCCGCGTACCTACAGTCGCACCCTCCCCGCGTCCCTTCGTCCGGGCGACGACACTGTAAATGAAGCGGGAATACCTCGACACTCGCACAATCGGACGGACGGTTACGAGGAATGAAATAATAACAGGCATACCGGCTCGGGCCTTCGTGCCAATTAAACCTAATTACTCCAATTTCCGTGAGGGTTGCGTCCATCTAATTATTGGTTGACCTAAGCTCGTATATTAATAGCGCACGGGTAGCGACGGTCGCGGCGAAAGGCAGAGTGGCCGCGCGTGTATACGCGAGAGGAGGCGAAGAGGAGCTCGTGTGCTCTTAACTCGCCGGGGCGAGGGAGAGGTGGAGAAAGCGAGCCTCCTCTACTCGGGGTCAACGGGGGTTAGATCGTTGCGCTCTCCGGGTAACGAGCAAGTCGGGCATTGCTGTTGTGTACGTGCGCCGCCGCCGAGTGAGAAGTCCGAAGGACTTCTGTCTCTTTTCGTCGGGGCGCTAATGACGATCGGGCGATAAAGGCGGCGCGATACTTTCGATTTGCACGTAAATGAATTCCCGCGCTGGATGTGGCGGGGGGCGTTTGGGAGGGGAAATGGTTCGACTCTAGTTAGACGCGGCAGTCTTCGGAATTCGAATGGACGATCGTTGGGTGTGATGGGCGAGAATTAAATTGACGGAAAGAAATTATTAAACAAAAATGGTTTATCTATATTTTTTTGTGTGGAAAGAGGATAAAGATGATTAGACAAATATTGCGAGATTCTATTGATATTTTTGCTGAGAAATTCAATATAGTATCGGGGAAATAATTGTTTTGGGGGGTTCGAAGAATATTTCTTTCTTTCGAAGAACAGCGTGTTCGGTCATAATCGTGTTATTTTAATGTTACATTTCCCGAATCGAATAAATATTCCTCGAACTGAAGATGTTATTTTTTTAGTTATTATTGAGAGGAACAATTTAATGATTTCTTTCTCTATTAGCGATAGAAAAGTTATTTTTTTCAGTCGAGCGCAATAATGTATTCGTGTGACTAATTCTAAATACTTCCAGTGAGATAAAACACGTAAACGTGTCAGTGTAATATCGTACTTTAATCACAGTCGGAAATACCGTTCGCCGCTACCGCGGCAATATTTTAGACTTTGGACGTAGCAAAGAGGAAATACAGCTGACGACGGCTACTTTCGATTTGCACGTAAATGAATTCCGCGCCGAGGCACGGCGTGGGAACGACGGGGAGTGCGCGGTATGGGGAAGGGAAAACGGCGCGGACTTAGTCAGACGTACTAATCTTCGCAGAGTATACCGATGAAAAGTGCAGTATAGCGCACGCGGCGGGTTAATCTTCTCGGTTAATTAGATGCGACCTAAAATGGACGAACTGTTTCAATCCTCGGATTCCCAAGCGGGGTTAGGCACCTCAGAAATCGTTTTTCGAGCATTTTTGATAGTCGTGAGATTAACATTCTGTCACTTTTCTAATCGCCTCCTATAATTTATACATTTATTTTCCATCAGTAGAAATAACATATATTTTGTTTTTCATGAGGAAATAATTATTTTTGTGCAATGCCCTGTGCATCTCTGTTGGGCATTTGTATTACGGATTCATCATTTGTTATAAATAACTACTAAATAAGTCATTATCGTCATAAAATAATATTCATTTACGAATAGCAATGATATATGCGTATATAAATATGCGTATACGCACACATATATACATATATATCCATATATACACGGCGGTTCATTGTGTAAATAGTATAGTCAATTATCTCAGAAAAAAGCGAAACACGAAAAAATCTCAAAATTGAAAATTTTGTGATTTCGAGGGCAAAAGAGCATGCCGTAATCGAACTGAGTGAAAGTGGTACCACTTTAAAGAATTTTTAATCGCAGCTTTAAAGAATTACAATTTTTTTACTTCGGAAAAAGTTGCAGAGCTCGTCAAGGGTAACAAAAAAGGTATAAGATAAGATGACCAACTGTTGAATATGGTTTATGAGATATTACCACTTAAAGTACTATAGATTACACTGAGAAAAAAAAAAGACTAAAAATTATCCTGTTAGAAGGATAATCTGAGTACGAAAGGTAAAATAGATCAAAAATTATGCTAAGGAAGGTTAAATTTTATACCCTGGAAGGATAATTTTTGATCTGTTTTACCTTTCGTACTCAGATTATCCTTCTAACAGAATAATTTTTAATCTTTTTTTTTTTCAGTGTATGCTGCCCGTGGCGAGCTTTTGGGGAACATAATCACATCACCTTTTTTCCTCCTTTAAATATTTTACAATTTTTATTTATAGTTTCATTCAAATATTAGTCCTTCTATTACTTAAGCATTTTAAGTGTTTAAAATAGTCAAATTCTTAAAATTATGTTGAGCGTCCGACGATGAATACGACACGGAGAATCGTATCGCCGCCGTAATAGTGTCGATAAGATGCAAGCTGACAATAAGAAATGTGCGCAAATAAATGATTTCTCTTAACGCGTACATCTCGAGATGCACAGCTTCCCGTTTAACGAAGGGACCGATCTTCTTCGATAATTGATAAAGAATATAATATACATCGAGTTATGCAAAGCGGCGAAGGGAACTTGATATAGTTACTATCATGGCAGGGGGGTAGGCGGTACTCGGGTAACGACGTAACGACGAATTACGTCACAGCCACCCGCGCGCACGGGTCGCGGAAAGCTGAGAGGATCCGTCGGGGCGAGAGAGCGAGAGAGAGAGAAAAAATTAAATACTCGAAAATTCAATCTGGCGCGGAACGAGCGCCGGTGGTCGCGCCGCCCGTCGCCGAGAACGACGACGGTAAGCGAGGTAGATGGGGATGTACGGCGGGTGGCAGCGCGCGCGCCCCGGCTATACCTACCCTATATCCGACAACGAGGAGAATCCCTTCCCATTTTTTGCGCCAGGAACGATAAAGTTGAACGATGGCTTACCGGCGAGGATGAGCGGTAGCGCGGCGGGCGATGGGGCCGCGGGAGGGTAGGGTGGAACGTATATACGCCGTACGCGTATAGGCGTCTCTTCCTTTTGGTACGGCTTTATACGGGGTGTCGCGGAACTGCAGCGACTCGTCGATGGTCGGGGGGGTGCACGTAAAGTGCAAGCAAGATTGTCCGGAGTTTTATGCGCGCCAATTTGAGAACGGCTTTAATGGCGGGCAGCTGCGGCGCTGAAACTCGAGACGCGAGTGTCGAGGGGCTGGGTGCTGTATAGTAATTTTCTTCGGGAGAGAACGATTTTTTACGTTAGCGCATTTTATTTCGTAGATATAGACGCGAGGGAGTATATCTTCTAGGGTATAAAAGTAGGATAAGCGCTCTGATTGAAGTGGACGTTAGAAATCGATTTTCTTGAGAACGATTGGAGATATCGAAAAAAAGTTGAAGCAAAAAATGTTTGCCTATATTGTTACTATAAAAAAGTTATTCTTCATTTTTCGCCTAACTCTACCGCGTTTCGAGATAATCGCGCTTAAAGTTGAAGGGAAACCGGAGTGTCTACACCGAGAGAAATAATTGCTAGTGTTAAACGAATGTTTTTTGAATCAAAAACATATGATCTTGCTTTGTAAGAATGCAGATTCTTGATCGAAGAATATATATTCTTGATTTAAGAATACTGTCGCGAGAACATGAAATTCCTCCTGCGCAAGAGAACAATTACTCCGAGCCTATCTAATATTTTCTTGCACTAAGAAAACCATGGCTTGATCTTGAAATTATATTATATTATATTTTTTTTTGTTTGATTGAGGAAAATATTCTTTAGGCACCAGCAATTATTTCTCTCAGTCCATCTCACTCATACTCCCTATTTCTTATTTATTTTCTGTCGAAATGAAATATTACGACATTCAACAAATTTCTACGGCTTCGAGACACCCTTTATACACGCGTGTTCGTAGCCGAACAGGTACGCACAGGGGGAGCTGACACGCATTACATTACGCCGGTACCGCGCACTTACGCGTCGCGACGCGCCACGCTCCTCGCTCTAGAGTCTCGCGCGAGAGAGGAAAACGAGGAGGGCTCTCCGCGGGTCGGGTTTTTCGTGGGGATATAAAAATAAATATCTCGGAGAATGGGCTAAGCCTACTACATATCAATATACCCGAATCCTTGCGGGGTACAGGGAAACCTGAGCCGAGCCGACGCTGAGCCAACGCTGAGCTCCGAGTCACCTTATACGCAGGCATGTTACGTTTTACGTATTTTATATACTGCTAAAGCCCCCCGCGTGCGCGCGTGCGCGCGCGTACACACACACACACACACACACACACACACACACACACACACACGAGGGAGAGTAGATGGGTATACGCGCCCCTACACGTAGAACCGGATCACTCGCGCGCGCGCGCGCGTTCGTCCGCGGAAATTTAATCACGCCCTTTTCTTCTTATACCGGGGAGAGCCGCGCCGCTGTACTCGCGCGGCTTCGATTTCCTCTCGGGTCTCGTTTAACGCCCGGCGCTCGACTTTATTCACTCGAATGCGCCTGCAACGTTGCGGTATTTCATCCTTTGATTTTTCGTATTAGGGTGAAATCAAAATGTTAAGTGTTTGATAGGATTCAATATTGGGTTGGAAATTTTCCGATAAACTGAGGGAACTAATTGCTAGTGTGAACAAATTTTTTCCTGAATTAAAATATGATCTTACAAATTTTTAAGAACGCAAATTCTCGATCGAAGAATATAGCGGGCTTTACAATACGTCCCCCATTCCCCTTTATTCCTCTATTTTTTTCCTCTAAAATCTTTTATTCCTTTATTCCTCTAAAATCACTTATTATTCTGCTTCTCGGTTGGGTCAATGGTCAATTTCTTTCTTCTTTTAATGGTATTGTAAATCCTATTTTATTTCCTTGCATCAATATTTCGTTTAAAATATTAAAAACCTAGTTGTATTAATATTTCTTTCCGGAAATTCGATTCCCATTTCCTTAAATCAGATCGCGATACTCAGATTTAAGTCACTTGACATGAGATGTAAGTTACAAAAACATCCTTCATTTGCTTCATAAATATTGGTGTTTATATATCTTAAAAATGGTTATTTTTTAAAACCGCCTACAAGTTCTAATTTTTGGCAGATCTTTTTTTTTTTAATTAAAATTGTTCCCTTTTTGCGCTCAAATTTCTTCTATTTCCTCTAAAATGAAGTAAATAGAGGCTGTGTAGCTTGATACATATTTTTGATTTAAAAATACCGTCGCGGGAATAAGAAATTTTTTCTCAGTAAAAAAAAACAATTACTCGAGCCTATCGAATATTTTCCTGTACGAAGGAAGCCATGGCTCGATCCTGAAATTATGTCGTTTTTGATTGAAGAAAATCCCTCAGCGTAAAACGATCGAGTTATGAAGTCTATAATTATAGAAGTACGTCGAAACGAATTTGTAAGATCACTTAAATTCCTTCTTAGCAATTCTTATACGATTCGTTACCCCGCTCGCTTTACGAGGAAATAACGTCACGGGGCAGTGAGGTTTCTCTTCGCCCGCGTGGCGTCGATATCGAATGTCGCGCCAGTTCGTCTTACACCGCACCTGGACGACAGAGAGGATCAAGGAGGAAGACTCGCGATGCTCCAACTTCCTACTTCGACTTCCTTCCGGTTCTGGCAGCGCTCACCGGAAGTTGAAAATCGACCGTATCGACCCACTAAAATAAATCCTCAACCGTAACTGATTATCATCTGAGGACCCATAACAAAAATCGTTCCAATAACAATGATTACAGCCTCCCCGACGATATTTACACTCCCATCCGCTATAATTTATGTACAACCCCAAGACGCATTTCCCCTCGATGCACTCGCGAATTTACACCCTCCTTCGCCCTTATCCCCGTCCATATTTTCCCTTCGATCGCCTCGCGCGATCCTCTGCACGCGCTGCATTATGGTGAAACGCGTTCCACGCCCTTGCGCACGCGTTTTTCCACCCCTCTCCCTACACACCCCCTCAGCTCGCGTGTGCCGCGCGATACCGCCACGATGCGCGGGTTGCGATGATGGACGATGCACTTTTTCCCGCGGCAGAAGAGCGCTGTAAAAGTTTTCAGTGCGTCGTGCGCGCGTCGAGTGCTGCTGCAAAAAAAAAATGAGGAAACCATCGCGCCGCGCGCTGCAAGCGACGATGCGACTCGCGCGCGGCGTGGCACTCGGGCCATCGCGCGACATAAAATCGCCATTACCGGGCGATAGTGGGTATACGGCCGGGTTATACGAGTTACGAGTTGCGGGCGCGCGGCCCGGCGAACGTCTTTCGCGGTAAATAAATACGCCGTTCCGTCTTTCAACCCTCCCGGGGGGCAGAGGGGACGGTTGGCGGTGTGCCACGCAAAAATCCGCCCCGGAACGGGCGAGTCGCGCTCGCCGCTCGTGAAAAACGAATGGTGGAGGGAACGTGTAGCGAGGGGGATGAGAGGCCACCTCCTCGGATATTCCGCTGCTATTTTTCCGTCGTCGTTGCGGGACACACGGCTGCGCGTCCGTCGCGCGGACCTCGTCGTCCGATCTTACCCTCGGTTTCTAGGTAAATCTCTCCCCCTCCCTTCCTCCCTCTTTCGGGGAGATTTCTTTTGGTAGACCGTTCGTTTGTCTCGCTGCGAGACTGTTTGTCTCGCGGGGGTTTGACCTGCATATATGCGACGTACGAGGGATGCCTTCGGAAGAAGGGTTGGGGAGAGAGAGAAAGACATGTGGAGGAAATACGTACCTACATGGTGTTCCGGTGTAGCGTGTGATAGTGGCTTGAGTCTTCATACGTGTTTTTGTCCATACGTGTTCTTTGAATCCTTGTGAGAAGAGACGTATCCTTTTTTTTCGGTGTAGGTATCAACTGAGAGCCAGATATTATTGTTAGTTTGTAAAAGAAGTTCGTGGGAATTTTATTACATATGTATGTTTGAAGTTTTTTTGAAGATATATCAAGTTTATTACAGATTTTAGTGAAATTTATCAAGTATTGGATTTCAATTTGTCATATTCCTGTATGGAATTTAGTTTAAATTAGAGAAACGATATAGGTAACTCTTAATTAAACGCGTAAAGCCTTACAGAGTCTTTTGGTTGACTTCTGCCTTTTAATGGGATTTTAAGAATTCATACCCCAAATGACTTCCTACATTTCGTGTGTAGTTAAGGATTAATTTATCGAGGGTGGAAGGCTGAAACTATTGTGAAAATAGTCTGCAAATACGAATCGCATTAGTTTCGCAGAGGAAGACAATTAAAGAAAAGTACGTAAATTTAAATAAGAGTAACACGTACATAAGTACTTGCGTATATGGGCTAAAACTTGTTCGCTTGGAACAACTTGAAAAACGTGTACGTATGTATTTTTTTATGGTTGTTATTCTATTAAGGAATATTAAGTACAGTAGAATCCACTTAATGCGATCTCGGTTAAGATGATTTCTCGCATTATACGCTTTTTTTACTGGCCCCTTAAGTTTAAGCCTTATTTTCTATACAAAATAACCCGCATAATACTTGCTTCATTTCCGTTTATAACGTTCTTGTGACGATCGATAATGTGTCGTGTCTCTATAAACTACACTTAGCAATTGCGCCTATCTATATCGTAACATAGTACGTTTGTTCTATTTTCACATCCGATGGTGCCTTTCAAAAGTTATACTTAATTGAAAATTTCATACTGGGTCAGGCAACATAAAACTTACATCAAAAGAAGATTGTTACATTTTTTTTCAAGAACCGAGGATTGATTTCGATTCATCTATTCGTAATTAACTTGTATTAATCTTAAATATCTGTATGTCAGTCCTTTAATACACATATGCATGTATAAACATTTATCTTTGTGTGGGTATACCTACTTCTGTTTTTATTCGGCTTTTAGGATTTCCCTGCCTAAGGAGATTTTTTGCACGTCTCCTTTTGAAAATCGTATCAAGTGAATGTTACTGTATATACGCGGGGAAAAATAACCTGGTCAATGTAACCAAAATCCTGGAGACTATAATCTAACCGTTTGGTAAAATATAGTTCCTCCATTTGTTTGGTTACATTAACTACGAGCATTATCTGGTTAGAATAACTAGACGTGTAATTAGAATGACTAAACGTGTAATTGGAATAATTAAATATTTGATTCAACTTACTACTATTTCAGTTAGAATATCTAAACTCGTTTAACCAGACGCGTTTTGTCTTTTTAACGAGGTTATTTTTCCCAGTGTATCGATGTCAATGAAGTTCGAATATTAACTCACGAAAGAAAAGAAAAAGGGGGCAGAAGGAAGTTCGCATTTATCTTACAATTGAGACTAGGGAAGAAAGTCGACGATTGCATCTCTCTCGCGCGAATTGCCCGGAAACTCAAATCCCATCGACAGCGAGATAGCAGCGCGGGATGCTCGTATGTACGTACCTACGTGTATCTAAGCGAAGGCGGGTAATAAGGTGCGAACGTCCCGCTCTCTCGTGGGATCCCCGTGGAGTCGTGACGTTCAGCGTTCGACTTGGCGCGATTCTCGTAAAGGTGAGAGCGAGCGAGTGAGTCGGTGGAAGGATCGAGAGGGAGTGAGAGAGACGGTATCAGGGGAGAGCGGTGGCTCTGCCCCTATTGTTACCGTTACTACTCGCGCGCATCGCTGCGGAAGCGCGCAGTCGCCCACGGTGATGCGATTCTCTGTAAGCCATTGACTGCGCTTCATTTCGCCCCGTGGAGTGCAACTGCGGCACACGCGAGCAAGAATAGACCGCGCTGACATTTTCGGGGGTTTCCGCGAGTTGCGCTCATTCCGTATGCGCGAAATGGAGCAACAGATTGTGCGCTGCACTTTTTCGATCGGGCGGACGGGACTTTGCAAACACTCGCGCGAGCGTCGCTTGATTAAACCGTTATAACGACGCGCGAGGAGCTTAGCGTGCCGCGCGTTAGCTCCGACACGTCGAGATGAAGTCCTCTCAGACCGTCCCTCTGCTCACCCTCTCTCCGTGTTTTTCGGCAAAAAATCGAGGTGGAAACAAAAAGAGTCCAGGCACGAAGTTACAGCCGTTTAGTCGAGTCATAAAAACGATTCTCCCGAGAGGTTCGCACTTCGCTCTCTCCTTCTCTCCTCTCTTTTCAACACACCCTCCATGGTCCTCTGTATCCATCTCCTCGCGATAGGGTGGGCAGAGCTTCGCCGATGTCGAGGGCAGCTCTCGGTGAACGCGATCTCTGAGGGGGGGAACGAAACTTCTCGGAATGGATTAACGATACGGAGATTGGGGGGGTCTAGATGGTAATCGATTATAATAGAGATCGATCATTTAAATAGTTGCTCGGTAACTGGATCGCCTGGGAAATATGGAGTAGCATCTTTGCTCCTCGGAACCTGCGTATACCCGCGATCAGAATTGCGTTCACTTTGGGACGAGTTATCTCGCGATCCGCAAACTTTTCGACGATAATTGTATAGAACTTTTTTAAAGATCAAATTATGCTCTACAAAAAAGTACTTTACCAAATGTGTCGAAATCTCATCGAGTAACGAGATAATCCCTATTAAGCTGGACACTGCTACGAGCGTGACATCCTCGCCGCATATCTGATACAGTTTAGTTCTCCAAAGGCTCTTCGACCTCCCGCTCTTACTTCCCCTCCCTCACATGGTATACATTTTTATCAGTCATCCCAATAAATTGGTTCCGACCGCGGTAAGAGGATCCTCGGCGCGCCTTGGAAGGACCGAAGCCGCGCGCGTGACTCCTCTCGCGTCTCGCGCGCGATCGCTTATTTTATACCCTCTGATCCGCCGGCAAAGAGAGCCGTACGTCGAACTGGAAGAGAAACGTGGGCGACGACGGGTGCGACGATCGGAGGACCGTATAAGAGGCTGCGTCGAATATAAGAGCAGAGAAGGGCGATCACGTCCTCCGTTAGTATGACGTACGGCATAGTCTCTCCTTGTATATATATGTATATACGTACAATATACGGGGCACGCCACGGGTGACACCGCGCCGTAGAGAAAATGTAACGAGTTTAACGAGTCGGGCCAGCAGAGCGTGGCGAGCTGAGGAAACAGACAGAAGGGGGAGGAGGGACGAGCATGAGTCAATGGGAACGCTCGCACGCGTGAACTCGACGAGTGACTCGATAACCGACGACGGCGATGACGAGGAAGGAGAGAGAGAAACAGATGGGGGTAATATACGCCGCGGCGTTTCTAGGTGGGCGGTAAAATGGGAAGGAGAGGAAAGGGAAATTGTACGGACGCACGTAACCACCCTTCGCGCGCTTCCGAACTGTCGCACGTGTTACGTTCGATCGAATCGTCGATGAGTCGCGTTCTTCGTATTTTGTCTCATTTGCTGTCGATTTGCAGGAATATTAGTTACTTATGCAATAATATCGTATGAGGCTAATCTTACTCGCCGGAAAAGAAATTTGAATCGTTATTATTTTATTAGGTGTGATTTTTTACTCATGATTGTATGATACTTTTTTAAACAATATATTTTTATATATTGTTTCTTGATGTATTGTTTATCAATTATTTCTTTTATTTGGTTTCAATGAAAAATATACGTAAACTTATACAAGCTTTTAGTACATTAGGAAGATTAGTGTTGTTGTACACACAAAAGTAGATTCCCTGTTTTTAGCCTATATGACTTATTTTAATAGCAATTGTGTCGAAATCCTCCCAATTCTAATCTACAATATTTTCGCATGAAAGACAGAACATCTGATAGAGAAAACCAACTCATGAATACATTGGGGTCGAGTTAGGCCATCCATTTCGATTAATTAAGCCCCGATCAGATGGTGCTACGAACTATAAGTCGAACAATATAAAGAAATTTGGATTTATCCGCTTCTTTTTCAGTATTCATTCGTTACCGATGTGGCATATTTTCACTTTCACACTAAACTATGTAATATGAAGCGTATTTGGTAACCTTTTTTCACCCTAAAATTCGCGATTCTCCCCCTTTTCCTCTATAATTTAATATTTTGTTTCTTAAAACCACCTGTTATTCAGCTTCTCAGTTGAGTTTATCTTTTCGTCCTTTCAGATTACGTGGAAAGGGTAAAAATTGTCAATTTCTTTATTCTTTCTAAAATGGTACTATAATCCCTACTTCATCTACTTGCATCAATATTTTGCTTAATATATAATATAAAAGCCTAGTTGCGTTAATGTTTCTTACCAAAAACTAGATTCCCATCTCCTGAAATCGGATCGCGATACTCAGTTTTAAGTTACTTCATGTGAGATATAAATTTGTAAGTTACAAAAACATCGTTCATTCGCTTAGTAATTATTGATGTGTTTCATTGTATAATATATTTTATAAATTGTTATCTTTTAACCACTGCACATTTCTAAAAAATTGCTGGTGTATCTCCTTTTTAAATCAAGGGTTTTCCCTTTTTGTGCTCAAATTTCCCCTATTTTCTCTCATGTGAATTAAATAGGGGCTGTGTGAGACTTGTTATTAGAAAAATGTTTGACGTTGTATCGGGATGTGGGAGGAACGATATTCTCTCGCGCTCGAATCAAATTAATCAATCATCGTTAGTTACCCTGCTATTAGAGAGAATTTTCGTACGCACGGTATACTTGGGTATTAAATGTACTTAACACGCTTTCTCGTCCTAATCATTCGTCGCCGATCGATTCGGAATTGCCGTTACGGCGCACTCTAACGTAATAAAAGTAACGATTCGTCGGATGGGTGTTATTCGTATATCTATAACCCGTCAAACGCATTAACGACACCGCGGGTGTTCAGTTTCTGGTTACGCGGCGCGCGCTCGCGTTGCCGCGTGACAGGGAACACACCGCGGACGCACACGGACACGCGCCCCGGCTTTTAATGGCCCTCCGGCATCAGACGTCCTGCTGAAAGACAGATGTACGACGTATACCTACCTGTAACGGAGCCCCGCCGCTGCGCGTCCCTCCCGTCCTCCTCCGCCTCCTCGCGCTTCCCTATAGGAAAACGCGGCGGGAGCTTCGCTCTCGCTCCTTTCTCCTCGGTTACCTCGTATACAGCACCGACTAAATCTAGAGAAGCTCGTGTTACGTTACGCGTTCACTAATTACTCGTCGTTTGAATGCGGGGCGGCGTTTCGCCTTATTTCTTTTTTCTCCCCCTCCCTCATCCCCGACCACCGCGGGCCCTTTTCACGGGAGGAAACCTTCGTCGCGGTGCTACGGCGAACGTGAAAGTTTGTGCGACTGAGCGGTCGGTCGGAATGTCCTTTCAGCTCCTCGTTTCTTGCGTTTTTTTCTCTTTCTCTTTCTCCTCTTCTTCTTCTTTTTCTTATTTTACCTAAGCTTGTACGATCTGTTAAAAACCGGAGGGACGAACGTTTTCCGTCCGATATCATCCCTTGTTTTTTGCCAAGGCAATTTAAATTGTCGTAGGAAAAAATTCGCTTGAAAATTTATTAGAATTTCGCCGACGTCTGCGCCGTATATACGCACCGAGCTCGGCGAGTTTGGAGGGTTTTTGGAGAGGGCCTCGCAATGCTCTTTGGCGCGGCAAAGAAAGACTGGCGGGATCCATTAGCCGCTCACCGTGGACAATCGCGGATACGAGAGTCTTTGAGGCCCTCTCGGGGTCGCCGTCGGAGCCGGATCAGAGGTTAATCGTCTCGGGGCGAACGTGAATCGCGTAATTACGCATTAACTTTCTTTGTCCGCGCGCGGAGGAGAGAATTAGAGAAGGAAGGAGAGAGAGAGAGCGATGGTTGAGAGAGGTGGTGGAGGAGGAGGTGGTGGCGGCTCTCGATCTTTATACCTTCAACGATCCTCGGATTAACACTTATGCGTATCGTAATATAGGTACAGTACGACCTCGACGAATTCCTCGGCTGGAGAACTCGCGGGAGGTCGAATTGTCTTATTCTCTCGTCACTGTGTTGCACGGATTCTTTTGCACAGATCCATATATACCAAGAGAAATAATTCCTAGTGTCAAAAATGTATTTTGAATCAAGAACATATTGACCGCTAACTGGAAAAAAGCAAGTATCTTTTCATTGTCATTATAGAACATCGTAATTCGTTGCTATGCAAGGAAAAGTCGTGTCACATCGAAGAGAATGAGGAGTTACGTTTCTCAGTGACAGTCAAGAGAGATACGTGTTTTTTTTTGGTACCGGTCGATATGATCTTACGGATTTTTAAGAATACAGAATCTTGGTCGAATAATATATATTCTTAATTCTCAAGAGTACCTTCGTTGGAACAAGAAATTTTTTTTGTGTGAAAAAAAAAACAATTATCCGAGCCTATCAAATATCTTCTTGCGCGAAAAAAGCCTTAGCTTGATCCTGAAATTATATAATGCTTTTGATTGGAGAAAATATCTTTTTTCGGCAAACCAGCTATTATTTCCCTCGACGTATTGAGAAAAATGATTCACTGATCATTTAAGTAGTGTTAATCAAACGTTTGATTGGTATGTGGATAATAAAATATTTTTGTTGCGATAGCAATAAAACGAATTTTATTGAACGAAATGACAACAATTTCGTTATTCCAACTATATACAGTCCAGTCAAGCACGCAATGATTAGTTTGACGAAATTGAATCTTCAATCCAAACTATTTTAGCTGGGAAACGACTGAATTTTTTTTTTTCACTATACGTCGCACCTCGCGGCGTTTCTCACGTATCGTGACACCCTCGCCGACTCGGCGTACGGGTACACGAAAATGAGATTTGGAGTCGTCGCACTGTCAGCGAGCACCTTGTTCGCCGCGAGAATACAGTAACGAGACGCGCATACGTGTGCGTGCATTCCCGGGGCGGGCGTATACACACGCGCGGGTACGCGGCACGCACGAACGTAACGCACGTACGTTTCGGGTATACACCGCGAGCCGCGATAGCGTGCCGCCCCTTAATGAGCCGCGGACGGACCCACAGACGGACAGCCGGTCGACGGTCGCGCTGAGTCACTCGCGGGACAATGTCGTGCATTACGAAGCCACCCCACGGGGTCCTCGGGGCACGATACAACCTCTCCCAATCCCCCCTTCCTCGCCCCTAACGTCGACAGTCGCGCAAACCAAACCATAGGCATAATTAAACGCTCGCCTTCCGTCCTACCAGGTGAGAATTGTGTATCTCGGTGTATGCATCTCCCCCTCTTCGCGACCCTTCGAGAGAATCGTAGCTTCGTCCCCTTCGTGGCTCGTGCCACGAAATTACGGGTCGATCGGCCCGGCGCGTGGGTGGCGAGAGCGCTATCTTCTCGCGAAAGCTGCCGTCAATGCTCTCGAAATTAGAGCTCCACTTTGAGAGCGCCGTTATCTCGTTAACCGTGAAGTTTAGAGAGAAATTGGTATAGCGCTTTTTTGGAGTCCACACCTCGGGCTACATAATGTTTCATGTGAATTTTTGACGAAAGTTCCGCAGGTAGCGAGATAATCGCGACCGAAGCGAACGATCCGAGTGTCGGGAGACTCCGTAAGATCCCACCAAGTAGAAATAGACTCGCGGTGGGCATACTCGGAGAACCGACGTCAAGGGAATCGTGGCCGCCGTCCGATTCCCTCCGAGGCTCCTCGCGCTGCGCTATCGCGATTGGACAGCCGGCACGTGAACGCCTCGCTCTCTCCAGCAGGCGCGGATGTCGGAGAAGGTGTTGTTAATATTCTCGCTCGTCAATCGAAGCGCAAACTCAATTAACTCCCGGCTAATGAGCTTTCGCCCGACCGAAATAAATCTCTTCGATGATCGGCACGTGGACGGAATGAGGGATGGACCTTAACGGGCCTCCCATGGGTTTCGGGAAAATCGTACAGCGGCCTTTTAGAGCGTCGCGCAAATTGGTGTCCCGACGAGCCGTGGGAGTAGAAAACGAGGGGGATGGCGAGGTGGCGAGAGGGCGAAAAAAGAAGGTACGCCGCGGAAAGCGAAGGGCCCCTGCTTCGCCCTCGGCGCGTCCAGGTTAAAATATGGCTTGGGACTCCTTCGCGGAAATCCGCCCCGTCGTCGCCGCCCTCGCTCGCCCTGGCAATTAGGGAATTTTGCCTGGCACGTGCAAGCGTGGAGGTCTTCGCGAAGGTAAAGCCAGAAAAAAAAGAAATATATCGCATCTCCCGGTAACGATCGAACCGATGGAGATTAATTAAACACTCGCTTTTCACTCGTGCCCGCGATCAACGTTGCGCGGGCAACGACGATGACGACGACAGTTGTCTCCTTTGAAACTTCTGTAGCGCGGCGAGAAAGGTGGGAAGGATGGGATCGTGGGCGTCGCGACGCTCCCCTTCTCTCTCGTGACGGGTAAACGGGAAGGGGAGGAAAGAAGGGACGTTACGCCGTGAAATAAGAGAGGAAGAGGAGTTGACAGAGGTGAAAGGGGGAATGAGGAATAATATCCCTTTCTCCCTCTTATCGTATTTTGACTTTGCGTGACTTTATTTGGTTTGGTCTTATTTGAAATGGGATTACGTTATTTTAATTATTATTCGCTTTATATTAACGGTTGTTATTTACCATTTTCGTGCGATAGGACGCACGTTGCGTTATATTATTCTTTCTTTTCTTCTGTTTTTCATTATCCCACTCGACTTTTATCTCGCTTCGTATATCGCGCTGGATTATATCTTCATTTATTCGAGGTGTTATGTATTTCTTTATATGTAGATAGGGGGGAGTCATCGAATTTAGACTGCAGCGTTTGGATTGGATGACTCACATGTTAAGAACAGTAGGGATATTTTGCGTTATTTAAGTAGTTAGATACATTATATGCTCAGACTCTCTCTTGAAGTTGGATGACGTACCTTTTCCATTAATTCTAGCGACGAAATGTATAGCTGGTATACCAAGAAGAATAACCTGGTCAATTTAATCCAAATCATGGTGACCATAACCAAACCGTTTGATGAAATATGGATCCTCCA
Source organism: Xiphydria camelus (assembly GCA_963678675.1). Classification (NCBI taxonomy): domain Eukaryota; kingdom Metazoa; phylum Arthropoda; class Insecta; order Hymenoptera; family Xiphydriidae; genus Xiphydria; species Xiphydria camelus. The sequence continues at coordinate 3,657,806 of OY783199.1, forward strand.
TTTATTTGGTTAAACTGACCCTTTCCTGATTGGAATAATTAGGCGCATGGTTAGAATAAATAAACACGGAGTTACAATGATTAGATATTTGGTTCAATTGATTAGTATTTTGGTTAGAATAACTAAACTTGTTTAACTGGATGCGTCTTGTCATCTTAACTGTTATTTTTCTCAGTGCAGGGCAGTAACAGTTCTAGATACACAGATTTCAAATTCGGCTAATCTTTCGTATATACTTTTATATTTTATTTTGATAGTATGACATTTCTCTCGAGGGATTTTTTCTTTTTTTGTTAGTAAGTAAATCTCTTTCTCTTTTTCTCTCTCTCTCTCTTTCTATATGTACATCTTTAGCTTATAGTGTTTGCTCGACATTTTTTCGTTACCGCACCAGGCAATCCGTCTCGTATCTCCGTTACGCCCTTTTCGCATTAATCTGATATGCGCTTTAGCGGACTCGTTCCTGGAGGGCTTATAATGAACGTCCCCCTCCCCACGTCCCCCCCTCTCTCTCTCTCTCTTTCTCTCTCTAGAACCAGTACCTACAATCGGTCCTCGCGCCGATTACAAATTTTACGAAGCACGACGAAGTCGGATTAAAGAAAGCCGAGGGGGAGGAATGCAATTTCCTGTGGGCCGCTCAGGAGAAACGCCCGACGCAGGGGCACGGCGTTTCCGCGGTCGCACGCCGCGGAAGGGGAGGGAGTGCGGGCGATACTTTAGCCCGTGATTTTAAACCGCGAAAACGGAAGTTGGTTAATCTACGCCGTCTCCGCGCGGAACCTCCTCTCACCTTTCGCCTTCCATCAGCTCTCTTCCGAGCCTCGCGAGAGGGGAGGTTTCACCGCGCAAGTATAACGCCAGCAATAACAATAATAATTGCCGCGGAGATGCTCGGCGCTCCGTCGATCCTGCAGCTCCTGCGATGCGAACCTTTTCGCAGGATTTCTATCGCTTTCTTATATTAAATACTGAGAGAAAAGTGGGTGGTAAGATCAACCATAATCGCAAGGTTGAATTTTTCTGGTTGCTAGTATCGTACTTAATGATTAAACAGACCTCGAATGCAGTCGAAATAATTTTTGTTACATCCTTATAGTAATAATAAGATTGTGGTTTGTGATAGCGGTGCACGATGGTTAAATTAATCAGAAAAGTAGATAGATAATATTACTGCATGTGGGTAATGTCAATAATACAAAAAAAAACGTGTGGCCGCCACGCGCGGAAGAAGTGAAACTTCGATACCAGTTTCTCTGAATTTGATTCCGGTGGTATTAGTTTCAATTGGCTCTACGAAGAGAAAGCATTGTAAAAGACTTGTATAGAGCCAATTGAGTAACAGAGAAGTGTAGAGAGATATATTAATTAAATACTTTTTCCTTACAATCACATGCTATTGAACATGATTGCAAGGAAGATATATCTAATTGATGTATTAAACAATTTCATTTATGTAAATAAATAATTACGATCCCGGAAGTAATTTTCAACAGATCCAACCGATACTTTCTCTTTGTCTACAAGTTGATCTGATTGCAGCAATCGTAATCTCTCGTTACCATAACCAGAACTTCACTGTTTAGAAGAATTATGGAATCATGATTGGCGCCAAAATCGTCCATGATTTCTAGTTAAATTATCGTCCTTTTTTAACTAGATTCTTCTCTCAGTGATCGTCGCCTCACCCTCTCTATTCTCAACGTCCTTTCCTCTCCCGTCGACGACTTCTCGCGGTAGCGCGAGCACGCGGAGACCTTCCCCCCGAAAATCTCTCGCCCTTCCGTGTCCCCTCCTCGACGGGTTCGGGTAGTGTCCCCCTTGGAGGCAGGCCAAATAGGAATTGGCTATTGACCAAACCAATGGTACCTAAATTACCGTTGCACCACGTTGTAGGTACCCGGGCGCTTGTACGTAGGCTTGTTACGCGTCGTGTATTCGATTATCTACGTTGCGGTTAGTTTATTACCGACCTCCGTTCAACCCCCTTCCTTGCCGCGCCATCCCGACGCAACGCAGATATCCGCGCCGATATCGATAAGCTCCGTCGCTGCGGAGACTTTCGGTCGCGCGGTGACTGGACACACACATGTACGGAATATATCTGTACGGGATGCTCGTGGGCGGTACGGGGTGCGCGGGGCATCCTGTTTGGGGGAAGGAAGCTCGATCTCGGCGGGCCACTTGGCCGAGGGAAAATGGGACGCGGTGATGGGTATGCCGGATATGTGTGCGGTGCGGGGTGGTTTTATTGGTCGTGTGATTTCTGCTGCATTGTATTTTATATTGGAGAGAACGAGTTATGAATTTTTTAATAGCATAGCTCGGATTTTTTAATGGAATTAACAACAACGTACGTGCTTCGCGCGCAATTTTTTAAATCCATTATTACGGCTTAATCACATATTATGTAGATCTCGATTCTTCGATGATTGGCAAACGTCACTTATGTGCCGAAAATGATTTTTCACGCTTTAGAGATAAGAGATTCGAGATAGTGAATATCGATGTGGTGTCGACTAATAAAATTCACGATAAAGTGGCTTCACTTTTCGTAAATATTAGGCAATAAGAATGTCGAAAAGGGTCTTACGTGACATGTCCTTTTTACGAATGGATTCTAGATTCATCAGAGCGAAGAAATTAGTTTGAAGTACGCGTCAATCGTGTTCAAGATGCGCCTTCGTTAAGGGGATAGTAAAGCTCGCACGACGCGCCCTTATGCGGCCAAATTTTTGCTGTGGGATATTTTCGAGATTAATGATATTTAAACTGCAAACAAAGTGCTATTGGCTAAAGCGCACTTCAAATTATACTCGAAAAGGCTATGGTTTATGATTGCTAACGTTTTGTTAAATAAATATACAGGCATGAGAGAAAGAATTAACCGGTTGTAATGGTAGTTGACCACCGCCGATATTCGTTCACGTTGTATTTATTTAATAAAGCATTAGCAATTATAAACCATATTCTTGGGGTATAATTTGAGTCACGCTTAACCCTCAAACACTATAATGGGTCTTACAGGATCCGAGCGTTTATTTCAATGTGCTGTATCTTCAAAACCCAGTAAAATTTGTTTGCAAAATATTTGTTATAAGCAATAAACAGTGGTAAGTAAATGTAATATATTCACCAAGGTAAGACTGAGCTACAATTAAAAAAAATGTAGTGTGTTATGTCAATTTGAACACGAGATATTGCAGTTTAAACTTTCCTCGGGTCTTTATGGACCCATTGTAGCGGGAACGAAAAATTCGGAGGTTTTGTAGCGCTTGAGGATTAAGCCAACAACACTGTAGTTTATTAAGTATCATTAATCTCGGAAAATTATTCTTTTAAAAGGGATAATCTGAGTACGAAAGGTAAAGTGGATCGAAAATTATTCTAAGGAAGGTTAAATTTTATACCCTGGAAGGATAATTTTTGATCTGTTTTACCTTTCGTACTCAGATTATCCTTCTAACAGAATAAATTTTAATCTTTTTTTTTTCTCAGTGTAAGGGCGCGTCGTACGAGCCTTACCATGCCCTTAAAGGTTAATTGTCATCGTCGCGAGGTGCGATATTATTTTCTCAAGAAAAGATTAACAGCGACGTCTATCAATTTTACTCGAATGCCGGTCGTAACGGCGTTGCAACGAGAGCAGATAATTCCCATCGGCCATCCCTCCGATGATTCTCGCGAGCCCACCCCCATAATTGATACTAGCCGTACAGCCACTTTTCCGCGGAGATCCAGTCGGAGCAACGAACGTCGCCATAGCAGCCCGACAATTGCTTCGTTATACCAACGAGAGCGAATCGAACGCCGGAAAGGGCAGCTGGAGTGGCGGGTAGCTAAGTCGAAATGAAAATACGAACGACTACTTTGCGACGGGGAAGGAAGAAAAACAGAAGCGACGTGTCCCTCGGCGCGGCGGCGACGTCCCCTCTGATCTCCTCCGTCTCCCGCTTTTTTCGGCTCGAATTTCCATCCACGATTCGCGCGATCGACTTTTCTAATCGGTGATGTTCCGAGCGATTTCGCGGACCGAACAATATTTCTCGACGTCTTGAGGAATTAATATTTTTCAACGATAATTAAATTTAATCAAATTGAACGTAATTCGCGAATGATAGCGGATTAATGAGTTTGCGATAGATTCGTCAACGGCTTGTTATTAACCACGGACGTACAACCGCATTATCTTAATGCTTCCATTTTCAACGGGGAATCATACGGATGCTAGCGGCGTAATTTAACCCTTTCACGCCTAATGGGACATATGTGTCCCTCGAGTATTTTAAAGACTCCTCGGAGGTTTTATTTTACATTTAAAAAGCTCACGGGCATGTAATACCGTTCTTCCTCATAACCTTGACAGAATACACGCATGCTTTTAAGCACCGAGGGAAAAGTATTCACCGTCCATCATTATAATTATTTAGTATTCAAATGAGATGAAAGTCTATTAGAAATAAAATGCCGAGCGGTCGGAGAATTCTGCTACCCTGAAATTATCAAGGAATATTATATGCCATTTAAATATTCGGAGAAAAATTAGAGATTGATGGAGTTTTCTGAACTTGCTCTGCTATTTTGATTATTTATTTGATTGCAATGCGGACGTATATAAGCGTCCACTGATCAATTCTAGAGATTCCGATTATTTTTTTTGCAAATTCCAAGGGGTATCACCCTATTTTACGTATACTTTTTCACGCTCATTCCGAGTCATATTATTTAGATTAATACTTAAAAAAAGAGGGTGGGGTAGGTACCCGATAACGGATCGCACTAATGTTTATCTCTTTTTAATTTTTTTGCCCAAACATTTTACAACGCCCCAGAATACATCCCCGAGGGATATTCACAAAACATAACACAAGGAAAATAAAAATAAACGGAACACCATTTTTTAAAAACGTCCGCGAGTACATTTACAAAAAATACGAATAAAAAACAAGCGACACGCCGTTTACGAGAGAAAGAATCGACGCAGAGGGCAGGGGGGTGGACAAGAAAAACATCGAAACCCTCTATATCGATCCCTCACGCACGCGTCCCGCAGAATTTACCACCCCTCGTATATCCGTACATCGAAGCCCGAGATCCGGGGACCGTCTGTGCGCGAACGGTGCTAACCATTTTAATTAATAAACACGCTCGATTCCCCCGATACCGCGGGGGGTGCACGTGGTGTACCCGTACCATGGGATACACGGGAGCAGGCGCGAGCGCGCGTGCTGTACGCGTCGCGCGATTGAGGAAAGCCGATGTCACCCCTGGGAACAGGAAGCACTCCGGTAGGGCGACCAGAGGGCTCTCGCTAGGTGTACCGACGGGGTAGCGAATGTCTGCGCTATAGGTATACGACGTGGGGGCGAAGAAGGGAGGTGCGACGAAAGTCAGAGAAGGACGGGATACAGGGCGTACATGTATACAGGGTTGTAAATTTACCAAGGGCTGCATCCACTTGTGTTCGTTATTTGTCATTTTACGAAAAAATCTGTCGAATAAAATGTATTTGGTGTCGAAATGAACGTATATAATACGTGTAAGTTATTTTCGATAACACGCGTTATCTGTGAGATATGAAGGTCACCCCGATTTTTTAAAAAATTGAACTAGACATTTTCGTTCTTACGCCTTTCTTATTCATCTCAACGGGCTCTACGACATTTATAAGAACGAAAATATGTAGTTGTGCATTATAAAAAATAATATAGAGGGAAAAAAAACAAAGAGTTCCACTGAAACTGAGAATATATCCTCAGTTAACCATTGTGGGGGGTCGTGGTAACTGAAATGTAAAAGATCTACCAAGGAGACCCTGTACGTACTGTATATGAATTTCATCGCAAAGCATTAAAAGGCAGAAAGAGCTTGTATTCCTTCAAAAAGGCGTTGTCAGTTCAACCTGCCAATTTTATGCTTTAACACAGTGATACCCCATCGAGTACCCTCGCCGTGTGAACTCGTCATGCATGCACCACCACCACCCAGAATTAGATATTCCATTTCTAAGTCAGAAAAATAATAAAAAATTGAATTATTCGAAATAACAATTATAACAGTTTTGTAGAGCAGAAAGAGCTCTTTCGAGTACATATAAACACATTGCCAAACAACAAAATAAATCGTTGTAAAATAAAAGAAAACGTAATTGGGCGACGGAACAGTCTCGGCGACGCGAGTATCGGCCACTTGAGCATGCCGGTCGCGAGAGTGTAATATAACCCCCCCCCCCCTCCCCCTGTAAAACATCGACGATGTATGATAGCTCGAATTAATAAAATAGCTCCCTTTCCAAAGTAATCATGTAACAACTTATAAATTACCAAAGATAACGAAAAAATTATGATAAAAAAGTAATGAAATCATTACCGCCAAATTAATGAAAGCAAGTGTGTTGTCAAGGTATGTTGCGTTAATGAGAGAAATAGTACATAATTCCATACAATGTGGGGTTAACTGAGTATATATTCTCAGTTTCAGTGGAACTTGGTTTTTTTTTTCCCTCTATATTATTTTTAGTCTCTGTAGCAAAGTTTACCATTGTATGGAATTATGTACTATTTCTCTCATTAACGCAACATACCTTGACAACACACTTGCTTTCATTAATTTGGCGGTAATGATTTCATTACTTTTTTATCATAATTTTTTCATTATCTTTGGTGATTTATAAGTTGTTACATGATTACTTTGGAAAGGGAGCTATTTTATTAATTCGTGCTACCATACATCGTCGATGTTTTGAAGGGGGAGGGGGGGGGGGGTAAGAATTAACGGAAATAAATGGATGTGGCTCTTGGTAAATTTACACCCTCTATACGAACCGCGGGGGTAGGCCGCACACGACTCGTCGCGTGAGTCAAACGCGTTAAAATATGGCCGGCGTCGCGTTTCAAACTTTAACCTGCTAATTTAGTAAAAAGGACCACGATACCCCGCTAATGTATCTCACCTCGTTAAAACTTTACGAGCGCCTTTGTGGGCTCGAGCATTGCGTCTACGCGCCAAGCATTCCCGACGAGCCCGTCGCGCGCTCTCCTTGCCTTTTCTTGCCTTTGCCTCGCGTTCGCGTGGCGCGCCATAGTCCCTCGCGTAAAGGTGAAAGCGAAAGAGGGAAGGTGAAGCTTCTCCGCGACACGCTCCTCCTTCTCCTCCTCCTAGTGTCCCCTCATACCCGAGAACTCACCCTACGTGAACTTTCCTACTCCCTGCCACCGCGCGGATGTCCCCGCTTCCGCCGCGAAAGAGTCACCTGGCACGCGCGCGCCGCTCGCCGGAAGTCGTCGATGTCGCCTCGCGGTACACGAGGCCTCGGCGAAAGCCAAACAAGTGTCGCTTCGCGGGTCGCGCGCCCGTGGAATTCTGCGGCCTTTCCAAGTTCCATTGGGATTGTCTTCGGTCCCTTTGTCCTTTCTTTTGTGGGTTTTTGGATTTCGTCTCCCCCGTTTCTTCGGTGAGATTGGGAACGGGGGGAACGGGTGTTGTACGTTCCTTTGGGGTGGTTTTCGAAGTTGGGAAGGGGTGTGTAAATATCGAACAGGAGTGGGAGTACTCTTCTCGCACGTTGATGAGGATGAGGATCGATGAAGGGTTCGTCTAGTGCGTCGCATTTAGGGCAGAGTCGAACGGTAGCGTTGGGATGCCTGTGGTGTCGACTGCGATCGTGATTATCTCGGTTTCTATGAACTTTTGGTGGATAACGGTGTAGAGCTTTTTTGTAGATTAAAATGTGATCTTCAAAAAAGTATGATATCATTATCAACGAAAAGTTCGCAGGTAACGAGATAATCGAGATTAAAGTGAACGAGTATCAGTCGATTCAATCCTTGGCTCTTTATTCATTTCAACGATCCTTTATTTTGGAAAAATATTCATTACGATATTCCTTTGCACCAAATTATCGAATCTGAAAGCCGCAACGAGCGTCCTCACTGTCGCTTAGTCGCGAAACTCGAACCCGTCGATCTTCGATACTATTCTCACCCCCTTCCTTTGCCTCTCCCTCTCGCGGTTCCATCCTCTACCTCTCGTTTTTCCGCTGACGAAGTTTACGAAAAGCTTACAATCGCTTTGTCCCTCACCCTTCTCGCGCGCTGGCTGCTCGCGGATGCCGAAGAACTCGGAAAAGAAGGGGGGAGCGTGTATATGTATAACGGAGGGCAAGCGCGTGTCCCTGTTCTCTCGCGGGCGCGGAAGAGGGCGCGAGGATCGATCGTGGATCGAGAGAGCCGAGTGTCGCGCGGAAGTGACGAGGGAGCCATAGCCGTGGCTCTCTCGCACGACGGAAGAGGCGAGGCTCTCTGATTTTTTAACGTCTCGAGGTGCGCATTAATATTCCGTAGTCCCCGGCAAAATGTAAATTGAAGAGTCCCTCGCCTCGCTCTCTTTCTCGCTCTCTCGCTGCCTCTCTCTCTCTCTCTCTCTCTCTCTCTCTCGTTTGCGCTATTCCTCTTTCTCTCCTCAGCCTCCTCTCTCGCTCTCGGCTCGCCTCTACCTCCTCTCTTTCGTGATCTTGCCCTCGCGCACTCCGTGCACTCGCGGAACACGTCCACCACCGCCACCTCCTCTTCCTCCTCCTATCTTCGTCCCTCGCGTTCTCCTCCGAGAGAGCGTTATCGTCAAAGATGGTCGTGTCCTCGACGCGCTCCTTGCGAACTCTCCCCTCTCTCTCTCTCTCTCTCTCTCTCTCTCTCTCTTTCCCTCTTTCTCTCGTCCTCTACATCCGCCCCTCGTGTGCGGCTTCTCGAGATTCGATGGAGTCCCGCGAGTGCGCGCCCTCTCGAATTACCGCCGGTTCGGTTTACACGGGTCGGCTTCGATTCGTCGACCGCACGTTCCGCCCGGGGTGGAGGTGTTTGCGGTTGTGGATTGTTGCGTAAATACGGGAAGGTGTAATTCGAAAAATGTGGGTAATCGCGTACTGGTATCAATTCGGAGTTTCTATATAATTACAACGAGGCATAATTACAATATTAATTAAGGTATTATTCAATATTTTAATTCAATTAAATTTTTTATAGAGGGCAAATTTGGCGGTAAAAGAAAATACATAGTTCAATTATATCTACCAATTCGTTATCCTCAAATATCATAAAAGAAGCTGATGTTTTATTTCAATATTAAGGTATAATTCAATATTTAGATTAGGTAGGAGAAATTGTCTGGTAATCGCAGAAATTCAATTAAATTTGCTACGGAAAATAAATTTTAGTCTAAAAGAAAATAATCAGTTTAATTAAATTTAACAATTCGTCATCCCAAAATGCCAGAAAAGAAACTGAGAAATTTCATTGACGTAACCATCCTTTCCATCACATTTTCAACTTTAGTACTGGGTTCACGTTGCTTCAATATGATTGGCTGAACTTTTTTCTTTTCAGTCAACCAAATGATCCATTAAAAATCAGTACTAAACTTATTTCTCTCAAACTTATAATAGTTGATTCAACTCTGATTTATTTCATTTGACTCAATAACTGCCAATCTAATCTATTCGGGGTTGGATGTACTGATATATTTTTTTAGTGCGTTATTGTGTTTTCCTATAATTAAACTCCCTTGAATGATTTATGTTTCAGAATGCATTATCGGACCTACAAACGCATCGAGTGAGCGATGAAAAGAGGTCAAATATCCTACGCTTTGCCTAGCACCGCTGGAAGGATGCTGCAGGTTGGTGAGCTAAGATCAAAGATAAATTCCCCTTGGGCCGTCCCCCCTATCTACCTACCTTTCGCTGTGGGCGGACGCCCAGCGGTGAGCGTACCTTAATCCGGAGGCAGCCTGTCGTTATTCATTATCCCTAATGGGAATATCTCGGAAGAATATTGGATGCTAATTAGAGCAGGGCGTTTCTTAATGGGACGCTGTCGTCCGGCTGGGTTGTCGAACGGCGCTCGTCGGATGGGTGACGGCGATGGGAACGGCCACAGGGATGTGTAGATGTATGTATAGCGGGAGAAAGAAAGAGGTTCTGGAACGGGCCGATTAAATAGAGCGATGTTTGTGACATGTCGGATTGACATGGACGTTGACGGTATATCCATAACGGATTTTTACGAGGATCGAAGTAGTTTGAGGCTTGTTAAGTCCGTGATTTATACCTGGTGCTACTTAATTGGAATCTTCCATAATCTTTCCAATTACGTATTTTCTACATGGTGGAAAAGGATTAGTAAAAGACTCATGGGAAAACCCACGATGAATTTTTATAGTTATCCTAGTAACAGGGCTCCTCGAGGTGAAACATTGAAGTTTTTATTAGACTACAGCGTACTTTTTACAGTACGTAGTAATATAAAAATTAGCTTATATGGTAAAATTGACCAATTTCTCGTTAATACGTATTGGGTTTTTACAGTCTGATACTGTTACGAACTGTAAAAAGTAGGCTGTGTCTATTAAAAAATTGAATGTTACTGGGATTCACTGTGAAAAATACTAATCATTTTTCTCCTTGTATCATCATAAGCTATATATCTGGAATAATTCAGTTTTACAATTTAATTGGGGATATCTTCGGAATGCTCCCGATATAATTTTATAAAACCTGAATACCCTGAGTGGAAGAATAAGATACGCTATGAGAGATGAGGAATAATTAATCCGCTATAAATCATATAGCAAATTTTTCACGAACGTAGAATTGTTTTATTTCGAAGTCCTATTTCGCCTTATTTATAAACAGAGACACAGTCTCCATCCTTTCCGGTTTTAAATTAACGTGTAAAGAGCCGTGCACAAATCGCGCGATGCATTTTTTGGCCAATTGGACCACCCCCCTCCCCCTGGTTGGCAGTCAGTGATGCTCGAATTAATCCCTTTCCTCCCTTCTCTTCCGTGTTCTTGCGCGTTATTTTCCGAGCCCATCTGAAAGTCTGTAATCGCTTAAAATATAGAAAAAAAAGTCATCCATACACTGAAAGAAAAATATAGTAAATTTTACTAAATCGGCGGTTACGGGAGGGGGAATACAAATTGAGCTACTTGGACTAATAATTGTACTTGTAAAATGTACTCAATATTTTTGCGAATAAGAAATATCGCGCGATTCTCTGAGAGACCTCGCTCCCCCTCTGCGACGATTCGTATCGCACGAGTCAACCCCCTCCTTCCCCCTGAATTCCCCACGCGATTTGTGCACGACCACTAAGCCCGTATGAAGATTTAATTCCGACGCACGAGACACGATTTTTCCGTGTCTCAAAAATTCCTTGAAAACGCTGGCGCTTTCTCTTTTCGCGTGCCTGCGGAGGGTGCAAGCAACAGTCGAGAGTTAAAAAGCGGAAGCTCTCGCCTTTCAGCCCCTTGAAAGTAGGAAGCTCGCGCCGGGAGTGCAGTTCTCCCTATTCGCCTCTCGTCCACCGTCCGCGTCAGTTCCTCTCCCTCCCTCCCACCCGAGAGAGAGAGAGAGAGGGGGGGGGGGTAGGCGAAGTCGAGAGGGGGCGTAACGAGATCCGTCGAAAACACGCCGAACGCGGCTGGGCTTCGGGATGGAATGACCGGTTGCGCGCGGGTTGTTTGATCGGTGCCGACAAACGAGGACGACGGCACACGAGACGCGCACACGCGCACTGGCTCCACACAACCGGAGAGGGTGTCACGGTGGAGGTGCGCGAGTGGGCGTAAAGAGAGGAGAGAGATACGCTCGGTGCAAATAAGCAAAATTTCCACTGGCCGCGCGGGAGCTTTTTAATGAGGTCGGCTCTTGTTGGACGTTCGGCGAAAATATTGAAAATCCTCGCCACTTCGGAATATGTGCTGGTATAATGACGTGAATATTTAGCAGTGGTATATCATTGGTAAAAAAAACGGCCGACTTTTAGCGCAACTGCGGAGCCATTCGTGAGACGTTATAATTATTATAATTATTTTATTCAATACTTAGAAAAACTCAGAAATTTATGACGATACGTTAGAACTTATTTTTCAATTCTAAATGAAGACAGGCTCCTTGACGATTGCGACTTTAGAAAACCGACGTATTTATTGCACATAACGTTAAGATGCACAATGAATTGGTACGACACAAAAATGGTTTTAAAAATTAAGAAATTAAATTAGTCGGTCTATTCGCTTCATCTGCGATTATCTCGCGTAAACGGTAAGCTTTTCTCCAAATTCGATATACTACTTTTCTTTAGATCTCACTTATGCTTACGCTTTAGATGATAACGTTATAATTCATAACACAGTATGTAATAAACTTATAAGTTATAACAATAGAGAAGATATCGTTGTCTCTATAAAATGATAGATAAAAATCGTTATAGACTCCGATGCGTCTCGATCAGACGATCGAAACATACGAAAGATCAATGACCCGAGGGAAGACTGGTATTACTTCTAAATGATTCCCAACCTTGAGCCCCTATGCGATGATTGAAAGCGAGAGGAGGGAAGGCAGAGTAATTATAATGAATAAGAAGGGAGCGGTGTGAGGGAGAAGAGAGCATAGCACTTCATATTAATAGGAGAGGGAATGAAGAAAGCAGAAATAATACAGACGGAGAGTAGCGAGGACGAAGAAAAGGACCTCGCAGAGCCATCTCCAGTCGTAATGTTTGTTATGACCTTATGACGCTGCAGAGTACATCTACGATAAAAGGATAAAGTACAAAGGACCCTGAGAAGCGAAAAGGGGATTTCTTTATTTGTAAATGACTCCAGCAGCCCTCGTGACCCCCGTAGTGACGACGCCGAGAGGGATGGATGGAAATATGTACCGTTTAGGGAGGGAACCGAAATAAATAGGGGAAACTGAAAAGGGGAAGCTAGAAACCCCCGAAAAGAAGTGACAAGCTCTCGGAATGGTCTCGGAATGTAGGTTTTTTACAGTAAAAATATAGATAAACATTTTTTTACTTCAACTTTTCTTCAACATCTGCAATTGATTTCGAGATAATCGATTTGGAATTTTCGATTGAAATCAATTTATTAGTCGAAGCAACTAATGCTGCGTTCCCCCACCCGTAAATGTCAATTTAATTCAATATACTTATCGTTTCTATTCTCAGTGTATACCGTCATACATGTTCACCGAATTATAACAGTGTTCGTACGCGCAGAGCGAAAACGGGATTCGGGAAAGTTTCGGAAAATTCGGTCCTGCCAACCATTTCCGTCCCTCGCGAAGCAAACATCAGCAGCAGCGCAACGCGCGGGAAAAAAACACGCACCGCGGGGGTTCGACCCTGGCGAAGGGGTGCGAGGAGGCTTCCTCGACGCGAATTCGACGAGGTACATGAGATTTAATTAGAAAATGCAGCGCAGAGAGCGACTGCCGTTCACACGGTTGGCTCAAACTCGGAAACAATCGAGACCTACCCTTTTCGCCGTCCCTCTCCCGTCTCTCTTCCTCACCCCCGGCCCCGTGTAACGCCGAACAACGCGCGGAGCAGATACGCGCCGTTCTCGGAAGCGAGACGAGTAGAGAACTGCGGTTTCGCGCGCGCGCGCGCGTAATTATAGCGTATAGTCGTTCCGCGCGAGGAGAAATATCGATCAATCGCGACGTCGCCGCCGCGGGAAACGCGCGCTTTCACGTCGGCCGGCGGCGTTGGCGTCGCGACGACAGCGCGAGCCTCGCGCCTTCCGCTCCGTCGCCGATTAATGCGCCGACGTGCAATTACTCGTCATCGCGCGGCGGCATTGACGCGCATACCTCTCCCTCTCTTTCTCCGCTCCCATCGGCAATCGCTCGCGTTCGCTCGCACCGCATTCGCAATCGCATCGGCGCACGAAATACTCGCCGGGCCGAAATCTACGTGACCGCGCGCCGCGCGCGCGTCTCCCTCCCCCGTACGACGCGATAGATACGCGAACCGCGCCAAGAGAGGAACGTTAATTAGCTTTCGTTACCCGGCTCCCTATCCCGTTAATTTTGGAACGCGCGCGTGCTATTAGCGCGCGTTTATTGCGCCCAGCTGCAGCTGGTTGGCTGGCGCTCGACGGATCGATGGCTCGATGCCGCCTCGTCCCCGCGTGTACGATGTTATAGTTATTTGATAAGCGACGCGAGACGCGCCCGCCCCTTCCCAACCATCCCGAAAAACATCCACGAGGGAAATTCTCGGACCTCCGTAAGCGCGGCTCTTGGGTATAAAATATGTAGGCTCTACGGGGGGTTCGTTTCGCGAGGGGGTGGGACTGTGTTGGATGCACTCCCCGATGCTCTTTAGGGGTCATTTTTGGTTGGTTTGCGGTGGCGGAATTAACGACTGGAGCAGTGGTGGGAGCGATCAGGAGAATTGAACGTATTTTATGGAGACACTGAGATAAATCATTTAGTTTAATAAATGTTGCCAATCTCAATCTCTCTCTGGCGGCCAACTAAATAAACAGTTATCTTAACAAATGCGTAATTGAAGTAACTAAAATTTAGTTGAAATAACTAAATACTTGGCTGCTTCAATTAAATATTTGTCCAAATAATTATACAGGGTGTGATGACTAAGGAATAGTCGCCCTTCGTCAGAGGATACAATTACGAATTTATAATAGTTGTCAATGGTATCAGTGTGGTCGAAAATCCGTGAAGCGATTTCGTTGCGAGTGATATCGAATAATTTTTATCTACTCGAAACTTAGCACTGGAGCTTTATAAGGCCCGACCTCATTTTTCAAATTTACCACTTGACTGGGCTGAATCGCATTTTTTATCGCTGCTACCGATGCTTGCTCAAAAACTTACATCCCCCTTCTAATTCTCTGAGAAATGCCAATCGTCTATAATGATTCCTTCCTACTTTTAGTTCAATCTACTTTTAGGCCAGCTTTTCTACTCCAGTCTATATACAGTCAATCAGATACACAATGGTTAACGGTTAATGTGGCGAGACTTAACCTTCAACCAAACAATTTCTTTGGAACAACTAAATTTCTTTCTCGGCGATGAAATAAAAAGTCAATTCCGCGCGGTACTCTTAGCGATGCTTTCCTACGCGGAGAGGAACCCCTCTTGGAGATATCTTCTCCCGTTCTACAGCATAAGTAATGCACGATGGACGACACGGCGGTTCACCCGCGCGGAAGTTGGCCGAGCGCATACGTCCTCCAGAGAGACGCCGAGGCAACCCGCTTTCCCGTTTCCTCTCTAACGCGTCGCCGTAATCCCTCCACGCGCGGGGCAACGACTTCCGTTTTCGCGAACTCGGAAAACTTACGGCGGTCGACCGTGTTATTGCATTATAGACACGGGAAAGGTCGCGAGTATCGCGCGAGCTGCCGTCCATTCGCGAAAGGAGTGACGTTTATGGAAACGGATGGAAGTTTATGCCCAAGTTCGAGTTTCCCGTTCGAAAGCTTAGCTTCGTCCTCTTCTCCGGCGATCTTATATATTTAGGGACGTCCTCTTCGCGTTTTTCGGCTTATTTCATTTTTCCTCGAGTTATTTATTATCCCCTTGACGTGAAAATCCTTACAATTAGCTTTTGATATTTTCGTTTAAGTCTTTTATTAGTCCGTTCTCATTTGATTGCTGTATTTCAAAATAACAGATATCATTTAACGCGACAGGAAAAGAGACTAATTAAGAATCACACACTGAGAAAAATAACCAGGTTAATTTAATCAACATCCTGGAAATTGTAACCAATTATTACGTTTGGTAAAATATGGAGCTTCCATCTATTTGGTTAAACTGATCATTTTCTGGTTAGAATAACTAGACATCTAGTTAGAATTACTCAACTTGAACCGAATAATTCAATATTTGGTTCAATTTGCTGGTATTTTGATTAGAATAACTAAACTCGTTAACCAGATGCGTTTCGTCATTTTGACCAAGTTATTTTCCTCAGCGCACATAAATTCGTATATTAAATCTACAAATCAAATTATACCCGTGTCTAATTCCCTCAATAACAGGATTTTTTTATCATTACTACCGTAACATTAACTCGGTATTACCGTCATTCACTTTATCCCAAATATATCGCGAGCGTCACACGTATAATGCGCGTCCATGTATAAAAGATGAACCGGAAAGAGAGCCCGATGCGAAAGGAAAATTCGCCGTAAAATTGATGGCGTCGTTATCTTCATTTCCCGGGTTATGAATGGCGCGATTCGCGCGACAATCGCCCCGACAATTTGACACTTCCGCGTACCTACCCCCGGGAACAGGGAGAAAGTCAATTTTTCCGTCTATACGTACATGTATATATGTACGTGCAAATACACTTGTCTCTTTTCTCTCCAACCGGAAGGACGGACGTTGATTGCGAGAATACGACAATAAAGAGGATCCGAGAAGCGTAAGCGGAAGTTGAGTACCGCTGGCCGCTAATAACGATCAACCTTATGATTTATTAACTCGAGCGTGCACGACTCGGTGGTAGACAGAGTGAAAGAGAGAGAGAGAGAGAGAGAGAGAAGGGGGAGTGAGGAGGGGTGGAGGCAAAGGGGCGTTCAGGCGTGTTGGTATAATAGTAAGAGAAGGGGAGATACCCCTTAATGAAAATATACGGGAGTCCATTCGAGGAGTAAGCCTCCTCCCCTCCCTCCGATTTACCCGTCGTATTTGGTGGCTCTTGCGTTACTTTCATTTCTTTCCTTACTCGCATTACTGCTATTCCTGGCATTCCTGCTCATGTTTCCGATGAGAGAGCCAAAGAGAAACGCGTCGAGGGAGGGTATTCATATTTTTCCATACCTATCCCTTAATCAGGGTTGCCACAAATTTGGAAAACCTGAAAAACCAGAAAAACTCGGAAAACATTTTTGTGGGTATGGAAAACCTGGAAAAGTCAGGGAATTTTAATAGAATCTCTTGATAAAAGAAAATCGGGCTATTTGTTAAGCTTACCGATGTCGTATTAATTTTCAGTACATTATTTTTAAGGAATATTAAACCAATTTTATATGATGTAGCATACATATGCGTACAACTTGTGACGTTTTTACAATATCAGTAGGAATATAGTTTAATTTTTGTTAAGTTATAATTCGTATTTAACACCTTCTCTTCATACATTTATGTATAAACTGAGGGAAAATGTCTAGTTGAATACGAACCTAATAGAAAAATTTATTTGAGATAAATAGGAACTTACTCACATCGAACGAAAGTCTATTTGAATGAAATAAGCGTTTTACATATCTTTTTAATCGAGTACGGACCTAGTAAAACATTCATTTAATTCAGATAGACTTTTGTTCGATGAGAATAAATTCCTATTCATCAGAAATAAATTTTTCCATCAGGTCCATATTCAACTAAATCTTTACCCTGGGTGTAGGGTGATTATGTTCTATCGCATTGTTAAATTTTGTACTGCTTTTTTCATACTTGCGCCTTCTTTGAGCTTATACTTTTCTATATTGTATTACATTTCAGACCATTAATGCTTCTTTCATTTTCCCAAAGTGTTTTCCTGAGTCAATTAAATGGTATGGAAAAATGTGATCTTTGCTCCGAAAAACCCGGAAAAGTCAAACAATTTCTAAAATCAAAATTTGTGGCAACAACGCGTTAATTTTCAAATTAATTCACAATTGAAATGAAACTCTGCCTGCTAATATCTCCCCTCTGTCGTTTAGACGCCCTTAAGTAATTGCCGAAACGAAGCATAAGTCGCGACAAATGCCTTACGGTATTAAGAAACTTTCTGTTTAACCTTTTCTTCTTCAAACAATCTCTACGCGGGACAAAACCGAGCGACACTTCCTCGCGGCTCGTTCGTTTTACGGGCGACCCCGCGCGAACGAAAGACGCGGCGACGAGGATGAGCGTTTTCTCGAAATGAAACCTGCCCTCCCCCTCCTTCTCCCTCTTCGTATGTTCCTCGAGAAAGAAATCCATCCGTTTCTCTCTCTTTTTCTTGCTTTCCGCGCGCGTGCGAGAGAGAGAGGAGGGAAACGCAGGGAATTCAAGTCGAACGCGGCGCGGTGCATCCGCGCGCGGGGTATAAAGGAGCGTGTGAGGGGGATGAAGCGCGGGAGGGTGGCGCTGGACGGGAGCGCCGTGAACTAACCGTCCAGCTAACCGCGAGGCATCGCGGCCGCGGCGCGCCAGTGTCGAATCCGCTGTCGACGCGAGCGTTTGTCTTTTATCGCGCGGCGCCGCTCCGAAGATAACGGTTTCATCTCTGCGCGCAACGCGAAACGCACGTAGTACGCACGGGAACGCAGAACGGTCGGTTTTTTTTATTCGTCTCCCTCTCCCTCTCGTCGGATCGCGCGCTCCTCGTGTCGGGGGTGCGAATTTTCGGGGGCGAAGATACTTTGCGAATTTATATGCACACGGCGGAAGCGCACCCGACGCACATTGATCTCCGTATCAATTAGTTCCTGGATATTGTCGGAATTTGTATACCGTCGCGAAAAACGCGCATAAAATTGATCGGTTCATTTGTGAATGATTTGGGAATTTCTTCGAGCAACGCTTCGAGAGTGGAGGTGCGGTTTTTGAAATTTCGAAGTCTGCGTCTGTCGCTCTTCGATCGTCTGCGAGAGTTTTACGGGGGCTGTGCCGGCTCGCGTCGATCCTTCTTCCTTCGCCCCTTTTTACGGTAGAAATCGTGGAAGTTCGAGCGAGGATAAGACAGATTTCGCGTACAGGATCAGTGCAGGATTGAGCGTCGGTATCGAACCCCACCCTCCTTCGGCCTTCGCTTCGAATCCTTTCCACGTACAGCACGAGCCTCCTAAGGAGGTCCCCGAGGCGTCCTCTGGACGCTCTCATATCCGAAAGACGTTCGTTGGATGGCCGTGGGATGTTTCATGTCGCGAGGAGGGTCGCCGGTCCTCTCTTTCGAGCGATGCTTCGTGACTGCAAATGTCGCTATCCCGCTCCGAAAATAGAGAAATGAGATTCGCGATTTCCGAGCTACTCTGCCTGGCGCGCGTTTCGCCCTTTGATCGATTTCGAGAGTTTTGTCAGTTTCACTGGATTCGTGCTGATTCGCTTTACTCGCGACGAGGATCCAGTGGCGATTCGAGCCGAGGGAGGATCAGTGTGTCGAGAATCGAGGCATGATTCGGTGAACGGGTCTGGTGCACGGGATTTAATCTTGTCGGACTCCGCCCTTCTTGAGGTTTCCCTTCGACTGGTCCTTTTCTTCGAGCGACACTCCATCGTTTTAAACGCATCTGCTCCAGATTTGCGATTTCGCTGCTATTTTGCCAATCGCGTCTCTCGCCATTGAATCGAGTCTGAGATTAATTATTAATTAAGGATTTTACAAATCCGAACCGGTTCGTTTTGCTAGCTGCGGAGATCTTAGGAATTAAAACGGAAGAAAAGTAAATTTGGTGAAAATCTTATCAGAATTCAGTGAATAGGACCCATCGTATATCTCGCCGTTCAATCGAGTCTGAGATTAATTACTAATTAATGATTTTTCTAGATCCGAACTGGTTCGATTTTGCCAGCCGCGGAGAACCTAGAAATTAAAGCGGAATGAAAGTAAATTTCGCGAAAATCTTATCAGAATTCAGTGAATAGGACCAGCGAAGTATAATAAATTAAATTATTTAAACTTCTCTCTTCGGCCTCTTATCAATCATCTCTTTAACTGACATTTCCTGACCGCCCCGAACCAAAGACACGACGTTTACAATTTCGGAGCCGTCGGCCGTCGTGTTTATCTCACCCTTTAATTAATTCCAAAAGTTTTCCAAAATTATTCCTGGCTCGTGCCGAGAGCCCCCCCCCCCCCTTAGTCACGGTAGAGATCCCAGACGTTCGAGCGAGAGAAAGTTAAATCCTTCGAAGATTCGGTGCACGGGATCAGTGTGGAATAAAATCGCGTCGAGCTCCACCCCTCTTAAAGCTCTCCCTCGACTTCCAGTTGTTCTTTTCAAGCGACGCTTCGCGGTTACAAATAACACCGCGGCAAAACCAAAGAAATAACGTCCCTCATTTCGGAGCATCTGGCCATCGCCCTTATCGCCCTCCGATGTCAACCCCGAGGACGTTTGTCGAATTATTGCCGACTCGCGTCAACCCCTTCTACTCGCCCCGGAAGTCACAGACGTTCGAACGAGGGGAATCTAAATCCAACGAGGATTCGGAGCACAGGATCACTGCGGAATAGAGTCATACCCTAACCCCCCCATCCCTCTTTCAGCTCACTTTCGCCCTCTCGCGAGTCCTCTTCTTCGACGTGCACCCGTCAGGACCTCGCGCGATCCCCCGCAAAGATACCAAACTTCCGCTCTTCGTCCTCGACCTTTCCCACGTTATCAGCGCTGTAATCGCAATCTCCGCTGCACCGCACTGCACCGTATCATTCTTGTCGCTCCGCGCGGAGCCCTTGCGCCCGGATCACGAGGGTGTCACGGTGTATGGAGGCCGAGTTCAGGCGAGGCAAGTTTAGAGGCGTGGCACACGCGCGCTCTACCGCCGTGTAAATAAACCCGCACCGCCGTTGCCCCGGTGAAGCCTTTTGCGAGGTCTCCCTCCCTCCCTCACCCTTCGGGTCGGAAAGCATACTCCGAAATTATCAGAATTCTCGTACCGGCGAAGTTGGCGTGCCCCGCGCGAAATTCCGCGAGCCGAGGAACGCGCGCGATCGTCGTCACGACGCACCCCCGTCGTCGTCGCGCGATCGGGACTTCCCTCCGCCCGCGAAGTCGAGCTTTCTCTCCCCCGTTCGCTCGTCATTTCACCTATACCTACGGTGACTCGCCGAGTCTATCGAATTACTCTCCACCCCATTAGAAGAGGGGTGGAACTTGGCTCGGGGGTCCTTTAAACTCGTGGCCCAACTTCGAAAGGTGGATGGAGGATGGATGGTCGGGGGGGTGGAGTACTCTACGGGGGGGTAGGCGCAACCGGGCGGATATGGGTCGTTGTGTCGTGGATTTGACGCGGTCGCGGGGGGAGGAAAATATTTTCGGGGAGATTTTCGAGTGATTTTCCGATAGTTCTCTCCGTGATGGCTTTTCTCGTGGCGGTGGCAAGTCGTGAAGTACCTACGACTTCGGGGAAAGGAGTGATTAATCGTTGGATTTCTTCAGGCACCATGGTTGTCGTCGTGTGTAGTTCTCCCGTGAATTCATTTCATTTCGCGCAGTGTGTAAATGGGAACATTCTGAGCAGGTGCTAAAACGCGAGCAGTTCTCTGTACTAACAGCCTCTATAAGTCAATTTAACCAACAAAGTTCTGCAGATAAACACCGTTGAACTCGAAAATCCCGGCAGTTTGTCCGGTCGTTCCCGTATAATTAAACAAAGTTGAACTCTTAAATTCGCTTAATGAAATCGGCCCCCTTCCGTAAACGAACCCTTGCAGCGCGGCTCGGCCTAAAGAACTTCGCAGCTAAATAGATCCACGGAAAAGGATCTCGACGTCGATTCTCGCTTTAACTCGGAAGGCCTCAACGTCGCGATATCTCCTCGTTGACGCGAGATTTAATTCGCAGTTTCACTTCGGAACCGGAACTACGCGTTATTCGAGAATGGTACACCGAGAAAAATGTTGTGCTTAAAATGACAAAGCGCATCTGGTTCACCTTCTTCATACGGTCCTCGGGTCTACAGTGATCCATAGCGTTCAATATTGATGAATTGTGATAATTGTACGTTCAGAGATAATTTTCTGAAACTTTTAGACATTTTTTTTCTTAAAACAACAAAGTTCTGCAATAAAAATAAGCGTATAATTAATCAATTTTCATGATTAAAAAACTGTACACTAAAGACGCTCGGGTCACATATGACCCATGCTAGTCTAAAATGCATATTTTACTGATAGATTTCGTTTTATAAAATATCCAGACCTCATAATATTTATTTTTTGAGCGACCGTCCTACAAAATAAAGGCTCTTGTATGTCTGTGTAATATTTCTATTTTCAAGTCTCTGTTCGCTTCTATAAAAAAGTTTAATTGAATTAAAAGTTTTAGCGATATTAAGAGTTACTCAACAGCTTAACAATACATTTAAGAAGCTGAATACATTTTATTAATAATCAGTATATACATTTATCTGTGTTTCCGATTCGGTCATATTTGATCCGAAGGTCTTAAGTGTACAGTCAAAGTAGGGGCTAAACTTTAGCTTTAGTTGAACCAAATATTTAGCCATTCTAATCAAATATTTAGTTATTCTTACCAAAAAGTGATCAGTTTAACCAAACAGACGAAGGATCCATATTTCACCAAATAATTTGACCATCGTCTCGAAGATTTCGGTGAAATCAATAAAATAATTTTTCTCGGTGTACAGAAGAATTCGCGAGAACTCCATCGTGAAAATGCTTCGATGAAATTTCCGCACTTCGAGTCCCACGCGTCGCTGTGCCACGCGTAATTCCAAATTCCACCGCAACTCCCTTGTAAGTACCGCGAGTGAGAGGAAAGCTCACGGATCATCCCCCCGTCAAAGCGAGCACACGAGAAGTACGAACCCCGACAGTCGCGCGACGTTTGACAAAGTAAAATTCCCATGCGCAATCCTCCCCCTCCGTATATCTAATCGGCGAATAACAGCGTCGAGAGCTCCGCGGTATCGGGTATACAAGAAAAGCGAGCGCGCCCGACAGCGGTATCACGGGGTGGAAAGGGGCGGGCGGAGGGGTGGTAAAGTTGCAAGGAAAAAACACGAGACTACCGCGATTAATCATTCGGTGGTTTTATTTAATTATGTCTCGGGGCCCGCGGCCGAGGAGTTGGAAAGAAGGAACGCGCGCGCGCGCGCGCGCGTACTTTCGCAAGGGTTGACTGCGTGGGCAGGAGAAGGGGGCGCGCGCGCGCCTCGCGATGGCGTTGCGCCGAGGTCGACCGGCTTCTTCGTCGAGGGTTGTTCGGAAGGTGGTGGCGAGGTTGGAAGGGAGGGAACGGGGGAGAGACCGAGAGAAAGCAGGGTGGGGGGAGTCCGTAGGAGGCAGGGTAGGTTATACGCCTTCAGAGTTCATCAATCATCGACGATAAAACCCGTCGAAAAAGTCGATTTACCTTTTCAGAGCGGCGGCGGAGCGCGAACCGGCTGCGCACCCGCGCGCGTACCGTCGAGAGACGCCCCGAGGCTCTCTCTCTCTCTCTCTCTCTCCCCCTCGCTCTCTCTCTTTTTCGACCACCGCGCGGAGACTCTCTTCCGACTTATCGGCTTTCGGTCATTCGACGCCGGAGAGAGGATCATTACGGGCGCATTCAACGTCCGAGAGCGAGCGCGCGCGCTTTACGAACTCCCGGCGAACCCACCCCCTTCCCACCCGTGGACCGGGGCGAACGGGAAACTTCGGAAATTCCGGTCTCGCAAATTTTTACGGATTTTTCCACCCCCGAGGGAAAACGCGGCGGTACGAAGTTTTCGCGCGAGCCGAAACTTCGGGGCACCCCCGTCCCTCGGCGCGGGCGACTATAGGGCGTATAACGTCGAATAAGCGACGCTCGAACGGAAAGTCGAAAAGTACTTTGCCGCGGTGCACCCGGTTTATTCACTCCCCGTCGCCGGGCCGTCGATAATCTCGAATCGGGGTTTCGCGCCTGGCGGAGCTTCGAGGGCGTGTACGGCGCGCGGAGTATCGCACCCCGAAAGGATACGAGGAGCGCGTCGATCTCGACGCCCACCCCCATTGCGTTCCTCTCGAACTTCTTCTCCCTCGCGAATCGTCATCGCGCGATCGCATCCCTCTTCCGCCTTTCTATATCGTCGTCCCGTTTTCGCACGTCTCAATAGGCGCGAGCGAGTGATGGGTGAACGTTGCGTCTCGCGACGATCGAAGTGGCGCGACGTCGGTGCGACGAAGTGACTGCACGGTGACGAGGAGTGACGGAGTGGCGTAGTGACAAAGTGACGGAGTGCCGCGCGCTGTTCGCGGGGCCAGGAAAGGGGTGGTGGTGGTGGTGGTGGGCGGGAGGCAGGCAGGAAGGAAGGGGAAGAGAGAAAGAAGGTATAGAGGGACACGCGAGCTGCTGGGAGCGGAGGAAAGATGAGGTGTCATCCGGTGACGGTCTTCATCGCCCTGTTAGGCACCGTACGCGCGCAAGGTCAGTTCTCTCGACGTCCTCCATCGCTAATCCTTGGTCTGTCCCCGTTTTAGCAGCGACCCGCGGGATTAATCTTCTCTCGACTGAGTTTAATTCGTTTGAATCATCCCTTCATCTCGTATTTACGCTCGCGATGATAATTATAATGCCGCGTGCCGCGCATGAAAGGTACGCGGGCTGCAGGTTTTCAGAGGAGAATTTCTCGGGAGAATTTGTATAGGGGAACGCGGGCGCGATACACTTTGGCGAGATTGAAGCGGAATTTTTTTTTCTTTCGGCGACGAATGGAGGGATTTTTTTTTTCGCGCGGGGTCGGATATGCGTAATCGGCGAGAGAGGATTCGCTCGATAGTTTCGAGGATCGACCGATGTACGCGCTCGGTGCGGAATTTATTCTGCAGTAGATCGCGAGTAATCGAATCCCATCGGCGAGATTCGGCGTCGTGTTGCTCCTCGATTGCAACGATTATTGTTTTCTTTTTATGAGGAACCGTCGGCGGAGAAGTTTGATTGCTGATGCAAACGTAACACGCGAGAAAAAGGATTAGTAATGTTTACTATGAATCCTACGAATAGGACTCTTTCAGGTGAAACATGCATTTTTTAATAGATACATTCAGAGAAATTTACAAGTCGCACAGCAATAAGTACAGCTGGGATAGCTATAAGGTAACTGTTCCGATAGCCGGACGGCTAAGCCCGGTATCCGGACAGGCATAAAAATGCATGCAGCAAATTTTACTCAGAGCTCTTGCTATAGTGATACATCTTGTATACATCCTTAATTTATTAAAGGTTTTTTCCCACTAGTCGTTCCTTTTTATTCCATTCAATAATTGGAATTACACTCAAATATATTCGGCTACTAGGACGTGTCCTGCTATTGGGACAGTTACCTTATTTTAAGACTAGATGAGGTTGACTAGAGAATATACATAGGTAATATAGCAATACCAAATAGTAAAAAGTGCAATACGTATTGCTGAGATATACCTACATTCATACTTATAGTTGAAATAGAAATACGTATTGCTAAGGTAACTAAAATTTATTCTTATATTAAAAAACTACTAACATTGCCCTACAATCTATAAAATTTCTCTCAGTGTACAGCGTACTTTTTACAGTTCGTAACAATAAAACTCGTAAACACCCGACACATATTAACGGGAGATTGGTCAATTTTACCGGATAAACTGATATCCATATACTATTACGAACTGTAAAAAGTTCGTTGTGTACGGAAAAAATAAATCGCAGCATTTACAAAGTTTGTGGTAAATTTCGGGATATGGCCAATTTATTGTTACGATAACTACAAATTTAGTAAAATTTATAGTAAGACTCGTAGAAGTTGCAAACGCTGCTGTAATTTTTACTAAAATTGAAGTTATAACAGTGAATTAGCCTCGTCCCGAAATTTATCACAAACTTTGACATTGCTACAATTAATTTTTTTCCGTATTAAAAAATTTAATGTTTCACCTCGAGGAGAGCCCTGTTACTGAGATAATCGTAAAAAGTCATGGGTTTTCTCACAATTATTTACTAATCCTGTTTCTCCGTCAAACGAGAGATCGTAGTTATCGCGTTTTCCTTGGGACCAGATCGCGGAATCCGACGATGCGGCGAAATTAAAAAAGAGGCGTATAGGTTTTTCTTATTACGGCGTCTCGCGTCCCTCGCGAGACGCGAAGCCGGAATCCGGAAGTGGCTCCGTCGAAATGAAAGGAGGATCGCGCTTCTCGTTTGTGACATATCTCATACATTTATTTACCGGGTTCGAACAAAAATAAAATCGTCCCCGCGCGGCCGGCGCGGAAGATGATCGAATTTTCTCCCCCGCGGACCCACCCTTTTTTTTCCACCCCCCTATATGATTGATTTCCCGCGACCTGAATATCAGCTCCGCGCGCACGTCGGACGTTCTACTCGTATTTTTAACTTTGGCGCTCAGTGTGTATAGTTTGCCAGGAAAGGGAAATGTCGACGCTCTCTGCGTGGAAGCTTCGCGTTGTGCGATTTTTTTTGCTCATCCATCGATGTTATCGTCGCTTAACATTTCGTACGTGGAAAGTCCCGCTTCAAATTTTACCGCTCGGTAAACATCGAAATACGAAATGATGTACCTACCTACGTTCGAATGCGAATCCGAGATAAAAGGAACTCGCGCCCAATGGGAGAAGCGTATTCGACCAGATCAATTTGTACGAAGCGCTCCTGTTCGAATAAATGATTTTTCCGCGGGCGAGTACATTTTCCAATCGGCTTTGATATTCTCTTATTTTCATGGGATGTAGAATTTTTTTTTTTCGTGTGCGGACGAAAACAGAAAATTCTCATATGTTCGCACATAGATAAATATCGTTCCTCTCCTTTGAACGACACTTCGAAATATTGGCCGCTATACGCGCTCATATATAATTTCGCGAGGAAATCGACATACGGCGAATTCTCTCGTGTAATATCGCGATTTGCCGAAATATCGAGGACTAATCGATTCTTGGTATTATTTAGCGAGTTTCGACGAACTCAAGAATCGCGTCGCGTTTGAATATACGACGTAAACTATAGAACGTAAACGGATTGCCCATTTAACCCACTTTTCGCTTTCCCGTCGCGATCGATTTTCTGACCCGAAATATTATACTATCCCGCGGGCATACAATATCGAACGGTCAGTCACGGGAGCCCTGTTGCTGAATTTCAGTGAATTGACTGTAAAAATGACTAATCTTTTCTCTTAGTGCATCGAATGCATTTGCTATCGGATGGTCTCAGTAATTGTCGAATGTTAATAATCGTATCGCTTACCCCATGCAAAATACAACTGCGAAATCTTGCGATTGGCATCCACTCCGCCCGTTACACCCTGCGGCCTCCACGGGAGAAAGAAACAACAATCCAGCAGAGCCACTCAAAGAGAACCCTTCGGATCTCCCCGCTTCCCGACCCACGGAAATCTCCATCATCTTGACCTTTCCTCTAGATTTATAAACGAGATCACGTCGAGTGCCCGTCACATTACTTCGACGTCGAACCTCGGCAGAGAATCCGATATCACTCATCTCCTTAGCGCGCGTCGTGAAAACCGGTGCCTATAAATAATCGACGTCCGGCGGTGTTCGATTTCTCGCGGGGAGATTTAACCGAGAATATCTTCCACCCCTTCGCGATATTTTCCGAGAGTAAACACGAAACGTGTATAGACTGAGAGAAATAATAGCTAGTGCCAATAACATATTTTTAGAACCAAGGACACGCCTTAAAAATGTTTGAGAATATAGATTCTTGGTTAAAGAATATATATTTTTGATTCATGAATACCTCTATTAGGACAGGAAACATTTTTCCTGTACGAAAAAAAAAAGACAAAAGTACTTGAGTCTATTGAATATCTTCTTGTATAAAGAAAGCCTTGGCTTGATCTTGTAATTATATTGCCTTCTTCATTGAAAAAAGCATTTTTCTGGTAGGGGGGGTACTAGTAATAATTATTTCTCTCAGTGCACCGTCCTTGGTACTCTCCAAATCCGAATCGGCTAAAATGACTAAGAATCAGCGAATAGCAGTTGACGATCAGTTCAAAATCATACCGTTGCATAATTAGAGCGGTATAATTTTAGTTAATTGAAGGCTCCAATGGATGAAGGAGGTAAATAACAGAGCAACAAATGTCAGTTACCTCTTTATCCAATGGACCCTTCAATTATCACTTTATCGGCTACTATTCACTGATTGTCAGTCATTTTGGCTGATTGAGAGTTACAGAGTAAATCGCAGATTTACGACAGATCCTATTCTACACCGGCTGTTAATTCCGGTGTCGCGTAACGCGCAGCATCCACGATCGTCGGTCCAGCGGCATTCTATTCCAAGGGAGATCAACCCTGCGAAAATGAACCCCCCGCAAATCCGACGGATATACGATACCAGGGAGGGTAAATGCAACGTAACGCTTCCTGGGATCGCCCGAGCTACGAGATCGCTTCCCGTAATCGAATCTAATTTAATAGGAGCGGCGTGCGTGCGGAAGGATCGAGGCGTGGTCCGAGAACCGCGCTGGACGCTTTCGATATGGTGATGACCGGGGGGGATTTGGGGTATCGAAGTCGCGCTCCGAGGGTAGGGAGTAAAAAAGAGGGCCGAGAGAACGTTTAACGGCAACTCTGGACGCGTCGGTCTTCCGAGGTTATCACAGTTATTATACCCGACGAGAGGCTAGCGACGACGAAGGTGAATGGGCGTTGGCCGTGGCGCGGCGCGGGTCGGAATGGCAGCTTTCGCAGCTTTGGAAAATTTTCTTCGTCGGTATATTGCGTTCCCGATGTTTTCTACTCCAAAAAGAAAAAAGAATTAGTTGGATCTACTACAAATCACTTGCGGGGTCGCAAGAAGTCATTTATTTATATCAGTTAAATCTTTCTTCAATATTAATTAAATATTTTTTCTTTGGAATCACATACTATTCTATACGATTGCAAGGAAGAGATATTTATTTGATGTATTACAAAATTTCATTGATATAAATAAATAATTACTTGCGACTCTGCAAGTAATTTTCAGTAGTTCCAACTAATTTTGTTTCTCTGTGCACACTGAGACAAATTTATTAGTTCTAGGTATCTTAACAATATTTCGTATAGTTATTTCAGCTATACGTATTGCTCTTGTTACACTGAGAAAAATAACTTGATCAGTTTAACCAACATTCTGGAGATGATGATTAAACCGTTTGGTGAAATATGGATCCTCCATTTGTGTTTGGTTAAATTGACCAATTTTTTGTTAAAATAATTAAACGTTTGATTAGAATAAATAACTAAATATTCGGTTTAACTGATCAGTATTTTGGTTAGAATAAATAAACGTGTTTAACTAGATACGTTTTGTCATTTTAATCTAATTATTTTTCTCAATGCACTATTCGGTATTACTGCATTATCTATGTACATATACAGTCTAGTGAACCTCATTTAGCCTTAAAGTATAACTATCATGGCTATACTTATTGCTGTGCGACCTATAAATACATATCTCTCTCAGTGTACGCGAAATCCTCTACATTTCTTTACTTGGAACGTTACGTTTACGTTACAGGTAAACACTTCCGTCTCCCGACGATTCTTTCTCTTCGTCATCCCCCGGTGTTGTTGACATTCGAAAGCCACCGGCGCGGGCGGGGCGTTAAGAAATAATCGCCCGGAGCGCGCGAAGGAGAGAGGAAAAAAAAAGAGGAACGTTTCGTTCCGAGATTAAGCGATACAAAAATTAAAGGAGGACAATTCGATTTTCATTCGAGTCGTCGTCGTCGCGCGAAGACAAGCGCGGTACAATGCAATTATTGCATCGGACCGTGTTCTCCCCGCGTTGCCTTTCCTCCCGCGTCCTTGTCACGCCCCCTGCTTCCCTCCGCTTCCTGTACCACGACGGGTAACGCTCGACAACTTTTCGTTTCAGCATTGCAAATTGTTCGACGCTCGAGTTTCGTTCGCGGGAGCTCTCTCTCTCTCTCTTTCTCTCTCTTTACTCCCTTTTTCCCATTCTCCGCTAGTTTATCGTTTACGCGGTGCAGGCGTCGGCTCCCGCGCGGACATCGGGAAGACGGATGAATCGAATGAACGCACGACTCGGTCCCAGGTAACTTTCGCGTAACGAGTGCACGGCGCTTTGAGTCGCGCGTAATTGGCTCTCGGCGCTTCTCCGTTTTCTTTTTTTTTTTTTTTTCGACCGAAGCACTTTCCATACTCCACTGTTGTCGGGTGAAAAGGTAGTCGCACCTTTTTATGCGAGTGGAATATTTAGTAACTGTTCTTTTCGATTTCTCCTTTTATTTCCAATTTTCGTCAGGCTCTGGTGCGAAATTTAGCAGTTTTCCTATTATGTTCGTTGCCTTTCATGAATGTCGATGTGAAAACTTGGTGAATTATTTCTAGGTATTTAGAAAACGAGTCTTGTGAAGTTATTGATCGTAAAGAATTCCGTAACGTGACTCCATGACGGTGTGATATTTATAATAAATATGTCAATATTTTATCAAATTATTTCCATGCAAATAGTTTATTAGTAATTAATAAATGTAATGTAAAATACGGCGAGATAAACATTCTTTGGAAACGAGAAAGTATATGTTAATTATGAAAATGTTTATTTAATTCAAACGGTTGACTCGAAGGATCCAATTGTGTCAAATAAATATAGTAATTGTTAATGAATATTTATTTGGCCTAATAAAATGTTTATTTTGTTATATTCGAACAAACATTTATTAATTACAAATAAACAGTTTTCTCGGTGTAGCAATCCGATTACTCATTTCTCGCTATTGGACGTGTCGCTTTAAACAATTTCTCGCGCCATCTTTCCATATTCCCAACGACCAATAGCAATAGTTTCCCAGCGGGAGAGCGCACGGAAATCAATTATTCCCCTCGGCGCAGCGTTTTTCTCACCGCTGTGGATATATAATCCTCCCCCCAATCCGTCCTCTCTGCCGATATTCGTTAATATTCAAGTTCGTCGAATGATACTTCCCCGTTCTACTTTTCTCGCCAATCTCCTATTCCTGTAAGGCGCGCGAATTATATCCCCAGTGGATGTACCAGATAGATGCACCCGGAGCGTGTGGCGCAACCACGAGCACAGAAAAAGAAAAGGAGGGAGGAAAACAGCCGCGTTCATAATTTAGCGGAATCCGCCGCGGTCTAAGCGCGAGCGATAAGACCCGGGAAAAAGCTCGTTTGTAAAGAGAGAGAGAGCGCTCCAATTTTTATAATCTCCCTTGTCCGAGAATCTCGTATTACAACGCAGCGATTTCACCGTTTTATTTCTGCGATACACTGCAAAATAGAACGAAGAGAAATCGCAATCTTTGTGTATTATAATACGATCGTCTGTAGACGGATGTCCCTGGTTGCGAGCTGGTTCTAAAACATCATGAGATGTGCTAAAAGATCATTAGATAGAGCAGAATTAGAAGCATAGGTATTATTACTTGATTAATCCTGCTGCAAGCAGAAATGTTTAGTAAAGTAACAATCGGCAACGGGGAAAATAATGTAGCTAGTGCCAAAAAAATATTGTTTGAACCAAGAACATTACGATATTGAAATTAAAAAAATATATAGATTCTTGGTAGTAAAAATACATTCTCGATTCAAGAATAGGGAAGACCAGGGCAAAACGTTACCTTGGGGTAAAATGATCCCCCGTGATTTTGGCGTCAATAATGACGAAGACTATCGGGTCAGTACGGCAATTATGTTCCTATCATAGTTCACGAATAACTCATGTAGTAACGCTCACTAAAACATTCTCGTCGTTCAACAATGAACTAAATTTCGTTTTTCGGTAACTTGATGTAAGGTAATTTTCTTTAATTGAATCGGTGAGTCCAAGAACAGTACAAGTGTTTATCTTATACGTGGGATGATTTTGCTTCACCCGATGGGGCTAAACAATCCCTTTACACTATTTTACAATTTTAACTATAACTTGATCGAACAAAAAGTTTTGAAAAACACGCACAATATGTAACTGAATGATAGAACTAGAGCTCTATCGATTTAAACCTCAGAGAGGGGAATCATTTTGCCCCAGTCTCCCCTACCTTCGGTAGGACAGGAAATTCTTTGTGTGCAAAAAAAAAACAATTGCTCAAGCCTATCAAATATTTTTTGCACGAAGAAAACCATGGCTTGATCCCGTAATAATAAATTGTATGAAGTTTTTCATTGAAGAAAACAATTTCTTCGGCACCAGCAATTATTTCTCTCAGTGCGTAGGAACCAAAGTAACCTTTCCCGTACCAAAGCAACCCCCGTTAGCGACAACGCGGGAATTAGAAACCAGAAATGCAAGAGGCACGGTCTTCCCGCCATTCGATAGACGCCTGAAACCGGTCGGCGCGTAATTGGCGTGCAATGCGCGCGGTCCCGTAAGCCAATTAGGCGAAGGATGGGGTTTGCCTCTCGCACAGAGAAACGCCGCAATTCCCACAGAAACGGCGGTCGTTCGCCGCACCCACGTATCGGCCGATGGGAAAGGGCGAACGATCGTCGAGGGGTGGAAGGGAGAAATGAATTCTTCTCTTTATTTTTATCAATATCCGCACGCAACGCGCGATATCCGTGGCTTTTGGCGAGCGAATTAGCTTCTGCCACGACTCGGGCCTTTAAGCGCGATCGAAGTAACCGCGCGCGCGGGACGCGACATTAAAATGCATCGCGGCGGATGCGTGTATGCGGTTTCCCCCCTCGATCACTTTTAACTCGCTATAACGAGGTTACCGCGTACACGGGATCGCCCGTATAACTGCTCCGTTCGTCGGTCTATCGGTTTTAGCTATCGCGCGTACCTGGCTCTCCCTTTTTTTTTTCAATTGTTTTCATCCAGGACGAGAACAATGAAACCTCGCGATCGTGGGTACGCGAAGAGCGCCCGCAGTCAGAAACGGCGCGCCGTTGGTACCTATATGGAAATTCGTGATGGATAAATCTGGTAGAGCAGTGTACGCCGCGAGAGTGATTTATTTACTTTTCTTTTTCTATTCGAAGAGGGGAGGAAAAGTGGTCGGATCGACTAAATATGAATTCCGACATAATCGATGCTTTCCAGGTTCCGCCGATAACTCGCGCGGTTTCCGGTTTGCTTTGCTCGGATAAATAAAAGAGGTGCATTTATGCAGGGCTGCGGAATGCACGGCTCGGAGAGCGCGAATCGAGATTCTCTCTCATGCGCGCCAACTGTTGCGATTAATTCTTCTTATTTTAGATATTCATTTTACGATAAACGATAATAGTTCTCTTAGGAGAGAACTCGAGTATCTTTTATAGCTTAGCTCGCATAAATAATTGTAAAAGAGAAATACCGTAGAATCCGCTTAATACGATCACGGTTAATACGATTTCCCGCATTATATGCTTTTTTTGCTGGTCCCTCGAGCTTAAGCTTTATTTTCTATACAATCTATCCCATATAATGCGCGCTTCATTCTCGTTTATAACGTTATTTTGATAATCGTGTCCCTGTAAACTATACACTTAACAGTTGCATGGTACGTTTTGCTCTATTGTTGCATCCGATGGATGCCTTTTAAGAGTTAAACTCAATTAAAAATCTAATACTGGGTCAGGCGACATAAAACTTACATCAAAAGAAGATTATTACTTTTTTTTTAAACTCAAGAATTGTTTTCGATTAATCTATGGCTTCATTGATTTGCATTGGTCTTAAATATGTGTATATCTATCCTTCGATATACACACACACATACATATACATATAAACATTCATGCTCGTATTGGTATAATTCCGTTTTTATTTGGCTGTTAAGATTTCCCGCAAAGGGGACGTTTTTCCGCCCGCGAGTCAATTTTTTGCACGTCCCTTTGAAAATCGTATTAAGCGTATTTTACCATTTACTATAGGTATACATCGCACATCCCCTTCAAAACTGTAGTAACTCGATAAACATGTCAAAAAGCTCCGAGGTAGGATTTCTTCCATGGCATGAATAAATCCTTTAAGTACCTTGAATATATAAAGAAACCAATTCAGTTTCTTCATTTGAGTCACCATGAGGACAAAAAATCAATATTGAAATGTTCTTCTGACTCTCCTGTAAAATTTACTTTTCTCGAATTACTACAGTTTTGAAGGGCACATGTGCGACATATCATATGAGGTTTAACTTAATCGCCAGAAAAGAAACTTCAATCATTATTATCTTGTTATTTATGAACTTTTAGACTATTATATCGATATACGACTTTATTCTAGATAATCATGTAATCTTCAAAAAAGTATCATACAAGTATGAGCCAAAAGCACATAACCGCTGCTCCCATCTCTTTTTCCTGCCGCACCGTGAAAATAGAGATTGATGAATATTAATTGCGGATTCGAAAGGTACACCGAAGCAGGAAGCACGAACAGAACCGCAAAATTCGCGAGAGCTAAGCCCGTATCGATCCATTGTGTTGGATCGCGGGTGCTTCTGATTATTTAGCCGATGCGATCGAACGTCAAAGGAATACGTATAGTTACATCCGCGACGCGACTCCGTACGCAAAAATCTCTCGTATTTTCAGTGTCGGTTAGCCGGCATAGCAGCTCGGGAGCTTTTGACGATCGACGCCCCTGGTACTCCGGCGCGCGCCACATATTCACGTATTCGCTTTCGTTCTCGCGCGGTTTTCTTTTTTTTTTTTCACGCCACGCCCACGGCTCCGAAATGAAAACGCGTCGTCACGCCGCGGGTGGCAACGAAAGTGCGTGGTAAACTAGTTTGTTCGGAAAATACCTCGCGTTTTTCCTTTTCGTGGCCGTCGCTCGCTTTCGATTTCCTCTTTAAAGCCGGACTAACTCGGGGTATTTTTGTATCAGTCCGAATGCATCGCTATGTATGTTAGCCACGGCTTACGTACGGCACACACGTCCCGCAGCTATACCGTTAAAAGTTTTGTTCGAAAATTCCAGTGAAAATAACTAGAGCGATTATAAAAATTAAATCTTTTTTCATATTAATTAAATATTTCTTCCTTGCAATTACACGATACTATTCCGCGTGACTGTAAGGGAGAGATATCTAATTAATATATATTAAACCATTTCATTGATATAAATAAATAATTATTTGCGACTCCGCTAATTCTTTCTCTCTTTATTTTTTGCTTCACTATTATTATTTACTTTATCTCTTTTCACTCGTTTACTCTCTTAGTTGTTTTCTTTGTTATTCATTTGTTCTGACCTTTTGTGTGCTCTCAGAGGGCCTGTGCGGCCCTAGAGCAAAATAAATGCTTCTCTTTTCTTCTTCTTCTTTTTCTTCTTCTCTGTGTGCAAAAAATAATAAATTGCCATATCTGTAACGTTTTCACGTTTAAAATTTTAGTCCGTTAAATGAATATCGACAGACGGTATAATTATTCCTGAAAATTCAGGTTCTTTCGATTCTTGAGATTAAAACCATTTTTAAACCAGTGTAGATACGGACACTCTCTGCCATCCAATCAGTACGTTTCCCCGGGTCGCCACAGATATTCCCGTTAGAAACATATCGACGGAGCGAGAACGGCGAACAGTGAGAGACAGGGTGGAAAAAAAAAACCAGAAAAGACCGGAAAGGGTCGACTGGTCAGAGGCGCGCGTCCGCGTGACGCTTTTCCAACGAGCGATAGATACTTTATCGGCGTTGACGTGGGTGCAGGACACTTCATAAATATTGTTATTGGCGCTCGCAGAAATTCGCGTGTCATACGCAGAAGTCGTACGTTTCCCGGGGTCGCCCTCCCCTCGCGCCAGAACCACCCTCTGCCGCACGGCCTGCCTGCAGGACCGCGCTTTCACATACGCCACTATGTACGTATCTATATGTGTCATTCCGTATACTCTTGCATCGTTCCTCTCGCTCTCTTTTCCCTCGCCGTTCACCCTTTCTCTCTCCGCCTCGCTGCCCTCTCTCGTCGCGCTACACTCTCCGATTTCTGTACCGGACGCGCCGAACGGAACGGTTCCGCCTGCAATTTCAGGACGAGCGCGGAAAGATAGAGAGGCGAGGAGGGAGGGGAGGGAATCCGGCGTTTACCGTCGACGAAAATCCCGCGGTGGCGGATGGCTTGATGGAAGGGATCGGGCGACCGCGAGGACCCACCCTGTGTTCGGACAAACGGCTTTTCTGCTCGTTCCATTAATGTTTCAAAGCGCGCGTGCGCGCGTTTCGTACATGGCCAGCTGACCCTGCCACGGCCGCATTCAGGTTGGACGTTGGAGTTTTTATATTTACACCGAGAAAAAAAGTAGTCATGATCATAACTATTTTCGACTCGACTGCTCGAGTTTTGTAATCAGCACCAGTTTTCTATAGATATCGCTATAATTCTTTTGTTCCGGTAACGAAAAATAGTTACGACGGCTATAAAAACCGGTGCTAATTACCAAACTTCAGCAGTTGAGTCCAAAATATTGTAACTGTCACAACCACATTTATTCCTTTTAGTGCATGCACGGGAAGACTGATACTATAACATTTTGCTGTATTTATAATTAAAGAGGTACACATAAGGGTTATTGGATGTTCCTGTTGTGCTGAGGAATGTCCGGTTTACAACTTTGCTTCCGTCGTTTTCCTCGTAAGCAATCTATAGGAAAACGGCGGAAGCAAAGTTGTACATCTAATAATTTTTCCTTGGAAACTACCGTAAATTGTAGTGTAAACTGTACAGTGAAAAAATAACTCGTTTAAAATGACAAAACGGATCTGGTTAAACGAGCTTAGTCAGTAACTGTCGTCGCGTTGTATCCGCGTTATATCTTACACACCATCACAACACGTACCTCCAAATTACACGACTCTCTTAACTTCGCGGCGTTACAAACGGCTCTCGATGGTACCTATAATCGATCGCGTCAAGCGTTGGGATTATCAGGCATGTAGTACACAGACGCACGTGAATTACGTATACACCGCCGTCGTAATATCCCGTAGAGCGGGGCGGCGGAAGTGGACGCAGAGGGACGCGAGGGAAGGAAAAGAAGTCCATCCTCGACACGCGATCTCCTCGAATCCTTTCGATCGAAACTCCGCCGAGACGAGGAGGTCGGTCGGGACGATGGAGCGTGGTCGTTGTACGGGATCCATCGACAAGGAAGAGAGTTTAAACAGGGGTTGTGCGGGCAACTTGTTCCATATAACGCCGCTGACTGCTGAACCACTCATACATATGTGTGTCTACTTACACATAGCCGTATGTAGGTACGCATTCACATATGTATGTACGGCTGGACGCTCCGGAGAGTAACACAAAAGCGCTCGTCCATCGAGGAGCTCGGAGTCAAAGAGCCTTCGACGATTCGCGAGATGCAGCGGTGAATGCTCTTTTGTCGATCATCGCCGATGGTGGAGTGGACGTTATTTCGGCTCAGGCGGTGAGATCATCCCGTGCATGACCACGCAGAAACAGGAGAATTGCGATAGCAACTGCCAATCGAAGTACGAGTACACTTGGGAAAGTGGATTCCGGAGTCGGTGTGTGCGAGTCGTTGTGCAATATCCTTACCGATCGTACGATCGTACTGCAGAGCGGGGTAATCGTGCTGATTTCGTTCTCTTTCTTTTCGTATAGACGATTGGACGGCCTTCGTTAGGATTTCGTTAGCTCGCGAGCGGATGTGTTATTCTCGTCGTTACAATTACTGTAATTGGAGCATGTGCACTTCGATTCGCAGTTAATATTGCGGTATTCTTCCTCTCCGGCGCTCGGCTCGACAATTTAGGAGGGTGGTCGCGGACAAGTCGAGGAAAGAAATTGGAATTCCCTCTAGAACTCGTCGACGAATGCGGCGACGCGTCCTGGGAAATTCGGGCAAATTCTTTTCGGGTATTTTCGATCGATCTGTTTTTCTTGTACGTTAAAAAATATCCACCCGGGACTCGTGTCAGTCGAAGTTTTCGTGGGGGAACATTTACACGGTGAGATCGTAAATCATTGAAGGATTCACTCTGAGTTTCGGTTCCTGAAGTATTCATGCGCATTTTGTGTTTGAACTTGGGAAAAGAAAGCAATTGGGGGTATGGTTTCTTTTTTTCGGAAAACAATTCGCTTTATTTACCGCTTCAAACGGGAAAGCATATAGGACTTGCGGAATTAGCTTCCCAACGTTAAATTAGCAGCCCTGAATTAAAAGAGAGAGAGAGTATTAGTATTTATACAGACGAGCGGCCCGAGTTTTAATAAATTTCATGCCACACTGAGTTAATTAGCTTGACACGGCGGGGTACGTCGTAGATTTATTTCGATATTAATTAAATCACGGGTATCACGGGAAGGAAAAAAACTGACACCGGGTATCAGATTCTTGGCATTATTCATGTCGCCGGTTACTCTGATCGGTAAATTGTTTTTCTCAGTACAAGGTGAATATTCCAATTCCTAACCAAATACTCAAATATCTTTTTATTAACTCATCCCTTATTTTTAGATAAATATTTCTGATGACTGAAGGAACATCAATGTTATGCTTTTATTAATAGAATTAAATATATAAGTGATTTTTTAAGAATTGGGACACTTACCTTATCCATAGCACTGAATGTTACATCGAATAATTTTGAAACCAATGCTATCCGCTATAATATAGAGTATTACGCGGTGTGATGCTACATGATGCTCTGCATAGCATAATAAAAGGGTAACGAGGATGGTTATTGGCCGTTTAAGCAGACACAATTTTCAGTTATTGACGGTTCTTTATTTCTTTCTATCCAATAGATATCTTACTAAAAGGGGCTAATTACTGAAGGGAGGTGAAGGAAAAAATGGGTTCATTACGCCTATGAGATATTTTGTTATTAGAAGAGATTCGGGAGGATTCTCACCGCGCCCTGCAGAATGATGACCAGTCTAGCATCAAGTCACACAATTAGCCTATACTCGCGGACGCGATGCGCAGTCCGCTATTGCGCCGCTAGCATTCAATTTGTAGAGTGCGGAGTTGCGCGAGTCTCGCGTTACGGTCGCGTGAAAAGTAAATAGAAAATAAAGCACTGTGTGATTATGTGGCGGTGAATGCAACATCGTGATCAGGGGACGACAATTTAACAGCGTAATTCATCGGCTATAGGAATCGCAATGAAGAGGTACGGAAATATGTACTAGTTCGTTATTTATCGTGCATCCACTTTGAGGTTATGACATCGACACTCGCGTGCTATAACGTATGTTCCGTAATATCGATTGATAATCGGATTTCTGCAAAATTTCATTTCCATTGTACGGTACCGGCCGGGGAGGGCGGAAACTATCGAGCAAACATCAATTAACCCTTCCGAGGTGTTCCGGTCTGATTTGACCCAACCCTCTGGATCAGTTTCGGGCTGAAATTTCAGACCTTACCGAGCACCTCGGGTGGGTTAACTCGGAAAGGATAATTTCGTGATCCCCCGTTGCAACGGGAGCAATTATCTTTTTGCCCGGCGCGGCTATACAATCCGGGGTTAAAACCACGGCTTAAGACTCGAATCTCGTGCCTCCGATTCTGGCCGGATCTCTTTATCGGCACGAAGTTAATCCGGAAAATGTCTCCGAATGCGAGTGGTGAAGAGAGGATCTGAATTTTTTAGCCGGTCTAATATTGTCCGTTCACCTGTCGCGTTTTCCTCGAGCTTCCGCCCGGTCTTACAGCGGTGCTAAGCGCGTTATTATCGCCATAAAAGGAACGCCACCTTTACCTTCTTCTCACCTCTCTCGTTATATCCGCGAACCGCTTTGCCCCGCGACCTTTTCTGTTATAACAATGAGCCGCGCTGCGGGCTTTAAATTCGCGGCGACGGATTAGCGTTTTACGGGGAAAGAGAGGAGCGAGGACCGCTTTCATCGCAGGCGAGGAGAATCGAGCGCTTGAAACGAACTACGTAATTCGATAATAATTCCAGGATTCGTTTC
The DNA here is from genome assembly GCA_963678675.1 of Xiphydria camelus. Lineage (NCBI taxonomy): Eukaryota > Metazoa > Arthropoda > Insecta > Hymenoptera > Xiphydriidae > Xiphydria > Xiphydria camelus. Next base: position 3,697,186 of record OY783199.1, read on the forward strand.
TCTCTATGTGGAAATCTGGATTAGAATATTGATTCACGCGAAATGAGAATTTTGTCGCACCGAACGGAAATTAATTTGGAATAAAATCCTGCACCGAGAAAAATAATTAGGTTAAAGTGATAAAACGCATCTAGTTAAACGTTTTTAGTTATTTTAACTAAAATGCCAGCCAGATGAATCAAATATTTAGTTATTCTAACCAAGTGTCTAGTTATTCCAACCAAATGTTTAGTTATTCTAACAAAAAATTGGTTTAACCAAATAGATGGAGGATCCATATTTTGTCAAATGGTTTGTTTATCGTTTCCAGGATTTTGGTTAAATTCGGTTTTAACATTAATTTCTTTTATTGCAGATTCAAAAAATTTGAATAAAATTATGTACCCCATATTTTTTCATTACAAATTTGCATGCAAAGAGTTTCTTTAGATCCACCGTTCAACGAGACGATACAATTTCAAAGATTCGTGTCTTCTTCTATTCCGGTTTTGCGCGTTGCAAGGAATTCTTCCTTACGTCGTATCGTGGTCGGCATCTCCGTCGGAATTCTCCTTGCGAGTCCGTCGACGGGGCGTTTTCGTGTTCTCCGTTTACCTTTTTTTGCTCCTCGACGTTCCTTCGCAATATTATTCCGTCGCATAGCGATGACTCTATATATACATCGAGCTTCTTTCCTTTGGCGTTCACCATATAGCCGCCGTGTTGTACACTGCATGTACCTATCCACAGAGGAATGTGAATATCGTTCGAATTTTGCCCGAAGCTTCAAGAAAATATTGAATCGACTCGATGATTTAAATACTTTCAGCCTTGATTTATTTTCTTAATCTACGCTCGGATAAAAAATTGCTAGTGTCAAACAAATATTTCTTGAATGAAGAGCACATGATCCTACAAATTTTTAAGAATACACACATTCTTGATAGAAGAATATATATTCTTGATTGAAAAATACCATCGTGGAAACAGGAAATCCTTTCTACGAAAGAAAAAAAAAACAATTACTCGAGCCTGTCAAATATTTTTTGCATAAAAAGAAACCGTGGCTTGATCCTGAAATTACATATCTTTCTGATTGAAGAAAACATTTTGTAAACACCAGCAATTATTTTTCTCAGTCTACAATTTACCATATTTACACTTACCTAGCATAGTTTCTTTAGGAGAAAATTCGCTCCTCGACACAGCCCTCCTCTTGATATAATTAATATTTTGTTCAACCCCCTTCTCCAGTTTTGGCGGAGCGAAACTCCACATTTACTCTCACTCCATTTCTCTCTGAAAATAGCGAGGCGTATCGATTACCGTCGACACTTTGTTCTAATTCGCGCTAAATCGTTAGTAATTCGTCGCACAGCCCCTGCTCTCCGCCTCTCGTATTACGAAACGCACTTACTTTCATCAACCTTCGGCGAACCCTTATACGCACCCTCGTTCCAAATCTGTTTCACCCTCTCGTTCTCCTTTCCTTTTTTCCCTATATCATCGCGCCCTCGCACGACATACACCGAGAGAAATAATTGTCAGCGCCAAAGAAATGTTTTCTTCGATGAAAAATTTGATATAATTTTAGGATCAAGCCATGGTTTTCTTCGTAGAAGCAAATACTCTTTAGTAATTTTTTTTTATTTTGCGCAGAAAGAATTTCTTACTTCTACGACGATATTTTTGAATCAAGAACATATATTCTACAATGAAGAATCTGTATTTTTAAAAATTTATAAGATCATACATTATTTTCTACCACTTAGCATAGGATGCTTGTAATGCTCAGGCGAGAAGAGAAGACAGAGATCGATTGATTTAGCTTCACTGGAGTTACGTCCCAATTTTGGTTTATTTATTGCCAAAGAAAGCGATACGTCAGACGACAGAATTTCTGGATTGTTGATCGAAGAAACATTTTTTGGATGCTAGCAATTATTTCTCTCAGTGTACACACACCTGTTACATTTCGCACAAACGAAAGAGACACAATCGCGGCGAATCTCATCAGACGCGATGACGATCTCTATAGATATCGCCGCCGGGTTAACGATTCCAATTCGAGGCGTACTTACAAAAGTATTTATTCGGGGCTCGAGTCACCGCGGCGAGCGACGTAAATCGACTCGCGGGGTCGACGGGGTGCGACAGAGAGGAATAACGCGATAATTGAGTTTAGTGGGCGGGGGGGAGGGGTAGCGGCAGGAGCAGAGCGAGACTTTGGTTAGAGAGTGGCAAGTGTAAATCCCCCGTTCAATTACGACTTGCGGGGTTGAGGCGACGCGCGAGAGAGGGTGGTAGGGTGGGGTCGGCGAGAAGGGTGAGGAATGGGGGCGGACGGCAGAGGAGCGATGTCGCGGATGAGGGAGCGGGACGTGTCTATCCGCCTTTATACATATACGTTTCACTCTCGAGGGCTGAGCGAGGGAGGAGGGGGTGCTCCTGATTTCACCCACCCCCCGAAAAAGCGCCGCGACGACTGGTACACACTGCCGCGACGCACGGCGGATATCTGATCAAACTTTGCCACGAGGAGGACGAGTACATCGAGAAGTTGCACCCCTTTTTCCCGCGTCGTGAAAAGTCGAAACACAGGGCGCGAAGGGATTTCTGGTTAGGTGCATCGCTCCCTCTAACCCGCGCGTCGTAACCTCGCCGGCGCGTGATCTCTCCCTCGACCTTTCTCTCTTTCGCGTTTCGAGGGCGCGAACAGCGCGCCTCGCTCCTCCGCCCCCCCCCCTGGCCAACCCTCCCATCCACCTGACAGCAGCGGGACAGGGCGGTTCCGGCATGGAAAGCTGGGAGCGTCGTGCTACTTCCGCTCCCGGAACGGGGGACGGATATTACCGACGTCGCTCGTCGCTTCGCTTCGACGGAAGACGAATTCTCGGCATCTATCGCGCTGGAAGTGGGAGGCTTCGTGCCGGGAGAGGAAAAGATCGAAGGGACGTTTCTCCTTCGTGGATTCGCGCGCGGATCCGGTCGCGCTCGTACACATGTACTTTGCTCCGGCGCTGTTGCTCCTCCTTTGTTTTTCCTCGTTTTTCTTTCGCGTGATGATATGACGACTCGACTTTTCTTCGTTTATCTCCGCGCAGCTAGCTTTTGCGCTCGCTTCCGATGGGATCTTTTATTTGTCTTTGATATACGATCTCGCATTTGCGGAGCTCGCTTTTGGAGTGCTCCTAATTATCCGCTGCGAGCTAAATGCCGTACTTTGAAAATGAGTTTGATATGTGTGTACGTTCGTGATCATTTAGAAATAATCCATTCGTAAAAAAGACATAGCACGTAAGACCCTTTCCGATATTCTCATTGGCTAATATTAACGAAAAGTGGAGCCACTTTTTCGTGAATGTCGAAATCGTGAAAAGTCATTTTCGACACGTAAGTGACATTTGCTAATTATCAAATGACGTATAACAACGAATCTCATTTTTTCGTGAATTTTATCAGCTGAATTTGCTACCTCGAATCTAGAATTTTCAAAGCACGAGTGAGTGACGTTTTGCCAATTGTCAAAGTATAAAAATTTATGTGATTAAGTACACCGAGAATATATAATAATTTGGTCAATTTAACCAAATTCTTGGAGACGTTGATCGAACTGTTTGGTGAAATATGGATTCTCCATTTGTTTGGTTAGACTGACCATGTTTTGTTTAGAATAACTAAATATTTGGTTAGACTAACTAAACATTTGATTAAAGTAATTGAATATTTAGTACAACTGACCAGTATTTCGGTTAAAATAACTAAATACGTCAAACTAGGTGCGTTTTGTCATTTTAACCTAACTATTTTTTCCTCGGTATAATGACGAACAAACAAAAAGTACGCGCGAGGCGCATTCGTTGTCGCTAGTTTGAAATTAAAATACAAAATTCAATTGTCCTTGAATAATTCGTGTAAATACGCTGCATCCGCAGTTCTTAAAGAGTGTTAAATTCTTCTTTAATTTGTTTCTTTTTTTCGTCTCCCGAGACACTTCTTTTGATTGTAAACTATAAAAACCCAGCATCTCAATGATTAAATTCTTGCAATTTTTCCCACTAGATTTTTCTAGATGGACTCATTATCGACAACGCAACACGAACCGCGCGTTGTTGCGCCTCCTTCGACCCTTTTCAACCCCCTCTTTTAATAATCGTTAAAGCGCAGACCGACTAATCTCGCTCAGGTCACAAAGCCTCGACCTGATATTTTTCGTACATTCGCGTCGAGAGAGCAGTTCGATCGAGAAGTGAAAGAGGATAGGGAGAAGAAGCAATTTATTTGCTCCGAGACCGAGAAAAGAAAGGTTCAAATAAAAATGAGAACAATATGAAATAGACTGGAATTAAACATAACAACGAATACGATCGGAAACTAACTCAAAATGACGAGCTGAGGAAGAAACGGACAAAAAAGACAAATAAGAAATCGCCTCAAGCCCTGCCCGAGGAGCAGAGTAGAACAGAGAGAAGACGAAGGGAGGGAGAGCCGAGTTCAAGGTCGGATGCGCCGTATATGGACCGAATCGCGCGGCTAACCGTTGACGACGTAGCTACTCTCCATTCCGTCCGGGGCCTCGCGCAGCGTTTCTCGTCGTTGGGCGGCTCTCGCTATTATTTACCAACCCCATTATAAATGGATAATTGGGCTCACCGGCAGGCAAAATTGATTTTGCTCGCGCTGCGCCCCGGCCGGACGGCCCTCGGAGGTCGCGAGGTGAGACGACGTCGGATCAACGGCGATTTAATTTAAGATTGCGGCCTTTGTGCGGGCCCACAACGAAAATTAAGATTAATCGCGAAGGGTTCGCGCGCCGGCTCCGTGCAAGGCGCGCGCGACGTCGACGGGGTGGGTGAGCCGCAGATATATCTCCATAGAGATACACCGCGGAGAGAGCTCACGCGATAGGAAATGCAGGCGATCGTTTCGCACCTCGAACCGAGCAACCGCGCGCGCCGGAAACGCACGATCGCTCGCGCGACCCTCTCTCTCTCTCTCTTCCTGCCTTACCCGCTTACGTGGCGATATCTACCTACCCACCTATCTTCTACCTCTAACCATCCACCCGCCGTCGTCGGCCCACCTCGTACTCCGCTAAATCGAAAAACTTTTCCACTCGACGAGGAGAGTAGAGCGAATCGAAATAAAATGATATGGGAGAGACAGGCGGAGAGCTGGAGAGAGAGAGAGAGAGATGGAGAGGCGGAGGAGGGGGTCGTTGGAGTGAGAGAGCGATGCGCGCGGAGTCTTTTCCCTCCGCGGTCGTCCGCGCGGCATATGACAGCCATAAAGTATCAGCCGCGTCACCGGGAACGAGCCGAAGTCTCAAATCTGAAACTAATACCTCGCGAGCAGCCGCGCGCGTTCGAGTTTGCGTTTGGATTCGCGTTCGGTCGACTTGGATTCTCGTTGGGAGCTCTCGCGTGCGTATGTGAGTGTACGGCACGTAGAGCGTGGTTATGTATTCCGCTACAGTGCACTCGGAGGGTTGGGCGAAGGGAGCGGAAGATGAGACTGAGAGGGAAAGGTGATTCGGGTGTGTCTTGCCTCTCTGGCGATTTCTCGAACGATATTTCGTACTGAAAATTGGATCTGCGGGGATCCGATATGAGTTTCCTTGGTTTTCGATGTCGATGGAATTTATTCTTGAAGGTTCTATTACCGATGCTTAGTTTCGACTTGTGGTACGCGATTACGAGAACTGCGAGGAGACGTAGGGTATGTGTCCCAATAGCCGGACGGCTAAGCGCGGGATCCGGACAGCTGCACAAATTCACACTGAGAAAAATAATTGGGTTATAATAGTGACAAAACGCTTCTAGTTAAGCGTTTTGAGTTATTCTGGCCAAACGTCAAGTTATTCTAACAAAAAATTGATCAGTTTAACCAAACAGGTGGAGGATCCATATTTCACAAAACGGTTTAGTCATGCTCTCCAGGATTTTGGTTATGTCGAGTAAGTTATTTTTCTCTGTGCATGTAACAGATTGTACTCAAGATTCTTACTAGTGAAACTTCTCGTATACCTACATCATTAATTTACTGAAGACTTTTTTCAACTAGTCATTTCTTTTTATCCCATTCAATAATTTTAATTACACTCAAATATATTCTGCTACTAGGACGAATCATGCTAAACTGAGAATAAAAACTTGGCCAATTCAACCAAAATCCCGGAGACGACGACCAAACCGTTTGGTGAAATATGGATCCTCTCCATCTGTTCGGCTAAATTGACTATTTCTTGGTTGGAATAGCTTGACGTTTGATCGGAGTAACTGAGCATTTGATTAGAATAACTTGATATTTGATTCGATTGACAAGCATTTTGTTAAAATAACTAAGCGTGTTCAACTAGACGTATTTTGTCATCTTAACCTAATTATTTTTCTCACGCCCGGTTTATGCTTAGGTCCTAACTCCCCTATTCCAATGCAACTCGTTCGCGATTGGCTGTCATAAATCAAGACTAGGACTGACAACCAATCACAAACAGTCACCTTACGTTCGTGTTTCACTTTTGATTTACTTCCACGTATTTTTTTTTATACGACAAAGTACTCATTCACTCTCATAGAATCGTGCGCATCCTTTAAAATGAACTCGACACATCGGCAAGAGGATCGCGATCATCGACGGAACATTCGCGAGCTGCAATTCCGATGCAGCGTCGTGCGTCTTCCCCTTACACGCGGAAAAGGCGACCGGTGTATTTAACGCGAAGTCGTTCGCGGAATATGACCGTCGTAAACTTGGTATCAGACGTTCCTGGGAATGGGCCGGAGTGATATTTCAAATCCGGTCGTGAAGGTGACGCGCCTTACGATCGCGTACGCGCCCGTGTAGAAATTCTACTCGCAGGTTTTACGGGGCATTCGAGGCAATTTGATTTTGCAGTTTCAAAGTATACCAACCTTTTCGTGCATCACTCCCCGATGGGTTTATTCCGTGTAACTGCGTAAAATCGACGACAAAACTCAAAGTTTCCTTTAGGTATTACAAAACTCTTACGCCAATCTCGCGATAGGGGACTTCACGCAGGGGGTTGCAACGGGGTGCCCCGAGCTCCCTCCCGTCTCGCGATCGCTGTACTCGTGAATTCAAAGTCAAAAGGACGCGACATGGTAACGTCGTCGGTCCTCCTCTCGCAAAGTCGTTCGCCCCCCTCTTCATCCCCCTCGCCCGTTGGCTCCTTTATAAGGATATAGGAATCGGGTTCGCCAGCTCGCGCGGCAATAAGGCGGTGGCACCGCCTGCTTCTAAGTGTTATGAGACCTTTCCCGATCGCACTTCTGTCTACACCTACGCGCCCACACCGTCAGCCCGCCGCGGTGTCCCCCGTTAACCCCCTCCGCAAACCCATTACCACCCCTTAGGACCCGCGCGCGCGCGCGCTCGAGGAGGAGGGAGGGAAACCGGAATCTGCCGAGGTGCCCCCGCAGATGGTGCGCCCCGCGCTCTTTTTTTTTTCTTCTCTCGCGACGCCCCAAGTGCGACGACAATCTCGAGGTCTTTGCCGCCCGCTCGCGAGAGGCGCGAGAGAGGGAGTAAGGGTGCCACTCGTGTGTCTCGGATGTAGATATTACTTGGCTCGAGAAGTGTCGCGGCCCGAATGTCTCCGCGGTACGTCCTGCAGCGAGATGAGTCTCTTCCGCAGCATCCCTTTCTTTTCCGCTCCTTTTTGCTCCCCTCTTCGTCGACCCCGCGGCGTTCCTCCGCGCGTTCTCATCATCAACAGCGCGGCGCCAAAGGGGACCGGGCGCTGGGTTGAGGGGGGGGACGAGAACGCGCGCGGAGATTTATTCGGAACGAGAGAGATACTCGCGCGCGCGACTTCCTCCTATATTCCATATATGTACGCGCAATTTCGTCTTCGGTTGTATATAAACGCGCGTAGGTCGTACCCTCGCGATCCGCGCTATAAAAATTGGGGGGAGGAAGAGGGAGAGCGGGACGTGGAAAGCGAAACTGTGCATCTGCCGGTGCCACGGGATCGTCGTCACCCTCGAAATTGAAATAGGCCGAGTCTCACCCCATTTCGCCACCGTTGCCGGGACGATCAAAGCCCGCGCGGACGAAATCGCTGGGGTTCGGCGGAAGAAGGGTTGCATTGTCGGGGGAGCGATCGGGGATCAATGTCGCGTCGCAATACTGGAAAAGCGATCGATGGGGTCGTCGGGACGTCGAACGCCGGGGGTCTACAGTGTAGCTCTGCCTTTCGGCGCGGCTGATAATGATTCCCGTGATTTACCGAGGGTCTAACGACGCTTCGTAAAGTTCTAATCAACGGGGGATCGCGTGAAATATCCCGGCGAATTCTTCGCGATTATTTATCATCATCCGCCCTGCGGAGATCGGTTCGAGTCTGCGACGACTAGTTTATCTGATATCTCGACGTTCGATAACCTCCGCCCGACATCGTCAAATTTATTTATGTATGCAAAGCAGCTCGACAACCCCCGCGGGCAAACTATCGAATCCCTCTTCGCGGAATACCGTACACAAGCTCCCTCCTCGAACTTGCTACGAGGTATCGTCCAGAATCTCACCCTCTCGACATTGAAAGCGTATCGTCTGTAGTAACACTTCTTATTTCTTTTTGTTTTCTATGATTTCTTATGATTTAAATATGTTTTTGTTACAGGGGTCCCACGACCATTTTCGGCTAGGCCTTTCCGAGGAGGTTGGTTCGTTTGTTGATTCGTTTGGTTTGCCATTAGGATTAGACAGTAGTTTTTTTCTATCGAGTCTACTAACCATGAACCTCTATCGAGTACTATATATATATCAGTCGACTAACCATTACGTATTATATCATCGTATCTTCCGATTCCTTTTATTATTCACACCGCTCGTTCGCTCGCTCACTCACACGCTCGCTCGTTCGCTCGCTCCTCACTCTAAATATCGCAGTGTGTATTAACCCTTGACTCCATGTGTGGATGCAAACTACGGATGGCGTGTCTCGCTATTTGTATACCTTACGTATACACACATACACATTCTCCATTACTTAGCATCAGTTTATTAATTCCTAAAAGAGAAACTATCATGATCGATGTTATTCCTTTACGCGGAAAGAAAGATTCGATCGATTCCTGCGGTAAACATGAGCCAGGAATAATCTTTCATAAATGTTTATTTTATTCCAATGGAGAATTGGTTTCGTTTATTCGTTACTTGAAGATGAAAGCAATATTCATTTGAATGGAATAATTTTTGATCAAGATTATTCAGATGCCTTTACCGTAGTCAGTCGAATCCTTTCCTCGGAGAGAGGGTGATTGCATCGACGATCCTCCATTCGAACTGTAAGTTTACCACGCTGTTATTTCCGCAATTCTCGATGTTACCATCTGTTGCATATTTGACCAAGCATCTTTTATCTATTTGACTGGTAAACTGCTAAAGAAAAGCGGCAGATTTCAACCGTTTACACATTTCGCCATTAGCGAAAGGTAAATGTAAATCTGGCCTACTATTTTCCCTCGGATCACGTTCGATAATGCGATCGATACAATCATCCTGACGTATTACCATGCCAATACAGACTAGACCAAAAATACTGTCCTAAAAATAGATTGAAATAAAAATAAGGAGGAATCGTTAAATATGATTGGCACTTTTTAGAAAATTAGAGGAGGAATGTAAGTTTTTGAACAAGCATCAGCAGCAGCGATAAAAAATCTGATTCAGCCATTTCAGATGGTATGTCTGAGAAACGAGGTCCGGCCTTATAGAACTTCAATATTAGATTCCGAGTGGCGCAAAATAATTTGTATCGAAGTGGCTCCAGTAGTTTTGGAATTTTTGTCCATTTTTTTTGCAATTGGGGTGGTCATCCCTATTCAGAGGATGAAAATAAAATTCTTAATTATTGTTTTCAAAATCAGCGTTGTCGATTTACCTTAAAGATGAGCTTTCAGAGTTCTCGTTCATTCTTTATGCAATAGGGGTAGTCGCCCCTGCTCAGAGAATAGAATTACAAATTTGCAATAGTTATCAGTGGTATCAGTGTGGTCGAAAACCCCTGAAGCGACTTCGCGATAGGAGTAATATCAAATCATTTTCATCCACTCGGAATTTAAGATTGGAGCTCCATAAGGCCGGATCTCATTTCTCAAACTTATCACCTAAAGGGCTGAATCACATTTTTTTTATCGGTGCTACCGATGCTTGCTCAAAAGCTTACATCTCTCCTATAATTCATTAAGAAGTGCCAATCGTATCTAGTAATTCATTCACAGAGAAAGAGAATTAGTTGGATCTACTGAGAATTACTTGCGGGGTTGCAAGTCATTATTTATTTATATCAATTAAATTTTTTAACGCGGCAATGAAATATCTCTTCCTTACAATCGTGTAGAATAGTATGTATGTAATTGCAAAGACGAAATATCTAATTAACTTGAAAAAAAAATTTAATTGTAATATCAGTAAAGAGTTATTTACGCCCCGCAAGTAATTTTTAATAGATCCAACTAATTCTTTTTTTTCTGCGCTTCTATTTTTACTTCAATCTACTTTCAGGACAGTATTTCTAGTCCAATCTGTCTAAATTCTATCCGACAAATCCGCCCGTAGTCTTTAGTCGATCGATGTTTAGCTGTGTGTGGTATATTTGTATACGTATATATTTACCTAGGTATATATATCCGGGGCAGGACGACGTCCTGTTTTCATCGGCAGGTACCGTTGTACATACATCGCAGTCGCCACACGACAGCCACGCTGTACGCGCGACGTAACGACGGAAGGGTGTAGGATTTCGCGTCGGGACGTTCGACGCGCAGAGTCGAGTATTCGCGCGCTCAACCCTTGGCCTGGCACAGCCCTCTCGACAGCCGCCGCCACCCCCGCGTGACGTCTCCAGCGAGCTCTCGACAATCGTCATGTCCTCTCTCCCACCACCCCCTTCCCGCGCTCTTCACCACTCGAGACTCCGTATGCTTCTCATATGCGACGGGATGAAAACCACCCCTTTCGTACGCTCCGCGTCGCTCGTCTCGAATTTGTACGCGCGCTATACGGTCGAGTCCTGCGGGGACTTCGTCATTGTTTGACGCAGCGGGTGGCTGCTACGGGGCAAGGGAAGAGAGAGAGAGAGAGGGCCGTGGTACGACGGGGTAGCCCTCGCGGGTACCACCCCGCAGAGGACGGAGGTCGGAATAATATAGAGCGGCCGTCGCGTAGACCGGCCGTTCCATATTAAATATCATTTCATTGAATTACGCCCGTCGGAGTTGGATTAGCTCTCCGCTTACGCGTTAAACCTCGCCAGTTCCACGAGGGGTTCCCTCGCTGGCCCTTTCCTCCCCCGAGCTGCGCATCCTCCGGTCGTGCCCTTGCGAGAGCGGCTATTCGTATATCTGCGAAACTGAGAGACAAATCGTCGTCGTGGCTTCGGCGTTAAACAGACCCTGAAATCGTGCTTAACCCCCCGACGGCGTGGGTGGATGTGGAAGGGTGGGTCAGTTCCAGTTGTATAAGTATAAACGACCGGGGGATCGTGTTCATCCTCCGATCGCGTCTCTTTACTCGCTGGAGAATTCCTCGGGGATAAAGGTACGACTGCGTTGGAACGCGGGAAAAAGTTTCCACCCCTCGGAGCTTTCCCTCTCTTCCTCTTCTCGCGCGTCCAGGAGAGAAACCGCAACACCCGCGCCGAGCCGGACACTTATAAACCGATTCCTGTAATTCACCGGGCGGGTCATAACGAGCACTTCGCTCTCCACCCTCGGTCGGCGCGGGAAAGCCTCCGGGAGATTTATTCATTCGCGAGATACAAAATTTCGCGTGGGAACCACCTGCGTCTGCTCCCTTCGAATCGCCTGTCCCCCCCCGCGCGTCATCCCCTCTTGTTTACGTGGGTTTTGTATACGGCACGGTCCCGCGTATACAGGGGACGGTGTAATTGATAGTTACCCGATAGTGTAACGTAGCTTTATTGATTAAATACTCGGCATGAGAAAAGAGAAAAGTTGAATGGGGTAAATAGTCTGATTTGTTTTAGAGAGATCGACATTTTTACTCGACGATTTTAAAAGGTGTAATGAGTATTAGTACGTACAGGGTGGCTACGGATCTGGAAAACCGGGAAATGGCAGGGAATTTGATCTGTCGGGGAAAAGTCAGGATAATCTGAGAGAATTTTGGATTTTTACTGGAAACTATGAATAAAGTAGAGTTATTTTCTCGAAATTTTTCACCGTTCACACACTTCACTGTGGAATATTACAATTATTTGTAGCTTTATTGATTTTATTATACAAAACTCTCCCATCGCGAATGATAATATCATGGAGTAACATGGCTGTGAACATTTCTTTACAGTCATATATTTTTTGTAATGTTGGATATATTACTCATACTTACATCATTGCTGCATTCTTCGTAAGATTTAGACGGCTTCGGCCTGACAAAAAAGTATTTTTATGAAAAAAAAAAGTTCTTTTCCCTCCGTATTTACCCACCGTAGAATCATCGTTCAAGAGGATGATCGTTGCGTCTGATGCTGTATCAGATCTACATAATGTATGAGTTACTTTAGGCTGGACAATCTGGGAAATTCGGGGAATTGTACTTTCGGATTTCATTAGAAACCATGTCATTTCTAAAGGCACTCATTTCAGAAAATGCGTCGACCACGATTGAAAGTTACCGCGATACTGTATAAATCCTCGACACGTTTCCCGTGTCTAGGTATATTCTCGGTCACGTGTATTCAGCTGGACCATTCCGCATAGTCTCGGAGACTACATACATATATGTACCCCCAGCAACCGGAACCGACCCCAAACTCTCGGAGTCCACCGAGCGCCCCACAACCAGCCCTCGAGCTCTTTCTCCGACTAGTTTCCTCCGCATCCTCCGTCTCCTCCGCCTCCTCGTCTGCGCCGCGAAACTTTTTCGATGAAAACCACGTTACCCGATTACGTGGCCTGGCCTAGATCGTATACCACCTCCGTATACCTGACTCCCCTGCGCACCGTCGCGAAGCGCGTCCCTCTCCCTCTCCCTCTCCCCTTTACCCTCCCACGGATCCGTAGGATGGCGGAATCCACCCTGGCGTGGCACGTCGAGAGAGCGCGCGCGCCCAACGTGCCGCCGTGCCAACAAATCATTCGAAAGGAAACGAGAGGCCTCCCTCTCCCCTTCCATTCCTCCCACCTCACCACTCCCCATCGTCCTCCCACGATTTGATTTATACACCGGCCTTGATTACAATTGATTTTAGTTTCAGCATACTCCTGCGCGCATCCCCCCCACCCCCATCCACCTCTCTACCTCGCCAACCCTCGCCACCCTACCGAGCGCAAGAGTGTTGTTTCGGCCCTCCCTCCCTGGGTACAGGCACCGCGGAGGGAAGCGGGTTCACTTCGCTTCCACTCCTCGATACAGACGTACACGTATATAGATCCATACAGCTATATTTCCGTGTTTCGCGAGCGAATACGTGATTTCATTTGCGATACGTACTCGCGATCGCTCTACATCCGCTGCATATATGCATCCCCTCCCCGCCACCGCTTCCCTGCGCGGCATATCCGTCATTCTATCCATCTATGCGGCCCGATCGGTTCATCCACGTTGCGCGCAGTTATTCGTTACCCCGCGATGTACCCATCTATACGGTGGATGGTCGTCAATTGCGTCGATTTTTGCCTCCCCTTTACTCCTCTTTTTGCGGGAAGCTTCGGAGGATCGGGAGGGGAAACGTAGACGGCACCTGTCGGTCCATCGTTCGGCGATCCGTTCTCCGGTGTCACGGGGATATTTATCGCCCGTTGGTCCACTCGGAAAAGCGCGTTGTCGCTTTTAGTCTGCGCCGAGTGGGCTGATAAATCGTGCCTCGTTTTCGTGGGGTATTATTAACGTCGTGGGCGATTATTAAGGGTCTGTAATTATTTTCGGAGCGCTCGGGATCGATTAGACGAGTTTCTGATATTGGATTTATCGAGAGGGAGGAGTCCCCGGAGGCTGGAAGCCGCGCGGTGTAGTGGTCGATGCTATTCTTACGCGGCTCGCGTCTGACTATATCGCGACTCGATCTACTTTGAGCCGCGAACAGCACTCTCTCAATCGAATGTTTAGCCTCGCTTTAATCGGTGTAGCCTCGGCGTTGCGTAATTCTGATGGCCGTAGATAACAATTCATCTTCTTTTCTTATTTCTCAATACCACACGGAGGAAGAGGATTGGTAGTTTTTACAGTGAATCTCAGTAACAAGGCTCCTCGAGGTGAAACATTGAACTTTTTAATAAACACAGCGTACTTTTTACAATTTGTTACAGTATATAAACCCGTAAACATCCGACACATATTAATGGGAGATTGGTAAATTTTACCGTATAAACTGATGTGCATACTGTTACGAACTGCAAAACATACGCCGTGGTCTGTTAAAAATTTTTAAGTTTCACTTCGAGGAGTCCTGTTCCTGGGATAACTATACAAATTCATGGGTTTCTCCATGACTTTCTATTAACCCTTTTTCTCCGTACATATTCGAAAATCTACGTGACTTTTTTTCTCCCCTCTCTTTCGAGGTAACTAAAAAATTACCCACCCCGGATAAATGAAATGGAACATAAAATCCAAAGCACATTTAAACGGACCAAAAAATTGATCTCGCCAACCAAACTCACCCTCCATCACGCGGCATCGGTCCACATACGCGAGAACCACCCCCGCGCGCCTCGATAAACCATTGATCCGCGCGCGAACCGGATTATTCCGAAGCAGATCGGAAATAGAATCGATCGCAGGAGGGGGCGGTGGTCGCGGGAAACGAGAGGTTTTATCGCCAGGTGGTTTATCTTTTTTTCTCTCCCCGCCGAGGGCTTCGATAAGTGTTTTCTTCGGGGCGAATGATTGGCGGCTGAATGCCAGAGGGGCATTTCCATCACAATGCCGACGATATAGCGAGCGGGTACGTTGGCACTGTGGCATCGGGCGCCGTATAACGAAGCACAGCCAGCGGGCAGGCGGCGGCACCACCCGCTGTAACACGTTCTCACCCTCGTAGCGAAGCCCTCTCGGATCGCATCGCGTCGGTGGCGGCGGCGGTGGCCTCGTTCGAAACCCCTAAATAGCTCGGCCATTGTGCCAAAGGGCGAGTAACGACCCCCGGCGCGGTATTTCGCGGTCAACCTTTGATTTCCGTCCCTCTCTGTGACTTTCGTCGCTGCGCGAATAGATTGAATATTCCGGAAAGCTGCAGCTTCCGGTCGGTGTGCTTTTAGTTTAATTTCTAGTTAACGAAGTTAATAGGGTTGGTAGGATAGAGCGTCGACATTGGACTGACTCTGTCGGTGCAAAATTCGTCTACCTCTGGCTATGCGGTCGTCCCTCCTCCCTCCCTCAGTTCCTCCTCGCGTCCGGGCGACAAATTGCAGATATTTCTTGCGAGGTGGAATCGCGCGTCGGAATCGGAAGAGAAACGAGCCGATTTGCTCGACGATCACGTATATACAGAAATATCCGAAGCTTCGGCTTCCCTTCAGGGAAGGAAACCCGCGCGAAGACGAAGGATCGGGTGGAATCGCGCGCGCGACGACGACGGTATATAACTTGGCGGAATAAGGGACACTGATCCGGGCTGTAAATTGCAGCGGCGTGAACCTAGCCGCCGGCGGTGGTAACCAGGAGTAATGTTGTCACCACGGCAAGCCCCGATACGGCGTCAGTCTTGTGCTAGTTGAGGTGGGGAGATGCCCTTCTTGTATTTTGGTACAGAAGTATGCCGAACCGGCGTTTCGTTCTAATTTTTTTCTCTGATAAACTGTTTTTTAAATTCTAATTGACACGGAAGGATGTTTTCGCTTTGGTATAGACGTATTTTTAGACCAGCATTCGTTTTAATCACACTTCTCTTTTCTATAAAGAAACATTTTTTAAATCAGACGAGAAATTAAATAGTTTATAATCGTTTCACCAAACTTCTAGGATATGGTCTCCAGGATTCTGACTAAATTGACCTGGGTTTTTTTCTCGGTGCATCGATAAGAGGTGTTATTTATTCAACGTTCAATCGTTTTCCTCTTACATTTTAAACCACTTGTGAAATTCGAGCGCAAAGAGAAGAGCGAATCCTCCATCTGTTGGGTTGAACTGATCACTTTTTGGTTAGATTGACTCAACGTCTCATTGGAATAAATAAAAACTTGGTTGGAATAACTTGATATTTGGTTCAACTGATCAGTACTTTGGTTAGAACAGCTAAACGCGTTTAACTAGATGTGTTTTGTCATTTTAACCGAATTATTTTTCTCAGTTTAATCATTTTCTCATTTCTGATAGTAAAAAACTTTCTGGACGAGAGAATCGTTGCCACGAACTTCTCTCATCTACATAGAGAAGAAGAATTAGTTTGATCTACTAAAAATCACTTGTGCGGCTGTAAGTAATTATTTATTTACCTACATCAATTACACCCCTTTTTTCATGTTAATTAAATATTTACCCCGTTCAATCACACACTATTCCACATGATTGTGAGGAAGAGATATTTAATGGACGCATTAAAAAATTCCGTCGATATAAATAAATAATTAATTGCGATCCCGCAAGTAATCTTTAGCAGATCCGATTAACTGTTTTTCTCTCTGTGTATAATAGAGTCCAACCGGTTAATTTTAAGCTCTCTAGTTGCTCGAACGAAAGCCTAATCGGATACACGACGCAGACTTAATTCATTATTGAAATAACCGGCGCCGCTAACGCGGTCGATCGTCGCCACAGCCCCCCACCCGAGTTCACCCCCGCTCCATTATTTATCCCCACATTCAGGCGGATCGAGAAAACGCGCGAGCACAATCGCTGCAACCTTTGCGAAGAAAGGCTAAGTAGGCCGGCCGCATCGGAACACCACCGCGCGCGGGGCTCGCCGACCTACCCTTCCGCTCTATACATCCACCGTCGGGTTATAGCTTTGCGCACAAAAAACAGAGAAGCAAAGTGCTATTGCGTCTCTTGAATGGAAGCAGGTCCGGAGGTTGTAATTTCAGGAAAATAGCAATTTCCAGGCCAATTAGTGCGCGAAATATTGCAAAACAATGCGCCACCGAGCTTGACGCACGTACAATATGGCCGCCGACATATCCCTCTCCGTACAATGGCACACGATGTACTCGCTTGCTCCTTCTTTCTCTTTCTCTCGGCGCTACCCTCTCGCCGTATAGCCGCGACGCGCGCGGCCGCTCGGTCGAACGCAGATATTGCGCGATATATACGTGTGCACACCTGCGGGCCCTGTCGCTGTACAGGTACCGTTGTACGGCGCACGCTACGCGCGGGCACTCGTGTATCCGTCGTCGTTGACCCGTGGTAGGCGCACACGCGTCGCAACGGTGAATCTCGATACACGCGCGTTTTGGGTGCACGTCGAATACGAGTACGTCTCCCTCTTTCTCCCCCCCCCCCCTCTCTCTCTCTCTTTCATATCGGTTTCGTTATCAGTCGCGCGCGCCGTTAGCAGCGGTTATTGTTACTTGGCTTTGCATTTATATGATTACTCTCTGGAGAATCACGTCGCCGTAATGGTGATCGACGCGCGAGTGCGGTATTATATGGTGGGATAAGTAGAGCGAGATATAGTACGTATATAATACGCACCTATACACGCGCGGAGCTCCGTGTGGGAGCAGCGGAGCCGAGGTGATTTTTCTAATTGAGAGGGATGCTGTGTGTGCATTTTTGTTCCGCTTCGAGGAGCATTACGTACAAGGTGATCCAGAACTAGTGAATTTCCTTTAATCTCTAATCTAATTTCATTGATAGCAAAAAATGTGTTTCCTCCTCGACTTCTTCGTACGAGCAATAATTTTTCAATTATTGTCGATTAAATGTGTTCAGTGAAATAGCAGTTTTAAATAACAATCAATGCCGGATAATACTGGGTAGGCGCGTTCGAAGAATAGCACATCTTTACCGACAGCTTCAAGATAACAGTGTTTCGATAGTTGAAAGATTCGATCAATGTATTGTATTATACAAGAGAAAATTCGGAATTTGTTTGCACTTTTCAAGATTAGCATTATCATTTTAAAAAGCAGTATCAACTTTTTTCTAAAGCCCTCAAAAACATTTCAGAAACGTTCCTTGTTCATACGTAATGAAGAAGTTAAAGCTGCTACACCGAGAAAAATAATTTGGTTAAAGAGACAAAATCCATCTGTTTGAACGAGTTTAGTTATTCGAATCAAAATACTAGTAAGTTTAAGCAAATATAATATTTAGTTATTCTAACTACATGTTTAGTTAGTCTAACTACACGTCTAGTTATTCTAATTAGAAAATGGTCAATCTAACCAAACAGATGAAGGATCTTTTCACCGAACGGTTCGGTTATGGCCTCCAAGATTTTGGTTAGATTGACCAGGTTATTTTTCTCAGTTTACGTAAGAATCATGCCGAAAAGAGCTAAAATAGTTCTACAACGCCGGATTTAGAAAATTTGGGAAGTTGTTTTATCTTAAAGTTTCGATAAAAAGATGTGTTACTCTTCAAATACCAACGCCCTCCCTCCCTCCCTCTCCTTCCACCACCCCTCGTCGTATTATTGCAATGAGCACATTTTATCATAAATAACTCGAAAAATATTGCTCGTTGGAAGAAATTGAAAAGGAAACGTGTTCCACTTTTAATAAAAAAATATACTCATGAAAGAGAATATACGAGTTCTGGATCACCCTGTATATTTGTCGGACAGATGCAGTCACATCCGGGCAAAAATCACGCATCGGGATGGAAATGTTGAGGAACAAAAACGATGACAGATCGCCAGGTGTCGTTTCTTTATTTATCGATGAACGTATCCCGGCGAGATGATTCGTTCAGCGGTTCGTCAAATATAGAAACGCGTTCGCGCTCTTACGTAAGGATCGATCGCTCTTCACGAAGAACCGTTCGACGAACGCCGCGCGGTGCTTTGCCTGAAAGGATTTTTGTTTCTGTCGATATAGGAAATTCGGCTGAGTGATGTGGCCGGGATCGAATCAATTACCCGTCAGTTGCCGCTCGATCGACGTGGCGGCTATACGCCGCGATTTTCCCACGTATACATATACACGCGTGCTCGCACGCCTTTACCGTATAGGAGAGGTTTCGTCGTTCGGCAGAAGTAATTTGAAGTAAGGCGGTCGGGAGAATTCAGGGAGGGAGAGAGAGAGAGAGAGAGAGAGAGAGAGAGAGAGAGAACTCGAGACTCGGTTGAATCGGCTCGTAAAAGCGAATGGCAGGTATACACCGAAATGCTGAAACTCGGCGGTAGTACGGAAGGGATGAGGAATGCGTTGCCGCAGCTACGTATATTCTTATACGTCCGAATATGCATCCCGGTGATACCAGAATTGCATTCGTCGTCGCGGATAGACGTGTGCGGACGACGCGAGTGCTCGAGAATTTTATCGGATGAATGGTCTCTCCCACCGCGAGATTAGGGAGGGGCGGGGTTATCAGATTTACTTCTTACTCTCGGCGAATTTCATTTGTAGAGGGTTCTCGCGATGTCGAATGGGCCGCTGCGGGTCTTTCTATTCGTCCACTTTCCGAATAGAGATACGTATTATTTTTCGTCATAGAGAGGGTCGTAACGATTTTTGTAACGCGATTCGAGTGTGTTTGATGTCGATAAAATCGTATTTTCTAAGAATAGGAAATTTTGATATTTTATACGTGTTAAGAAATCAAAAAGGTGGTTACTATACACGGAGAAAAAAATTTACTTGATCGAAATAAACGTGCCTTTGGATAATCCCAAGAGCTATTTATTCGATTTAAATGAATATCGGCTGGACGCAAATATTAGATTATCGAATTAATTAGATGTTATTTGAATCAAATCGATATTCATTTAAATCGAATAAATACGCTCTTGGGACTATACAAAGGCACCCTTATTTCGATCAAGTACATTTTTTCTCAGTGTAGGTACAGTTATGAGATATTTTTAAATTCTCTCGACAGTTAAATCAAGATAACATTTATTAATATATACGGATACTATTCCCGCATATTCTACTTCGGTTTGATATACAGATGGGAGGATCTAGAAGAAGACGGGGCGAGGGGCATAACCGACCCGTCGAAAGGTACCAATCCCGGCGTTCCTTCGGTTCCGTCTCATTCCCGCAGACAAGCGTTTTATTAAAATATTCAAATTACCGAGAATCGACTATTCGGCGGGCGCAATTATTTTTAAGGCGGTTTTACGACCCCCTAGCTTCCTCCCGAGTTAAATAAGCTCTCCCCGCCGTGGTTATTTCACCACTTCGATCGCGACCCCTCCCTCCGTACCTCGGCCAATCTCCGTCCCTCTCTCTTTTCTCATTTGATTATTCCGTCATCGCGACGTAATCGCATAATAAAGTGGCGCGAGCACGTTATTAAAGCGCCAACTCAAACTTCAGGGAGACGGAGTCGTCGGCCGATATGTGTACAGTTCGATCTACCGTGAAAAATAATTAGTAGGATTAAAATGACGAAATACATTTAGTTAAACACGTTTAGTTATTCTGACCAAAATACTGGTCAGTCTAATTAAATATTTAGTTATTCTAGTCAAATGTTTGGTTCTTTCAACCAAACGTTTATTTTAACCGAAAAGTGGTGAGTTTAAGCAAACAGATGAAGGATCCATGTTTCACCAAACGATTTGATCATCGTCTCTAGAATTTTAAATAATTGAGCAAGATATTTTTCAAAGTTAATTTAATTTCATTTTCAATAGGTAATAATCATGTTTTTGAGTTTGATAGTCCCAAAATTTTATCACGAGAAAAACTTTGGGCAAAGAGAAAGGTATTAGAAAGTTTTTACATTAACAAAATTAAAGACAATATACCTAAATATTAAAACTGATAGTGTTGAACTATATCAAATTTATCAACCAATAATTTAAAAATTAAAATGTAGATGTGAAAATAATATTGATTATAGAGGTCAGTTTATGAGTTATTAACAATACTTTCTTATTATTAACATGACAGTGTTATTAGTAAATTTTGTTAGGGGGTTGAGAAGAAGGAAGGAATGTAAGTGTGGAATGGAGGGGATAACGGTTGATAGAGTTATATAAATAGGGAATTCAATTATCTGTGGGTCATTACGTCTTTGAAGAGAGTTCGAAGAGGAACCGAAACGTCAGACGTGTATTGATTCTTTTTGTTGTTTGGCCTGATTATTACCTATTGAAAATTAAATTAATATTAAACTGCTACAGGCAACAGAAGTTTTATCTTAAGATATTTTTCTCAATGCGGTAAAGGAAAGGTTATGCGTTAGTATACATCGCAACGGATTAACTGGAAATTGAACTTCTCACAACTAGAAATCTAACCGAACGATTTTCGATCAAACATCGCCAATTACAACGCGTACCACCCTCCCCAAATGCACAGAGCAACCCCAGGAGGAGCTCGTTTCGCTTTCGTCGCGCACCGACGACGATTTCACCTCCATCGATTTATTCCGCGCGCTCCCTAACCCATACTAACCCATTCTACATCCGAACCTTGGGTCAAGTATTATTCCGTCGAACCGAACAGCCGTTCCACTCGACTGCGTTGTCTATACACCCGGTATAGCGCGACGTCGCTCTCCGGCGTTGACGGCTTCTCCCCCGAAACGACGTATGCCGCTTCTCCTTCGGGAGAGACGCAGAATGAGGGAAGAGGGATAAAGAGAGAGAGAAAGAGAGAGAGAGAGAACGGCGACGAACGGACGAAATAAATGGAGAGAGCCGGAGAACGCATACGTCTTTCCCGGCGCGTTATACCGACGGCCGTTTCCTGGTTCCGTTCCAACTTTCATGGGCCGCGGAAGGACTAGGGTAGCTTATATCCATCTAGCTCTTCTATCCGGCCGTTCCGGGCATATATCGCAACGCGGAGCGGTCAGGAGTGGTCACCGCGCCGCGCACGTCGTAATGAATTATTTAGTTTTTCGTGCCGGCTACCGTGTCTCTTGTGTGAGAGAGAGAGAGAGAGAGAGAGAAAGAGAAGAGGGCGAGGCCTCTTCATCCCTCTTTATTTCTCCTCCCTCGGCGAGGAGAAATTTCGTCGGCACGTATAAGCGCGCAACGAGAGAATCGCGAGCGCTTCGCTATATTCGCGAAGTCGTTCCTTCTTTACGTCGCGGATATGAGGGAAAGGTTGAGCGAAAAGTCGACGAGGAGCCACACACACCGAGAAGACAGTTTATTTGTAGTTAATAAATGTTTGTTTGAATATGACGAAAAAAACATT
The DNA here is from genome assembly GCA_963678675.1 of Xiphydria camelus. NCBI lineage: Eukaryota > Metazoa > Arthropoda > Insecta > Hymenoptera > Xiphydriidae > Xiphydria > Xiphydria camelus. The sequence goes on from OY783199.1 coordinate 3,719,412, forward strand.
TTGTTAGACCAAATAAATATTCGTTAACTATTGCAATATATATTTGGCACGATTTGATGCTTTGATGCAAACCATATGAATGAAATAAACATTTTGACGATTAACGTAGATTTTTTGTTCTAATAAAATATTTATTTCGCCGTATTTCAAATTATATTTATTAACTGTATTATTAATAAACTGTTTTCTCGGTGAAAATGCTTCGTCGTCATTGACGACGACGACGAGGGGGGGAGCAGGTTGCCACGGAGAAAATTGACTAGTTGCAATTAATATACCAGACCAGTAAGTAGGTGACAGCTTCAACAATATTTTGTTGAATAATCTGCAGCATAGCAATGATCACCATTCAAATAGTGATGATTACCGTTCTACAGATTATTCAACACAATATCTTCAAAGCTGTCACCTACCTATTATTATGGCACAGTGATCATTATTCGGGAAAAAGGAATTAATAATTTTTACAATGAATCCAAGTAACAGAGCTCCTCGAGGTGAAATATGAATTTTTTAATAGACATATCGTACTTTTTACAGTTCGTAATACATAGTATAAACCTGTAAACACCTGACACCTTTTAACGGGAGATGTGTAAATTCTATCGTGTAAACACTGATGCTTATAGGTACCTATAATACTATTACGAATTTCAAAAAAGTGTGCAGTGGTCTATTAAAAACTTGAATATATATATATTTCACCTCGAGGAACCCTGTTAGTGGGATAACTGTAAAAATTCACGGGTTTTCCCATGATTTTTTACCAATCCTTTTCCTTCGTGTACTGTTCCATTCTTTCTCTATGTAAGGAAATAATTAGATTACTGTAAATCTAATCGCAGGCTTTGAAAAATCGAAGAACCGTTGACTTGAAAAATGCGACATTCAAGGATTTCTCGAGTTTATTCGCATTTATCGGAATCTCAACGTCGAACGTCACTTTATCTCGATTCCCAGGCCGATTAAAACGTCTTTCTCGATGAAATTATCGATATGCGGGTCATAGGGCGAAGCAAAGACCATCGGGAACTTGCGCCACGCGGCCGCAGCGCGGAACGAGCCGACGAGAGAATTCCAGAGTGAGATTGAGAAGCATATGTCAATCGTTCCGCGATCCCTCCCCCTCTCGTCCCCCGACTAGGATTCCCGTCCTGCATCCAGAAGGACCACGGACCTCCCTCCGTCGCTCTCCCCTTCTCCGTAAACGAACGCGCTTAAGGAAGCGGAAACGGGGACTCGGGCATTCGAAGCACGCGCGGTGCCGCGCGTGACATACTGCCTTAAGGCTCCCTCCACCGTGTGTCGGGCCGGGCAGCGGCAGCTTCCCCTTTCTCTCGCCCTCTCTCCGATCGAACTCCGTCTCGGGGCGCCTATACATACGTCGCACGTCCGCGTCCGCTACCCTCCGCCGCGTCGCCTTCAAAACGACGCCTAGACGTAAGGGTGGACCTCTTAACTTCGTCGGGCGAGCGGCGCGTGCCTCTTTAGGGAGGTTCGCGCGGTGATAGCCGCTCGCAATTAAATTTCTACGGAGACGCGGCGATACTTTTGACCGGCTGCATCCCTTAAATGTACCAATTCGGCGTTCACGCGTGCGCGCGAGCGCCTTCGCGAAGAGGGGTTGCGCGGGGTGCGGAGTCGCAGGTGCGAAAGACGCGCGAGGAATCCTTTCTCCCCTCTTCCGCGCTTCGGAAATCATCGCCGCCTGTATATAACCGTCCATTTTACGCATGCCGCCACCCCGCGGCGCGCCAAAGCACCGCGCGAGACTGATTCCCACATTTCCGGAGACAAATTCGCGTTTTATGGGCCGCATGAGAAATGCCCGCGGAGTCCGCTGGAACGTCGCAATAAATATTTTCGGTAGACTATCGCCCTCCCCGCCGCCGCCGCCGGCTGCTCTTACCGCGCGCGCCGCGCATAAGGGTGTGTAATCAGCGAATATATTCCTCCGGAAGTTGAGCGAGGCGCGGCGAGGGGGTTGAAAGAGGGAGGGAAGTGGCGGGAGGAGGAAGAAGGAGTCGTGCGCCACGGAGTGTATGGCAGGCTTTTTCTCTCTCTGTCTCTCTCTTTCTTGCTTTCTTCGATGTGTACGGGCGAGAGAGGGAGAGGCAGAAGGGACGGCCGAGAAATATGGAGGGATTTCGCGCGGAATGAACTCCGAATTATGCGTCAGACAAATGCCCGGTCATGAAAACTAAACTTTACTTTAAGCTTTGAGCCAGGGCGCTTTTGCCCTCCCCCTTTCTTTCGCCGCACACCCCGCCGCGTCTTACCTCTTCCCGGGGCGCTCGGATACCTATACGTACGTGCAATCCTTACGGCGGGCGGTCCGATGCTCCCGGGGTAATTTCCACTGCGCTGCAGCGTATCCCTTCTCGCGCGCGGGAATTTATCCCTCAATGCCCGCTCGAAATACCGACTGCGAGAGTCTATTCGGTTTTAGTCGACGGTTGGCTGTTCGCTCGACAGTCTTGGAATATCATTTGTTTCTTATTCTGGAATCGTCGAGCGCCGATGTTATTGAAGCGGCGTTCGCTGTCGATATTCGGTAAATAAATGAGAGAGATATCTGTTCGAGGGATCTGAAGCTCGTCGGACGATTCGGAGGCAATTTCTACTTAGAGAGAACAGTTTATTAATAATTAATAAATATGGGTTATTTAAAATATGGCGAAAAAATATTTCGTTAGGACGAGGAAATATGTTAATTATTAATGTGTTTTTTCTTTATTCAAACGGTTAATCGTGCCAAATCAATATTTATTTGGTCCAATTAAATGTTTCTTTCGTCATATTCAAGCAAACATTTATCAACTACAATTAAACTGTTTTTTTTTTTTCGATTTACTGCGCGGCGACGTACCTACCCTTAATACCGCGCCGACTGCGATAATTTTCACTTTATACGGTGCAAAGCCTCGGACTTACGGCGTTATTTCGCTTACGCAAGATCTATCTCGGTTTTCCCTCCTTTCAATTGAGCGCCGGCGACGATACGCCTCTGGGTCATCCAAAAGAGTGGAGAATTAAGTGGAGAGCCGGGTGAAGGAGAAAGAACGAGCGGTGGGGGAACGTGACCCCGGCACACTTTTCTTTTTCTCCCTTCGCACGCCTCTCTAGCCTCCCCCGATCCTCTCACACCCTCGATCGAGAACTCTCTGCGCTAATCTATATTTTAATCAGACTCGACGAGAGATGGTGCTGCGAGGGAGAGGGAAGTGGAATATCGTAGAAGGTAGCAATAATATCTTCCGCGTAATTCTTTCGCGTCGCGATGGATATTCGACTCGGGAGTTTTCAACCCTCCGTTTTTTCTTATTGAGAAGCTTTCGCCACATAACGTGAATACTTAAGCTTACCTCGTAATTGGATAACGATACCTTTTAATTCCGTGGCTCTGAGTCGTGTGATTTATTTTTTGCGATCAATATCGCTATTATAATAATATCACATATGTATTTGGATATTTTGTGTCCGAATCGGTTCACATATTTTCGTCGGTTAAAATCAATTGATTCTTCATTTTAATTCAGCATTTCTTATATATGAAAATTAACAAATAAATTGTGGAAATTGACACAAAGAATGTTAAATTAACATTCAAAAATGGGTGGAGCGATTCTAACACGAAATTTTCAACTGTGCACGCTGCGGTCGAATTTACAACCGATCGTTTGAAGAGATACGTGATTCATAGATTATGCAGGCGAACACCGCTTTTACTTAGCGATCTCCGACATCTTCAACTTTAATATCTTAGTAGCAGAAGACACAGCGAGAGTCGAGCTTTGCGACTCTCTAACTTTTACGAGCGTGAATAGACTGCAAGTATCGCCGTTGCAGATACTCCGTTGTACGAGTACTTAGAGAAAATTGTTGCAATCTCCATATGCTAGACATCAATATCTACCGTACGAAGACCATTTCTGTGTAAAAGGAAACGAGACTTACACTGAAAAAAACAACTAGGTTAAAATAACAAAACGCATCTGGTTAAACAAATTTAGTTATTCTAACCAAAATACAAGTAAGTTGAACCAAACATTTAGTTATTCTAACTATTATACATGTCTAGTTATTCTAATCAGAGAACGGTTAGTTTAACCAAACACAGATGAAGAGAGAGGATCCATATTTCACCAAACGATTTTGTCATGATATCCAAGATTTTGGTTTGATTGACCAGCTTATTTTCCTCAGTGTATTTATATTAGGATAGTACGTCATAGAGAGAAAGAATTAGTTCGATCTACTGAAAATCACTTGCGGTAAGTAATTATTTATTTATATCAATTAAATTTTTTAATACGTCAATTCGATATCTCTTCCTTACAATCATGTAGAAGAGTATGTGATTGCGAGGAAGAAATATCAAATTAATATGAAAAAAGTTTGAATGGAAGTAAATAAATAATTACTTGCAACCCCGCAAGTAATTTTCAGTAAATCCAATTAATTCTTTTTCTTTGTTTGTACATACTTGTTTAACTCAGTTAAACTAGATTGATTTCACTGAACTAATTTTTTCCCCTTCGAATAGACGTATCGATGCGATTGTCATTGTTGGTCGTCGCAATGCGGTACGATCAATGGTAACGGCACACGGGTACCCGTCCCACATAATCCCTTGCTTTCTCGAATTCCTCCGAGGAAACGTTCGATCCTCCACGCGTACCTACCTCCCTTCCTCTCTCTCAAGGAGAACTCGGGCCAGCTGTATATCGGCGTAAGCCGCTCGAGTCGCGTGGTTAGACCTCACTCATGCTTCGTAGATACCCGAGGCGCACGCGAACCCTTGCCTAGGATCTTATAGATGTATCGCGCGATACCTACGATGCCGATCATTAGCCAACGTGGCGTGGCACGGTCGATGGCAGTGATAAATCGGTATAGTCAGTCCTGATTTAATTCGGAATTTGTCAATATTCGGTATACATTCTTCTACGTTCGAACGAGGACTATCGATATACGCGGAGCTTACCGTCAAGATGCTTTATATTTATTGAAAATAGAATAATGCACTTTGAAATAAGCTTCACGAATGTCGTTATGACAATCTTGCATTCGGAAAGAGGATTGTTCCTCTCGTGAATTCTTGAAAAGGAATTACAGGGAAATTCGCGAGATTACATCATGCTTTACTTCGAATGCTGTATTTTTGAGCATCCGAGTAGGTATCACGGTTGAATATTTCCTCGGAAAGAACTTGAACTTTAAACAGCTTCGTATTTAAAGGGCTGAGTAGTTTAGTCTCGCTATTCCGAGAGATAGAGCCAATGAAAATGCATCGAGCTTTTAACAATTGTTATTAAACTATCGTGTCACTAATGGTAAAAGGTCGTATATGATACTTTACACCATTTTGGCATTGTAAAAGCTAAAAGGGCTTATAAAAAAATTTATTCTCGCAATTGATAGAATTACATAAGAAAGATCCTCAAATGGTAAACAAAAATTTGAAAAACTGAAGGCACAGGGACATATAGGATATGATCGATACGCCCTTTTGGCATTAAGTTTCTTAAAAATTACAAAAACTAATGCTATGAAGACGTATCGTTTATACATACAAGTATAAACCTAAGATTGTCATGACCTTTTCGCTTAAGGTTTCATCATTTTTAAGAAACTTGATGCCAAAAGGGCGTATCAACCATATCCTATGCGCCTCTTTGCTTTAAAGTTTCCAATTATTTTTGTTCACTTCATCTTTTCATATTTAGACAAATTTGAGTGAATAAATAAAATTCTTAAACGCCCTTTTGGCTTCATAAAGGCACTTTTTGGTGCATACAACCTTTTGGCATTCGTGACGCGATGTTTTATCAATATTTCAGTGCGGTAAAGTTGAAGGCGTTAGTATAACCAGTGGTAGTAACGAAAACGAAAATAGACCACGTCACGGGATCAAGTTCGATCGCGCGGGACTAACTTTAGGTGGGCGGGGCGATGCAGGCCGAAACTCATTTGACTTTTTCCGTCAACAAAACTCGACTTAATTATTGTTTCGTAAGGTGACGGCGCAACTTCGCTATATGTATAACGACGACGGCGATGGTGTCGGCCGATCGACACGAGCGAGCGTCCCTTTCGCGGCGTGATGCGTTTTTAATGATGAAAGCTCCCAATTTCTCCAGCCGCCACGCGAAACGGCGTTTTACGCACGCGCCGAAAAGTGGCGAAAGTGAGAGAGCGATTTACTGATTTTACCGCGAGGATTGCCAGGGGGTGAGTGGGCGAGGGTAGGCGGCGGCAAGGGTAATGCGCCGCGGTTTACGTTTTCCTCCGCAATATATACACTACGTATTCCTCGCCAATTATGTAGCCAACCTCGAATGAAAGGGAAAGTGTTCTGGAATATCGAATGCTACACGAAGAACAAATATTTAGCAGTCTTAGCAGAACTAGGTTTTGCTGAGAACTTTCTGCTATCACGGGGAAAGTATTATCTGTAGTAGCAAAATATGTGCCCAGTGGTAGAGCAAATTTAACTGCAGTCGCAGTGAAATTTTTTTCGGTAAAAATATTTGCTATTCCTGCAAATATTTTTACCATTATTCGACATACTTTTTGTCGCCACGGATGATATTTTTATCACGATAGCAAAATACTCTGAACAAATTCCAGATTTTTTAAGACTATAAAATCATTTTTTTTTCGTACCTATACAAACACTGAGAGAAATGTTATAGATTTTAAACAATACTTATTTCTATTTTACCAGAATAAGTAGCTATTTCAACTATACGTATAGTCAACTCAACAATGCGTATTGCACCTGTCACATTTGGTATTGCTATAGTACATATACTGTCAAGTTGACCTGTCACTTAGCTTTGAAATACAGCTATCAGAAATATACCACGATAGTTGCTGTGCGATTTAAACATTTCTCTCAGTATAAATAGTGATTTTTCTTGTATTTCCATTACGAGAAATCGCGTATCAACCCTGTGCATTCATCCGGTGTCCCAATCGTCGACGACTCTGTAACTAAACGCGCCACTCTGCAACTGAAACGCGCAGCATCCACTCTGGATCGTTCCTGGAAGAGAATTCCTCTCCAAGCTCGAGGTATCCGGTTTGACACGAAATACCCCGTACGAGTTTCATTGTCGGGCGCGGGAATTTGCGGGATGAGCGGAATGAGAAGGGGTCGAATTCGGTTTGAAATCGGGATATCTCTGTGGTCCATCGCGCGTCGTCGGGACGACGGGGAAGATGAATCGATTGCGGGGTGTATCGAGTTAGTATCGGAGCTGCGGCTTAAGCTTCGACGTCGAGAACCCCCGAGGCAAGATGTGTTCTCCTCCTCCTCCTCTTTCGCTTTCGTCTCCCTCTCCACCTTCTCCTACTACTCGGCCAATTCCTCCGTTCGTGACATATATACACGGGCGAGCGGAACGTTCCTCGGCTGACACCTAACAAAGTGTAAAAATCAGGGTGGCGCAAAGTTATATTTATCGTTGCCGCGGGGCAAATCGAACACATCCCGAATATAGAAATCTCCCTCCTCCTGCATTTGTCTCTTTCTCTCTTTCTGGTACAAGCACCAGATGTCAGTCTACGCCGTTTCCCGTATATCTGTACACGTACGCAATAAACTCCCCCCCCCCCTTCGCTTCTCCCGTACCACGCCGGCAATCTCTATTTATTTCTCGCGTGTTTGATACCTCCTTCCGTCGTGCTTTACCTGCATGGGGTGTATATACAATACATGTATATATTTATCCGAGCGCATGCGACGACAATTTTGTCTTCCGTGATTTACACATTTAGCACATGCACGCTGAAACGTGGAAATATCTGGTTTCCCTTTATTTTTCCGTTCGCTCGTTCTCTCTCTTTGCTGATTTTCCTTTTTTCCCCTTTCTCTTTCGATGCTTCCGGCCAGTTTTATTTTATGTACATTTCGCACTGCATTTTATTTCATTTTATTTCTTTGTACAATTTAACTTCTTCTTCCTGTTATATCTACATGCCTGATTGATTCGTTTTCCTTTTCTAAATATATAATTCCTTTGTTTTACTTTTAAATGCGAGGATATTCGTCATTATTGCTTTCGATAGGTGATGCGTTATTTTACTGCACATGCAATTGCAGAGAATTTGTAGTTTACCGTAAAGTTTGCCAATAACGCATTTCATTGAAGTGGTCCAGCGCACACCGTGTGCACTTTCCACGGATTTCAACCGATGATGGTGCTGATAAACCGGGAGAATTACGTTCAATGTGTACTGGGTTGGATCAGTCGATTTCGCTATGGGTACACTCCCTTTAGATATTCAGTTTTACGACAAACTATACAGACTCCAATAATTTGCAACAAGGCTCCAGGTTTAATGTGCTACATAATATCAATTAATAAATCAATTTGTCTATCAGTTAAATATATAGGCCGGTATTTATAGTCGGAACTTACAAATAAGCACAACTCAAGTCGCCGTCTCGATCAATAAGTAACCTCATATGCTGGCTCAAGTCCATGCTTATTTACACAAGTAGCAATTTACTGTCCTTAGTTTTCTAATTCCCGTAATGTAATCTTACCAAAAAACCCCCGTATTTTAAACGCAGTCCTCTCAAAATCCTCAAATACTTACACCGCTCTCCTCCAATTCGCCTTCTCGCCGCGCGAACGCTCCGCACTTCTTCCTTTCCGAGAAGAAAGGAAGTGAGCTAGGAAGCGAGGGAGGAGGGATACGGAAGAAATGAAGGAAACAGAGAGCGGAAGGAAAGAAGAGGGAATCTATGGGTTACGCGGCGTCCGCGTTGTCGCCCGCGGATTCCGAGCAGCTGCGGAGGTACAACGTGCTTCCCTTCGCGCTCATCCTTCATCCCCCCCGCCCTCACCGTCCATTTCTCCGCTACCTATACTGCACCCTCATCCCCATTTCTCCCACCCCTTCGCGAAGACTTGGCGCGCGCTCTCGCATACACCCTGGCGAACTTTCGGTCCGCGCTGTTCTTTCTTCTTCCCCCTTCCGCCCCCTCCCCCCCGCTCCGCGAAATATAAGACCGAGTGCATTATCGAGTAATTTAGGAGGCGAGCTTTTTCTTTCACGTAAGGGTGCGAGACGAGAAAAGTAGAGTGAGTTACCACATCGGGACACCCCTGGGCGGCTATATACGCGTATGCGGGAATATCGGAACGCTTTATATCCGGGCGACGGTCGTGCGATTCGATAACCGTACGTATAGTTGCGCGTCCACCCCCTTCCCTCCCTTCTAACTGCCAACTGTCCCCCGCGACCTCTTCGTCATCGCGTTAACGCTCGCACCTCCACTCGTATCCCCCTCGTATTCCGCGAGTCGAATGTGTTCTCCAAGCTCCAGCGCAGGTGGTTCCACGTTGACATATATGTATGTATGGGACATTCTTAGTCGAGTAATTTAGCTAATTTTGCATTGACTGTTGACTGATTCAGGAGTGTGTACAAAACGAATCTCAGCACACGTCTATATTATATAATATTAATGGTTGTATGAACGAAGAGGCAATACATTTACACAGCTCTATAAAACGAAAACGTGCGGCGGACTAAAAACGTACTTATTCACTTTCCCCTCCAATCGTGCAACTATTGATACATAGACGTATGCTAAGGTTCACGCGATATACCGTTAAAAGTTTCCTTAATTTTCAGACACGATGATATACGTACGTAATTGCACTCTTATTTTAAGGAGACGCGTGTATTTATTCGAAATCCAAGAAATAATTTCCTAATATTTCAACCGTTCCTTGGTTAAGTAAAACCTTATAGAAATGCATGATCCGCGCGATGCTCTTCGAAGAATTTCAAGAGAAAATTTTATGTGACATTCAAGACATTTATGTTTCATGACAACTTCAGTACTTTGACGAAGTTTGAGATACATTTTTCTAACAATGTAGCTCTAATATTTATTAAATGAAGTATACGAAGGGTTCAAATGTGCCTTACATCTATTTCATGATATGTAAATTATTTTTATGTGGGTATGCATTCTTACAACACAGCATCCCTACGTAATGTTACGTATTTTAATTGAAATACTCGCCGCAACCGATTTTTTCATGGTAAATATTCACAGATACGCGCGTAATAAAACCATAAAACGCTGGATTCATTAAATTTACATAGCGCGTTTAAAAATTCAAGAAAAATTCACAGCAATTATACGAAATCTCGTAAATCTCGCAATTTGTCAAAATTCCCAGTACTGTACACGCTTTCATTCGACATTGACTGCGCGTACGCGGGGTTCACGCGTGATGCCCCGCATATCCGCGTAGGTACACGTATCTACCTATAGAGATACGCAGCATCCGTATCTCTTAGCGATCTCTTATCGCGCACATAAACCACGGCGATGTTTGGGGCTTTGGGCAGGGACGCGGGAGGGATTTCGGCCGCGTTTACCGCTCCCTCCTCCCCTGCTGCAACAGATATACACAGCAGGCGCGAGCGGCGCTACCGTCGTCCATTTTCGTCCTCGAGAACGACGTACTAATAGCTCGACGCACAATGACGCGCGAGAGAAAAGTAACGCGCGTCGTCGTTACGCGTGTACCGAGCTAACGAGTCTCAGAGAGCCGCGACCGAACGTCAGGTTTTACGCTCTTTGCGCGCGCGCGCGCGCGCCGCGCCGGGGCCACACCGCCGTCGAGTCGTTCCGGATAAGAGAACAGGTCCCCCGGGGGAGCGGGCTAACAAACTGCGACCCTTTTTCTACCACCCTATACCTTTCCTCCTACGCGTCCCCCTCCAATCTCCCCGCTTCCCCTCCCCCGGCCACTCGCGTTGTCCCTCACCCAGGCGGCTTTACGATCCCGTACACCCTCGCGGATTGACTTGGATTTAGGTACAGGGCATCGCGATTTCTATCCGCTATTTACGAACTAAAAGCGCGAGCGATCGCGCGCGCAGCGCCGTTTCTTCTCGGCCGCTTTGGAGGGGCACACCTGAAACGCAGGTGTGGTTTCGGCGCGTACACATACATACATACATACGCCACGTACGCGCGCCCTCGAATCCAAGCCGAGGGACGCGAACGGGGAGAGGTATGCTCGAATCGAAACGAGTATTTGCGCGGTGAAATTGGCTTCCGCGTACTTGGGGTTCCTCTTTTTTTTTTCTCCCTCCCCCGTTTTACTTTTCGAGAACCCAGGATCGCGCGCGCGCGCCGCGGTATACCTAACCAAAGCTAATGCCGGTTTGTTTCGTTGGCGTTCGATCGATTCGGTACTTCTGCGCTGCCGGTTGAGGGTAGTTCGCGTTGTTTCGGGGCGCCCGGGGTTTATATTGCGGGGACTTTGTTAGTTTTGGCCGCGGACGAAAACCCGGACGGCGTTCTATTCGCCTTTGTGGGTACTTCTCGAAGCGCGGGCGATCGGTTATTATTGCCGACGCCGTTTCAAGTTGATCGGGAGTTCAGCACGGAGAATTTCGTTTCACGTTGGCCGACGGAACGATCGGATGGTTCTTTTTCGTTCTTCCAATATACGTACACGTGTGCGTATCGGTACGCCGATCATTCCGAGCGAAAATGCTCGTTGGCTTCGGAGGAAGCTAAATATTTCGTCAGACTTGCTCTCTATATATTTTTTGTTCAATTGCACACGGAGAAAAGGGATTTTGAAGTCTTAGCAAAATTAGGTTTTGTCGAAACGTACACCGAGAGAGAAAAATCACATTAAAATCACAAAACGCATCTAGTTAAACGCGTTTAGTTGTTCTAATCGAAATATTGGGAAGTTAAATCAACTATTTTATTATTCCCATCACAAACATTTAATTATACCAACCAAAAAGCGAACAGAGTTGAACCAAACAGATAGAGGATTCATGTTTCATGGAATATTTTGGTCGTCGTGTCCAAGATTCTGATTAAATTGACCAAATTATTGTTCCCAGTTGCGCGCGTTACATGAGAGAAACTGCAGCGCGACGCGCGGCTCGCGGTTGACGACGTTCTCCGACGTAGCTATACCTATCATCGGCGGCACCCCGCGAGGAAAACAGCAGCCGCGCCATCGCCTCCCTGTAAATATGTTATTTCCCCGGGGTGAGATCATTGTCTCTCCGTCCGGATTCCCGCCCCGTTGTGAGCGAGTTCCATATCTTTTTCCCGCTACCTCTTCCCGGCCTTTTCTCTCTCGGCATTCGGGTGGGTATGTAGGGCGGGAAAGGAGGGAGGGAGATGAGACGGGAGAGGAAGCGAGAGGACACGGCAAAGCTCGTTCGAGAGAAGTGTCAAAATCATAGAGGCCGTTCGTTTCCTCGCTGCTCGTCGCGTCTATAGATATAGCTCTCGTATAGCGTTTGCCGCGCGCCTTTCTCGCTCTCCGCTTTCACGCGGCCAGAGAGATGGCATTGCCGCCACCCCTCGCCTTATCGCGTACGCGTACCGTATTGCGTACGTGCGCGCGTGCCCTCTCCTTTTTATAGCCTCCGCCGTCGTTCGTCCGTGCCTCGCTTTTCCTTCGCGAACCGCGGCGCGCTACACGTGCGCGACGTGTACAAGGCTTAAAAATGTGGGACGGGAATGGAATTATATGGGCGACTCTCGCGGATGTGCGGATGTATGCATGGCGTCGATATACGATGCCGCGCGTGCGGCTGTGGAATTGAGAACGAATTGCGATCGAATCGTTTACTCGCTCGAGAGGGTGAGGCACGTTGCAAGAGTAGTTCGTGTACACAGAGACAAAAATTAGTACACCCCGGGAAAACAGTTTATCTGTCGTTAATAAATGCTTATTTGAATATGGCGAAATAAGCGTTTTATTGAAACAAGTAAATGTTTGTTAATTATTACAATATTTATTCGGTATAATTAAATCCTGCGAAGCAATCGTTCGAATGTAGTAAATATTTTAATACTTAACATATATTTTCTCGTCCCGACGAAATATTTATTTCACCGCATTTTTAAAATTACATTTATTCTTCTCGGGGTAGATTTGACTAAATTGGCAGTTACATCGAGAAAACGGTTTATTCGTAGTTGATAAATATTTGCTTGAATATGGCAAACTCTAAACATTCTATTGAAGCAAATAAATATTTGTTAACTATTATATTATTTATTTCGTATAATTAAATCCCTCGAGGCAAACATTTGAGTGAAATAAACATTCTAATATTTAACGTATATTTCCTTCTTTTACCGAAATATTTATTTCGCCGTATTTGAAATGACATTGATTAACTATTAATAAATTTTGTCTCGGTGTGCATTCCTCTCTCTGCTCGCGACTATCGATTTGATCAAATCTATTACATCCTTTTCTCACAATCAGCGTTTCTGTATAAAGCGAAACTCGCTCGATGTATAAACATCTCGAGAACATATTAGTGAGGTAAAATTCTTTAATTAAAGTGTTTACGTTGAGAAGAAATATGCAGACGAAAATAGTTCCTATAAATACTCCTCCTTTATTTTCGTTCGCACAAGTAAAACGCCACCAGCTGAAAATAAGAGCCGGAGCATCGATTTCGACGCGCCTCGAATCGATAGTATCTTATCGTCCCTCCTCACGAGACACCCGCGCATAAATCACTCTTCCATCGCAGCACCGCACACTAGCCGTAATTTAAACTTCGCCTCGCGCGCAGCGCCCCTCGGAGGTATTTAATTCCACCGTAAAGGAAGGAGGATCCGTCTCGTTCGCGTCACCCCCGTTTGTCATATCGGCCGGCGCGATAGCGTATCGAGCCATCGCGACGTCGCGTCGCCCGCGCGTTATTACGACACTCGATAAACATTGCCGCGCGAGTATATAAAATTACGTTATTTCGTCGATACAATCGAAAACACGCCGCTGTGTAAATATCAATGATGCCGAATTTCACGGGAGGGTCGGAAATCCGTGAACGTGCGCGCGCGCAATTTTCCCCGGGAAGCTCGCTGTGGCGATAATAATAATAATAATTTTGAGGGTCTCGTTTCGCGTCGAATTACCGAAATCTCCGCGCTTTGCCGCGAACGGCTCCTCTCCTTCGTGCAATACCGTGCACGTGTGCGACCGGTACGGAAATGAGGGAATCGTAGGAGGGGTCGGGGGTGGTGGCAGGAAATGCACTGCTTTCGTAGAAGTCATTTCACGTGGCGCGCGGTACGTGTTTACTTAGCCGCCGAGAAACATAACCGCGACCCCGTATCCGCGCCGCCTTTTAACTTTCCCTGGAAACTTCGTTTGCCCGAATGGGGGAAGCATAGCCCCCGCCTTCGCGAGCGGGACGGATTATTTTCGTGAGGAAATCGGGGGCGGTTCAATTATCGCCGCCCGAGCGGGACTGTTTTACACGGAGAAACGACGGCGAGAAGCGCGCGCGCGCGCGATCTCTTTACGCTCGGAATATTTCATTAACGTCGGGCTTCTTTTCTTTTTCGCTCGGATCGCCATGCAAATGAGGCGTGTATAAGGAAAGCTCGCGTTAATCGGCTTACGTAGTTCCTTCGGACGATGTCTGCGATCTACGTATACCTGTATATATGTGTGCGCGAGAGAGCGAGCATTTCTCGCGGATGAGCTCCTGAAATAATTCATAATTGCCTTAGGTGCGGAGCCGATTAACAGAGACTTCGGATTGGACGAAATTAAGTACTCGCGTCGAACGGAGAGTTTCAAATTAAGTGTATGTTTCTCCGGTCATTTTTTATCGAGATTCTCCTTTGCCCTTCACTCCAATTATCGACATTTCCTCGACGATTATTATAGACACGTCTCCGAAGCGCACGCGAATTAATAACGGATCGTTTGCACCGCTCTTGAAATTTATCTCGGGTTTTGACGGGGTGTGTTTATAAATTAAAAGAATCTCACCATAGGTGTGTATACTGAGGGAAATAATTGTTAGTGTTAACAAAAGTGTATCTTCAATCAAAAACACGATATATGTAATTTGAGAACCAAGCCGTGGTTTTCTTCGTGCTGAAAAATATTTGATAAGCTCGAGTAACTTTTTTTTTTCGCGCAGAAAGAATTTCTTCGCTCATTGCGAAAAGTTTTTGGTGTACAATGCACCACATATTTACTTCTGATATTAGATTGCAGTTCAATTTTTTTGTCCTGCGATTTTTTCGTATAATTTGCTGGAATCGGACATCTCTTTAACAATCGTACCTTTTAACAAATCCTCAACCTCACTTTCGAGGATCGGACCTTCTCTCAATGTTTCGATCCAATCCTTACGCCTTCCATTCATTCTCTCATCCGTTCCGCCACATCGCCATACATGGTATACAGAGAAAAAGAATTCGTTGGATTTACTGATAATTACTTGCGGAGTCGTAAGTAATTATTTATTTATATCAATCTGTTCTTTCTTCGTATATATATAAATACTTCTCCCTTGCAATCACATACTATTCTACATGACTGTAAGGAAGAGATATCAAATAGATGTATTAAAAGATTTCATTAATGTAAATAAATAATTATTTGAGATTCCACAATTAATTTTCAATAAATCCAATTAAATTTGTTTCTCTGTGTACAACGTCCCTTCTTCTTTTTTACACACTCTACAGTCTCTATTTCGCCATTCCGCGAGTACTATTTTCCATCCACGTTATCACATCTCAGTCGTACCCGTTGTTCTCTATCTGCTCCTTTAACTCCTTGCTTAATCCAGTAACTTTCGAGGCCAACATCAGTCTCTGAATTTGTCACAGTACGTAGACTTATCTACATATATACTCTTTCAATCCTCTTGCAATTATTTCTCTCAGTGTAGAACGGGGACAGCGGTACCGCGCGTCGTGCCAAAGGGGTGACGGCGGCGAGAGGGAGGCAAGGGCGGGGGGGCAGTAATCGCGAGCGAGAAATTCTTGTAAGGGGCGTGCCCGTGTGGGTATATACTACTTAGCCGGCGCCGTTAAACTCAGGAATCTTTGCGCTCGAGTTAACGACTCGCCTAATTTCCAGACGGCGTCGGATGAGGGGAAACAACGCGGGCTAACGAATTTCTCTCTCAAGTCGTAAGCCGTAAGCCGTGAGACGCGCGGCTAAGGCGTAACGACGGGTACGTAGGCGCGCACGGTCGGCGCGTAAAGAAGCTTTCCACCTCTCCCCGTCTCTCGCGCGGCGTCTCCTCATCCTCTCCCGTTCTCCGATTGTCTTCACTCTCGATTTCCCCTCTCCTCGTCGCCTTCTATACGCGCGCGCGGCACACGTAAACGCGGACGCACGCCAATTTGTCTCTCCCGCTTCTCGCACTTATTAGCATAGGCCCCCCTCCTCCGCGGAGTAGCGATCGAGACTCTCGGGACTCGAGTTCGGATGTCTCCCTCCCCTCGCGCGACGCCGCTCAGGCGAGAAAATATTTATCTCTCCTCGCGCCTTTTCCACGCGAGAGAAGGCAGAGGGACTCTCCTCCGCCCCGTGCCGCAGCGTTTTAGTTTCGCTTGGCAGACTGCTCGAACAGATCCTCGAGATCCGCGGGCTATGTCCCGGCGCTCAGGTCGGGATCGCTTCTTCCTTTTCCCCTCCTCGGTTCCTTATGGAGATGCCCGAATGACGTATACGCGCCCGTACGCGGAGGATAAGCGGGCGGGATACACTCTTTTGCCGGGGAAAGCTCCGTTAGCCTTTCGCGCGTTACCGTGAGCGAGGGGAGTTTATGGAGTCCTTTGGAGAAGCGTCGCGGTGCACGGCGGTGGTTGTGAGTTTACGGCGGGGGACTTCAAAAATCGAGGATCTATCGCTGTTTGAATGGTCGGGACGGAATAATTTACCGGGGAAATGTAGGGCGGGTCCGTCGGATGGTCGCGGGCAACCCTCGGTAATCGCGTACATATTCGCTCGTCGTTGATAATTAATTGGGTGGAACGCGTAATATTTGTTGATTTATAATTGGTGTTACAGCATGGAGGAAAACAGCGTTCGTACGAGCGATTTTCTTCGCTAATTAATAAGTGATTCGATTGATTATTCTCGCTGTTAGGCACCTATTCTTTACAAGGTTTGGCAGGTGTATTTAATCCTTCGAGCTCGCACACCCCATATGTGACAATCCCGTGTAATACCGGAAAGTCCGTGAATATACAGGGACCGACTCGGGGTCGTTGACGACCGTGGAATGAGCAGGGAGGGTTAATTGAAAAGCTTTGGAAGTAATAGCGTGGAATCAACTGCTATGGTTATTAATTTTGCATATGCAGATAAGCTTAACTATTCCAGTGGTGCATTTTATATCGCAACTCGAGGAATAATGTAACGTGATTACATAACACGATAAAAACTTGAGATTAATAATTCAATGGTACATAATTTTCTGAAATAGAAGTCCAATTTAGGACATACTTAGACGTTACCAATGCCATTATATGTATTATATAATTATGCTATAATAGGTCTCGAGGATTATATAAAATGCACCTATTTCAGGTTATCTACACTAAGCAAAAAATTAAGTAAACTCGTTTAAACATTTATTTGTATATCATTAACTAAATATTACTTGAGCCAGTAAAATATTTCGTTAGTAAAGTGTGTGTCCTAATTCCTAACCATTTATATCTATATTTAGTTCTATTAATAAAAGTATAACAATGATGTATCTTCAATTAATAGAAATATTTACCTAAATAATAAGGGATAATAAAGATATTCATGTGAATAGTCCACGATAAGTTAATAAAGAGATATTTGCGGATTTTGTTAGGAATTGGGATATTCACCTTATTATACAAATAAACGTTTAGTTGCTTCCATTAAATTTTTCTCGCAGTGTACACTTCGTTATTTATTTCGATTAATTTTTCATTATCTACCGCCGCGAAAGCATTTATAGAACAGGTACGTATACAAATATCGCGATGTTGCGACGATTAGTGCCGAAGCCTCTCGAAGTTTGTCGACGAATTACACAGTGATGTGTGTCATAGCCCACTATTACTCCGGACGAGGAATTACGAAGACGTAGAATTTGAAGTCGAATCACGAGTAATCTTCGGTTCATTTTCCCGTGAAAGAACGCCTTTCTCTTCATTTCTCTCTCTGCTAAACTTCGCGAGCGTACGACTGACCTTTTGGCTGGGGCTTATACCGAGCTTCTCGTCCAGGATCGGTAATTTAATAAGCCGGAGATCACGATTCGGCTGACGACGTGTAGAGAAGGGTCTTTCTCTCCTCCTATGACTGATCGTCGATTGGTGAGCCACTATTTCGTTCGTATTTTTCTTTCACGTTCGATCGACGCTCCGATCGATAATCCCGATCATTAAATACGTGCTTTTTTCTGGCCATACCTGTATTATTTATGGGCTGTTCTCAGTATAATCGACGCTGTGATCGATAGTTTGTCGTAAATTTTGTCACAGTACCTTGCGATTATTCTACCCTTTAATCATACAAAACGATTGATGGTTCTTATCGTCGAATATGTATATATTTTTTTTCTACCATATTCTTTTATTATTCATGGGCTCTTCTCAATAAAGTAGACACTGCGCGAGTCACGACTAAATCATTTTTGAAATCTACTAATAATTTGATATAAATCTCATAGCAGTTTATAATTATTTTGCCCTTTAATTATGTGAAATGATCGATGTTTCCGGTCATCGAGTATATTCATTCCTGCCATTCTTTTATTATTATATTTGTGGGCTCCTCAGTAAAGTAGAAACTGCGTGACTCACAACTAAATTACTTTTGAAATCTACCAATAATTTGCCGTTATTCTCAGTGTTTTTTAATCATTCTGCCCTTTAATTATGTGAAATGATCGATGCTTCTCATCATCGAATATATTCATTCCTACCATTCTTTTATTATTCGTGGACTCCTCAATAAACATGGACATGGGCATTGCGTGACTGATAACTAGATTATTTTCTAAATCAGTCAATAATTTGTCGCAGGTCTCATAATAATTCTGCCCCTTAATCGTATAAAATTCATATGCTAATCTGCAATTGAGAAACGTAATCTACCTGCGAATTGAAACACGCGTATTTCACTTTTTTTATAGCAATGAATATTTTGAAACATACAGTTGAATTATTAATTTGTTTTAAAAAAATGTATAATTATGCCATTACAAAATTTCCCCTGGTAGGATATACGGCTTTCAAACTTTTAATCGCTGTTGTATACATTACAAGAGAGATAGGGAATATGGTGAGGAAGGGGCGAGTTTAACGCGCAGGGGTGGGATGCAACAAACTTGTCGATTCACTCGCGCGTGTGATTGCCGGTATCTGTATCTGTATAGATTGCGTGCGCGAATTCCTGTAATCGATCTTGAAACTTTGATAATATGCTGTATACCCTGTACGCGTAACGCGCGCTACGGGAAATAGTGTTTCTCCTCGCGCTTCGTCTGGCAATGAAATCGCACGAGTGCTTAACCTTTTCAACGATCGGCCCGTGGGAGGTCGAGGGACGATAGCCCCGTAAATGCAGCCCCTTGGTCTTTCGGGTTAATGTTTTCGGCGAGAACATTCGGGGGAGGCTTTTACGATATTTTTGACCCACTGATATTAGTTGGTTTTCTTTTAAAGGGATATTTTTGTTCCTCGAAGTGACAGCAATCGATATCGAACAGGGGAATTTTCTTCAACTGCGATTATCTCGTTACCTATGAACTTTTTGGCCATATTGGTATGAAACTTTTTTATAGGTGGAGAAATAGTCTTTAAATAAGTATCGTATCTCTCAATTTTCCAGATGACGTGATAATCGCAATTGAAAAAATCATTCTATTTTGGCGTCACTTATCGTTATTTGAAGGTAGGTATAATAAATCAAGGGAGTATGAATAAAAGATATCAGAAAATCAGATGCCAATATTTTTATTCAGGGTTAACTTTGTTTAATACGGAGCAAATCAATCTTCCAGTATTTGAATATCATCGATTTATTTCGTAGACAAAGCGACATGAAATGAAAGTTTAAATGCAGAATTCATGGAATTGAAAAAAAAGTCTGAATAGCCTTCGCACCCGAGTCGAAAATTTAAACGCACTCAGTATACGTCTGAAGAACGCCTGCAGTGGATCAGCCCGACGTCGACCGCAGCAACCCGTCAGAAACCCTGTTTCGCAAACGAGTCTGTAGCACGTCCGACGAAGCCCGCATCACGTATACTGCAAAGCGTCAAATTTCAACTCGGGTATTCAAACTTTATTACCTCTCGCCTAGTATTCGAAATAATCTTGCAAGACAAACTTTGGAAGCTCAGTTCGTACTCTCTTTAAACAAAGATGATACATTTTGAACAAAACTCAATTTTCTAGTTTTGTTGATAAATGTTACTGGAAAGAAAATCGTAGGTTTCTTTCTTCTGAAATTAATGAAGCTCGAAATTTGGAGTACCTACACCAGAAAAACCGAGGGATAAGTATTTCATTTGCGATGGCTTAATTTCGTTTCACGGTGGATTGAATCATTCTTTTAAAATTTGAACCCTACAGAGATTTATCTCGCAAATGAAGCAGGATGAAATGAAAGTTTAAACGACAAAGTTATTCAATCGAATAAATCTAAATAGCTTTTATACCCGAGTTAAAAATTTCGTCGCGTTCGAAGAATATCTCGCATTGGACGAGCTTGACCCCGGCAACCCCGCAGGGCGTCCGTTTGGCGAACAAGTCTATGGCACATCTGGAGCACACGCTACACTAGGTATTGCATAAGCGACGAATTTTAACTCAGTTATTTAAGCTTTTATTGCATTCCAATTAGTCTTCGGAATAATTTTGTAGAGCCCAAAGATTAGAAGCTTGATTCATCCCCTTTAATGAAAATGAAGTCGCTATAAAAGGACAATAGCCCTTGGTTTGCAGTACTCCAATGATTTATTTTATTACCACGATATACTATGCTAATCAAGGAGCAATACAAGTATTCCATGGTACCCCAATTCCTCTTATATTACGAAATTAGAGACCCGCACTTTATTGCGACTGTTTAATTTTATTTTATACGGGGTAAGAGAACCAGCCCCCTAAAATTTCAACACTGCTGAGTTATTCCGCGGTCGAAGGAAAATAAAACACAAGTTCAAATACAGAAGTCGTCCAATTAAGAAGACGAACTCCTATTTCCGAGTCGAAAAATTTGACGTTCTCGCAGTACCTACAAGCGTTCGAAGAATTTCACCGTATGAGTCTGACCGCAGCAGATCCACGGCAACCCCGTAACACATCCGCTTGCCGAGCAACGAATCCACAGCATGCCCGAAATGCACCCACGTCACGTTCTGCGAAAGCGTCAAATTTTTTAACTCTGGTATTAAAACTTGTTTTCTACCTTCTTTCGATTTCCGGGAGATTCTCGCGAAATCGAAACTTTGAGGGCTCGAGTTATCCACCCTTTTAAAAAAAATAAAGTAGCTATAAAAGAAAATCAGTTCTCTGATCTTTTCACCAAGTATAATAAATTTCCCTGAAATGTGTTGTCGGGAAGAAAATTACTTAGGAAATGTCTGTTCCCGACTTTGACGAAGCTCTGTGATTCCGAAGTACACTGAGAGAAATAATTGCTAGTTCAAAAAAAATGTTTCGCGAATCAAGAACATATGACCTTACAAATTTTTAAGAATACAGATTCTTGATCGAAGAATATAGGTATATTCTTGATTCAACAATACTGTTATGTAATAAGAAATACTTTCTGCACGAAAAAAAGACAATTACTCGAGCCTGTAAAATATTTTCTGGTACGAAGGAAACCATGGCTTGATCCTGAAATTATATTTTGTTTTTAATTGAAGAAAACATTTTTTTGGCACACTGAGAAAAAAATTCATCCGATTTAACTAAATCTAGCAAACCAATAAAATCTCGGACGCCCAACGAAATACATAGTCATTTCAATAAAAATGTAGTTAGTCATTTAAATTTACTTGAAGTAACTAAATGCTTAGCTGCTTCAACTAAATATTTGTTCAAATAACAATATATTTTATTGTGCGCCCGTAACCATAAAACGTAGTTGAATCAAACGATTGTTCTTTCAATACTATACTTCCACCGTTCGTCCGACAAAAACTTTCGTCGAAACAAACTAACTCGGATTAATTTAATGAAGCAGTGATGTTAAATTTACTATATCTTCCCAACAAAACGAATTTTATTAGATGAAACGAATAAATTTAGTTATTCCAACTATATACAGGCCAACTAACCACACGGTGGTTAATTTGACGAAATTTAACCTTCAACCAAACATCACGGTTGGAACAATTAAATTTTTTTCTCAGCGCACCAGCTATTATTTCTCTCAGTTTAGAGGAGAGGCGAAGTATGGCGAAACAATTCCGTCGGCCTTTAATTACCACGCTAATACCGCCCTAACCAATGTCCAACGCGAGTGTACCGCCGTGCCCTCCTCACCTCTATATTTAAAAAAATGAGAGACACGTATTATGTGTGTGTAGCGACGGCTCGCAATTTCGTTTCACGCGGGATCGACCGATCTCCCAAAGTTTGAGCCCCGCGGACGAACCGAGGCGAAATTAAAGTTGAAACGCGAAGGTCGCTCGATGAAAAATATATCTGAAAAGCTTTCGTATCGCGAGCAAAAAATTCGGACGAGAGAGCGCGGCACGTCCGCCGAAGGACTGCACGGGACGAGCACGCGACCCCGGCAGGACACCCGCGGCATCCCTACGGCAACGCGTATGGTGAGTAAGTTCGTTTGCCGAGCAACGAGGGAGTACGCGTCGCGTCAACGGCCACGTACCGCGAGAGCGTCCAATTTTTTTCCTCTCGGATATTTAAACTTTCATCGCATCCCTCGCAATTTCCGGAATTATCTCGCGGGGCTCAAACTTTGGCAGCTCGATTCGTCCCCTTTAAACAGAAATGAAGCCACTGTAGAGAAGAAAAGAACGCAGTCGTCTTGATTTTTCAATGAAAACAGGCCTCCTTTGCTTCGCGGAGCTTCGATATGCTTCGTTCGATATCAAGGGCGGGTCGAGTTCTCGTTAATTTCCCCCGGAATTGGTAACGATATTTTTGTAGCGAAAAACGTCGCTCCCCCCCCCCCCCTGGTCCGGCTGATATCGAATCGATAAAGGAAATACCGGGAGCAGTCGAACTGTGCAAATATAATTACCCTCCCGTAATTTCCCCGGCGGTAGCGGGCGAGAAATTAATTAGAACGCGAGTATAATCAAGTCGAACGGGTAGGCCGTAAGAAGCGCTTTAAAGTCCGGACTGGCGTGAATTAATCGTCTCGAAACGCCGGTGTACCTATATCATGCGCGCTCGTTGGCGATCGCCGCGAGCGTTTTTTAACGTCAATAACGTCGCGCGTTTTCGCGTATGCCACCGATATACGTATATATGTATATGGACGCTTCGTTTGCGCGACAGCGACGCAGTTTACCGCGCGGCGCTTGTAACGGCCGTGTAACAGCGACGGCAGTCGCACGCGGCGCGGCACCGCGAAGTGCGAGAATGAAAGATGAATCTGCAGTCCGGTTATTCATTCGCAGTTTAATATGGAACGCACCACGCGTAACCATCAGCGTCTCCATTTTTCGCGCGATTGTATTCTCTTGCGCGGAAGGGGGAGGGGGAACAAACAAATTTCTAATTATATACGTATATCATACGAGGCTAAACTTACTCGTGGGGAAAGAAACTTCGCGATCACTATATTATCTCACTATCTAGACTATGTGAGGCTAAACTTACTCGCCAGGAAAGAAACTTCGATAACTATTATCTCACTACATATTTGTGAATTTTTGGCCTGTATCGATATAAGGGTTTATTATAGATAAAAACGTAATCTTCAAAAACGTATTATACAAATACGAGCCAGAAGCTCATAGGTAACTAATGAGATAGTAGTGATTAAAGTTTCTTTTCTGGCGAGTAAGTTTAGCCTCATGTGATATAAGCTTTTGGCTCATACTTATACAATACTTTGTTTGAAGATTACGTTTTTATCTATAACAGTCTTATATCGATGTAAACTAAAAGTTCATAGATAATCAGGTAATAGTAATTGAAGTTTCTTCCCTGGCGAGTAAGTTTACACTGAGAAAAATAACCCGGTTAAAATGACAAAACACATCTGGTTAAACGAGTTTAGTTATTATAACAAAAATACTGAATAGTTGAACCAAACATTTAGTTATTCTAACTACATTTCTAGTTATTCTAACCCAAAAAAAATGGTCAGTTTAACCAAACAAATGAAGGATCCATATTTCAACAAACGGTTTGGTCATCATTTCCAGGATTTTGATTACATTGACCAAGTTATTTTTTTCGGTGTAGCCTCGTGGTACACTGAAAAAAAATAATAATCAAAATGACAAAACGCATTCGGTTAAACGTGTTTGGTTATTCTAACAAAAATACCAGTAAGTTAAATCAAATACATATTTAGTTATTCTAATTAAATTTTTAGTAATTTCAACTACGTGTTTAGTCATTCCAACCAGAAAATAGTCAATTTAACGAAACAGATGGAGGATTCATATTTCACCGAACGGTTTGCTCATGCTCTTCAGGATTTTAGTTAAATTGACCAGGTTATCTTTCTCAGCGCATGTACCTACATACATACATGTGTGTCCACGGCGGCATTCGCGATCGCTGCGGCTGGCTAGCGCCGTCCCATCACGCGCGCGCGCGCGCTAGCTTCCACCCCGCACTGCATAAATCCACTCTCCGAGCGCACGGGGGGCTGCGCATCGGCGCTCACTCGCCATCGAGGATTCAATGTGCAGCCCGGCATTTCCGACGAGATCCAACTGCGGCTGAATATACGCGAGCGCCGCGCCGTCGCACATTTCGACGGTCGTTACGCGCGTCACGGTTTTGTTGGCTTGCTATAATGCCGTGCGCGCGCGGACAGGGATTTTATTAATATCAACGATCGAGAATACCGATTGATACGACGGCATAAAACCGTTCCCGTTCGGCGGTGTGCGAATTCCGCGGGGGAAACATAATAAAAAAAAATCCCACCATCGAAGTATCCCAATTTTACGACGTCCCCTCCCCTCCCTCGCGGACGGCGGGCTCCAAATCCGTCTTTCGCAAAGCCACCCCGCGATTTCGGGTGAATTTGCGGGCGGGGATCGAGAGGGAGGGGGAGGTCTGGGCGCGCCCTCATCAAAAGCCCCTAGGAAGCTTTTTTTCTCGCAGTCGCCACCTATCTGTATGTGTTACTTGTGCTCCCATACGCGCAGCATCATCCACATCTATACACACACACTCCCCCCTCCCCCCGTATATACAAGAGCAACGCTCGCGTGGAGATCGGCGCTATCGAGCGACGAGATACATTTTCGAGCGGACGTAAAAACGCGGCGAGTTTCGGGTTCGACGCGGCAAAAACAGAGGGTAATTAATGAGACAACAGGAGAGGGGCGAGTGGAGAGATTGGTGCGATCTCTCTCTCTCTCTCTCGCATACCCTTCCGCTCATCCCCCCTCGCTCACTCTCGAGTGGCACTCAATACAGAGGCATGATTAATGGCGGCAATATGCCTGTGCTTGCCGTTGCCACTGCCGCTGCTGCTCCGCCGTTGCGCTACTGCTGCTCCGCCGTCCACACCATGGGCACACATAGCCCGCGCTTAACGGTGACAGCTATACGAAGGGGGAGGGTTAGATTGGTGCGTGCGGCCCGTTCGTGCGTTTCCCCCGCGCGGCGGGGTGTGGCGCGGGTTGGTATTATTCTGCAGACATCCGATACATATAAGATCATTGTCGGCCGGAGGGACGCGGCGGAGTTGCGGATGGATATATGCTTGTGTACGTGTATCCGCGTATTCGGGCGCGCTGAGCGGACGGGTCAGAGATAACGCGCCTACGTCTATCGCGAAGCGCGCCGGTGCCGTTGTCTCGCGGGAGAATGCCAAACGGAATCTCCAAATTCCGTCGGTTAGAGCGCGACACGACGCGACTGGGCCGACTGCGACGATAGGGGAGAATACCGGGGTGGCGTTCTGTGGCTGTATCCTACAATCTATCCGGGTCTATAGCCTCTTGCTCTCGCTATGAAGTCACTCATTTGCTGTGCTATTTTGCTTTTCTCTCTCTCTCTCTCTCACTCTCTCTCTCTCGTGCCTTGTAAGGGAGACAAGTTTTCTCTATTCTCTTCTTCTTACATATATGTATGTGCTCTTAAGAGACTTTGCCTCAGAGCATGAGTGAATAAAAGAATCTTTTTCTTCTCGTCTCTCTCAATATATCATCATTTTTATTATGCTTTGTCTTCTCTGTTCTCTTCTTTGTATATATGCGCTCTTGGGAGATTTTGTCTAACATCGATCATCTCATTAATGATCAAAATGACATAATGTTCGGATATAGTTTCAGTGCTAATTTGCGGTTTTCAAATAATCCTAAGCAACGCTATTCGGTTCGGATCTTGGCTGCTGGTATTACTACGACATTACAGAAAATCACAGCAGTCGGAGTGCATCAACCGATATGCAATCAGTTACACTTACGTGTTTTAAAACAAACATGGGGTATATCTACCGCCTCATCAATTGCATTATTAATCGTTTCTCCGTCTAATTCGACCTCAACATTCGCTGAGATTGACAGAAACTTAAAAATATTCCTGCGTAAATTAAAATAACTATTTATAGAGGACGGAGCGGTACTTTCATTTGTGAGGATGACAATTGGAAATATTGCCGCAGTAGCTATAATCGTATCGCTGCTGTATAACTGATGACCAAATAGCTGCTACGGCAATATTTTTTATTGCGCCGGTAAAATTTCATTCGATGCATTCGCGCCGCGTGCAATTTGGAGCAGGGGCAGTCCGGTGTTGAATTACCTCGTAATCTATTGTTATCTGTCGTTACTTTGCGGCCGTGCAGTGCAACTTGTCCATACCGAGTAGGTATCCGCAGGGGAGGGCCGAGTACGATTGCCTCGTGATATCGAGCTTTCCGTGTCGTAATACGGTTGAAGCTTCCTCGGTGTTGTTAATAAAAGAGAAATTCGAAATGTGCGAATTACACGGTGAAAAAATAATATTTGTATTAGTAAAATTGTATTTTTAATATACTTTTACATAAATCTTACTCCTGACACGTATATAATTATAAAAATTAATATATTTCCTTATGAAATTGTCTATATAAATTTCATAACGAGTGTATTAATTTTCATAATCAACGTATTAGAGATGAGAGCTTTATATAATATTATATTAAATTCAATATAAATTTTTGTACAGGGCATGTCCCTGCAAGTAAAACAAGAAAATCGACTCCTTGAATATTCCACGTACGACCAGGACGTGTGACGGATAATTCCAGGACATTTTCTTGCGAGAGGAAACGACGGAGTAACATACACACGTTCCTGTGTACTCCTGACGCGTTTTAATTGCTTTCGTGAGTCACGAATAAATTGCCACGGCGTTATTCGTTTCGCGAACTTCCTCCTCCCCCGCCGTTTCTTTCCCCTTTTCCTTTTTAAAACATTATACAAGCATCCCACGGAAACGGGGTTATTACCCCACGCTCTCCCGGGGGACAGAGCTCCGCTTTTTTCTAAAGGGGCCGGCCGCCAGTCCCGCGGGCCGAGTTATGTATACCTATTCCTACCGGTCCCGGCCGAAACGCCTACAGTCTATACGTTACTTATTTTATAATCTCCGATAACGGTGCAAATATATACCGCGCGTCACAGGGGAAATTTCGGATGGGCGAGGGTGGTATTCGAGAGGTGTGTAAAAATAGAGAGAATAAGGAATTTTCATATTCCTTAGCAACACGTTACCCAGGAATTTCGATTGCTGCTTCTTTGCGTTACGACAGCTAAGAGATACCTTATATAAAATGTCATTTTTTCGTAGCCACAATTAGAGTCCACGATCATCGTACGATAAAAATAGTCGACATTAACGTTTCCTCGGTAGCTGTCGTGGAAGGAAATTTGTTATAATTGACTCGAAGAAATTAAATTGACGAAATTTACAAAACGTGCTTAATCAATCCTAACGCATCAATTACGTACACCGAGAAAACAGTATATTTGTAGTTAATAAACGTTTGTTTGACTATGGCAAAATAAACATTTTGTTGAATTAAGTGTATTATTAATTATTGCGATATTTATTTGGCATAATTAAAGCCTTCGAGGCAACCGTTTGAATGAAATAAACACTTTAATAATTAACACATATTTGCTTTTGCTTAACGAAATATTTATTTTGCCATGTTTGAGATTACATTTATTAATTGTTAATAAATTGTTTTCTCGGTGTTAACAGAGAAAAAATAGTAGATTCGACTAAATTGGCGGACACGGATCGGGGAACGCCGATCAAATTAATTGAATTAAATAATTTTGTCATAATGATTAAACATTGTTTGGCGAAAACAAGCTGTAGTCAATTCTAGCAAATCATTAGTTCAAGTAACTTGATGAGCGTTTCCCCGCCCGTGATTGTTAAGTTAATCAAATTTACCACATTTTTTTCTCAAATGGTGCCAACTCTTCGTTGTCGCTCGCATACATTACAAACGCGTTCTCGGAAATTATACACTATAAAGAAAATTGCATTTTTAATATACTTTTGTATAAAAGTTTCTTCCAGTACATAATTATGTGAAAATAAATATATTTCCTTATGAAATTTCCCTTAAAAAATTCATAATGAAGTATATTAATTTTGAAAGTCAGGTATTCAATAAAAGCTTTACATACAATTACCTGACGGCGCTATTCTGCATAAAATTGCAAGCTCCATAAGTTTCTTTATTCCATAAAGTTGCACAATTTTCTCACGTGACTTTATAGAATACAGCCCCTTGTAGAGCTTAAATATATGATAGATTTGTGCGGAATAGCATCATTGAGTTTAATAGAAATTTGTTGTACAGCTTACACACACGTGCGAATAAAGCAGTTATCGCAAACGCCCACTGCGTCATTACGATATAATCGCAAGTTCCTCCGCGTTTGTCGGGCGATCATTATACCTCCTATTTCTCTCGCTATCGGATGACGGTGTGTATAGACACATCCAGGGCTGGAAGAGATAGATGGGAAGCGCCGCGGAAGTAAGTAACGCATAATTGAACGGGGCGTGTAATCGGAGAGAAATTAGGCCGCGGGAGAGACGCGCCGAGCGCGGCCAAAGCCGGGGGTTGTCGCGGGAAAAGGGGTCGAACGAAATTCATTATACCACCGCCGCGCGACGTTCCCGTCCCGGCTCGTTTCGTCGTCCCGTCTTCCTTCAGGGTTGTTCGCGCGACCCGAGGGAACGTCTTATTGTCGCCCCCCTCCCCTCTCTTCTCCTCTGCGCGCGAGAGGGAAAGAGAGAGAGAGAGAGAGATAGAGATTTCGCAGCGAGAAATATACAGCGAGGAAAATCGTCGTTTCGCCGAGCGCGAAATCGACGAGGACAGATTGAATCGCGTATATGTATTACCGCCACTCCGATTTCGCGTAAGCTTCCGCGCGACGTCGCGACACGACGCTATACCGCCACCTCGCCGGTCCGTCCCGCGCGATCATCATAATTTATCGCGTCGCGCGCGCCCGAGCGCCTGTTATTCTATACGATCTACGTGAAATTCGGCGCCTCTCGACGCCCGGGCGTTACACACGTAGCCGCACGCAAGAAAGTCATTACGACGCCGAATTGCACGCCGCGCAGCGTTTACCCATGGCGCGTGACGCTCGCCG
Source organism: Xiphydria camelus (assembly GCA_963678675.1). Lineage (NCBI taxonomy): Eukaryota > Metazoa > Arthropoda > Insecta > Hymenoptera > Xiphydriidae > Xiphydria > Xiphydria camelus. The sequence goes on from OY783199.1 coordinate 3,749,046, forward strand.
GAAACCGTGGCGGTCGCCTCTCTCTCGCTCCGCTTCACCCTCTCCGCTTCCTGGCTCCGCCAGTTGCCGAAGTACAAGGGTAAATGACACGTTCTCCCGTGTGCGTGCGTGCGTTTAATTTCTGGGTCTGTGCGCGCGAGATGTTTCTTTCGCTATCTCTCCTCTTCGGCTTCCGTTGCTTTTCGCTCTTTCGAAGGCGCTGCGATGTTTGGGCTTTGGATTGTTTCTATTTCGTGTCATTTTCTTATTCCGTAAAGGCAAAGTACCTAAGCTTCGTGTTTTTTTCTCGGCTTCCGTCATTTCTTCTCTATTTCGCAATTTCTTCTTTCGCCCTCATCGCGACACTGAGAGAATAGTTTATTTATAGTTGGAAAACGTATACTCCATTACGGTAAAGAAATGCTACATCGAGAAAAATAATTTACGAATCCAAGTACCTAAATGGTTTTCTTGGATATATTCACGTCGATGGTCAACTTGAGTCAAGCAATATTTGCTTGGATTAAAGAAAATTGATTAAACCCAAACAAATAGTAATTGACTCAAGTAATTCATCAACGTGTGTGAATAGTATCAAGAATACCATTTACATAAGGTGAAAATGTCCCAATTCTTAACCAATTGATAAGAACTAAGTATTATATAATACATAAGTGGTTAGAAATTGGGCTTAACTGGTTACGAATTCGGACACATCTTATTTGGATTCGCCATTTATTTTTCTCAGTGTAAATCGGGTCATGCAAATACTCGTCAGCTGTTACTTCATTTCTGTTTCATTGAAATAAATAATCTAATGATTAATATATGCATATAAATAACATTACTTAGCCGAACGAAACATTTAGTTTGCTATAATAAAGCATACGTTTATTAGCTACGAATATATCTGTTCTCTCAGTGAATACACGTTCGCTTGCTTGCTGTGATTCTCACGAAGATGCAGCGCGCAACCCCCGCATCGATTCGCGCGAGTGCATCTAAATACGTCGCAAATATTACCAAGTATACGGATATGCACGCGCGGCGTTTGACAAAATCGAATCGAAAAGTCCCCCTCCGCCTCTCTCCTCTTCCGCGACACTACGCATTTGCATACTTGCGGTAATATCACGCGAAGGAATCCAAGGTGCAACCCTTGCATCAACTCGCGAGTACATCTACATTACAAATATTATACATGCAGGTGCGCACGCATACCGCGGCGCGACGTCGTCGACAGCGACGAAGACGTATTCCATTTCTGGTTCAGCATCAGACTCGGCGAATTCCGAAAATTACCATAAATTAGGAAATCACAGCCTCCGTCGCGAGAGGAGCGCGAGAGAGGGATGGTTAGACGCGAAGAGTGCGAGCAAAGGAGACGAGAAGCGGGGCGAAAGACGACAGGGAGGACCGCGTGAGAAAGGAAGAGGGTGCCGCGGCGAGATATACCTTCCCCGCGCCTCGAGGCGAGCGGTGCTGCGCGGGGGTTGGTTGTACGCGTTGTGGCTCCGAGCACCACGGCGGAGACGACGGGGGAGGGCGTCGGGGTAGTCGACAATGACGAGTAATTCATCCGGGTTCCTTTGTGATTGCGGGCGAAAATCTGTCTGCGGGGCTCGCGCTCGCGCACGGTTTCGTCTTCGGGGTGTAGCTCTCTATGTATAGATTGTACTCGTATATACGTACACACCGGACGAATCGTCTTGTTAGTGCCGGGCTCTTTCCTCTCTCCGCCGAGCGCGACGGCAAATTCTCTACTGTTGGTGAAAGAGGGAAACAGAGACAGAGAAAGAGAAAGAGAGAACAGTGAAGAAGGAGGGTGGAATTTGAAGGGACGAGGAGAGGGAATTATTCATCCGCTTACCGCCGAAGACTCACCGCTCTCCGTTGAATCACGTTCGAAATAGTAGAATGAAACTCCGCGGTGCTTCGGCGCTCTCGGACTTTAAGTAGTAACGGTACGTGCGGGGCCCGACTGTGCCGTGGTGTTCTCGCGGCGTCGGCGTCGTTTCATCGCGATTTTTACGACGTGGCGTTTTGCTTTTGGTTTGACTTTTGTATTTTCCTTCGTTGAGGGGATGAAGATTTTTTTATTTTTACTAGAGCCTAACGGGAAAGGGGGAGAGGGAAACGAGAGGTGAGGTATGAAATTATATTTATCGTTGTCAATAAATATGACATCATACGAGAAATGGCTGAGGAGAAGTTGTGAACACTTTGGTTGGCCCGGAGGCAATCATTATCAATCATAGTCATGAAATGCCAAACCATGGCGATTTGAGCAATCTGATTTCTACCCCATTATTTATGCTAAACGATTATTTATACGACCGTTCGTATCTAATACGACGAAAGAAATAACTCATCCGCAAATCCGCTCGAAAATTCATCAACCACGAGTGGAAATTTACCCACGTCGATCGAAAATCTGTTTTGCGCAAACTGGTATTCGGCGTTCTTTTTTTTAGTTTGAACGCGCAGTTAGCAGGAAATGTGTTTTACCGCAAATTAACGTGTGCTCCTCGCGAATAAATTCCCACTCGTCGCAGATAAATCGTCCGCTCTTGGCTCGTGCGCGAATAAATCATTTCTCCGAAGCGCATCCCATCACGTGCCATATATATGCAAAACTATACAGGGGAGAGCATATACAGGTAAATCACGAAAAGTAATGTCAAGTAAAAGCGAGGGAAAGAGAATTGAGACAAATTGATTGAAGAGAGAGGGAAGCTATACATTGACAAAAAGTGTCCGTTGACTCAATTGAATATCAGTTAAACAAACCACATCGCGATGCTAAAAACGCGGAACCTAAATGCACCGATAAAACAGTTTATTTGTAGTTAATAAATATTTGTTTAAATATGGCGAAGTAAACAATTTACTGGATCGAATAAATATTCGTTAACTATTACGATATTCATTTGGCACGATTAAATCGTTTGAGGTAATACTTTGGATGAAATAAACATTGCATTAATTAAGTAATATTTTATGGTCCTAACGAAATCTTTATTTCACCGTATTTAAAATTACATTTATTAATTATTAATAAACTGTCTTCTCGGTGCGCGAAGTTATCCCAACTGCACATCGCTGTTGGATGATGATTTTCGATGAACCTCATCGGTGGTTGAGATGATTCGGTTTTCTCATAAATCCGTTTTATTGGAGATTTGAAAAATCGAGAAAAAAGTATATACCCCGTATTTTTTAATTTTTCATTTTCGACCCTGTTTGAGTTGGAAAACGAAATTTCAAATGTAGCCACGTCATCGTGTCGTAAGCGTACCTCTCTCTCATTCCCTTTTTTGTGTGATATTAAATATGTATACAGATTAAAAATTGAATTGAAAAATATGAATTTTGTTTCACGAATAAACCGAATTTGTTGAGGAACGTAGATGACCTTATTGAAGCATTGGACTGATAATAATTAACTGAATAATATAGTTGCTTCAATTTTTACACAATTATGGGAACTGCACATTAGTAGTTAAGTCAACTGAGCAAGATAACTATGCTGTGCAGTTGGATCTACCACATCAATTCAGTTTTATCAACCTTCGTTTAATCATATGAAGCAAAATTCGGGGTTAGATTGACTATAAATTCTTTGACCACATGGTGCAGTTGCAAACACAATAATTTTTCTTCTCAGTGTAAAAATAACAATACGCCTTTCGATTCCTTCGTCGTAGCCTCGCGTAAGAAATCGGACGAGCGTAGTAACGACACGCGAACGGTCATCCCCGAGATCGCATCATCATCTTCCCCCCGGCGATAACGCTTACAGTGAGAACCCC